>CAWUFW010000244.1:1855000-4255000 GCA_963921515.1 Calotriton arnoldi
ACTAGGCTTGAAACCGGGCCGATGGCTAGACATCCCTTGTGCACCAGGAGTCGGAAGACTCAAAAGATGTCGACAAAAAGTCAAAAAAGGGTTAGTCAAAAAGCAACTAAGGGACAAGCTCTCTCCAGATCTGCGCTGGCTGGCGTGGAAAATTAAAGAACTGACGTCAGCGTGCAGGGGCGGCGTCTAAGTAGACACCGCGACGTCATCCCTCCGACCACGATGCCGACGACGGAGGCGACCGACGCCACCTACCGACGCGCAGGGGTACTGTACTGCTAAGAAACAAATTCTCTGGATCCAGTCTTACGCCTGGGGGTAATTCTAAGGTAAGGAATCTATAACTAATAGTCTCTTTCAGATAAGGCAAGCAATACAGACATGTGTGGGTCTGTTTGGACCTTTTCCTCCCACAAGTATGACAGTTCACAAAATGGAAGGGCTTTTTATGACAAAAATAATTCTGTCAGAAACAGCGTACTCTTATGTCCCTAAAGACATTGAGTGAAAGGTTTCCAAAAAGAAAAACCCTAAAAAGGCCAAGCTCAGTGTTAAAGGTGCCTGTCACCAAAAGCCAGAAAAAAGAACTGACAGGGTATTATGGGGACATTGGTGATATGCTATCCATTAAATGAGAATAGTCAGATTGTCATCCTCTAGACTGCAGCCTATTAGGCTACACTGCCACTATTTTCTGCCACTATTCCTTTAAAAAAGATTTAAAACCAGTTTCCTTGTTACTATACTGAATTTAGTGACCTTTTTTCTGCCTTATTAAATTGGCTTCTATTTTTTTTATTTGAACAAAAATAGGTGAAAATTGGCCAATGCGGCATTTTATAGGCCGTCAAAAAAAACAAGTTACTTACCTGTACACAGTGGTTCTCCAGTATTGATATCTTTCATAGATTGACATGCTTGAATCTTCCCTGTCGTCATGGTGGGAATCCCATGGTAACAGCAATAGAAAAGCAATGCTAATAGATAGGCCTTAGAAAAAACTATTGAAAACAATAGAAATTGCTAACTTATTGACCTTGTGTTAAAGCATCCAAACTTCAGCCAATCTGAGCAGAGACCCAGAAGTACTCTTCCCCTGCAGAGCCACCATACCTCAGATTTCGAGCACAAGTGTAATACTCGGAGGTTAAGAGGTGAAGTAATGGTGAGCCTGAATGGGGAGGGTGGAAGGCATGTAAATCTATGAAATATATCACTACTGGAGAACCACAGGGTATAAGAAAGTAACTTGTTTTTTTCCCAGTATTATATCTTTTATAGATTCACATGCTTGAATCAGAGTAGCGTGCAGTATTAAACGTGTTTAGGAGGTGGGTCAGGTGAACCTTCCCACCATAAAACCCACACAACCTTAAATATGATATATTGATGAAGTAATGTTCTCCCTAAGCACCAATATGTATCATAAACGTGGCTCTAAAAATGTAACATTTGAACATCTGCTGAACTTCTAATCATATATGATGACCCTGACATTTCAATAAAAGAGAGAGAGAGGGAAACGAAATATGAAAAAAAAATGTCTCTTGTTATAAAATACTTAAACTTGCATACCTTATGTAAACAGGCGACGTAAAGCAGCTTGTCCAACTGCCACATCAGCCTTGTGCCACAAGTCCAGGTACTGGTGGTTTCGTAAAAGAATGGGCATTAACCCATGTGGCTGCCCTGCAGATGTCTTGGAGTGAAACCCCCACAAACAGGGCAAAAGGAGCCCCCACTTTTCTTGTGGAATGCGCCTTCACTTTCGTTGACAGTGGCCTTCCTACTTTTTCATTGCAGAATGTGATGACTGCAGCAACCCAATGTCCAATACTGGCCCTAGAGAGGGCTTGTCCTTTTCTGGGTGAGGCATAGGAGACTAAGAGGTGATCAGATTTTCTGAACAATTTAGTTCTGTTCAGGTAGAACTTGAGACATCTTTTAATGTCTAAAGAATGAAGATCTTTTTCCGCAGCTGAGGATGGATTTGGGAAAACAGTTGGCATAACAATAGGCTCATTGAAATGAAAAGTGGTTGGTACCTTTGGAATAAATTTGGGGCTAGTTCTCAGAATTACTCTGTTCTCCCGAAACTAAAGATATGGTTCTCGGATTGTCAGGGCCTGAATTGCGCTTATTCTCCTTGTGGAGGTAATAGCGAGGAGAAAGGCCATCTTCCAGGAAAGAAATTTTAAGTCAACCTTGTGAATCGGCTCAAAAGGAGGCTTCATTGTGATAATACTGTATTGAGTTGCCAGGTCACCGGTGGAAAAGTATGGAACAGCCCTTTCATAAACATAAGTCTGCTTGGCCACAAAGAGAGCTTTCAATCAATCAATCAGGGGCTTGTAAAGCACAGCTACTCACCACTGAGGGTCTCATGGCGCTGAGGGAGGATGAGGGGGGGAGGAGGGGGGGAGGGTGGCGGGGGAGGGTAGGGTGGCTGCTGATCCGTCTGGGTGTGGAGGTTCAGTCAAAGAGCCAGCCAAGTCCTGTCATTTGAATCTGAAGATTGCCGCCAGATGAACCTTCACAGAAGCATAACCAAGCCTGACTTTGCTAGATGCAACAAGTAAGGAAGAACTTGCTCTGGTGTTGTAGAGATAGGATGCACTGAGTGAGAAGTGCACCAAAGACAAAACCTTTTCCACTTCGCGGTATAACATTTATTTATAGATTCCGCTCAAGCTTGTCGCAGGATCATTCTGCAATCTTCAGACAGGTTTATTGACTTGAACTCAATGTCATGAGGAGCCAGGCGGTCAAATTTAAGGGATCGAATCTGCAGAAGCAGAAATTGACCCTTGCTCAATGAAAGGAGATCCTCCGCTGACGGGAATGTGAGAGGAGAGCTGTCTGATAGGCGAAGAAGCTCGGTGTACCAGTACTGTTTTGGCCAAGCCGGAGCTATTAGAATTAGAGAAGGGGGATACCTGCTGGCCTGATCTTCTCAGAAAACCCACCACTGGAGACATGCATTTCGTGAAGAATCTTGGGGCAGAGTGAAGGTCAAAAGGAAGCACCTTGAACTGATAATGGCACCCTGCCACCTCGAAGCAAAGACATTTTCAATGTTTTGGGTGGATGGGAATGTGGAAATGTGCATCCAGCAGATATAGGGATGTCATCAAATTTCCTGTATCAACTAGCTGGAGAATATCCTGCAAAAAAAGCATTCGTAGGATTGCTTCTTGACGAACTTGTTCAGAAGCCTTAAAACCATCACCTGTCTCTATTTGCCTGTTTTCTTCCTGAGAAGGAAGAAATAGGAATAGAAGCCTTTGTTGAGCTGATATGGCGCAACTTCTTCTACTGCACCCTTGGAGAGAAGCACACTTATCTTTTTTGTGTGGTGGATAATTTGCAGGCTTTTGAACCAATTCCAGGGTGTAACCGCGCTGGATTACATCTAAAACCCATTGGTCGGAAGAGATTTTTTTCCTATGACTGAAGAACTAGGAATGTTAATCGCCGAATTTGTGAGATGGGAAGGAGATTGCTGGTGCCAGGGACACATCTTTGTCTCCGATAATTATCCTGAGATATCCCTCCAGCCGCAGGTTCGAGCTGGTTGTTGAGGATAGTTGGAACCTGCAGCAACCGTGTAGGTTGTATGTGAGGGATAGGTTGAACGAAATCCCTGTTGAGTTTAAAGCTGAAATCTGGTCTGTTGGTATAGCGGGCATGGTGTGAACTGACCCCTGCCACTTCCTCCTTGGAAGGAAGAACAACGTCTTTGTTGGAGTGAACCCAAAGAGCGGGCGCTCTTAATATCCGATTTAATGGACTGGAGAGCCTCGTCCACATGTTTGCCGAAAAGGTTTTCACCGTCAAATGGCATGTCCAAGATCTTCAACTGCACCTTGGGGTGGAAAGATGTAGCCTTCAGCCAGACCTGGTGCCTCAATACCTGCTGCCAAAGCCATCATACGGAGAGCAGTGAAGGAGATATCCATTGCTGCGTCAATAATCTCTGAAGAGGCTTCTCACCTTCTGCAAGTATCTCTCTTGCCTCTTTCTGTTTGTCATCAGGGAGATATTTGATAAATGCTGACAGATCGGACCACATTTGCCAATTGTATCTGCCTAGAATCGCTAGGGCATTAGAGGCTCTTATTGCAGTTGTCGCCATGGCTGCAATTCTTTTCTCGATGTTATCGAGTCTATGGCATGTTTTATGGGGTGGAGCCCAGTATGGAGGAGATGGATTTGAGCTCTTCTCTGTGTCGCCTGCATGATAACAGAATCAGGCCTGGGATGGCCAATAAGACAAGTTGGTGCATTCTCTGGTGCTCTATATTTTTTATCAAGTTTTGGCATCACTGCTTCTCCAGATGCTGGAGTATTCATCAACTTGAGTCCCTCCTGCCAAATATAATCCATGATTGGTATGGACCTCGCTGAGCCACATCTTTAAAGTCATACAAGAAACATTCCTTATGCTTAGATGGAAGCGGTAGATCTAAACGCTTCAATGCGCGCTCTAGCAGGTCATGAAAACCACCTATATCTGTGGGTGGCGAGTTGGCTGGAGGCAGAGTTGGTGAAGCAGGTAGAGGGGCGGTGTACTCATCTCATTCAGGATCTTTAGCCACTGTATCAAACGGAATTTCATCCTCTTCTGGTTGATGGTTGTTGTCACTTTCAGCTAGACTATCCCTTATTGTGAAGGGTGGGGAATAGGTATGTGTTTATGAAGGGATACTGCAGGACTTTTCTGAAGAGGCGCAGAGTCAGAAGTATCCTTACGTTTCAGAGTCTGCGGAGCTAATGGGTTAGCATCCGGAAATCTTTTATAATAATCATTTATCATTAACAGTAGATCTGTAACCAGAGACACAGGAACTGAAATCGAGGAATCTTGTAGATTATGTTCTTCCTCTTGTTCTTCGTAAGAATAATGATCCTCAAGTATTATACCTGCAAGCAACCTCTCTGATTCTATCCTGGAAAGAATATTCCCCTTGAAGGCAAGTGGTTTGACCCTGGTCAACCTCTTTGTCTTCGGTTTGTTTCCTGGCACTTCGCATTCAGTTGTGAAGGACTATACACAGGCCCAAATATACCTTCATCCCCAGAGTCCTGAAACTCTAAGAGCTTTACAGGAGGTAATAGCAAATTTTTTGAGATATCCTCCTCAAGAAAGACTGGAATCCCTTTTTTGGAGATATGGATAGTCTCTTTTGTTGTCATTGACGGGACCGTCAATGTCGATGTGATCTTCATCGATGGGATGTTGGGCAGAGACAACGAAGATGTGACTGGCGCTATGCGGGCTGCCGTCAACGGTCTCGTCAACGAGGTCCTCATCAGAGCCTTTGCCGAGGCAGAGGAGGTGGTTGTCAATGTTCAAGTCATTGACACCGCAGTGGTATGTGGCGTCGAGGCTGATTGTACTGTCGACGCTTTTGGCAATGAAGCTGCCATTGACGGTGTTATCGTCGATGGATCCGTTGACAAGCACATTTTTAGAGTCACTGGCTCCTTGAATGGTGTCACAGGAACTGAAGGAGGAGCAGATGGAGATCTTCAGAGGGAATGGGATTCTCTAGGAAGTGCCTGGTCACTCGACCTCCCAGTACATTCCCTGGAATGGGATTTCGCCCTCTTTGGCAGAAGAGGCAGAGTCCTCATTTTTATGCCTTTTAGAGGATGTATGTGCTTTTTCGTTGCTGGCAGGATCAGAGTCTGACTGAGCCTTCTTCTTTCTCTGGAGCCAGAGAAGTAGTCTGGCATCCCTGTCTTTTAGAGTCTCCGCAGAAAAAAGTATGGCAGTACATTACATTCTTTTGACTTGTTTTGGGGGTCCAGGCTGTATAAGCACTCTTTCTGGGGATTTTCGGAGTAAAGCCTGGATTTCCCACAAGATTTGCAAGGCCTAAAAAGAGTTTTTCCTAGACTCAGACATTAACCAAATTCTGAGCAGTAATCTATCACACTGTCAGAAGTAGCTGGAAGTTCAAAAGTCACCAAATAGCTGACAGGTCAAAAGGTCAACGCTGACTGAGCAGAGCTTAGAGAGACTCCCTTTCACAAGACGTGCGGTAAAAAATCTGAGGTATGGGGGCTCTGCAGGGGAACACTGCTTTTGGGTCTCTGCTCTGATTGGCTGAAGTTTGGATGTTTTAAAAGAAGGTCAATGTTAACAATATATATTATTTTCAATGGTTTTTTTCTAAGGCCTATCTATTAGAATTGCTTTTCTATTGCTGTTACCCCGGGGGATCCTACCATGACGACGGGGAAGATTCAACCATGTGAATCTATGAAAGATATAATACTGGAGAAATAAAAGTATTTTAAACATTGGAATTGTAAAAAGAAAAGTACATTGTACATGTTTTTGCAAAAAGTGCTCGAACAGCCTTCATGTGGGTGGGTCAATTCAATGATTGTGACTAAATGAAAATCCCCTGGAGAGAACTTGGCTTCCTGCTTCTTGAGGCTTTTGAATACATGGGTGTAAAAAAGTCACAAGGCGAGGAGCCGTGGTCAGCCCCAGACAAAACACGCAGATGTTGTGGGGGGTATGAAAGGGAAATTTTGCGACATTGTCATGGATGGCACCTTGAGGCCATCTGAGGTGACATTTGACCTAATCTGTGGAATAAGCATTGTTTAATATACCGAGTAACTCAGTCAACACCTATGAAGAGCTCTGGACCCACGTCAGTAAGACATGGAAAAAAGCAACTGATGACAGATCGCAAGGCAGTGCTATATAAAAGCCTGCGTCATCATTTTCTGATAGAGTCATGTGGTGCCACCTGCTGGCAATGAAGAGCTACAGCTTGAATAAAGTTTTACAGATTCATTCTAGTACCTGGGGATATTCTAAGTTGAGGAATCTGCAGGAAGATGTATCCATCAGAAATAGCACCTCTAGAACCAGAGGCCACAATATGTAAGGCTGAAGATTTCAGTAAAACAGCACTCGTAGAATTAGAGGTTATAATATGCTATTGGGAGGATAGTAGGGGTCAACATAAACATTGGATTTTTTTTCTTCTTCTTCAAATAAAGCTGTGAATACATGGAAAAGAATACCACCAAAAACGGTGGTGGCAAAAACAGTTCAAGCTGCCTGAGTGCAAAGACAAAAACAGATCTGGGGTAGAAGGTGGTCAGTACATGGAATTGCTGATCAAGTTCATAATTTAGGTTCCAAATCTATGTGTTTCACCTTTCAACATTTTATTAAGTATTGTGCAGAGAATGTAAAAAGCATACATCTGCAACAGGGCCTCCTGACAGAGGGTTCACGACCCCACCCCACCTTGTTTGTTGCAGTACCACATTGCGGTGGTGGTGTTGTTTTTTTTTTTATTTCTGTTTTTATTGAGTTTCAAAAACAAACTTAAAACAACAAACCAACAAGACTCAGCGGTGTAGTATTACCAATCCCAGTACATGCAGAGAGTACAATTGAAGAATAAATACAGTTGTTATTTCTTAAGGAGGATGACATTCCCTAACCATTGAAGGCCAGGCCTTCCCCATCCTCTCACACCTGTTTCCCTCAGTGACACATATATCATCACTCTGGATACCCATCTAACCTGTGATCGCGCAATTCTTTCCTGTCATGACGCCATCGTAAGTTTATAGCTCATGTTTATTAACTCTGTGCCGGAATGCACTGGGTAGTTCCCTCCGCCCCCAGAAAGTTCCGATATATTTTGTACAACCCCCAAAAGTTCTTTGGCCTGTTGCGTGGCGGGAGTAGCTCACTAAACACTTCCGTTTGCGTGTTACAGTATGTCATATCATTCCTCCATTGTGTTATCGTAGGAAGAGGCCCATGCCACCAATGCATCGCCACCCCCTGCTTGGCTACCAACAGCCCCATATCAACCAGCCTGCGCGCCCCTCTAGGGATTAGCTTTGATTAACCCAACAAAGCCAATGCTGGGTCAGGAACAAGCTTGAAGTTCGAAATATCTCTATTTCTTTAAATATTAAGCCCCAATATAATGCTATACGAGGGCACGACCATGACATGTGGAGAAAGTCAGCTATTGGAGCATGACAGCGGTCACATTCCGTATTGTCTCTCAGACCATACCTGTGCAGCCTCTCAGGCGTATAATATACACGATTCAAATATTTAAAGTGCACAAGGCGATGCCTGCCATTAAGCGATATACGCTTCGTGCTATTGCAGCAGTAGGCCCACATATCATCATCCACTTCCATGTTCAAATCCCGCTGCCACGCCAAACGCGCTTTAGTGTACTGATTCACCCTATCTAGCATGGAAATGTGGTATATGGAAGCTACTATGCGCTTAGGGGACTGTACCTTTATGATATGTGTCAGAGCCAAGAGTTCCGGCGGTTCTAAAAATTCCTCGCACAGTAGCTCCCTAAGGGCGTGCCTTGCTCTGTGGAATTGGAATTTAGTCAATATAGTGTGCGTTTGCTCAGTGTGATCCAAGTCATCCCAGCTCCTGGCAACTCCGGACGTAAAGACATCCCTCATTATACTGATGCCCAACTTATGCAGCGCCTGAATAACCCCTCTCTCCATACAGGGCGTCAGCCACGCGCACCAGTCAAGCCGCATCAGCGGAGAATAAAGTAGCGACCCTGCTTGTAGCTGCAAGAGGTAATGCCATGCGTGTGCCGTGGCATTGATCGAATCCAACACACATGTCCTCCGATCTATCTTTTGAAACAGCATCGCTGGGAGAGGGAGTGGGTCAGCAACCTCTGCCTCAATACGAAGGTAAGGTACTTCCGGGGAGCCGTGTATCCAATGATATGCATGTGCGCCTTGTGCCGTTCTATAATATAAAGTAAAATCCGGCGCCCCTAACCCACCCATCGAGTAAGGAAGCACCAGTATCTGCCATCGCACCCGCGGCTGCTTGCCAGCCCAAGCCAGCTGCACCATTAACGAAGTGAGGCGCTCAAAGAATGCTCGCAGGAGCACCATAGGTATATTAGTGAAGAGGAACAGTAGCCTTGGCAGGACCACCATCTTCATGATTGAAATTCTACCCAATAGAGACAACGGTAGCCTTATCCATCTTTCCACATCTTCCTCCAGTTTGCTAAAGGCTGTCCCGTAGTTTTCCCTAAACACTATATCAGAATCTGTGTGCAATTTAATACCCAGGTACCTCACCGCCTCGGTGGACCATTGTAGCGGCTACTCTGGCTCAAACTGCAGGGTGCTCGGGGTAAGTGGGAAAATAATAGACTTCTGCCAGTTAACATGCAGCCCAGAAAGCACCCCAAAACGTACCACCTCCCGTATAACCGCCGAAAGATTAGTCTCTGGGTGTCGGACATACAAGAGTGTATCGTCCGCATATGTAGACACTATTAGTTTATACCGCGGAAAACTTATGCCCCTATTCTGATGATATTCCCGAAGCACGCAGGCCAACGGCTCTCCCACCAGTTCATAAAGCAGCGGAGATAGGGGGCAACACTGCCTAGTTCCTCGCGTTATGTGTATCGATTCCGTGACTATATTACCAATTTTAATTCTAGCCGTAGGTCTGCAATATAGGGTGCTAATTAGCTGTAAAAAAATTGGGCTCACCCCCATCCTAGTAAGCACCTGCGTCATAAATGACCACTCCACCGAATCAAACGCCTTATCTATGTCGAGAAAGACAGCAACCGCCGGCGTTTCCGGTCTAATGTGCTGTATTGCGCCAAAAACCGTGCGCAGGTTATAGGTTAGGTTCCTGCCCGGCACAAAACCCGCCTGCTCAGGTGCCACCAAGAGAGGGACCAGAGGAATCAGTCTATTGGCAAGAATTTTTGCGAAAATCTTTGTATCCACGTTTAATAAGGATAAGGGTCGATACGACGCGCAATCTTCGGGTGGCTTACCTGGCTTAATTAGAGCCACAATCACTGCCTCGGACATTGAGGGAGGCATCCGTCCGGAGACACACATATCATCAAAAAGAGTCCTTCTCTATATGACGCATGAGGAACTCCCGGTGCGTATGCGTGAGCCACCGCAACTTAATGTGCGCCAGATAATCCGCTATATCTTCTTCAGCAGCGACATTCCTAGTGGAATATAATTCGCCATAGTATTGTCGGAAGCGCGCCGCCACTTCTGCACCATCCGTCAGCATCTCACTTTCAGCAGATCGACCCGCCACTGTATTATGTGTCTCGCTGCGTTTCCTAAGGGATTGCGCCAAGACCGATCCCGGTCTTTCGCTCTCACCATACGCCCTTGCAGTGGCATACTTGCCTAGGTGTTTAACCTCATCATCAGCAGCTGAATGGAACTCCGTCAGCAGCTCTGCGAGCTCTTCCCTAGTGGAGTCCTCCCCGTTAACTAACATACATCTCTCCAGGGACTGGATCTTACTCTCTAAGTCTGCCAAACGCTGACGAATAGAACGAAGCACCCCCGAGTGCTTTGATATTGTGACCCCCCCTAATGTACACCTTAAATGTCTCCCAGACTGTCTGATAGTCCTCCACAGAACACACATTTATATAAAAAAAAGTTTCTATCGCAACCGCCATTTCTTCCTTGAAAACCACATCAAGTAATGAATAGGGAGGAAAGCGCCACGTGAACGGGGGGATGCGTCGACAAGGAGTGTCAATTGCGGTGGTGTTGTCCATGAACACCTGAACCAGCCTTCCCTTGAGAGATGGTAAGAAGGCTTTCAGTTCCAGTCGGATGGCATGTTGCTCCAAAAGGTTGATGTGGAGCCCCCTTCCACCGGAGACCAGAGTCCTCTGATTTCCACCTCTCCCAGGTGGCCGCCCCACCCCAGAAGTGACGCATCCGTCACCACCGTAAGATCTGGTTGGGGATGGGAGAGGGGTCTGCCTTTGACCCAATCGCGGTTTGACAACCACTACTGCAGGTCTTTCGCAGTGCCCTCCGAGATCTGGACTAGGTCTGTGAGATTTCCCCGATGCTGCGCCCACTGAAACATCAGGTCCCACTGCAGAGCCCGCATGTGTCATCTGGCATGATCCACCAGCAGGATGCAGGAGGCCATGAGGCCCAGCAGCCTCAGAGTCATTGTCACCGAAATCCAGGATAGAGGCTGAAACATCGGTTTCATAGCCTGAATATCCTGGACTCGCTGCTTGGGAGCATAAGCCCGACACTGAACAGTGTCGAGAATGGCTCCGATGAAGGGGAGCGTCTTAGAGGGAGTCAGGTGTCACTTCGGCACATTGATAGTGAACCCCAGCGAATGCAAGAGGTTCGCCATAGTCCGGAGGTGGGAGATGACTGCTTGGGGTGATCCCGCCTTTAACAACCAGTCGTCAAGATAGGGGAAGACTGGAACCCCTGATCTTTGCAGTTGGGCTGCCACTACCGCCATCACCTTGATGAACACTCGAGGGGTACTGGTAAGGCAAAAGAGAAGCAAAGTAAACTGAGAGGACTCGTGGCCCACTGTAAACTGAAGGTAGCGCAGATGGGCGGGCAGGACGGGATATGGAAATAGGAGTCTTGCAAGTCCAACGCTAGCATACAGTCTCTCGGGTCCAGGGCAGACAGGACCTGAGCAAGAGTGAACATTTTGAACTTTTCTTTTCTGAGGAAGTAGTTGTGGCTCTGAGGTCGAGAATAGGACGAAGGCCTCCGTCCTTCTTTGGAACCAGAAAATAGCAGGAATAGCAACCACAGCCTATTTCTGGCCTGGGAACCCTCTCTATAGCTCCTTTGGCCAAGAGAGTTTTGACTTCCTTGCGAAGTAAGGCAAGGTGATCTTCCGTCAGCCCATCGTGAGTTGGAGGTATGGAAGGAGTGGTAGTCTCGAAGGGGAGGGAGTAGCCCTTTCGGACTATTTGCAGAACCCACCTGTACGAGGTGATGTCCCGCCAGTGGTGGAGGTGATGGCATATCCTGCAACCAACTGGACGGCCATGAACTGGTAGGGTCAGACTACGAAGGTTTGCAGGCGGACGGGGAGGGGTTTGTGGCCTGACCTCCTGAGCCGCGGGGTCGAGGTGAACTGCACCCACGACCACGCAGCGACTCCTTAAGCGCTATAACGCCACATCTGCCCGGTCTCTGAAGAGACGAGAGCCATCAAAGGTCATGTCCATAAGATTGGCTCAGACATCCCCCGAAAAACCAGACGTCCTCAGCCAGGTGTGGCGCCTAACGGCCACAGTCAAGGAAAACACACTGTCCAGTGAGTCTGTCGTGTCTAGGCCACAGCGCATGGCAAACTTTGCTGCATCTCTCCCGTTTGCAACAGCTTGGGAGAGGACAGCCCAGCCTCCTCAGGGACTTGTGGCAGCACTTGCGCAACCTTTTCCCATAGCGAATGGGAGTGACGGGCCAAGAGACATGTAGTGTTTACTGACAGCAAAGCAAGGCTGGTGGAAGAAAAGGATAAGTTACTTACCTGTAATCCTAGTTCTCTTCCAGGGGTATACTCATCAAAGTCATAAGAACTGAATAGTCCCGCCCACGTGCGGGGACCCCGGAGCAATAGCCAATAATATGCATATACCTACATATATATCCATAAACACATATAAGTAAATATATATAGGTGATATGCATAAAGCACAAGTTACTAACTTGTGTAACGATATATCTGTAAGAGACAGTAGTTAGTGATAGATTCCTTACCTTAGAATATCCCCAGGCGTCAGGCTGGATCCGGAAAGTTTTGCGTAGCAGTACCCTTGCGCGTCGGTAGGCGGCGTCGTGCGGCTCCGCGTCCGTCGTCGGCGTCGTGATCGCCGGGATGACGTCGCGGGCAGTACTTAGGCGCCGCCCTGCGCGCTGACGTCAGTTCTGTACACGACTTTCCGCGCCAGGAACGCAGAGCCATGCAAGAAGCTGACACAGGTGTCTGAAAAATACTAGGGCCCTGAAAGGGATGTCCTTAACCCTAGAAATCAGTTCCGCAGAACGGGGAGGATGGGTGGGCGGTAGGAATCTATCACTAACTACTGTCTCTTACAGATATATCGTTACACAAGTTAGTAACTTGTGCATCTGAAAGAGACACGTTAGTGATAGATTCCTTACCTTAGAATAGATACCCCAGCAATACCAACCCCGGTGGTGGGTCTGCGAACAAAGATCAGACAAGGAAGTCCTGGAGGACAGAACGGCCAAAGAAGCCGTCCCTCCGGACCGGACTGTCAAGGCAGTAATGTTTAGTAAACGTGTGCAGCGAGGCCCACGTAGCCGCCTGACAGATAACCGGCAGCGGAACACCGCGGCCCAAGGCCGTGGTAGCAGCCGTTGCCCTGGTGGAATGGGCACGCAGCCCAACAGGAGGTTCCTTTTTAGCCAAAGAATAGCAGGTCTTGATGCACAAGGTAACCCAGCGGGAGATGGTCCTCTTGTGCACCGCCCGACCTTTTTGGCGCCCACGTAGCCAACAAAGAGCTGGTCATCCACCCGGAAGTGTTTTGTGCGGTCAATATAGAAAGAGAGCGCACGTTTTGGGTCCAGACGGTGGAGCCTCTCTTCCTCCCTGGAAGGATGCGGAGGCGGAAAGAAGGTGGGCAAAGTGATGGTCTGCCCAATGTGGAAAGCAGTAACCACCTTTGGCAAGAAGGACGGACGCGTCCGAAGAACAACCTTGTCTGGATGAACAGACAGAAAGGGAGGTTTGCAAGATAGAGCCTGGAGCTCACTCACCCGCCGAGCGGAGGTGATGGCCACCAGAAAGGCTGTCTTCAGAGTCAGAAGACGAAGAGGACAGTTATGCAGAGGCTCAAAGGGAGCGCACATTAAAAAGGTAAGAACCAAGTTCAAGTCCCACTGAGGCATTACAAACGGAACAGGAGGGAAGAGGTGAGTAATGCCTTTTAAGAACCTGTTAACAACAGGGGACTTGAAAAGGGAGGGCTGATCAGGGAGCCTGAGGAAGGCCGAGATAGCACAAAGATAACCCTTGATGGTACCCAGGGCAGAACCCTGTTGGGCCAGAGAGAGAAGGAACAGAAGGACCTCAGAAAGAGGGGCAGAAAGGGGATCCACAGCCTTTGCTGTGCACCATGCCACAAATTTGTTCCACCTGCAGGCGTATACCACCTTAGTGGAGGGACGCCTGGCTGCCAGAATCACATCACAAACTTCGGGAGGCAAGTCGAAAGGAATCAACTGCCGCCGCTCAATCTCCACGCAAGCAGGTGTAGACTGGACAGGTTCGGGTGGAGGACCGTCCCCTGCTGCTGCGACAGAAGATCCTCCCGAAGAGGCAGACGGATCGGGGGATCTATGCTCATATTGAGTAGCTCGGGATACCAAACTCTTCGAGCCCAGTCCGGAGCCACAAGAATGACTTGGGCCCGGTCGTGCCGAATCTTCTTCAACACTCTGGGTAGAAGTGGTATAGGCGGAAAGGCGTACAACAGACCGCAACTCCACTCGCGACGAAAAGCGTCGCCGAGCGAGTGCCGCCTTGGAAATTCCAACGCGCAGAACTGATGACATTGCGCGTTCTCTTCGGTGGCGAATAGATCTAACCAAGGCTCTCCCCACTGTAGAAAGAGTCCTTGCGCCACTTCCGAGTGAAGACGCCATTCGTGATCCATCATGCACCTGCGGCTGAGTTCGTCCGCCCTGGCGTTCAGAGAACCTGCCAGGTGTTGAACCATCAGGAACATGCCCTGATGTTCCAGCCATGTCCAGAGGCGCAGAGCCTCCTGACAAAGGGTCCAAGACCCCACCCCGCCCTGTTTGTTGCAGTACCACATGGCGGTGGTGTTGTCTGTGAACACCTGCACTACCTTCCCTTTGACAGAGGGAAGGAATGCCTTGAGTGCAAGCCGGATCGCCCGGAGCTCCAGAATGTTGATATGGAGCCGGGACTCCGCCGGAGACCAGAGGCCTCTGATCTCCGCCTCTCCCATGTGACCGCCCCATCCCCGAAGGGACGCGTCCGTCACAACTGTATGCTCTGGCTGGGGAAGGGAGAGGGATCTGCCCATGACCCATTGCCGGTTCGAGAGCCACCACTGCAACTGTTTTGCAGTCCCCTCCGAGATCTGGACGTGATCGGACAGGTTGCCCTGGTGCTGCGCCCACTGGAACTTCAGGTCCCACTGCAGAGCCCGCATATGCCATCTGGCATGATTGACCAGCAGGATGCAGGAGGCCATGAGGCCCAGCAGCCTCAGGGTCATCCTTACCGAAACCCAGGATAAAGGCCGAAAGATCGGAATCATAGCCTGAATATCCCGGACTCGCCGTTCGGGAGGATAGGCCCGAAACTGCGTCGTGTCCAGAACTGCTCCGATGAAAAGGAGCTGTGGAGAAGGAATCAGATGCGACTTCGGCACATTGATGGAGAACCCCAGCGAGTGCAGGAGGTCGGCCGTAGTCTGGAGGTGGGAGACGACTGCCTGGGACGAGCCCGCCTTCAGCAGCCAGTCGTCGAGGTAGGGGAAGACTGAAACCCCTGCCCGGCGCAGATGAGCCGCGACCACCGCCATCACTTTCGTGAACACCCGAGGGGCACTTGTAAGGCCAAAGGGGAGCACGGTGAACTGAAAATGCTCGTGGCCTACCGTGAACCGAAGGTAACGCCGGTGGGCCGGCAGGACGGGGATGTGGAAATATGCGTCCTGCAAGTCCAACGCTACCAACCAGTCTCCAGGGTCGAGGGCAGTCAAGACCTGAGCTAGGGTGAGCATCTTGAACTTCTCCTTCCGGAGGAAGCGATTGACGTTCCGGAGGTCCAAGATAGGACGCATGTCCTCCTTGTCCTTTTTGGGCACCAGAAAGTAGTGGGAGTAGCAACCACGCCCTACTTCTGGGGTCGGAACATGCTCGATGGCCCTCTTGGTCAAGAGGGCCGTGACTTCCTTCTGTAGAAGCACCAAGTGATCCCCTGACATGCGGTGGAGTTGAGGTGGCATGGCTGGGGGTGGTCTCGAAGGGGAGGGAGTAGCCCCTTCGGACAATGTCCAAGACCCACCTGTCCGAGGTGATGGTGCGCCAGTGGGGAAGGTGATGGCGGACCCTGCCCCCTACTGACGTGCCGCGCACCTGAAAGGAGGGACTAGGAGGGCTTGGAGGCCGCGGACGGGTTGGAGGTGGTGGCCTGACCCGCACGCTGGTTGCCCGATCCGCCACGGCGGAATCCACGTCCTCGGCCACGCGAAGACGCCTGCTGCGCGGGCCGGTGGCTGGGCTGCTGACGTGAAGGGGCGCCCCTACCGTGGCCACGATAGGGGCGAAAAGCAGAAGGCAGCGGAGGGCGTGTAGCAGAAAGGCCCAGGGACTTTGCAGTAGCCCGTGAGTCCTTAAAGCGCTCCAACGCATGGTCTGCTTTGGACCCAAAAAGACCGACTCCATCAAAGGGCATGTCCATGAGAGTATTCTGGACATCCCCTGAAAAACCAGTGGTTCTCAGCCAGGCGTGGCGCCGGAGCGCCACCGTCGTTGCAATCGACCTGCCCAGCGAGTCGGCGGTGTCAAGGCCACAACGGATAGTGTATTTGGCCGCATCCCTTCCTTCCGCAATGGCGCGGGAAAGCAGTGCCTGGACCTCCTCAGGGCACTGGGGCAAAACATCCGCCACCGAATCCCACAGGGAGTGGGTATATCGGCCCAAAAGACAAGCGGTGTTAACGGACCGCAAGCCAGCACTGGAGGAAGAAAACCTTTCTTCCCAAACTGATCCAGGCGTTTGGATTCCCTATCCGGAGGAGCGGTAGGGAAGGCGGTTTGGGAAGCGGAGGCCTGGACAACCAAGCTCTCAGGAGTGGGGTGGACAGAAAGAAACAGGGGGTCGCCCGGAGCGGGGCGATGGCGTCGTGACACGTTCCGATCCACAGGAGCCCCTGTGTTGGGCTTGGACCAGGCGCCCAAAAGAACGTCCGTGAGGGCGTCGTTAAACGGCAGCACAGTCTCCGCAGAGGAGGCTGCCGGCTGAAGCACCTCTGTCAAGATGTTAGTCTTGACCGTCAAAGTAGGGAGCTGGAGACGTAAGGCCCCAGCAGCCCTACGCAACACCGTACCAAAATTGGCCCCTCCTCCGTAGCCACGGGAGGAGACAGCATGCCAGTGTCAGGAGAAGTATCCAGACCACTGGCCTCCCTAGACTCTCTGTCCAGTCCTCATCATACTGACAGTTGCGTGTCAGAGGGTCATCAGACCCCTCCCAGTCCTCCTGGTCCTCCTCTGGTTCAAAATAAGGAGGAGGAGGGACATTTGGGACCCAAGGTCCCATCGGCGCCGGAGCCGGCGTCGAGCGACGTCGCTCCGGGTCCATGTCCGGAGCCGGAAGGAACCGGGGGACGACGCCGCCCGGAGCCCAGGGCGGCGCCGAGAACGGCACCGGAGACATCGGCGCCGGCGGAGGTGTCGTAAGGTCGACCGGCGTCGATGGGAGTTGTGGAGCCGGGATCGAGGCCGGGGCCGGAGCCGGAGCCGGGATCGAGGCTGGAGGCTCGGGCGACGCCGGGCCGGAGCCGCCGGCGACGCCGGATCAACCCCATCAGGGCCCGCGGGGCCCGAAGGCGCACCGGAGGGGCCTGAAGGCCCGAAGAGGCGGGCCATGGCCGACAGGAACTCCTGTACCTTGGCCGGATCCGCCCCGAACCCGGGAAGGGCGGGTATGACGGGGGCGACTCCACAGGCAAGTCCGGGGCCGCGGGGGCGGGGACGGTGCCGGGAGGGGCCTCAGCCGAGTCGCGAGACCGGCGAGGCGAAGTCCGAGAGCGACGATGCTTCTTGGACTTCTTGTGTCGAGACTTACCGGACGAAGAAGACTTCGACGCCGACGACCGGTGTGCACTCCGCGAGCGACCCCTGGACCTCTCACGCGACCGGGGCTTCCGCGGAGCCGAATGCCGGGCCTCGAGGAGCTTTCGAGACCGCTCTCGCAAAGCCTTCGGGTTGAGGGCCTGGCATTCGGGACAAGACTCGGTGTCGTGGCCTCGGCCGAGGCAGAAGAGACACTCCCAATGCGGGTCGGTGACGGACATCATCCGCGCACAGGCGCCGCATCGCTTGAAGCCGGGCATCCCTACGACACCTGAAGGTTGGAAAAAGACAGTGAAAAAATCACCAAAAAGTATGGTCAAAAATTGACCAGGGCACTGCTCTTCCCGGATCTGCGCTTACTGGCGCGGAAAAAGAAGAACTGACGTCAGCGCGCAGGGGCGGCGCCTAAGTACTGCCCGCGACGTCATCCCGGCGATCACGACGCCGACGACGGACGCGGAGCCGCACGACGCCGCCTACCGACGCGCAAGGGTACTGCTACGCAAAACTTTCCGGATCCAGCCTGACGCCTGGGGATATTCTAAGGTAAGGAATCTATCACTAACGTGTCTCTTTCAGATACAAACATATATGCAGCCTGATATTATATACTAGGCTCAGAAAACCTGCCTCATTGCATGTAAAACCTTTTAAATTTGAACAACAAATAAACATACCCCATGATATAATCATGATTAAAACAAGTAAACCACTTTAGTTTGCTTTGAAACAACACAACCTTTATTTTCAAAGGTAAAAGGGGTAAGACCATAGAGGCAGGTCAGCCTAGAGAGGCTGCATATAGAACAGTTAGGAAAAAACTGGCGCCGTGCCTTTAAGACCTCTTGGAACCCTCAGGCTCCCATCATGGTGCCCCCTTGCTTGTTCAGGTAAAACATTGTTGTTGTATTGTCCGTTTGAACAAGGAGGGTATTGGACTTGATGGACGGAAAGAACGCCTTGAGGGCCAGATGAACTGCCCTGAGCTCCAGCATGTTTATGTGATAGAACTGTTCCCTTTCCGACCACAGGCCTTGTACCTGCAGGGACCCCATGTGGGCGCCCCATCCTTGAAGAGACGCATCTGTTACAAGAGTCAGCTTTGGAGGTTCCTCGTGAAAAGGGCTGCCCACGAGAAGATGAGACCTCCGCATCCACCAGCCGATGGAGAGTTTGACAGACAGAAGTATCGTTATCGTGTCCTCCCAGCGATTGGAGATCTGGGACCACTGATCTTCCAGAGCCTGTTGAAGAGGTCTCATGTGTAGCCTGGCATTCGGGACTAGAAAGATGCAAGATGCCATAGAACCCAGAAGAGACGAGACTTGTCTGGCTGTTGGGTAAGGGTTCCGCAAAATGGTCTGACACTTGAGGAGGATGGATGACAGTCTCTCCTCCGAAGGATACGCTCTTGCGTTTACCGTGTCCAGAGTTGCCCCCAAGTAATGAATTCTCTGCGTTGGGTTGAGGATGGATTTTTTTAAATTGACATGCAGACCCAATCGATGCAGATGTCGAACGCAGTAAGCGAGGTGTAGTTGCAGAAGTGCTGGGGAAGCACTTTTGAGAAGCCAATCGTCTAGATAGGGGTAGACGAATATTTGTTTCCTTCTCAAGAACGCCGCTACTACTGCCATGCACTTTGAGAAAGTGCGAGGGGCTGACTTGAGACCGAACGGTAGGACTGTGAATTGGTAATGGTCGGATTGAATGCGAAACCTTAGAAACTTCCGATGCTTCAGAGAGATGGGAATGTGGAAATAGGCATCCTGAAGATCTATGGAACACATCCAGTCTTGTGGGTGCAAGTGTGGAATTATCTGATGCAAGGCCAGCATTCTGAACCTTTCCTTCAGAATAAATTTGTTCAGTCGCCTGAGGTCTAGAATGGGCCTGAACTCTTTGCCGAGACCTTTCTTTGGGACTAGGAAATAACGAGAGTAAAGTCCTTGATGACGTTGCTGCCATGGAACCTTTTCGATGGCCTCCTTTAAAAGCAGGGCAGATACCTCTTCTTGTAGAAGACTTACGTGATGGGAGGTGGTCTTCCGGGGAGGAATAGAAGGTGGAGGTGACTTGAACCGGATGGAGTATCCGTTCCTTACGATGTTTAGAACCCACTTGTCCAGTGTAATTTTGGTCCACTCTTCTAGAAACATACGAATGCTTCCCCCACCGGAGTGGGTAACGGGTTTAGGGAAGCAAGCACTCACTGTTTCTGCTGTTGCTGCTGCTTGGCAGCTGGTGCAGACTGCCTGGAGGAACCTCCTCGTCCTCTGCCTGGACGTCGCTGATTGTACTGGGATCTCCTTGGTGCTGTTGTGTAGACCACTGAGGGGTTTGAACCCTCTGCTGGTAGTTGCGCCGATCGTAGGGGCGATAGCGCCGTTTAAAGTCTTTCCTCTTTTCGAGTCCCACTGCCTTGACCGTGTCCAGTTCTGTCTTCATGCGAGACATCTCATCATCGGCATGAGATCCGAAGAGCGAGGATCCATTGAACGGCAGGTTCAGGATCCGATGTTGGGCCTCCGGCTTCAACCCCGTCAACCTTAGCCAGGAAGAACGACGGGCACAGATTCCATGAGAGTACCCATGTGATGCTAGATCTGAGGCATCCGCTGCCGCGCTGATGATCTGGTTGGACACCAGGCCCCCTTCCTGAAGGACCTCCAGGAAGTCTTGCTTGTCCTCCTTAGGGAGTTTGTCCGTGAAACGTGACAGGGAGTCCCAGAGAGAGCGGTCATAACGACCCAGCAAGGCCGAAGCGCTGGCTACCTTCATGTAGGATGCGGAGGTGTTGCACATCCTCTTGCCTATTGAATCCATGGCCTTACTGTCTTTGTCAGGTGGTACCGTGGAAGACGCTGCCCCTGTCTGGTTCTTCCACGCGGCCGAGACAATGACTGAATCCGGAGGTGGATCGGATCTCAGAAACAGAGGGTCTGTGTCAGGAGCTTTATATTTCTTTAAGATTCTTGAGGGAGCAGCACCCACTGAAGCTGGAGTCAAGAACTTGTGCAACGCAGGCTCCAGTAGACCAGGCACCAAGGGAAGTAGAGGTCTGGATGACGCCCTCTGATGCAGCGTTTCAAAGATGATTGAGGTTGTTGGAACATGAACAGGCATCTCAATCTGAAGTTTAGCCGCTCCCCTACACAAAACCTCATTGAAGGTGTTGAGATCATCAATCGGGGATACCCTACTCGGAGGTGTTGAGGAAAGAGTGGGTGAGTAGTCCGCTTTAGATGGTCTAGATGATGAAGACCATGAAGACGACCTATGGCTCTTACTCCTGTGAGAGCGATGACTAGGTCTAGAAGCTCTACTTCTGGGAGAGCGGGGTGTATGCCTTCTCACCGATGGAGATCTGCGTGACCGGGCTCGTCGATCATGCCGCCCTGAGGAGTGCACCGACTGTATCAATGGAGACCTGGATCTGCTACGTGAATGGACCACCCTGGTAACCTTCCGTATCTTCCACTCCCTTATATCTCCCAGCCATCTAGGAGAGATGTTTGTTACAGGGTGTGCAGGCGGAGCTGGAGAGCGCTCTGGCGAGATCTGTACGATCTGAAGCCCCGGAGAGGAAGAAGCACTCCTGGAGGCCATTTGGATGTTCTCCGTCGCTGACTCCTACCTCCTCGACGCCGACCTCCTCGACGTCGACCCCCTCGACGGCGATCTGGACCTCGATCTGCGGGACCTAGATCTCGACGTCGACCTCCTTGACGCCGATCTCGCTCTCGACGTCGCCCTCCTCGACACCGAAGTCCTAGACGGCGATCTCGCTCTCGACCTTCTCACCGTCGAAGGCGACTTCCTCGGAGTCTGTCTTCTCGACGCCGAACGCGCCCTTCTCGACGTCGAACCCCTGGGCGATGCCTGTTTCGACGTCGAATGTCTCGACGTCGAATGTCTCGACGGCGACGGCTGTCTTGCCGGCGTCGACACTAAAACCGCTCTGCTTGACGACGAAGCTTGCAGTACCTTCGGCGTCGGTGGTGTCTTCGACGTCGTTGGAGGTGCTCTCGCCGGCGGGCTTCGACGTTGATGTACCAACGTCGGTAAATCACCGCCTCTCGCTGTAGGTGAGCCAGATGTGGTCCGCCTACGCGATTCTTGATGACTTGGAGCCCTCGACGTCGAAGGACGTGTCGACTTCGACGCTGACTCAGAGCACAACGGTACCTTGGACGTTGATCTGTCCCTCGACGGCGACCGATGTCTTCTTTCGTCATCTTTTTCTTTGCGTCTTGAGTGAGAGGAGGGCTTTCTTGCAGACAGTTCTCCTTTAGCACTTGCCTTACTTCCTCTCTCCAGCATAAAGTGCAGCTTTATCTTCTCCCTTTCCTTAAGGGTTCTTCTGGAAAACTTGCTGCAATGGTAACACTGGTCTGGCTTGTGTGATGAAGGGAGACAAGCAATACAGACCGAGTGTGGGTCCGATTTGGACATCTTCTTTCCACAGGCCGGGCACTTAATAAATAAGGCCGGCATTTTGAAAGGGAAAAAGTGAAAAATTTAGGGAAAAAAACAGCTGAATCTAACAGCTAGTCAGTAAAGACGTCGAGTGAAACAACAATATTCCACTCAAAACCAGAATTAGTGATAAAAACCACTAACTGGGGAGCTCAAACTCCAGGGTCCTCATAGAAGGAGCCGGAAAAAGAACTGACCTAACTGTCACCTGTAGTGCATGATGGGAGCCTGAGGGTTCCAAGAGGTCTTAAAGGCACGGCGCCAGTTTTTTCCTAACTGTTCTATATGCAGCCTCTCTAGGCTGACCTGCCTCTATGGTCTTACCCCTTTTACCTTTGAAAATAAAGGTTGTGTTGTTTCAAAGCAAACTAAAGTGGTTTACTTGTTTTAATCATGATTATATCATGGGGTATGTTTATTTGTTGTTCAAATTTAAAAGGTTTTACATGCAATGAGGCAGGTTTTCTGAGCCTAGTATATAATATCAGGCTGCATATATGTTTGTTTTATGCATATCACCTATATATATATATTTACTTATATGTGTTTATGGATATATATGTAGGTATATGCATATTATTGGCTATTGCTCCGGGGTCCCCGCACGTGGGCGGGACTATTCAGTGCTTATGACTTTGATGAGTATCCCCTGGAAGAGAATATCTTCTTACCAAAGCTGTCCAGTCCTTTGGATTCCCTATCCGGAGGTGCGGAAGGTAACGCGTCACGGGAAGGGGAGGCTTCGACCACCAAGCTCTCGGGGTTTGGGTGGTTGGAGAGGAAAGCTAGGACACCCGCCAGGGCGATGGTGGCAGGTGATAGTTCTGTTTACAGGATCCCCTGTTCTGGGCCCAGAAGAATGTCTGTTAAAGCCTCATTAAAAGGCAACAAGGGTTCCAAGGTGGAGACACCAGGCTGCAGGAGCTCCGTCAAGACATTGGTCTTGACTGCCACAGTAGGAAGCTGCAGGTCCAAGAACTCCACAGCCCTACGTAGCACCATTGCAAATGAAGCCCCCTCCTCCGTAGCCAGGTTAGGGGGACAGAGCATGCTAGACTCTGGGGAGGTGTCCAAGCCACTGATATCACCCATATCCTCGCACCAATCCATTGCCTTGTTAAAAAGCTGGATTTCTAAGGGATCCTGCTGCCCCTCCAAATCCTCATCCAACCTTAGCACTTCAGAATAAGGCACAGGGTACGACGTGGGGCAAAACAGCTCCGTAGGCGCCAGTCTAAGAGTCGGTGGACGCCCAACCTGCTCAGTGTTGTCTGGAATAAGGATGGGGGATGAGCCGCCGGTGGGTGCCGTCAGAGGTCTTGGCATCGGACGCGGCATCAGGAAAGTTGAGTGGGCACGACTCGGAACCCAATGGAACTTCTCCTTCTTCTGAGCCTGCGAGGTCCAAGGGAACACCAGCAGGGTCTGGCCACCCAAAGATGGCGCACATGGCGTCATAAAAAGACCCCAACTGGGCGGGGGTAGCTCCCGGACCCGGAAAGGGAGGGAAACGAGGAGCTGACCCAGGTGCCTGCTCCGCAGAGCGGGCCCACGAATGGTGAGACTCCTCCAACTCGTCAGGCGACGGTCGGGGCGAAGTCAAAGCATGCTTCGACTTCTTATGCTTTTTATGATGCTTCTTACCTGACCTCAACAACTTTGAGTGAGAGGAGGAAGACTTGGATCCCACGGAGCAGTGCTCGGACCTTCCTTCCGACCGAGAGCAGGAATGAAATCTCTGAGGTGCCGAATGCCGGGCCGCAAGCAGCGTCAGGGACCGCTCTCTCAAAGCTTTCGGCTCCATGGCCTGGCAGTCGGAGCACTACTTTGGGTCGTGGTCGCACTCTAGGCACCAAAGGCACACCCGATGGGGGTCCGTAACAGATATGGCACGGTGACAGGCACCGCACAGTTTGAACCCGAGGTCTTCTTACTAGACATATTGTCATAAGGTTTCTGCACATACACAGAGCTATGCACAGGAAAACGGGACCCCGGAATACAGTGGTTTGCCACCATATACCGTAGTACCCAAAAACCCCAACCCAACTAGCTTAGCATCCCATTAGCACCCAAGTACTAATGTTTGGACAACCCAGAACACGGTATCTTTATCTCAGGACTCACTGAAGCAAGAACACTCTTTCGCCACTCACTCGTACTTGTCCACAAGGTGCGTAGGAAGAGACACTGGATAGGTTAAAATGTTTATTCCAACTTACGTGCTCTAATGTACAGTACACGTGTCAGTACTAATAGCATAATGCATATGACTAATATAAGCAGCATGGTTACAATTCCATAAAATGCAAACGGGGAAAGCATCTCAGAGCTCAGTGGATAAACGTATAAATAACATTACCACCCTCCCCTTGCAGTAAGATAGTTTATTATAGTAATAGAAGACCTCTGGGCTTTGACTAGCGAACCCCCATACCTCAGTCTCTAGATGCAGAATTACATCAGCAGGACATCATAGCTCTTCTCACTGAAAGGGATTTCTCCAAGTGCCCTGAGTGCAAGTAAACTGCAGTCTTAAAAGCACACTAAAAGTCTTCATGGCAGTTGCGCCTAATGTTATGTCTAAGCGCGAAGGACGGGCCATATCAGGAGGAACCGAAATACATTGTTATGCGACCTTGTACATGGCGTGCAGTCTGAGCCCAGATCGAACAAGAGAAAAGGTGAAAAACAGAAAATGCAGAGAGCACAAAATAACTTGGCAAGAGCAAAGGGCGAGGGAGCCCTGGCTCAGCGTAACGTGCGCAAAGAAAAGCAGCATGGCAGCCAGGCCTAGGCCAACATAACAAGGCAGGCAACAAACCACAAGACACCCTCCCCTGGACAGTCCATCGGCCAAGACAGAGTTCCACAAGACTGAGCAAAATCTGGCAGGGTGAAGGCATAAACCATACGAGGTATGGTAAGTGAAAACAAATCCAGTAGAGCACAGGGAGCGCTCAAACGGCGAAGGACATGTCAATCCATAAAAGTGTAAGTGCAGAAAAACGCAACACCCTCCAAGAGGACATCGTTGGAATTGTCAAAAAACATAGATGCCATCCAATTCATGAGATCAAAAGAGCAGGAATGCTCCTCAACTGAGAGTGCATCCAAGAGCAATGCGGGACAGCTTGCGTGATAATCGAAATAGCTTTGTTGTAGGAGATCCCGGGCAGCCGCCCAGATATCCCATTGCGCCAAAATCCCCAGTGCAGCCGCACGCGCCATATAGCCGGCAACGGAACAGTCCTGCTCATGGGCCTCTAAGGGACCCATCAACTGAACAAAATCCGGAACAGACAATGACGAATTGGAGAGGCAATAATCCAAGGTCCAGGTGAAAGGACAGCGGATGCAAGTCATTACAGGTTGCACGCAAGTGAAATACGCAAAGCGAAAAGAAAGAGTATATGACACACCTAGTGTCGCCAAAGGTAAGACACCAAAACCAGCCAAAAGTCGCTCACGGAGCAGCTGGAGGCGTTCTGGATCGAGTAGGTCCCATCGGGGAGCAGCTATTGCGTAGAAAACAAATTAATAGCAGGACACCAGCCGCCAAAGCGATAATCAACGGGAAACCGCCAAAGACGCTGGAAAAAATAGAATGAATGAATGCCGGGATGACACCAAAAATAGTTTGGAAGGATGACACCAAGCCAGACCCCACGACCTTAAAAAAATGTACCAGACCCTCTGTATTAGACGCGTTAAAAATACGATGGATTAACTCCCCAAAATGTTGGGGGAGATTAGTGTTCAAAAGGGCCTGTATTTCACTGTGGGTACTCGCCACCTGGAGAATGAATGTCTCCCGGGCGGACGTGAGCATAACCTTCTCATTCAATAATAGTGCCTTTATTCTGCTCAGCTTATTGAAGTCTGCCTCCATGGTAGGGATGGAAGGTCAAATAGAGATATCAACTTTGCCATGAGGGGGAGGAAAAAGCACATTCTTGCAGCAGACAACCCTGTGCGAAACTGTTACAATGTAAGGAATGCCAGCCTGTAGGCCGCAACAGTTTTCGTTATTTAAAAGTAAATAACTACCATTGGAAAGTAGAGTGAAAGTAGGAGAAATAACAGGAGCAGGAATACCTTTCAACACACAAGCAAGATTAGGAGCGGAAACGCTACATGAGCCATGCAATTTAATGTGTTTACAAATAAGCGAATGACCCATAGTCGAGTCGCAGGACTCCCCGTGAGAAAGACTTCCTTGCCGTCCCGAAGGCATTTATACATGAAAGGCAAGGACCAGAGTTCATGCAGGAAAGCACTGCCCAAGGGCTGGTAACGGCCCACAGGATAATGTTTCATGCACGAGTCAAATTCAAATAAGGAAAAAGGTAAAGCGATAACCCCATGAACTAGCCACACAGCAGAATCTAGTTCCGCAACAGAGAATGGTAAAGGATCCACCTTCTCGATATGTAACAGAGTGTAAGTTGCATCTTTCATAGACATAAATTGCTGTTTGTCAGTTAAATTAAAAGGCAGAAAAAAGGCAGAGGTGTTCAGAAAATGCCAAGGAACTTTACCCAACTTGAGTGTTTGCAAAGTCCACGCAAACTGCATAACTGAGCGCAATTGATTCTGACCATGATATAACACAGAAACATCATCTTGTACAATATCAACAACAGAGGACACAATATTCTCTAAAGTGTAAATTCGTGAAGACAGGGTATTAATACTATTGTCAACAACAGCAAGCACCTTTTCCAAATTTGCTTGACCTATTTCCCGAAGACGGGAAGCAGCTTCAATTTGTGACAGCTTCCAGAGTTCATTATACATTTCATAAATGAATCTCTTAGGTCGGGGACCACGAGGTCCCAAAACAAAGTCGGACAGATCAATATTGCCTGAAAGGAGGGACAAATGTTGTTTAACAGAATCAAGGGACGAATGTTGCAGCCATTCTTTGCATAATTTACCAACAGAATATGTAGTGACAGTACGGGAGTCAGTAAATCTCTGATCAGGCTTATCCTGTGTGTAGCCAGTGCCTGAGTCGTGAAAACGCATTTGGCACGCATTAGATGATATAGGCCATACCAACCAGGGTGACTGATCCAGCTCAGAAACATTAAATGAATTATTCTGTAACAGAGCCTGTAGGGTCGTCAGGGACAGGTTAAAACGTGAGCTATCATTGGGAAAACTCGACAGGGATGGAATTGAGGGCGAGTTTAATTGTTTAGTGGTAGCTAAGCCCCAACACGTAGTCTGATAGATGGAATCATTCAGGAACATAATTTGGGTAGGGATGAGGCAAGCACGGTGCAATGCCTCGGTTCCTTGTACCTGCCATGGCTTGGAGCCCCAAATAGATTTCAAATCTACAGTGTCCTCCCAGTACTCATAACCACCCACAGCTAAGGCACTCAAAAAGGAACCAGAATAAAGCAATTTGGTGTGTGTTAACATGATTTTCTGAGTTGGTGTGGTATTAAGTCTGAAATAATAGGATGCAGGGTTTGACCGATTAAAATCAGTAAAATAGGTAAACTTATTTCGAAGAGTTTGTGAGCTACCTGGCAAGGGGTTTGGACAATGTTCCCATTGGGTGTAATTAACAGAACTACGCAGAGCACTTGGCTTATGGAGAAAATGATTACCCCAATGCTGGTAACAATACAAATCGGCATAATTCGCAGAATTCATATATAAATCTTCAGCATTAAAAGATGCATAATATTTTAAATCGGCAAACAATGCTTCAACGGCATGCACATCCCAATCATCAGAATGAATGTTATTTTTTACTACATCACCCATTGAAACACGAAGGACATTAGGTACATTTATAATTTCTGTTGGACCATGGATTTGATAGTTCACTGCATCCCATACGATGCCATCAGCAACCGGAAAAGCTGAAATGTTCACAAATGTGTGGTCACGCTTCATGATGTGAGACGAGGAATGAGGAGCCAAAGTTCCAGAAACATAGTTCACAGCAGAGCGTTCAGGTAAATAGTGACCATTGATTAGTAGAAAAAACACTGTGACAAAGCCAATGGACATGAACAAAAAAATCAAGAAAAGTACCAACCAGATGTATGTCCAGGGTGGAATCAAGAAATTGTCTCTAAACCAGGATACAAAAATACTGAACTTGGATGGGACTTTTGAAGAGGTGGAATCCGAATCAAAGGAATAACGCGTCGGGCTCAGTGGCGTTGTTGGTTGATGTGCCACCGATTCAGATGCAGGATAGGTATACTCGTCCTCGTCGACGTTGGTGGAGAGTTGGGGGTCAATTATAGTTTCAGGCAAATCAACCATCTCAATTACAGCATCAGTGACCGTTCGTGCAGATGGTCCACGAACATATGTCCGATAAATGGCAGGACAAGAGACCGCTGGTGTGACACTATTCAGGATCGGCCAGGCGCTGTAGCTTGACATTTTCAACTGAGATGTATCTGTTTTCTTTGCGACCAGGAAGCGGTGGTAAAATGACTGTACGTGTTCCCTTCAGGCCAAGAACTGGAACCGGTGCACGAAAAGAGGGGCCAAATTCTTTTTGTTTTCAACCTTCTCTCGAACCAGTTCTCCAACTTTCGGAAGCCAGCCGGCTACCGGAATCTGCAACGCAGGATCTGTGGCTGAAGGTAAATGTGTAGTTGCAAGTTTGTCTCGGGCTTCTTGTAAGTCCTGTAACATAGCAGAATGGTTATCTACATCAAACTTGGCGGATTGCGCCGCGATGTCTGGACCCTCAAGGTCAGGCACAAACATTCTTATGCCAAAGAGCATTTCGTATGGGGTCCGCCCACCCAGAGGTCTTCTAGGGAGATTATTAAGTGCACGCTGAACGGTATACAAGTGGGCCAGCCAGTTCCTGCCAGTACCTATAACTCTAGCTGTTAAGGATTGCTTTAAGTCACGGTTCATTCGTTCAACGATAGAGTTGCCCTCAGGCCTATACGGAGACGAAAATTTCACCCGCACCCCAAGCGAAGCCATTGCATCCTTGTAAGCCCTAGAGGCAAACGCCGGACCTTGGTCCGAATGGAAGGTGCCGCATGCGAAAATTCCCACAAAGACACGCAAATCCCTGATTACATTTCGAGCGTCAGCACTACGTTGTGGCCAGACCCAGAGGAACCGTGTGCATGAGTCCACTGCAACTAAGATGTATTTATAGGCAGTGTCTGATGAGAATGGACCGCAGTGATCCAAATAAACACACCCAAAGGGTCTGTTAGCAATGCAGAGCGAGGTCTGTGGTGGACGTGTTACCGTGGAAGGCTTAATCTGTTGACAAACGTCGCAAGAAAGCACAAAAGCACGGGTGTCTTTATACAACCCACGCCACCAATAACGCTGCTGCAAGATGGAAACCGTAGCTGACACACCAGCATGGGCAGAAGCCATGCCTTCGTGTGCAGCAGATATCAAGGCACTCCTGCGGTCCGCGTTGGGGATCAGCCGATCTCCAACGTCAGGTATTGTTACATAAGGAACCTGTTCGGGACTTAACTGGTAAGAATACTTGGAAGGAAAACCTGTAGGGTAATTATCACCTTCCTTGGTTGCAGCAATTGCTGCTAGAATAACAGAGTCAATTTTAGACATGGACCTAGTAATCGCTGCTACTGAACACGTGACTACTGCTGAACGGGCAGCTTCATCTGCCAGATCGTTACCAATAGCGTGTGCGCCCACCCGCTGATGGCCTAAGGTGTGAACCACCTGTGTGAGGGGCAGACGTTGTTGTAATTCTGCCACTCGAACCCAAAGCATTTTATGCTTAATTGTGCTCCCTTATGCGTCCTTGTAGTCGTTTTCGACCAGAAAAACAGATTGTCATTGTAAGATTGTACACAGTAGAAAGAATCACATACCATAAGAGTGGTCTCATCCTGTGAAGCGAACTCAAGTGCAAGTAGCAATGCATGCAGCTCGGCCAATTGTGCGGTACTATCTCCAAGTGTGCGAGTGTGCACTACAGAGGATTTGAACGTTCCATTCACAAAGGAACCCGCAACAATAGCACATGCAGCTGAATAAGCGTGCTTGGACCCAGTGGCCGGTTGCGCCGAACCATCGGTGTAGATCACACATTTGTAATCCTCAAGCGGTAGTAAAAACAAAGGAGGAGGATGAACGAATTCATACTGCAAAAACTCCTGAGTCTGAAGAGAAGAATCAAAATAAAAGTGACGTCTGAAGACGTCAAGGATGTAGCCCATTGTATCCAACGGGGATGCATTGCTTTTGAGTTCGGTACACTTGCCTTTGTTACTGCCTCTAGGGCAGGACAGGGTGTCACCACCAGAATACGCTTTCCCTGTGCCAGTGCGCGTTCTTTCAGAATCGCCATTTGCACTGCAGTTAGAACTTTTTCGACAGATGTAAAGCGCAATTCAGCGGAAGTGTACAGATGTGACTTGTATGCGATGGGCACTGTATCACCTTCATTAAAGGTTAAGTACGTGAATCCCACCGCCCCCGGAATTATTCTAATCACCAGGTTTGTGTGGTTATCACGAGTCAAAAGATATTTAGACTCCAAAAGGTCTGTCTGCAAAGACTGCAGAATTGAGGTATGCTCAGGCAGCCAGCAAGACCTTGAATAAGTAGGTTGTATCAGAGCATACAAAGGCTTGATACGCTGGGCATATTCGGGAATGTAAGTACGCCCGAAATTCAGGAAACCCAGCAAAGACTGAAGTTTCTTCAGAGTATTTGGGGGCACAAATGTGCACATTTTTCCAAGAAATGGGGGCTAAGCCCTTACCCTCGTTATTGAGTTCATAGCCCAAAAACAGAACGGTAAATTCAGCAATGTGTGACTTAGCAAAGTTAAATTTGTAACCTTGCTCCGCAAACTCAAGAATAATGCGGTCCACACGGGACAGATGCGGAAATAATTCGTCGTCTGTCAAATAAATGTCATCTACGTACGAACATGCATCTTGATCAATGTCGTCTAACAAAGAGACAACACGGGCGGCGAATACACCCGGACTATTCTTGTAGCCCATGGGTAAACGCCGGAACTGGAATAATTTACCACCGGATGTGAATGCGGTCCATTGGCCACTCTCCGGGGCTAGGTTGTGCGTGTAGAAACCGTTTGAAAGGTCAAGTGTCGTTTTGTATTTTTACGAACAAGACTGTCTACAAGCGCAGAACTGTGTGTATTCTGCACCGCAAAGTTCCGACAATGAGAATTTAAATGCCGGTAATCCAAAACTAAGCGGTACGATCCATCGGGTTTAGAAACCACGAAAAGGGGATTGTTCATAGGTGATACGCATGGTTCAATTACTCCCTGATATTCCAACTGTGTCAGAATTTCGGAGACGGGGCCTTTTGCCTGCCGTTTGATGGGATATTGGGGTTGTGGCTGCGGTAGTGACCGCAAAGGTATTGCCTAGGGAGGTGATTCTTCATCCCATCCCACATGGTTACGGTATAACGCTGGAGCCAGGTACACAGCCCACTCAGCTGCAAGTGCTTCAGCTTTGTCTTTTGGGACATGTCGTGAAAAGCTTGGAAGGATTACCTCCTCTCCTTTATGTGCAGCAAGAACGAATGGGGGTGGCCAATCCACCTCTGCTAACAAAATGTCATATGAAGAGGTTAGATTTTCCCAAAAATCCCTTTTATTTCACGCGATATGTCACCTTCAATTTGTATAACTATATTATATAGTCTGTCAGGGGTGCCACTCGTGTCAGCTGTCTCTACAGTAACGAATGTTTCAGTTGCTGTCGCCTCCATATGAGGACGTAGCGCCTCCCGCACTATGGTAACTTCCGCGGCGCTGTCTAGGAGGGTCACTGCCCACGTCCAATTCTGGAGTCTCGTTCTCACGGTCTGAGGCATATTTCGCTGTGACAGCGGCAACCTTTTCTTCTGGAATTGCGGTCGAGGAAGATGAAAATCTTCTGCTTTCCTCTGACTTGTTGTCGAGGTTGGTCTCGCTCCTGGGGAGCCTCTCGGCCCTTTCCTCTATCTTGCCGTCCTCCTCCACCAGCCTGTGACGACGTCTGGGCCTGTGAAGAACGAGGAGAACGCGTATCAGAGCTCTGAAACCTTTCTGGTGATTTAATCCTTGACCTATCACGTAAATCATAAGTACGTTCAGAAGAAACCGAAACTGGGAAGCGCCTCCGACCCCGGCTTCTTTTGTTGCTTACCCTGCTTTTTCTGTCTCCAACTCTTTTTAGTGAAGACCGGTTTATCATCTTTCTCAGATGCACTTTTTGTTTGTATAACTTGTGTTTGCGATTGAGTTTGCATTTTTACAAAAGGCTTGTTGCCTAGGCTATTTCTTCCAATTGTTTTATAAGCCCGGGCTATTATTTTCGGTAATTCGCGAGGCCTGTCCAACTCTGGGACCAAAGCCAAAGCATTCGCTACTTGAAAGTTCATAGCATCGCCCTTGACATTTCCAAGGATCAGCTCAGCTACTACATCAAACACTCCCACTAGTCTCATCCCTAATTCCACAGCCGCTTCAGGGCCATGTTCATCCTGTACTTTTTAATTACAGAGGGTAGAACCGTCATGGAAGGAGTTCCAAAACATTTTGAATAAACTGCTGCGAATACCTTACCCCAGTTTTCACATGATGTCAAATCGGGGATTATGTCTTTTGGCAAACTTATCGTGAGGATGCGGTGTTTATCTACTGGGGATGTATGGGGAAACACTGCTTCTATCTGATCGAACTTTTCTGCAAGCCAGTAAGGATAGTCGTCCTTATTTTGTGGACGTTTGCCCATCACAGAATTTACCATGACAGGACTTATAGTCACTCCAGCTGCAATAGCTGGTTGGCCTGCGACTACAGGAGCAGCTCCATGGAGGCTACCTGTAACGTATGTCACCAAGGCTCGATGCACTCGCACCAACTCGGTATGCATAGTGCGCAGTCTCAAGCGGTAATGCCAGATAATTTGGATGCGGGGTATACCCGGCCAATACAGGCCAAGTGGCCCCTGAATTGATAAGGGGCCTAAACGAACTTCGGTAGTTGGTTGTGGTAGGGCGCCATTAAACCAAACACGGTGCTGCCAAGCCGTGAGAGGTACTTCAAGAGCAGTATAGGGTCGATATGCAGCAGGAACAGCGGTGGGCTTATATTCATGAAACAGCTTATCACCTGCATCCACCGCCTCAAAAGTGATCCAAGTGTAAAACACTTCAAAGTGATAAGCCGCATCGGCTTGAACCACAAAGACCAACTCGACCCCTGTATCGGGCACTCCATACACAGCTAAGTGGTCTCGGAGTGCTCCTCGACTATGTGCAGCTATCGCCACACCAGCCATTACTAAACAATTATATTCGACAACCTAACAGGGAGCACAAAAATGGGTCTGTTAACTAACCTTTTAATAATATCAAGCTTGAAAGAACCTATAAAACATTCAATATAGGAGGTATCACCGTCACATACGCCTCCGGAAGCGTACGCGAGGGGTTTGTGGACAAGCACAAGCACTACTCAAGCGCCTCGCAGATAAGCAGCCCCACGGTGGTCGCGCCATGTCATAAGGTTTCTGCACATACACAGAGCTATGCACAGGAAAACGGGACCCCGGAATACAGTGGTTTGCCACCATATACCGTAGTACCCAAAACCCCAACCCAACTAGCTTAGCATCCCATTAGCACCCAAGTACTAATGTTTGGACAACCCAGAACACGGTATCTTTATCTCAGGACTCACTGAAGCAAGAACACTCTTTCGCCACTCACTCGTACTCTGTCCACAAGGTGCGTAGGAAGAGACACTGGATAGGTTAAAATGTTTATTCCAACTTACGTGCTCTAATGTACAGTACACGTGTCAGTACTAATAGCATAATGCATATGACTAATATAAGCAGCATGGTTACAATTCCATAAAATACAAACGGGGAAAGCATCTCAGAGCTCAGTGGATAAACGTATAAATAACATTACCACCCTCCCCTTGCAGTAAGATAGTTTATTATAGTAATAGAAGACCTCTGGGCTTTGACTAGCGAACCCCATACCTCAGTCTCTAGATGCAGAATTACATCAGCAGGACATCATAGCTCTTCTCACTGAAAGGGATTTCTCCAAGTGCCCTGAGTGCAAGTAAACTGCAGTCTTAAAAGCACACTAAAAGTCTTCATGGCAGTTGCGCCTAATGTTATGTCTAAGCGCGAAGGACGGGCCATATCAGGAGGAACCGAAATACATTGTTATGCGACCTTGTACATGGCGTGCAGTCTGAGCCCAGATCGAACAAGAGAAAAGGTGAAAAACAGAAAATGCAGAGAGCACAAAATAACTTGGCAAGAGCAAAGGGCGAGGGAGCCCTGGCTCAGCGTAACGTGCGCAAAGAAAAGCAGCATGGCAGCCAGGCCTAGGCCAACATAACAAGGCAGGCAACAAACCACAAGACAATATCTACACACCAAAAAACTTCGACAAAAAGTCGAAAAAGTCTGTCAAGAAGTGACAGGGGCTAGCTCTCTTCAACGGATCTGCGCTGAGTTTTTAGTTAAATTTGACAACTACGTCTGGGGAAATGGAGTGTATTATTAACCTAGGAGTACCAACTTTGTTCACACCGTTGGAAGTTAGCACAGCTGAGGGGTCATCATGTAACGGTGTACTCGCCAATGGGGTGACCAAGTCTTTCCACACTAAAAATTACAGTTTCGTGTTTTTACTGTCAGAACATGTAAAATACATGTACTTCCCGTGAAATAGTCTGCACCCTGCCTTAAGGCTCGGTCGGCCTGTCATGGGGGTGACATACACATATTGCAGGGGTAGGCTTGGCTTTGCCATTGATTTAAATGGCAAGTTTTGGGCTAGCAGTCCAAAACTGATCTTCCAGTCTGAAACGGCGGAATAGGAGATAGGTTTCACATGAGTCACACTCAGGGTGGCACAACTAGTGCTGCAATCCCTGGTGTGACACTAACTTACATGCCCTGGGTATCAATCTAGGGGCTAACAAATAAGTGAACTTATGCAAATCTGGTATAAGCCACTTTAACATATACAGTTTATGGTCAAGGCACTGGCACTGAAGTCTGATCAGCAGTCCTCAGTGCACTCTCAGTTGAAAAACCAGCAGCATCAGTCCAAAAACTTGAGGGTGACCATACAAAAGTGGGAATTTCCTTACACTACGTCTCTCACTTTTGCTGACACTACATCGAACACAGAAGGTGAAGGGCAGACCGGAGTCTTCACACCAGGTTACACTGGGACAGGTCATACAGGTTCATATCTCTGGTATGTACGGAAGGCTACTGGAATGGGAGACACTTAGCCTTCAGTGCAATACATACAACAATAGTTCTGTCAAATGCAGTAATTATGTATCTTAAACAATTGATGGAGACTATAAAATAGTCCTTACATAAGTGAACCAATCACTTTAAGAAATTAACCCGCTTATAATTGTTGTAATCTCCATAGGTATAATCTATATTGTTTATAATAGTTAACAACACTTTATACACAATATGACTCAAACAAGGTGCTCCATAGTTTAGTGACACTATGAGCAGTGCCCATACAATGTGAGAGAGATTGTAAAAAGCACAATTAAAAATAGTAAATCACACTAGGTATGGCCTGGCTGCAAAAGTATACAGGTATACTTCAGCTGGGCAAATTTAACAAACACCTTTTTAGTCCCACTCCAGTCACATTATTCAGGCAAATTATTGTAGACTGTTGACGTTTTGACTGGGGTGTATGTATGACATTGTTCTGCATTCTGTCCATCAATTGTTCTTTTTGCATGATGTTTCGACCAGGCCATCTAACCGGGTCTTCTTCAAGGCAGAAATAGAAAATACCCTTGTAACTGTGAAGGTAAGCTTGATAAATAAAGTGATTAAGAAAGCTCTAAAAGGTTGCCTCCACACGGTATGCAGAGAGATGTGTAGACAACTTCTATTCTTTAGTCTACTTCACATCCATGCCAGTGGATCACGTTGCGAGTACCTGCGCTTGCAATTATTCCCAAAGCTCCAATCCTGGAGAAGAACAAGTTAGATGTATGGAATCCAACACATAGATGTATGGGTTGAAGCGTCAACAATATACAATAATTTGGTTACAATTCATTTTGTGTACACTAGACTAAGGTTTTAGTTTTAAAACAAATATTTAAAATGTATGCTTTGTGTTCGTGTTGACTGTGTTAGTCCTTAACGAAAGGGGTTTGACTGGTTTTCCCAGTAACAACTCATGTGATCGATCATTACCTAGAACACATCTTGCTTAGATATTGTGCCGTGGGTTGTGTAAGGTTGAAGTACAACTGGATTTCTGATTTGGGTTGGCACGGCAACTAAATCCTTCGTGCCAGGGAGTCTAGAAAACTGACCTCTGCGCTTGTAGAAAAATCTAGAAAATGTACCAGCACAGCTATTTTGTGCTTCTGATGCACACAGGCGTGATGTTAAATTTCAGCATGTTGTTCATGGTGGATTCCCTGACCCTTTCCTCCTCCGTTGAATGGCGCTGTGCATGTTGGCTCCCCCACACCTCCTAAGAGGGGCTGGGGAGATTGGCTAGGAGAGGAAAGAGGAGTAATCTCGACTGTATGTCCCACTTGCGATCTGCTCTTGCCTTAGCCATGCCCAGTCGAGCACAGTTGCCTCATCTCAGATTCTCGTGCACAGAAGCCACCATGTCTGACGTCACAATGATGTCGCTCGCTCGTTCGATTTTTGTGTCTGCAATGTTCTCATTAAGCCACTCTGGGTTCAGACTACACCCCTGTTGCTCTGCAGCACTCCGCTCGTCGGCTGCACTTCTCTGGACGCTTTAGAAGGGTGGGTAAAGATGTGAACAGACCACAGGTATTAAGGAGCTCTGTTGCAAGCTGCACACTCTGCACCCATTATAGCCGAAAGTCACTAGGCACATGTTTTAGCCAAGAGGATGCACTACAAATTATATTACCACATGACGTTGCACTAAGTTTATGAACCTAAAATATATGTTTGGGTTTGCGAGTGAATGAGCATGATGTGTTGTGTGGAACTTCCTATGTAAATTTTTACCTATTCTCACTCTCAGACATCTGGAACTGATTGTAGAGTGTGTTTGTACTTCTGCGGCCTGCTTGCTTTCCGCTCGCTGGTGTTGAGCTGGCACTGCTGTCACTGTCCAGGCTCAGGTTTAGTGTAGAGCCCATACCAGTTTCTTGAAGGTAAACGCCAAGAGACCGACGATGGTGAGACATGTTGGATGACATCAACAGGGTTTTTGACACCTGCGAAAAAAATGGAAAGAACATTGGACACCAAAATACAAAGGTGGGCATAGAACCTGCAGTAAAACTGGGGGAAGAGGAGGAAAAGAGAGTTGCAGGAAAAGGGAGGGAATCTGAAGAGACGCACGATTGTGAAATGATTTATGGTACAATATTAAGAATCAATAACCCAAGAATACAGAGACAGGCATATTAAAAGGTATTGAAAGGAGACTGGTCAACAGAGATATTGGAGTGGGGTATAATTCTCTCAACTGCATTTGCTTTGAGAGTGATCACTTGCGCCCTAATAAAAGACATAGATCTGCACAGAATGTGATAATAAATGTCTCTCAATGAGGATGGAAAATGAAACTTAACTGTTTGTGGCTTGTCATGCTACAGATCAGAAGCTTTGAACTATCCTGCCATCTAGTGTTAGATTAAGAATACATAAAATTGTTTTGGCAGTGATGGTTCTTTATCACTGCACTGGTCTAAATCATTTCAGGGTTTCTACATATGGTGCTTAACCTATTAAGGGTCAACTGCCCAAAAGTCCTTATTAGTATAGAAAACACAAAGTATGCAACATGAAGGAAGCACTCCTAATATAGTAAATTCAATCTGAATTTCAACTCTCTGTGGCGTTTCAATTGATGTATAAGTTATGAGGTACACCTTTATCAGTACTGTACTAGGATATTAATATGATGAGTTATCTTCTAGATTTATGTATAGTGGTAACAAATGGGTAATCAACTCCACTGGCCTTTACATTCGATTGAGTCTAATTCGATTTCTGACAAATTCAGTATACTGATGTTAACAATAGTATTGAGATACTAGAGGATGTTTATCTCTTACCTGACTGATATAATATGGATTCGGTAACAGCTGACAATGTGTTCTATGGGTTTTTCTTTTTTCTGTTTCCGTGTACAATAGTGTGGAAAATATTGTTTGACAAAAACTTTATTAGAGTCATGCGGAATTTTTGCTATGCATGACCCGTCACTTTGATTCATTACGATATGGCGGCCATTTTTGTGGTGGAGTTAAGGTATAATGCAAAATGATATGGAAAGGTAATCGCCACTCATCCTGTCTAATGTCATGACGGGAGTAGGAATTTGCAGTTCAATTTGTGGAGTACCATTGTCCTTTTGCTTCTGTGTATGGAAGATATTGTTTGAACAAACTTGGTTAGGTATATGCTGAATTTGTGGCTATGAATGACACTAGTTTGACACATTCCAAAACGGCGGCCATTGTTTAGGTGGGTTATGATACGGCTCAAGGTGATTATGATAGCATAAACTCCACTCCTTTTTGTCCGATGTTATGACTGAAGTAGGAATTTGTATTTTGATACGTTTAAATCCGTTATCAATTTGCTTGGGAGGATTACTGGCAACCTATCCTATCTTTATTAGAAATGTTTGTGCTATTGATAATTGCTTGATCAATGAGAAAATAGTACTGAATGTGTACTACAGGCATTTGTATAATCAGCTGACATTTGATTAGGAATTTACGATGTGTTGATCAAGGAAGAATCTGTAAACTAATTTGTTTGTGTTTTAGGGAAAGCCATTTAAGAAATGATCGATGTTTCAAAATGGCAGAGGCCTAACAGGAGCTTAGACATGGTAGGGAGATGAGGAGGGGGAGCAGCAAATCGGACGCCAGGGCAGACATTAAAATATTGGCATCCATTCCATAGGGCCGACATGCCCCGGTTTGAACAGCAGGCTCCGTGCTGGCATGATTATTGACTGGCCAAACATAAGTATATGCTTTTGCATGATATTCGTAATATGCTTATTTGTTATTACTGTGAATGGGGAGGGAAAGCTAATGGTAAGCTACACAATATTTAGTTTGGGTAATGCAATAGTATGGCTTAATTTGTGTATGGTGTGCTTATAGATGAGGGACACACTTTTGACGCCCACTGTCCTGATATATATATATATATATATCTTTATAGGATAATGGTTTAGAATGGCAGTCATGGGGATTGAGTATTTACGATATCTAATATGATGCCCGTTTTGTTATAGGTCATCATGTCGTAACCCCACATGAGAGACGCTGGGAAAGAATGTTGATATATGATATCTCAATTTGAGTATGGTATGTTTGTACACGAGGAACACACATTTGGCGCCCACTGTTCTGATATATATATATATCCAGGAAAAGTCCCCGGCAATGCTGGTCACTTCCACCTCTTTGGGCCGGTGCGGATAACGGGTGCCAGGGCCCGTTCAAATATTTCAGAAAGTGTGCACCAACGATCCCGATACACACAAATCGCACTCCAGAGTCACGTTTCACAATGTTTTATTCACAACGGCAACACGTTTCGACCTCGCAGCCTTCTTCAAAAGCCATTTTGTTTGTGACCACTCTCCATACATATATATAGTGCACAGTGCTAAACATAAAAGACAGACAATAATTCAAAATGGGGTACGGACATAAAAACTACTACATCCTTAATTACAATTAGTGCTTTTAAATTGAAAAAGAATAAATAAAGTTGAAAATTATCAACCTGGCTGTTAAGGTGTTTGGTATTCTTATTTCCTATTTTACAGTTCATGCGCCCGATATCACAGTGGGTAAGTTTACTCACGCCGTCATATTGTTTTCGTTGTTTTCTGGCATGTGCTCACATTTCATGTCTGCCTCGCGAAAAATGCTACAGCTCCAGCACGATCAGAGTGAAAGGTTGTCCCACTCCGAATCCCTTCCTCAGCCATCGCATTTTCGCTGAAGTAGCATTGCCCTGCTTTGGCTTGAAATGGCGAGTGGGTCATGCTCCCATAATTAGATCCAACAACCAGCCTCCGAGCAGGGAGCCTCCGAACCTACAGGGCGGCCTCTAACAACGGGCACGGAGCAGCCCGTCAATAACATCCGTTACACACCACACAGAGGCCCAATACTGGAGTTGCAGGCATTTATTCACAGGCACAGCAGCGCAAAGGATTCCCCATATCCTTACGCGTGTCGGCGTTAGTAGTGCTTTGATCACAGGTGGGGTCATTAGATGCAAATGCATGCACGCTTTTTAAACTCAGGAATCACTTGACTGACAGTAAAGAATACAGTTCCCATGGTGCATTTCACTGATAGTTAGAATGTCTTTGCCAGAGTCTTAGTGAATCCATGTTCTTTTTCCATGTTAAAATTCACTTACCCACTGTGATATCGGGCGCATGAACTGTAAAATGAATTTCAACATGGAAAAATAACATGGATTCACTAAGACTCTGGGAAAGACATTCTATCAGTGAAATGCACCATGGGAACTGTATTCTTTACTGTCAGTCATGTGATTCCTGAAGTTTAAAAAGCGCGCATACATTTGCATCTAATGACCCCCACCTGTGATCAAGGACAGCAATGAGAGGGACTATAATAAAGAAAGATAGGGAGAGGACATTCATGCTACAAGGTAACCAAACATAGTTCTCCGTTTCCAAAGAAAGGCCACAAACACACGTCAAGAGTTACAAGAATTATTTATTCCATACAAAGGCTCCCGTGCGCAAGGCTTTGACGAAACACGTTGGGTCGGGAGCCACTGTATAGAATAAATCATTCTTGCAACTCATGAAGAGTGTCTGTGACCGTTATTTGGAATCGGAAAGCTTTGTTTGGATTTAAGGGGCTTCCTGAGCCTGTCACAGACTGCTGTCGCTTGGGGCTGGAAGATACAGGGATACTGCTGTCTGTTTTGTGAAAAAAGAACAAAAAATATGTATCTCTGTGAGAAAGTGCCTCTTTTGCATGGTTAGCCCCCACTTTGTGCCTGGTTTTGATGTGGTTTCAAATGTAGTGCACAGGGTCCCTGCCAACCAGGTTCCCTATGCCAGTGCTTCCTCCCTAAAAACAAACCCCAAACTGGTACTTCTAGCCCCTGTAACTCCCTAGGAAATGGTACCCTGGGTGTCCTGGGCCTGGGAGCTGAAGAGGGTCCCCTGGTACCCTCACTGTGACCATGCCACTGCCCTTGCAGCTTGCATGCCCCTGTGAGGGAGAAAACTACAAAGTCGACATGGCACCCTGCCTGGGTGCCATGCCAACCAGCACTGCCTGAAGGCATAGGTAAGTCAATCCTCTGGCAGGCCTCACAGTTCTAAGGCAGGGTGCACTATACTACCGGTGAGGGCATATCTGCAGGAGCAGATATGCCCCAACAATATTGGGGCAGCCATTCCTTGATATTGTAAGTGCCAGTGAAGCCATAGAGAGTAAATAGGCTGGAAACTCGAGTTTCACAGCACAATGATGGCTTCACTGAACACAGGAGGACAGTGTGGGATTTACTGTACCATGTACTCATATCATAGGGCACCTCAGAAGTGCCCCCTAAAAACCTACCAACCCTTGAGTGGCCTCTGACCGGCTGTAAGCAGAAAGCCACCACCAGACCTGTTTCTGTACCCCTGGGTAGAAAGCCCCTGCTCTCTAGGACCAGAAACAATGCACATCTTGGGCAGAGGTGTCACACCTCCTCCCCCAGGATGGGTCAAAGAGGGAAGCTTCAAAGGCCTGCCGCCATTGTAATGCGACCCCCAGCCTCAGCAGTAAATGGCAGCCCGTGGTTTACAACCCCCACGTTGGGCAGGAAAACCGGCGGGAAAAACTCAAATAAACAGGTGTGCCCACCTTTGCCAACCCCACCCCTAAGGTGGGGGAGGCGAGGTGAAGCACAACATTCAGTCCCCGCCATCTTGAAGATGGGGAGACCCCTCGATCAGGTCTGGTGCTACACAGCAGCGAGGAGTGGCTATCCAGTGACCTGGGCTACCAGCTCGCCCCAGTAGGCTTCTTGCTCTGTAGTGGCCCTGTACAGCAAACAGGGGGTCAGCTGACTGACCCTTGGATTCTCTGGCTTTGGCTGGGCTCGGGAGACAACTTCTCACCGAGCAGGAAACCTCAGACAGTCCCTTCTCTCGCTGGTGCAGCAGGTGCAGTCCACAATGGTGCAGCCTTTCTTTGTCGGTTCCTCAGTGCAGCAGGGCAGTACTCCTTACAGTCAGTAGAGATGCAAATTCTGGGTGACATGGGTGCCCTTTTTATCTTCAGAAAATGCACTATGGTGAGGATGCGCTTGGTAGCCAATGGGCTACCAGGTTCCCTCGCTCTTGATGACCACTTCCTGGGAAGTGTGGCATCTTGGTATCTAAGGATGCACCATTCTAACCAGTCCCAATATGGCAAGATCCCTCTCTTGACACTTAGATCTCGTTAGCCCGCCCCCAAAGATGAGACTACCATGAGGATACACTCCCCTGGAAAAATTGGTTTGACAACTGGCTTCTCTTCTGTCCCCAGTACCATCCTGTCTGCCTAAACAACAAAGTGCCCCTCTCCAAAGGGTTACCCATTTGCACTTCAAAGGCGGCTTCTCCTTTGAAGCTTGCCTTTTCGGCTAACACCCACGTGGATTCCTGCAGGATGGAGGCAACACCTCTCTCCCATGTAGGCCCCTATTGTGTCCTTTCCTGGGAGTTGTTAGCACTTCTCCCCAGGAGGGCAGAAAGCTGTCTGCAGGATAAGCCCCGTATACATCAGTAAACAGGCACTGGAAACCTTGAGCAACTAAAGTCGCAACTTCTAAAGTTAAGGAATGGGCGGAGCATAATGCCAACAGTCCGGCAGGCATGATGAAGATTCTCAACAAATACGCACAAATAGACCGAGAAAAAATCCTGGCTGAAATTGAGGAATTGGAAGATAGAATTGAAAAACATGTATGTACATTTATAATTAAGAACATTTAGCTGCTGGAACTGCACTGTATATAGGTTGGAAGAGTGAGACCATGTGATAGAGTACTGAAGTGGTATGACATGTACGTGTAAACAGCAAAAGGTGCCATTTTTTAGCTGATATTAATCTCTGATCAATTTTTTGTGTGTTCTTTGTTGCAGGGTAGAGGATAGGAAGCAAACAAGATTAGACTTGGAAAATGATCTAGAGCATCGATTGATAGTGATGTATTTAGCCCCAACATTACTGAAGAGATGGAGGAAGGGAGAGCCCACTGGGGCTAAATTGTTCAACAAGTAGCTTTACTTTGCATTTATAACTCTTATAATTATTTGCTAGACCTTATTATACTTCTTTATTGTTACTAGTGCAAAAGAGTCCTATATTAGGAAACTCTTTAACTAGGCCCACTAGGGCAGGATTGCAAAACTTGGAAATGAATTGTATTTTGTCACCAGTATGATTTTGAAAACGATGACTATTTATGCTAAATAAGGTTTCTTATGTATTTATAATTTTGAAATTTGACTTTGGAACTAAATGTGTTATGTGTGGAGTATTTTCTCCATGCACATTGCTTTGCAACAACATGTGACTATAAATATACTCAAAAAATGGCGGTATAATGTTGACAAAGGCCAAAATGCTTCCGAGATAGACCGTTGCTATAGCCTTTACCTGTTTCTGAGAATAAAATATTTCCTACTGCATCGAGTGCCGATATTTCCTTTTGAGACGGAGAAGGATAAGTGTTGATATCTATATCTATATATATCTATATATATATATATAAAATTAGGTTCAGATTTTACACACACAAAATCATAAACCAGAAATTCAGAAGTCATAGCTACACTTATCTCAAGAAACTATAACTCGTGCCTTAAGGTAACTATAACTCACGCCCCGCAACGCATAGTTTTCTCATCGATTTTATTGGAAATGTTGCAGTGATATTCTCAACGCGGACTGGCCCACCTAGGGGGCCAAAAAAAGCAAGCACGGGTAACCGTGCTTGCTAGTGTTCATTCTCCAAAAACAAGACAACTGGTCACTTGATCCCAAGTGACCAGGCCTTTAGCACCTCTGTAAGTCACTAATAAGTGGTACCTCTGGTACCTAGTACATAGGTACTAAAGAGGGTCCCTAAGAGCTGCAGCATAACGTGTGCCACTCTAAGAGATCAGCACCAAAATCATACAGACTGCTGCTGCAGGCTGCATGACAAGGTGCTCTAAAAAGTGAAAACACGACGTGGCACTCACTCGTGTGTCATACCCCCTAACACTGTATGTAATATTTGTAAATCAACCCTACAGCAGGCCTTACAGCCCAAAGGCAAGGTGCAGAATTTTACATGTGAGGACATATCTGCATGACCACATAGGCCCCTGTGCTGGCCAGTTCAATTACTGCCAGTACAAGTGAATAGGGAAATCATCTGAAGGTATGTAGTGGGCACTGGTAAAAACGTGTTACCCAGCTACATAATGGATTCACTGAACCATATGGTGTTTGGTATCAACACCTCGTATTAATAAACCCACACTGATTCCAGTGATGGATTTATTAACACATGCTTTCAGAGGACACATTCCCAGGGGGGATGACCTGCGAATTAGCATTCCAAGGCAGGGAGCTTCATGCGAATCTGACTTCCCACACAGAAGAGGATGCCGACCCCCCATCCAGGGCCCTTTTGGCGGCAGGACAGACGGGAAAATTAGTAGTCAGAGAGGAGTGTTTATCTTCAGGCTAGTTCCACCCCTAAGGTGGGCTACCTGTAATGAATATGATAATCAGAAGTCTGACATCTTTGTGAGGGGAAATTTACGAAATCTGGGACAGGATTATGCCCACTTCTAACAGGAAGTGGTCATGTAGGGGGCATAGTGACCCCAGGGGTAAGTAGCCCATTGCCTACTATCCTCCACTCCCCTAACGCCCCTAAATCTAGTATTTAGGGGAGCCCCTGGCACCAGAAAATCAGATTCTTGCACACCTAAAGAAGAAGGTCTGAAGACCCACTTAAAGCAAGAACCGTTGATGGAGCAACTGACTTGGAACCAACCCTGCCAGCCTAGTCGCTGTTCCTGACGATTGTGCCAAAGTTGACTCACTCTGCAAGCTGCTGTGCCTCCAAAAGCTTGGGCGGACCGCCAGCACGTCTGCCAAGACTCATGAACTCCTGTGGAGCAGCAGAACTGACACCCTGCAGGTACCAAAGAAAGAACGGTGAGGACTCTGACCGCATAAACCAGACACCAGCTAACACCACTGCACCCGTAACTCCAAGCCCGAGTTGAAGTGGGCCAATGGTGCCTGTGTGGTCCCCTCCAACCCTCCAGAGAAGAAGCACACCCTGGGTTTGTCTTGTCAGGAGGGGACTCCTCGACGCCGCCTGCAGCCTCTGTGTGCAGCCCTCCCGACCACAAGTGACCGGATGAGGAAAATCCGACGCCTCAGGACACCTCTGCACCCGTCGCCCCTGGCCCGAGAGGAAAAGGGGAACAAGCATTTGCAATGCAATAGGTCTCGGATTTACGCAAGTTTGAGCTATTGCCATTGTAAATGACATTGCCTTTTATTTATGTGTTGATTTTAAAAACATAAATAAAAGGCATTGTTATTTACGATGGCAATAGCTTAAACTCTTGCAAATGCAAGACCGATTCCAATAAAAGAACGAAGATTCCAATATCCACACATCTAGCAAATGTTTATAGGCCCAACAAATCTACAATTTTTTGCCATTAAACTACTCCCATACCACCCCGATATAAGCCAGTCATATATGTAATATTTCAAAAACTGGTCCATATACCATTGGTGACTACCTTGAATACAACAGCGTGTACAACTGCCACGTTATCCACAGAAAATGCATTGTATTGTGCTGTACCACAGTCACATGTTTTTGTTAAGTAATGGGAGTTCACACTTCCTTAGGAGCACCTGTCTAAAATGCGTGCACCGTCTCTAAAACCTCATTGCTTTTGTTTCACAACAGTAACACTATAATGGAAGTGTCAGACAGTTTAACTGCTAGACACACTGTTTGCATCTTTTCTAACGAATCTGTGTCTTCTAGAAATAGTGTTGTCCAATGCTGCGCTTCAAAGGCACTCATGCAATTCAGGCTTTAAACCGGAAAAAATAAATGTGATTTCTTTCTCTGAGAAATTCGGGTGGCCCCTGATTTCTCCGAGGTCAGACTGGATTTGCTCGGGAGAAGGAAGCCGCAAGCCGGGTCCTTTACTTACGAGAAATATTTTTTACGAGTCTCCTGGAATCTGGAAGGGTGAGGTAATGCCTGCTGGCACCGCCCGAGTCCATTTTGTTCTATTGAACGAGATGCGCTTTTAGACTCCTGTCCTGACTGCACCCTGGAGCATGTGATGCAGCCAATGATTAGGCGCAATGCTCACAAGAGCCCGTCGAGGTGGATGCGGAGAGCTGACGGTGTCAGAAATGCTCATTTAGATTTGATGCCTCCCCTCCCCCCCACCCAGAATGTGATGACTGCCCCCAAGTCTCCCATGTCTGACAGATATTGTTTGGTCTTCGGCTGCATAGGTCCTCCCTTGAAGGGTTAGGGGTCCCTGGAAGGTTGAACCCCCGCGCTGCAGTGGCCTGTGTTGCACCCCTGAGTGACACACAATCTTGACTATTGTGGCGTTCGTCATCCCGCGCTGCATGGATCGCGTGCTGCTTATGTTGGAAGCATGCCCCTGGAACTCGCTTTTATTGTCAATTATTAAAAAGTGTTAAAAGTATGCATATTTTTTTGCAAACAAAAGTGATTAAAAACGCTTTCCAAGGCTGTCTTCTGCGATAGATGCGCATTAATTGTATTATAGGCTTTACTGGAATGTCAAATATATTAATGTTATTCCAAGTGGTTCATGATGTAAGGGAAAGGACGAAGAGATAATAAATATTAGGGGCAAGACTGTGCAGTACTGAAAACAAACCGTTTATTTTAGGAGTATCCAGTTGTGGTCGTTGTTTTACGTTTCCTTTTGAATTTTACACAGACTTCTTTTCCCGAGTAACATAAAAACAATCCTCGGAGAGGAGTTTACAAGTTAGTGCCTTTTCAGTCAACACAGAACCTGGTATTGAATGAACCTTGTTGACAGGCTTGAGGTCAGACGTGGAAATGGCATTGTTTACACAGTCCACCTGTGCATTGCAGCGATTACTGCTCCAGGGATTGGGAGGTTTGTTTTGCTCGTGCCTTCCGGGGGGTGGACGGGGGTTGGAGTTCGCAGAGCGTTGTCTGCTCTGGCGCAGATGTATGACAATACCACGCATGCATTACATCGCATGCCATTAGATCGCGGTTTTAACGCAAGTCGTTACAACGACTTGCGTTGGAGGGCGCTGGACTTAGGAGTAGTTTAATTTACTATTCCAACTCCAGCCTACGCACAGTAGGGAAGGTGTTGGATAGTAATTTAAACTACTCCTTGTCCTATAGCGCCCTCCAGTGCAAGTCGTTGTAACGACTTTCGTTGTAAAAACCGCAATCTAATGGCATGCGATGTAATGCATGCGTATTAAAGGTTGTTTCCCCTCTGGCGCTTAATAGAATCGAATGCCTCATACCACACGTAAAGGCGGGAAAGTCAAGTGAGGACTGAATACGTGGTGTGTGCAGGTGTAAATAAGCCACAAAGTGGAATGCGACGCAGGAACGAAAAAAAAACCAGTGGTGCGCGCGCACCTCAGAGGAGCGGGGGCGGGAATCGAAACCAGTGGTGCGCGCGCACCACAGAGGAGCGGGGGGAAAGGGAGCGCGGCAGAGAGGCGAACGCGTGCTGCTGCGCGTGCTAGCCACCGATGGGAATGGGCGGAGCAAAGGCGGGACATGCGCCCGCCTTTGCCCAATAGCGTGCATTTCTTTCTTTTTTTTTAAAACGCTACAGCCAATGGCAGCTTCCAAAAGCCTATACAAGAGGTCTCGGGCTGCGCACTGCAACGCTAGGCCCGAGACCTAAAAATGGTGTCCCCACGATCGTGAGCATTGTGAGACCTGACCCTCTCCTGTTGGTTCAGCCTGACTGGTTTTCCAGTCCAAGCCTGCAGCTCTTTTTGGCCAGACTAATTTCAATAGGATAACATTGGGCACCCAACGCTGAAAAGCATCTCTGCACCCGGCCGCTCCAGTGCCACCCGAGGTGACTTGTTGGTGCTGCCTTGAACCTTGCCCCCTACTTACATTAAATCCAGGAGATTGGCTCCATAAGTCGCTGTGAAGTACCTATTGCACAAGTTACTAACTTGTGTAACGATATATCTGTAAGAGACAGTAGTTAGTGATAGATTCCTTACCTTAGAATATCCCCAGGCGTCAGGCTGGATCCGGAAAGTTTTGCGTAGCAGTACCCTTGCGCGTCGGTAGGCGGCGTCGTGCGGCTCCGCGTCCGTCGCCGGCGTCGTGATCGCCGGGATGACGTCGCGGGCAGTACTTAGGCGCCGCCCCTGCGCGCTGACGTCAGTTCTGTACACGACTTTCCGCGCCAGGAACGCAGAGCCATGCAAGAAGCTGACACAGGTGTCTGAAAAATACTAGGGCCCTGAAAGGGATGTCCTTAACTCCTAGAAATCAGTTCGCAGAACGGGGAGGATGGGTGGGCGGTAAGGAATCTATCACTAACTACTGTCTCTTACAGATATATCGTTACTACAAGTTAGTAACTTGTGCATCTGAAAGAGACAAGTTAGTGACAGATTCCTTACCTTAGAATAGATACCCCAGCAATACCAACCCCGGTGGTGGGTCTGCGAACAAAGATCAGACAAGGAAGTCCTGGAGGACAGAACGGCCAAAGAAGCCGTCCCTCCGGACCTGACTGTCAAGGCAGTAATGCTTAGTAAACGTGTGCAGCGAGGCCCACGTAGCCGCCTGACAGATAACCGGCAGCGGAACACCGCGGCCCAAGGCCGTGGTAGCAGCCGTTGCCCTGGTGGAATGGGCACGCAGCCCAACAGGAGGTTCCTTTTAGCCAAAGAATAGCAGGTCTTGATGCACAAGGTAACCCAGCGGGAGATGGTCCTCTTGTGCACCGCCCGACCTTTTTGGCGCCCACGTAGCCAACAAAGAGCTGGTCATCCACCCGGAAGTGTTTTGTGCGGTCAATATAGAAAGAGAGCGCACGTTTTGGGTCCAGACGGTGGAGCCTCTCTTCCTCTCTGGAAGGATGCGGAGGCGGAAAGAAGGTGGGCAAAGTGATGGTCTGCCCAATGTGGAAAGCAGTAACCACCTTTGGCAAGAAGGACGGACGCGTCCGAAGAACAACCTTGTCTGGATGAACAGACAGAAAGGGAGGTTTGCAAGATAGTGCCTGGAGCTCACTCACCCGCCGAGCGGAGGTGATGGCCACCAGAAAGGCTGTCTTCAGAGTCAGAAGACGAAGAGGACAGTTATGTAGAGGCTCAAAGGGAGCGCACATTAAAAAGGTAAGAACCAAGTTCAAGTCCCACTGAGGCATCACAAACGGAACAGGAGGGAAGAGGTGAGTAATGCCTTTTAAGAACCTGTTAACAACAGGGGACTTGAAAAGGGAGGGCTGATCAGGGAGCCTGAGGAAGGCCGAGATAGCACAAAGATAACCCTTGATGGTACCCAGGGCAGAACCCTGTTGGGCCAAAGAGAGAAGGAACAGAAGGACCTCAGAAAGAGGGGCAGAAAGGGGATTCACAGCCTTTGCTGTGCACCATGCCACAAATTTGTTCCACCTGCAGGCGTATACCACCTTAGTGGAGGGACGCCTGGCTGCCAGAATCACATCACAAACTTCGGGAGGCAAGTCGAAAGGAATCAACTGCCGCCGCTCAATCTCCACGCAAGCAGGTGTAGACTGGACAGGTTCGGGTGGAGGACCGTCCCCTGCTGCTGCGACAGAAGATCCTCCCGAAGAGGCAGACGGATCGGGGGATCTACGCTCATATTGAGTAGCTCGGGATACCAAACTCTTCGAGCCCAGTCCGGAGCCACAAGAATGACTTGGGCCCGGTCGCGCCGAATCTTCTTCAACACTCTGGGTAGAAGTGGTATAGGCGGAAAGGCGTACAATAGACCGCAACTCCACTCGTGAGGAAAAGCGTCGCCGAGCGAGTGCCGCCTTGGAAATTCCAACGCGCAGAACTGATGACATTGCGCGTTCTCTTCGGTGGCGAATAGATCTAACCAAGGCTCTCCCCACTGTAGAAAGAGTCCTTGCGCCACTTCCGAGTGAAGACGCCAATCGTGATCCATCATGCACCTGCGGCTGAGGTTCGTCCGCCCCTGGCGTTCAGGGAACCTGCCAGGTGTTGAACCACCAGGAACATGCCCTGATGTTCCAGCCATGTCCAGAGGCGCAGAGCCTCCTGACAAAGGGTCCACGACCCCACCCCGCCTTGTTTGTTGCAGTACCACATGGCGGTGGTGTTGTCTGTGAACACCTGCACTACCTTCCCTTTGACAGAGGGAAGGAATGCCTTGAGTGCAAGTCGGATCGCCCGGAGCTCCAGAATGTTGATATGGAGCCGGGACTCCGCCGGAGACCAGAGGCCTCTGATCTCCGCCTCTCCCATGTGACCGCCCCATCCCAGAAGGGACGCGTCCGTCACAACTGTATGCTCTGGCTGGGGAAGGGAGAGGGATCTGCCCATGACCCATTGCCGCTTCGAGAGCCACCACTGCAACTGTTTTGCAGTCCCCTCCGAGATCTGGACGTGATCGGACAGGTTGCCCTGGTGCTGCGCCCACTGGAACTTCAGGTCCCACTGCAGAGCCCGCATATGCCATCTGGCATGATTGACCAGCAGGATGCAGGAGGCCATGAGGCCCAGCAGCCTCAGGGTCATCCGTACCGAAACCCAGGATAAAGGCCGAAAGATCGGAATCATAGCCTGAATATCCCGGACTCGCCGTTCGGGAGGATAGGCCCGAAACTGCGTCGTGTCCAGAACTGCTCCGATGAAAAGGAGCTGTGGAGAAGGAATTAGATGCGACTTCGGCACATTGATGGAGAACCCCAGCGAGTGCAGGAGTTCGGCCGTAGTCTGGAGGTGGGAGACGACTGCCTGGGACGAGCCCGCCTTCAGCAGCCAGTCGTCGAGGTAGGGGAAGACTGAAACCCCTGCCCGGCGCAGATGAGCTGCGACCACCGCCATCACTTTCGTGAACACCCGAGGGGCACTGGTAAGGCCAAAGGGGAGCACGGTGAACTGAAAATGCTCGGGGCCTACCGTGAACCGAAGGTAACGCCGGTGGGCCGGCAGGACGGGGATGTGGAAATACGCGTCCTGCAAGTCCAACGCTACCAACCAGTCTCCAGGGTCGAGGGCAGTCAAGACCTGAGCTAGGGTGAGCATCTTGAACTTCTCCTTCCGGAGGAAGCGATTGACGTTCCGGAGGTCCAAGATAGGACGCATGTCCTCCTTGTCCTTTTTGGGCACCAGAAAGTAGTGGGAGTAGCAACCACGCCCTACTTCTGGGGTCGGAACATGCTCGATGGCCCTCTTGGTCAAGAGGGCCGTGACTTCCTTCCGTAGAAGCACCAAGTGATCCCCTGACATGCGGTGGAATTGAGGTGGCATGGCTGGGGGGTGGTCTCGAAGGGGAGGGAGTAGCCCCTTCGGACAATGTCCAAGACCCACCTGTCCGAGGTGATGGTGCGCCAGTGGGGAAGGTGATGGCGGACCCTGCCCCCTACTGGCGTGCCGTGCACCTGAAAGGAGGGACTAGGAGGGCTTGGAGGCCGCGGACGGGTTGGAGGTGGTGGCCTGACCCGCACGCTGGTTGCCCGATCCGCCACGGCGGAATCCACGTCCTCGGCCACGCGAAGACGCCTGCTGCGCGGGCCGGTGGCTGGGCTGCTGACGTGAAGGGCGCCCCTACCGTGGCCACGATAGGGGCGAAAAGCAGAAGGCAGCGGAGGGCGTGTAGCAGAAAGGCCCAGGGACTTTGCAGTAGCCCGTGAGTCCTTAAAGCGCTCCAACGCATGGTCTGCTTTGGACCCAAAAAGACCGACTCCATCAAAGGGCATGTCCATGAGAGTATTCTGGACATCCCCTGAAAACCAGTGGTCCTCAGCCAGGCGTGGCGCCGGAGCGCCACTGTCGTTGCAATCGACCTGCCCAGCGAGTCGGCGGTGTCAAGGCCACAACGGATAGTGTATTTGGCCGCATCCCTTCCTTCCGCAATGGCGCGGGAAAGCAGTGCCTGGACCTCCTCAGGGCACTGGGGCAAAACATCCGCCACCGAATCCCACAGGGAGTGGGTATATCGGCCCAAAAGACAAGCAGTGTTAACGGACCGCAAGCCAGCACTGGAGGAAGAAAAACCTTTCTTCCCAAACTGATCCAGGCGTTTGGATTCCCTATCCGGAGGAGCGGTAGGGAAGGCGGTTTGGGAAGCGGAGGCTTGGACAACCAAGCTCTCAGGAGTGGGGTGGACAGAAAGAAACAGGGGGTCGCCCGGAGCGGGGCGATGGCGTCGTGACACGTTCCGATCCACAGGAGCCCCTGTGTTGGGCTTGGACCAGGCGCCCAAAAGAACGTCAGTGAGGGCGTCGTTAAACGGCAGCACAGTCTCCGCAGAGGAGGCTGCCGGCTGAAGCACCTCTGTCAAGATGTTAGGCTTGGACCGTCAAAGTAGGGAGCTGGAGACGTAAGGCCCCAGCAGCCCTACGCAACACCGTACCAAAATTGGCCCCCTCCTCCGTAGCCACGGGAGGAGACAGCATGCCAGTGTCAGGAGAAGTATCCAGACCACTGGCCTCCCCTAGACTCTCTGTCCAGTCCTCATCATACTGACAGTTGCGTGTCAGAGGGTCATCAGACCCCTCCCAGTCCTCCTGGTCCTCCTCTGGTTCAAAATAAGGAGGAGGAGGGACATTTGGGACCCAAGGTCCCATCGGCGCCGGAGCCGGCGTCGAGCGACGTCGCTCCGGGTCCATGTCCGGAGCCGGAAGGAACTGGGGGACGACGCCGCCCGGAGCCCAGGGCGGCGTCGAGAACGGCACCGGAGACATCGGCGCCGGCGGAGGTGTCGTGAGGTCGACCGGCGTCGATGGGGGTTGTGGAGCCGGGATCGAGGCCGGGGCCGAAGCCGGAGCCGGGATCGAGGCTGGAGGCTCGGGCGACGCCGGGGCCGGAGCCGCCGGCGACGCCGGAGCAACCCCATCAGGGCCCGCGGGGCCCGAAGGCGCACCGGAGGGGCCTGAAGGCCCAAAGAGGCGGGCCATGGCCGACAGGAACTCCTGTACCTTGGCCGGATCCGCCCCCGAACCCGGGAAGGGCGGGTATGACGGGGCGACTCCACAGGCAAGTCCGGGGCCGCGGGGGCGGGGACGGTGCCGGGAGGGGCCTCAGCCGAGTCGCGAGACCGGCGAGGCGAAGTCCGAGAGCGACGATGCTTCTTGGACTTCTTGTGCCTAGACTTACCGGACGAAGAAGACTTCGACGCCGGCGACCGGTGTGCACTCCGCGAGCGACCCCTGGACCTCTCACGCGACCGGGGCTTCGCGGAGCCGAATGCCGGGCCTCGAGGAGCTTTCGAGACCGCTCTCGCAAAGCTTTCGGGTTGAGGGCCTGGCATTCGGGACAAGACTCGGTGTCGTGGCCTCGGCCGAGGCAGAAGAGACACCCCAATGCGGGTCGGTGACGGACATCATCCGCGCACAGGCGCCGCATCGCTTGAAGCCGGGCATCCCTACGACACCTTAAAGTTGGAAAAACAGTGAAAAAAATCACCAAAAAGTATGGTCAAAAATTGACCAGGGCACTGCTCTTCCCGGATCTGCGCTTACTGGCGCGGAAAAAGAAGAACTGACGTCAGCGCGCAGGGGCGGCGCCTAAGTACTGCCCGCGACGTCATCCCGGCGATCACGACGCCGACGACGGACGCGGAGCCGCACGACGCCGCCTACCGACGCGCAAGGGTACTGCTACGCAAAACTTTTCCGGATCCAGCCTGACGCCTGGGGATATTCTAAGGTAAGGAATCTATCACTAACGTGTCTCTTTCAGATTGCAGTGTTTGGCTGTGCTCCATAGGATAACATTACTGCTTCAGAAATTGAACTGTATTGATTTTTCAAACCTGTAGAAACTCATAACTCGAAACGTACTTGCCTGATTAGAATGATCTTGGAGCCAAAAGTTAAACAAAGATACAAGTTATTTTGATAAATTAGTGAGGATCTCTGTATGGAGTTGTGTGCATCATTTATTGACTGTGTGTTTATTGCAGATGTCCAACGTTCCTCTCTGACACGCCTGAGGCTTCTCGACACCACTGCCCCTTAGAAGAGCACCCTTGGGAATGCTAGAGCAAGCCCCTGTCCACTCATAAGGGAATACCTGGACTCCTTGCACAGTATACCTCTTTTTGGTATACTATATAAAGAGCCAGCTTCCTACAATTCCGTTCAGCAGTTCATGCTATAGTCGTGTTCAAAATCCCTATGGGAAACTGCATGAGGAAAACGAGTTTTGGAACACTCCCTTTTTCTCGGCCCCCGTTTGACGAATCACCCCAAAACTTTCCAAACAGCAGCTGAAGCGAGTGGCAAACTAGTTTTTGAAATTTTGTAAAGATTCATTAAAAGGCGTCAAAGTTATTAGCAAAATAAAAACGTATTTCCTATTGAAACTAGGTGCTAACTAGAACTACCTACTGGATATATATATACACATATATATACACACACACACACACACATCTCAAAGGTTACAGGGACGTTATAGTAAGGAAATACAATTTTTAAAAAACCTTAAATTCACTGAAAAAAACAAAGGTTACAGGGACGTTATAGTTAGGCTCAGATTTCACTCGTACACAACGAGTGAAGTTCAGCAGTTATAGTTACCTGAGCTAACTATAACTTACGCCCCTGCAAAGCACTGCTTATGACCTCACATATTACATGACGCATGTCATGGTCATGGCTAGCTTACATGCTTGGCTTCTTTATCCTTCTGCATTCACTTTAAATCCTCCAACTCGCTGGCTAATTGAATATAGCTGGTAGTTAAAATGCTGTTTCCGTGGCAATTTACACCTCCTAATACTGTTACATAATTCAAAAAATGGCTCTCTAGAATCAGCCTCCAGAACAGGAGGATGGTATGCTACAATTAATGAGGAGGGAATGGAGGGTAGCCAACAACATACTAATAATTCAGAGCTATATCTGAAAATTCATCAATGACTTCTAACCTAAGTGAATCCTTAAAAATAACAGTGACCCCCTCGCCCTCTCATTCCAATACTTTCACAGTATATGGGGAATGGATGAGCAACGGCGGATCTGAGTAACCGCACCTCCCTGCTTTGTTCCTTTTTTGTATATGAAACTGTAGCGGGTAGTATGATTGGGTGTGCACATACAGCTCCTGCACCTGCCGTTGTTGGATGCCAGCTGCCAGGCAGAGAGAAAACTGTGAAAGTGGTGGAGCGGTGCACTACCAAAGAGTTTTTTTTCAATAAATCCAAATGTTCAGTTGGTTAAGTGGTGATCAATCCTTTATTTTCAATATCAAAATATACAGATTCCAGCCAACGCGTTTCGTTCATACATAAAATGAACTTCTTCAGGGCAAATGGTGATGTGAAGAAGACGCAGGAACAAAGAGGCAATGAAGATCCTTAGGTCTGGGATCATTGGAAGAAGCGTTCGGACGTGAGAGCATGCATTCGGCCCAATGATGTACGTCTATGTTCCAAGTTCCTGCTGTCGACGCACAAGTGCTATGCTTTGAAGGCTACCATGATAAGTACCTGGTGGTTGTGTCTCTGGGGACACCGTCCTATTAGTATCGTCTGGTCGGCAGTCAATGTTGAAGAAGTTCATTTTATGTATGAACGAAACGCGTTGGCTGGAATCTGTATATTTTGATATTGAAAATAAAGGATTTATCACCACTTAACCAACTGAACATTTGGATTTATTGAAAAAAACTCTTTGGTAGTGCACCGCTCCACCACTTTCACAGTATATAATGCTGTAACATGGAGGAGTCGGTAAATATAGATTTGGATAGCAAGATTCCATCAACCATGTCTCACAGAGGAATACACTCTAACCTCTCTTACTGTAATAGAGTCAAAATCTTGCATCTATGTTTAGGGAGCCAGTGCATGCTGAGAAAAGCAGCTCTCTTACTGAGGTGTCCTAAGAAATAATACACCCTATCTGGCCCTTCCATACTGGTGACAGGCAGATCAATTTTCCGGGCATGCTTATCCTTCTCTCTCTCTCAACAAAAGGAGAACCTCCCGTGCATAGTAAAAATCGGCATCATCTCCCGGAGACCGGAGCAGCTTACCTTTGGCTAGAGGCCTTGCACATGCCAGCATTCACCTGCTAACGTAAAACTAGAATGGTAAATTTTAAAAATGATTCTGTCCAATGGCCCAACAAGGGAGGAAAACTTCCCTCCAAGAAGGCTGCTTTCAGATTCAGCTGCCCTAAGCAATTGCTCCAGGAGAGTGACAACCAGAGTCCTTTCCCTCTGTGAAAATGCCAGCTGGAAAAATTAGTTACACACAAAACAGGGATTGTGGATCTCCATGACCCTCCACCTCCTTGCAGTAATTAAATCTTAACCTCGCCTCAGTGTGGGTTAGTGCCCAATAGCACCGCACAAAGTGAAGAATGGTGAGTGTAGGTAAAGATAAATATCAGAATATGATACTGAATAAAATTAAACTTGAAAGTATATTTTAAATACACAGTGGTTGTTGCCACTGTGTAGATATGGTTTAGCCGCACTATATATGCATGTCACATTTCATGAAGATCCGTTCAAGGGTAAAAAAAAAGTTAAGAAAGTGTGAGGTAGGGGAAGGGTAAGGTGATGAAAGAAGTGTTTTCCCATTTTAGCTACCATAGAAAATTACGATTCTCAGATTAACATGACTTGAGAAACAGGATTTCATTAAAGACACGGAGGCGAACATTATGCATAACCTTTTATTGCCACTCCTGAACACAGCAGCCCCTTTAAAGAACTTCACCATAACAATCCAGAACTGGAATAATAAAGCCAATAAATGTCTCCTGCATAGAACACTCATTCTCTTTTAAATGTAATCCTGCGAAGAAAACTCTCCATCATCTTCCACCTCCAAATCCACGATAATCTTACTTCCCTAGGACTGAGATTCTGCAAACAAAAAACACCTTATTAAAGTAAATCAAACGTGACATTACAAACCCTGTAAAGAAACCATAGTAACAAATAAACCTTTACATAACAATTTTTTTTAATTTTTTATAACATGCAAACATTACCTCCAAGCAAGGGAGTGGAAGGTGGGATAATGTTAGCCTCCATGTCTTTAATGAAATCCTGATTCTCTAGTCATGTTAATCTGAGAATCGTCATTTCATTACGGCCAGCATACGGTCCCCGTCTACCGGCCCTGCCAAAAAAACCTCCAAAAACCTCTCTCATATTAGTCTGCACCTTTTCCAGCACAGTAAAAGTTGAAACATGCTTCCCCAGACTTTTTACAAATCCTTCTCCAAAAAGTAAGCCTTTAGGCTCCTCACTAGGTTCCTTGTTTGCTACATCTCCCAGTTTAGGACTGATCTTCATTAAAACTGTCTTCCTCCTTTCTGCCAATAATCCAGAATTTGCATTGTCGAAGAAGACCATAGCCCTCTGGCTCCATCCGCGCAACAGCTGCACGTCAACCTGCTCTCCATTTATGTATGCAAACACAAGGAGATGATGGACAGAGTGCTGAAACTTTTCAGACACTCACCCCCAGTCACAGATCTGGGTTGAATCCATCATCGTTCTTTAGATCACTTTGCCACTTCAGTTCAGACCCAGCCATATGCAAATCAGTCTTGACCCTGTGCCTCATGGGAACAGTCCAGCCCGAACTGCCAAGCCAGGTCTTTCCTGAACCGGAAACAAGCATCCTGGGACCGGTTTCGGGGTAACACCCCTCATCAGCCAGGCTAGCTTGAATCCAGTGGCAAAGTGAGCAAGGGACCCACGTCTGGGCATACCCTGCCAAATTAGGGCGAACAAAGCAAACACATTTATGTATGCCTCTTCTGCCATGTCCATTATCTTTGCTAATGGACCCAATGCACAAGTTACTAACTTGTGTAACGATATATCTGTAAGAGACAGTAGTTAGTGACAGATTCCTTACCTTAGAATATCCCCAGGCGTCAGGCTGGATCCGGAAAGTTTTTTGCGTAGCAGTACCCTTGCGCGTCGGTAGGCGGCGTCGTGCGGCTCCGCGTCCGTCGTCGGCGTCGTGATCGCCGGGATGACGTCGCGGGCAGTACTTAGGCGCCGCCCCTGCGCGCTGACGTCAGTTCTGTACACGACTTTCCGCGCCAGGAACGCAGAGCCATGCAAGAAGCTGACATAGGTGTCTGAAAAATACTAGGGCCCTGAAAGGGATGTCCTTAACCCTAGAAATCAGTTCGCAGAACGGGGAGGATGGGTGGGCGGTAGGAATCTGTCACTAACTACTGTCTCTTACAGATATATCGTTACACAAGTTAGTAACTTGTGCATCTGAAAGAGACACGTTAGTGACAGATTCCTTACCTTAGAATAGATACCCCAGCAATACCAACCCCGGTGGTGGGTCTGCGAACAAAGATCAGACAAGGAAGTCCTGGAGGACAGAACGGCCAAAGAAGCCGTCCCTCCGGACCTGACTGTCAAGGCAGTAATGCTTTGTAAACGTGTGCAGCGAGGCCCACGTAGCTGCCTGACAGATAACCGGCAGCGGAACACCGCGGCCCAAGGCCGTGGTAGCAGCCGTTGCCCTGGTGGAATGGGCACGCAGCCCAACAGGAGGCTCCTTTTTAGCCAAAGAATAGCAGGTCTTGATGCACAAGGTAACCCAGCGGGAGATGGTCCTCTTGTGCACCGCCCGACCTTTTTGGCGCCCACGTAGCCAATAAAGAGCTGGTCATCCACCCGGAAGTGTTTTGTGCGGTCAATATAGAAGGAGAGCGCACGTTTTGGGTCCAGACGGTGGAGCCTCTCTTCCTCTCTGGAAGGATGCGGAGGCGGAAAGAAGGTGGGCAAAGTGATGGTCTGCCCAATGTGGAAAGCAGTAACCACCTTTGGCAAGAAGGACGGACGCGTCCGAAGAACAACCTTGTCTGGATGAACAGACAGAAAGGGAGGTTTGCAAGATAGAGCCTGGAGCTCACTCACCCGCCGAGCGGAGGTGATGGCCACCAGAAAGGCTGTCTTCAGAGTCAGAAGACGAAGAGGACAGTTATGTAGAGGCTCAAAGGGAGCGCACATTAAAAAGGTAAGAACCAAGTTTAAGTCCCACTGAGGCATCACAAACGGAACAGGAGGGAAGAGGTGAGTAATGCCTTTTAAGAACCTGTTAACAACAGGGGACTTGAAAAGGGAGGGCTGATCAGGGAGCCTGAGGAAGGCCGAGATAGCACAAAGATAACCCTTGATGGTACCCAGGGCAGAACCCTGTTGGGCCAGAGAGAGAAGGAACAGAAGGACCTCAGAAAGAGGGGCAGAAAGGGGATCCACAGCCTTTGCTGTGCACCATGCCACAAATTTGTTCCACCTGCAGGCGTATACCACCTTAGTGGAGGGACGCCTGGCTGCCAGAATCACATCACAAACTTCGGGAGGCAAGTCGAAAGGAATCAACTGCCGCCGCTCAATCTCCACGCAAGCAGGTGTAGACTGGACAGGTTCGGGTGGAGGACCGTCCCCTGCTGCTGCGACAGAAGATCCTCCCGAAGAGGCAGACGGATCGGGGGATCTACGCTCATATTGAGTAGCTCGGGATACCAAACTCTTCGAGCCCAGTCCGGAGCCACAAGAATGACTTGGGCCCGGTCGTGCCGAATCTTCTTTAACACTCTGGGTAGAAGTGGTATAGGCGGAAAGGCGTACAATAGACCGCAACTCCACTCGTGACGAAAAGCGTCGCCGAGCGAGTGCCGCCTTGGAAATTCCAACGCGCAGAACTGATGACATTGCGCGTTCTCTTCGGTGGCGAATAGATCTAACCAAGGCTCTCCCCACTGTAGAAAGAGTCCTTGCGCCACTTCCGAGTGAAGACGCCATTCGTGATCCATCATGCACCTGCGGCTGAGTTCGTCCGCCCTGGCGTTCAGGGAACCTGCCAGGTGTTGAACCACCAGGAACATGCCCTGGTGTTCCAGCCATGTCCAGAGGCGCAGAGCCTCCTGACAAAGGGTCCACGACCCCACCCCGCCTTGTTTGTTGCAGTACCACATGGCAGTGGTGTTGTCTGTGAACACCTGCACTACCTTCCCTTTGACAGAGGGAAGGAATGCCTTGAGTGCAAGTCGGATCGCCCGGAGCTCCAGAAGGTTGATATGGAGCCGGGACTCCGCCGGAGACCAGAGGCCTCTGATCTCCGCCTCTCCCATGTGACCGCCCCATCCCAGAAGGGACGCGTCCGTCACAACTGTGTGCTCTGGCTGGGGAAGGGAGAGGGATCTGCCCATGACCCATTGCCGGTTCGAGAGCCACCACTGCAACTGTTTTGCAGTCCCCTCCGAGAGCTGGACGTGATCGGACAGGTCGCCCTGGTGCTGCGCCCACTGGAACTTCAGGTCCCACTGCAGAGCCCGCATATGCCATCTGGCATGAGTGACCAGCAGGATGCAGGAGGCCATGAGGCCCAGCAGCCTCAGGGTCATCCGTACCGAAACCCAGGATAAGGGCTGAAAGATCGGAATCATAGCCTGAATATCCCGGACTCGCCGTTCGGGAGGATAGGCCCGAAACTGCGTCGTGTCCAGAACTGCTCCGATGAAAAGGAGCTGTGGAGAAGGAATCAGATGCGACTTCGGCACATTGATGGAGAACCCCAGCGAGTGCAGGAGTTCGGCCGTAGTCTGGAGGTGGGAGACAACTGCCTGGGACGAGCCCGCCTTCAGCAGCCAGTCGTCGAGGTAGGGGAAGACTGAAACCCCTGCCCGGCGCAGATGAGCTGCGACCACCGCCATCACTTTCGTGAACACCCGAGGGGCACTGGTAAGGCCAAAGGGGAGCACGGTGAACTGAAAATGCTCGAGGCCTACCGTGAACCGAAGGTAACGCCGGTGGGCCGGCAGGACGGGGATGTGGAAATAGGCGTCCTGCAAGTCCAACGCTACCAACCAGTCTCCGGGGTCGAGGGCAGTCAAGACCTGAGCTAGGGTGAGCATCTTGAACTTCTCCTTCCGGAGGAAGCGATTGACGTTCCGGAGGTCCAAGATAGGACGCATGTCCTCCTTGTCCTTTTTGGGCACCAGAAAGTAGTGGGAGTAGCAACCACGCCCTACTTCTGGGGTCGGAACATGCTCGATGGCCCTCTTGGCCAAGAGGGCCGTGACTTCCTTCTGTAGAAGCACCAAGTGATCCCCTGACATGCGGTGGAATTGAGGTGGCATGGCTGGGGGGTGGTCTCGAAGGGGAGGGAGTAGCCCCTTCGGACAATGTCCAAGACCCACTTGTCCGAGGTGATGGGACGCCAGCGGTGAAGGTGATGGCGGACCCTGCCCCCGACAGGCGTGCTGTGCACCTGAAAGGAGGGACTAGGAGGGCTTGGAGGCCGCGGACGGGTTGGAGGTGGTGGCCTGACCCGCACGCTGGTTGCCCGAACCGCCACGGCGGTATCCACGTCCTCGGCCACGCGAAGGCGCTTGCTGCGCGGGCCGTTGGCCGGGCTGTGGACGTGACTGGGCGCCCCTTCCGTGGCCACGAAAGGGGCGAAAAGCAGACGTATGCGGAGGGCGCACAACAGCAAGGCCCAGGGACTTAGCAGTAGCCCGTGAATCCTTGAAACGCTCCAGCGCATGGTCCGCCTTTGAACCAAAGAGACCGACTCCATCAAAGGGCATGTCCATGAGAGTATTCTGGACATCCCCTGAAAAACCAGTGGTTCTCAGCCAGGCGTGGCGACGCAGCGCCACCGTCGTTGCAAGCGATCTGCCCAGCGAGTCGGCGGTATCAAGGCCACAGCGGATGGTATACTTAGCCGCATCACGCCCTTCCGCAATAGCGCGGGTAAGCAGTGTCTGGACCTCCTCAGAACACTGCGGCAAAACATCAGCCACCGAATCCCACAGGGAGTGGGTGTATCGGCCCAAGAGGCAAGCGGTATTAACAGACCGCAAGCCAGCACTGGAGGAAGAGAAAGCCTTCTTCCCAAAGTGATCCAGGCGCTTGGATTCCCTATCCGGAGGGGCGGTAGGGAAGGCTGTTTGGGAGGCAGAGGCTTGGACAACCAAGCTCTCAGGGGTGGGGTGTTGGGAGAGAAACAGGGGGTCGCCCGGAGCCGGGCGATGGCGTCGGGCCACGTTCCTATCCACAGGAGCCCCTGTGGTGGGTTTGGACCAGGCACCCAAAAGAACGTCAGTGAGTGCATCGTTGAACGGCAGCACAGGCTCCGAAGAGGAGGCCGCCGGCTGAAGCACTTCAGTCAGGAGGTTAGTCCTGACGGCCACTGTAGGCAACTGGAGATTCAAGGCTCCAGCAGCTCTACGCAACACCGTTGCAAAATTAGCCCCCTCCTCCGTTGCCACGGGAGGAGACAGCATGCCAGAGTCGGGGAGGTATCCAGCCCACTGGCATCCCCAAGTTCCTCAACCCAGTCCGGGTCAAACTCGCACTGTTGTGTGAGAGGGTCGTCAGACCCCTCCCAGCTCTCCCGGTCCTCCTCAGGTTGAAAAGATGGAGGAGGAGGGACATAAGGGACCCAAGGTCTCATCGGCGCCGGAACCGGCGTGGGGCGACGCCGGTCCGGCTCCATGTCCGGACCCGGGGAGAACCGGGGAACGACGCCGCCCGGAGCCCCGGACGGCGTCGGAAACGGCACCGGGGACATCGGCGTCGGCGGAGGCGTGGTTAGGTCAACCGGCGTCGATGGAGGTTGCGGCACCACCGGAACCGGGGTCGAGGCCGGGGCCGGAGCCGAGGCCGGGACGAAGGCTGGTGGGACAGGCGACGCCGGGACCGGAGTCGACGGCGACGCCGGAGCAACCCCATCTGGGCCCGCGGGGCCCGAAGGCGCACCGGAGGGACCTCGAGGCCCGAAGAGGCGGGCCATGGCCGACAGGAATTTCTGTACTTCGGCCGGAGTCGCCCCCGAACCCGGGAAGGACGGGTAATGCGGGGGCAACTCGACAGGCACGTCCGGGGCCGCGGGGCGGGGACGGTGCCGACAGGGACCTCAGCCGAGTCGCGCGACCGGCGAGGCGAAGTCTTAGAGCGATGACGCCGCTTAGACTTCTTGTGCTTCGACTTACCGGAGGAGCGCGAAGACTTGGATTCCGACGAACGGCGGGGACTCCGCGTCCGGCCCCTCGACCTCTCCCGGGACCGGGGCTTGCTGCGGCGCGGAGCCGACTGCCGGACTTCAAGGAGCTTTCGAGACCGCTCTCGCAAAGCCTTCGGATGAAGTTTCCGGCAGTCAGGGCACGACTTCGTGTCGTGGCCTCGGCCGAGGCAGAAGAGACACTCGAGGTGGGGGTCCGTGATGGACATCATACGACCACATACCTCGCAGGGCTTAAAGCCGGGCATCCCTACGACACCTTAGGAGTCGTGAAGACTCGTTGAAGAGAACAGTGAAAAATTTTCACAAAAAGATAGTCAAAAAGTGACTAGGGCACTGCTCTTCCCGGATCTGCGCTTACTGGCGCGGAAAAAGAAGAACTGACGTCAGCGCGCAGGGGCGGCGCCTAAGTACTGCCCGCGACGTCATCCCGGCGATCACGACGCCGACGACGGACGCGGAGCCGCACGACGCCGCCTACCGACGCGCAAGGGTACTGCTACGCAAAAAACTTTCCGGATCCAGCCTGACGCCTGGGGATATTCTAAGGTAAGGAATCTGTCACTAACGTGTCTCTTTCAGATACATCTAATAATTGGTCTTGGCACTACTTCAATGACCGTTCTAGACCTTTCCGCGGGTCCTTCCCTAATTTAAATAAATAAGATATTCAATTTGGGTCCAGATTTGGTGTGTAGCAGACCTTATTATCAATCTGAGGTCTTGAGCACTCCGCTCTCAATACACCCCTGACCTCTCTTTCCAAAAGCTTTCGTATCCATTGCCTGATAAACCTAGCCACATTGTCCAGCGGCCACCAATCCGCACTTCTAGGGTGCCGAAACCCGTAAGGGCTAAACATTTCCTCCCCAAGAGGATGCTTTATTACTGCCTTAGCGGTAGAGGCTTGCTCAATCTGTAAATCCTCATTTAGATCATCCTCATGATCCACATCAAAAACGAACTCGTGGTACATTATCTCACCTTTTTCTTCGTTTCTTTCCTCCATTTCCATATTATATTAATCGGAGGAATCCTGCGTGCCGCCAAGGACACCTTTCCTCTGCGTGCCGCCAAGAGCACCACTCTTTTTAATGGAGTTAAATCCATCTTTCCCTTCCTTATCCAAGTGCTTTGTTTTCCTAGCCTTCTTTGCTGGTCTTTTCGCTCTCCTTTCATTTTCTTCCTCAGAAAATGACCAAAAATCCTCCTCTGATCAAACCTCCTTTCTTTTCTTGTCCATTACAATCTCTACCACCTCTCTTAAAGAACTTTTCATCTCACTTTGGATCAGCCTCCTTAAAATCTCCTCACTAACTCTTCCCTCAACTGCCTGCTAACTCTAGCCTCCTCTGAAGTCATACTAAAACCTCATTAAACCACCAAGTAAACACTCAATGAGCAACCCTTCAAAAATACCTCAAATTTCCACTTGCGCTCCAACTAGCTCTCCTAAACTGTATTACCGCTGTACTGTCAAATGAACAGCTGACCGTATGTTTGCTTTTTTTTTTTTTATTAGAACATCCTGTGCACATGCACCCGTGTTCTCCACATTTTAATGCCTTGTAGCCCAAACTAAGATGGCCGCCGCTCTCAAGCGAGACTACGGCGGCAATCCCCTTCACCAGTGATAGCGTGACCTCATTAGGTCGTCACGTCATCAGACTAGGAGCCTGCTCGCGCCTAGTCGTGCAACCAACTGCCTACTTCTTCCATGAAACTCTGCGCCAACCTCGAGCCTCATGCCTCAAGGAGACGTGTGAGATCCTCGCTACAACGCAATCGGCTGCAGCTCGCATGCGACGCCGCAGTCAGCAGGAAAACTGACACGGTAAGGCCACGTGCTGATTCCTCTATCTCTTCACACAAACACCGCAACAAAAAACCTTCAAGGGATACGCCACTTCCCAAACGGCACCAGTTACTGAAAGTAATTCAACCAATTATTTCATGCATACGCCGCACTTACCAAACGGCACCTACCTCCCTATCTGTGAAAGTTTTACAAGCCACACATTCCGCTTCTAAAAATTAGAAGCTTACCTTACAACACTTACAAACAAGCGTCACCTGTATTACAAGTATCATACCTACCAATATATTAACAAACCAAACCAACCGTTAAGCATTCAACCAAGGCTAAAAAAAAAACTTACTTATCTGATCAGGAGCAGCATTTAAAAGAGGATGAGTGTTCTAAGCAGGAGACATGTATTGACTTTATATTCCAGTTCTGGATTGTTATGGTGAAGTTCTTTAAAGGGGCTGCTGTGTTCAGGAGTGGCAATAAAAGGTTATGCATAATGGTAGCCTCCGGTCTTGTAATGAAATTTTGCCCACGCTTACAGTATGAACTGCTGTAATGAGATCATGATTTGTGCCTCCTGTTAATCACACATTGAATATTTTCACAAATGTGATTGGCTGGAGAAGGGCTCCGAATTTTTCCCCCCATTATCTTGAGAATTGCAAATTAATTCTGATTCTTAATTTCTGTGCTGTGGAAAAATGTCAACAGCCATGAGGGTGCAACTCTGAGAGGTGTGTGACCACATGGAAGTGTTAAAGGGTACTCAATAGTGTGGAAAATCAGAGTACCAAACGGGGAAAGTAATATAGAAACTGACGAGTAATTCACATATCAAAAAGCTAAAGCAATCCTGCAAGGTGCCATTTTTGGTGTTGGATTTTACTGCCATTTTGTGAATGAATCGTAAATTGATTAAAGTTTGCGAATTTGGTGTGGAGAGAAAAAAAATCTCACCGGAAAAAGGAGACATGAAAACGAGCGTCTCACCTCAGTGCATAAGTAGTAGGGATTTAGAAGAGTGGAAAACTAGGCTGCCAGCAGCGGGTTGGATGCATGGCCTGGCCGCAAGCCAGGCCTTGTTAGCATCCCAGTTGTGCACAGATGAAGGCCATGTACAGAGAAGGGACAGCCACCCGCAGCGGGCTGAAAGCAGGACCTGGCCAAAGGCGTAGGAAATCAAATATATCATTAAAAACCAATGAAATCCACAAAAAAAAGTTACGTAACAGTGGAAAATCGGAAAATCCCCAGATTATGGTTACCAATGCAAGCAATACATGCCATAACTCATGCCACCCGTCATGCTCAAAACACCAAATTGCCAACGGTACAGAAACAAAGAAAAGAGCTTTTAAGAGAACATGGTAGGAGTTATGACGTATTGTGTGCATTAGTAACCATAGCTGGAGAATTTCAGTAATTTAAGAATTTGAGCCAAAACCATGACTGTTTAACTGTTTTTTGTTTGTGAAAAAATGCACAAGTTACTAACTTGTGTAACGATATATCTGTAAGAGACAGTAGTTAGTGACAGATTCCTTACTTTAGAATATCCCCAGGCGTCAGGCTGGATCCGGAAAGTTTTTGCGTAGCAGTACCCTTGCGCGTCGGTAGGCGGCGTCGTGCGGCTCCGCGTCCGTCGTCGGGATCGCCGGGATGACGTCGCGGGCAGTACTTAGACGCCGCCCCTGCGCGCTGACGTCAGTTCTGTACATGACTTTCCGCGCCAGGAACGCAGAGCCATGCAAGAAGCCGACATAGGTGTCTGAAAAATACTAGGGCCCTGAAAGGGATGTCCTTAACCCTAGAAATCAGTTCGCAGAACGGGGAGGATGGGTGGGCGGTAGGAATCTGTCACTAACTACTGTCTCTTACAGATATATCGTTACACAAGTTAGTAACTTGTGCATCTGAAAGAGACACGTTAGTGACAGATTCCTTACCTTAGAATAGATACCCCAGCAATACCAACCCCGGTGGTGGGTCTGCGAACAGATTCAGACAAGGAAGTCCCGGAGGACAGAACGGCCAAAGAAGCCGTCCCTCCGGACCTGGCTGTCAAAGCAGTAATGTTTGGTAAACGTGTGCAGCGAGGCCCACGTAGCTGCCTGACATATATCCTGTAACGGAACACCGCGGCCTAAAGCCGTGGTAGCAGCCGTTGCCCTGGTGGAATGGGCACGCAGCCCAACAGGAGGCTCCTTCTTAGCCAAAGAATAGCAGGCCTTGATACACAAGATGACCCAGCGGGAGATGGTCCTTTTGTGTACCGCCCGACCTTTTTTGGCGCCCACGTAGCCAACAAAGAGCTGGTCATCCACAGGAACTGTTGTGTGCGGTTGATGTAAAAGGAAAGCGCACGTTTTGGGTCCAGACGGTGGAGCCTCTCTTCCTCTCTAGAAGGATGCGGAGGTGGAAAGAAGGTGGGCAAAGTGATGGTCTGCCCAATGTGGAAGGCAGTAACCACCTTTGGCAAGAAGGACGGACGCGTCCTAAGAACAACCTTGTCTGGATGAACAGACAGAAAGGGGGTTTGCATGAAAGAGCCTGGAGCTCACTCACCCGCCGAGCGGAGGTGATGGCTACCAGAAAGGCTGTCTTCAGAGTAAGAAGACGAAGAGGACAGTTATGCAGAGGCTCAAAGGGAGCGCACATTAAGAAAGTAAGAACCAAGTTTAAGTCCCACTGAGGCATTATAAACGGAACAGGAGGAAAGAGGTGTGTAATGCCTTTAAGAAACCTGTTAACAACAGGGGACTGAAAAAGAGAGGGCTGATCAGGAAGCCTGAGGAAGGCCGAGATTGCACAAAGATAGCCCTTGATGGTACCCAAGGCAGAACCCTGTTGGGCCAGAGAGAGAAGGAACAGAAGAATCTCAGAAAGAGGGGCAGAAAGGGGATTCACAGCCTTTGCTGTGCACCATGCCACAAACTTGTTCCACCTGCAGGCGTATACCACCTTAGTGGAGGGACGCCTGGCTGCCAGAATCACATCACAAACTTCGGGAGGCAAGTCGAAAGGAATCAACTGCCGCCGCTCAATCTCCACGCAAGCAGGTGTAGACTGGACAGGTTCGGGTGGAGGACCGTCCCCTGCTGCTGCGACAGAAGATCCTCCCGAAGAGGCAGACGGATCGGGGATCGACGCTCATACGGAGTAGCTCGGGATACCAAACTCTTCGAGCCCAGTCCAGAGCCACAAGGATGACTTGGGCCCGGTCGCGCCGAATCTTCTTCAACACTCTGGGTAGAAGTGGTATAGGCGGAAAGGCGTACAACAGACCGCAACTCCACTCGCGACGAAATGCGTCGCCGAGCGAGTGCCGCCTTGGAAATTCCAACGCGCAGAACTGCTGACATTGCGCGTTCTCTTCGGTGGCGAACAGATCTAACCAAGGCTCTCCCCACTGCTGAAAGAGACCTTGCGCCACCTCCGAGTGAAGACGCCATTCGTGATCCATCATGCACCTGCGGCTGAGTTCGTCCGCCCTGGCGTTCAGGGAACCTGCCAGGTGTTGAACCATCAGGAATATGCCCTGATGTTCCAGCCATGTCCAGAGGCGCAGAGCCTCCTGACATAGGGTCCATGACCCCACCACGCCCTGTTTGTTGCAGTACGACATGGCGGTGGTGTTGTCTGTGAACACCTGCACCACCTTCCCTTTGACAGAGGGAAGGAATACCTTGAGTGCAAGTCGGATCGCCCGGAGCTTCAGAAGGTTGATATGGAGCCGGGACTCCGCCGGAGACCAGAGGCCTCTGATCTCCGCCTCTCCCATGTGACCGCCCCATCCCAGAAGGGACGCGTCCGTCACAACTGATTGCTATGGCTGGGGAAGGGAGAGGGATCTGCCCATGACCCATTGCCGGTTCGAGAGCCACCACTGCAACTGTTTTGCAGTCCCCTCCGAGATCTGGACGTGATCGGACAGGTTGCCCTGGTGCTGCGCCCACTGGAACTTCAGGTCCCACTGCAGAGCCCGCATATGCCATCTGGCATGATCGACCAGCAGGATGAAGGAGGCCATGAGGCCCAGCAGCCTCAGGGTCATCCGTACCGAAACCCAGGATAGAGGCCAAAAGATCGGAATCATAGCCTGAATATTCCGGACTCGCCGTTCGGGAGGATAGACCCGAAACTGCGTCGTGTCCAGAACTGCTCCGATGAAAAGGAGCTGTGGAGAAGGAATCAGGTGCGACTTCGGCACGTTGATGGAGAACCCCAGCGAGTGCAGGAGTTCGGCCGTAGTCTGGAGGTGGGAGACGACTGCTTGGGACGAGCCCGCCTTCAGCAGCCAGTCGTCGAGGTAGGGGAAGACTGGAACCCCTGCCCGGCGCAGATGAGCTGCGACCACCGCCATCACTTTCGTGAACACCCGAGGGGCGCTGGTAAGGCCAAAGGGAGCACGGTGAACTGAAAATGCTCGAGGCCTACCGTGAACCGCAGGTAACGCCGGTGGGCCGGCAGGAAGGGGATGTGGAAATATGCGTCCTGCAAGTCCAACGCTACCATCCAGTCTCCAGGGTCGAGGGCAGTCAAGACCTGAGCTAGGGTGAGCATCTTGAACTTCTCCTTCCGGAGGAAGCGATTGACGTTCCGGAGGTCCAAGATAGGACGCATGTCCTCCTTGTCCTTTTGGGCACCAGAAAGTAGTGGGAGTAGCAACCACGTCCTACTTCTGGGGTCGGAACGCGCTCGATGGCCCTCTTGGCCAAGAGGGCCGCAACTTCCTTCTGAAGAAGCACCAAGTGATCCCCTGACATGCGGTGGAATTGAGGTGGCATGGCTGGTGGGATGGTCTCGAAGGGGAGGGAGTAGCCCCTTCGGAGAATGTCCAAGACCCACCTGTCCGAGGTGATGGCACGCCAGTGGTGAAGGTGATGGCGGACCCTGCCCCCTACTGGCGTGCTGTGCACCTGAAAAGAAGGACTAGGAGGGCTTGGAGGCCGCGGACGGGGCGGGTGGCCTGACCCGCACGCTGGTTTCCTGACCCGCCACGGCGGGAGCCACGTCCTCGGCCACGCGAAGACGTTTGGTGCGCGGGCCGGTGGCTGGGCAGCGGACGTGACTGGGCGCCCCTTCCGTGGCCACGAAAGGGGCGAAAAGCAGACGGCTGCGGAGGGCGTACAGCAGAAAGGCCCAGGGACTTGGCCGTAGCCCGCGAGTCCTTAAAGCGCTCCAGCGCATGGTCTGCCTTGCTCCCAAAAAGACCGATCCCATCAAAGGGCATGTCCATAAGAGTGTTTTGGACATCACCCGAGAAACCAGTGGTTCTCAGCCAGGCGTGACGGCGCAGCGCCACTGTCGTTGCAAGCGATCTGCCTAGCGAGTCGGCGGTATCAAGGCCACATCTGATGGTGTACTTTGCCGCATCTCTTCCCTCCGCAATGGCGCGGGAAAGCAGTGTCTGGACCTCCTCAGGACACTGGGGCAGAACTTGCGCCACCGAGTCCCACAAGGAGTGGGAATATCGGCCCAAGAGGCAAGTGGTGTTGACGGACCGCAAGCCAGCACTGGAGGAAGAAAAGACCTTCTTCCCAAATTGATCCAGGCGTTTGGATTCCCTATCCGGGGAGCGGTAGGGAAGGCGCTTTGGGAAGCAGAGGCTTGGACCACCAAGCTCTCAGGGGTGGGGTGTTGGGAGAGGAACAGGGGGTCGCCCGGAGCAGGGCGATGGCGTCGGGCCACGTTCCTATCCACAGGAGCCCCTGTGGTGGGCTTGGACCAGGTGCCCAAAAGAACGTCTGAAAGCGCCTCGTTAAACGGCAGCAGTGGCTGCGAGGAGGTAGCTGCCGGCTGAAGCACTTCCGTCAGGATGTTAGTCCTGACAGCCACTGAAGGCAACTGGAGGTGTAAGGCCCCAGCTGCTCTACGCAACACCGTTGCAAAGTTTGCTCCCTCCTCCGTTGCCACGGAAGGAGGAGACAGCATGCCAGAGTCAGGGGAGGTGTCCAGACCACTGGCATCCCCAAGCTCCTCAGCCCAGTCCTGATCAAACTCACATTGCTGTGTGAGAGGGTCATCAGACCCCTCCCAGTGCTCTTCGTCCTCCAATTCTGGTTCAAAATAAGGAGGAGGGACATGCGGGACCCAAGGTCTTGTCGGAGCCGGATTCGAGCGACGTCGGTCCGGCGCCGTGTCCGGAGAGAACCGGGGAACGACGCCGCCCGCAGCCCCGGGCGGCGTCGGGAACGGCACCGGAGAGATCGGCGCCGGTGGAGGTGTCGTCAGGTCAACCGGCGTCGATCGGGGTTGTGGCAGCACCGGAGCCGGGGTCGAGGCCGGGGCCGGGACCGAGGCTGGTGTGACAGGCGGCGCCGGGACCGGAGTCGCCGGCGGCGCCGGAGAAACCCCATCAGGGCCCGCGGGGCCCGAAGGCGCACCGGGGGGACCTTGAGGCCCGAAGAGGCGGGCCATGGCCGACAGGAACTCCTGTATCTCGGCCGGAGTCGCCCCCGAACCCGGGAAGGACGGGTAATGCGGTGGCGGCTCCACAGGCACTCCCGGAGCCGCGGGGACGGTGCCGACAGGACCCTCAGCCGAGTCGCGAGACCGGCGAGGGGAAGTCGTCGAGCGATGACGCTTCTTCGACTTCTTATGCTTCGACTTACCGGAGGAGTGCGAAGACTTGGACCCCGACGACCGATGAGGACTCCGCGACCGGTTCCTCGACCTCTCGCGTGACCGGGGCTTGGTGTGGCGCGGAGCCGACTGCCGGACCTCGAGGAGCTTTCGAGACCGCTCTCGCAAAGCCTTCAGATGCAAGGCCCGGCAGTCGGGGCACGACTTGGTGTCGTGGTCGCGGCCGAGGCAGTAGAGACATTCCTACATCATTCGACCACAGGCGTCGCATGGCTTGAAGCCGGGCATCCCTACCGACACCTTCGGAGTCGAGAGACTAAGAGAAAACAGTGAAAAATCACCCAAAAACGTAGTCAAAAAATGACTAGGGCACTGCTCTTCCCGGATCTGGGCTTACTGGCGCGGAAAAAGAAAGAACTGACGTCAGCGCACAGGGGCGGCGTCTAAGTACTGCCCGCGACGTCATCCCGACGCCGACGACGGACGCGGAGCCGCCCGACACCGCCTACCGACGTGCAAGGGTACTGCTACGCAAAAACTTTCCGGATCCAGCCTGACGCCTTGGGGATATTCTAAGGTAAGGAATCTGTCACTAACGTGTCTCTTTCAGATATACATATATATGATAAAAACACAAATGCCTAACAAAAGTAGCACCTGGTAAATATATTCCTTCTTTTATAGACAGTCAAGATTACAATTAATGTAAAGTTTTCAAGGCCTTCCAGGTGAGATTTGCAACAGAATATTGAATCAATGCATTCTAACAATCGTTGAATGTGTTGAGAGCTTACCTCTTGGCCAATACCACTAAATGTGGTTTTATAGTGAGAAATTACAAAAACAAAGTCCAATAACAAAAGCAAAGGTATGATGAAACAAAATATTCCTTTTATTGAGAGGAAGACCTGTGTCTATAGCTTCATATCTTTTGTGCCAACCCTCCTTCAAATTTCCAGTGTTTTCATTTCATGTGTAGTCTAGAAACTACACAGATCATCTCAGCCATGCCATCATTCCAACTCCCTTAGTTACAACTTATAATACATCATGATATAAAATACACCAGCCTCAAAACTTGCACTCTTACCGCTATGACCACAGCAAAGGCAATTTCAAAAATACCCACCCTAGCATCCTGCTTAGCCTCGAGGCGCTGTGCAGCTCTTATCTTGTCCCATGTATCCTTCCACCGTTCAGGGATCTGACCTAGTTCCACTTCCAGCGAATGCAGCTCCTTTGGAGAAAAAAATGTCTGAAATTACTACAGCGAGTATGGATCCACAGCTCAATCCTAGTCTTTTAATACTTTCTTTATAGCACTAACAGTTCATAACTAACGAAGCATTCTCTTTCTCCAACTAATCTCTTCTGCACCCAAATTCACACATCTCCATTAATACATCTCTCGCCCTCTGATGTTGATGAGGCCCACCTCATCACTTGCACACAGTGATGCACACTCCCATAATACATGCAGCACAAAATAGGGTACAAGAGACAAATTCTCTGCTGTAAAATTAATGCATTCCAGATCCCACTGTTGTCACACTATGTACAGAAAGGCAAACTCTACTTACATGACTCAAACTAAACAAAGTTGTTTGATGATATTTCTAACAGACATTATCATCCAACTTGGTGGCTGAATGAATAATTTGCAAATGTAGTACAAAAAATGATGGGTGGAATTAATCTCACCCACTGGTAATCATTCTAGGTCGCTTTCCAGTGCACAGTTGTTTAGCTCATCAGTTCCATTGTGCACAAGGACCAATCCCATGCAACTCAGTCCTGGCCCCACTTCTCAAAGGACAGTTTACACCTACTGCTAGGGCAGATGCCCCTTGAACATAAATGCAAGCAACCTCAGAACTGTTCCAGCCTTGCCTGGCCATACCAGTGTGGTGCAGCTTAAGTCCTATGACACCTCAAGCATGGGACTCAAGTTGGGCATACCCCAACTATTTAAGGAGACTAAATTAGATAGCACAAAAAGTAATATTTGGAACACTTCAAATAATCTCAGCTACTGGTAGCCTCTTTAGATTGCATTACAGTCCATTGTTTTTCGGCTCATCAGTTCCTATACATTCCAAGAAGCACTTTCTGTGCTGTTTAAGTGAGTATTCCTAAATGGGAGAGGCATGCCCAAATGAACACATGAGCTAACCATGGATGGAAACGTCTTTCCTTCACTAGATCCAAGTTCACAGAATAAAAGCTCCTTTAAAAACAATAAACACCCTGAAAACTGAATACTTTGTGTGAAAAAAATGTTATTCTGCTGTGAGCATATACCTTTGCCAATTCCTGCCATAAGACCACTTTAAATGGCTTAAAATGTGGGAAGAGAAAACTTGTATTGGGGTAATTTAGCAGACGTTACTGTCAGAAAAGAAACTCAAGCTTTATCACAGGTGGAAAAAGAAAACTTAAGGGCACCGTTTGTTCTGGTCAGGGACACTTTTGTACACTGAGAAGAAATTAAGTAAGAAAGTGTTTTTCATCTACGTGATGCTGTAGGAGTATTTGATGTTTTTGCTCATTTTAATTTGAATAAAAGAAGCATGTTGCCTTTACATAGGAATTATTCTATAATTGGAAACAATAGTTTTCTATGAAAATGTGTTCTAGAATCGCACATTTAGGCAGAGAAATACAGTGCTGATGAAATTGTGGAAGTTGTGATGATGGAGAAGTTAGTCTCCAAAACCGAGCTTCAGAGGCTCTTTCCACACGTTGCTCAAAACTCGACATAAGAATTAAGACGCGTTCTACTATAAACTGAGACAACATGCAGCAGACTCTTACCATGTATTATTCAGTCTTCTGAAATGTGGGGCCAAGTTCAGTCAGCATATGTTAATAATTTTGTAGAGAGCACAAATACCAAAAAGGCGTCTTGGTGCTAGTGTCAGATCTAATTGTCACTGAACAGGCAAAGCAGAACATTTAAACGGAGGAGCAGAAGAGCTAAGTTTTTAGTGGTTTCCTACATTTCAGATGACTAGGTTGTGCTCTGAGATGACCTGGCATAGTTTTTCACCATTTACAGGTAGAGTAAGAGAAACTTCTTCCTTCCCAGTGTGCTTTTTTAATTCTGGGAATGATTATCTGTCTTGCTGCGCAGGACCGCAATGTGCGTGTAGGTGCATACCATCTAAAGACTTTTTGGAAAAATAATAGACCAACCTGCTGCAGAGCCTTATATGCCCAACATAAGGCTTTGAACTTAATTTGTGCCATGATTGGTAGCCAATGTAGATCCTTAATGGTTTGGGTGATTGGGCAGAATTTTGGAAGTTTCATCAGAACCCAGGCTGCTTCGTTTTGAAGAGTCTGAAATTTACTTTGTATTCGAGATTGAGAGCCTACATACACGTCGTTGCAGTATTCTAGCTTGGAGACTAGTAGAGCTATTATGACAGATTTTCTTGACTCTAATGGGAGAAAGGGAAGACTTTCATTTAATATTTTGACGGTAAGGAAACAGGAGGACGTTACCTGATTTGTATGGTCCATGAATGCTAACTTGGCGTCAAAAATGACACCCAAGTTCCTTGCTTTCTGGACTGGCAGAGGGAGGCACCCAAGGTTAGAGGGCCACCATGTGGAGTTCCAGTAGGAGTTATCGTGGCCAAACAGCAACACCTCTGTTTTGTCAGAGTTAAATTTTAAACCATTCTTCTGCATCCAGCCTGCAATGCTATGCATGCAGATGTTCAATTGCTTAGACACCTATTCTGGTTCAGAGAATAGAGACACCACAATTTGGGTGTCGTCCGCATAGGAAAAAACTGAGAAGCCACATGATTGGATGAGGTTGATCAAAGGGGTGATGTAGGCATTAATAAGGGTGGACTCAAGGAAGATTTCTGGGGGACCCAACAGGGAAGAGTGAACGGGTCTGAGTTAAAGTTATCCAGGGCGACCACTTGCTCTCTATTGGACAAAAAAGAGCTTATCAGTTTTACGACAATACCCTTAATACCAATACTCTCGAGACGGTTGACCAGCAGGAAATAGTCAACCGTATTGAATCGAGTATATAAAATATGCAGGGATGTATTTGTAAACCTTTTTGATTAAAGTGGGCCTCACTAATAATAAGGAATTTAGTGAAAACTCTTTTAGCAAATCTTGGCGTGAATGGCAGAAACCAGAAGTGAAAGTGACCTCTACAGACCATCACCATGAGGAATTTATATTTCTGAAATACTAGGATGATTGTACGCATCCACCAGAAGTACTAAAGTATTTTCCCACCTCAAGGGTGACCCGATTCCCTGGTCAAAGCCGGATCAGTGCTCTAACTACTCAGGGTCCATGTCTGGTTCTGTCACTTCCCAAATGAAGCATTTTCAGCTTATACAACAGAGTTATACTTGTCCATATGTGAGTTTTTTCAGTGACCAAGAATAACTTCAAAACTCTCCCACATCTACTTAGTGCCTACAACTGGCTAAATATTTTCTTCCTTTGAAATGTACTCAGTGTTTAGCACTGGAATCTGGGGCTACAAAATAAATGCAATGTAGAGGAATGACCTTTATCTTGACTCACAGTGTGCAAAGCACTGGCCGGTCTAGGACAATTCCCCATAATAGTTCCTTAGTGAAAAGGGCTGAGTGAGCTATTCATCAGGATAGAATCTCACCTCAAGGAGGCGTGTGATTGCATCTGGTTCAACACAGCTATGGTTGTCATAGCAGGGCCAGATAATCTTGCGCTTGGTCTGAGGTGCACTGTTGTCCTGACGCTCTACCTCCTCTGCCTGCTCATGCAGTCCCTGGATCAGCTCCCAGTCATAAGAAGGTCCCTCGGACAAGGTCTCCCGTGTGTAGTAATCCCACACCTTCAGGTTGGAGATATTGCTGTATGGTCTGAGAACCTAGGAAGAAGACAACAACAATTATTAGTTTTATCATGGGTCTGAATCATTCCTTACGAAGTTGATCGAATAAGCTTCGAGAGATTAACACACCAGGTACATATCTGTAGCCTCATTGAGGGTAGAATGCGAAGCAGGGGAATTAGTCATATTTCAACCTACATTTCCACTCTGAGATCCTCATCACCAATAACGCTTCACATTGCCAAATGCTATGTTCCTGCACTTGGCTTCTTTCCTTATACTTGATTGGTTTCCTCTTCTGCACTCAGCACATTCTTTCTGCTATACCTGCACTTTTCTCCCGACCAGGTCCTCATTCGCATCATGGCCCACTCCTCCCTCCTATTTCCCCCTCCGCTCCTGACCTCCCTCCCAGTAAATGGAATCATGCTTAATTGCTTTGAGCTGAGAGAAATTTTTGAACTAACTTTTAATGCCAGTTAGGGGATCAAGAGTAGAATTTAATAGAAAAAGTAACGAACAGAATTTTACTGTGAGAAGGTTTGTAGCCTTAGAATAGATCAAATATGATGACAGGATCAAAGTGGCCTAGGTTGAAGAGATAGGAGATGCAGACCTCTTCAGAACCGTGTTTAAAAAAAAAAAAAAAATTTTAAGTTCAATAGTCAGGTTTGAGAGCCATCAGTGACTATGGCAGTTCCCATGTCAATGTCGTAATGAATGTTGCCATGCACCAAATGTGTTTTACGGCATTGCCAAATAAATGAAGATAACTTAAGTGAGTTTCAAATGGAAAAGGGAAGTCCACATAGACACCAAGACTCATGGATTATTCACAGAAATGTGTTTGAGGATAACTCGGCTTGAAAGGAGAAAGGAAGCAGGACATAATTTTGTAACAGATCATGAGGACCTCTGAATTTACAGCAAGCAGATGGAGTGCGTTTTTATTCACACAGGACTGGATGATGTTGATGGTTGAAGAGAGCAGATTGAGTTTGGAGGCCAGTATGAAGAGGAGTGTCCACTGCATAAATATGGCAACCCACTGTGGAAACTTTGAGAACGTTTCACAGTGGATGCTTGCAGATACTAAACACAACTGAAGACAGAAAAAACTTGAGCTCCAGTGCAATCTGCACGTGATTCTAAATTTGAGATGGGTGCTCAGATAGGATAGAGAACAAGCACTGGGATACATTGGTGGTTCAATTTTGAAGGTTGGGCAGCAACCAATGAAGGGGACATAGCAACATTCAAGTAGGTGGAGGAGGATCCTTTGGTTAGAGAATCAAAACACAGATAAGTCTAGAAAGACCGGAAGGTTGTATCTACTTAAGACTTATGTCCATGGCGATAGTAACTGAATACTACTATGGCAACCTCTGTGCTGTGAGATGATAGAAATACAGACCAACATAGATGCAGGATAGAATCTGACTCATGAAAGGCTTGACAGTGAGAAGGTTTTTCCAAAGAATGGAAAGATAACTACTAATTGTTGGCTGGGATTTTTGAGTGGAAGGGGTTTCTGTTAGAGTCAACACACAATAATACCACGGTGCACTCTAGTTTTAAACAATGTACTCTATTTTCACTAGGTTGCTCAATGTGCGTCCCTGTCGTTGGTGCTGTAAGAGTTTCATCTGGGATTGTCAGGGCATATTCCTTGAAGATGGAGGATGAGCAGAAGTAGGTTAGGGACACAGACGAGACTGTTCTTGTGATGAATTTATGAAATATCATGAGGGTTTTCTTATTGAATTACAAAGGAGATAGTCAAAGAAGCGTGAAGAGACTGAGTGAAGTGTGGAGGAGTTTGACAAAATAGACTTTTGATACAGTCTATTTTATACCATCGAAATTAGAGTTCAATGTGCAAAATTATTGAGAAGGTGAGATGGTGGGAAAGATAATTTGTTTTGAAAACATTTACAACACTAAATAGCTCTTATAGTTTATTCGGTGCTGTGTTTATTTTGGAGAAGATGGCGAGGCGCAGAGGCTTTGTGAGGTTCGGTAATCACAACCGTCTGATTGAAGTTTGGGTTCTCTCCATTTACGTACTTTTCTGCTGAGTTCTCTTTTTAACGTGAGGAAGTAGCAGAAGAACCAGCTTCTACTTTTTGCTTCTCATATGCGGCTGTTTTTAAGAAGGTTTATGAGACCTATAGGGTCTATGACCTCTGAGCATGACACTACTATAGCACTGACAGCCTGCAAACCTTTCATAAACATTGTCCATCATAGTTGCAGTGTGTAAGAAGTTTGCTGAGGATTTTAGCTTAAGGTAAGCATACTGAATAGAGGTATCCTCCTCCAGTTATTTCACATGGTTTTCACTCTCCTGCTCTGGAACAAAATGTTCATTAGACTGGCATACGAGTTGCCCGAGGAAGGTTTTCAACTTTGCTATATATAATTCTTCTCTAAAACTTGCACTGGACCTTTACTGAGCACCTTGATGGAAGAAATCATTCAATGTAACAGACATATCAGGCTGAAAACCAGAGTGAAGGGACAAATCTGTCGACAAGACCCTCACTGATGGAACTGTCAATGGCAAAGTAGTCTTTCTGGCGTTGATGACAATCTTGGTGACTCTGCAGCTGTGGTGTAGTTGAGGATAGTGCGCTCTGTGATGAAGAGGCTCTTGTGGATAAATGGTTGTTGGCAGGATACTCATTAATGTGTCATCATGGATGAGGGAGAAGAATCATGATGGTTTATTGAGAGTGAACTATTGACTGTTGGTGGTAAAGGCCAGTTTGTTGAAGAGAACGCCATTCCACTGATGACTATTTGGGTGACAAAAGTGGGTTTTGGACCTTTTTTCCCCAGAAGTTAGGGATAGCGAAAAGAATAGGGGAAGCCTGGATGAATCTATGAAACCTTTATCTTTTCTGCTCGATAACAATTACTCTAGTGTTCACAGAGAAGAGATGAATTGTGACTGATTGTTCAGTTGAAGGTTGAATAAATCTTAACAGCAAGAATAACTTCCTTTCCTTTCACTGCCCTTTAGGGTCTTTGAGAAAAAAAGAGACTGGCAAATTGAAAATGTGAGGCAGATGCTTTTGATGCACTCAGGATAAGGGGTTATCAGCAAATATATTCTTCAGGCCAAACGAAGCATGTGGATTTAAACAAGGTATTTTGGCCATAGTTCAAAGGTAGAGAGTTTCAGTGGTCCAATTTCCAAGCATTAGTCAGCCCACTGACAAAGCCTCAGGGCTGCAGCAATCAATAGAAATACTTCCCTAGCACAATAAATGAAAAACAGATAATCATTATAAGTGCAGTACTGAAGTTTTACTTTATAGTTCACATCTTTTATTGGATTTTTTTAGAAGCAACAACAATGCCAACACTAGACTTTGCACATTTCTGGGCTACATGAGCCCGGCTCTGAGTAGCTTACAAGTAAGTGTCTTATAGGCCAACAAACTTTTCCCTGTTCCACCCCCCTCCCACCCTCCCCATTCACCAATGCGCTAGCTTGATAGTGGCATTAGGTACCGTTACTGCCCTGGAGGTGGTGGCGCAGCAGTCTGAAGTTTTACTTTAAAAGAAAAGTTACTTCAACTGCGTGGGAAGGGATGGGATGGCTACAAAGTTTGTTCTTCTTTCATAAACATTGTAATGTATAAAATTATGGATGTAATTCAACAACTGTAAAATGGAAAAAATAAACAGATTCTTTATAAAAAAAAAAAAAAAAAAATGTTACTTACCCTGTTAGCAACTGTTTGTGACATGTAGTGCTGTAGTTTCATATGCTATGCATACTAATGCCATCTAGTGTTGGGCCTGAATATCTTCAAAGAAGTCTTCTCGAGCCATGATGTATGGTGACTCCACCTATTGCTGGTAGTGCGCATGGGCATTGACCCCATTGTTAAACTGTTTTTAGCACTGTGGGTGAGGGTAAAAATGGAGCGTAGCGATACAGCAAGAGAGATGGCCATAAAGAAAAAGGAAAGGAAAGGTCTGCAACATCGAAAGGCTTCCGGGGAGGAGGGTGGGCACATGTAAATCTATAGCATTACATGCCATGAACAGATGCTTACTGGGTAAGTAAAATTTTCTGTTCGAGGCATAATTGGCTGTAGATACACATGCTGTGCATAGACTGTAAAGCATTCCTCCCCTAAGCGGTGGACAGCCGTAGGATGCCGCAGAGGATTGAAAAAGTGTACCTTGGTGACGGAGTTCCCATTGACCTTGAACAGTGAGGTCCTGTAAACGCACCCCAAGCCCGTTAGAGAAGCGTCCGTTGTAATGGTGATCTGCGGAATAGGGTTGAGAAAGGGCTGTCTCTACAAGAGGTTGTTGGTGTTCCACCACTAGAGAGTGAGAAGTGTGGCTCCCAATCAACACCAGATTCTCCGAGTGATCCTCCACTTGAGACCACTGTTGTGCTAAGCATTCTTGCAACAGACGCATGTGTAACCTGGCATGAGGGTGAATAGCAATGCAGGAGGCCATCATGCCTAGGAGGCGCATGGCTGTCCTGACTAGGACCTCTTGAGCTGGGTGGAAAAGAGGGAGCAATGCTTGTAAGGACTGCACCCTTGCAGGACTGGAAAAGGTCCTGCCCACTACTGAGTTGAGAACCACCCCTAGATACGGCTGAATCTGAAGGGGTTGGAGGTAGGACTTGGACGTAATGGTAAACCCCAGGTTGTGTAGAAGGTTTATAGTGGCCTGAGTGTGTGCGAGGCAGTGGTGCTGAGTTGCTCTCTCAATTATCCAGTCATCCAGATATGGGAAGATGTGGATGCCAAGGCGCTGCAGGTGTGCGGCTACTACTGCTAATCATTTTGTAAACACTCTGGGAGTGGTGGTGACACCGAATGGCAGCACTTTGAAATGATAAGGGTTGCTACTTACCACAAATCAGAGGTATCGCTGGTAGGCCGGATGAATTGGGATGTGGAAGTAGACGTTTTTGAGGTCGAGGGCAGTCATGAAGTCGCCTTGGCGCATTAGAGAAATTACATCCTGTAGAGTGACCAAGTGGAAATGTTCTGACAGGATGCATTCATTGAGGAGCCCTAGGTTTAGGATAGGCCTGAGGAAACTCATCCTTCTTGGGAATAAAAAAAACAGAGGGAATCCACCTCTGTGCCCTGCAGGTGTGATGGCACCGATTCTTTGGAGCCCTTGAGGAGAGCATCTACCTTTTCCTGAAACAGGCATTGGTGTTGTGGGGAGAAGATGTGTCTGCAAGGTAGGATGTTGGGAGTAGCAGAAGTGAGCTCTAAACAGTAACCATGTTGGAGGATGTCTAATACCCATTTGTCTGAGGTGATATTTTGCCAAATGGTGAAGAACCCTTGGAGTCAACCTCTGACAGGTGTTGTGTGATTGGGGGGGGGAGGAAGGAGGGGAAAGTCACTGCTTGGCAGGAGCAGTTCCCTTGGGAGAACCAACTTTGCCTCTACCTTTGGAGCTATTGCCCGGGATATGTGCCTCGGAAATAATCCCTTGTGGAGGTTGCTGAGACTACTGGAGCTAGAAGGATGTTAAAGCCTATGGGGATGTGGCCTTGAAGTCACCTCGGTAGGAAGACCGTCGAAAGGACTCACAAGGAGAAGGTGTTTGGAGGACACCTAAGGCCTCTTCATGTCCTTCTTAATCTTCTCCAGTAACTCATCAACCTGCAGCCTGAAGAGGTGCTCTCCATCAAAGGGCAGGTTGAAGAGATGCTGTTGAACATCCGGCTTGAAGCCAGAGACACGGAGCCAGGTCTGTCTGTGGATGAGCTCTCTAGAAATTATACAGTGAGCAGCAATGTCAGCAGCATCAAGGGCACATATTATGATGGTGCTGAAGATAAATTTGCTTTCTGAGACTAACTCTTGACCTCTTTTGCGGTACTCACCTGGGAGATGTTGGAGGAGCTTTTCCAATTTATTCTAGTGAGCCCTGTCATACCAGGAAAGCAAACTTCTGGAATAAGCAATGCGTCATTAGTTGGCAGATTGCGCAGCAACGTGTTTGCCAGATGCATCAATTTGTTTACTTCTTTGTTGGGTGTGGGTGTAAGGAATCCCGTGACCAACGCCGGAGCGGGGCCCACCACAGGCCACGGCTGAACACAGACTCAATAAGGTGGCTGGAGTGGTGCTCCATTCGCAGCTCAGCTGTCCAGAGCACCGGGTCCCCTGACTGTGCAGGCAGCTCTGAGCTGTGCGCGCTACATCATGCCTGGAGGACGGCCACCAGGTGCAGAGAGACGAGCCAGGCAGTGTTCATTGCAGCTGCCTTGTCTCGGTGCCAAAGTAAGTGTGCTTAGCACCCTGGAATTAGGCATAAAATCATTCAGTTGCAGGCGGCTCGGGTTTCATGCTGGTTAAGTTCCAAGTGTGCTTGCTTGCATGCACACATTCAACATAGCGCCTCCTAACACTACCGGCGCTAACTCACTAGATGGAAGTGCCGCTCTTTAAAAGCACTCGTAGCATGGACTGCGCGCTGCTTTGGCAGAGTGCACTTCACCGATGGCACATTGTGTAATGTTGCCTGCTACAGCTGTTGATTGAAGTTCACTTATGGCAGTGGGGGCCTGGTGACTCAACTGTGATGGCTGTATTCATATTACTGGTCATCAGCTGAGACTCGCTCAGCCCGGCCGGCCGCATCACTAACGTTGGGTCACGTAACAACAATTAACACCGTGTGTTATTTACCAAAAAGAAGTGATGAGACTGTAGTTAGCTTCTTTGGCCACGGGGGCAGGTATGTTTCTATGCCACACTGCCGCGTGTGCCGCCAGTTTGATGCGTACTGTGCCTCATCATGCTCAACCATTAGGAGACCCGAGAGAACACACAGTCATGCTGCAGAGGCAGTGAATTTATCAAAACATCTGACTGCCTAACTTACAATGCTGTAATACTAGTCTGCCGCTCAGGTCTGTGTGATCACTGACATGTTGATAATTTATATCAAGAACACTAGTAAAGATATACTTTAATTTTACCAGCCTGAGCATGCAAGTAGTGATGCAGGAGATGATTAGCCCAGATAAGGTTGTGGACACGGAGGTGGCAAATGTGTTTTAGAAAAGCCCCAGTGTGATCGGTACAAGGTGTGTGGTGTAAGAAATCTGGACTTGTATGTGTACTCGGAGTCTGCAGTTTAATTTTTCCATTTCGGTAATTTATATACTTGAGCAGTGTGCTCATGCATGCCATGTGTATCAACTCGACGCATTTATTTTTGTACACACATTTTCTTGTTAAATTTGAAGTTTTGTTTTAAACTGTGTAAAGGCCAATTAAAATGCGCACAGGCATTATTATTTATGACTTGCCTCTAGAATCATGATGACCGAGCTGGAAAGATGTGAGGGTGAGGCGAGGGGACGGCGCTTAGAGCTTCTTGTTGCTCAAATGTTTATCATTTCAGATATTTATAGGTTTCTCTCGTCTTCATTGCTTGAATTTTTACTCGCAAGAAAGTGTCACTCATAGTTGTTGAATGTCACTCATAATTACACTGGAATTATGAAAATGTCACACCTAAGCAATCTGAAACCTTGGTAGCTATGGGTGGGGGGGGGGCACCTAGAAAAAGGCTGCAGAGGGGGACTTAAGGACAAGTCCAACGGGGAGCTCGGTTCACAAGGGCCCTGGGAGCAAAGGGCACAGCTGGTTCGTCGGTGCTGGGGCATTCAGGTGCAGAGTAGATAGTTTGGCTGGGGTCTGTGGATCGAAGGTTCTGGCGGTTGTCAGTCTCGCTTGTTGAGGGTGCAAAATAAGGACAGCTGGGCAACTCTGGAAGTGGGTCCGTCGATGGCTGCTCTGTCTCGGTGCTGTAATAGTCCGGACTGGACTTAAACAGGCCTTGGTTGCTGCAAGGGGTCCGGTACTGCGGCTATTGGTCCTGTGCGGCTCCGGGCAGTCCTGGTGTCCTCTGACTTGGTGGTCGGACAGATCTGGCCTTCTGGAGCACAGGTGCCTCTTCCTGGGGGGATACTACATGGGGCTGGCCAGGGAGCGGCAACACAGTAAACCAGACTCTGCTTCTTCGATGCCAGCGTACTGCAGGGGAGTAGCTCCTCTACTCCAAGGGAGATTGCTGGCAATTTGCGAAGGGCTGGCAGTCTACCGGGGTTCTTGATAGTTGCTCAGCTGCAGGACGAGTCACTCGGTCACAATTATCAAGACTGGTGCAGGCAGGGTTTGGCACCAAAAGTCCACAGCAGTCTTCAATTCTCATTGTCTCGCGGCTCTTCTTGGCCCTCTTCTTCTGGATCAGTCAAATCAAAGTTTCTAGCAACAGGGGTGCCCCTAAATACTCAATTTTGGGGGGTTAAGGGGAGTGACGGGTAGTAGCCAATGGGCTACTTACCTTTAGGGTGGCTAAACACTTTTTATGACCACTTCCTGTGAGAAGTGGGCACAACCCTGACCCAGTGAGTCTAATTCCACCAAAAATCAAGATGGTGGAATTCTAGTTTTCATGTTCACATCAGGTAGACCAACTTAGGGGTGGAACTAGCCTGATGGGCAACTCAGCTCCTGAATAGCTAATATTCCCGCCTTGCTTGGTGCCAACTAGACCCGAGGCAGGGGTTGGCATTTCTCCTGTCTGGGGGCAGCCTGAGTCGCATATCAAAAGCAGCAGAGGCCTTTGAAGCCTCCTGACTTAATTTGCTGATTACTTAGCCATCCTGCTTGGAGGAGGTGACAACAACTCTGGCCGGAACAGGCATTGTTACTTCCCTCAGAGAGCGTGGGCTTTCACCTGCAGGGGGTCAGAAACCGGTCTGTGGTGGCAGGCTAGTCTACACCAGTCAGCTAGTACACTAGTAGTCGGTAGGTTTTCAGGGGTCACCTCTAAGGTGCCCTCTGGGTGCATGTATAAGTAAATCCATCACTGGAATCAGAGTGGGCCTATTAATACGAGATGTTTGATACCAAACATCTCTAGATTCAGTGAAGACATGATGTAGCTGGGGAACTCGTAATAACCAGTATCCAGCACACATACTCATTACTCAATAACTTTATTCGGAGGCAATTAGCCATCCATAAAAGCAGTGTATAAAACAGTACAGATATAAAAACATAAAAAAGATACAATTCATAGGACCAGCTCAGAATATATGCATAATTATACCTTAAAAACACAGTAGTAAAAAGGGGTTTACAATCAAATAACAATACCACAGTATATTAATAAGAAGAATTGTTGTGCAGCACTTAATAGTTAAAGAATAAAAAAGCATTTTCAACTTGGTGAATTGTCTTCCCTGCGTTGACACAAAGTTCCTATAACGGAATTGTCCATAATTCAGCATAACTAGAGTGGAGAAGGAGGACAAAAACCTCACGTTGGGTACGTCATGTGCTCCCTACTTGCCCTAGCAAGCATGATCAAATCTAGTCAGTCAACCTACAGTAGATGGTATGTAATTAAAACACATATCGCCACCTGGCGAAACCCCGTAGAAATTGCACTCTAATCTCTTTTACTGTGGGAGAGTTAAACAGATTTACTTTCTAACGTTGAAAACCGCCCACATAAAGGATGCCATATGTTGTGGTCAAATCAGGAACACCAGGTAAGTTGAAGATATCTTTATTGATATTTCATCTGAGCCACCAAGCAGAGCAGCCGCAGAGATCCACGAAAAACACCAACTGCCTGAGCTAGAACTCCTGGTGCAGAACCCTCACGCAGTGAGGCTCTGTACCAGTGACATTCTAAACAAGCACAGGCTACTACACCATACTACAGCAGATCTCCAGAGAAGGCAAGGATTGTAAATATAAATACGCAGGTCGACATTGCGTGAAGTGTGCACCTCTTAAAATCGGTATAATGTAGCGCTTCCTCTGATGGTTATTAAACTTACAAAAAACACCACATGCATAGTATTCTGAGCCATCACATCACTACAGGGGCAACTGGTTAAAATTGTGGACCAATCATTCATGTTTGGAAAACCGACCAGCCGGTGGAAGGTGCCTAGTCTTAAGCGAGTCAGGACAAACCTATGTCTTGCATTTAAAACTGCTTTAAGATAGGGTTGCATGTCGAAAGTTGTTAAAATCATTTGATTTTTAGAAACACTAGGTTTACAAATTTCAGATGTAAGTCTGATGTTCTCCAGATGTGTCATAACTTAGTTTCTTAGAGAATCCCTACTAATAAGGTCTAGTGTTTCAGGCTTCTCAAAATACTCCGGATGGGCCAGATCATTACAAAAATGTTGAATATAGACAAGCCACGAAATACGCTGGTATAGGCTTGATTTAAGACCGTCCTTAATTATGGCACGGTTTAAATCGGTGTGTGCGGAAGTCCATACTTTATATCAGAGTAGAATGGGATGTAACATGATCAGGTCTGTGATAAACGGGGCTCCAAGTTTGGCATGACATACGTATACTGGGGCACTTTTAGGGGTTGTAAGAAGATGCATAAAAAACTCGTTCTCAACCAGTTGTATGTCACCACATTTCTTATGTCCCCACACTCCCGCCCCATAAAGTGCGACACTAAGAAATTTAGCTTTATAAATTGACATCAGCAGCTCTGGTGGATTAGAGCCCAGTCGTTTGGCAAACCCTCTGAGCGCCATATAGGCTTTGCTGAATTGTAATTTCCTATTGGAGATTGCCTTATTCCATAGGCACTCTTTATCAAATAAAATCCCCAAATAGGAAAAAGTATTAGTGAAGCCTATGGTTTTACCATGTATTTTTAGATCTCGGCAATTAGCGGTATTCCTCCCACATTTCATGACAAAGGTTTTTGATTGATTTACTAAAAGCCAGAGATCCTGCATGTATTCAGCAAAATTTGTCAGCAGGGACTGAAGAGCAAATGAAGTGCGTGCCATGAGGACGGCATCGCCGACGTAGGGAAGAGCCGGTACAGGGCGAGTCCCTACTTGCCGGTAGATCTTTAGACGATGCAGCAAGCACCGCATCCACACTATTTATATATAGGGAGAACAGAAAGGGGGCCAGGACACAGCCCTGTCTCACCCCCCTCTCCACCCTAAATGCTTCGGTGCATTCCCCTCTAATACCATATCTGACCCTGGCATTACTTCCCAGGTATAGGCCCCTCAAGAAGCTAATGACTGATGTTTCTACCCCCAGCTCTTTCATAATTGACCACAGTTTGCCATGTATGACGCAGTCAAAAGCTGAGGAGAGATCAACAAAAGCTAAATACATATTCCCCTCTTTGATTTTAACATAGTTTCCAAGTAGCACGCTTAAGTTGAGAATCTGCTCAATTGTTCCAACCCCGGGACGAAATCCATATTGTAAATCTGAGAGGATGCTATGTGTATCTGCCCAGTCTTGTAATCTATTCAGGATGTTACGTTCTGCAATCTTCACCAGGGAATCAAGTAGAGAGATTGGCCTATAGCAGGCCGGGTTCGATCGATCTCCCTTTTTATAAATAGGGACACTAATTGATTCGGCCCATGTTGGCAAGAACCCAGCTGTACAGCATGCCCCGAGAACTTACGTCTGTCAGTAAAGGCCCCCATAGAGCAATATTCGCTTTAAACAAATCAACTGGGATTGCGTCTGGACCTGGAGCTTTACCACCTTTACTAGCCAATATTGCATCATTAACTTCTTCAAACCTAAGGGGATCGTGAAGGTAGTCTGTGGGGTATCTACTAAAGCCATGTGATTATGTCCTTGCTCTAATGCAGGTGCCACTTTGGATAGAGAATAGATGGTGGTAAAATGCTCTATCCAGTCTTCTTCCGTAATGGCCATCTCTAACCTGGGAGCCTCCTCTGCTATCAGTGGTGCAGAGTTAATTATTCTCCAGAAAGCTCTGTTATACTTATTGGCGGACGCTTCACATAAAGATTCCCAAGGTGTCTCCCTTATCTGTGACTTTCTCAACTTCAGCGCCTTCTTATAATCAATTCTACAGGTCTGGGCCTCAGGGTTACATCTGGGGGATTTGTGAAGAGCCTCTTTTAACCGTTTATGGGCCCTAGTGCACGTAGTATCGAACCAGCCCTTTTTTACCTGTCTGGCTTTTTTACTTACGACAGACAGATTCTCCTTCACCCCCTGTGCAATTCACAAAATAGCTTAAATGAGATTACAAGGTGCTGTTGAATCATCTAGACATATCTTAAAGGCCTCTCTTTTACTAGCTACCAGTTGCTTAAGGAACCCCTCCGGGACAATCTGTGTCCCTCGCAGGGTATACCCGTTAAGGCTTGCTAACTCGATTTCCTCTACTTTTGAGACAGTTTTGTTGTGCCACTGCTTAAAAAATAGATTTGATAATATTTCAATACTTAAAGGGTAATGATCACTTAGTGAAATTGAGTGAGTAAAAAAGTTATATGCCTGGTCAGCACACCTATTAGATAACAAAATATGGTCAATAATACTATGTGCATTTCTCCCATTAAAAAAGCATTTACGTGGGGCATAAGGGGAGGAGATCTCACTTGCAAAGGCCAAGTCAAATTTGTATAATAATTAGTTAATCTTATCCCCTAAAGCATTATGATTGAAATGGGTTTGGTCAGCATCTTCTGCAATTGTCATACCACATATCTTAATTGACTGTACATTGCACAAGTGTAAGTTAAAATCTCCACCCCATAAGGTAATGGTATACTTGCTGGTGTTTGTATAAATATACTCCAAGTCATCGTTCAGTTGATGGCTTGCGCAGGAACATTATTGTAAAAATTGATTATGGCTAATCTGGCAGGACCAGCCGAATCACATAATATTAATTGATAATAGGGATTGCGTTTTACCAAACAGATGTTGGTAAATTGTAAGCTGTTAGATTTATATGTACACAATCCACCCTTTGATCTACCGTGTGCAGATAGAATGGCATTCATGTGGAAGGGCTCCGAAAGCCAGGTTTCTTGTAGACACATAAAATGAAAAACAGCTACAAACTCTAGCCATTCTGAATTTTGTCCCTTACTCTGCAATCCTGCCACATTCCAAAATACAAAATCTAGATGTTCGTAGGGCTAGCGTACAGGGTTGGATTTGTTGTTATTACCTGAGGCCACTAACGTGGTACTACTAGAAGGTTTGATGGTGTTATCATGCCTTGACATAGATCCCTTCCTAACTAAATTAGAGGTGATCGTTGGGTCTTCCTCCCTAGATGCGGAGGCTTTGCCACTGAGTCAATCCTGCCCATCCAGGTTTGACAGATTTCGGAAACGATTATAAGTAGGTACCGTAAAGTTAGAATTCTGCGTGTGCCTTGGGATGGAAGTGAACCACAATCTGTCCCTTTCAAACTGTTTTTCTGGCTGATAAAAATGTCCCAACGGAAGAGATGAAATAGAGGTTGGAGAAATATTAGGGGCCCTAGTCCTGGTCAGGATGGTGTCCACCAGCCATGGAGTTTTGAAAGACAGGCCTATACAATCCCCGCACAAAGGTTTTTTACCTTTACCCACCCATTTGACCCTCCTCACCATTTTGATATCTTTAAATAACCGGTCGGTTAAACCTGTTCTTACACCCAACCAGTTTAGGGAGTTATTTCTTAATGCAAATCAGTTTTCGGTTCTGTTTGTGGGTAAAGGTGGAACGTTAGCCAAAACTATCACGTATGGGGTGGACGCAGGTGGAAGGTCGAGACGATCATCCACCTGTTCCACAGATTCCCGAAAATTATCATCTGTCATTATGGTTACTGCAGTGGAGTCCTGACATCTATCACCAGTCACCCTGGTGCCTAGGGCTTCCTGGACTAAAGTCTCTTCGTCACACATTCTTCCTTTATGGCTGTTTAGATTAATACTTGTACGCCTTAAAAGGTCTGGGTTGGAGTTATATGGAACGATTTAATTAGTTACGGGCCTATTCGAAGCTTCTTTACAGGGTTGGCTGTTCGTAATGTGTTTAACATTTATCGTTTCCCCGTTTGCAAGGGAATTCAACAAGTCCAGACAAGAGTTAGTTGTAGTTTCCACTTTTGCTAGAAGGGTATGTACAGCCCCCACTACATTATTAAAATTTTGCTCAAAAAGTTTAAGAGCTTCCCCTAAGACATCCAGTTTACTACTTATTAAATTATTAAAAGCCGTGTTAATAGTTTTGACCGGAGCTTTATCAATTTGCTGGGGCCCCTTTTTTGAATGGTGGTTTGTTTTTTCTGTGAAGGCTTCTTTATAGCACAAGTACCTACGGGGTGATTTGGGGGTTTTCTTACTCGTTTGGATGGTGGTGATGAACTGGATTCAGATAATGAAATTGATTCCGAAATGAATTGAATACACTCATTTTCTCCTACACCCCCCCTCGCTTCAGCGCCCCTTTCATCATTATTGACTGTAGGACTCTTTAAGGAGTCCTTAGGATCATTGGAAGTGACGTGGGTAGAGGTTTCTGAGGTTGTAGTAGATTCCCCCATAGGTTAACAGTGATTCTTCAATGATGATATTTGCCTATCTATTGCCCCCATGGCTCCTGTAATATAGTCTAGTAGCAACAGTTGTGATTTGCCGGGGGACTGAGACTAGCTCAAAGTAACAAGGTGCTTTGTCTTTCCCATGTTCAATAAATACTTTATTTGGATAAAAGGGAACGTTGCTGCTCGGAGCACTGGGATAAAAAGGAAATACAATTACATGCCACCCTCAGAGTAGAACAAAATACTCCTTTCCGCCAGATGTGGTCCAATAGTGTTATTAAGTAAATGATAAATAATCTTAAAATCGCATCGGTTATCTGGCTAAGTAGCCCCTTGGTCACCTTAGGCTTCCTGTTCCATAATGGTGATAGTCAAAGCAATAAATCACAGCCCAAGCACGTTGAATAAAACGTAATTGCAATGGTACAGTACCTTATCAATATCACACGAATGGTCCCAGAAAATAAAATCCAGGGGGAGTGGCCCTGCCCTGCCTCTTCCTGGCAATGACGGGCCTGCCCTTGGCCCAGGCTTTGCCCGGGCGCCGCCCGCGTGTGTCTAGCGCCGAGGGACCTTCGACGTGAATTTAAGCGCCTCCGGGCGCGGCTGTGAAGAAGGCAAGGAGTCTGGGAACTGAAGTCCTCCCCAGCACAATCTCCTGTAGGCAACGCGGGCTTCCTGAGGAGCGGGAACCGCAATGTGAATTTAAGTGCCTCTGGGCGTGGCGGTGAATCAGGCAAGGAGGCAGGGAGTCTGGGAACTGAAGTCCTCCCCAGCTCAATCTCCTGTAGGCAACGTGGGCTTCCCGAGGAGCGGGATCCGTGACGAGAATTTAAGCGCCTCCGAGCATGGCTGTGAATCAGGCAAGGAGACAGGGAGTCTGGGAACTGAAGTCCTCCCCAGCACAATCTCCTATAGGCAACACGGGCACATGTACTTAAAATGGCTTCCCTGTTCACTTGTAATATCTAAGAATCGACTTAGACAACACAGGTGCATGCAGATATCTCCACACATGTAGTATAGTGCACCCTGCCTTAGGGCTGTAAGGCCTGCTCGAGAGGTGACTTACCTATACTGCAGGCAGTGTATGCAGGCATGACACAAAGGAGGTGCTATGTCGTGTCTTCACTTTTCTCTACACCATGTCACGCAGCCTGCAATGTATGTTTGCATGAGTGTGCTAAGGGGTACCTTAGGGTGGCACAATACATGCTGCAGCCATAACGGACCCTCTTTAGCCTCCCTGCCCTGGTACTAGGGGTACCATTTACTAGTGACTTACAGGGGGTGCTAAAGGTATTGCCAATTGGGGGAACAATTGTACAGTTTTAGGGAAAGAGGAGATTTAGCACTGGGGACCTGGATAGCAGGAACGCAGTGCACTGTAAAAATTGCATCAGATACCAAGCAAAAAGTGGGTATGAATATGCCGGAATGGGGCACTTTCCTACAGACGCCGAGGATTTTGGCACCAGTGCGAGGGTTGTCGGAGCTCACTGAGCGAGTCTTTGACGTCAAAGATTTCGCCTCCAAAGGAAGTTTTGGTGCAGTGGTCCTTGCCGAGGTGGTGACGGTCGGCGCCAAGTACGTGGGCTTCAAGATCTTCTACGGCACAGAGCAGAAGCTGGGTACGGCGTTCGAAGCGTGTGTTTTGTGGCGACCATGGCCAGGTGGCAGTGGCGGACCAGAAGCTTGTTGGTGGGCTTTGAGGCTGGATGCCTGGTCCTGGGTGGGGGCTGCTCAGAGTGAGAGCGGTGTCGAGGGGGTTGCAGGAGGAGGGTTTATACTCGTGGCCTACTGGCCGGCCTCTTCGATATCCAAGTTGAAACCCGAGCTGACTTTGGGCCAGAATGCATCCTTCTCGGTGCTCTGCGGTTCCGGCCGGGATTCGCTCTTGAGGTCCTGGGTGGCCAAGAGGTCCGGGGTTTCACTGTAGCTTCTCCGTGACATTTCAAGATGTCGAGCCCGACGACATTGAAGAGTTTTCTTCGAGCGGAAGGAGCGGCAGGTATTGTAGGAGGCCTCGTCGTGCTCGGGAGAGGGGCAGAGGTTGCAGACATGGTGGAGATCGGCTCAGGGGTATTTGGCACGACACAAAGGACAGTTGCGAAACAGCATCTGTGCCATCACAGGCAAGACATGCTTGCCATGGAGAAAGCAAATTAGGGAGGCCCCAAAGAACAAGACCTCTCCGGGGACGTTGGAGTCATCCCAATCCCTGATCCAGACAAAGCAGTGCTTGTTAAGTTGATGTGAGAAAGGGTATTGTGATAGAAAACAATACCAACAGAAAGGAGAGGAACAGAGAAAGCCCGAAGAGATCACCACAATGGCGTCAATTCAGAGCTTGCTAACATGCCCAAACCCGACAGCGGAAAGAAAACAATCTAACAATGGAGCCAATGCCCATTCACATTACCAGCAATAGGTGGAGTCACTGTACCTCGGGACTCGAGAAGACTTCTTCGAAGAAAAACAACCTGCACACATCCGGGCCCAACCCTAGACGGTAGGAGTATGCACAGCATGTGTATCTACAGCTACACATGCCTCGAACTATTGTTTCCTCTGGAGAAATAACTCAACAGAACAGAGGTCATAAGAAGGGTCCTCAAAAACAATTTAAAGAAGAAAATTATTCATAAATATGGTGGCCCCTAGTAGAAGTTGAGTTAAAAACACACCCACTTGATTGGCTCATCCACCTCACAGGCTCTGTTTTAGACTAAAAAGATAAGGCAGATGGATTACTGGTAAAGATGTATAAATTGGCGCACCGTAAGCACCCAATTTGAAATCCTACTATATTAGTGCTACACTTTAACCTCTGGTGCCATTATTTGAACTACAGGTCTTGGCTGAGATTCACAGGTTTATTGAAAGGTTATAAAAAGCATTACACACAGAAAAAAAAAAAATTCGTAAAAAAAAAAAAAAATCAGCCAACCAAAATGAAAACCTGTACATTTAAAAGCATAATTAGGGTTTAAAGTATCAACCAAATGTACTCTACCCTGCATGGTCAGATAGGGCCCTTGAGAAGAAAACACAATAATCCGATGAGAGGCACACAAGGGGCATGAAGTAATCAAAAAGCACTGACCCAATTGAAATTAACATGTGCATGCAAAACCTCTAACAGGGCTTAAAGGGATATCAGTGTGAAAAACTGTAAATCTAAACTTTTTCATGCAGACTTTCGGTCCAAGATCACTTTATTAATCAATGTTATTCTAGTCTCCCTTTGCGAGGCTGCTCTCAAATTCTTTACGGCCTGGCCCATGAATGCAACTAGACACAATAGCAGATAAAGATCATCACCATTCAGACACCGGGAAACTTCACAGTTTCAAGTACAAACTGCATATTGTCAGAAAACTGGTTTCATGCAATAATTATGCTGAAGGGCCGGTGCAGGTGTCATGAGTTAAAATACTCCTTTATCCATACACACAATCTGCACTCTCCTGGTCCAGCACTATAATTTGTCCAGGACTTCTTAAATTTTGCAAGCAGGATTAATAAAAATCTCCGACTAAGGATTGCATTGCTGGTTGATTTAGGCAGGGCAATCAGGAGATATATCTAGGGATTGTCTGGCTGAGCACTACATGAAGCATACTTCCTGGTTTCATATTCTTGTTTGTAGCGGGAAAGAAATCCAAGCTGTTACATGCACACATATATAAACAATTAGACAAGACATTTGTTTCCCAAAAAGATAATAGGTCCAGTTTGTTTAATTCTTTTGACACAAAGGAGTCGATGGATATGGCAGATTATTTTTTCTGCTGCCGAAATTTCTGCCTTCATGGCCCCTGGTGCTGCAGACCCGGACCCAGAAACAGTACATCAAAAAGTATACCAATAACACTAGAATTTGCCTAATACCACCAAACTCCGGACAATTTTTAATGTTATACTAAAATTAAGCTAACAGTTGCCTTTGAGATCCTATTGTGGCAAGGTCTAACACCACAGTGTTTTTTACATGCTGTAAAAAATCCTTTGGAAAGGAGCTCAGTTTCGGAGAGAAGGGTCTAATCCTTTGTATCTCTAGCCCCAATTTAGCAGTGTAGAGATTAAACAAGATGGTTTGCTTACTTACTTTATCAACTCTGACTTTAATAACCCCCCTCCCATATCATCAAAAGTAACATAGTAGTCCATAAAACAAGCACACCACTCGCTCTTCTTGCTATATACATAATCTTGAATTGACAGAGATGTTATCATTGTTTTTGTCTTTTGGTACAAACCCCACCAGAAGTTAGAGGGAGGGGCGAGGGATAAAGATGGGTATTAGGTGGGAGCTTGTAGACCAAGACTGAAGCTTGCCTAGCAAAATCTTGGCTTCTATCTCCAGGAGTGCTATGCGACAATTGAGAGTATGGAAGGACTAATTTAGAATTAAGAAATCAGCCTTTCTAAGTGTAGGGAAGAGCCGATGTTGTGCCTGAACTTTGAATATTGAATATGAAATCCTGTTTGACCAGGGGTGAACCCAGACTCCCCCCTCAAATCTACCCCTAGTTCATATTATTACATGTTTTCTACGAATGTTCTGTGATATAATGCAGTTTCATGTCACTGCTCGACAGTGATGGAAGCCTACCCAGAGTTCTCACAAACATACAGACAATATTCCCTTGACTAAATCTGTTAGAATTCTACCTTGAATGCACAAAAGGCCAAAATGTACCCACCTGTCACTCTTCAAATCCCTAGATGACCACTGTGAGTCGCTCTACATTAGACTTCTCCAATGAGTAGCTTGCGGTCTACTGGCAGCTCTCCAGTTACCTACAAGTAGCTCTCCTGTGTGAAGTCCAGTCTACTAAATCAGAAGATGGTGCTTAATTGTATTAATATATGTATGCCAAAATTAAAAAGTGTGTCGACGAGATGAAAATGGATGTATTTTGAGAACTTGTTATCCTATGTTTGAAGAAAAGTGGTTGAATATATTTAAAGCTCATATTTGAATGATAAATCATGTGGAACTGGAGTGACTTATTTCCTTGGTACCAAGAGTATTGCAGCTGTGGCTGTTCTGTTATCTATATAAAGGCATTCCAAATTGAGAAATACTTTTTATCTTACTGTGGCAACTTTGCCTGATGCACAAAGGTGACTGCTGCTGCTAAGCTTGCATACAGTGGCCAATAACGTAATCTTTTTTGATGTGATCATAATTACAGCTCTAATATAACTGGCAGCACGGGGTGATTTTCATTGATTATAAGAAGTCCTTAATGAAGCAAAGGTTGGAGACCCCTGCTCTAAATTCTTCTGCAATTCTATATTACTTCCTTATACATACACTTAAGCGCCAAAATGATTTCCCTATTCTCTGATGACGATGGCACTTTGGTCCATTCTGAGATATCAAATATTTCAGGGATTCAGCCTGAAGGATGAGGGTTTTGACTAACTGCTTTGACACACTGGTGGAGATAACACTCAAAGCAGGGATTCTATAACCTCTTTCCACATGTCAACATTATACAACTCTGGCACTTGGACAGTGAAAAAAGTAAATACGTTAATCACCTTGGGTTCCCCTTCTGTAAAGACCATATGGTTACACAGCGGGCACTCAATTCCATCCAGGAAAACAAAAAACTGATAGGTGGAATTCTCAAATTAATCGCAGCCACTGGTATTAATCCGGCATTGCTCAAGTCCACCACTTTTTTGACCACACAAGGCAAGAACCAGTCATATATGCACATCAGCCTTGCTCTACTAGGAACAGGTCCAGCCCGACCTGTCAGGCTAGGTCCGTCTTTCAAAGAGAACAGCTGGTTTTGGTCTATTTGAGCCTCTTTTTTTTCTAGTGTTGTTTGGTTCCAGTTGAATACGAGTACGTGACCCACATCTGGGCATGCACCTGCACTTATGGCATTGTACTAAGGAAAACAATAAAAAATGATATGAGGAATGCTTAGATTATTCTTAGCTTATAGAAATTACTTTGGGAACGCATTCCAGTCCATTGTATTTTTCTGCCCACGGAGCAACCTCAAAAAGGAATCTGCCATATGCAAATCAGCCATCATTCTGCTCCAATAGGAACACTCCAGCCCGAACTGCCAGGCAACGTTCATTATGAACCGTGTTCAGAGGGATTCTTGTTATCTGCTGTAGCCATTTTCCATCAGGGGCATTATGGAGAACATAGTACAGGACTGGTAAAGGAAAGTGATACAAATGTGCCATCCAAGATCGCACTGCTTGCAGGGGAGTGGGGAGTGTTAGCTGTGGGGAGTGTTAGCTGTGGGGAATGTAAGCTACGGGGACATCCAAAGGCAACTGCTATTCAAAGCCTGTATCTCAAAGACATGTAATGAAGACACAAAACTTTCTCAGTAAGAATCAAGCTTTTGAAGGGAGAGGGAGCAAGGGGGAATATATCAGTACACGCTGCTCCATATGCACGCTAAATTAAACAAGCAGTGGCCAAGCCAATGGGTCTCGCCTTTGCAAGAGCTACTGGCTTTGCCAATGTGTTTTAGCCATGTTGTACACCATTGTGACTGATGTTTAGAATGGCTAAAACTGGAAAGAGTAGAGTGTCGTGGAGTAGCACAAAGTGCTGTATATTAGACTGGTATTGAGTGGAGTGGCTACAGTAGAGTGGCGTACAGTGGACTGGTGTAGAGTGCATTGGTGTAGAGTGTTGTAGAGTGCAGCAGCATTGAATTCCGCGGCATACAATGCAGCATTGTAGAATGCAGTGGCATAGATTGGAGTGTTGCATAGTCTAGTGCAGTGGTGCAAAGTGGAGCAGAGTCGAGTATAGTGCCGTAGAGTGCAGTGGCATACAGTGCAGTCGTGTGGAATGGTGCAGAGTGCAGTTGCGTAGAGTGCATTGGCATAGACTGCAGAAGTGCAGAGTAGACTGACGTAGAATGCAGTAGTTTATAGTGCAGTGTTGTGGAGTGCAGTGGTGTATAATGGCGCAGTCTCATTGTTGCAGAGTGGCGTAGAGTGCAGTGGCACAGAGTAGAGTGCAGCGGCACAGAGTAGAGTGCAGCAGTGTAAACTGCAGTGATGCAGATTAGAGTGGCATACAGTAGCTTGGAGTGATGTAGAATGGACTGATGTAGAGTGCATTGGCGTAGAGTGCAGCGGCATATAATTCAGCAGCGTACAATGCAGTGTCATAGAATGGAGTGGCGTAGGTTAGCGTGGTGCAGAGTAGAGTGCAATGTGCAGAATGGAGTGGTGCAGAGTAGAGATGCATAGAGTGCAGAGAAGAGTGGCGTAGAATGCAGTAGCGTAGAATTAAGCCTCTTACAATGCAGCAACATCGAATGCAGTGGCGTAGATCAGAGTGGAGTAGAGTGCAGTGGTGTAGAGTGCGGTGGCGCGGAGTAGAGTGCGGTGGCGCGGAGTAGAGTGCGGTGGCGCGGAGTAGAGTGCGGTGGCGCGGAGTAGAGTGCGGTGGCGCGGAGTAGAGTGCGGTGGCGCGGAGTAGAGTGCGGCGGCGCGGAACAGAGTGCAGCGGGGCGGAACAGAGTGCAGCGGGGCGGAACAGAGTGCAGCGGGGCGGAACAGAGTGCAGTGGCGCAGAGTAGAGTGCAGTGGCGCAGAGTAGAGTGCAGTGGCGCAGAGTAGAGTGCAGTGGCGCAGAGTAGAGTGCAGTGGCGCAGAGTAGAGTGCAGTGGCACAGAGTAGAGTGCAGTTGCGCAGAGTAGAGTGCAGTGGCGCAGAGTAGAGTGCAGTGGCAAAAAGTGTAGCGGTGCAGAGTAGATTAGAGTGGCATACAGTGGACTGGCGTAGAGTTGAGTGATACAGAGTAGAGTGCATTGGCGTAGAGTGCTTTGGCATAGAGTGCAGTGGCACAGAGTGCAGTGTTGCTGAGTGGCAAGGAGTTGTGTAGACTCAAGTGGCCTAGACTGGAGTGATGTCGAGCGCAGTGGTGTAGAGTGCACTGGAGTAGAATAGAGTGGTGTAAAGTAGAGAGGCATAGAGTGCAGTGGCATGGCATGATTTGGTGTTGAGTGGAGTGGTGCGGAGTAGAGTACAGTGGCATGGAGTGGTGTACAGTGGAGTGGCAAAGAGTGGAGTATGCATAGTGTGGTCTCACACTGCCATTACAGACAACACATTTTTAATTGAAATGGCCATTACATTTGCACAGACATACAGTTTTATTTTACTAAAAAATCTATACAGCGCACAAACGATGTGTGGAAATGGAATCACATAGTATATTGATTTGTTTTGATCATATTAAAGTATTTGTTTCCAACACACTTCAGAATTAACAAAAAATATGCTTCATTTGTGCTTTTCTTATTCTGAAATATTCTGAAATACGTGCACAGTTCTTTTAAATGTTGTTGTGCGCTAGGAAAACAAGCATTTGCAATGCAATAGGTCTCGCATTTACGCAAGTTTAAGCTATTGGCATTGTAATTAACAATGCCTTTTATTTATGTTTTCAAAATCAAAAATAATAGGCATTGTCATTTACAATGCCAATAGCTTAAACTCTCGTAAATGCGAGACCTATTGCATTGCAAATGCTTGTTTTAGTTATGTTAGGCTAGCCAATTTCAATCTCTTTATCCACACTCATACTTGTCATTCCCATTAAGAAAACTGCTAGCTATGTAATGGCATTACAAAGTTCTAAACTCAATATTTAGCATAATGCACGTGGCTGCCTCACATACATATGAAAAACACTAGCAAGATTCATTTCAATTTGCAATCATCCAATCTAAACATGATTTTTCCTCATTCCACTGTGTACGCTAACTCGGTTTACTGGGGTAGTTTAATTAGAACTTCCTCCCTTACTGCCTGCCACGACACACTTCTCTCCTTTCAAGTTAAATAAGAAATCAGACACGAAGAGGATCAGACCCCACAACTGACCATTTCCTTCCATTTACTTTCTCTGGCAATCAATCATGTTCATTTTGCTCATCAGAGAATAAGCAGCACACAAGTATGTAATTTGCATAACACAGCTGTTATATGTATGTCTTGTTATAATCGCCAAGGCACATTTACATAAACTACTACAAAGGCAACCACCCAAACTGTTCACGTAACAGTGTATTGAATGTCAAGGCGTGCAGCATTTCTGTTAGTTTATGTATTCAATAAAACTCAAATGCGCCCGGTGTTCACACAAGGATGCTGAGCTTCTTCTTGTATGCTACACTTTTATATTAGAGGGCTGGGTATGTTATGTGATTAAATAAATTGTTATGTAGTCAATTTGGCAAGACTTGCCATGCCAATAAAGTAGACGTGTCATGCCAATGAAGTGTATTGTGTTGGCCACCATGGCACACAGTCAATACTGTCCTAGGGCTAATGTACCTTCCAGCACACATTCCCCATGCTCCCAGCACTCACACCCATGAGATACTTACACATGAGGGTGCTGAAGGCCAACACGGCCAGAAGCCCCTGCAGGAATATACCGAAGTCGTCCATCAGGGCTCCGTTGCCACATCCTCGGTTGGCAGGGGCGCCTTGTGTCGTGGCGCTCAGGCTGCTGGTGCTGCTGTTGCCACTGGTCAGCCCAGTTACTACGCTGCGGATCATGGCTGCGACAGAGCCCGGGGAGCAAGCCCGGCGGTCGCTCCGCCACCGCCCGCATAGGGCAGGCAGACGGCCTGGCTGCCAGCAGCAGTGGCAAGAGAGGGACGGGCAGGAACGGTGACACAGCAGCCGCCACCCCGGTCACCTCCGAGAAGGAGGAATACAGCGATCCCAACGCCTGGAGCCCAGAACTGTAGCGATCAGGAGCAGGAGGGGAGAGTTAAAAGGACAACACACCGCAGCGCGTTACTGGAGCGCGGACTGGCACACGAAGAGCACACTATGTCTTTAAGAGAACTGATCATTCCAGCTGGTCCGGTGCGTGATTATGTCACAAGGAGAACGTATGACCCGACGACTAACTGCTAGAATGCAGAACACAAGCACCAAACTCCGGTATCGTCCATGTTAGGTTGGGTGTACACGTATCAATATCCATACGAAGAAGAGGACTAACTTGCTGCTTATTCTTAAATGCTTTGGAATTTTGCGTGCATATTGGAGGTCGCCCGGATGTGTCGATTCTATTGCTCGGTGTAGTGTTTGTAGATGTCTATTCTGAATTTCTCCTGATGGTGTCTGCCTTCTGAAGACTGCCATATTGGGACCGAAATTAGAAACGGAAATAACCAAAAAAGTGTCACATAGTTTCTGAGTCGTAATCGTTTGAGAATCATTGTTAATGCACAAGTTACTACTTGTGTAACGATATATCTGTAAGAGACATTAGTTAGTGATAGATTCCTTACCTTAGAATATCCCCAGGCGTCAGACTGGATCCGGAAAGTTTTTCGTCAGCAGTACCCCTGCGCGTCGGTAGGTGGCGTCGTGCGGCTCCGCGTTCGTCGCTGGCGTCGTAGGCGCCGAGATGACATCACGGAGACTACTTAGGCGCCACCCATGCGCGCTGACGTCAGTTCTGTACACGACTTTCCGCGCCAGGAATGCAGAGCCATGCAAGAAACTGACTACTGGTGCCATGAAACTAGGGCCCTGAAAGGGATGACCTTAACCCTAGAATCAGTTCGCAGAACGGGGAGGATGGGTGGGGCGTAAGGAATCTATCACTAACTAATGTCTCTTACAGATATATCGTTACACAAGTAGTAACTTGTGCATCTGAAAGAGACACGTTAGTGATAGATTCCTTACCTTAGAATAGATACCCCAGCAATACCAACCCCGGTGGTGGGTCTGCGAATAGATTACACCAGAAAGTCACGGAGAACAGAACGGCCAAAGAAGCAGTCTCTCCGGACTTGACTGTCAAGGCAGTAATGCTTGGTAAATGTGTGCAGCGAGGCCCACGTGGCTGCCTGACAAATATCCTGCAAGGGAACGCCGCGTCCCAAGGCAGTAGTGGCTGCTGTCACCCTGGTAGAATGGGCACGCAGCACCACAGGAGGCTCCTTCTTAGCCAAGGAGTAACATGCTTTGATGCACAAAACGACCCACCGAGAGATGGTGCGTTTGTGCACGGCCCGACCTTTTTTGGCACCCACGTAGCCAACAAAGAGCTGGTCATCCACCCGGAACTGTTGTGTGCGCTGTAGATAGAACGAGAGCGCACGTTTTGGGTCCAGACGATGGAGCCTCTCTTCCTCTTTTGAAGGATGCGGAGGCGGAAAGAAAGTGGGCAAAGTGATGGTCTGCCCGATGTGGAAGGGCGTGGCAACCTTTGGCAAGAAAGAAGGACGGGTCCTTAAAACCACCTTGTCCGGATGAACAGAAAGGAAAGGAGGTTTAGAAGAAAGAGCCTGGAGCTCACTCACTCTTCTGGCAGAGGTGATAGCTACCAGGAAAGCCGTCTTTAGAGTAAGAAGACGTAAAGGACAGTTATGAAGGGGCTGGAAGGGAGCGCACATGAGATAGGTCAAGACAAGATTTAAGTCCAATTGAGGCATTATGAAAGGCACGGGAGGAAACGTGTGTGTAATGCCTTTGAGGAAACGGTTAAGAACAGGGGACTTAAAGAGAGAAGGCTGATCTGGAAGCCGGAGAAAGGCAGAGATGGCCGAAAGATAACCTTTGACAGTGCCCAGAGCAGAGCCCTGCTGGGTCAAGGATAGTAGGAACAGAAGGACTTCAGAAAGGGGATCCACAGACTTCGCTGTGCACCATGCCACAAACTTGTTCCACCTGCAGGCGTACACCGTCTTAGTGGAGGGACGCCTGGCTGCCAAAATGACATCACAGACTTCGGGAGGAAGATCGAAAGCTGTCAACTGTCGCTGCTCAATCTCCACGCATGGAGGTGGAGGCTGGACAGGTTCGGGTGGAGGACCGTCCCCTGCTGCTGCGACAGAAGATCCTCCCGAAGAGGCAGTCGGATCGGGGGATCGATCGCCATGTTGAGTAGCTCGGGATACCAGTATCTTCGTGCCCAATCCGGAGCCACAAGGATGACTTGGGCCGGGTCGCGCCGAATCTTCTTCAGCACTCTGGGAAGAAGTGGTATAGGCGGAAAGGCGTACAACAGACCGCAGCTCCACTCGCGACGAAAAGCGTCGCCGAGCGAGTGCCGCCTTGGAAATTCCAACGCGCAGAACTGATGACATTGCGCGTTCTCTTCGGTGGCGAATAGATCTAACCAAGGCTCTCCCCACTGCAGAAAGAGACCTTGCGCCACGTCCAAGTTCAGACGCCATTCGTGATCCATCAAGCACCTGCGGCTGAGTTCGTCGGCCCTGGCGTTCAGAGAACCTGCCAGGTGTTGAACCACCAAGGTAATGCGTTGATGTTCCAGCCATGTCCAGAGGCGCAGAGCCTCCTGACATAGGGTCCACGACCCCACCCCGCCCTGTTTGTTGCAATACCACATGGCGGTGGTGTTGTCTGTGAACACCTGCACTACACCTCCCCGGACAGAGGGAAAGAATGCCTTTAGTGCAAGTCGGATCGCCCGAAGCTCCAAAAGATTGATATGGAGCCGGGACTCCGCCGGAGACCAGAGGCCTCTGATCTCCGCCTTTCCCAAGTGGCCGCCCCATCCCAGGAGGGACGCATCCGTCACCACTGTGTGCTCCGGTTGGGGAAGGGAGAGGGATCTGCCATTGACCCAATCGCGATTCGTGAGCCACCACTGCAATTGTTGTGCAGTGCCCTCCGAGATCTGGACAAGATCGGACAGGTTGCCCTGATGCTGTGCCCACTGGAACTTCAGGTCCCATTGCAGAGCCCGCATATGCCACCTGGCATGTTGCAGTAGCAGAATGCAGGAGGCCATCAGGCTCAGGAGCCGGAGGGTCATCCTGACTGAAACCCGGGATAGAGGCTGAAAGATCGGAATCATAGCCTGAATATCCCGGATTCGCTGCTCGGGAGGATAAACCCGAAACTGCGTGGAATCCAGAACCGCTCCGATGAAGGGGAGCTTCTGAGAAGGACTCGGGTGCGACTTTGGCACGCTGATGGAGAACCCCAGCAACTGCCGTAGTCTGAAGGTGGGTGACGACTGCCTGGGGCGAGCCCGTCGTCAACAACCAGTCGTCGAGGTAGGGGAAGACTGACACCCCTGACCTGCGCAGATGAGCTGCAACCACCGCCATGACCTTTGTGAACACCCGAGGGGCGCTTGTAAGGCCGAAGGGGAGCACGGTAAGCTGAAAATGCTCCTGGCCTACCGTGAACCGCAGGTAACGCCGGTGGGCCAGCAGGACGGGAATGTGAAAATATGCGTCCTGCAAGTCCAACGCTACCATCCAGTCTCCAGGGTCGAGGGCAGCCAAGAGCCAGAGTCAACATCTTGAACTTCTCTGTCCGGAGGAAGCGATTGACGTTCCGGAGGTGTAAGATGGGGCGCAAGCCCCCTTGTCCTTTTTGGGGACCAGAAAGTAGTGGGAATAACAACCGTGTCCTACGTCTGGCCCAGGAATGCGCCCAGTGGCCCCCTTGGCCAAGAGGGCTGTTACTTCCTGTCAGAGAAGCGCCAAGTGATCCCCCGACATGCGGTGGAACTGAGGTGGCATGGACGGGGGCAGACTCGAAGGGGAGGGAATAGCCCCTTCGGACGATTTGTAGCACCCAGCTGTCCGAAGTGACAGAGCGCCAGTGGGGCAGGTGATGTTGAATCCTGCCGCCCACCGGCGTGGGGTGCACCGCAAAGCGCGGAATAGGAAGGCTTTGAGGCGGATGCTGCGGGAGCGGAGGTGGGCTGACCCGCACGCTGGCCCCCTGTGCCGCCACGGCGGCCACCACGCCCGCGCCGCGCTGAGGCTGGTTCTGCGCCGGCCTTTGGCTGAACGGACTGTAGAGGCGCCCCTACCGGGGCCACGAAAGGAACGAAAAGTAGACGTGGCCGGGCGGGTGGTGGAGAGACCCAAGGACTTGGCTGTAGCCCGAGAGTCCTTAAAACGCTCCAGCGCACTGTCTGCCTTATCGCCAAAAAGGCGAGTACCATCAAAAGGCATGTCCATGAGGGAACTCTGGACATCCCCCGAAAACCCAGTGGACCGCAGCCAGGCATGTCGCCGCAAGGCCACTGTTGTGGAGATGGCTCTTCCCAAAGAGTCCGCGGTGTCCAACCCACACCGAATTGCGAACTTCGCGGCATCTTTCCCCTCTGCAACAGCTTGGGAAAACACAGCCCGAACCTCTTCGGGGCACTGGGGCAGAGTTTGCGCCACCGTGTCCCACACAGCGTGAGAATAGCGGCCCAAGAGGCATGCGGTGTTGACCGACCGCAGCCCCAGGCTGGCAGAGGAAAACAACCTTTTGCCAAGCTCTGTTTGGGAAGTGGAAGCCAGAATGACCAGGCTCTCCAGTGTCGGAAGAGTCGTCAAAAAGGCAGGGTCACCCGGTGCCGGGCGGTGACGTGTGGCCACATTTTTATCCACAGGGACCCCTGTGGCTGGCCTAGACCAGGTACCCATCAAAACATCCGTTAAGGCCTCATTGAACGGAAGCAGAGATTCCACAGAACTTGCCGCCGGCTGAAGCACTGCAGTAAGGAGGTTAGGTTTGAGGGTAACAGTAGGCAGGGTAAGGCCAAGAGTCTGAGCTGCTCTACGGAGCACCACAGTGTATGTGGCGCCTTCCTCCATGACAGTGGGAGGAGACACAAACCCAGGCGCAGAGGAGAGGCCAAGGCCACCTGCATCCTCCGAGTCTTCTGCTCGAACGGCGCCGGTCGGCACCGATCCGGCTCCATGTCCCAAGTAAGAGGTGGGACGACGGAACTCAGTGCGGCGCAGGGAATGGAGCCGCAAGGGGCGCCAGGGCCGGAGCCGCCGTAAGGTAAGGAATCTATCACTAACGTGTCTCTTTTAGATTTAGTATTTAGAGCTACAATGTATTCAAAGGTGGAACAAGAGTTATTTTCCCAGCAGGTCCCCCCCCCCACCTTATTATCAAACTTTTTTGTTCCTTCTCCTTCCCTCTTCTCCTCTGTTAACAAGCGCTCGCCATTGCCTTGTCCTCCCCATGACCCCGTGCGCCTCTGAGCTCCGTGCCTGCTTCACAGCTGTCGTGAAGACTTTTCTTATCTGCTTGTTAAATAAACAAGCAGATAAGAAAAGTCCTCACGACAGCCGTGAGGCAGGCGAGGAAGTCCACCAAAAAGCCAAAGGGAGGCAACGAAAAACCCTCCTTTCCAATGGGAAGCCAGCGTTTACCATAAACGCTGACGCTACCCAATGGAAATGAGGGGCGGGGCTTGAGTCCCCTTCTCAAAAGTAACTTGTTTACTATAGCTCTCGCAGGCGAGGAGCGCATGCGCGCTCCAACGCCAGGCGAGACCTAAAAAACGTTTCCTACCCCCAGTATCCAGCATGATTATCACATACATCCTCTCACTTTGAAGTCAGAGAAAGAAATGCAAACACCAAGCTTCTTTGGAAGACAGCGCCTGACATTTGACCTCTGGCTTTGAATGCACAGCAAATGTGACAGGATAAGAACAAGATTTACAGCCCTGTTTACAGAAAGAAGCACTCCTAGAAGAATACAAGGAGAGATGATGTGAGAAAAGGCTTTGCGCCTTAGGAGGGACGAACTCACGTTGGACAGCCTAAAACAAATAAAGACAACAAATAGAAAGCCAGAAAGGAAAATGCTACTTATCCAGTAAGCATCTGTTTGTGGCATGTAGTGCTGTAGATTCACGTTTCGCATTAGTCTGCCATCTCGTGTAGGGCTTGGAAGTGCGCAAGTTGTTTTTCTTCAAATAAGTCTTTCGAATCACGAGGTGTAGTGACTACTCTTGCTTGCAATGCGCATAGTTCTCGACATCATTGTTAGATTGTTTTCCGCTTGGCGGGTGAGGATGGAGTGTGAAGGATGATGTAGCCTAGTGAGATGACCATGCGAAAATAGTGTATTGTTTAATGTAGATAACCGCAACCAACACAGATGTCGGGAGAGGAGGGTGGGTGCATGTCAATCTACAAAACTACATGCCACAAACAGATGCTTACTGGGTAACATTTTCCCTTTGTTGGCATGTGTGTCTGTAGATACACATGCTTGGCATAGATTGTAAAGCAGTTTTCTTGTCTAGCAGTGGCTAAACTGTGTAGGTTGCGTTTGCTTGAAATAATGTTTGTAGAAACACTTGGCCCACATTGGCTTGTTGACGGGCCATAACATCTACACAGTAAGGTTTTGTAAATGTGTGTGTTGTAGACCATGTAGCTGCCTTACATATGTCAGCCATGCCATGGAGGCTCCCTTCTTTCTAGTAGAGTGAGCCTTTGGAGGGAGAGGTAGGGTTAGTTTGGCTTTGGCGTAACAAGTTTGGATGCATTTTACAATCCAACATGAAATGCTTGCTTTAGAGATGGCCCTCTCTATGTTGTTTTGAGAATGCAACAAAGAGCTGTTGTGTCCTTCTAAATGATTCAGTTCTGACAGTATACCACAAGAGAGCTATTTTTACATCCAGTGTGTGCAAAGCGCTTTTCGCAATGGAATCAGGTTGTGGAAAGAATACTGTCAATTCAATAGATTGATTTAAGTGGAACGGAGACCACTTTTGGAAGAAATTTAGGGTTGATGCGCAGTACCACTTTGTTTCTATGAAGTTAAAAGAATGGTTCTTCTAGATTTAATATCTGAAGCTCATAGACATGTGTGAGTGAAGTGATTGCAATGAGAAAAGTAACTTTCCAGGATAGGAACTGGAGAGGGCACGAGTGTAAAGGTTCAAATGAGGGAACATTAACATTGTTAATACTACATTGAGGTTTCACGCTGGTTTTGGAGGAACTCTAGGCAGGATAATTCTTTTGAGACCCTCTAGAAAAGCTTTAATGACAGGAATCCTGAATATAGAAGTTTGTTCTCCGTTTTAAAGCTATGCAGCGACCGCTGCTAGGTGCAGTCTTAAGGAAGTGAAGGCTAACCCTGAAGTTTCTATATGGAAAAGGTAATAGCTAATGTCTTGAGGCTTTGCTGGTAATATCCTTTGAATGACAATAGGGAACAAATCGCTTCCACTTTGCTGCATAGCATGCTCTAGTAGTCGGTCTTCTTGCCTCTTTAAGTTCAATTCAAGTAACCAAACTCTAAGACTGCAAGATTGAGAGATCTGAGGTTTGGATGTCTTACTGCTCCCTGGTTTTGGGTTAGTAGGTCCTGCCTGTTGGGAAGTACCTGATGTGGAGCTACTGAGAGTTGGAGTAGTGTGGTGAACCATGGTTGTCTGGCCCATGTGGAAGCAACTAGGATAAGAATCAGAGACGCCTGTCGCATATGCGAATCACCAACAGAAGCCAAGGGAGAGGTGGAAAAGTGTAAGCAAATATCCCTGACCAATTCATCCAAAGTGCATTACCCTTGGACTGTGGGTGATGGAAACCGGAGGCAAAGTTTGGGGGGGGCTAGAGGGCACACAAGCAAGATGGCTGCACTTACGTGAGGTTCTTGCTGCTCGGGGACTCGCTTCATCATTATCCTCCTCAAATGCTGAGTAATCGACCCACAAAAGCACTTGAAAGTGGATCGGAAGGTCACTGCCACGTCTTGCAGCCGGTAACACCCCTGAAATCGGCTTAGACACCGAGATATCCTCCTCCGAACTCGGCGTCGCCACGGCCCTAAGGTGGCGGCCACACATACCAACTAGCGGCCCGCATCGATCGGGCGGGACCCGGGGTCTCCGTGGCCGGGGGATGGAGACGGCGCAGATGCGAAATGGAGGATCCGACTGAATGCGCTGAGTGAAGTACTCCTGCCCCGGCTGAGCAGCGCGGCCGGCCGACTCCTGTGGAACCTGGCTGAAGGCGCCTACAATCAACGCCCTCCCGCCTCGGCGATCCGGCGGAGTGTCTGCGCCCACTGTTGCCGACACAGACTGCCATCGCCTCCACCCGACGGCTACCCTGGGAGCGCTGTGGACGGCACGAGGCACGCGCGGTGAGTGGGGGCCGCTCTGAGATATTCTGCTGTAGGAGGGGGTGGCCGCGCTCATCTGCCCCCCCAAACCCCCGCTCGCCCCTACATCCTGGGACTGGCCTGCCGGACCTCGGCTGAAAGCGCCCCACTCTTTGACTGTCGCCACTGCTTGGGGGCCGGGGCCTGTGGGAGCTGCTGCGGACCGCGAGTGGTGCCGCGGAGTACAGGCCCCCCCCGCTTCAATCTCCCACGTGTGGCCTGTGTCTCCAGGCTGAGCAGCGGAGTACAGAGTCGGGCGTCCCGAGGGGCCCTGCCGCCCACCGCGCTCACTGTGTGTGTGCCCTGAGCCTACGTGGCCCGCCCGGCCAGAAAAAGATAGCGCCAACAGTGTCAACAGGGCCAACAGCATCAACATTGCCAAACAGTCACCCCACTTCATAGACTGCCTAGAACGCTCCTGCTCGCGCGGGCAGGCATCTACATTGCCACTACCACCCTCTTTGGGATCACCCTTGTGCTTCGTTGTACCTGAGGCCGCCACGCGCCCCACGGCACTTGCATAAACTATTGCAGCTGCACGCGGACGGGCCACCGCGATCATCAAGGCCAGGCAAGCTTGAACCCCCCTCTTTGACTGCCACCACTGGAGCCGCCAGTTATCTCCCACAGCCGGATTGTAACTACGCTTACCAAGCACCAGGGCTCGCTGAACCATACAGCCCACCTACCAGGGACACGGCAAAAGCATCCACCCAAATCCAAAAGAACGGGTCTACACACTCGGGTGATAACCCTGCAAAAACGGTGCCATCACCCCCGCAATAGCCTCGCGAAGACGAAGCCACGCCCTTGCACCCTTGTCATTTACTCTCTTCCTCTTCTCACTTCGCCTTACCAAGGAAGACTGACTGGCGCGCAGGGACCATCATGGGGAAAACAGACGGGAAGCAAACAAAAATACCCTTTGAAGCTCGCAAATCATCCATAACACAAACTGAGGCTGAGGAAAACACGACGGATGCTCCCACCACAGGAGCGCCCACATCAACGGAAGATTTGAAGGACCTCCTCCTCACCATGAAATCCAGTCTGACCTCCATAGAAGCCAAGATGGACTCCATGGGCACGCGCCTCGATAACGTCACACACAAGATCGACCAGCACGAGGAACGTACAAAAGATACCGAGCAGCGCATCTCGGAACTAGAAGACACCTCCAAGGACAGCAAAGAGCAACTATTGAATATGGAAAAAGTCCTGAAGATAATTGCCGCCAAGAATGAGGACTTAGAATCTAGATCGCGTAGGAACAATTTACGCATTCTTGGCGTGCCTGAGTCCAATAATACGGGCAAAATGGAGGAGTATGTTGAACGCCTACTCACCACGCTGTTTGGCAAAGAAGCGTTTTCTGCGATGCTGATAGTAGAGCGAGCCCACAGGTCCTTAGCCACCCGACCTCCGCCAGGAGCCCCCCCCAAGTCCAATAATAGCGCGGATACTTAACTATCGCGACCGCGATGCTGCCCTACGACTGGCAAGAGAGAACCAGACACTATCCTTCGAGGGCACAGCAATATCAATATACCCAGATTTCACTATGGCCGTCCAGGAGGCTCGCAGAAAGTTTCTCCCTGTCAAGAAGAAACTCCAGCAAGCGAACATAGCGTATGCCATGTTGTTCCCAGCGCGCTTAAAAGTCACCTACCACAATAAACAACATTTTTTTAATACTCCTCAACATGTTAATGACTTCTTAAAATCCTTGTCTAAGACACCCTCCGGCCAAACGTCGCCCAGCAACTCGCACACCGCCGCTGCTGACCTCTCGGACATAGAATGATTGGCAACTCGAGACAGGATCACCGGTAGTCTGCGGAAACCGTTTGGAAACAGATGTAGTGGGCCCCTTACACTATATGCCGAGCCCGCGCAGCAATAGACAAACTGCAACTGCCTGCTGTACCATGACGTGCGGACACACGACACGATCCCACGCCAAAGAAATGGAACACTCCGCTATATGAGACATTCCACTTGTTCCCGAGCACCCTCGTACCATCGAGGAGGCTCTGTGTCGCCCTTTAGCCTACACCCAATAGAAAATCCCTAAACTGATTTGGTTTTATGATGTTACAGATGTCATTACTTGTTCCCCTGTTGGGAGCACCGTTGAGGGTAGGGTGGGAGGGACATACACCACGGCAGGATTGGGCTGCTGATGTGGGAGGGGGGACTTTATTCAAGAAACACCGCGCGACAAAGCCGTGACGATAAACCGCACTGACATAATTCGACTGCATGACATGATTATGACACTCAATGCCCTGAACCAACTACACCGCCGAGATGAACCAGCCTCACCTCCCTAGTTACAACCTCCTGACATGGAATGTGCGCGGCCTGGGTAACCCCCAGAAACGAAGGCATATCTTGGCGTACCTAGACAGACACAACATACAATGCGCCATGCTGCAAGAGAGACACCTCAGCCCAGAAGCCGTACCCTCATTTGCAGCCCACTGGGCAGCTCACCGCAGCTTTTCCTCATTTTCTACGTATGCAAGGGGTACCACAATACTGGTCAAACGCACTCTCCCATACACAGCTATAGGCTCCTACTCTGATCCAGCAGGACGATTCTGTATCCTTTGGGGGCGACTAGCTTCCCAATCCATTACATTCATCAGCTGTTATGGCCCCAATACTGACGACCCCGAATTCTTTCACATTTTATGGGGGAAGATACTGGACATTGGCTCAAGGCACGTGGTCTGGGGAGGCGACTTTAACCTTACACTGGATCCAATTATGGATCGCTCGCACCCACAGCCGCATCACTATTCCAACACTACCTTAAAGACATCGTCGTGGACCACGGGATGATTGACGCTTGGCGACATCTCCACCCCAACAACAGAGAAGGCACCTGTTACTCCACAGTGCACTCCTCATGGTCACGCATTGATGGGTGGCTTTTCTCCAGGGGTCTGACATCCGGGCTAGCTCGTGTTACACACCTGCCGCGCACCTACTCAGACCACTCGCCCGTCTTGATGACTCTTACTCCCCCCAACATAGAATCGCCATACAGATCCTGGCGCTTACCTACACATGCACTGTTAGATCCTGTTTTCATGTCAGAACTAGAACAGGAGATCGAGGACTTCTTTCCCCGCAACATACAGTCAGTGCTGCAGTACGCTACGGTATGGGAGGTATTCGAAGTCACCATCCGTGGGGTTTGCATCGCCAAGAGCGGGGGGATATTAAAAGATATTGGCACCACTCTTCACAATTTGGAAAAAGATCTCAAACGCCTAGATGCTCAAATGCACGAGGCACCCTCCCCAAACGTGCAGGCGAAAATAAGAGAGACAATGACTGAGTATCAAGAGACCGCGGAAAGAGAATGCAAATTTAGGGGAAAATATCATCAGGCCCGACAATATGGTGAGGGAGAAAGACCAGGGAAAGCGCTTGCAGCAATAATTCGACCGCCTAGGTTTTCGAACACAATACTTGAAATACTCGACGACGAGGGCCACATATACAGAGACACTCCAGACATCTTAGCAGTATTTCAGAGGTTCTACAGCACATTATACAAATCTCACAGGACACAACCGGTAGATTTTACCTCCTTCTTTGAGGACACTGCAATAGGATGGCTGGGTGATGCCCAACGTGAGTTTCTTTTGGCCGACTTTGAGGACGATGAGATAAGAGCTGCGATCATGCAGTTACAATCGGGGCGAGCCCCCGGTCCGGATGGGCTCACGGCCGAAGTTTACAAAACATTCAGCTCCGCCCTCATTCCGTCCTCCGGCAGGTCTACGAAGAAGCTAGGGATACAGGGACCCTCCCCCAGACAATGCGCGAAGTGCTTATCCCCCTCCAAAAGCCTGGCAAACGTGCAGACCAGTGCGACTCGTACATGCCGCTCTCCCTTATCAATGTCGATGCGAAAATCCTAGCCAAGATAATCGCAAACCGCATCAGCCCCCTCATGACCGCCCTGGTGCTGCCAGATCAGTCAGGCTTTGTCCCTGTTAGGGCAACATCACACAATCTCCGAACCTTATTTGCAGTCCTACAAGACATTGACCCTGACACAAACGCGGTGGCCGTCTTCCTGGACGCAACCAAAGCCTTTGATTCCCTGGAATGGGATTACCTAGCCTTTGTACTACGACGGATGGGATTCCCTGTGCCCTTCCTGACTTGGATCCAACTACTATATACTAATTTACAAGCTAGCATACTGATAAATGGCATCCGCTCACCAGCTTTCAGCATTGCTAGGGGAACGAGACAGGGATGTCCGCTGTCACCACTCCTCTTTGCCCTTGCAATAGAGCCACTAGCATCTAAATTGGGCCAGCACCATAGAGAATACGCCCTCATTTATCCCGAGCGACAACTCTTAATCTCACTATATGCGGATGACCTCACCCTCTACCTCCGCAAGCCGGAAGATAAACTTCACCCGATACTACGGGTACTTATACTCTTTGGGAGGCTGTCTGGCATCAAGATAAATTGGAGTAAATCTCAAATATTCCCTCTCACTGCAGCTACTCCGAAATTTGACCCAGATTATCCCCTTGCCTGATGTGCAGACACAATCACATATTTAGGCATTGTAGTAACAAGGGACAGGGAGGAATTAATGAGAGCCAACTATGGGAGAACACTAGACCTCCTGACCGATAAAATCACCAGATGGATTGCAATGCCAATCTCCCTGGCAGGAAGGGCATCGTTAATAAAAATGGTAATCCTCCCCAAGCTACTATACCTATTTATTAACATTCCATACGCCCCAGCAGACACTTCTTTAAAACCGTGAAATCCCAGCTCATCCGCCTCACCTGGGGAGGGAAACAACCAAGACTAAAATGGGACACCCTCACTCACCCATTCGCTGCCGGAGGATTTGAGATTCCTGATATGGAACTATACTTCAACTGCGCACAGGCCCACTATGCAACGTTCTGGATGGACCCACCACCCTACATGCCCCACCTAGCAGTGGAACATGGATACATGGCCCCAACCCCATACTCTGCTTATCTTAGCTCGCCTATCACTCATAAGGGCACTACCCTGACCACAGTTGAGCGCACAAACCACGCTTGAGGAGAATTGGCCCACCGTCTCAAACTTGATTTATTATACTCCCCCCTGCTGCCTCTTCAGGGCAGACTAGACCTTCCAGTTACACAGGAAGGAGGTTGCCGACAAATGCTCCGGAAATTCTCGGCTTTAACCTGGGGAGACCTGTATAAAAACGGGAAATTCCGCACCCGTGAGGATTTTTTCGGAAGTAGCCCACCCACAGCTCTTGAACTCTTTCTGTATGTCAGATTGCGTCAGGACGTCAAGTCCACTTCCCCAGACTTTCCACATGAAACTCACACCATGGCCCCCCTACACAACCTCCTTCAGAAAGCCACTCCCACACATATGGTATCCATGTTATACAGGACCACCCAAATAGACAGCCCACGCACAGCCCCTGCCGCGCAAGCGCACTGGGAAGAGGAATTACCACCTCCCTTTAACTGACGAAAAATGGACTTATTGCTGTCAACAGACTGGCAAAGTGTCGGCCAGCAGCAGACTGCGAATGATTCATTACAAGTATTTGCACCGTCTAAATTATACGCCTGCAAAACTTATGCGCTTCCACTTAAGGGATACTGACCGCTGCGATAGATGCGGTACGGAGGGAGCTGGCTTTTGCCATTTGGCCTGGGAATGTGCCCCAGTCCGACGATACTGGGGGGAGGTACTAGAGGCGCTCGATCAGATGACTGGGATTCACATACCTGACACCCCACTCACTACATTGCTGGGTTACACTAAAGACCTCGATGTCCGATTCAGAAGGTTCATATCACTGGCACTTTTACTGGCCAAACGCAGAGTGGCGTGTAGATGAGGGAGAGCACCCAAATTTAAAGAGTGGTTAACTGACCTGACATTTTGTCAAGAACAACTACATACATACGCTGAGTTGTTGCCACCATCGTCCCGCCCCAGAGACATTTGGGACCCCTTGAAACTGTATCTACTTGCGCAATCAAACTCTGATGACATGGGGATGGGCGAGATGGGAAACGATTGATCACAGACTCTTGAGGGGGACGCATGGAGGCCTGATAATTCCCGGGGTTGCTAGCAGCACAACCTTGTAACAGCTCGCTGCGGCTGGGCACTACAAACTGTAAGGACAAATACCATGTCATTAACAATGTAGTCATCTGTAAGTGTGGTAACGGAACAATTTGAACTGTCGCGGGAATGGAGTTCACATGTTTTGTGTTTCTATTGTACAAGCAAACCCAATAAAACCGATTTAAAAAAAAAAAAAGTTTGGGCATTTGGGATTTTTTGCTGTGTCGAATAGGTCTACGATTGGGTGACCCATTGTTGCAAGAATGGGTGGAGGAGTTGTGGGTCAAGTTCCCACTCGTGGACTTGTTGTCGTCTCCTGGTCAGGAGATCCGCAAAGTCATTGTCCACTCCGGATATGTACTCAGCTAATAGGAGAATGCTGTATCAGAGAACATACCTCCAGATGGTCTGTGCTAAGTGAGATAGCTGAGGTGACCTGGTGCCCTCCTGTTTTTGCAGATAATACATGGTAGGCATGTTGTCTCTTTTGATGAGAAACACTTTCCCTGTGAGGTGTGGAAGGAAAGCTACCAGAAGCTCTAGGTAATTGATATGGAGATGAGTCTGACTGTGTGTTCAGTGGCCTTGAACAGTCAGCTCCTGTGAGTGCACTCCCTAACCTGTGAGTAATGTGTCAGTTGTTATGGTTCTCTTTGGAACTGGGTCTAGGAAAGGCCATTCTGTTAGATGATTATTGGAATTCCACCACTACAGAGAGTGGTAAGCTTCATGGCTGATCAACACTAGATCTTACAGCTGACCGTTCGCTTGAGACCATTGATGTGCTAATCATTCTTGCAACAGGCCCATATTGAGTCTTGCATAAGGTACTATGGCTATACATGATGCCATGGTGCCCAGGAGGCGCATTGCTGTTTTTACTGCTATTGAGGCTGAAACTGTGGAATAAGTGTCTGGAAGGATTGAATCTTTGCTGTATTTGGGCAGTGGCGGCTCCTCCGCTATGGCGGAGGAGCGTCGTCCCACTGCTTTTGAGCAGTGCAAAGTAAATGAAATATAAAATAATAACTTTGAGTTATTATCATTTTATGTTTCCTTTGCCGGCAGCGGGGCTGCTCTGCTCTCAGAGCAGGATAGGGGAGGAGTGGTTTGCCCACTACTAAGTGCACAATGACTGTTTGGTCAGGCCTCTCGGACCGCCTAAACAGTCATGCACACTTTCCCTGTTCTCCATGCAGGCTGCATTACAGCTTGTGTGGAGAACATGCGCAGGCCCCCATTCCCTGGTTGAGCGTCGAACCAGGACGCTCAAAACCAATCACAACGCTGCACTGCACCGTTCTGATTGGTCAGGGGAGCCTGGGTGCTTACCAATCACAACGCTGCATTGCAGCATTGTGATTGGTCAGGGGAGCCTGGCTGTTCTTCCCGGCTTCCTGTTCCTTGAGTCCCACGAGAATAGCAGGAGCAGAGACGCAGGACCCGGTGATAAGGTAAGTGTATATATGTAAATATATTTTTTTGCATTGTGCAACCCAGCGCCCCCCCATGCCCACCCCGCCACCTGCGAGTAATGCCGGCCGCCACTGTATTTGGGTAAGATATCCCCGGTTGAGAATTGAGGATGGCCCCGAGGTAAGGTTGTATTTGAAGAGGTTGTAAGTGGGATTTGAGTGCATTAACTGTGAAACCTCCTAGACGATGAAGTAAGTTTATAGTAGTCTGAGTGTGTTGAAAACAGCTCTGATAGTTTGAACTTTCGATGAGCCAGTCATCCGGATATGGGAAAACGTGTAAGTTCTGTCTGTGCAGATGAGCTGCTGCTACTACTGCTAGACATTTGGTGAACATCCTGGGGGCTGTAGTGATCCCGAAGTCAATCAATCAATTCGGATTTGTATAGCGCGGCTTATCACCATAGTGGGTATCCAGGCGCTGGAGATGGGGCCGGTTGGTCGAACAGCCAGATCTTGAATGCTCTTCTGAGGTCCGCGAGGGTGGTGGAGGTCCGAAGGTGGAGGGGCAGGTCGTTCCAGGACTTGGCAGCGAGGTAGGAGAAGGATTGGCCCCCTCCTTGGGCTCAACGGATGCATGGCACGTGTGCGAGGGCTAGATGCGCCGAGCGGAGTTGTCTGGAAGGCGGTCAGTCGGAGGTTGATGTAGGCTGGTCCTATGTTGTGGAGGCCCTAGAACATGTGGGTGAGTAGTTTGAAGTGACATCTCTTCTTGATTCGGAGCTAGTGTAGGTCTCTGAGGTGGGGGGTTATGCTAGACCATTTTGGGAGATCCATTATGAGTCCTGCTGCTGTGTTTTGGATGGTCTGGAGGTGTGTGATTACAGAGTGGAGTGCGTTGCTGTAGTCCAGTCGGCTGGTTATGAGGGCCTGTGTTACTGTTTTCCTGGTGCTGGGTGGCATCCACCTAAAGATCTTACGGAGCATTCGGAGGATGTGGAACTTGAGGAGGTGACTGCCTCATGGAGAGCTCACTGTCCAGTATGATGCCTAGGTTCCTGTCGTGGGTGGTTGGGGTTAGTGGAGGTCCAAGGCCGGAGGGCCATCAGGAGCCGTCCTAGGGGGAGGGGGTTCGGCCGAAGATAACCACTTCGGTCTTGTCCTTGTTCAATTTTAGGCAGTTGGACTTCATCCAGTCCACAACGTTGGTCATAGCGTTCTGGAAGTTTGCTTTGGTGGTGAAGGTGTCTTCGATGAGAGAGAGGATGAGTTGGGTGTCGTCGGCGCATGGGAGGATGTTGAGTCCGTGTTTGCGGACGATGTTGGCGAGTGGAGTCATGTAGATGTTGAAAAGCGTGGGACTGAGCGAGGAGCCTAAGGGAAGGCCACAGATGGTGATTTTGGGTTCGAAGGAGAACGGTGGGAGGAGTATTCTTTGTGTGCGTTCTGTCAGAAACGAAGTGATGAGTTTGAGTGCATAGCCGCTGACGCTGATAGGATACAGTGTTGAAGGCTGCGGAGAGGTCGAGGAGGATGAGGGCAGCTGATTCTCCACAGTCGATGATGGTCCTGATGTCGTCTGTTGCGGCTATGAGGGCTGTTTCAGTGCTGTGGTTCGAGCAGAAACCTATTGGGAGGTGTCCAGCAGGTTGTTTCTCTCAAGGTGATCTGTGAACTGGTGGTGATGGCTTTCTCATGGACCTTCGCCAGGAATGAGAGGAGAGAGGTGGGGCGGTAGTTCTTGAGGTCGTTGGGGTCTGCAGTGGGTTTCTTTAGTAGGGGCTCTTACTTAAGCATGTTTTCAGGTTTCCGGCAAGGAGGTGGTGTTGATGGGCGAGTTGAGGAAGTGCATGAGTGGTGGGCAGATCTTCTCCCATCCTAGGTTGAATGCGTGTTGTGGGCAGGGGTTCATCAGGGCACCAGAGTGTATGGAGGTCATGATGTTTGCCATGGTCTCGGTGCTGAGGGGTGTCCAGTCGGTGAGGTGGGTGTGCTGTATTTCGGCTGGGTCATGGGTGCTTGATTGACTGATTGAATTGATTGAGTGCTCTGAGAGAATGTACCTGTTTAGGGGTCTGAGGTCTAGGATTGGCGTGAGGGAGCCATCCTTCTTGGGAAAGAGAAAGTAAAGTGAGTAAACTCCTGTGCCCTGTTGGTGTATTGGCACAGGCTCTATTGCTCCCTTTTGTAGAAGAGCTTTCAATTCCTCTTTGAGCAGCTGTTGATGGTCTGTTGGCAGTCTATGAGTGCAGGGTGGAATGTTTGGAGGTGTTGAAATGAGCTCCAGACAATAACCATGGTGGATAACATCCAACACCCACTGGTCGGAGGTAATATTCCGCCATGCGGGAAAGAACTGTTGAAGTCTTCCCTCGACAGGTGCAGTATGATTTGGGGGAATGGCAGGTAAGTCAAGGCTCCGTGACAGTAGCTGACGGTTTGTTGAAACCGCCTCTGCCTCGGGAATTATTTCCTCTGTAGGATCCTTTATAATATCCTCTTTGGATGTATGTTGCTACTGGGGACGCTGATGTGCAGTGGAGGTGTCTGCAGATGTACCCTTTGCTGCTCCACGATAGGAGGAGCAACAAAAATTCCCTCTTTGTGTAGATGTTTGTAACACCCCCATAGCTTTGGCCGTTTCATTGTCCTCCTTAATTTTCTCAAGTAAGGTGTCTACTTGAGGGCCAAAGAGATTTTCCACATCAAAAGTAAGTACAAGGATATTTTGTCGTACTTCTGGTTTGAAACCTGAACCCTTAAACCAGGCATGTCTTCTTATGAGGACACTGGTGTTAAGGCCTCTTGCAGCTGTATCAGCTGCATCTAGTCCACAGCGGACGAGGTGTTAGCTATTTGTTTGTCTTCTGAGGCAATCTCAAATGCCCAATTCTTGTATTGTTATGGGAGATGTTGGAGGAACTTCTCCATTTCATCCCAGTGTGCCCTGTCGTAGCGGGAAAAGAGACCAAAGGAGTTGGCTATCCTTCAATGGTTGGCTAATTGTGCTGGCAATTTCTTCCCCGCAGCATCTATTTTACTAGCCTCTTTGTCTGGTGGGGATGCCTCTCCAGACGCTTCTGAGTTAGCCCTCTTTCTTGCTGTGGCAAATACTAGAGGGTCTGGTGGTAGCTTATGTATGTTGGCTTAAAATTGTATATTAACTCGTGGTGTAATGACCAGTGCTTTTATTGGGTCTTTAAAAATATCTGTTGTATGTCTTAGCATATCTTGAAGCATGGGCAGATATTGTGTCAAGCGGTGAGTGGATTAAAGTGTCTTGAATAGAAAATCATCCTCCAGTGGTTCGTTGTGTAGCTGAACTTTATGATAGCTAGCTGCTCTACCTAAGATGTCATGGTATGTGGTAGTATCATCTGGAAGGGAATGTTTCGCCGGATATAGACCAGGATCCATGTCTCCAGGTGGGTCTGTGTCATATGTGTCCCACAAATCATCTTAGGGGACATAGAGTATTGTTCTTTATCATCTCCATTGCCCCCAAACGAATTAATAGAACCCTCTGGGGAGCAGTGTTGATCAGCAGGAGGTGAAGGTGTTGGAGTGTGCCCTTGGTGTCACTGGTGGTAGCCTAATGGGTGGTGGACTGGTAGCCTTGTCCTACTTTTTCTGTGCTTTGGTGGATAGGGGATCTCCAAGGCTTCTTCAAAAGTTAAGTGTCTCTTTGCTGGATTTCTTTGGTTTGGGGAGGTGTAGCCATGATTCTACTGGAGTCAGGGCAAATCAATAGTTGTTTTTGCCTACCATCAAGATGTTGTTGTAAACATTCAAGCACTGGTTCGATAGTTTTGGAGAATGGCCTTTTGTTTGGCTGAAGTATAGGACTCTGGTTCCGAAACGGCTTTTGGCGCTGATGGTTTAGATGCGGAGTGTTTCTGGTAGGATGAACTTGGCTTTGTGCAGAGTAGGACTGAGTTTTCAGTGCCAGGACTCTCGATTCCGATTCTCGTCTTGAGGCTGATGACTTGTGGGTATGGGCCTTTTGCTGTTTCGGCGCCGGGGCTAGGTGTTTCCGGTAAAGCTGTCCGGAGCCGACCATGGCCCGAAGGCAGTAAGGGCCCATGCAAGGGCTTCGGTTAGCCCAAACCAGACTGCAGACACTTTGGGATGTTTTGTTGAGACTGTGGTCAGGATGGATGGGACACAGTAGTCCCGGTTTGTCCCGGTGGAATGTCCTGGACTTTGAGTTCTGACCCTGAACTGTTGCCGTGCCAGAAGGAGCCCTCATCTGCTGCTGAAGAATGAGAATATACCTCATGTTGGGACTCTTCGGATCCAAAAGTGTCCAGAGCGTCATCGACGATGAGTCTGGACATTTCGAGGCGCATAGCGTTTTTTTCTTGAGCGGAAGCCCTTACACGCCTCGCATATGGATTCTTGATCTGGAGAAAGGCACAAGTTATACACAAGGTATTGGTCGGTGTGTGGAAATTTGGCGTCGCAGTGTGGGCAAAAACAAAAAGGTGTCCATTACGTCACCAGATGGGCATGGCGTGAACAGAACTTGGAGAATAAAGATCTGTCCCGAAGGGCAAAGGCCCACCGGGCCTTGGTCGGCTGGAACGTGCTGACGGGCGACCAATGTAAGCTACGAGTAACTGCGATCGATGACAATACTGGCGGTGCAGGCCTAAATGCTAGTTTTTTGACAATGGTGAGATGGAGCAGAAAAGTCCACAACCAAACCAGACGGCAGAAAAAAACAATCTAACAATGGAGTCGAGGACCATGCGCATTGCAGGCGAGAGGAGGAGTTACTACACCTCGTGACTCGAAAGACTTCTTTGAAGAAAAACAACTTGCACACTTCTAAGCCCAACACTAGATGGCGGCTTATGGTAAGCATGTGTAGCTACTGCCACACATGCCATCAAACATGTGAGTTACAAAGCCAATGGTAAGCAACGGGTGAAATGCATTTCCAGGGAAACTTGCTGAATGCCCCCAAGATGTCTTTAGCAAACCAGGCAGATGCACTCTCAGGTAGGCTTTGACCTAAAAGGATGGTTAGGCATAATTCGGTATAGTACCACTACTGAACGTGTGGCTCTTCTAGTGCAGACATTTGGAGAAGCAACAATTCATTTAGGGACTCATGGAAACAGAAACTTGCCACAGAACAGTGCAGTTCAGAAGCAAATCTATCAAAGGTAGGCAGATCCCTGGGTGTCAAGAAATTTTGTAAGGAACAAACATCCAAGGAGGCAAGGTTTTATACTGCTGTTAGGACAGCTACAGCAAGCAAGTAAGGAGCTTGCGGATGTTCTTGGCAAAAACAGAGAAACAAGTGGCATACAAAGAGATCCGAAACACTGTGAATGGAGTTAAAGAGTCACATATATATAACAAGTCTTTTTGTAATATTATATTTGAATTAGGATTTAAAATCAAATAATAGATTAAAACAATATATCTATGTGGATGCAAACCTGGACTCACTTTCTCCTGCAACCTCAATAAGCTTGCTCACCTCCCTTACACATGCTCAGCTGATCCACAGCATTCACCTCTACACTCTATCTAAAGGTCAACTCACCTCACCATCCTCTGGTGCATACATGTAGTTGAAGAAGACAGGTGTTTTTTTGTTTAAACGCTCCATGTAATCCCAAATTGATTTGTACACTTGCTGGCTTCGCCGCTCCCCCTTCTCCTCGTACATAACACCTATGTTGCAGACAATGAATAAATCAAAGTCAAAAATGTCTCAAGCTAAAGAAGCACATGCCTTTCGATATCAAATTTCTTTTCCTTCAGTTGCAATAATTACAAGAGATTATCGGAGAGTAGAATAAAGTTGACCTATCAAGTTAACAAAGATCTGACAATTTTGTTGAATTAAGAGTACTTCATTTTTACTGTATTTGATCTTTACTCCTCCAGCACTTTTCTAATTCATTGTCCCTCCATCTTGCCTCTCATTCTCCAGCTCTCATGCCATATAAGCTGCCAGTGTTTATTCCCATCCCTACTGGTTTCCCACTATGGTCTGATTCTCCATCTCACCTGGCAGTGTTTTTTTTCAGTATGTCTTACTGGAAAGTAGACATTAATTTACTCATCATTTATACACCTCATGATAAATGACTCAAATTAATGGGTGCTTGAATTTACACATGAAATTTAGTCTGATTCTCCAGAGTGATTAATTGCTTATGGCTTGGATCTATTCCTGCATGATTAATGCCTCACTGATATGTACCAGGGAGAAATAGCTCACATTGGGCATCTCCTGGGAGAGAGAGATTTCTTACAACTGCCGAGCAAGTACAGTTAAATCGTTGTCTGCGGTGCTTGGGTTATATGAAAATGACTGAAACCGAGGCAAAAACAGCATGCATAATGACAGTATCATAAAGAGCTGGCTCAATGCCAGTGGCTTGCAAGGCCACCAAGACAAAGAGCAACAAGCCCCAAATCTCTCAAATAAGGAACAAAAAGTGTTACTTGGAATTCAGAAAATGAATCCATTTATTTTTGTATTCAATGACCATGTGTCAACCTGGATTTAAAACACTACATTTCAACATGGAATTCGGAATCAAGCTCTTAGTTGGGTTTGTGCATCATTTACTTCCCTTGACATAATTCTTAGTTAAATGCTGGACAGATGACACCGAGTAACTTAACTTACACCGTCTTTCTTTCTCCTAATGCATTCAACTTTTTCTCAGATGTTTCAGTTACTTATTTTTCTTGACATTTAACATCCCTCCTTGCCAAGTGAGTTAAGAAATCCTAGTGGGTTCCCTGGCCATTGTGCAGCCTCAAAATTCCAAAGCTTGATTCGAATATCCACTTCCTTGCAAATGAGCAGGATGCACACAGTATAATTCCATTTACATCTATAGACAGCCTAAAATTTTAATTTCAGGTATCCCTCTGTGTTTCACAAGTCAAACAGGACTTCGCCTCTAAACAAACTACTTTGCTGTGTAATTTCCATGTAATAATGACTATGTGATATCACAGTGCATAACTTTTTGAGGTAAAATGTTTGAATTCCCTGTACCATAAAAATGAACAAATAGGTATCTGCACTTACCATCGAACGGCTACCACATCATGCCTCAAACACATCCAGCACACAACCTAGCCTAAAGACAGCCGAGACACAGTATCTTTCTACTTTATTTCTCATCAGCACATCATTCATTAGGAAGAAAAAGGCCTGTGAGGTGGCACATATTTACCCAGTTCTATCCTCTCGTAGTCTGAGTCAAGCAGGAAGGTCCGGAATCGGTTGGATACATAGTGGTATGCAAGGAATTTCAAGTAGTACTGACTGAACTCAAACTCCATTGGAAACTGCACATGGATCTAAAACAATAACAAGACACTTCATCTGTCAAATCTAAAAGTATGCATATTGCAAAAACCAAAGCGAAGATTTACTGTAGAGCAGAGAGACAAAATGGAGAGAGTGAAAATGAAATTATTATAAATATATTCATACAAAAGAATAGTGCTATCACCCTAATTTACCAGGACTGAAGGAATTCAAGTCAAGTTCCTAAGACGAGACTTATTCTACTAAACATCCTTACAGTTCATGTGCCAGCACAATCGCCAAGTACCATTGTAGATTTTTTTTCGAAGCATGCGCTGGCAGAATGTTACCACATTATGAAAAGGCGTAATTATGCAGGCTGAAGAAAATACTTAGGCTGGAGAACTTTTCAATACTGGGTCTCTAGGTTTCAGATGTTTAGTACAGAGTACTTAGCAGAAAAATGCCTACGGGAAGGCATTGAGGAATAAACCTTCAACAGAGCAGTTTTTGGGACAAACCAACCAACTTAAAAATCTACCCTAGCACCAGCAGCACTTGCTATGTGTTTCTGTTGCAATTTTGTTTGCAGAATGGTTATCACCTCAAAGAGCAAGATGCTTTTTACCACTCAGAGTAATCTCTTGAAGCCCCTTAAAGACAAAGTGAAAATAATTTAAAGCAAAAGCAATTAATTTAATAAATTTTTATTTGTCATCAATTGGGGATACTTACATCCCGATCTGCTGAGTAATTGGCATCCAAGACCTGTGAACGGAGACAAGGAGAGACTTCCCCCCTGCTTTGGTAGACAGATTGCTGTTTAGGCTATAACCTGATCATTTGCTGAGATTGTGCGGCGAAGGACACAAAATAGGTAACTGCAGCCTGCGCACTAAGTGACTGTTATTATTGTGTGGAACCACCTGCTTGGTGCTGTTGTGCTACCTAGATCCTGCTTATTTTGTTTTCCCCTCAAAGTGTGTCCTGATCTGACTGAAGACTGAGACCTCCTATCTTGACCTGTCGGAAGAACAGAATTATATTGAAGTGTTGTAAGATGCTTGGGAGAGGCACTTACTTGAGATCTCCTTTTGGACTGAGTGGTCATTACCATGGATAAGGGCAGCAGAAAGAAAGAAACATTCTTCTTTGATGTTGCTCTTGAGTACAGGACAAAATATCCCCTGATGAGGGGAGCCTAAATGACTAACACACTGCCGCTACTCTGGATACAGTTCTGCAGGCTATTGCTGCCTCAAGAGAGGCGATCGAGCTTAAGATTGATTACTTAGTAGTAGACATGGGTCTGTTATGAGACGATCAGAGGCGGCTAACTGAGCGTGTTTTCACTGCTGACCGTGCCATTGATGATTTCACACCTGAGATGGCATCAGTGAAATCTAAGCTATCTTGTAAGGAAAACAAGTTTAAAATGTTAGAGACAAGGGCAGAGGATGCAGAAAATAGAGCTGGCCGATATAATATAAGAATTATTGGTATGCCGGAACTTATTGAGGGCACTGCTGTAAATTTGATAGAGGCATGGATTAAAGAAAAGGTGGCCCCAGAGAGCCTTTCTCCGTACTATGCCTTAGAGCATGCCCATCGTGTTCCCTCAAGCCCCCCGCTACCTATGCGGGTCATCGTCCAATAGTGGCAAAGCTATTACATTATAGAGACCGTGACCACATTCTGTCACAAGCCAGACTCTGTGGAAATATTATGGTTGAAAACCATTAAGTTATGTTATTACCAGACTTCTCGCATGAAGTCCAAAAGCAGAGGGCTTCCTTCACAGATGCCCAAAAACATCGTCGCCTACTTGGCCTATCGTTCCCTGCCAAACTGAGGGTAACCTTTGGAGAGGAGATGCAATTTTTCACTACTCCACAATCTCTTTGGGACTGGATCGATGGCCTTCCTCAACAAAAAGATGTGTTCAAACTGAAGAAAAGCCAACATAGCAGGACAGCACCTAAAAAGAGCACCAGGGGTGTCCAAAGAACTGCTCCATTTCAGTTACAGGTGCACTATGAACATAGGCAAGTTGTAGAGGAGATAGCTGCCATGAGTAGCAGGAAGGCAGCTTTACCGGGACTCAATAGAGAAAGTGATCAATGTGACTCAGACGCTGATCAAACATTTGTCTCGTCTATTCTGCAATGTTGTTGCCTAAAATCACTCTGGGCACATCAGGTGAGATAATCTGAAAACTAGTGAACACTGTAATGTGAGGTTTTGGAGTAGGGCTTTAGCATGAGGTTAATATTCTGTATGTAATTTTCAGATGGGGTGCTGAGAAGACGGGGCTTCACCCCCCTTTTTAGGTTTAGCTTGGGCAGCGCATGCGCTGCTCTGCGGCATGCTGTATTGGAGTATGGAATCGAAGCCCCGCCCACTGCCCGCCCATATTTGTCATTGGCTTGTGTTATTGCCCTTCGTAAATGCTGGCTTCTGATTCGTTAACAGGCTTGTTAGTCTCTCCTTATCTTCATTTGTAACTGTCGTGTAGTTCCTATAAACCTATATAGGATCTGCACGTTTAGACAACATACACTATAGGATTGGTGTTAGACTGATTCTAGACACCCCTACTGGGTATGTTAGCCTGTATACCAGCAAGCTCACAGTGCCACTAGAAACCCCTCTTACCAAGGAGAGAATAGTTCTTGGCAACTATCGAATATGACAACCCTGATCCCTCAGGATCGTGGAAACAGTGTACTACTTTTCGCTCAGTCACTCGTGCTCACTTCGTCTCAGAGAGGTACACAGAATAAACGATGGGGACGTTTTTCAATAAGCATTTATTGAACCAGCGTCATTCTAGTGTAAAATAGGTATGCTGAAACGAACCATAAGACAGTAACAGATATAAATGATTATAAGCACTAACAGAGTAAAAGGATGGTAGATTTCTACCATCGTGCTAAAACAATGAATACAGGCAAGTATATAAAATACATGACAGTAGTAAATGCGTACTCCTACGATGCAACCCTAACTAGATGTACCTAAGTGTACCTAGCATGTATGTGGGTGTAAAGCCAAGAATCCCTCTAGGATAAAGTCAACCCCATTACCTGAAGTGAGAGACGGTGGGACCCTGTCTTGGTATCGAGATGGACACCCCGCAAGGGATGTCGGACCACTGCAAACTGGAGTGTCTGCGTGCAGGAGCCTCAGCGTCTCGCATCAGTGTGTCAGCATTGAAGTTCTTTTCTCCTCCGACTACCTCAGCAAGATATGGTGTATATATACCCAAAGTGGTACCCCCTGGGAATATACCTTGCTGTGTCATGTCAGACTAGGATGACGGAAGGAATGACCCTTATACATAGTTATTATGCAGGAGATGGTTGACCTGCTTTCCTGCTGTGATTTAAAGAATCCTCATGCATAATGAATGAGGCTTAAGCTTTTCGGAGAAAACCCCATGTCATCTTTGGACATTACCGTAACTAGGTAAAAGGTCAGTACTAAGAACCATTATGTAGTGTAATGGTAGGGGAGAATATAGGTGAAAGGTTAGGTGACTACCTGAGCCTATATTGGGGTACCTATATGGAACATAACAACCTCCCCTGAGGACTGGCCCTTTTACTTCGGTTGTTACACGGTACATCTTTTCTAGTCTGTAAGCACTATTTTCTTTAATGAGTTTCTCCTACTACAGGCACGACATGCTTTCCTGCAACATTCAGCTTTTTCACTTTCCGAGCACCCCGAGATAATGGCGGCTGCTTCTTTGAATAGGTCTTGCATTTACAAGAGTTTGAGCTATTGGCATTGTAAATGACAATGCCTTTTATTTATGTGTTAATTAGCAAAACAGATAAATAAACGTCATTGTCATTTACAATGCCAATAGCTTAAACTCTCTCAAATTCGAGACCTATTAAAATGCAAATGGTTGTTTTGCTTTATGTTTCAGGATTTATATTCCTGTTTATCCCTTTATAAAATTAAACTAAAAGCCCCAGCATGCAAAACCTGGCCTAGATGAGTTACTTCTGCAAGGACCTAGGAAACATGAGAGTTTATCCAGGGTTTATGGCTTCACATTTGCATAGTTGCCAACATTTGAAAAAGATTTCCAGAGACTTTGCAGCACAGCTGTCAATTACTTACTTGAAAATTTACCACACTCACTGCCCCAAAGCTCCGCCCACTCCGCCCAACCCACATCATTAGCATAATATAACTCCGCCTACTTAAAATACTGTCATGGATTGTCACTTGCATTATAAAATAAGCAATGTGCTATTAAAGTTCATACATACATACATACATACATACATACAGTCAAGACCTATAGAAACGCCTTCCCAACTGGACAAAACTATCAATCTCAAACAGCACAGTGACAGACATTACTTACTCACTCTCTCAGGACCAGCAGATGGCACCCAGTGCAACAAGCTTTTTTGGCGCCCCATGACCTCATTGAACAAGTTACTTACCTTCGGTAATGTATCTGGTAGAGACACAGTCTAGCCGCAGATTCCTTAACTTGTGAATTCTCCCCCGGCGTCAGGCCGGATCCGGAAACTTTTCTCAGCAGTACTTATGCGTGCCGGGGGGCAGCACCGCATGGCTCCGCGCGACGTCGTCTCCGGATACGACGTCAACGGAGCCATAAGTCCCCTCCGGTGCGCCGACAGCAGCTTCTTCTGTGAAACTTACCACGCGGAACGGGGAAACATAGAAACTGGCTGTATAGACAGTGTGCTAAAAAGAGGAAAGAACTTTACAACAACAAACAAAAGAGGGAAAAGCATGGTATGATAATACCAGAGAAGATCCTTGAGGAAAAGACCAAAATGTCGATGAAGCACAAGTCACGTAGAACAGTGCGCAGAGGCGCATGACACAGTACAGTACACCACCTACTCCCTTTACCCTATACCAGGAGGAAAGGGTGGAACTCCTCTGACCATATACCAAGAGGAAAGGGTGGAAGAGAACTCCATATAAGTTCAAAGAGGCCAGACCAGCGGATCTGGCAAACTCCACCTAGACAGAAGCAGAATAAGGAAAAAGGGAGGACCACTCCCACGCCAACAGTCAGTTAATCAGGGAGTAAGAGACCGAAGACCCCAAGACCAGACCTTAAGGTCAATCGCAGAGCGGGGAGAATGGGCAGGGAGTTAAGGAACCTGCGGCTAGACTGTGTCTCTACCAGATACATTGTTACCGAAGGTAAGTAACTTGTTCATCTGATAGAGACATCTAGCCGCAGATTCCTTATCTTGTGAATTAGATACCATAGACTCTCGGAGGAGGGTCTGCAAACCAATCCCACAAGAGGTCCAGGAGGACCGGTTGACCGAAATAAACTCGGTCACACCTCAGTGGGAAAGGATAAGGAAGAGGGAACCTCTTCTAAAGGTGGTAAAGAACACAACAACGCAAACAAGGAATATGCACCAAGAGCAAGGAGCAGGTTTCCTCAGGCAAAGTACCACCGACGTACAGTGCCTGTGTAACCAACTTCAAGGAAGATAAACATGGATCCAATTAAACTAAAGACCAATTGGCCCCACCAGAAAGTGGGTGGAAGACCACTGGAAGGGGCAGAGAAGTCTGCATTGTGTATAATAAAAGACTGAGCCACCAGGCCGACTAACCGTATGTAAGCAAGTGCCCTTTTTTTGCATGGTTGCCCCCACTTTTTGCCAAACTGCTGATGTACTTTGAATGAGTGTGCCCTGGGTTACTGCCAAACAGGTACCCAGGGCCTATGCTCTTTACCTAAACTGCATTAAAAACAAAACCCAGTTGGCACTCTTTGGTCCCTTGTAAATGGTACCACAGGTACCAAAGGCACTGTGGCCAGGGAAGACCTCTAAGGTCTGCAGCACTTATTGTGCCACCCTTGGAGGCCGTGTACCTTTACACACACACACTGCCATTGCAGGCTGCGTGTTTTGGTGCAGAGCAAAGTGAAGAGTCGACATAGCACACATCCCTGTGTGCCATGCCTACAACCCACTGCCCTGGCATAGGTCAGCCACCCCTTTAGCTGGGTGCACTATACCAGTGCTGAGGGTACAGGTGCATGAGCCCAGTACCCCTACAGTGTCTAAGCCAATTCTTAGACATTGTAAGTGCAGTAATGCCATTAAGAGTATATGGTGCTGGGAGTTTGTCATTACGAACTCCACAGTACCATAATGGCTTTACTGAAAACTGGGAAGTTTGGTATCAAACTTCTCAGCACATTAAACCAACACTGATGCCAGTGTGGGATTTAATGAAAAATGCACTCAGAGGGCATTTTAGAGATGCCCCCTGAAAAACGACCTAACACTACTGTCCAGGCTGAGTGGCTGCTCGCCAGCTGCCACCACCAGACATGTTTCTGGACCCCTGGGTTGAGAGCCTGCTGCTCTTGGGGGTCTGAAACAATGCACATCCTGGGACGAGGTGCCAAGCCTCCTCCCCCAGGATGGGCAGGGTCCACGAAGGGGACGCTTCAAAAGCTTGCCGCCTTTGTGAGCTACCCCAGGCCTTTGCTTCTTCCAGCACCTGGCCCCCACCGGTTTTGACCCCCACTTTGGGCGGGAGAATCGGCGGGAAAACCAAGTGAGGAAGGGAGGTGTGCCCAACTTTGCCAACCACACCTATCAGGTGGGGGAGGCGAGGTGAAGCATAACCCCAGTCCCCGCCATCTTGCAGATGGGGGGACCCAGCCAACCAGAGTGAGGCATATGCCCTCCTCCCACTGGAGGGTGGCCTAATAGGGGGTGTACCCACCCCAAGGAAGGGACCCATTGGTCCCAACCGTTACTTACCTGTAACTCCCCATAATCTAGTATTTAGGGGCAGCCCTGCCTCCTCCGACAAGAATCGACAAGAAGAAGAGAAGAAGGACCGAAGAAGCCGTGCTGAAACTAAGAGGAGGATGCCCACTGACTTGGCCACAGCCCTACCGGCCTGTCCCCATCTCGAACCTGCTCGAGCGAAATCCCGGTGTGTCCTGCAGCCAGCAGCCTCAAGAACCCGAAGGACCTGCCCTGCCTTCCAAGCCAAAGACTTTGTCTACCGTGAGCACTGGATTTGCTCAACCACAGACTCAGGCCCTCGCCAAAATCTCGACTCTGCACCACTCTGCACCCGACGCACACGGCCCGAGTTCGAGTGGCCCAGCACCACGAGGAGGTCTCCTCGGCGAACCTCACCTGAGATCTGGTGATCTCTGACCTGCCTCGAATCTCCAAGCATAGCCTGCAGCCCCTTTCTGGAGGATCCCCCCGACCGCGACCGGGGCTGGTAAGAAAAACCTGACGCCTAAAGACACCCCTGCACCCGATGTCCCTCGGCCTTGGGTGGCCCAACCAACGTTGTCCCAGCATCCCCAGGCATCCCAACTTACCTCTCCAACCGGTGGTCACCTCCAGAAGATCTTCGTCCCCAAGCCTGCAGTCTTTGTTGCACCCAGAAAATCCCAGTTGAAAACAACAGGGCACCCAACGCCAAAACAGCACCCTGCACCCACCCGCCCCTGCGCCGCTGCGGCTGTACTTTGGGTGCTTACTCTGATCCCCCTTTGCCCTGACCCTAACACCAAGAGCTTTGCTCCCACAACCTTGTGGCCTGCTCGTGACCAGCCAACAACCAGAGGCCCCCTATCCCCCATTGGATAACATTGGGCCTCAGCACTCTGCACCCGGCCGCCCTAGTGCCACTGAGGGTGTTTCAAGAGTGCATCCTTGACCATGGGGGAACCCTGGTTCTAACCCCAGAATACCAACTCCCACAAACAAGTACTTACCTGCAAACCGTTAACTTAATTTTTCTCCATAGGAATACACTGACTGTTTTTCCTTGAAAATTGTTAAAAGTGTGGAGTTGGTTTGTATGAAACACTGAAAAACTGCAAATGTACAAAAACTGATTTACTTACGTTTTCTCTAGGAAATGTCCCAGTGTGATATCTAGGCATATCACACTGAGTAGAAAAAGTAACTTGAAAAGTAATCTAAAAAGTAATGTACAAAGTAATCTAAAGTAACTGAATAGTAATTTCGAAACATTGACTTACCTGTAATTCAATTAACTGCTTTTGAACATGCATTCAATAGTAAAACATTGCATAAGATTTTTGCAAAGCATTTATTTTACTTACCTGCACCAGGCTAGGCTTGGTTCTAAGAAATAAAATAGCTTAATAATATTTTTGATACAAACAAATTGGTCGGAGTTCAGTCTTTGAGTGTGTGACATCATTTGCTGCCTGAGTGTGTAAAACAGATGCTTAACACTACCCTCTGATAAAGCCTTACTGCTCGCCCACACTACCACAAATAGAGAGTAATGTGCTATCTACTTTTACCTCTGCCTACCTTTGGGCTTCCACTAGACTCTGTGCACACTATACCTCATTTTGGTATAGTATATACAGAGCCAGCTTCCTACGCCGGAGGATGGCATTCATCTTTAGGTAAAAGAAAATGGCCACTAAAGGAACCAAAACAGGTCGTTAAGTGGAAAGAAGAGCCAAGGTATGAAGAAAAAATGCGATAGAATCCAGGCAAGCACAAGAAAATGAATTAAATCTCCTCCGCCAGGTGGGAAAAAAAGATACATCAATAGACCGACACTGCCTCTGAGCACAGCGCCTGGTCTCAAGAAAAGAATCAGGAAATTCCAGCAAGGTAAAACCGCGCCTGGGGGGAAAAAAGGGGGGAAAAACGAAATCCCACACAAATCACCTGACGACCGTCAGGGTGCCGAATATGAACCCCAAGTACACTAACAACAGAGACAGTAGAAACCATAAGGCTCCTGCCTTGACCAGAGCAATTAGAAACCATAAGGCTCCTACCTTGAAAAGATCAATAGAAGGAGGACCACCATACACCAACCCCTTAACTCGAGTATAAGGCCCTAGAACAACGAGACAGACATCAAACGAAGAAGGTTTCTAACATGGAGAATGTTTCACTCTCTATCCTAATAATAAGATAATAAGCTGCTGTTTCTCCGAGATGTTGGGATGGATTTGCCTGGTAGTATAGACTTATTAAACCGCTTTGGTATAGTATCTGGGCTACATATCAATTGACAAAATTCTCACTTGTTTCCACTTTGCCGAGATGCCGTGCAGCCCCAGAACTTACATGGGCTCAATTGGAGCCCTACCTGCATTAAATATTTAGTTGTAAAAATATATCACAGCCAACAAGATTTATTAGATGGGAATATTGGAGCAGCTGTTAGAACACTTAGAACTAGAATTAATTTTTGGATGCGCTTACCATTATCTGTGGCTGGCAGGATAGCGGTAGTAAAGATGGTGGCGCTACCAAGATTGCTCCATTTCTTCAACATGTTGACGTTGGTGGTGCTTCGCTATTATTTAGGGAATTGAAATCGCTACTGAAATTGTTTTGGGGGACAGGTAGGCGTAGAGTAACATTAACAAAACAATAGCCCCCTGTAACGGAGGGAGGGTTGGCTGCCCCCGATCTTGAATCTTATTATCTGGCGGCTCAACTGCAATGGTTAAATAGGTGGGTTTACTGTCAAATGAACCCTGGGGAGGGTGTTATTGGCTCACTGCCTGATTTGCAGGACTTACTGAAAGTCTTCTTGCTTCCTCTGCGGAGACTGCCTGCAATTTCTCAAGAAATGCTAGTGATACAGCAGTGCTGGCGATGTTGCCTACAGCAAACCCGAGTCCAGGTACCTTATTCGCCTTATATGCCATTAAAATGGATGAAGATAGTGGCCCAGGTAGAAGCATTAGCAGAGATTGAAAGATTGACTACCTTTGTGGTTAACCATGTTGGAGACCTATATTGGGATGGAGTATTGCTTATGTTTGAATACTTGGCTGAAGAATTTAATATACCTAGAGGACCATTTTTAGCACACAGGGCACTGGTTGCAACAATAAGGAATTATTGGAGAAATGGAGATGCTAAACCTGCCACACATCAGGTGTGTCAACATCTCTGTACAACAACAGGGTGTGTAAGAGTGGTCTTGTATCTATATCGTGCGATTTGTGCAAATATTCTTTCTCCTCTTGCGGAGTTGAAAATAAAATGAGAGAGAGACTTAGAGCTCCAAATTAATTATTTGGACTGGGATAGGATTGTAGCGCATATACCAGCCGTTTCTAGAAATGCTAGGTTCAAATTAATTCATTTCTATATCCTGCATAGAGCTTATTTTACACCTGGCAAGATTAACACGTTCTATGTGACTGCTGCTGAAAAATGCCCTAGATGTGGGGAGTTGGGGGCAGAAATGTCCCACGTGGTATGGTCCTGCCCTTCATTAGCGGGGTTCTGGGAGGAAGTACTAGAATATACACTATAGAATATATTAATGGAATAACCTTGTGGGATATCCCTTGTACACCCTTGGTCTGCCCTCCTAGGGGGGATACCCTCGTCCTAAAAATAAGAAAACTACTACTAGATTTACTGACTTTGGCAAAACGAGAATCGACTATGCACTGGAAATCAGAACATGGTCCTCAAATTACTAGATGGCTTAAAGAAATGATTAAATGGGCAAATTTGGAGAGTGCTGTGTTGTTTCGTGAGATTAAAAGAGGACGAGGGAAAATTGAATGGATTAAAGCGTGGCAACAGCTGATGGATAGTGTGTTGGCCTCGGAAGCAGACACAGATTCATTGAATAGCTCTTACTTAAAAGTTAATCATGTTAAAAATAATTCAGGTTTGTTAGCTACTCCCCAGTTAGAATCTAATTTAGACTCTCGAGGAAAATCTTTAGGTAATCACCAATTTGTAGTTCCAAGTGAGGGGGTAAAATCGAAAAAGGGTGCTAGGCAGGATGTGTTCCAGGAAAGAATGCAAGAAGGAGGGCATTTGACCCAAATTGATAAAAGTCCTGCTGAATCTACAGATTTAAGATCTAATGTTGTAATTAACAAGAATATCGGCTTCAAAGAAAGTAAGAGAAGCCCAAAAGAATGTAGAATTGACCTTCCTATGGCTGCCACTCCTTTGGTTGCGATTCTTGTAGGGGTTCCCCCTTTAAGTGTTCATGATAACGAACCAACGGAGGCACTGATGCGCAAGACAAAAAATTGGTGTGATCATTATTCATCAGGTCAACCTGGGATATCAGATCATATTATAATGACTAGACGGGTGGCCTGGGTGGGAAATGGCCCCAAATGTGTACCAGGAGACTGTATTATAATTAATTTTAATAAACAGGATATAGCTGATAGGCTGTTCTGGGATGCAACAGAACTATATGGGGGGAAATTAGGGCTTTACCTTTGGGTTATTTTTACTCTCCGCTAAATGCTCGGCGGCCTTTTGAGAGGGCCAGTGGGGCTACTTTCACTGGTTCCTCCCTCCCTGACTTGGGGCTGCTTCAGGGTCATGGCAGTGGATTTTACCCTAGTAAAACTAAAGTGGGAGAAGTAATACAAAAAAAGTGGTAGCCTTGATACCAAGGCATATGGAGGGAGGCTTACCTGTCTCAAATAGATTTTCTCCACTCACTTCGATGGATCAGAATGATTGACTGGTGGAACCAGTGGTTGGTAGCTTACAACCATCCCCTACAAATCCAGGTTCAGATGATGTAGGCGTGGTTATCCTCCCAAGTTGTAGAACTATTAGTTGGAATATTGCGGGCCTCAAAGCTAAAAGGGATGATCCACTCTGGTTGAAGGTTTTAAGATCTTATGACATAATTGCGCTTCAAGAAACCTGGGATAGGGGGGATAGTTTTTGGGTGGATGGTTTTAGATCTTATGTTCTACCCACTCGCCCGGCTACGGCTGGTAGAGCTAAGGGTGGTTTGATGTTCCTCCTCTCTAATAAGCTAGCGGGCTCTTTATGTAGACTAGAGGTAGATTCATGTAATGCCCTGATATTAGAAGTTACCCGGGCAAATAATTCTAAGTTATTACTTATTAATTTTTATAATTCTGGGCAAAATGATTTTTTAAATCAACATTTGATTAAGTTGAACTCCTTTTTAGAAGACTATAGGGCTAATCAATCCACTTTTTATCATATATTAATTATGGGTGATTTTAATATACATTTGTGTGAGCGGCATTGTCTTATCGAAGATCACTTAGCCCATACTCATTCGGTGAGCCCTCATTTTGAGCACTCGCCCCAGGGGAGGCTCTAGAGAACCTTTGTCGGGGGCCGATCTTTTTGAACCAGCATTCTTTAATCATTTTGATCGTTGTCCTACATTTAAATCCAAGGCTAGAGACACTATCATAGATTATATATTTTTGTCCTCTACTTTACTTGACAAGGTAGTTTTCAATAACGCTATAGTTTCATCTTTTAGTGATCATAACCCCGTCATATTGGAACTGGATAATAGCTGCGGGTTTTTGGGAAACGGTGGGGAAAATTTGGGTGTTAATAGTATGGTAACCTGTGATCAAGGGCGGAGGCTTAAGTGGTCGAAGGTGGTACCAGATTCCTTCTTTAAAGATCTTTGCTTAAAAACTAGCGGACATATCGCAATATGTGCTGACCCTTTAAGTCCTGAAAATGTGGTCCTAGGAGCTTTTGTTGGTATCTGTAGACAGATATCAGTGGATTTGACCATCAACTCTAAAATGAAAACTAAATTAGGAGAAAAATGGTTTGATGAAAACTGCTCACGAGCACATCGTGCCCTTATTTTAGCCTTGAAATGTTCGCCTCGAGATAGGGAATTGGTAGTGTCGTTACGGAAACAATACAAGGTCGCAGTTCATAGGCGGAAATCAGAGATTAAGGCAGAGGCTTGGAATGATCTTGTTTCAGTCGATGTGTTAAAAGATAGTTCTAGATTTTGGTCTATTGTTAACTCCCCATTTTTTACAGGTCAGGAAAACGACATTCAGGAAAGTAATATCACAGAGGCGCAGTGGTTGGCTCACTTTGAGGGAATTTATGGTTCTGATGAGACGATGGAAACTTATTTTAAGGTATCAACCCACCAAGCTGCAGCATCCTTTATTTTTAATGAGGAGGACGTTGAGAGAGCAATAAAAGACACATCTAGTAATAAAGCTCCAGGTCCAGACCGTGTCCCGTGCAGACCTCTTTAAGTGTAACCCCAAATTTTGGGCTAAGATACTTGCAAATGTATTTAATGCAGTGAGAACGAGTGGGTTTCCCGCATCCTGGTCTCAGTCGATTATTATACCAGTTTTTAAAAAGGGTCAGAGAGGGGACCCCAGGTGCTACAGACCGATATCTTTAATTGACTCGACGGTTAAAATTTTGGGCAAAGTGATTTTAGAAAAGATTTTAGACTGGGCCAATGATAACAAGATTGTTTCTAATTTACAGTATGGTTTTAGAAAAGGACGAAGTACTATGGACCAATGTCTCAACCTGTATTTATTAATTAGTAAATATACTAGGGCTAAAGAGGGCTCGCTTAAAATGGCTTTTATGGACTTGTCCTCAGCTTTCGACCTAGTTAACAGGTCGAAGCTGTGGAGTATTTTATTAGAAATGGGATTGGATCCGGGTTTGGTTTATTTCCTAGCTGATCTTCATAGTGACCTATCTGCATCAATTAGGCTTTCACAAGATGGCAAGTGTTCTAAGTCTTTTAAATCAGGAAGAGGCGTAAGACAGGGGTGCATATTGGCTCCCCTGCTTTTTACACTATATACTAACGCCCTGGATAGATCTCTGGTGGAGGCGAGCTTGGATATACCGCGTGTAGGAGACTGTCCAATCCCGGTTCTCCTATACGCGGATGATGCCGTTCTTTTGGCACGAACTGCAGTAGGTCTCCAGCGGCTTCTGGATGCGTTTGGAGCCTATATGCAGTCTTTAGACCTGGTAGTAAATATCGGGAAATCACATATTATGACCACGAGTCATAAAGCTCCTAAAGCAAAGACTTTTTATTGTAATGGGGGGGTTGTGACGACTGTATCCTCGTTTACATATTTAGGAGTAGTGTTTGATGAAAGAGGCTCTTGGGTTCCCCAACAAAAAATTTAAAAAAATGCAGTAATTAGATCAACCTCTGCCATACTAGGGTTTGCGCAGCGGTTGGGAGCTAGACCTGTGGAGGCCATTATAAAATTATATAGATCTAAGTGTTTGGCTATTGCAGCATATGGCTCATCTATTTGGGGATACAAGCAACAGGCAGGACTACAGACAGTGGAAAACAAATTTTTACGTAGTCTCCTGTCTGTTCATCAATCTACTTCAACCTTTGCCATACACCAGGAATTGGGGCTGGGTTATGTCTCAGATACTTTGCGTACAGCGCCGTTACTCTGCTGGCTCAAAGTATGGCTTAACCCAGTTTTAACTCTGAATCATTTGATATTGCGGGATTGTGTCAAATTGGATAAAGTAAGTAACATTAATTGGCTTGCATATGTTAGATCTATGTTATCCAAAATAGGGCAGCTAGAACTATTTGAATTCCCGGATAGGATTAGGAAGGAAGATTTGAAAGGGGTTAGAACGAATTTTATAAATATGTTGATGTTGGAACGGGAAGAAAAGGAGCTACAGAAACCTTTAGTTAGGGCTCACTTTTTGACAAAAACGTCGTTATTAATTGAGCCGTATTTGATAACTGTTACTAAACCGTTCCATCGCTGGCTCCTGACTAGGTTCCGTTTTAATCTGATTCATTTTAATTTGGGTAACTATGAGGGGTGGTGTAAGCCAGAGGATGCAGGACCGTGTTCTTGTGATAATTTTTCTACACAAGATACCCTACATTTTGTAATGTTCTGTGACCTCTATTTGGATATACGTAGGAAGTTTTTAGTCCCTCTATTAAATAAAAAGGGTTTTCTACAGGTTAAACCTGCACTGCTTTATCTGCAAATGTTAAGTAATACATGGGACATTTTTAATATTGCTTGTTTTTTGGTTGCTGCTATTAGGATTAGGAAGAAACTGGAAAAAAATATGCACATTGTTACGCATTTTAACGAACCGATTAACCTCATTTGCTGAAGCGGAGTATTTTCTGGATTATTTTAATAATATTAGTTCTATTGCTGCTATTGTATGGATTTTTATGCTATATACTGTATTATGCTGATTCTCTAATGAAATAATTTTTTAACTTTTGTATTTTTTGATGCGGCTGAATTACACAAATAGGATTGTGCCCAACTTTTTATCCCCAAAATTTTGTATAGGTATGTGTGTGTTTATGTATTTTATGTCTTGTACTTTTATGATTTTAATTAATCGAATAAAGTGGATTGATTGATTGATTGATTGATTGAATAGCTCCTTGAGTCCTTGCAGGTAAGGGAAGGGAAATCTAGTTTAATACTGATAAATTGGGTGATAATGGGTACTACTGTGATATACTTGTGCATGTGGAGTATTTTGACACTTCATTTCTGACTGCTTTTCTTGATTAGTGGTAACTGCGGGTGGGGGGATAGATGGTATAGTTTTATTGTACTAATTTTAGTATATTTAAGATATGTTTGAAATATACAGTAGTTGGAATATGGTTGAATGCAAATTACTGTATATGTAGTGCACATCATTTATGATCTGTATTATATACATGTCAAAATTGCACTAAGGTCTATTTAATGAAACTAATAAAAATTATTTAAACTAACTTAAAGCACCTTTAAGATGATAATTAAAATTTACGTATCAAAGCTTGACACTATTCTATCCGTATTGCTTCAGAACAGGTTTTGTTTAGCACTATACCTAGGTACAAACAATAGATTTGCCTCTGGAACACTTTGGCCACATGCTATGAAGAAAGCAAACTTTTTATTAGTTTTAAAGTAGAACTCAGTTCATGTATTTTCATTATAAAAAGCAGTTAGTTTTTTTAACAATATCCTCCTCTTTGCCAATACAATATTTAGAAGAAGAAAAAAACACTAACCCTTATCTTTATTCTTAAGCATTTACGTGGACAAAGTGTTACATACTGAGCAGTACTTGGGCACAAGATGCAGAGCAGAGGAAGAGAGTATTGCTTGTGAAGGTCATTTTCAAGAGAGAAAAAAACAACAAATGGCACAATCCAATCTAGATTTTTTATCTCCTTGGAGGGAAATTTTGCCACTTTCAGGCAAAAGAATTGTCAACCCGTTCATTACACAGACACAGCTATTGGTACATTTTATGGTAGCAGCTGATTGTGGAGACAGCGGAAATATGAAAAACAAATAAAAACTAAAAAATCTCATCTGAATTAGGGCTCTGACAAATCGCCAAAGAGCAAAGACCTGAAATGGACTCCCTTGCACATGATGTGTGTTAAACGTCTGTACTATGATGGCCGCTAGAAGGAAGGGGAGAGGACGAAGAGGTATCAACATGTCCCACTATCCTCTGTCCTTTTTGGAATGTTATCAAGAGAATGGACAAGTATGGTATGTCTTTGTTTGTTAGTAATGAGTTTGGTAATGGTTCTCACCTGCCATACATATGTATGGATGTGCAGAGAGAAGACCCAGAAAGGCAGTAAACAAAGGGGAAGGAATGGCAACCTCCGCACACCTAACGGGTAAAATGGTTGTCAGGACGGGGGGGGGGGGATGGTAATGAGCATAAGGTTGTGCATCTATCATGCATGAGGTGGGCAAAGGCAGAATGAAACCATGCACATGGTCTCCAAATAAATACCCCTATTAACTCAGTAGTAGAAAAGTATGCATACCCAACACACACATGCCACCCACACATCACACACATGAGACTAGGCAAAGGATGGCAAATAAGGTAGACTAGACAGACCTTTACTGGAAAGCAGAAGTACCTGATAACTATAATTCACATGCAATCAGTTCCGGTCTTCTTACAGCATCTAATGTGGGTGCTTAAGTCACACTCATTTAGAATGTGGCTGGGCTGTTCAGTCTGATGCCCCTGTAGCTCTGCTGGTAAGTACTGAAAAAATATAGAGCACCTCCCATGAACTTGCAAATTGTTGTGCTCACAGGTGAAAAAAGCATATTACGGCAGACCAGGGGAAAAACACTAACACAGGGGGTGTAGCTTTCTCAAGTCTTGCAGATCACTTTTGCCCCAACAGGCAAGAACTATGTAAAGATTATCTGTTAGTTGTACGTCTAAAAAATTTCTGCTTGTCACCCATTTTGCCTTAATTTTCTCAAAGTTAGCCTTGCACCAACAGCAACATACCTAACCCAATGCAGACGTGCCGCCCATATGGACTTCACCCTTGCTATGCGAGTTAGAAACTCGCATGAAGTCCATTCTCTCAATATTAGCTATACAACCATAATGACACCTCTTGCCAAGTGCTAATCTTACATCTGCACTTATTAAGCGTGTAGAGATCAGTTTGTCATGTTCGCTACATAAGAAATTAATATTATTACACTGTTCACTTTCCAAATGCAAGCTTGACACCCATGCTGACAGCACTCTCCCAAAACCAGCTGGAAATGACAACACTCTTCCAGCTTAGGAACCGCACAGATAACAGTCTTACTATGCCAACCTGGCACCCACATGAACACCATTTACCCATGTTAGCCTGGCACCAAAGCAAACACCATCCTGTCCAAGTGAGAAAGGCACCCAGACACCATTGTACCAATGCTTGCTTGGTACCTAGAAACCATTCTACCAATGTTAGCTGAGTATCCACACACCATTTTGCCAGTGTAATTTTGCCTTCAAGGGACATCCTTCTGCGAATTCTTGCTAGTCTGCTGCGCACAACCAAACACACACACTTTTCTTTCAGTGCTATTGTGGTGGCTCTGCGGACACCATTCTCTCAAAAGTAGAGCTGCTCCAATATCACGAGCTGAGCCTCATTCAATCTCTTTTTAGATTGGTAATACAGTACTCACCTGATGGACACAGTCCAGGAATTGAAGGAAGACTGGGGTGAAGCCGCTGCTCTGACTGGCAAAAGTCTGTCCTCCACGGTGACTGAAGCGATGCCCAAAGGAAAGCCACTCCTTTTCAATCAAGAGACGGAAACCCTCCATGCTCCGGTAATAGGGGTCGGACAGCAGCTGAACCAAAGAAACCACCTAACAGGAAAGAAGAATAGAATTAATCTGCAAGGGAAATATATCAGACAGATAAAATAGGAGCCAAGACTTTTCATAACAATAGTCATGAATGAATTGTCCTTTCCAGTAATGATGTCAGGAGTAATAAACTACACACACTTCAGATAGGTGATGGACAAAATGGGATAGGTTTATACTACTGGGTCTGATAACTTCCTAATTACCAATGATAGAGAGAGTTAAAGAGTAGGAAAACAATTAGAGAACAAGAAACAAACCACATTATTCACAAAAGAAAGGCAAGAGGTTCACAGAAATACTGGAATAGAAACCTCCCATATAAAACAGATTGACCTTGATACATGTTGATCTAGATGACACAACCACCTCCTTGTTTTTGTACAGATGGGTTGGAACTCATAGATGTCTGGTGGTTGGTGACCCGGGGGCCTGTTTTGGCTTATGCTGTTTAACTAACAAGTTACTTACCTTCGGTAAAGCATTATCTGGTAGAGACGCACAAGTTACTAACTTGTGTAACGATATATCTGTAAGAGACAGTAGTTAGTGACAGATTCCTTACCTTAGAATATCCCCAGGCGTCAGGCTGGATCCGGAAAGTTTTTTGCGTAGCAGTACCCTTGCGCGTCGGTAGGCGGCGTCGTGCGGCTCCGCGTCCGTCGTCGTGATCGCCGGGATGACGTCGCGGGCAGTACTTAGACGCCGCCCCTGCGCGCTGACGTCAGTTCTGTACACGATTTTCCGCGCCAGGAACGCAGAGCCATGCAAGAAGCTGACATAGGTGTCTGAAAAATACTAGGGCCCTGAAGGGGATGTCCTTAACCCTAGAAATCAGTTCGCAGAACGGGGAGGATGGGTGGGGCGGTAAGGAATCTGTCACTAACTACTGTCTCTTACAGATATATCGTTACACAAGTTAGTAACTTGTGCATCTGAAAGAGACAAGTTAGTGACAGATTCCTTACCTTAGAATAGATACCCCAGCAATACCAACCCCGGTGGTGGGTCTGCGAACAAAGATCAGACAAGGAAGTCCTGGAGGACAGAACGGCCAAAGAAGCCGTCCCTCCGGACCTGACTGTCAAGGCAGTAATGCTTTGTAAACGTGTGCAGCGAGGCCCACGTAGCTGCCTGACAGATAACCGGCAGCGGAACACCGCGGCCCAAAGCCGTGGTAGCAGCCGTTGCCCTGGTGTAATGGGCACGCAGCCCAACAGGAGGCTCCTTCTTAGCCAAAGAATAGCAGGCCTTGATGCACAAGGTAACCCAGCAGGAGATGGTTCGTTTGTGCACCGCCCGACCTTTTTTGGCGCCCACGTAGCCAACAAAGAGCTGGTCATCCACCCGGAAGTGTTTTGTGCGGTCGATATAGAAGGAGAGCGCACGTTTTGGGTCCAGACGGTGGAGCCTCTCTTCCTCTCTGGAAGGATGCGGAGGCGGAAAGAAGGTAGGCAGTGATGGTCTGCCCAATGTGGAAGGCAGTAACCACCTTTGGCAAGAAGGACGGACGCGTCCTAAGAACAACCTTGTCTGGATGTACAGACAGAAAGGGAGGTTTGCATGATAGAGCCTGGAGCTCACTCACCCGCCGAGCGGAGGTGATGGCCACCAGAAAGGCTGTCTTCAGAGTTAGAAGACGAAGAGGACAGTTATGTAAAGGCTCAAAGGGAGCGCACATTAAAAAGGTAAGAACCAAGTTCAAGTCCCACTGAGGCATCACAAACGGAACAGGAGGGAAGAGGTGTGTAATGCCTTTTAAGAACCTGTTAACAACAGGGGACTTGAAAAGGGAGGGCTGATCAGGGAGCCTGAAGAAGGCCGAGATAGCACAAAGATAACCCTTGATGGTACCCAGGGCAGAACCCTGTTGGGCCAGAGAAAGAAGGAACAGAAGGACCTCAGAAAGAGGGGCAGAAAGGGGATTCACAGCCTTTGCTGTGCACCATGCCACAAATTTGTTCCACCTGCAGGCGTATACCACCTTAGTGGAGGGACGCCTGGCTGCCAGAATCACATCACAAACTTCGGGAGGCAAGTCGAAAGGAATCAACTGCCGCCGCTCAATCTCCACGCAAGCAGGTGTAGACTGGACAGGTTCGGGTGGAGGACCGTCCCCTGCTGCTGCGACAGAAGATCCTCCCGAAGAGGCAGACGGATCGGGGGATCTACGCTCATACTGAGTAGCTCGGGATACCAAACTCTTTGAGCCCAGTCCGGAGCCACAAGGATGACTTGGGCCCGGTCGTGCCGAATCTTCTTCAACACTCTGGGTAGAAGTGGTATAGGCGGAAAGGCGTACAACAGACCGCAACTCCAATCATGACGAAAAGCGTCGCCGAGCGAGTGCCGCCTTGGAAATTCCAACGCGTAGAACTGATGACATTGCGCGTTCTCTTCGGTGGCGAATAGATCTAACCATTGTTGAAAGAGTCCTTGCGCCACTTCCGAGTGAAGACGCCATTCGTGATCCATCATGCACCTGCGGCTGAGTTCGTCCGCCCTGGCGTTCAGGGAACCTGCCAGGTGTTGAACCATCAGGAACATGTCCTGATGTTCCAGCCAAGTCCAGAGGCGCAGAGCCTCCTGACAGAGGGTCCACGACCCCACCCCGCCCTGTTTGTTGCAGTACCACATGGCGGTGGTGTTGTCTGTGAACACCTGCACTACCTTCCCTTTGACAGAGGGAAGGAATGCCTTGAGTGCAAGGCGGATCGCCCGGAGCTCCAGAAGGTTGATATGGAGCCGGGACTCCGCCGGAGACCAGAGGCCTCTGATCTCCGCCTCTCCCATGTGACCGCCCCATCCCAGAAGGGACGCGTCTGTCACAACTGTGTGCTCTGGCTGGGGAAGGGAGAGGGATCTGCCCATGACCCATTGCCGGTTCGAGAGCCACCACTGCAACTGTTTTGCAGTCCCCACCGAGATCTGGACGTGATCGGACAGGTTGCCCTGGTGCTGCGCCCACTGGAACTTCAGGTCCCACTGCAGAGCCCGCATATGCCATCTGGCATGATCGACCAGCAGGATGCAGGAGGCCATGAGGCCCAGCAGCCTCAGGGTCATCCGTACCGAAACCCAGGATAAAGGCTGAAAGATCGGAATCATAGCCTGAATATCCCGGACTCGCCGTTCGGGAGGATAGGCCCGAAACTGCGTCGTGTCCAGAACTGCTCCGATGAAAAGGAGCTGTGGAGAAGGAACCAGATGCGACTTCGGCACATTGATGGAGAACCCCAGCGAGTGCAGGAGTTCGGCCGTAGTCTGGAGGTGGGAGACGACTGCCTGGGACGAGCCCGCCTTCAGCAGCCAGTCGTCGAGGTAGGGGAAGACTGAAACCCCTGCCCGGCGCAGATGAGCTGCGACCAACGCCATCACTTTCGTGAACACCCGAGGGGCACTGGTAAGGCCAAAGGGGAGCACGGTGAACTGAAAGTGCTCGAGGCCTACCGTGAACCGTAGGTAACGCCGGTGGGCCGGCAGGACGGGGATGTGGAAATAAGCGTCCTGCAAGTCCAACGCTACCAGCCAGTCTCCAGGGTCGAGGGCAGTCAAGACCTGAGCTAGGGTGAGCATCTTGAACTTCTCCTTCCGGAGGAAGCGATTGACGTTCCGGAGGTCCAAGATAGGACGCATGTCCTCCTTGTCCTTTTGGGCACCAGAAAGTAGTGGGAGTAGCAACCACGCCCTACTTCTGGGGTCGGAACATGCTCGATGGCCCTCTTGGCCAAGAGGGCCGTGACTTCCTTCTGTAGAAGCACCAAGTGATCCCCTGACATGCGGTGGAATTGAGGTGGCATGGCTGGGGGGTGGTCTCGAAGGGGAGGGAGTAGCCCCTTCGGACAATGTCCAAGACCCACCTGTCCGAGGTGATGGGACGCCAGTGGTGAAGGTGATGGCGGACCCTACCCCCGACTGGCGTGCTGTGCACCTGAAAGGAGGGACTAGGAGGGCTTGGAGGCCGCGGACGGGTTGGAGGTGGTGGCCTGACCCGCACGCTGGTTGCCCGAACCGCCACGGCGGTATCCACGTCCTCGGCCACGCGAAGGCGCTTGCTGCGCGGGCCGTTGGCCGGGCTGTTGATGTGACTGGGCGCCCCTTCCGTGGGCACGAAAGGGGCGAAAAGCAGACGAGAGCGGAGGGCGCACAACAGCAAGGCCCAGGGACTTGGCAGTAGCCCGCGAGTCCTTGAAACGCTCCAGCGCATGGTCTGCCTTCGAACCAAAAAGACCGACTCCATCAAAGGGCATGTCCATGAGTGTATTCTGGACATCCCCTGAAAAACCAGTGGTTCTCAGCCAGGCGTGGCGACGCAGCGCCACCGTCGTTGCAAGCGATCTGCCCAGCGAGTCGGCGGTATCAAGGCCACAGCGGATGGTGTATTTAGCCGCATCACGCCCTTCCGCAATGGCGCGGGTAAGCAGTGTCTGGACCTCCTCAGAACACTGCGGCAAAACAGTCGCCACCGAATCCCACAGGGAGTGGGTGTATCGGCCCAAGAGGCAAGCGGTGTTAACGGACCGCAAGCCAGCACTGGAGGAAGAGAAAGCCTTCTTCCCAAAGTGATCCAGGCGCTTGGATTCCCTATCCGGAGGGGCGGTAGGGAAGGCGGTTTGGGAGGCAGAGGCTTGGACAACCAAGCTCTCAGGGGTGGGGTGTTGGGAGAGAAACAGGGGGTCGCCCGGAGCAGGGCGATGGCGTCGGGCCACGTTCCTAACCACAGGAGCCCCTGTGGTGGGTTTGGACCAGGCACCCAAAAGAACGTCCGTGAGTGCATCATTGAACGGCAGCACAGTCTCCGAAGAGGAGGCCGCCGGCTGAAGCACTTCAGTCAGGAGGTTAGTCCTGACGGCCACTGTAGGCAACTGGAGATTCAAGGCTCCAGCAGCTCTATGCAACACCGTTGCAAAATTAGCCCCCTCCTCCGTAGCCACAGGAGGAGACAGCATGCCAGAGTCAGGGGAGGTGTCCAGACCACTGGCATCCCCAAGTTCCTCAACACAGTCCGGGTCAAACTCGCACTGTTGTGTGAGAGGGTCCTCAGACCCCTCCCAGCTCTCCTGGTCCTCCTCAGGTTCATAATATGGAGGAGGAGGGACATTAGGGACCCAAGGTCTCATCGGCGCCGGAACCGGCATCGGGCGACGCCGGTCCGGCTCCATGTTCGGAGCCGGAGAGAGCCGGGGAACGACGCCATCCGGAGCCCCGGACGGCGTCAGGAACGGCACCGGGGACATCGGCGTCGGCGGAGGCGTGGTTAGGTCAACCGGCGTCGATGGGGGTTGCGGCACCACCGGAGCCGGGATCGAGGCCGGGGCCGGAGCCGAGGCCGGGATGAAGGCCGGTGGGACAGGCGACGCCGGGACCGGAGTCGACGGCGACGCCGGAGCAACCCCATCAGGGACCTTGAGGCCCGAAGAGGCGGGCCATGGCCGACAGGAACTCCTGTATTTGGGCCTGAGTCGCCCCCGAACCCGGGAAGGACGGGTAATGCGGGGGTAACTCGACAGGCACGTCCGGGGCCGCGGGGACGGTGCCGAGAGGGACCTCAGCCGAGTTGCAAGACCGGCGAGGCGAAGTCTTTGAGCGATGATGCCGCTTAGACTTCTTGTGCTTCGACTTACCGGAGGAGCGCGAAGACTTGGATTCCGACGAACGGCGGGGACTCCGCGTCCGGCCCCTCGACCTCTCCCGGGCCCGGGGCTTGGTGCGGCGCGGAGCCGACTGCCGGACCTCGAGGAGCTTTCGAGACCGCTCTCGCAAAGCCTTCGGATTAAGTTTCCGGCAGTCAGGGCACGACTTTGTGTCGTGGTCTCGGCCGAGACAAAAGAGACACTCGAGATGCGGGTCCGTGATCGACATCATGCGACCACATTCCTCGCAGGGCTTAAAGCCGGGCATCCCTACGACACCTTAGGAGTCGTGAAGACTCGTTGAAGAAACAGTGAAAAAATTCACAAAAAGATAGTCAAAAAGTGACTAGGGCACTGCTCTTCCCGGATCTGCGCTTGCTGGCGCGGAAAAAGAAGAACTGACGTCAGCGCGCAGGGGCGGCGTCTAAGTACTGCCCGCGACGTCATCCCGGCGATCACGACGCCGACGACGGACGCGGAGCCGCACGACGCCGCCTACCGACGCGCAAGGGTACTGCTACGCAAAAAACTTTCCGGATCCAGCCTGACGCCTGGGGATATTCTAAGGTAAGGAATCTGTCACTAACGTGTCTCTTTCAGATTCTAGCTGCAGATTCCTTACCTTTGAATTTCCCAGGCTCCAGGCTGGATCCGGAAACTTTTGCTGAGCAATACCCCTTGCGCGCGACATCGAGTGGCGCCATTCGGCTCCGCGTGACGTAGTCGGCGTCGTTTATGACATTGCGGTGCCTATATAGGCCCCACCCAGGCGCATGGACGTCAGTACTTTTCGGTTTTTATTCCACGCCAGAAGCTCAGAGCCATGAAGTAACTGACGTAGTCGTGTGCAAAACTAGGGCCCTGAAAAGGGGAACAACTCTAGCCCTACAATATCAGTCCGCAAAGCGGGGAGGCATGGGTGGGGCTGTAAGGAATCTGCAGCTAGATAGAGTCTCTACCAGATAATGCGTTACCGAAGGTAAGTAACTTGTTCATCTGATAGAGACTTCTAGCTGCAGATTCCTTACCTTTGAATTAGATACCCGAGCCATACCATCCCGGCGGTGGGTTGCAGACTCATACCCTAAACTAAAAAGTCTTGCAGGACAGAACGGGCAAAATGCCCATCCCTGCGTACTTGCCCATCAAGGCAGCAATGTTTTGCCCACGTCGCTGCCTGACAGATGTCTTGGACTGGGACACCCCGAGCCATGGCCGCAGTCGCAGCCTTTCCCCTGGTGGAATGGGCTCTTAATCCCTCAGGATCCTGCTTCTTTGCCAAGGCATAACAAATCTTGAATCAGAGAACGACCCAGCGAGAGATGGTCCTTTTCTGCACTGCCCTTCTTCCCTTCTTTGCTCCCACGTACCCCACAAAAGGTTGGTCATCCACCCGGAACTCTTTTGTGCGGCCAAGGCAGAACGACAAGGCTCTTTTTGGGTCCAGTCGGTGGAGACGCTCCTCTTCCTTAGAGGGATACGGGGGAGCAAAGAAAGTGGGGAAAGTGATGGACTGACCCAGATGGAATGGGGTCACAACCTTTGGCAAAAAAGATGCCCTGGTGCGAAGCACCACCTTGTCCGGAAAGGACATAAGATAAGGAGGCAAGCAAGATAATGTCTGCAACTCACTCACCCTCCGGACAGATGTAACCGCCAATAAGAAGGCTGTTTTGATGGTTAACAGCCGGAGGTGACAATTGTTCAAAGGGAGCACACATTAGATAGGTAAGGACCAAATTAAGGTCTCACTGTGGCATAACAAAGGGCATGGGTGGAAATAAGTGAGCCAGCCCTTTTAGAAATCTATTTACAACAGGAGATTTGAAGAGAGAGGGCTGGTCTGGCAGTCGCAAAAAAGCAAACAGAGCAGAGAGGTAACCCTTGAGAGTTCCTAAAGCAGAGCCCTGCCTGGCATGGGTTAGAATGAATAAAAGGACAGTAGAAGAAGTGTCAATGGAACTTTCTGTACAGTATGATACAAATTTCTACCAACGGCAGGCGTATACCATCTTAGTGGAGGGCTGCAAAAATAACGTTACAGACTTCAGGAGGAAGGTCAAAAGCTATCCGCTGTCTCCGCTCAATCTCCACGGATGGAGACGCAGAGTTGACAGGTTCGGGTGGAGAACCCTCCCCTGCTGTTGTGACAGAAGATCCTCCCGAAGGGGCAGCCTGATCGGAGGATCGATACTCATTCTCAGAAGCTCTGTATACCAGACTCTCCTCGCCCAGTCTGGAGCCACACGAATGACTTGGGCCCGGTCGCTCCTGATCTTCAGAACCCTGGGCAGGAATGGTATGGGCAGAAAGGAGTACAACATGCCTGAGCTCCACTCGTGACAAAAAGCATAGTCGAGCGATAGCCGCCTTGGAAACTCCAGGGAGCAGAACCGCTGATACTGCGCGTTCTCTTCGGAGGCAAACAAATCTAACCAAGGTTCTTCCCACTGCTGAAAGAGACCTTGTGCCACCTCCGAAGGAGACGCCACTCGTGATCCGCTAGGCATCGTCGGCTGAGTTTGCCCGCCCTGGCATTCAGAGAATCTACCAGGTGTTGAACCACCAGGGTTATACCCTGCTGTTCCAGCCATGTCCAGAGACTCGGGCCTCTCGACAAAGGGTCCACGACCCCACACCGCCCTGCTTGTTGCAATACCACATGGCGGTGGTGTTGTCTGTGAACACCTGCACTAACTTCTCCTTGACAGAGGGAAGGAATGCCTTCAATACCAACTGAATCGCTCAGAGCTCCAGCAAATTTATGTTGAGTCCCTTCTCCGCTGAAGACCAGTGTCCCCTGATCTCCACCTCTCCCAGGTGGCCGCCCCATCCCAGAAGTAATGCATCTGTCACGACAGTGAGATCTGGTTGGGGAAGGGAGAGGGGTCCGCCATTGACCCAATCGCGGTTTGTTAACCATCCCTTCAGATCCTTCTGAGATCTGAACCACGTCGGTGAGATTTCCCCGATGCTGCGACCATTGGAACTTCAAGTCCCAGTGCAGAGCCCGCATATGCCATCTGGCGTGTTTTACCAACAGGATGCAGGAGGTCATGAGGCCCAACAGCCTCTGAGACAGTCTCACCGAAATCCAGGCTAGAGACTGAAATATCAGAATCATAGCCCGAATATCCTGGACTCGCTGCTCGGGAGGATAAGCCCAAAACTGCACTGTGTCCAGAACAGCTCTGATGAAAGGGAGCGTCTGAGAAGGAATCAGATGTGATTTCGGCCTGTTTATAGAGAACCCCAGCGAATGCAGAATGTTCACCGTAGTCTGAAGGTGGGAGCCTGGGGCGAGGACGCCTTCTACAGCCAGTCGCCGAGGTAGGGGAAGACTGACACCCAGCAGATGAGCTACGAACACAGACATCACCTTGGTGAACACCCGAGGGGTGCTGATAAGGACAAAGGGGAGCACAGTAAACTGAAAGTGCTCGCGGCCTACCTTGAGCTGCAGGTAAGACCTGTGGCCCGGCAGGATGGGAATATGAAAGTACGCGTCTTACAGGTCCAACGCTACCAACCAGTCTTCTTGGTCTAGGGCAGACAAGACTTGAGCCAAAGTGAGCATTTTGAATTTCTCCTTTTTGAGGAAGAGATTGACGGTCCGAAGATTTAAAATGGGCAGTAGCCCCTTGTTCTTCTCCGGAATCAGAAAGTAGCGGGAATAACATCCACTGCCTACTTCTGAAACTGGGACCCTTTCTATAGCTCCCTTGGCCAAGAGAGTCGTAACTTCCTCTTGGAGCAACTTTAAATGATCCTCCACCAGCCGTTCCTGATTTGGCAGAATATGAGGAGGAAAAGAAAGAAAAGGTAGGGAATAGTCCTCATGAACTATCTGCAAGACCCAGTTATCCGATGTTATGGATCTCCAGTGTGGGAGATGATGACGAATTCTCCCACCAACTGCAGTAGTGTGGTCCTGCAGAATCAGCCTAGAATTGCTTGGAGGATGCGGCTGCTGGAGGCAGTGTAGTTGACGACTTCTGGCCTCCATTCAGAGATCGGAATGCACCGCATCCTCGTACGGCTTGGGCAGTCTGTGCGGGACGGTGGCTGGGATATGGCTGACGCGGCTTGAAACCGCTTCAGGGGCGAAAGGAAGACTAGCCACAGGGGGTGGAGGAGAGGCCCAAGGATCTGGCCGTAGCTCAAGTCTTTGAACCTGACCAGGGACGAGTCTGCCTTTTCCCCAAAAAGGGGGGTTCCGTCAAAGGGCATGCTTATCAAATTGGCTTGGACATCGCCAGAGAAGCCAGTTGTACGAAGCCAGGTGTGGCGCCTCAAGGCCACCGTCTTTGAAATCGACATGCCCAGTGAATCGGTCGTATCTAGGTCACACCGTATGGTGAATTTTGCTGCGTCTATCCCATCCTTGACAGCTTGGGAGAGTACAGCCCGGGCCTCCTCTGGGAGTTGTGGCAGCACTTGCGCAACCGTCTCCCAAAGGGAATGTGAGAAACGGGCCAATAAGCATGCAGTATTCACCGACCGCAATGCCAGGCTGGAGAAAGAAAACAACTTCTTCCCGAATGAATCCAGCTTCTTGGATTCCCTATCCGGTGGGGCAGAAGGGAATGCGCCTTGGGACATAGAGGCCTGCACCACCAAACTCTCTGGGGTGGGGTGTTGGCTGAGGAAATTGTGGTCGCTCGGAGCTGGGCGATGGCGGTGTGCAATCGTCCTATTCACAGGAGCCCCTGTGCTAGGTTTGGACCATGTTCCTAGAAGTACGTCTTTAAAGGGCAACAGGGGTTCAGACGTGGAAGCCCCAGATTGAAGCACCTCACTTAGATTAGTCCTGACCTGCACCGAGGGCAGCTCCAGCCCAAGGACCTCGGCTGCCCTCTTAACCACCATGGCATAGGATGCCTCCTTCTCTGCAGACACTGTTGGCGGAGAGAGCATGCCAGTATCTGGAAAAGTATCCAGTCCACTGGCCTCCCCAAGTTCCCCATACCAGTCCAAATTCTCCTCAGAAACTTCCTGGGTTTCAGGAGGGTTTTCAGACCCCTCCCATTCCTCTCCTGAGCCTAGCACATCCTCAAAGTGCTCAGGCGACAACATAGAACCTCTGGGTTCTATCGACATCGGAATTGGCGCCGTTCAACGCCGTTCCAGCTCCGTGTCGTCGAGGATGAGTCTTGCGCCGCCGCCGGGCATCGTGACGTCGCAGGTATTGACTTCGAATTCGACATCGGGGGAAGGTCGCGTTGGCACGACCGGCGTCGAACCGGATCAGGGATCGGATCCCTGGAGCCCCACCGGTGTCGTGGCCGGAGGAGACGGTGTCGAATCCAATGGGGCCCCTTCTGAACCCGCGGGGCCTGAAAACTCTCCAGCGGGGTTGTTCTGCTCAAATACACGGCGCATGGCCACGTAAAACTCTTTAATCTGAGCGGGAGTCGCTCCGGCTCCCGGAAAAGGGGGGGAGACGCGAAGTCGACTCTGGCTCTGCGCAACCGGGCCTAGAACGTTGGTGCTCCTTACCTCTCTCGACGACTGACGCCAGTTGAGGTGAAGACGAAGTCCGTTTGGATGATGACTACTTCTTGTGCCTCTTCCCCAAGTGTCCTGAGGACCTCGAATGGGAGGAAGAGGACTTAAGGCTCCGTGAGTGGTCCCACAACCTCCTCTTCTTCGATCGGGACTGCGACCTCCTCGGAGTCTCGCTTGACGGTGTCGACTGCTGGGCAGCGAGTAACTTCATCGCCCGCTCCCTCAAGGTCTTCGGAGCCATCGCCCGGCAGTCCAAACCGGACTTTGTATCGTGGTCGCGCTCGAGACACCACAGACATACGTGGTGGGGATCGGTGACCGACATCATGGGGGAACAAGCCCCGCACGGCTTGAAACCTGTCTTCCTCGAAGACATCCCTCGCACACAAAGTCAGAAATCCAAAAACTTTTCAACAAAAGTCGAGAAAAAGACTGCCAAAAAGCGGGAGAGGGGTAGCTCTTCCCAGATCGGCGCTTAACTGGCACGGAAAGAAAAGAACTGACGTCCACGAGCCCGGGTGGCGCTTATATAGTCTGCGACGTCATAACCGACGCTAACGATGCCGACGATGTCACGCGGAGCCGAACGGAGCCACCCGACGTCACGCGCAAGGTGTATTGCTCAGCAAAAGTTTCCGGATCCAGCCTGGCGCCTGGGAAATTCAAAGGTAAGGAATCTGCAGCTAGGAGTCTCTATCAGATATTCTCAGCAAGAAGTGGTAAGCCGACGTGAGAGTGCTAAAGTCCTAATATATGTTTTGACAAACAAATCCCCCTTTCTGGCCAGTGCAGGTCACAGGCAGGAGTTAACATTAATGCTTAGAAACTAGGTACTTACCTGTAAAAATAGTTTTGAATCTTGATCCTCTTTAAGATTCCCATGCTGTGAATTATGCCACCATTTTCTTATGGGAGTTGACCATAAGAGGGTTCAGTATGACTCACGCTGACGTCTCCATCTTTAAATACTTTCTGTTCATGTTATTTACATGTACTAAGATATTCAATGTTTTTCTGACATTTTCAAGCATTACGGTCTACACCTGCATGGTGGAAGGACAGCATTTGAATCTAGCAGTTTCAAAATCATAGTTAAAGGTAAGTAGGAGTTTATTTTGTATTATAGGCATATTCTAAATTCACATAGTGTGCACAGATTGAAGAAGCATTTCCACTTATGAAGGAAGGTGGGTAGAATAAACAAAGCCAAACAAATGTTTTAAATTACCTGAGCTTCTCTGGGAGACTGCACATCCACATTATGGGGTTTAATAGATGTGTGCAGACAATGTTGCTGCTGTGTGCTTTTGGCCAGATTTTCAAAGATGTGCCTTACAACAAATAGCACAACTGGACTGTTTGTGTCATCCATCTTGCTATAATTTATTTAGCAACTTGCATTCCATTTACTTGTGGAGCATGAGCCACAAAGAATTGTGTTTTCAGCCATATGATTAGCGTTTTTAAGGCATTCAAAGTATGCAAAGCTCTTTCTGCATGTACTTTGATTTCTGAAAAAGGACAGTAAGTTAATGGTTTGAAGTACATGAAAATGAGATACAAACTGATAAATCTTTTTCGGGTTCATTTTCTCATAGATCAGTAATCAAACTTCAAAGAAAGGCTCTTGTATAATTAGTGGTTGAATTTACCAATCCTATGTACGGAAGTAATGGCTTAGAAAGCTGTTTTTAAATGTTAAATATTTCTGTGTTGCCTTATGCATTGATTCAAATGATGGATTTTTACAACTGCTTAAGGTAATATATACATTCTAACATAGTGCTGGAACTTGGTGTGAAGGAAACATATTTCATTCTTCCACTGGTAATCCCCGGTACAGTAAACAACAATTCTCCACCAACACCTCTTGTGTATATTTCAACTGCAGACAAATCTGCTCTTCATGGTGCATAAAGTAGCTTGCAGTCTAGTAAATACATCAAGTATTCAATGTTTATCATGTCAGATTTGTTTATTTGACCAACTGAGTTTATCCCAGCAAACAAAAAGCAACCACATTGCTCCATAACAGGTCAGTAATGCTAGTTTCCTTGCCTTTAATCACCTAAAACACATCTGTGATAGGATTAAGTGCCATATCTCTATGACATCAGGAGCCATGCTGCTGAGTTAATAGTTTCAGAGAGATGAAAGTTTCTCTTCCCAATCATTGGTAAGTGCGGAAAAATCAGCAGACGTTGGACCTTTTACTGCGACAATATGATTAAGGGGCAAACACCATCTCAGTTGCGCCCATTGTGGTGCTACTAGTATCATGGTGAAATGTTAGAGTTAGCACTTGTTGAGAACTAGAGGAATAATTGTATTGTTGAAAAAGAGTAAGCAAGTGTCCTGTCCCAGTTTACTGGCAGAGCATTTCTAGATGAGCATGAGTGAAGAAACATAGATGCACATTAGTGCCATTTTGCAATTTCTTTGAAAGTCAACACAGTTATGTTTGGTGTTCCACATGTTGTGAAGAAGTCTGGCAATTTCCTGAACTACGTTATTTTGTATTTCTACTACTTTCCTGTATATTGACATTAGAAACCCTAAGGACTAAGCTGAGAGACACCTCTTTTGTAAGGCGCCGCGCCATCTATATAAAGAAGCAAGGGAAGCTAGGTTGAGAGCTCTGAAGGAGGAGGCTTGGGATACATGACAAGAGACAGTGGTGTCGAAGAATAGCAGGGACTTTTGGAGCGTCATCAATGCTCCACTCTTTAAAGATGACACAGATATTAACCTTGAACTACATGTGAATGAGGAAGTGTGGGTGGCTCATTTTGAAAAAAATCTTTGGGAAGTCAGAGGAAGGAAATCCCATTATCCTGTACCCCGCAGACTGCGATTGCGGATAGTATGTCCTTCGATCTGGAAGAGATGAGACGGGGAATGGACCAGTGTAGAAGATCCAAGGCCCCTGTTCCTGATGGGGTTCCCATCAACTTCTTTTTAGATAATATAGAGCTTTGGGCCCCATTATTGCAAATGTTTTTAATGCCATAGCCAAAACTGGCACTCCCCCTTCCTGGAAAAAGACAGTAATAATCCCCATTTATAATAAATGTCTCGCGCTGCGCAAGCACTGCTACGCAGTGCAACGCTAGGCGCGAGACCTAAAAAGGGGAGCAAGGCTTCACCTAAAATGCATAGACCCATCTCGTTACTTGATGGAACAGCAAAATTAATGGGTTGATTATTATTGAACAGATTAGAGATATGGGCTCGAGAGAGGAACATACTAATTCCTTCACAGTACGGTTTTAAAAAAGGAAAAGGGACAATCGACCAATGTCTTAACTTAAACCTGCTTATCTCCAAGTATACGGTGGCCAAGAAAGGCCATCTTTATATGGCCTTTATGGATTTATCGGCTGCTTTTGACTGTGTCATCCACTCAAAGTTATGGGAAATTATGCAAGGCATGGGAATAGAGATGACAATAATAAGGTTTATACACAAAATGTATTCCCAAGCTACTGCCTGTGTTCGCTTTGGGAGAGACGGGGAATGTACGAGACAGTTCAGCATCTTTCGCGGTGTCATACAGGGCTGGGTACTCGCGCTCTTTCTCTTCTCGATTTATACTAATGGTGTGGAAGCGGCTCTGGCTGGGTCTATCACAGATGTCCCCAAAGTAAACGCAGACTGTGTCCCGATACTCCTTTATGCAGACGACGCAGTGCTGTTGGCGAGGACTGGTAACACACTGCAGAGGCTCATAGGGGAGTATACAAAATTTATGAATTATTTGGATCTTCAGGTTAATGAGCCGAAATCTTTCATACTTGTGGCAGGAGTGAGAATGAAGAAACCTAAAAAATTGTTCATAGATGGGAGAAGATTAGAGGTGGTGGATACCTTCTCCAATCTAGGTGTCTTATTTGGCAGCAAGAACACTTGGCAAAATATGGTGGTAAACGGAGGGTTCCAAATGGAACAAGCATTGGCAAAGCCAATAGGTCTCGCCTTTGGGATTAACTTTGTCAATGGTTTATAGCTTTTAGCATACCCGATGCTGTGCAGCATAGCTGAAGAATAAAAAAATATATACATGTTTTTGATGCTGCCGATTGATGGTTTCCAGGGATTATATTACTCACCTTTTCCAGGAATAAAATGCCTGGAAGAAAGAGTACGATAATTATGTGGTCCTAGTCTCAAGAGGGACAGTTTGCAGAGTCTGAACCAAACCTGCAACAGTGGGTGCATCTACAAGCCACACCGTGTGGGTGTTTCATGTATTTGTGTTCTTCTGGAGTAATTATACCTGACCAGAAAGGTATGACTGTGTATAAAGTGTATATGTTAATGGAAAACTATTTAATAAAGGAAAGACTCCCTCGTTGAAGGCCCGTGGCAAAAGTGTGTTTGGCATTGGGTAGCCCTATCGTTTACGTGCATGCATATGGATTAAGGTCACAGGTTGAAAGGACCAGGCACTATGGTTAAAAATGCAAATGCATGCAGGTACCTCCTCTGCTGACCTGAATGCCTCAGCAGATTCTATCTGGAGAGGACATTGTAGTTTCATCACAGTTGCAAGTTTCCACAGTTCCAGGTTCCCTCCGAACAGTTCCGGATCTGAATGGTATGTGTACTGAAATGTACAGGAATCCGGTGTGTACATCCCAAGCCACTTACAGAGATAGTCACAGAACAATGAAACCAATGCAAGGTGTGTTAGGCAGAGCATGTATTGCTGCTTGGAAAAGGTGCCACACACGTCCCGCTGAAGGCTGGATGAAGGGAGTGAGTGCTCTGCCCACAAAAGCCAGCTTTGAATGAACAGCACATGATGGACGATAGTGAATGAATGGTACTGTGCAATGGCTCTCAGGTCTACAAACGAGTGAAGAGAGCTACAGCCTTGTCTCGTATTGTATTTATATAGCGGTTACTACCCCTGATGAGGTGTCAAAGCGCTTTTTGGTGAGTAGCATGCTACTGCATATCCCAAAAAGGATTAGTGGTGGATTAGTATGTAAACTACTCCCGTGAATGAAGGCACTAGTTTGATGTACAAGGGAAGTCATGGCTGCACTTAAGGCTCGTCTGGTATGTACACAGCGATAAATGCTGTTAGACATGCTGTTGAATGACGGATGTTCAAACTCAGTGAGCCTGGGCTCAGTGAATGATGCCACTCAAGTACCGCCCTGCCCAAAACTCTTCGCATGAGTGGTGCCATACAAACGATTTCTCAAAAGTGAATAAATAGTATTAATCTTGTTACTCACACTTAAAAGATTGATGCTATACCATAGACTCGTTGAGACTAAACCATGGATGGACGGTGCCATAGGAGAGGCACAGCAAAGCCTGTAAATATCAAATAATCTACAACAGCGAATGGTGGTCTGTTGAGTGCCCCTTGAAAAGAAAAAAGCATGAAAGTGTTTAAAAAAAAAAAAAAACGTTTGGGGAGAGCAACTGCGGGGTGTGGAGCGGAAAGCAATGCAGGGACCGAAGCAAATCTAAGGGGTGCTCATCGTTGCATCTATGTGCCCTTAACGTTGTCTCGCACATTACAGGCACTGGTAAAGCTTGGGTACCGCACGCTGAACAAAGCTACTGAATAATCCCCAAAAATCACGCAAGGCCCTGGCTGTGGCAGCAGCGTTGGGTGGTGCTATGTGCAGTACTAAAGGGCAGCAGATCTGCGGTGCAGGCTTGAAAGTGCATGGACAAGTCATGGTATTTAAGGAGTGTTTGTTGGAAAAATAAAGGTGAAGATAGTTGCCGTACACAAGAGTCTTGTGACATTTTGGGATTGAGTGTCTTGGAAAGTACGAACGGATTTCAGGAAACAACGGAGACTTTCTATCGAGTGCCTGGGTTAAAGTCTACATTGCAGACGGCTTGAGGCTTCTGGGGATCAGGATACCACAAGAGGAGAGGTACCTTATTGGCTGCTGCGCTTGGGTCCGGCATCCGCCACCGCGGAGCTTTCGAAATGTGGTGAGCTTGAAGCACAAGTTACTAACTTCTGTAACGATATATCTGTAAGAGACAGTAGTTAGTGACAGATTCCTTACCTTAGAATATCCCCAGGCGTCAGGCTGGATCCGGAAAGTTTTTGCGTAGCAGTACCCTTGCGCGTCGGTAGGCGGCGTCGTAAGGCTCCGCGTCCGTCGTCGGCGTCGTGATTGCCGGGATGACGTCGCGGGCAGTACTTAGACGCCGCCCCTGCGCGCTGACGTCAGTTCTGTACACGACTTTCCGCGCCAGGAACGCAGAGCCATGCAAGAAGCTGACATAGGTGTCTGAAAAATACTAGGGCCCTGAAAGGGATGTCCTTAACCCTAGAAATCAGTTCGCAGAACGGGGAGGATGGGTGGGGCGGTAAGGAATCTATCACTAACTAATGTTTCTTACAGATATATCGTTACACAAGTTAGTAACTTGTGCATCTGAAAGAGACACGTTAGTGACAGATTCCTTACCTTAGAATAGATACCCCAGCAATACCAACCCCGGTGGTGGGTCTGCGAACAAAGATCAGACAAGGAAGTCTCGGTGAACAGAACGGCCAAAGAAGCCGTCCCTCCGGACTTGGCTGTCAAGGCAGTAATGCTTGGTAAACGTGTGCAGCGAGGCCCACGTAGCTGCCTGACAGATATCCTGCAGCGGAACACCGCAGCCTAAAGCCGTGGTAGCAGCCGTTGCCCTGGTGGAATGGGCACGCAGCCCAACAGGAGGCTCCTTCTTAGCCAAAGAATAGCAGGCTTTGATACACAAGGTTACCCAGCGGGAGATGGTTCTCTTGTGCACCGCCCGACCTTTTTTTGGCGCCCACGTACCCAACAAAGAGCTGGTCATCCTCCCGGAAGTGTTGTGTGCGGTTGATATAAAAGGAAAGCGCATGTTTTGGGTCCAGACGGTGGAGCCTCTCTTCCTCTCTGGAAGGATGCGGAGGCGGAAAGAAGGTGGGCAAAGTGATGGTCTGCCCAATGTGGAAGGCAGTAACCACCTTTGGCAAGAAGGACGGACGCGTCCTAAGAACAACCTTGTCTGGATGGACAGACAGAAAGGGAGGTTTGCATCATAGAGCCTGGAGCTCACTCACCCGCCGAGCGGAGGTGATGGCCACCAGAAAGGCTGTCTTCAGAGTCAGAAGACGAAGAGGACAGTTATGTAGAGGCTCAAAGGGAGCGCACATGAGAAAGGTAAGAACCAAGTTCAAGTCCCACTGAGGCATCACAAACGGAACAGGAGGGAAGAGGTGTGTAATGCCTTTTAGGAACCTGTTAACAACAGGGGACTTGAAAAGGGAGGGCTGATCAGGAAGCCTGAGGAAGGACGAGATGGCACAAAGATAGCCCTTGATGGTACCCAGGGCAGAACCCTGTTGGGCCAGGGAAAGAAGGAACAGAAGAACCTCAGAAAGAGGGGCAGAGAGGGGGTTCACAGCCTTTGCTGTGCACCATGCCACAAACTTGTTCCACCTGCAGGCGTATACCACCTTAGTGGAGGGACGCCTGGCTGCCAGAATCACATCACAAACTTCGGGAGGCAAGTCGAAAGGAATCAACTGCCGCCGCTCAAGCTCCACGCAAGCAGGTGGAGGCTAGACAGGTTCGGGTGGAAGACCGTCCCCTGCTGCTGCGACAGAAGATCCTCCCGAAGAGGCAGACGGATCGGGGGATCGACGCTCATACTGAGTAGCTCGGGATACCAAACTCTTCGAGCCCAGTCCGGAGCCACAAGGATGACTTGGGCCCGGTCGCGCCGAATCTTCTTCAACACTCTGGGTAGAAGTGGTATAGGCGGAAAGGCGTACAACAGACCGCAACTCCACTCGCGACGAAAAGCGTCGCCGAGCGAGTGCCGCCTTGGAAATTCCAACGCGCAGAACTGATGACATTGTGCGTTCTCTTCGGTGGCGAATAGATCTAAGCAAGGCTCTCCCCACTGCAGAAAGAGTCCTTGCGCCACTTCCGAGTGAAGACGCCATTCGTGATCCATCATGCACCTGCGGCTGAGTTCTTCCGCCCTGGCGTTCAGGGAACCTGTCAGGTGTTGAACCATCAGGAACATGCCCTGATGTTCCAGGCATGTCCAGAGGCGCAGAGCCTCCTGACAGAGGGTCCACGACCCCACCCCGCCTTGTTTGTTGCAGTACCACATGGTGGTGGTGTCGTCTGTGAACACCTGCACTACCTTCCCTTTGACAGAGGGAAAGGATGCCTTGAGTGCAAGTCGGATCGCCCGGAGCTCCAGAATGTTGATATGGAGCCGGGACTCCGCCGGAGACCAGAGGCCTCTGATCTCCGCCTCTCCCATGTGACCGCCCCATCCCAGAAGGGACGCATCCGTCACAACTGTGTGCTCTGGCTGAGGAAGGGAGAGGGATCTGCCCATGACCCATTGCCGGTTCGAGAGCCACCACTGCAACTGTTTTGCAGTCCCCTCCGAGATCTGGACGTGATCGGACAGGTTGCCCTGGTGCTGCGCCCACTGGAACTTCAGGTCCCACTGCAGAGCCCGCATATGCCATCTGGCATGATCGACCAGCAGGATGCAGGAGGCCATGAGGCCCAGCAGCCTCAGGGTCATCCGTACCGAAACCCAGGATAAAGGCTGAAAGATCGGAATCATAGCCTGAATATCCCGGACTCGCCGTTCGGGAGGATAGGCCCGAAACTGCGTTGTGTCCAGAACTGCTCCGATGAAAAGGAGCTGTGGAGAAGGAATCAGATACGACTTCGGCACATTGATGGAGAACCCCAGCGAGTGCAGGAGTTCGGCCGTAGTCTGGAGGTGGGAGTCTGGGACGAGCCCGCCTTCAGCAGCCAGTCGTCGAGGTAGGGGAAGACTGGAACCCCTGCCCGGCGCAGATGAGCTGCGACCACCGCCATCACTTTCGTGAACACCCGAGGGGCACTTGTAAGGCCAAAGGGAGCACGGTGAACTGAAAATGCTCGAGGCCTACCGTGAACCGCAGGTAACGCCGGTGGGCCGGCAGGACGGGGATGTGAAAATAAGCGTCCTGCAAGTCCAACGCTACCAACCAGTCTCCAGGGTCGAGGGCAGTCAAGACCTGAGCTAGGGTGAGCATCTTGAACTTCTCCTTCCGGAGGAAGCGATTGACGTTCCGGAGGTCCAAGATAGGACGCATGTCCTCCTTGTCCTTTTTGGGCACCAGAAAGTAGTGGGAGTAGCAACCACGTCCTACTTCTGGGGTCGGAACATGCTCGATTGCCCTCTTGGCCAAGAGGGCCGTGACTTCCTTCTGCAGAAGCACCAAGTGATCCCCTGACATGCGGTGGAATTGAGGTGGCATGGCTGGGGGGTGGTCTCGAAGGGGAGGGAGTAGCCCCTTCGGACAATGTCCAAGACCCACCTGTCCGAGGTGATGGCACGCCAGTGGTGAAGGTGATGGCGGACCCTGCCCCCTACTGGCGTGCTGTGCACCTGAAAGGAAGGACTAGGAGGGCTTGGAGGCCGCGGACGGGGCGGAGTTGGTGGCCTGACCCGCACGCTGGTTGCCCGAACCGCCACGGCGGTAGCCACGTCCTTGGCCACGCGAAGACGCTTGCTGCGCGGGCCGGTGGCTGGGCAGCGGACGTGACTGGGCGCCCCTTCCGTGGCCACGAAAGGGGCGAAAAGCAGAGGTTAGCGGAGGGCGCACAACAGAAAGGCCCAGGGACTTGGCAGTAGCCCGTGAGTCCTTAAAACGCTCCAGCGCATGGTCTGCTTTGGAACCAAAAAGACCGACTGCATCAAAGGGCATGTCCATGAGTGTATTCTGGACATCACCCGAGAAACCAGTTGTTCTCAGCCAGGCGTGGCGACGCAGCGCCACCGTCGTTGCAAGCGATCTGCCCAGCGAGTCGGCGGTATCAAGGCCTCAACGTATGGTGTACTTTGCCGCATCCCTACCTTCCGCAATGGTGCGGGTAAGCAGTGTCTGGACCTCCTCAGAACACTGGGGCAAAACGGCCGCCACTGAATCCCACAGAGAGTGGGAATATCGGCCCAAAAGGCAAGCGGTGTTGACGGACCGCAAGCCAGCACTGGAGGAAGAAAAGGCCTTCTTCCCAAATTGGTCCAGGCGTTTGGATTACCTATCCGGAGGGGCGGTAGGGAAGGCGGTTTGGGAGGCAGAGGCTTGGACAACCAAGCTCTCGGGGGTGGGATGTTGAGAGAGAAACAAGGGGTGGCCCGGAGCAGGGCGATGGCGTCGGGCCACGTTCCTATCCACAGGAGCCCCTGTGGTGGGCTTGGACCAGGTGCCCAAAAGAACGTCAGATAGTGCATCATTAAACGGAAGCAATGGCTCCGAGGAGGTAGCTCCCGGCTGAAGCACTTCCGTCAGGAGGTTAGTCCTGACAGCCACAGTAGGCAATTGGAGGTGCAAGGCTCCAGCTGCTCTACGCAACACCGTTGCGAAATTTGCTCCCTCCTCCGTAGCCACGGAAGGAGGAGACAATTATATCAAATAAACAATGGTATCAAGGAAACAATACTGAATGATTTTTGGGAAGAGCACATTTAATTACCCTCTCTTAAATGATTATTCACAATAAATGCATCAATACTTTTTATAATATCACAAACAAAGACGCCTAGTCAAAGTAGGAAAAAACAACAAATGGCATGAATCACAATACATTATACATCAAAAAATAATAACATATAACAAAACCCCACAAACAAATATACATATAGTGTCCCCCTACACTTTTGGGTGAACCACTAGGAGATAGTCTAAGTGAAACACTGTTAGGTTTATAAACTGATTGGCCTAGCTCTAGTGTAACACCACATAGTTCCAAAAATCATTATAAATCCAGGGACTTCTCCTTAAAAAGTGTCGACGTGACCACGTTTCAGCCTTTTCTTCTTAGGCCTCCTCAGGACAGGGGTTATAAAATAATGGTCCTATGGGTCAGGGTGGGACGATCTCTTATGCTTAATAATCCAATCCCCCGAACACAATATCTCCCTATCAATAGGGTGACCTCGTGTCAACCCCCAGTAATGACGGGATCTGTTTCAATTTATTGACATCTTCTTCGGAATAGCTCACCATATACGGTTCTGACATTCTTTCCAACCAATAAAGTACATATACACCATTTAACAATAAATATATCACAGTATACAAATAATATCCCACAATGGCTAAGCGCCAAAGACTATGAAAAATTGCAATTACTTTCTATATAACAACATCAATGTACATTTTCCATCAAACCACCTCACACTTCACAAAGTGTTAAGAACCAATAATAAACAACAGGGGTATACCCTAATAACCCTAAGATACCTGGGTATAGGACATAATTATTGCAAATAAACAATGGTATCAAGGAAACAATACTGAATGATTTTTGAGAAGAGCACATTTAATTACCCTCTCTTAAATGATTATTCACAATAAATGCATCAATACTTTTTATAATATCACAAACAAAGACGCCTAGTCAAAGTAGGAAAAAACAACAAATGGCATGAATCACAATACATTATACATCAAAAAATAATAACATAACAAAACCCCACAAACAAATATACATATAGTGTCCCCCTACACTTTTGGGTGAACCACTAGGAGATAGTCTAAGTCAGGGGTCTCCAACCTTTTCTGTAGTGAGAGCTACTTCTAATCAGTGAAAATCGTCGTGAGCTACTAAAGGCCAAGCAGCTTGCGCATATTTCCGAGAGACCCCCCTACGCCCATCTGTAAGGGCTACACTAGTATTTGAGCTACAGTTGACTGCGCAACCGCGGAGTGTTGTTGTTTGTGTATTGTTGAGGGCAGGAAGGTTATATTTGTACTAACATTACTACAATAATATCATGGCTAGCCAAGTAACCTCATATCGGTTGTAACACTTTCAGACAGTCCTGGCTTTTAGATTACATTTTGCATGCTGACATTAAGAGCCCAAACTTCCAATTACAAAAGCACATTCACAAGGCCCAGAATGTAACGTGCTATTGGGCAGAAAGTCAAGATTGGATGAGAGTCTCATGTGACTTGTCTGCTAGCATCTCTGGAAATGGAAGATGGACATATATTTTCATGAAGACACATTTACACCTTGCTCTTCCAGCCTTCTTTTGTTTTAAATTTAGTCCATTACTTAAATTACATTATTTGTGATTCGAAGCGTTCCTATTTAAAAAAAACTTTAAAAATCCCTCTTTAAAACTTCATTTTGTGTTGTTGTCCATCTGCCTTAGCTGCAGAGAATGGGCTTGTTTTTGTGAACTTGGCCGGACAAATTGCCACCATGTGTAACCCACCTTGACTGCCTTTTGTTGTGACAGCCGAGAACACTACCCATCTCCTGTGTAAAGATGTTTGATTTGTAAGATAACAGTGGGGCAGAATGTGCCTTGGGGCCTCCGACCTTTGCTACTTCCAGTAAGGCAGAGGTAATGCATATGATGAGCATTGTACACCCCTGACAGCACAGACACTTGGTACATAATGGATGTACAGCGTGACACCCCTGACAATACACACTTGGTACATAATGGATGTGAAGTGTAACACCCCCTGGCATCAGAAACACTTGTTACGTAATGGATCATGATGTAACCTCCCTCAACGTCCCACAGGTGGACACTTTTTGACATTCTAACAAGCATCGCCTCACCCTAAAAATGATCTGGCATAAGACTAAACACAAACATGGTAGCAAGCATGCCTAATGTTTTATTTAAGCGAGCCTTTGAAAGTTGCACTCCTATGAAACACTGTTTTATAACGTTTCAGCTAAACCTGGGAATGTGAGCACATACCCTGCCTATTTTATTGAAGTGTTTCTATGCAAATGAAGAATTACATGTGTACGATTTTAATTGTTTACATTTAACATTTTTCAGCTCTTGAAACTATTCCTTCAAGCGGAAAAATAAATCACTTTCTGTTTCGTTGCAGTGTGCAAATATAAAGCTTATTTAAACACGGGAGATCTTGACATAAATAGAATCTGCATTAGCAAAAAAACGGAGTGAAACGCTGCCTTTTCACTCCGGTTTTTTGTTAATGGTTTCATGTGACCCGGACTGCCACTGAGCCGCCTCGCCGATACAACTATCAGGCAAGGGCAGGGGCTCGCTACGGGTGTGGAGCTGATGAGGCCTGCGTAGGGTTCCTTAGCTTACCTGCTGCTCCGGTGAAACTTGTGGCATGCTGAACAAGGCAGGTGGTACGGGTCTCGGTGGCAGTTTAATACTGCTTGCACCACCTGCACGCTTTCCAGCACCGGCCGCTCCGCTCTGCCATGCCTGCTGCTCTGCACCGGCCCTCGATGCGCAGGATAAAAGCGCGGTGCCAGGATGTGAAAGACAGGCGGCTGCGAGACTACTGGAGGAGCAACGTCATCCTCTTTGGCCCGCCCACCCCTCCTCAGCTAAACTCAGTTAAGCTAATCTGAGCAGCTGGTGTGGGCGGTCAACGTCTACATAAAAAAGGCCGAAATACTCTCAACGATGTTAATGGCCGATTAAATTGTGACACTACCAGCGCGAGCTACTCATGGGGCCTTGGCGAGCTACCGGTAGCTCGCGATCGACCGGTTGGAGACCCCTGGTCTAAGTGAAACACTGTTAGGTTTATAAACTGATTGGCCTAGCTCTAGTGTAACACCACATAGTTCCAAAAAATCATTATAAATCCAGGGACTTCTCCTTAAAAAGTGTCGACGTGACCACGTTTCAGCCTTTTCTTCTTAGGCCTCCTCAGGACAGGGGTTATAAAATAATGGTCCTATGGGTCAGGGTGGGACGATCTCTTATGCTTAATAATCCAATCCCCCGAACACAATATCTCCCTATCAATAGGATGACCTCGTGTCAACCCCCAGTAATGACGGGATCTGTTTCAATTTATTGACATCTTCTTCGGAATAGCTCACCATATACGGTTCTGACATTCTTTCCAACCAATAAAGTACATATACACCATTTAACAATAAATATATCACAGTATACAAATAATATCCCACAATGGCTAAGCGCCAAAGACTATGAAAAATTGCAATTACTTTCTATATAACAACATCAATGTACATTTTCCATCAAACCACCTCACACTTCACAAAGTGTTAAGAACCAATAATAAACAACAGGGGTATACCCTAATAACCCTAAGATACCTGGGTATAGGACATAATTATTGCAAATAAACAATGGTATCAAGGAAACAATACTGAATGATTTTTGAGAAGAGCACATTTAATTACCCTCTCTTAAATGATTATTCACAATAAATGCATCAATACTTTTTATAATATCACAAACAAAGACGCCTAGTCAAAGTAGGAAAAAACAACAAATGGCATGAATCACAATACATTATACATCAAAAAATAATAACATATAACAAAACCCCATAAACAAATATACATATAGTGTCCCCATACACTTTTGGGTGAACCACTAGGAGATAGTCTAAGTGAAACACTGTTAGGTTTATAAACTGATTGGCCTAGCTCTAGTGTAACACCACATAGTTCCAAAAAATCATTATAAATCCAGGAAGGAGGAGACCGCATGCCAGAGTCAGGAGAAGTGTCCAGACCACTGGCATCCCCAAGTTCCTCTGCCCAGTCCTGATCATACTCACACTGCTGTGTGAGAGGGTCTTCCGACCCCTCCCAGCTCTCCTGGTCCTCCTCTGGCTCAAAATATGGAGGAGGAGGGACATCTGGGACCCAAGGTCTCATCGGCGCCGGAGCCGGCGTCGAGCGACATCGGTCCGGCTCCATGTCCGGAACCGGAGAGAACCGGGGAACAACGACGCCCGGAGCCCCGGGCGGCGTCAGGAACGGCACCGGGGACATCGGCGCCGGCGGAGGCGTGGTTAGGTCAACCGGCGTCGATCGGGGTTGCGGTACCACCGGAGCCGGTATCGAGGCCGGGGCCGGAGCCGAGGCCGGGATCAAGGCTGGCGGGATGGGCGACGCCGGGACCGGAGTCTTCGGCGACGCCGGAGCAACCCCATCAGGGCCCGCGGGGCCCGAAGGCGCACCCGAGGGACCTTGAGGCCCGAAGAGGCAGGCCATGGCCGGCAGGAATTCCTGTATTTGGGCCGGAGTCGCCCCCGAACCCGGAAAGGACGGGTAATGCGGGGGCGGCTCCACAGGCACGTCCGGGGCCGCGGGGGCAGGGACGGTGCCGACAGGGGCCTCAGCCGAGTCGCGAGACCGGCGAGGCGAAGTCTTAGAGTGATGATGCTTCTTAGACTTTTTGTGCTTCGACTTACCCGAGGAGTGCGAAGACTTGGACTCCGACGACCGGCGGGGGCTCCGCGACCGGCCCCTCGACCTCTCACGGGACCGGGGCTTGGTGCGGCGCGGAGCCGACTGCCGGACGTCGAGGAGCTTTCGAGACCGCTCTCGCAAAGCCTTCGGGTGTAAGGCCCGGCAGTCAGGGCACGACTTCGTGTCGTGGTCTCGGCCGAGACAGTAGAGACACTCTAAGTGCGGGTCTGTGATCGACATCATTCGACCACAGACGTCGCATGGCTTGAAGCCGGGCATCCCTACCGACACCTAGGAGTCGAGATGACTCGAAAAGAAGCGGTGAAAAAATCACCAAATATTTAGTCAAAAATTGACTAGGGCACTGCTCTTCCCGGATCTGCGCTTACTGGCGCGGAAAAAGAAGAACTGACGTCAGCGCGCAGGGGCGGCGTCTAAGTACTGCCCGCGACGTCATCCCGGCGATCACGACGCCGACGACGGACGCGGAGCCTTACGACGCCGCCTACCGACGCGCAAGGGTACTGCTACGCAAAAACTTTCCGGATCCAGCCTGACGCCTGGGGATATTCTAAGGTAAGGAATCTGTCACTAACGTGTCTCTTTCAGATTAAGGCGCTAAGAGAGCGTGCAAATAACTGGAGCCGCATCCAAGCACTCAACGGTGCAGTCATAGCACAAGAAAGAGGAGGGAATGCGTACCGGCTGCTGAGGATCCATGTTCGATCCTTGGCGTCTGCTCAATAGCATGTGAATTTGGGCAAATTACTTATTTTCTCCCGCGGTTTACAAATGTATTAGTTTAAATTTAAAAAACTAAATGAGCAGTGATCGCAACGATTTGGGAGGCGATGTGGGGCCGGGCACAGCCATAGCGTGGCTGCTAAAGTGAAAGCAACGTAACCTGATCCACGACGAGGAATGCAGCTGCCACCCTGCGCGCCGCTGCCCGCTCCAGAGAGCAAAACGCCGTGGGAGTGAACCTTTGGAGAAGAGGTGGGAGATGCACCCGCCTTTGGCCATTTGCGTGCTTTCATTATTGAAAGCCACACGCAAAGGCCAATCCAATGTGTGGGAGGAGTCAGACCCACACGGAGAAGTTTCGGGGAAGTTTGGAGTGCTCACAAGAAGCCTCCCATAGAGCAGCGCATGCGCGCTGCGCTAGGCTCGACCTAAAAAGCATCAAGGCTATCTTCAGATTTATTAAAAAGATAGGATCCAAACCACTGGAAGCAATAAAATAGGTGTATGCTGCAAAATCCAGCTCTGTTGCTACGTATGGGTCAGCTGTGTGGGGGACGGCAAATATATCAACCCTTCAACGAACAGATGATGGCTTCCTAAAAAGACTGGTGGCTGTTCCTCAAACCTGCTCCAACTATAATTGCCACATTGAGCTGGACGTACCTTACATTACTGATTACGTCCGCATAGCACCGATTTTGCTGTGTCACTCAGTATGGAGAAGGGAAACTGTAAACTTTACCCAGGACATTCTGAAAGATTGTTTAAAGCTTGATCAAGTAGGAAAGATTACGTGGTTGCAATATATCAAGAGTATTTTAAAGTCTATTGGCCCCCAAAATCTACTTGTGAACCCGCTTAGTGTCTGAGTGTCTCGAGAGCTAAATTGAAGGAATTACTATTAGCCAAGATGGGAAGAGACAGGTGGGAGCTTAATCATAATAAGGCTACGGTAAGACAATATCAGAATACTCACTGATACTACTTATCTAACTTTCGTTACAAATCTCCAACATAGATTCGTACTAGTTAGATTTCGGTTGAATTATATCCCACTTATGTTAGGTTATCCCACCGATACGTATTCTGTAGAGGCCCTTCCTGTTTGTCCATGTGATGAACAATCCCACCAATCTGACTTGCACTTTATATTTTTCTGCAAACTGTATACTGAGGAAAGGAAAAGAGTTATTCTTCCGCTTATACGCAGGTTCAAGCTTACACAATGTCGCCCAGCCTTATACCTTTTACAGATGTTAACTGACCATTTCACATGCTATTGTTTAACTTCATTTTTATGGTGTGCTATAAAAAGGAGGAGGGGGCATTCCTAGTATGGAAAGTAGGAAAGTCAAAGAGCTAGGGGGCCAAAGCGTATCCATTAAACACAGAATACATTTAGATATAATCTGTTTCTGTGTCTAAACTTTTTAATTATATGTTTTATGAATTGTAAATAGCTATGGAATTTTATTAATGTGTCATTTAAATTTTTCATTATGTATTCAATTGTATGCAAATGCTTTTTATGCTATTTATGAAATAGCAAAATAAAGATTGTTAAATGAAATAAATGACAGTAGAAAGCCTTTTATCCAAAGGATATTGTCTTTAGAATTAAAGCATTTATGTGTTGTATTACATCATCTGGTGCACAGTGATTTACAACTGGTAGTTTGCCAAAAGCACACTCCATTCTGAATGTGATGCATCAGCCGTTATTGTCAATACGGGGACAGGTGGTGTATTAACAATCTGCCTTTTGTCACATTTTCTAGAGCTTCGTTGCACACTGCTCGTAGCAACCACAAGCTCCTTCTTGCTGCACAGATCTTGTTAGCAATGGTTTGACAAACATTCTGGCGTGTGCCTCACATCAAGCTATGCAAATGGATTAAGATGTAAAAAGGACACAATCATTCTCAAAATTTTCATCATAGTTCTATCAGGATCTGAGACATCTAATAAAAGTGAATTTGTTCATGAAGGACAAGTTACTTACCTTTGGTAACGTCTTTTCTGGTAGAGATGCTATCTAACTGCAGATTCCTTACTTTGAGAATTTCCCCAGGAACCAGACTGAATCCGGAAACTTTCAAGCAAATCCCTTGCACGGCAACTGGTGGCGTGATGCGGCCTCGCATCAGATCCATCTGCTCTGGACAGGCTGATGGGGTCTCTACATATACGTCACCTCTGAAAGTTGACATCAGTTTCTTTCTGATCTGATCTCCGTCTGCACCATCGGACGCGGAGCCATTGAAATCACATAGTACAGTGTGCAGATGTTATAGACTGCCATCTTATTAATAGACCGTATGAGCCTATTCCACAGAAAGGGGAGGAGGGAGGAATGGTGCGGAATCTGCACTTAGTGTCTCAGGCAGAAAAGGGGTTACTAAAGGTAAGTACCTCATTCTTCTAGTAGAGATTTCTAACTTCAGATTCGTCACCTTGTGAATAGGCACCATGAGAGAAAGTGCCTCTTTTGACATGGTTAGCCCCCACGTTTTGCCTGGTATGTGATGTGGTTTAGATTGTAGTGCACAGGGTACCTGCCAACCAGGCCCCCTGTGCCAGGGCTTCTTCCCTAAAACGATTCCACAATTTGCCCTTTATGCCCCCTGTAAGTCTCTAGTAAATGGTACCTGGGTACCTAGGATATAGGGACTTAAGAGTGTCCCCTAGGGAACCCTCACCTAGGCCCGGCAAACTGCCACTGCAGCATGCATGGCCTGGTGCAGACAAAACGACAAAGTCAACATGGCACACTAGCTGTGCGCCATGCCAACTTGCACTGCCTAAGGTATAGGTAAGTCACCCCTCTAGCAGGCCTTCCAGCCTTAAGGCAAGGTGCACTATACCACAGGTCTGGGCATATCTGCATGAGCAGATATGCCCCTACAATATTGAAGTCCATTCTTAGATATTGTAAGTGCCAGGGAAGCCTTGGAGAGTACATGGGCTGGAAACTCAACAACTCGAGTTCCCCAGCACCATGATGGGTTCTCTGAAACCAGGAGTGTTTGGCACCAAACTGCTCCTCTCAATAAACCCCACACTGATGCCAGTGTGGGATTTATTGAACCATGTACTCAGAGGGCACTTCAGAGGTGCCCCCTTAAAACCTACCAACCCTGGTGTGGTCACAGACTGGCTGTAGGCAGCCTGCCACCGCCAAACATGTTTCTGTAACCCTGGGTCGAGAGCCTCTGCTTTCTGGGACCAGAAACAATGAAGGATGGTTGGAGGTGTCACACCTCCTCCCCCAGGATAGGCACAGTGCTCCGGAGGGAAGGTTGCTGCCTTGGTAATGCGAACCCCAGCCTCTTCTGCTAGCAGCAGATGGCAGCCCCCGGTTTACACCTCCACTTTGGGTGGGAAAACTGGAGGGAAAACCCACGAAGATTAGGAGGTGTGGCGAACTCCACCTCTAAGGTGGGGGAGGCAAGGTGAAGCACATCTTTCAGTCCCTGCCATCTTGAAGATGGGGAGACCCCTCCAATCAGGGCTAGGATTATGCCCCCTCCCACAGAAGGACAGCATAATTGAGGGTGTAGTCACCCCAGGTAAGGTGCCCATTGGCCCTACCTGCTACTCCCCTAAAACGCCCCTAAAATTAGGATTTAGGTGGCTCCCCCAGAACTGGATACTAGTTCCTGCAGACCTAAGAAGAAGGGCGAAGAAGACTCTGTGCAGCGAAGACTGAAGACACCTACTGACTTGGCTCCAGCCCTTCCAACCCGTCTTCAGCTTCAAAACCCCTGTGATGACACCAGTCCTGCAGCCAGCGACTTCCAGAGCCACCCGAGGAAGACTGCCTGTGCTTTAACAAAGATCAGAGACTCCCGAGGACAGCGGATCTGCCCCGAAGAAACCTACACAAAGGACTCCGGTGTCTTCCGGATCCGTGTGTCCTGCCCACTCTGCACCAGACACCTCTGACCCCTATCCAGGTGGCCCACCGATCCAGAACAGGTTCCCCAGCGATCCTGATCTCAAGTCCAGCTTTGGCTGGCCCCTCCTGGTTCCACGATGACGCCTACAGACTAAATCCAGACGCTCTCCCCCCGACCAACTTCAGTGAGTAGAATCAGATGTCAAAGGACACCCCTGCACCCGAAGCCCCTGGGCCTTGGTGAGCTGAACCGACGGTACCCCTAAGATCCTCAACTTCAACTTACTTCTGCTGTTGCTGGTCTCCCTCCTCCAGCCTCTACTGTTTGTTTAACCGAGTTTCTCCGTTGAAGAGCACTGGGTGCCCAAAGATGTTAGCACCCTGAACCCGGACGTCCCTGTGCCACTAGTGGTGCATGTTTGGTGCTGCTTGTGGCCCCTCCTGTGCTTGCTCTGACCCCCAAAGCTTGGCCCCTGCAACCGATGCACAAGTTACTAACTTGTGTAACGATATATCTGTAAGAGACAGTAGTTAGTGACAGATTCCTTACCTTAGAATATCGCCAGGCGTCAGGCTGGATCCGGAAAGTTTTGCGTAGCAGTACCCTTGCGCGTCGGTAGGCGGCGTTGTGCGGCTCCGCGTCCGTCGTCGGCATTGCCGGTATGACGTCGCGGGCAGTACTTAGACGCCGCCCCTGCGCGCTGACGTCAGTTCTGTACACGACTTTCCGCGCCAGGAACGCAGAGCCATGCAAGAAGCTGACATAGGTGTCTGAAAAAATACTAGGGCCCTGAAAGGGATGTCCTTAACCCTAGAGATCAGTTCGCAGAATGGGGAGGATGGGTGGGGCGGTAAGGAATCTGTCACTAACTAATGTTTCTTACAGATATATCGTTACACAAGTTAGTAACTTGTGCATCTGAAAGAGACACGTTAGTGACAGATTCCTTACCTTAGAATAGATACCCCAGCAATACCAACCCGGTGGTGGGTCTGCGAACAAAGATCAGACAAGGAAGTCCCGGAGGACAGAACGGCCAAAGAAGCCGTCCCTCCGGACCTGGCTGTCAAGGCAGTAATGCTTGGTAAACGTGTGCAGCGAGGCCCACGTAGCTGCCTGACATATATCCTGTGCAAAAACAACAATTGATGGACAGAATGCAGAACAATGTCATACATTCACCCCAGTACAGAGATCTGGGCCTAAATCCATAATTTTTTTGCTCACCATGCCATTCCAGTTTGAACCCAGCCATATGCAAATCAGTCTTGACCCTGCGCCCCATGGGAACAGTCCAGCCCGAACTGCCAGGCCAGGTCCTCCCTGGACTGGAAACAAGCATCCTAGGACCGGTTTCGGGGTTTCACCCCTCTTCAGCCAGGATAGCTTGATTCCAGTGGCATGGCGAGCACGGGACCCACGTCTGGGCATACCCGTCCCACTCGGGGTGAGAAATGCAAAAACACAGGGTCAAGACTGATTTGCATATGGCTATGTCTGAACTGGGGTGGCGTGGTGAAGCAAAATAACGATGGATTAAACCCAGATCTGTGACTGGGGGTGAATGTTTGCCAATGTGCAGCATTCCGTCCATCATCTTGTGTGTTTTGCATTTCGCCCTAAGTGGGAAGGGTATGCCCAGACGTGGGTCCCGTGCTCACTACGCCACTGGAGTCAAGCTATCCTGGCTGATGAAGGCTGATAGCCTGAAACTGGTCCTAGGATGCTTGATTCCGGTCCAGGGAAGACATGGCTTGGCAGTTCGGTCTGGACTGTTCCCATGAGGCACAGGGTCAAGACTGATTTGCATATGGCTATGTCTGAACTGGGGTGGCGTGGTGAAGCAAAAATAACGATGGATTAAACCCAGATCTGTGACTGGGGGTGAATGTTTGCTAATGTGCAGCATTCCGTCCATCATCTTGTGTGTTTTGCATTTCGCGCTAAGTGGGAAGGGTATGCCCAGACGTGGGTCCCCTGCTCACTACGCCACTGGAGTCAAGCTATCCTGGCTGATGAAGGCTGACAGCCTGAAACTGGTCCTAGGATGCTTGATTCCGGTCCAGGGAAGACATATCTTGGCAGTTCGGTCTGGACTGTTCCCATGAGGCACAGGGTCAAGACTGATTTGCATATGGCTATGTCTGAACTGGGGTGGCGTGGTGAAGCAAAATAACGATGGATTAAACCCAGATCTGTGACTGGGGGTGAATGTTTGCCAATGTGCAGCATTCCGTCCATCATCTTGTGTGTTTTGCATGACATATATCCTGTAGCGGAACACCGCGGCCTAAAGCCGTGGTAGCAGCCGTTGCCCTGGTAGAATGGGCACGTAGCCCAACAGGGGGCTCCTTCTTAGCCAAAGAATAGCAGGCTTTGATACACAAGATGACCCAGCGGGAGCTGGTCCTCTTGTGTACCGCCCGACCTTTTTTGGCGCCCACGAAGCCAACAAAGAGCTGGTCATCCACCCGGAATTGTTGTGTGCGGTTGATGTAAAAGGAAAGCGCACGTTTTGGGTCCAGACGGTGGAGCCTCTCCTCCTCTCTGGAAGGGTGCGGAGGCGGAAAGAAGGTGGGCAAAGTGATGGTCTGCCCAATGTGGAAGGCAGTAACCACCTTTGGCAAGAAGGACGGACGCGTCCTAAGAACAACCTTGTCTGGATGGACAGACAGAAAGGGGGGTTTGCATGAAAGAGCCTGGAGCTCACTCACCCGCCGAGTGGAGGTGATGGCCACCAGAAAGGCCGTCTTCAGAGTGAGAAGACGAAGAGGACAGTTATGCAGAGGCTCAAAGGGAGCGCACATTAAGAAAGTAAGAACCAAGTTTAAGTCCCACTGAGGCATTATAAACGGAACGGGAGGAAAGAGGTGTGTAATGCCTTTAAGAAATCTGTTAACAACAGGGGACTTGAAAAGGGAGGGCTGATCAGGAAGCCTGAGGAAGGCCGAGATTGCACAAAGATAGCCCTTGATGGTACCCAGGGCAGAACCCTGTTGGGCCAGAGAAAGAAGGAACAGAAGGAACAGAAGAACATCAGAAAGAGGGTCAGAAAGGGGATTCACAGCCTTTGCTGTGCACCATGCCACAAACTTGTTCCACCTGCAGGCGTATACCACCTTAGTGGAGGGACGCCTGGCTGCCAGAATCACATCACAAACTTCGGGAGGCAAGTCGAAAGTAATCAACTGCCGCCGCTCAATCTCCACGCAAGCAGGTGGAGACTGGACAGGTTCGGGTGGAGGACCGCCCCCTGCTGCTGCGACAGAAGATCCTCCCGAAGAGGCAGACGGATCGGGGGATCGACGCTCATACTGAGTAGCTCGGGATACCAAACTCTTCGAGCCCAGTCCGGGGCCACAAGGATGACTTGGGCCCGGTCGCGCCGAATCGTCTTCAACACTCTGGGTAGAAGTGGTATAGGCGGAAAGGCGTACAACAGACCGCAACTCCACTCGCGACGAAAAGCGTCTCCGAGCGAGTGCCGCCTTGGAAATTCCAACGCGCAGAACTGCTGACATTGCGCGTTCTCTTCGGTGGCGAATAGATCTAACCAAGGCTCTCCCCACTGTAGAAAGAGTCCTTGCGCCACCTCCGAGTGAAGACGCCATTCGTGATCCATCATGCACCTGCGGCTGAGTTAGTCCGCCCTGGCGTTCAGGGAACCTGCCAGGTGTTGAACCATCAGGAATATGCCCTGATGTTCCAGCCATGTCCAGAGGCGCATTGCCTCCTGGCATAGGGTCCACGACCCCACCCCGCCTTGTTTGTTGCAGTACCACATGGCGGTGGTGTTGTCTGTGAACACCTGCACCACCTTCCCTTTGACAGAGGGAAGGAATGCCTTGAGTGCAAGTCGGATCGCCCGGAGCTCCAGAAGGTTGATATGGAGCCGGGACTCCGCCGGAGGCCTCTGATCTCCGCCTCTCCCATGTGACCGCCCCATCCCAGAAGGGACGCGTCCGTCACAACTGTGTGCTCTGGCTGGGGAAGGGAGAGGGATCTGCCCATGACCCATTGCCGGTTCGAGAGCCACCACTGCAACTGTTTTGCAGTCCCCTCTGAGATCTGGACGTGATCGGACAGGTTGCCCTGATGCTGCGCCCACTGGAACTTCAGGTCCCACTGCAGAGCCCGCATATGCCATCTGGCATGATCGACCAGCAGGATGCAGGAGGCCATGAGGCCCAGCAGCCTCAAGGTCATCCGTACCGAAACCCAGGATGGAGGCCGAAAGATCGGAATCATAGCCTGAATATCCCTGACTCGCCGTTCGGGAGCATAGGCCCGAAACTGCGTCGTGTCCAGAACTGCTCCGATGAAAAGGAGCTGTGGAGAAGGAATCAGGTGCGACTTCGGCACGTTGATGGAGAACCGCAGCGAGTGCAGGAGTTCGGCCGTAGTCTGGAGGTGGGAGACAACTGCCTGGGACGAGCCCGCCTTCAGCAGCCAGTCGTCGAGGTAGGGGAAGACTGGTACCCCTGCCCGGCGCAGATTAGCTGCGACCACCGCCATCACTTTCGCGAACACCCGAGGGGCGCTGGTAAGGCCAACGGGGAGCACGGTGAACTGAAAATGCTCAAGGCCTACCGTGAACCGCAGGTAACGCCGGTGGGCCGGCAGGACGGGGATGTGGAAATATGCGTCCTGCAAGTCCAACGCCTCCATCCAGTCTCCAGGGTCAAGGGCAGTCAAGACCTGAGCTAGGGTGAGCATCTTGAACTTCTCCTTCCGGAGGAAGCGATTGACGTTCCGGAAGTCCAAGATAGGACGCATGTCCTCCTTGTCCTTTTTGGGCACCAGAAAGTAGTGGGAGTAACAACCACGCCCTACTTCTGGGGTCGAAACGCGCTCGATGGCCCCCTTGGCCAAGAGGGCCGCAACTTCCTTCTGAAGAAGCACCAAGTGATCCCCTAACATGCGGTGGTATTGAGGTGGCATGGCTGGGGGGGTTGTCTCGAAGGGGAGGGAGTAGCCCCTTCGGACAATGTCCAAGACCCACTTGTCCGAGGTGATGGCACGCCAGTGGTGAAGGTGATGGCGGACCCTGCCCCCTACCGGCGTGCTGTGGACCTGAAAGGAAGGACTAGGAGGGCTTGGAGGCCGTGGACGGAGCGGGGGTGGTGGCCTGACCCGCACGCTAGTTGCCCGACCCGCCTCGGCGGGAGCCACGTCCTCGGCCACGCGAAGACGCTTGCTGCGCGGGCCGGTGGCTGGGCAGCGGACGTGACTGGGCGCTCCTTCCGTGGCCACGAAAGGGGCGAAAAGCAGACTGTTGCGGAGGGCGCACAGCATTAAGGCCCAGGGACTTGGCTGTAGCCCGTGAGTCCTTAAAACGCTCCAGCGCATGGTCTGCCTTGTTTCCAAAAAGACCGACCCCATCAAAGGGCATGTCCATAAGAGTGTTTTGGACATCGCCCGAGAAACCAGTGGTTCTCAGCCAGGCGTGACGGCGCAGCGCCACTGTCGTCGCAAGCGATCTGCCTAGCGAGTCGGCGGTATCAAGGCCACATCTGATGGTGTACTTTGCCGCATCCCTTCCTTCCGCAATGGCGTGGGAAAGCAGTGCCTGGGCCTCCTCAGGACACTGGGGTGTTGGGAGAGGAACAGGGGGTCGCCCGGAGCAGGGCGGTGTCGTCGGGCTACGTTCCTATCCACAGGAGACCCTGTGGTGGGCTTGGACCAGGTGCCCAAAAGAACGTCCGAAAGTGCCTCGTTAAACGGCAGCAGTGGCTCCGAGGAGGTAGCCGTCGGCTGAAGCACTTCCGTCAGGATGTTAGTCCTGACAGCCACTGTAGGCAACTGGAGGTGTAAGGCCTCAGCTGCTCTACGCAACACCGTTGCAAAGTTTGCTCCCTCCTCCGTTGCCACGGAAGGAGGAGACAACATGCCAGTGTCAGGGGAGGTGTCCAGACCACTGGCATCCCCAAGTTCCTCAGCCCAGTCCTGATCAAACTCACATTGGGCTGTGAGAGGGTCATCAGACCCCTCCCAGTTCTCTTTGTCCTCCAATTCTGGTTCAAAGTAAGGAGGAGGGACATGTGGGACCCAGTGTCGATCGACGTCGGTCAGGCGCCGTGTCCGGATCCGGAGAGAACCGGGGTTCCGGGCGGCGTCGGGAACGGCACCGGTGAAATCGACGCCGGCGGAGGTGTCGTCAGGTCAACCGGCGTCGATCGGGGTTGTGGCAGCACCGGAGCCGGGGTCGAGGCCGGAGCCGGGACCGAGGCCGGTGTGACAGGCGGCGCCGGGACCGGAGTCGCCGGCGGCGCCGTAGGAACCCCATCAGGGCCCGAAGGCGCACCGGGGGGACCTTGAGGCCCGAAGAGGCGGGCCATGGCCGACAGGAACTCCTGTATCTCGGCCGGAGTCGCCGCCGAACCCGGATAAGGCGGGTAATGCGGCAGCGGCTCCACAGGCACTCCCGGAGCCGCGGGGACGGTGCCGACGGGACCCTCAGCCGAGTCGCGAGACCGGCGAGGGGAAGTCATCGAGCGATGACGCTTTTTCGACTTCTTGTGCTTCGACTTACCGGAGGAGTGCGAAGACTTGGACCCCGACGACCGATGAGGACTCCGCGACCGGCCCCTCGACCTCTCACGTGACCGGGGCTTGGATTGGCGCGGAGCCGACTGCCGGACCTCGAGGAGCTTTCGAGACCGCTCTCACAAAGCCTTCGGATGCAAGGCCCGGCAGTCTGGGCACGACTTGGAGTCGTGGTCGCGGCCGAGGCAGTAGAGACAGTCTCGATGCGGGTCCGTGATCGACATCATCCGACCACAGGCGTCGCATGGCTTGAAGCCAGGCATCCCTACCGACACCTTCGGAGTCGAACGACTCGAGAAAAAACAGTGATAAAAATCACAAAAAACTTAGTCAAAAAATGACTAGGGCACTGCTCTGCCCGGATCTGCGCTTACTGGCGCGGAAAAAGAAAGAACTGACGTCAGCGCGCAGGGGCGGCGTCTAAGTACTGCCCGCAACGTCATCCCGGTGATCCCGACGCCGACAACGGACGCGGAGCCGCACGACGCCGCCTACCTTCGCGCAAGGGTACTGCTACGCAAAACTTTCCGGATCCAGCCTGACGCCTGGGGATATTCTAAGGTAAGGAATCTGTCACTAACGTGTCTCTTTCAGATTTACCTACCTGTAAGATGTGTGTGGTTCTAAGCACCGTCAATCTCCATTGAAATGCATTGGGCCTATCATCAAATTTGACCTCTGCACCCGGCTGCACTTGGGCCGCTGGTGGTGCAGACTTTGTGCTTACCTGAACCTGACCCTCTGCTGACCTTAACACTTTAAGACTGGAACTGTAAGTTGGGTACTCTCCAGTAAAACTGCATTGTTGTTTTCCTCCATAGGATAACATTAAACTGTTAGACAATTGCACTAAATGTCGACTTTTAAAAAACTAAAGTATTTTTCCTGACACAGTACTTACCTTTTTGCGAAGATCTTGGTCTTAAATTAACATTCAAACTAAGCTTATTTTTCTAAAATTTGGTGTGGATCTTCTTTTTGAGTCGCGTGTCCCTTGTTGGTCTATGTGTGTGCAATATATGTCTTACACTCTTCTGTTAGGCCTAAGGCTGCTTGCACACACTATCACTAATAGAGCACATTGGGTTTGCATTGAGCCCTGTACACTTCTGGAGAATCTCTGGACTCTGTGAAAGCTATAACCACCTAGTGGTATACCAAATACAGAGCTAGCTTCCTACACTCTAAAACAGTACACCTTCCCTGGTGGAGGGTCTTTGGAATGGCTCAGTTCAGGAAATCCTGCAGGATAGATAAGGCACAGTGCCCATGCCGCCGAACCTGGCTATCAAAGCAGTAATGCTTGGTGAACGTGTGGAGGAACAACTATATAGCTGCCTGGCAAATGTCCATGACTGGTGCACTGTGCACTAACGCAATGGTAGCAATCTTTGCTTTGGTGGAATGACCATGCAAGCCTTCTGGGGGCTGCTGTTTGGTTAGCCCTTACCAGATCTTAATGCATAAAACAATCCATCTGGGGATGGTCAACTTTTGCACTGATTTGCCTTCCTTAGCACAAGAGAAACTGACGAAAAGTTGTTTATCCTGTCGGTAATCTCTGGTCCGATTCATGTAGAAGCTGAGGTCTCCTTTTGGGTCAAGACTATAGAGCTGTTCTTCATCCTTGGAGGGATGAGGTGGTGCGTAGAAGGCTGGCAAGTTGATGGATTGCCATATTCTACCTGGGACGGAAATGCTGCTTTCGGCTGGAAGACCAATTTTTCTGGGAAGAATGATGTATATGGTGGTACCACAAACAATGCCTGGAGTTTGCTCATTCGCCTGGCCGATGTTATGGCGATGAGGAATGCTGTCTTGATGGTAAGCAGGCAAAAAGGATAACTGAGCTTGGGTTCGAAGGGAGTGCACATCAGTTAGGTGAGGGCCAAATTAAAGTCCCACTGTGGCATCACAAACGGAGTTGGTGGAAACATATGTACCAGCCCCTTCAAGAAACGCATCACAACTGTGATATTAACCCGTTTGCTGCGTGCGTCGGCCAACTGCCGTCGCGAGCACTACCTCGGTAGTGCTGCGCACGTCCGTTGGCCGACGCGGCCCCACCCGTTTAATAGAACGTTCCGCACTGGTGCGGAACGTTCGGAGCAGCAAACGGGTTAAGAGGGATGGCTGGTCAGGTAAATATAAGAAAGCTGAAATTACAGAGAGATAACCTTTAATTGTTGCCACAGCAAGAAATTGCAAGGCTAGTGACAAACAAAACAGGAAAACACTCAACAACTTGGCATTCAAGGGTTGAATGTTGCAGAAAGACCACCAGACAAACTTCTCCCAGCGTACTATGTAAGCAGATTTGGCTGATGGGTGCCTGGCTCCTAGGACAATACCACTTGGTGAGGGAGGCGGGAGAATAAAAAAAACCATCAACTGTTGCAACTTAATCTCCACGTGGAGGTGGAGGTTATGCAGGTTTGAGTGCAAATCTCATCCCTACTGCTGCGACAGGAGGTCCTCCCAAAGAGGCAGCTGAATCGGAGGACTTCTGCTCATAGCCAGAAGTTCTGGGTACCACACTCTCCTTACTGAGTTGGGCAGAACTAGGATGACTTGGTTCAGTACATCTTGATTTTCTTGAATACTGTGGGCAGGAGATGAAGGGGCAGAACTACTGATCAGCATAAAAAAAGCAAAATAACGCAGTGGAGACTGTGGGGGTTGAGCTTCCGAATCTGATAAACCAATCAGATCCAGGTCTGCATTGGTGTCGAGGCTCTAGCCCGTGGCATAGTTCTTGCTGCCAGGGATGGAGTCGGATGTTGCACCAGGGCTGGAGCCACTTGCTGTGCTTGAGGGCAGGTCCGATCTCGAGTGGAAGTAAAGTGGCGCGGCCGGCATCAGAGACGGATCCGCCTACAGGCCTCCGACAGGCTGCCACTTCAAATCCTTGAAACCTTGGGTACCAAATATGACTGCTACAGCCTCCTTCAAGCAACGTAACTCATTTGCAGTGGCTGTCCACTGAAGGGGAACAAGGTCAAGCGGAAGCACTCTTAGAGGCCTAGCAGTACCTGGGACTTCAAGTGACTCCGACTGATGAGATTGGCGGTGCGATGGAGAACCATGCTTCGATTTCTGGGTTTTTTCCAACTCCTCGATCTAGATGTAGAGTGGTCTGGGAATATGCAACCGCACTCTTGACCTCTACTAGGTCCAGGATCAAATCTAAGATTTTTTCTGGAGTTCGGTGATGGCAAGCTTGGCTGTGAGGTCTTGAATGGCTTTACAGTTCATTTTAGCACAACACAAGCATTACTTTATGTCATGGGTGCCACAGAGGAACCATAGGCAGACTTCGTGTGTGTCTGTCATCGACATTTGTCATTGACAATCACATCAAAGTTTAAACTTGGGACCGATATCTGCACACGGTAAAGACTTTTGAGAAAAAAAACAAGTTTCTTGAGGGAATGTTCTGTCAAGAGAAAGCACTGCTAGCTCCAGATCCACGTTGGAAGGCGCGGAAAGACAGGACATGTCAGTGCGTGGAGGTGGTGTATCTATAGAGGCCCCAACGCTATATCCGGAGCAGACAGATCTGAAGACGAGCAGCACGACGTCACCTGTCTAGGCGCGAGGGAATTGCTTTAAAGTTTCCTGATCCAGTCTAGCAACAGGGGGAAATTCAGAAGCTGAGGAATCTGCAGCTAGATATCTCAATCGGAAATGCCAAGACAAACAAATGACTTACCTTTAATGCTGTTTCTGGTGGGTACTCTATGTGACCGCAAATTCCTCACCTTTAGAATGTTTTTGTTATCAGAATGGATTTGGAAATTTCTCTTAGCAACAAGTCCTAAACACTGACAGGTGGTGCCACGTGGCTCTGTGGTGAACTCATACCATCATGGAAGTGGCACAGCAGGGCTGCACGTAGACGGAACCCTTGCACGCTGATGACAGGTTCTTCAGGCCTAATTTAGAGTTTGGCGGAGAGGGTATTCTGTCACAAGTGCAATGGAGTAACTTCTCCGCCAAACTGAATTTTTGCCCGCTTCATTTAGAGTCAGGTAGAACTTAAGTATTTCAGTGAAGGAGACTCTTTCCGGCTGATGGAGGTTTGGCCATTTGTCTGCCCGCCCTATTTAGAGAGGGCGGACAAGTGGACAGTATTTTCTTTCACCCACTGCCATTCAAAACGTGTTAAGTGAAAATATTTTAATGTCCCCTACGATATATAGGAGAAACTCCCATTTGGAGGGGTTTATTTTTTTTAATTATCAAAATAAAATCCCACTTCGATTTTGTTTTTGAAAATAAAACAAGATACTGAAAGAATGCTGTACAGTACTATCATGTTGATGAAGCCAAAAGGCACAATTTCAAGGCACTGACAGGAAATACCATGAAAGCTGTTTCTGCCAAACTAAGAGATTTTGGCTGGGGCCGCAAACATCTCTAAATATGGAGTACAGTTACTCTGTCAGGGCAACTGAGTTAGATACTCAGTCATCCTGACAGAGTAAAATCGGTCCCTTAATCTTTCTCCTTGTGTAAACTTCGACATGGACCACTGTAAACAAATTGTAGGTGACAGTGTGCCCAAATCAAACTTGGGACCTTATTAAACTGCGCAGATATCCAACTCCACAGAACAGGGATGAGGCAGGGCAGTGATGATTCTGCAGTTAGAAGTATTCATCAGAGTAAGGTCCTAACCTTTGTTAATTGTTTCTGGTGGATACTCCAACTGCAGATTCCTCACATATAGAATAGATACCACAGCAGTACCTCCCAAAGGTGTTTGGTCTGAGGACTGGGCTCAAACAGGAAGTCTTGCAGGAACAAGGGGGCATAATGGCTCTCCTGATGGCCCGGCTGTGAAGGCAGTGGTGCTTTGTGAACAAATACTCCGATGCCCACATCGCAGCCTGTCATCTGCTTAGGACAGGCACTCCCCCTTGCCAGCATAGCTGCTGCAGCTCTAGCCCTGGTGAAATTGGCCAACTCATAACATATCATGCAAAGGACAATCCACCTCAAGAGAGTCCTCGTCAGCACCACTCTGCCATTCTTTGTCCCAGCAAAAATCCCGAAGAGCCACACTGTGGTCCATTGTGTAGGAAGTTAGAATTTTGCTGCAGTTGTCTCCCATCTTCTTGTCCCATTTTTGACTACTAGAAGCTGGTCTTCAACTGTGACAGTGCATTGAGTCCTGATAACCAGACCTCAGTGCTAGTGCTCTTTACCCTAAAACAAGTAAAGTGTAATTGTAACCCAATTAGCATGGACTTTAGCACCCCTGAAAGTCCCTAGTAAATGGCACCCCTGGTACCTAGGGTATGGTACTAAAGAGGGTCCCTGAGGGCTGCAGCATGTCTTATGCAACCCTAAGGGACCCACACACAAATTGCATGCAGGCTGCTATTGCAGACGTGTCATGGTGCAAACGATGAGTGAAAATATGACCTGGCACACTCATTGTGTCCCATGCCAAAGCCACTGCATATAATATATGTAAGTCACCCCTAAAGCAGACCTTTTAGCCCTAAGGCAGTATGCATTACATTACATGTGAAGGCATATTTGCATGAGCAGATATACCCCTGTGCTGTCTAGTTCAATTACTATATAGTACAAGTGAACAGTGAAGCCATCTTATGTATATACACGGGGCACTGGTCATTATGAGTTCCCCAGCTACATGATGGCTTCACTGAAAATACTAGTGTTTGGTATCAAACACCTTGTCTTAATAAATATGTACTGATGCCAGTACTAGGTTCATTAGAACCTGCTCCAAGAGGGCACCTTAGAGGTTCCCCTTGAAACTTTACTTGTTCTAGTGTGCTGGCTGACTGGATCCTTCTAGCCTGCCACCACAGATGCGTTTCTGACCCACTGCAGGTGACAGCCCGCGCTCTCAGGAGGTTAGGAACAATGCCTGCTCTGGCAGGAGGTGTTATCGCCTTCTCCAGCAGGATGGCTAATGAATCAGCATACCAAGGCCAGAGGCTTCAAAGCCTCTGCCACCTTTGATATGCGACCCCGGCTATACCCAGACCGGAGAGATGCCATCCCCTGTCCTGAGGCCCATTTGGCACCAGGACAAGTGTGAAGATTTTGCTAGTCAGGAGGTGTGTTCACTTTCAGGCTAGTTACACCCTTAAGGTGGGCTGCCTGAAATGAACACAGAAAGAAGTGTTCCACCATCTTGTTTTTGGTGGAATTAGGAACTCTGGGACAGAGTTATGCCTACACCCCACAGGAAGTGGTCACATGGGGGTACGGTGACCCCAAGTCTAAGTAGCCCATTTGCTACTACCCTTCACTCCCCTTAACACCCCAAAATTCAGTGTTTAGGTGGCCCCCTGACACCAGTAAACCAGATCAAGTCAAGACTTCAACTATTGGAAATTAAGGAAAATGAAGAAGGTCCTACAGAGTGAGAAAAGAAGACCTGCACCAAAGATTGGCACCAAACCTTGCCAGGCTGCTTGTACTTCCCCAATCGCCGAGGCTGACTTCACAAAGAGCTCGAAAACTCCCCAAACCCTTCGAGGACAGTCCAGTCCCTCAACAACAGGGAAAGATCTCCCTTGGAGTGAAGGAGCCACTTCCCTGCACCAGCAGGCAACGACTACAGCTGTACGGTCCAGCGTTCGGTCGACCCCTGGGACCATCAAGGGAGCAGCACCCCAGTAAAGGAATTAGTGCTCCAGGAGGTCAGATCCATCCCCCCACCGAGTTTGAAGATGCCAGGAGCAGCCCCACACCAATACCCTGGGTACCAGATCAGTTGCCGCAACCAAGGCTTGTTGCGTGTCCAGTCCGGACACCACTGATGCCGAACTACCAATGAGAGATGTCAGGATCCACAAAGTCAGCACAGAGAGTGGCCTTGCTGCCCTGTTTTGCCATCCTTCACCAGGTCTCCAATACACAGTGAAAGCCTCTTACCGCGCTACCACAAAGGACAAAACACCTATGCACCCGAGCCCCACATAAATTGGTTTTAAGGGTGGTCTGGTTGAAAGGATGACATCCACTATCAAGGCTCCAAATCAAAAGGAACTCCGTTATCGCCACTTAATCTCCATGCATGGAGGTATAGGTTGTGGAGGTTTGGGTGTAAGACACTCCCCGGTTGCTGAGCCAAGAAGCAATCATGAAGAGGAAACCAGGTCGGACTTCAAATGTTCAGGCTCAACAGATCTGGATACCACCCCCCCACCTACCCCAATCCGGGGCTATCAAGATGAACTGACCTTGGTCTGTCCTGATTGAATGTGAAATGGAGAGGTATAATGGTGGGAATGCATACAGTAGACCCTTATGCCACCAGGACAGTTGCAGGGGTCCAGATGTAATGCTTACAAACACCTAAGGGTGCATTTTTGGATGTTGCGAAGCCCTAAAGAAGACTGTCGACCTGTACATGTATATTAATTGGTCGAAACATGTTGGCAGTCATATGTGGTTAGGTGAATCATAACTTTTCACCACTGAACCATGCAGATTTGTTTTTAAGATATACCAAGAGTACCTGTGAATAAAAGGATATCTCTTGGGTGTACCCTTGGGTATTTTTAAGCATTACATTCTGATCCCTGCAACTGTCCTGGAAAAAATAATATTTAAGAACTCCCTTTAAGGTTGAGTCCACCAGAGTGGTATTAACCTAGTCTGGTGTGGGGGGCTGCCGAGGATGAAGCATGCCATGATAAGTTGTGGGTGAGGTGATCGCTCAAATGAACAAGTTACTTACCTTCGGTAACGATATATCTGTAAGAAACATAGGTTAGTTATAGATTCCTTACCTTAGAATCTCTCCCAGGCGTCAGACTGGATCCGGAAAGTTTTTCGTCAGCAGTACCCCTGCGCGTCTGAAGGTGGCGTTGGTCGACTCCGCGTCCGTCGTCGGCGTCGTGGTCGCCGGGATGACGTCGCGATAGCTACATAGACGCCACACTCGCGCGCTGACGTCAGTTCTGTACACGACTTTCCACGCCAGAAGCGCAGAGCCATGCAAGACACTGACCACTGGTGCACAAAACTAGGGCCCTGAAAGGATGTCCTTAACCCTAGAAGTCAGTTCGCAGAACGGGGAGGATGGGTGGGGCGGTAAGGAATCTATAACTAACCTATGTTTCTTACACATATATCGTTACCGAAGGTAAGTAACTTGTTCATCTGAAAGAAACAGTTAGTTATAGACTCCTTACCTTAGAATAGATACCCCAGCAATACCAACCCCGGAGGTGGGTCTGCGAACCAAGTTCACACCAGAAAGTCCTGGAGAACAGAACGGCCAAAGAAGCCGTCTCTCCGGACTGTATTGTCCAGGCAGTAGTGTCTCGTAAACGTGTGCAACGATGCCCACGTAGCTGCCTGACCGATGTCATTCAGGGGGACTCCTCGTCCCAAAGCAGTAGTAGCTGCCGTCGCCCTGCTGGAATGGGAGCGCAGCCCCACTGGAGGCTCCTTTTTAGCCAAAGAATAGCAGGCTTTGATGCACAGAACGACCCACCTGGAGATGGTCCGCTTGTGCACGGCCGACTTTTCTTAGCGCCCACGTACCCAACAAAGAGCAGGTCATCCACCTGGAATTGTTTTGTGCAATCCAAGTAGATAGAAAGCGCTCGTTTTGGATCCAGACGGTGGAGCCTCTCTTCCTCTTTCAAAGGATGCGGAGGCGGAAAGAAGGTGGGCAAAGTGATGGTTTGGCCAATGTGGAAAGAAGTAACCACCTTGGGAAGGAAGGAAGGTCTAGTTCTCAGGACGACCTTGTCCGGATGGATAGCCAGAAAATGAGGCTTAGAAGAAAGAGCTTGTAGCTCACTCACCCTGCGAGCATGGCCATCAGAAAGGCAGTTTTCAGAGTTAGAAGCCTGAGAGGGCAATTATGAAGCGGCTCAAAGGGAGCGCACATAAGAAATGTAAGAACCAAGTTCAAGTCCCACTGGGGCATTACGAAGGGAACAGGAGGAAAAAGATGAGTAATGCCCTTAAGAAACCTATTTACAACAGGGGACTTGAAAAGAGAAGGCTGATCAGGAAGCCTAAGAAAGGCTGAAATGGCTGAGAGATAGCCCTTAAGAGTGCCCAGAGCAGAGCCCTGCTGGGCCAAAGAGAGGAGGAACAAGAGAACCTCAGAAAGAGGAGCAGAAAGGGATCCACAGCCTTTGCTGCACACCATGCCACAAATGTATTCCATCTGCAGGCGTACACCGTCTTAGTGGAGGGACGCCTGGCTGCCAAGATTACATCACAGACTTCGGGGGGCAGGTCAAACGATGTCAACTGCCGCCGCTCAATCTCCACGCAAGGAGGTGGAGGCTCGACAGGTTCGGGTGGAGGACCGTCCCCTGCTGCTGCGACAGAAGATCCTCCCGAAGAGGCAGTCTGATTGGAGGATCGATGGCCATGTTGAGCAGCTCGGGATACCAGACTCTTCGTGCCCAATCCGGAGCCACAAGAATGACTTGGACCCGGTCGCGCTTGATCTTCTTCAGCACTCTGGGCAAAAGTGGTATAGGCGGAAATGCATATAGAAGACCGCAACTCCACTCGCGACGAAAAGCGTCGCCTAGCGAGTGCCGCCTTGGAAATTCCAACGCGCAGAATTGCTGACATTGCGCATTCTCTTCGGTGGGAATAGATCTAACCAAGGCTCTCCCCACTGCTGAAAGAGACCTTGCACCACCTCCGAGTGAAGACGCCATTCGTGATCCATCATGCACCTGCGGCTGAGTTCGTCCGCCCCGGGTGTTCAGTGAACCTGCCAGGTGTTGAACCACCAGGGATACGCCCTGATGTTCCAGCCATGTCCAGAGGTGGAGGGCCTCTTGACATAGGGTCCACGACCCCACCCCGCCTTGTTTGTTGCAGTACCACATGGCGGTGATGTTGCCCGTGAACACCTGCACTACTCTTCCCCGGACAGAGGGAAGGAATGCTTTGAGTGGAAGACAGATCGCCCGAAGCTCCAGAAGGTTGATGTGGAGCCCGGACTCCACCAGAGACTAGAGGCCTCTGATCTCCGCCTCTCCCATGTGGCCGCCCCACCCCAGAAGTGATGCGTCTGGCACCACTGTGTGTTATGGTTGGGGAAGGGAGAGGGATCTGCCGTTGACCCAATCCTGTTTCGTGAGCCACCTCTGCAATTGTCGTGCAGTCCGAGATCTGGACGCAATCGAACAGATTCCCCTGGTGTTGCGCCCACTGGAACTTCAGGCCATACTGCAGAGCCCGCATATGCCACCTGGCATGATCGACCAGCAGGATGCAGGAAGCCATGAGGCCCAGCAGCCTCAGGGTCATTCTGACCGAAACCCGGGATAGGGGCTGAAAGATCGGAATCATAGCCCGAATATCCCGGACTCGCTGCTCGGGAGGATAAACCCGAAACTGCGTCATGTCCAGAACCGCTCCGATGAAGAGGAGCTTCTGAGAGGGGGTCAGGTGTGACTTCGGCATGTTGATGGAGGACCCCAGCGAATGCAGGAGGTCGGCTGTAGTCTGGAGGTGGGAGACGACAGCCTGGGGCGAGCCCGCCTTTAACAGCCAGTCGCCGAGATAGGGGAAGACTGGAACTCCTGATCTGCGCAGATGAGCTGCGACCACCGCCATCACTTTCGTGAACACCCAGGGGCGCTGGTAAGGCCGTAGGGGAGCACGGTAAACTGAAAGTGCTCGTGGCCTACCGTGAACCGCAGGTAACGCCGGTGGGCCGGCAGGACAGGGATATGAAAGTAAGCGTCCCGCAAGTCCAACGCTACCATCCAGTCTCCAGGGTCGAGGGCAGACAAGACCTGAGAGAGCGTCAACATCTTGAACTTCTCCTTCCGGAGGAAGCGGTTGACGTTCCGGAGATCCATGATAGGACGCGGGCGGTCCTTCTTGGGCACCAGAAAGTAGTGGGAATAGCAACCACGACCTACTTCTGGGGTAGGAACGCGCTCGATGGCACCCATGGCCAAGAGTGCCGAAACTTCCTGTTGGAGAAGGGCCAGGTGATCCTCCGACATGCGATGGAACTGAGGTGGCATGGAGGGAGGGTAGTCTCGAAGGGGAGGGAGTAGCCCCTTCGGACTATTTGCAAAACCCACCTGTCCGACGTGATGGTGCGCCAGTGGGGAGGTGATAGGCGGAGCCTGCCGCCCACTGGCATTTGGTGGCCCTGAAAGGTCGGACTAGGAGGGTTTGGAGGCTGCTGCAGAGGGGGCTGTGGTGGACTGGCCCGCCCGCTGGCCCCCAGAACCAGGCCGGTGGGTCCCGCGTCCCAGGCCGCGCTGAGGTTGTACAGCTTGCGCCGGCCTGTGGCTCTGGGCGGGACGTAGTGGGGCACCCCTTCCGTAGCCACGAAAGGGGCGAAAGGCAGACTGCGCAGGGCGGGTGGTGGAGAGGCCCAAGGACCTGGCCGTAGCCCGTGAGTCCTTAAAGCGCTCCAGCGCGTTGTCTGCCTTGTCCATAAGGGTGGATTGGACATCCCCGGAAAAACCAGTGAACCGCAACCAGGCATAGCGTCGAAGGGCTACTGACGTTGAAATCGTCCTGCCAAGTGCGTCGGCGGTATCCAGCCCACAGCGGATGGTAAACTTCGCTGCGTCTCTCCCCTTGGTAACGGCACGGGAGAGTGTGGCCCGGGCCTCCTCCGGGTACTGAGGCAGCACCTGTGCCACCGTATCCCACACAGAGTGGGTGTAACGTCCCAACAGACATGCAGTGTTTACCAACCGAAGTCCCAAGCTGGCGGAAGAAAACATTTTCTTGCCAAGGTGGTACAGCTTTTTCCCTTTCCGGAGGTGCGGCAGGGAAGGCGCCTTTAGAAGTGGAGGCTTGAACCACCAAGCTCTCAGGGGTGGGATGTTGGGAGAGGAAAGTGGGGTCGCCCGGGGCCGGGCGGTGGCGTCGGGCAATAATACTGTCCACAGGAGCCCCTGTGTTGGGCCTGGACCAAGTGCCCAAAAGGATGTCCGTAAGGGCTTCATTAAACGGGAGCAGGGGCTCCGAAGAGCTCGCTGCCAGCTGAAGCACCTCTGTCAGGAGGTTAGTCCTCACTGCCACCGTAGGAAGCTTGAGATTGAGAGCCTCGGCCGCCCTACGCAACACCACTGCATATGACGCTCCCTCCTCCATAGCCACGGTAAGAGAAGACAACATGCCTAGGACAGGGGAGGTATCCAGACCACTGGCACCCCCCAGTTCCTCTCTCCAGTCCGGATTGTACTCCAACTGGTCTGTCAAAGGGTCACCAGAGCCCTCCCAGTCTTCCTCACCCTCCTCTGGCTGCCAATCTGGTTGAAAATAGCCAGGGTGGAACACAGGGACAAAAGCACCCATCGGCGCTGGCCGACGCCAGCCTGGCTCCGTGTCCACGTCGAGGTGGAAGCCGGGGTCGATGCCGGCTGGGGGTCCAGCCGGGGTCGGCTGCGGACGTGGTGTCGGTGGAGGTGTAATAAGGTCGACTTGCGCCGATCCGGATCCAGGCCTGGATCCAAGGGGGCCCTACGGTGCCAAGGCCGAAGCCGCCGGCGTCGAAGCCCTAGGGACCCCAGCCGAGACTGCGGGGCCTGAAGGCGCGCCGGCGGAGTCGGGCTGCGCAAAGATGGCGTACATCGCTTCGTAAAATTGACGGAGCTGGGCAGGGGTCGCACCCGGTCCCGGGAAGGCCGGAGTCGACCCTGAAGGCTCCGCATGCGGAGCCGCAGGGGGCACCACCCGCACCCTGCGTCGCGTCGGCCGACGGACGAGGGGAAGTCGAAGAGCGACGATGATTCTTCGACTTCTTCTTGCGCTTCGACTTACCTGACCCCGAGTGCGAAGACTTAGAAGAGGAGTGATGATGACTCCGCGATCGGTCCCTCGACCTCCCACGCGACCGGGACCTTGCGCGACGCGGAGCCGACTGCCGGGCCTCGAGGAGCTTTCGGGACCGCTCCCGCAAAGACACCAGGAGTCAGTTGAAGACTCAAAAACGAAGTCGACAAAAAACTCAGTCAAAAAGTGACTGGGGGTACCGCTCTTCCCGGATCTGCGCTTGCTGGCGCGGAAAAAGAAAGAACTGACGTCAGCGCGCGAGGGCGGCATCTATGTAGCTACCGCATCATCCTGGCGACCACGACGCCGGACGCGGAGTCATCCGACGTCACCTTCATACGCGCAGGGGTACTGCTGACGAAAAACTTTCCGGATCCAGCCTGACGCCTGGGGGAGATTCTAAGGTAAGGAATCTATAACTAACTGTTTCTTTCAGATATCTTTTTTTGATCCCTCTAGGTTAGGTCTTTAGTGACTCGGGTAAAAGCCTCACCATGTGTCATTCTACACCCAGGCTCTTTTTTTTGCGATTTGTTGATTTAAAAGGATGTGCTTGGGTCTTCACCCTCCATCTCTCTCTGTGCGATGGTATTAGTGGTTAAAATGCCATTGATGTGTGGGTAAGGTTGCAGAAGGAAAATGCTACTTACCCAGTATGCATCTGTTCTTGGAATATAGAGCTGTAGAGTCATATGCTTTAGCATAGATCGCCATCTGGTGTTGGGTCCGGATGTTTGCACTTTGTTTTTGTTCGAAGAAGTCTTGTAGTCACGAGGTAGGTGACTCCTCCTTTTGGCGATAGTGCGCATGGGCATCAACTCCATCCTTAGATTGTTTTGCCATAAAGGGTGATGATGGAGTTAGTAAAGTAATAAAAGAGATGTCCATGAAAATTGTATCCAAGTAAGATATCACTGCAACAGGTAAATGTACCCGGGGAGGCAGGTGGGTGCATATGACTCTACAGCTCTATATGCCAAGAACAGATGCATACTGGCTAAGTAGCATTTTCCGTTCGAGGCATATGAGCTGTAGATCATATGCTTTAGCATAGACTATAAAGCAGTTATTTTGAAGCGGTGGCTAACCTGTAGCTGTTGCAGTGGTACGAATAGTGTTCATAAAACTGCCTGGCCCACACTAGCTTGTTGTTTTGCTAACACATCTACACAATAGTGTTTTGTGAATGTGTGTGGTGTAGACCTTGTTGCAGCTTTGCAGATGTCATCTATGGGTATGTTTCCTAAGAATGCCATAGAAGCCCCTAGTTTGTGTGTAGAATGCGCCCTAGGAGGAATTGTTAGTGTGCGTTTAGCTTTAATGTGGCATATTTGAATGCACTTAACTATCCACCTTGCAATGCCTGATTTTGAAATGGGATTGCCTTTATGTGGTGGAGTAAAAGCAACAAAGAGTTGTTTAGTTTTCCTAAAGGGCTTTGTTCTTTCTATGTAGTAAAGCAGTGCTCTCTTGACATCTAATGTGTGAAGGGCACGTTCTGCCACTGAATCTGGTTGAGGGAAGAATACAGGCAACTCAACAGATTGGTTGATATGAAAGGCAGAGATGACTTTAGGTAAGAATTTGGGGTTAGTCCTAAGAACCACTTTGTTTTGGTGTATTTGCAAAAATGGTTCCTGTATGGTTAGTGCCTGAAGCTCACTCACTCTCCTTAGAGAAGTGATGGCTATAAAGAAGGCTACTTTCCATGTGAGAAATTGTATTTCGCATTTGTGCAACGGCTCGAATGGTGGACCCATGAGTCTTGTAAGGACTATGTTAAGGTTCCACACTGGAGAAGGTGGAAGTCTTGGAGGAATGAGTCTTTTGAGTCCTTCCACCATAAAAGCCTTAATAGCGGGCACTCTAAAAAGAGATAAGTGCTGTCTATTTTGCAGATATGCTGCTATTGCAGCGAGATGGAAGCGTATGGATGTGTACGCTAAGTTAGAACGTTGCAAGTGTAATAAATAACATTGTTTTGTATTGAAGCATCTAGTGGATTGATCCGATTGTTGTTACAATACACAACAAATCTCTTCCACTCTGCTGCGTAGCATGCTCTTGTGGTAGGGCGTCTAGCCTCTTTGATAACATTCATATAGTCTGGCGGAAGATTAAGGTAGCCAAACTCTAGGACTTCAGGTGCCAAATCGCAAGGTTGAGCTGATTGGGATCTGGTTGTCTTATCTCTCCATGGTTCTGAGTAAGGAACTTGGGGGAGAGGTGTAGTTTTTGGTGGGGAACTACTGATCGTTCCAGTAGAGTTGTGAACCAGTGTTGTCGGGCCCATGTGGGAGCAAATAGGATAAGCATCAGGGAGTGTTGTTTGAGTTTCCGAACCAGTAATGGAATGAGTGGGAGAGGTGGAAAAGCGTAAGCAAATATCCCTGACCAATTCATCCATAGTGCATTGCCTTTGGACAATGGGTGTGGATGCCTGGACGCGTAGTTTGGGCATTTTGCGTTTAGGTGGGTGGCGAACAGCTCTATCTCTGGGAAGCCCCACATTTGGAAGAATGGGAGGAGAACTGGAGGGTGAAGTTCCCATTCGTGTATCTGCTGTGGTTGACGACTGAGCAGATCCGCAACTTGGTTGTGTACTCCTGGAAGATGTTCTGCAAGGAGATATATCTTTTGAGGTATGGCCCATCTCCAGATGCTTTGTGCTAACTGTGACAGCTGTAGAGAGTGCGTCCCCCCCCTGTTTTTGTATGTAGTACATGACTGTCATGTTGTCTGTGTGAACCAGGACAGCTTTGCCTACCAGATTTTTTTTTTTTACGGAGTTTTATATAGCGCGAACTTGACCCGATTCGGGTATCAGAGCACTTTACACGAGCACCAGTTGCGTTACATGAGGACACAAGTCGAAGTTGAAAAGCTATTAATGCTAGAAAAATTGCTAGCAGTTCTAGATGGTTTATGTGGAGTTGTTTTTGTCGCAGAGTCCACATGCCCTGGATTGTATGTTTTCCCATATGTGCTCCCCAACCTGTGAGGGATGCGTCTGCTGTTATAACTATCTGTGGAACGGGATCGAGAAATGGCCGCCCCTTGGAAAGGTTTTGTATGTTCCACCACTGCAGAGAGCGATGAGTATGGCCATCTATCAACACCAGATCTGATAACTGACCTTGAGCCTGGTTCCACTGATGTGCTAAGCATTCCTGTAGTCGACGCATTTGAAGTCTTGCATATGGGACGATTAAAATGCAAGAAGCCATCATTTCGATTAGTTGCGTGAACACTCTGGCTGGCAGTGAGTGTTGAGACTGAAACTGTGAAATTAGAGCTTGCATGTTGCGAATCCTGACTGGGTTGGGGTACGCTAAGGCTTTGCGAGTGTCTATTGTGGCTCCTAGATACACTTGCATGCTGGATGGTTGGAGGTGAGACTTGGTGAGGTTTACAGTGAAACCCAAGTCGTGAAGCAGTTGGACTGTCTTTAGAGTGTGATGTATGCAGCTTTGTTGTGATCTGGCTTTCATCAGCCAGTCGTCTAGGTAAGGAAAGACATGAACGTGCTGTGTTCTTAGATGAGCTGCGACTACTGCAAGGCACTTGGTGAAAACCCTGGGTGCTGTAGTTACTCCGAATGGGAGGACTTTGAATTGGTTATGTTGTCCGTCCACCACAAACCTGAGATATTTTCTGTGAGCATGGTGAATGGGAATATGGAATATGGAAGTAGGCGTCCTTTAAATCTAGAGTGGATAGAAAGTCGCCTTGCTGAAGTAGTGGGAGCACCTGTTGGAGTGTGAGCATGTGGAAGTGGTCCGATTGTATGTAGAAGTTTAACTGTCTGAGGTCTGATATAGGCTTGAGAGAGCCGTCCATTTTGGGAATTAAGAAATACAGGGAGTATACCCCGGGTCCTTGATGTATTAACGGAACAGGTTCTATAGCGTGTTTTTGTAACAGAGATAGAACCTCCTGCTTTAAGAGAGTGAGATGATCCGGTGACATTGCATGTGCTCTTGGAGGAATATTTGGTGGAGTGTTTGTAAGCTCCAGGCAGTAACCATGTTGGATAATTTGTAGTACCCATTTGTCTGAGGTGATTGAATTCCAGACAGGTAAGAATTGGGAGAGACGTCCCCCGACAGGAGAGGGATGATCGGGGGGGTAGTGGAGGAAAGTCATTGTTTGTTTGCGGGGGAAGAGCATGTGGAATTACCTCTTCCTCTGCCTCTATTATTTTCTCTATAACCTCCTCTAGAATATCCTCTGGGCGAGGGGGATTGATTGTTTGCCTTGTAAGAGGAGGAGGCATGGTCAGTGGACATAGTTTTTGAGCCACCCTTGTAGAAAGAGCGGCGAAAGGAACCTCTTCTGGCTGGTAACTGTAAAGCCCCCATGGACTTTGCGACCTCAGTGTCTTTCTTCATCTTTTCCAGCATGGTTTCAACAGCTGGGCCGAAAAGATGCTCTTTATCAAATGGCTGGTTAAGGATGGAGGTTTGCACCTGTGGCTTAAATCCAGATATCCTGAGCCAAGCGTGCCTGCGTAATAATACACTTGTGTTGATTGCACGAGATGCTGTGTCTGCTGCGTCCAGTGCACATTTAATGGAGGTGTTCGTAATAAGCTTACCTACCCTAAGGTCGTTAGCGTTAGACTTGTATTGGTCAGGCAAGTGTTGTATTCGTTTTTCCAGCTCATCGTAGCAGCGCCTTGGCATTAGCAATGCGCCAGTTGTTTGCGGCCTACGAAGCTATTCTTTTGCCTGAGGCATCGATAAGCTTGGACTCCTTGTCAGAAGGAGGGGTGTCACCTGTGGCTTGGGAGTTAGCTCTCTTGCATGCGTTGGATACTACAAGAGAGTCTAGGGGTAGCTGTCCCTTAATATAAATAGGATCGGTAGGAGATGCTTTGTATTTTTTATCTACTCTAGGAGTGATAATCCTAGCCCTTACGGGATCCTTAAAGACCTCGTCTGTATGTTTTAACATACCTTTGAGCATTGGTAAAGTATGAGTTGTTCTTTGGGAGGAAGAAAGTGTCTCAAAAAGAAAATCCTCCTCTAAAGGTTCTTTGTGAAGTTCTACCCCATGGTAATGAGCGGCCCTGTTAAGGAGCTCAAGATAACCGATGTTGTCATCAGGTGGGGAAGGTCTAGAGCACGGGTACTCATAGTGCCGCCAGCGGCCCGGCAAGGCTTCCTTGGCGGCCCGCGGACCTTGCAGACATCGTACCTGTGTTTGCAGCGCGGACTCCGAGAGACTCTGCTCTATGGGGGCTGGGCGATTCCAGCGCTAGTCAGAGTGGAGATGCAGGGGCGCTAAGAAGAGGTGAAATACAACAAAGCCTCTTTAACAAGTAAATGGTCTTTTAAAGACCTGTGAAGTACTCGGGTGCGGCTGTGTGTGTGCCCGGGAAGCTGTCTCAGCCCGGGCTGACACACACGCGGGGTAGGGTGACAGAGGACAGCAGGGTGTGAGAGCCGGGTGAGGTGACGGAGGGCAGCAGGGAGTGAGAGCCGGGTGAGGTGACAAGGGGCGGCAGGGAGTGAGAGCCGGGTGAGGTGACAAGGGGCGGCAGGGAGTGAGAGCCGGGTGAGGTGACGGAGGGCAGCAGGGAGTGAGAGCCGGGTGAGGTGACGGAGGGCAGCAGGGAGTGAGAGCCGGGTGAGGTGACGGAGGGCAGCAGGGAGTGAGAGCCGGGTGAGATGGCAGAGGGTGACAGAGGGCAGCAGGGAGTGAGAGCCGGGTGAGGTGACGGAGGGCAGCAGGGAGTGAGAGCCGGGTGAGGTGACGGAGGGCAGCAGGGAGTGAGAGCCGGGTGAGGTGGACGGAGGGCAGCAGGGAGTGAGAGCCGGGTGAGGTGACGGAGGGCAGCAGGGAGTGAGAGCCGGGTGAGGTGACGGAGGGCAGCAGGGAGTGAGAGCCGGGTGAGGTGACGGAGGGCAGCAGGGAGTGAGAGCCGGGTGAGGTGACGGAGGGCAGCAGGGAGTGAGAGCCGGGTGAGATGGCAGAGGGTGACAGAGGGCAGCAGGGAGTGAGAGCCGGGTGAGGTGACGGAGGGCAGCAGGGAGTGAGAGCCAGGTTAGGTGACGGAGGGCAGCAGGGAGTGAGAGCCGGGTGAAGTGACGAAGGGCAGCAGGGAGTGAGAGCCGGGTGAGATGGCAGAGGGTGACAGAGGGCAGCAGGGAGTGAGAGCCGGGTGAGGGGACGGAGGGCAGCAGGGAGTGACAGCCAGGTGAGGTGACGGAGGGCAGCAGGGAGTGAGAGCCGGGTGAGGTGTGCGTTAAGAGCCTGTGATGTGATGTTTCCCGCCAGCCTGTAGTCAGAGGGTTGAGCCAAGGACAGGGAGCTCAGGCCTGGTCTCCGCTCTCGCAGCACAGCGCACAAATGCTCGCCGCCAGGTTGGCGCTATATATAATTGATGCATGCATACCTACACGGACGGGTGACTGGCGCCAAAGGGGGGCTTTGATCTGACAGCTCGTGGATGAGAGTCAGAATTAAAGCCAGCGACAGATGTGACCCCAGGCCCAGTGGTGGGACACAAACCCCGCGCTAAGCAGCAAATTCAGAGAGAATACGAGCTGGCTTTTACATTACACAGGGAGAGGGGGGAGTGGGGGGGCTGTCTCTGGGCTGGTGACGGGGACGTGTAGACACAGTACGTGTGCACTGCCCGAGGCACAGATAGAGACAGAAACAGACAGAGACAGATAGAGATAGAGACAGAGAGAGCTAGAGACAGGGACAGACTGACAGACAGATAGAGACAGAGAGAGGCAGAGACAGGGGCAGACAGAGCTAGATAGAGGCAGAGAAAGGGTCAGACTGACAGAGGTAGAGACAGACAGCGATAGAGACAGACAGAGACAGAGAGAGGGACAGAGTTAGGGACAGATAGAGGCAGGGACAGATAGAGGCAGGGACAGATAGCGGCAGAGACAGACAGAGACAGATAGAGGCAGAGACAGATAGCGGCAGAGACAGACAGAGACAGATAGAGGCAGAGACAGATAGAGGCAGAGACAGATAGAGGCAGAGACAGATAGAGGCAGAGACAGATAGAGGCAGAGACAGACAGAGATAGAGACAGAGACAGGGACAGACAGAGACAGATAGAGGCAGAGACAGGGGCAGACAGATAGAGGCAGAGACAGACAGAGAGGGAGACAGGGACAGACAGACAGGGACAGACAGAGACAGGAACAGACAGACAGGGAGAGGGACAGACAGATAGAGGCAGAGACAGACAGAGAGAGAGATGGAGAGGGAGACGGAGAGGGAGGGAGAGAGAGAGAGGGAGGGAGAGAGAGAGAGGGAGGGAGAGAGAGAGGGAGGGAGAGAGAGGGAGAGAGACAGAGGGAGAGAGACGGAGGGAGGGAGACGGAGGGAGGGAGACAGAGGGAGGGAGACAGAGGGAGGGAGACAGAGGGAGGGAGACAGAGGGAGGGAGACAGAGGGAGGGAGACAGAGGGAGGGAGACAGAGGGAGGGAGACAGAGGGAGGGAGACAGAGGGAGGGAGACAGAGGGAGGGAGACAGAGGGAGGGAGACAGAGGGAGGGAGACAGAGGGTGAGAGAGGGTGAGGGAGGGTGAGGGAGAGGGAGGGAGACAGAGAGAGGGAGACAGAGGGAGGGAGACAGAGGGAGGGAGACAGAGGGAGGGAGACAGAGGGAGGGAGACAAAGGGAGTCAGGGGGAGACAGAGGGAGGGAGACAGACAGAGGGAGACAGACAGAAATGAAATGAAATGAAATTTGTACTTGTAAAGCGCACTGCTACCCCAGCTGGGGTGTCCTGGCGCTATACGCATACCGCTGTGGAACCCTTCCTGGCTATTCCCTGTGAAAATGTCCACTCCTGGGCACCCCCAAGGTGAAGCCAGGCATCCCAGCGCTGGTGGGGCCGTTGTGGAGATTAAGCAAGCTATTGCGCCCAGAGTTGCAGAGTGGGACCCATGATTAGAATAGGCACCGAGGCGAGAATTATCAGGTCCGAGGAAATTAAGCCCAAGACCCGCCGAGGTGGGAATTGAACCCTGGTCCCGGGCCAGATCTCTGCATCAGGGTCTGCCGCTCTAACCATTGAGCCACACTTCTCCACAGAGGGAGAGAGAGGGAGACAGAGGGAGAGCGAGAGGGAGACAGAGGGAGAGCGAGAGGGAGACAGAGGGAGAGAGAGAGGGAGACAGAGGGAGAGAGAGAGGGAGACAGAGGGAGGGAGACAGACAGAGGGAGACAGACAGAGGGAGACAGACAGACAGAGGGAGACAGAGGGAGGGAGACAGAGGGAGGGAGACAGAGGGAGGGAGACAGAGGGAGAGCGAGAGGGAGACAGAGGGAGAGAGAGAGGGAGACAGAGGGAGAGAGAGAGGGAGACAGACAGAGGGAGACAGACAGAGGGAGACAGACAGAGGGAGACAGACAGACAGAGGGAGACAGAGGGAGGGAGACAGAGGGAGGGAGACAGAGGGAGGGAGACAGAGGGAGGGAGACAGACAGAGAGAGAGAGGGAGGGAGGGAGACAGAGAGGGAGACAGACAGAGTGAGTGAGACAGAGGGAGAGAGAGGGAGGGAGGGAGAGAGAGAGAGAGAGAGGGAAGGAGAGAGAGAGGGGGAGAGAGAGAGAGAGAGAGAGAGAGAGGGAGAGAGAGGGAGAGAGGGAGAGAGGGAGAGAGAGAGAGAGGGAGAGAGAGAGATGTGTGTATGCCGGGTCTGGTGGCTCAGTGGACGAAAGCGTCCGCTGCAGGGGCCTGTGTTCAACCTCATGGTCACAGTTTTTTTTTTTGCTCTAGCCCCGCACCCTCCCCCACTGACCCCGCCCGCACCGGTACGGCCCTCGGCCACAAACCACACTGTAAATTTGGCACCCGAGAGAAAGTTTGTGAGTACCCATGGTCTAGAGGGATCAAATCAGGGTCATTGTCTGTATTTGGGTCAGTGTGGTAATCATCCCAAGCGTCAGTGTCCTCATCCTGATCCCCGTCCCCTTCATCCTGTGGGTTAGGTGTAATAGGCCTAATTGGTGAATTGATAGGTGTAATGAGCAAGTTAGGATTAGGAGGAGGAAGTGGAATGTAAGGAGGAGAAGGGTTAGTGCCCATATTCTTCTTTTTAGGAGGGGCATGGTGGTCCTCTGGCAAGTCAGCTTTCCGTTTCTTTGGAATGGTTGCTTGAATATGTCCTGTTTTAGGATTTATAACCATTTTTTTTCTGTTTTGGATCGAAAATTGGTTTATTAGACGGAAGCTCTTTGGGGAAAGTATCTTTATCTTTCCGTGGAGACCTCAGCGCCGAAGGTTTCGGTTCCGAGCCCTTGGGCGTTGTTAATTTGGGCTCAGTGTGTTTGTGCTTGTCTGAGTCCTTGGTTTTCGAGGATTTCGGCTCCGAGTCTTTGTTTTTGGAAGATTTCGGCTCCGAATCTTTGGTCTTGGAGGATTTGGGCTCCAAGTCTTTGGCTTTGGATGGTTTTGGCTCAGAGTCTTTGGACTTGGGATATCTCGGCTCCGAGTCTTTGGGCTTGGAGGGTTTCGGCTCCGAGCCTTTCGGCGTAGCAGGTGGAAACTTCGGTCTCGAAGGTATCTTGCTCTTATGTTTCGAAGCCGAAGGTGTCGGTTCGGCATCGGAGTGGGGCTGGCTCGAGCCCAAAGGCTTTACTTTTTGTTTCGGAGCCGAGCCGGAGGGCGGGGCATTGGAAATGTGTTGTCGGTGCCGACCTGAACCCGAGGGCGAAGGAGGGACCGGAGCCTTTGTGTTTTGTGGAATGGGCCCAGGGTGAGTTGTACTCACGGTACGCTGTCCCGCAGGAAGGTCTTCCTCTTCCTCCATGTCGGAGTTGGCTTCGGACACGGAGACCTACTCTTCTTCCTCTGGCTCCGAAGCTGGAGGTTGGATGCCGGAATCTTCTCCGAAGATGTCCGGAATGGAGTCGCTCTGGTGCTGCATTTTGTGGCGCCGAGCCCGACGATCACAAAGTGTCTTTTTCGAGCAGAAGGATAGACTCGCGTCGCAGCTTTTTTCATCATGTTCCGGGGACAAGCAGAGGTTACAAACTTCATGCAGGTCGGTGCGTGGAAATTTAGCACGACACCCGGGACATAGTTTAAATGGAGTCCGTTCCATCGACTGCTAACGCGGTCGGCACGGGTAGGCCCGACGGCCTGCCTCGAGGTTTCCAATGGAAAGTTTTCCAAAGTAAGACGATGCGCGTCGAAAGATGGGTCGCGATCGATAACAATACAGTCGAGGGTAGTGGATTGCGCGTCGAAGGGGTCCGAAAACGGTGCCAAACCGGAGCGCAGCAATACACATCCGAACCCGATGGCGGAAAAACACAATTTAAGGATAGAGTCGATGCCCATGCGCACTATCACCAAAAGGAGGAGTCGCCTACCTCGTGACTACAAGACTTCTTCGAACAAAAACAAAGTGCAAACATCCGGACCCAACACCAGATGGCGATCTATGCTAAAGCATATGATCTACAGCTCATATGCCTCTTACACTCAGTTACAGTTGGGAAAAGACCCTAGGGAGAAATTAAATGCTTCAACTGTCCTTGCCATGTTCATTTTCTTCCAGGCACAGGCAGTAACTAGTTTAAGGATGTACTTTCTTGCTAAGTTCAATTCTGAAAACAGATCAGACGTGGCCTGACCAAGAAATAGATATGAGATCTGAGACCCAGATGGTAGCGTAAGGTGTCCAGATATGGTCTAAGACGTGACCCTTGCTACTTGTTTGCGTCTGTACAATTTGCTTCATTCCAAAGAGGGGTCATAAAACTGAAAAGTTTCTGAGCAAGGACACCCTAAGGATTGTTCATATGTGGATTAAAGCCACCCAGAATGGTCAGCTTGGGGAAGCGTACAAGTGCTTGAACCTAAAAAAATCATTAAGGTCAGGAAGAGATTTAGTTTTGTGTTTGGGCGGAAAATAAATCATAGAAATGGCAGCAAGTGCTCAGGAGGCATTGAGTAACTACATGATAAGGCTTCAAAGCTGTCTTCTATAAGCAAGTTGATAACGATATATTGATGGTGTGCTTTGTAGACAATGACAATTCTACCCATTTCGGCGTATAGTCATCAGGAATGGATTTTGGCAGGTAAGAAAAGAAATCCCATGTAAGGAAATGCAGGTGACTGACTACCTCGAATGAGAATTCAAGCAATGTATAAATGATGATTCAGTAGGCAGACCGCATTTATAGAGTGCAGTACTGAACTGGGTGACAAGTAAACTTTCCTGCTGATCGCATTAATTTGTTTGGGCTCTGGTGGCGCAGACCAAAAATATTTTGTCTGACCTGGCGCTGGTTTGTGTTGCCTTGCGACAGGAAGACTCACTGCTGGAGCAGCTTAATAGGGGGTCCCATGAGTCATGTAAGAACTACATTTAGGTCCCATTAAGGGATAATTTAAGACCCTCCATGAACACTATCACAACTGTGGTTTTAAATAGTTGATTAATGTTGTCTTTCTGCATGTAAGCTGTCACGGCTGCCAAATGAAGTCTAATAGAGATGTATGCTGCACCTGATTTTTGTAAACATAATAATCTTTTGTACCGAAGCCTGAAGTGGTTGATTGTCTCTTCTGTGACAGTAGTATACAAATCTTTTGTATTTTGTGGTGCAACAAACTCTCGAAGTAGGTCTCTGATACTGAATTAGGCCTGATCAGTGGGGTAACCTTGTGTGGGTGAAGGGCTGTCCAGCACCCAGAGTACTATGGTTGTGTCCCCCATTCTGGAGCAAGCAGAAGAAGCATCGCAAATGTTTGTCTCATTTGTATGTACAGAATTTGAGCTAGTGGAGGAAAAGTGTAGGAAAGTATTCCTGACCAATTCATCAACAGAGTACTGCCAATGCACTGTTGATGTTGGAACCTGGAGGTGAAGCTTGGACATTTTGTGTTTCCTGGAGTGGCAAACAGATCAATCTGGGTATCCCCCATTTTTGAAAGTACTGCTGAATTACTTGGGAATGTATCTCCCATTCACATATGTGCTGATGCGTACTGCTTAGCATGCCAGCAAAGTCATTGTCTACACATGGCAGATGCTCCACTAGAAGCAAAATTTGGTGATGAATAGCCCAGTACCATTTCGTTTGTGCCAATGTTGGCAATTGGGGAGCATGACTGCCTCTCTGTTTTTGATTGTTAAACATTGCAATCATTTTATCTGTTCATATGAGGACTGTCTAATTGTGAATTAGCGTATAAAACACTTTGGCTGCCAGTTGCAGTGACGTCAGCTCTAACAATCTGATTAGCATTTCTTCTTGTTGCCGGATCCAGAAACCCTGATTGCTCAGGTTGTTTAGATGTGCCCCCCATCCCATGAGAGAAATGCCCATGGTTATAGTAACCTCCAGCTGATGGTCCACAAATGACTTCTCTAGTAAAAATTTCTAAGCACCATTTTAGATTGAGCTGACCTCTTAGCTCTACCAAGGCTAGCTATTCCTATTGACCCGTTGCTTGTGATCATTAGCTACACAGATACTCCTGTAGTGGGTGCATGTCAAGACAAGTATTTGGAACTATTGCACGCAAGATGCCATCAACCCCAACAATTTCATGATGGTGCTCACTGTCGGGATTCAACATCTGGTAAAAGAAAAGCAGCCTTTAAAATGCAATCACACTCTTGGTTGGGACAGACTTAGCCTCCCACTGTATTCAATATGGCAAAAAAGGTTATAACTTTTGGCTTCAGAGATTTTTTCTTCTTCTTCATTCACTGTAACATCCTAATCTGTGTAAAGGTAATATCATTTTCTGAGTGTGTGCTAGGCACTGTCAATAGCTGTTGCTCTTAATCATCCAGTCGTCCATACATGGGAAGACAAATATTGCTAAATCGCAGATGTGCTGCAACTTTCACTAGGCATTTGGTAAATACCCTTAAGGCTGTTGTGACCTTGAAGGGTAATACTTTCAACTGGCAGCTTTGTCTACTTACCACAAACCTGAGGTAGTAATGATGATCTGGAAGGAAGGAGATGTGGGGGTAGGCCCTTGAAACGGAGGGTCGACGTGATTTCTGGCATAGGGGCAAATAATGTCCTGCATGATGATGAACTTGAAGTGTCCCGTCTTTTCCGGTTATTAGAAAGCATAGCAAAATATCCCTTGTCCATGTTCGTGTGGTGGTACAGGTCTATTACACGCTTGTTGAGAACGGTTTTAACCTCCTTTTGCACCAGTACTTGATGTTCTTGAGAGATTGTCCAACTGTGAGTTGGAATGCTTGGTTGTGTGGTATAGAATTCAAGCAGCATCCCTGTTGGGCTAGAAATAGTACCCACTTTTCTGATGTTATTTCCTTGCACTGAAGAAAATTAAACATTACCCTTTGTGTCACAAGTGTTGTGTGATCAAGAGGGATGGTGAGCAAGTCACTGCTTGCAAGTAGAGGTATCCTTCTCTTCGTTTGGGCTCCTGTACCCCTTCCTCATCCACAGTCTTTGAAGCCTTCTCTGGAGTACACTTTGAGAGGCTTCCCCCCTCCTGAGAGGACTGTTGTTTTTGGAAGCTTTGCTGCAATGGTGTTGCTGCAATCCTTGGCACATCTTCTCGCCTGTTGGTACCGAAAACCATGACTGGCAGTTCTGGTCTGAGGTGCCCCATAGCCTTATTGTCTCTTTGTTCAACATTTTCTTTAGGCTAGAGTCCATTAGAGGCCCAAACAAGTGTGCTCCATCAAAAGGGACATCAAGAAGATGCTGCTTCACCACTGGGTGGAAGTCTGAGAATCTGAGCCAAGTGCACCTTCTAAGGAGGACAGTGGTGTTAACTTCTAACAAGCATCTGCAATGCAATAGGTCTAGCATTTACGCGAGTTTGAGCTACTGGCATTGTAAATGACAATGTCTTTCATGTTTTGGCTTTTAAAACATAAATAAAAGACATTGTCATTTACAATGCCGATAGTTTAAACTTTCGCAAGTGTGAGACCTATTGCATTCCAAATGCTTGAAGGCATTGCTGAGTTGCCCCCTTCTGACTCACATGGCCCCTGAAGAACTCCCCGTTTACTATGAGTTAAACAAACATTCCAGTTGTCACAACTGCACATCTCCTGCCCTCCTGAAGTAAGAGGAACTCATTAAAGAAAATAGTGCTTACAGACTAAAGAAGACGTACCGTGTAACAACTGAAGTAAAAGGGCCAGTCATCATGGGAGGTTCCAAATGAGGACAAGGCGGTACTAAGGAGGGACTAACAAGCCTAATAATGAATCAGAAGTCAGCATTTATGAAGGACAATGACGCAAGCCAATGACAAATATGGGTGGAGAGTGGGCGGGGCTTCAAGTACATACTCCAATGCAGCATGGCTTGGTATTAACTTCACATGATGCAGTGGCAGCCACATCCAGAACACATCTAATATTGGTGCTGGAAATTATCTTTCCGTCCTGCGCCAATGCCTTGTCTCTCTTTCCGTAGACTCCTGCCAGGTATTTAATCAGGGCTCCATCTCGGCACCTATTGTACCAAGACAATAGGCCCACTGAGTTGGTGATGTGCATTACATTGCTGCTCCAAACCCTACCATCTTGCTTGCAGCATATATCATGCGGTTCTCTTCATCTGGCGGTGGAGCCTCCATGGTACCTTCAGCTAAAGGCCTATTACCTGAAATTAAGAACTACCAGAGAATCAGGTGTTATGAGGCTTCTAAAATACAATGGGTCCTCCAGTGACACTTTGTATTTCTTTTAGAACCTCTGGGTTACCACCCATGTTTTTACTGGGTGCCTGAAACTTTCAGTCGCACACTTGGGAAGGAACTGACCAACCTCTTAGTCTTAACAGAGTCTCCACCAATAAATCTCTTCCTCTTCTATAACATGCAGCTTCACCTTATGGTGACCTTGAGCTCTCTGGATGACTGCTTGACAGGCTGGGAAGGGAGTCAAAAGATGGATCTTCCAGGTGGTCCATGCAGCAATTGCGCCAGGGATCTCTTTTCAGCTGGGATGGAATCGTAGTAAGAATACTGGGGATCCAGCTCATGCTTCTAGTCTTAGTCAGTATGTCCTGAGCGTTGTGATGAAAGTGAGTGCACTGTGACTGCAATGGGGGTATAAGCTAGTGCAGCGTTTCCCAAACGGCCGCAAGCTGATTTTTGGTGGGTTTGGAAAGTACAAGCAATAAATAAAGATGCCTTTAAATTCTGTGTTTATCTTGTCACATTTGCTGGTGCTTCAAAGACACAGATCAAATGTCAGGCTACGTCTTCTGAGAATTTGCTTCATATGCTTTTTACATGGCTATTGGCGTTTACTTTTCTTTCTCTGACTGCAAAGTGTGAGGAGTTTTTGAAGTGAATTATCACAAAATGTAAGTACCTGTAAAGGAACTGTATACATTCAGCAGTTAGGAAAACAAGCATTGGCACAGCAAATGGGTTTCGCCTTTGGGACCTTATAAGTGTTTAGCCGATGTCTTTAAGCTATGTTGTAGAGCAGCGTTGTTTACTCAGTACAGCACATTTTCATTCATGTGTTGTATTTAAGCAGAAAAGCTAACATGTTTTCTCTTTTAACGCTGCCAATGTAAAAACAGGTCTGGAGTGTCGGTGCAGGACTTTGCACATCACCATGCCTGAATAAAATAAATGCACTTGTCAGCATCGTTAGCAAGTCAGTGACGAGAATGGTAATCCTGCCTGGCAGTTAAATGCCGGCCACCCCCTGAAACGTGGCCCAATGGAATGCAAGCGTCAGAAAACCTGATAACATGGCCGGCAATCTGGGGGTTAACGGATTACAGCATCTGAGCAAAAGCTCACATTGCCACTTGGAAACGAGGTAGACAGACTGACAAGCAGGGCCTGGCATAAATAACTTTCAGTGGGAAGTCGGCATTGCCTCTCACTTGAAACTGATAGCTTCCACCTTTGCACAACACTCCAATCTCGAGCTTAAATCAAAGTGCAGGTTCACCATCTGGTTCTGAAAAGCAAGGATAAAGGAAATAAAAATAACTTTTTACGCACTAACCTCAAGAATCACTGTCAAAGAGCACAAAGGCAATCCAGTCCCCTCCCACCACTGGAGAGTGGGAGGGAGGGTGAGAGCGTCACAATAGAGAAGAGGGGGACAGCCCCGGGGAAGCAGGTTTTGCCGCCGGCAGCTCGCTTCAAGCGAGAAAATAAAATACGAAAGTTGCAGCCAAACACACTGCCGTCTATGCCTAGCAGGAAAGAGGCTGTGACAACCTCCAGAGCTGCCGACTTCAGACCTGGGGGAACCGGGTTCGAGTCTCAGTGTTGGTAAAACGGTGCCTTAAAATATATATATATAATGTAAATACATGACAATCGTCACAACAACAAAAAAATAGAATGTAAATACATGACGATCGTCACTAAAACAATGGCGAAAGGAAACAAAATGAGGAATGCTCAACAATCCTTATTGCGCAGGTAGGAACATACATAAAAAAAAGAGTAAGACCACACGTAACAGGGGCAGTTGGCTGGTAGGGTCCAACACACCAAAAGGCAGGACTAATTAAGCATATCTACCAAACAAAAGCAGGCATTTAGGAAGGGAACTAACAGGAGCCAATAGAAAAGATGGGAGGTGCTTTAAGCAAATATTCTGGATACAGCATGCCTCGCAGTGCAGGGCATGCACTGCCTAGGCTCGACCTAACAAAAATGAGGCACATGTTTTTCGTAATACTGAAGTGTGCTGGAAACAGATTTTAATAGGATCAAAACAAATCAAGACACTTTACTTGGTGATGAACAAATGATATTTATTCAAAGAAACTTGATTTCCAAACATTATCATTCGGTCTGAGATCTGCTCTCTCCCCAGCAGCTCCGCAGTCTGTGCAGCCACCGGTGACTTCCAGGACCTCCAGGAGGAGGTGTTCGAGGCTGCCCCCGGCCCGGTATTGTGCCTGTTCTCCTGCTCGGCTTCTGCCCTGTGCCAGTTTTTTGTGCCTTGTTTCTTGTGCCTTGCTTTCTGATTGGCCGTGACTGTGCCCGTTATTGTGCCCTTGTTAGTGTACTGCTCTGTGCCCGCTCCCAGTTGTACCCTTTCTCCTACTGCCTTGTGCCTCTGTGTCTCTGCTTGCTGTGATTGTGCCCGTTACTGTGCCCTTGTTTAGCGTGTTGCTCCGTACCCACCTCCAGTTACTGTGCTCCTTGCCCGCTTCCTCCCCACCGCTGCTGCCCCTGCGGCCCCTCCCCCTGCCGGTTCCCGCTCCCGCCTCCCAGCTGCACCGCCTTCCCCCCTCCCCTACTTCATAGAGGGCGCGCCGCTGGCACGCCAAAGGCAAACCCGTCTGCTCCCGTCCACGACCCGACCGTGACCAGCGCCAGAACCAGTGGATCTCCTACTATCCACCGCTACGACGCAGCCACCCTCCTCGCACTCAACCCCGGAAGAAACAACAACTGCCAGCAGTCCACTCCGAAAACTACTCACGGCCAATTCTCCTGCCACCGAACCTTCACCACCCTCCGCACCACCACGGCCGCCACCCCTACGTTGAACGCCAACACCACCAAAGCCCTGAAGTGCATCCTCCTCAATGTGCGCTCCCTGCTCAGACACGCCGTTGAGATCTGGAACCTCCTCGACACCATCTCACCGGACGTCGCCTTCTTTACAGAAACCTGGACCAACGCCTCCTCCGCCCCCGACATCGCCATCCCGGATGGATACAAGATCCAGAGGAAGGACCGTCCCAACCACCCGGGAGGAGGACTCGCCATCACGCACAAAAACTCCCTCCGCCTCTCCACCTCGAGCGACGCCTTCTCCGCAGAACACCTGCACTTCCAGGTCCAGACCAGCCCCAACTCCACACTCTGCGGCACCCTTGCCTACAGACCACCAGGCCACCGCGCCCCCTTCGCCTCCACCATCACTGACCTCATCGCACCCCACGCCATCGCCTCCATGGACTACATACTCATCGGAGACCTGAACTTCTACCTCGACAACCCCAGCGACCACAACTCCACCAGCCTCCTTGACAACCTCGCCAACATCAGACTGAAACAACTTGTCACCACGCCCACCCACAAGGCAGGACACACCCTCGACCCCATCTTCGCAGGGGGAAACAGAACCCACTTCAGCCACACCACGCAACCCCCATGGACTGACCACCACTGCGTACACTTCTTCGTCAACAAACCCAAGCTGCCCAGACCTGCTCCGCCCCCTACCGTGAAGAAACTGGAACAGAGTCACCGAGGAGCAACTCAACTCCACCCTCAACAGCGACACCCCCACTGCCAAAATCGACGCCGTCGCAGCCAGGGGACTTTACACTTGGATCTCCAGCTGCGCAGACAAGCTTGCCCCGCTACGCAACTCCGACAGACAGCACCACAGAAAAGCCACCTGGTTTACCGCCGAGCTCCAAGAAGACAGACGCACCTGCAGACGCCTCGAGAAGAACTGTCGAAATAAAAAGACGCCTGAAAACCACACCACCTACAATAACGCCGACGGAATACCACCAACACATCAGAGCCACCAAAAGAACCTTCATCCACAACAAAATCCTCGCCAACACCAGTAACTCCAAGGATCTCTTCAGCGTCATCCAGGAATTCACCAAATCCGCCAGCGAAACCGCAGACATCACCCCCTCCCAGGACCTCTGTGACAAGCTCGGAACGTACTCCCACCTGAAAATCAAGAACCTCTACGACAACTTCTACGATCAAACACCTGACTCCGCAACCACCGCGCCCTCCAGCAACACCAGCCAGCCCACCATCACCTCCTGGACACCGGTCACGACCGAAGAGACCGCCTCGACCATGGAAAGCATCCACTCGGGCGCCGCCACAGACCCCTGCCCGCCGCACATCTACCACAGAGCCACCACCGCACCAGAATTACGACAAACCATCAACGCCACCTTCATGTCCGGCTCCTTCCCCGACGACTGGAAACGCGCAGAAGTCAGACCCCTGCTTAAGAAACCCTCAGCAGATCCCACAGACCTCAAGAACTACCGGCCCATCTCTCTCCTCCCCTTCACGGCAAAAGTCGCTAAGAAGACCATCAGCGCACAGCTAACAAAGTTCATCGAAGACAACTCCATCCTCGACCCCTCCCAATCCGGATTCTGCAGCAACCACAGCACCGAGACCGCACTACTCGCCGCCACAGACGACATCCGCACCCTCCTCGACCAAGGCCACACCGCAGCCCTGATACTACTCGACCTGTCAGCAGCATTCGACACCGTCTCCCACCGCACACTTGCCGCCAGACTACACGACGCCGGCATACAAGGGACCGCCCTCGACTGGATCCGCTCTTTCCTCACCGGCAGAAGTCAAAGAATCCGACTGCCACCCTTCCTCTCCAAACCCACAGTAATCAACTGCGGAGTACCCCAGGGATCATCACACAGCCCAACCCTCTTCAACATCTACATGACAGCACGGCCTCAGCATAGTATCCTACGCCGACGACACCCAACTCATCCTCTCCCTCACCAAGGACCCCATCACCACCAGACTCAACTTCCAGGAAGGAATGCAGAACGTCGCATCCTGGATGAGCAACAGCTGCCTGAAGCTCAACTCAGAGAAGTCTATGAACCACCCCGTCAGCACGGAACACCACCTGGTGGCCACTGCACTTGGCACCCCTCCGACCCCCATGGACCACGCCAGAAACCTCGGCATCGTACTTGACTCCACCCTCTCCATGAACAAGCAGGTCAACGCCGTCGCATCCAGCTGCTTCAACACCCTCCACATCCTCCGAAAGACCTTCAAATGGATCACCCCCGAGTCAAGGAAGACAGTCACCCAAGCACTCATAACCAGCAGACTGGACTACGGAAACGCCCTCTACGCCGGCATCAACAAGTCTCTACTCCGCAAGCTCCAGACGATACAGAACACCGCAGCCAGACTCATCCTCGGCATCCCCCGAAACGAACACATCAGCCATCACCTACGGAAGCTGCACTGGCTCCCCGTCGAGAAGAGAGTCACTTTCGAGATACTCACCCATGCCTACAAATGCCTCCACAACACAGGAGCCCAATACCTCAATGAGAGAATCGCCTTCCACGTACCCAAAAGAAACCTCCGCTCCACCAACCTCGCCAAAATCCTGCGCGTCCGCAGAGCCAGAACAGTGGGAAGAGCCTTCTCCTACATCGAGGCCAAGGCCTGGAACGAGCTCCATATCAATATCAGATGCGCCCCTCCATGGAGACTTTCAGGAAAGCCCTCAAGACCTGGCTCTTCGACTGAACGTAACTGCTGTCCCCCTCCCCCCCAGCGCCTTGAGACCCTCACGGGTGAGTAGTGCGCTTTAAAACTCCCTGATTGATTGATTGTGATATATATTTTATCAGTAAAACTGAATGTCTGTGCATATTTAGTGGCCATTTTAATGGATTAAGTGCTGCCTGCAAAAGACAACTGACTACCACACAGTGCTTTAGTTACATCTAAAAATCGATCCTGCCTCATGTCCATTAAAGGTAGGTGGGTAGCGAATGTTTTTCATTCTAAAAATTGGGTCATGGTTCTAAAAAGTCTGTGCGGCACTGGGCTAGTGTTATTCGGCCAATGTTTCTTGGGTATGAGGAACATTCTGAGTTCCAAAGTTATCTGCTCCTGAAAAGTTAGATTTCTAATTTTAGGTGGCGCTAGATTGATCAGATCTTCTTAACCACAAGATATTAGTGCGTCTCCTCCAGGAAGTAGGAATCAGAAACCCTGTCTTCACTTAGATCAAAGTACTGTTGAGTCCAAACAGTGCATTTTCTCGAATTGTTGCAATACTGTACTTTTCTGTGTTCTGTTGCCATTTTCTGTTTATTCTTGATGCTACACAGTTACATGAGTGGGTAGTGACCACATGTTTTGTGACTTCGAGCATGATGGGGAGCAGGGAAACTGGCCCAGTCCTTGGGGGTTCTACAATTTATTTTCCTATAAAAGAGATATTTTTGCCATTTTATCAAGTTAGCAGCAGTGTGCTGTAGGATAATTATAGTGAAACAAAAGGGTAAACTGAATCAGCAGTACTACTGAACACTAGAAAGCTCGACAAGGATCTAGTGGACAACAATATATTAAGAATGACAGCAACAATACAAAAAGTTGAGCAGATGCTGATCATTATTTGTGGTGGAAAATAACAGACAAAGAAAAGCAACCAGGTTTCTAATTTTAGCCACTTTAAAATTCAGCTGTACTCTGTACCTCAGAATGAAAATATAGAAATATGCGCACAACATAGTGTTAACTGGCCAGATTAGCCACCGTTCATTTAGCCAGAGCTGTACCAATTAGTAACAGCAGTGTAAAAATAAAACACACTGTGTATGGTGTGTAATGGGCCTTTGGAGGATTATGTTCCTGCAGTTGTGGACTGGGATTTGAACACTATCACAGTCAAATGTGGGACAAAGCCAGAGCCACACAGCCTAGAATGTGTTATTTCCCAATTCTGTTCACAAATCCTTACCTGGGTTGTGATGTCCCATCCATCCTCCAGGCTGACCAAGACTGAGGAGCCAGTGTCTAAGAGCTCCACGACCAGCACAGAGATCTGCAGGATCTTATGCAGCTAGGAAAACAATAAAAACTGTTAAAACACAATCGCAAAGGATGGCAGTTAGGATTGTACAAATCAATGCGATTCACTTGGGCAGAGAGGACAGATCCTGAAATGTACAAAGATTAGCTCAGGATCATAGTGAATAAAGGGGAAACAATTCACACAGACGTACAGAAAAGGAACCATTTAATATAGTCTGGAATTCACAGCAGACAGTCAACACACATTCATGGATGGAAGGGAAGATTCCTGGGAACTGAGGTGGCATAGAGGGAGAGGTTGGAAGGGTGCTCAAATGGGACACGCAGTTTGGAACTGGAAAGGGAATCAGAGTCCAAAATGTTGCACATGCAGAAACAATATGAGAGAGAAAATTAAAAATAGACATTCAAATTCTTAGAGGATGAAAGATGCTCATATGCAACAGAAAGGTCATGGTGCAGTGAAATAAATACGTTAGATACTAGTACAAAAGGTTTGCTAACATCAAATATCCTATAGAATCACAAGGTTATAGAACATGTAGTCCACTCACATACTGTAAGCCCTTCACAAATACTTGTAATTAAATAATACAAACACATTTCTAAGTCCCATACTGGCTTACTTGACCTCAATTGCTCTTTTAAAAGCATCTCAGAAAAATAATCTCTCATTTCATGATAGGAAGACAACTTGCATCACTTGTGTGTCTACACAATTGAAGACCCTGTACAAGGTAAGGAAGCAAATGGTATTTCTATTCACAGTTTGAGGCAGAAGCAAGCTTGGATAATATAGGGACTCACATTAATTAGTTTACAGAGGGACTATGTGAGGAAATGGGGTGTATTATATGGTGTGGTTGTGCAACCTCACCATGTAATACACTTACCAACCCCTTTAGGAGCAGTAGGTTTCATTTGTCAAACCTTCAGCTCAACCCTGGGTAGCTGTAGCTTTGAGCAGCAAGGCTTACACGAAAGAACAAGTGAAAAGCATTTAAACAGCACCAAAAAAACTGAAGAAGAAATTAACACGACACTCAAGAAATTCAACTCCACAATGAAAAAAACCACAGCAGGGTTCCAGAGATATAGAATTTACATGGTATAGTAAATCAGAGCATTTAACATGAACAAGCATTGGCAACTTAAACGAATCTAGCATTTAGAAACTTTTTCAACAAAAGTTGGGCTAGTTGTATTGTGGTCACTTAGAGTCACTTTAGGCGACCCACTCCAGTTGGGAGTCAGTCAGGGGGACCAGCAAGGTCCACAGGTCCAGTTACCTACATAGATGAAGCAGTCTCCAGGCAGTTCCAGGCACTTTATCACCTTTACAATGGATTCCTGTGGAAGTGGTCCTGATGCAAGGGATGAAGGATGCTGAGGATGCTCAAGGATGCTGTGGATGCGATGTGGTTGACAGGGGTTTTCCTGCGGCTACTCCTTAGTCCACTAAGGGGGTGAGTTGGTCCTGGTCACAGGGTCGACGTACCTCAAAGTCCTTTCGATGCTGGTAGAAGTCCAGTCACCACTGGGCTACCAGTTGTTCGGTATCACAGTCATAGTTAATCCTGCCCTGGGCAATAACTCGGCTTCTGGATGACCAAGCTGCACTCCGACGACTCTCCTGGGCTAAGCAAACTTGGGTGCAACTTTGATCGTAGGGACCCTGGTCTCTTTTGCACCACGTCGAATGTTGGTGGTGGTCTGAAGATTCTGGGCTGCTTTGGCTGGGCTTTGGAGACGACTTCTCCACAAGCTGGACACAGCAGACACAGATCCACTTCTTCGCTAGCCACCGGTATCAGCAGGTGCAGTCCACGCCGGTGACGTATCTCTTTGCTGGCTCCACTGCGCCGCTGGGCAGTCCTCCTTCGTTCCTTCTTCTAGTTCAGTCATGATCTGAGTTCTGGGTCCAAGGGTGCCCTATTTATGCTCAGAAAATATCCTCAGGGTAAAATACAGTTGGTAGCCAATGGGCTACCAGGTTCCCTCCCTCCTGATGATCACTTCCTGGGAATTGTATCTGGCTACCCCAAGATGCACCATTCTGCCCACTCCCAGTATGGCAGAACCCCTCTCTCAGTGCCCAGAGCTCCCTAGCTCAACCCAGTGGTGTGGCTACCAAGATAGCTTCACGTCCCTGAAAAAAAGGTTTAATAACAAGTTTACCCTCTCCTTCCCGGGTGCCAGCTAGTCTGCCTAAACAATGAGGGTGTCCCTCTCCTAAGTGTTCCCCATTTCCTCTTCAATGGTGGTTCCAGCTTTGAAGCCCGCCTTTTGGGCCAACACCCATGTAGCTTGTCCCTCCTATGGAGGCCCCTATTGTCTCCTTTCCTGGGAGTTGTTAGTACGTCTCACTCTGAGGATAGAAAGCTGTCTCAGGCTTCAAGCTCCTGGTGCAACCGTGAAGGGCACAGGAGATTGAAGGCACCAAAGTGGCAGCTTTGTAAAAGTTGTACACTGAGGCTTGTTATATTAATTTCGACTTGAGAATCAAGTTTGGCTTAATATAAGGAGTTATTTGATACCTTGGAATATCAATTTTGGTCGCACCGTTCAGGAGTTAGCACAGCTGAGGGGTCAGTGTATAAACATGTACTTGCCAATGGGGTGACCAAATCTATCCACAGTAAAAACAACTGTTTTCCGTTGTTACTGCCAGAACATGTAAAATACCTGTTCTGCCAGTGAAATATGCTGCACCCTGCGTTAGGGCTTGGCAGGCCTGCCACAGGGGTGACTAACATAAATTGCAAAGGAAGATATGGCCTTGCCATTGGATTAGATGGCAAAGTCGGGCTAGCAGTTTGAAACTGCTCTTTCGGTCTGCAATGGCAGAATGGGAGACTCTGTTTACATGTGGCACACCCAGCGTGCCACAACCAGTGCTGCAATCCCTGGGGGGACTCTCTAACTAACATGCTCTCTGTATGCCAGTTGGGTATAGACAATGTAACATACATGTTTTGGGGTTAGGGTATTGGCATTAAGGTCTGGTTAGCAGGACTCGGTGCACTCTTGGATTCGAAAAACCAGCAGCATCAGTCCAAAAACTGCGGGGTGACCATACAAAAAGAGGCATTTCCTTACAGAGTACATCAGAAAAGATATGCAGAAATCATATCCATCAACACAGCTAAAATAAGAAGTTACTTACCTTTGGTAACAATCTTTCTAGTGGATAATCTATGCACCTGCAGATTCCTCACCTTTGAATCTCCCAGACACGGTTGTATGTCCTTGCCACGCATGCCTTTACTACGTGTCCTTTACCACACATGCCTTTACAACGAAAATGTAAGTACATAGCAGGTAAATGAAACTATATATATATATATATATATATATATATATATATACACACACACACACACACACACACACACAGACGAAGGCTGAGGCTGAAACACGTTTGTTTGGTATTTTGAGTGCACGATAATAAATCCCGATTTGGATTACACCAACGCGAGTGCTGGTCCTTACTGTTGCGAGACAGTGGAGCGTGAGATATATATATACATATATATATATATTAAAAAAACAGCCAAACAGCGCACCGTGATCGCCTTACCCCTTCCACTTATGACTGCGTTCCATGGCGAGGTGGCGAACCTCACAACACGAACCAACGCCGTTCTCCTTTACGAAAAACACAGCATGCCGTGGACACAGGTTGCTTCAAAAGCGGTGTTTATTTATCACAGGTTAGACCACCTCTACGCGTTTCGGGAAAAATTCCCTTGTTCACGAGTACTGTGTCAGTTGCAACGCTACTAACTTGTGTAACGATATATCTGTAAGAGACAGTAGTTCGTGACAGATTCCTTACCTTAGAACAGGGGTCTCCAACCGGTCGATCGCGAGCTACCGGTAGCTCGCCAAGGCCCCATGAGTAGCTCGCGCTGGTAGTGTCACAATTTAATCGGCCATTAACATCGTTAAGAGTATTTCGGCCTTTTTTTATGTAGACGTTGACCGCCCACACCAGCTGCTCAGATTAGCTTAACTGAGTTTAGCTGAGGAGGGGTGGGCGGGCCAAAGAGGATGACGTTGCTCCTCCAGTAGTCTCGCAGCCGCCTGTCTTTCACATCCTGGCACCGCGCTTTTATCCTGCGCATCGAGGGCCGGTGCAGAGCAGCAGGCATGGCAGAGCGGAGCGGCCGGTGCTGGAAAGCGTGCAGGTGGTGCAAGCAGTATTAAACTGCCACCGAGACCCGTACCACCTGCCTTGTTCAGCATGCCACAAGTGTTTCTGATGCCAGGGGGTGTTACACTTCACATCCATTATGTACCAAGTGTGTATTGTCAGGGGTGTCACGCTGTACATCCATTATGTACCAAGTGTCTGTGCTGTCAGGGGGTGTACAATGCTCATCATATGCATTACCTCTGCCTTACTGGAAGTAGCAAAGGTCGGAGGCACCAAGGCACATTCTGCCCCACTGTTATCTTACAAATCAAACATCTTTACACAGGAGATGGGTAGTGTTCTCGGCTGTCACAACAAAAGGCAGTCAAGGTGGGTTACACATGGTGGCAATTTGTCCGGCCAAGTTCACAAAAACAAGCCCATTCTCTGCAGCCAAGGCAGATGGACAACAACACAAAATGAAGTTTTAAAGAGGGATTTTTTAAAGTTTTTTTTAAATAGGAACGCTTCGAATCACAAATAATGTAATTTAAGTAATGGACTAAATTTAAAACAAAAGAAGGCTGGAAGAGCAAGGTGTAAATGTGTCTTCATGAAAATATATGTCCATCTTCCATTTCCAGAGATGCTAGCAGACAAGTCACATGAGACTCTCATCCAATCTTGGCTTTCTGCCCAATAGCACGTTACATTCTGGGCCTTGTGAATGTGCTTTTGTAATTGGAAGTTTGGGCTCTTAATGTCAGCATGCAAAATGTAATCTAAAAGCCAGGACTGTCTGAAAGTGTTACAACCGATATGAGGTTACTTGGCTAGCCATGATATTATTGTAGTAATGTTAGTACAAATATAACCTTCCTGCCCTCAACAATACACAAACAACAACACTCCGCGGTTGCGCAGTCAACTGTAGCTCAAATACTAGTGTAGCCCTTACAGATGGGCGTAGGGGGGTCTCTCGGAAATATGCGCAAGCTGCTTGGCCTTTAGTAGCTCACGACGATTTTCACTGATTAGAAGTAGCTCTCACTACAGAAAAGGTTGGAGACCCCTGCCTTAGAATATCCCCAGGCGTCAGGCTGGATCCGGAAAGTTTTGCGTAGCAGTACCCCTGCGCGTCGGTAGGTGGCGTCGTGCGGCTCCGCGTCCATCGTCGGCGATGACGTCGCGGCCAGTACTTAGATGCCGCCCATGCGCGCTGGCGTCAGTTCTGTACACGACTTTCCGCGCCAGAAACGCAGAGCCATGCAAGAAACTGACACTGGTGTCTGAAAACTAGGGCCCTGAAAGGGATGACCTTAACCCTAGAAATCAGTTCGCAGAACGGGGAGGATGGGTGGGCGGTAGGAATCTGTCACTAACTACTGTCTCTTACAGATATATCGTTACACAAGTTAGTAACTTGTGCATCTGAAAGAGACACGTTAGTGACAGATTCCTTACCTTAGAATAGATACCCCAGCAATACCAACCCCGGTGGTGGGTCTGCGAACAAAGATCAGACGAGGAAGTCTCGGAGAACAGAACGGCCAAAGAAGCCGTCTCTCCGGACTTGGCTGTCAAGACAGTAATGCTTGGTAAACGTGTGCAGCGAGGCCCACGTAGCTGCCTGACAAATGTTCTGCAATGGGACACCACGTCCCAAAGCCGTGGTGGCGGCTGTCGCCCTGGTGGAATGGGCACATAGCCCAACAGGGGGCTCCTTCTTAGCCAAAGAATAGCAGGCTTTGATACACAAGACAACCCAGCGGGAGATGGTGCCCGACCTTTTTTGGCGCCCACGTAGCCAACAAAGAGCTGGTCATCCACCCGGAACTGTTGTGTGCGGTTGATATAAAAGGAAAGCGCATGTTTTGGGTCCAGACGGTGGAGCCTCTCTTCCTCTCTGGAAGGATGCGGAGGTGGAAAGAAGGTGGGCAAAGTGATGGTCTGCCCAATGTGGAAGGCAGTAACCACCTTTGGCAAGAAGGACGGACGCGTCCTAAGAACAACCTTGTCTGGATGGACAGACAGACAGGGGAGCTTGCAAGAAAGAGCCTGGAGCTCACTCACCCGCCGAGCGGAGGTGATAGCCACCAGAAAAGCTGTCTTCAGAGTGAGAAGACGAAGAGGACAGTTATGGAGAGGCTCAAAGGGAGCGCACATTAAAAAGGTAAGTACCAAGTTCAAGTCCCACTGAGGCATCACAAACGGAACAGGAGGGAAGAGGTGTGTAATCCATCTGATCAGAAAGCCTGAGGAAGGCCGAAATGGCACAAAGATAGCCCTTGATGGTACCCAGGGCAGAACCCTGTTGGGCCAGTGAAAGAAGGAACAGAAGAACCTCAGAAAGAGGGGCAGAGAGGGGATTCACAGCCTTTGCTGTGCACCATGCCACAAACTTGTTCCACCTGCAGGCGTATACCACCTTAGTGGAGGGACGCCTGGCTGCCAGAATCACATCACAAACTTCGGGAGGCAAGTCGAAAGGAATCAACTGCCGCCGCTCAATCTCCACGCAAGCAGGTGGAGGCTGGACAGGTTCGGGTGGAGGACCGTCCCCTGCTGCTGCGACAGAAGATCCTCCCGAAGAGGCAGACGGATCGGGGGATCGACGCTCATACTGAGTAGCTCGGGATACCAAACTCTTCGAGCCCAGTCCGGAGCCACAAGGATGACTTGGGCCCGGTCGCGCCGAATCTTCTTCAACACTCTGGGTAGAAGTGGTATAGGCGGAAAGGCGTACAACAGACCGCAACTCCACTCGCGACGAAAAGCGTCGCCGAGCGAGTGCCGCCTTGGAAATTCCAAAGCTCAGAACTGATGACATTGCGCGTTCTCTTCGGTGGCGAATAGATCTAACCAAGGCTCTCCCCACTGCAGAAAGAGACCTTGCGCCACTTCCGAGTGAAGACGCCATTCGTGATCCATCATGCACCTGCGGCTGAGTTCGTCCGCCATGGCGTTCAGGGAACCTGCCAGGTGTTGAACCATCAGGAACATGCCCTGATGTTCCAGCCATGTCCAGAGGCTCAGAGCCTCCTGACAGAGGGTCCACGAGCCCACCCCGCCTTGTTTGTTGCAGTACCACATGGCGGTGGTGTTGTCTGTGAACACCTGCACTACCTTCCCTTTGACAGAGGGAAGGAATGCCTTGAGTGCAAGTCGGATCGCCCGGAGCTCCAGAAGGTTGATATGGAGCCGGGACTCCGCCGGAGACCAGAGGCCTCTGATCTCCGCCTCTCCCATGTGACCGCCCCATCCCAGAAGGGACGCGTCCATCACAACTGTGTGCTCTGGCTGGGGAAGGGAGAGGGATCTGCCCATGACCCATTGCCGGTTCTAGAGCCACCACTGCAACTGTTTTGCAGCCCCTCCGAGATCTGGACGTGATCGGACAGGTTGCCCTGGTGCTGCGCCCACTGGAACTTCAGGTCCCACTGCAGAGCCCGCATATGCCATCTGGCATGATCGACCAGCAGGATGCAGGAGGCCATGAGGCCCAGCAGCCTCAGGGTCATCCGTACCGAAACCCAGGATAAAGGCTGAAAGATCGGAATCATAGCCTGAATATCCCGGACTCGCCGTTCGGGAGGATAGGCCCGAAACTGCGTCGTGTCCAGAACTGCTCCGATGAAAAGGAGCTGTGGAGAAGGAATCAGATGCGACTTTGGCACATTGATGGAGAACCCCAGCGAGTGCAGGAGTTCGGCCGTAGTCTGGAGGTGGGAGACGACTGCCTGGGACGAGCCCGCCTTCAGCAGCCAGTCGTCGAGGTAGGGGAAGACTGGAACCCCTGCCCGGCGCAGATGAGCTGCGACCACCACCATCACTTTCGTGAACACCCGAGGGGCACTTGTAAGGCCAAAGGGGAGCACGGTGAATTGAAAATGCTCGAGGCCTACCGTGAACCGAAGGTAACGCCGGTGGGCCGGCAGGACGGGAATGTGGAAATAAGCGTCCTGCAAGTCCAACGCTACCAACCAGTCTCCAGGGTCGAGGGCAGTCAAGACCTGAGCTAGGGTGAGCATCTTGAACTTCTCCTTCCGGAGGAAGCGATTGACGTTCCGGAGGTCTAAGATAGGACGCATGTCCTCCTTGTCCTTTTGGGCACCAGAAAGTAGTGGGAGTAGCAACCACGTCCTACTTCTGGGGTCGGAACATGCTCGATGGCCCTCTTGGCCAAGAGGGCCGTGACTTCCTTCTGCAGAAGCACCAAGTGATCCCCTGACATGCGGTGGAATTGAGGTGGCATGGCTGGGGGGGTGGTCTCAAAGGGGAGGGAGTAGCCCCTTCGGTCAATGTCCAAGACCCACCTGTCCGAGGTGATGGCACGCCAGTGGTGAAGGTGATGGCGGACCCTGCCCCCTACTGGCGTGCTGTGCACCTGAAAGGAGGGACTAGGAGGGCTTGGAGGCTGCGGACGGGGCGGAGGTGGTGGCCTGACCCGCACGCTGGTTGCCCGAACCGCCACGGCGGTAGCCACGTCCTCGGCCACGCGAAGACGCTTGCCGCGCGGGCCGGTGGCTGGGCAGCGGACGTGACTGGGCGCCCCTTCCGTGGCCACGAAAGGGGCGAAAAGCAGAGGTTAGCGGAGGGCGCACAACAGAAAGGCCCAGGGACTTGGCAGTAGCCCGTGAGTCCTTAAAACGCTCCAGCGCATGGTCTGCTTTGGAACCAAAAAGACCGACTCCATCAAAGGGCTTGTCCATGAGTGTATTCTGGACATCACCCGAGTAACCAGTTGTTCTCAGCCAGGCGTGGCGACGCAGCGCCACCGTCGTTGCAAGCGATCTGCCCAGCGAGTCGGCGGTATCAAGGACACAACGTATGGTGTACTTTGCCGCATCCCTACCTTCCGCAATGGTGCAGGTAAGCAGTGTCTGGACCTCCTCAGAACACTGGGGCAAAACAGCTGCCACCGAATCCCACAGGGAGTGGGTATATCGGCCCAAAAGGCAAGCGGTGTTGACGGACTGCAAGCCAGCACTGGAGGAAGAAAAAGCCTTCTTCCCAAATTGGTCCAGGCGTTTGGATTCCCTATCCGGAGGGGCGGTAGGGAAGGCGGTTTGGGAGGCAGAGGCTTGGACAACCAAGCTCTCGGGGTGGGATGTTGAGAGAGAAACAAGGGGTCGCCCGGAGCAGGGCGATGGCGTCGGGCCACGTTCCTATCCACAGGAGCCCCTGTGGTGGGCTTGGACCAGGTGCCCAAAAGAACGTCAGATAGTGCATCATTAAACGGCAGCACAGTCTCCGATGAGGAAGCTGCCGGCTGAAGCACTTCCGTCAGGATATTAGTCCTGACAGCCACAGTAGGCAATTGGAGGTGCAAGGCTCCAGCTGCTCTACGCAACACCGTTGCGAAATGTGCTCCCTCCTCCGTAGCCACGGGAGGACACAGCATTCCAGTGTCAGGGGAAGTGTCTAGACCACTGGCATCCCCAAGTTCCTCTGCCCAGTCCTGATCATACTCACAATGCTGTGTGAGAGGGTCTTCCGACCCCTCCCAGCTCTCCTGGTCCTCCTCTGGTTCAAAATATGGAGGAGGAGGGACATCTGGGACCCAAGGTCTCATCGGCGCCGAGCGACGTCGGTCCGGCTCCATGTCCGGAGCCGGAGAGAACCGGGGAACGACGCCGCCCGGAGCCCCGGACGGCGTCAGGAACGGCACCGGGGACGCCGGTGGAGGCGTGGTTAGGTCAACCGGCGTCGATGGGGGTTGCGGTACCACCGGAGCCGGGATCGAGGCCGGAGCCGGGATCAAGGCTGGCGGGACAGGCGACGCCAGAGCAACCCCATCAGGGCCCGCGGGGCCCGAAGGCGCACCGGAGGGACCTTGAGGCCCGAAGAGGTGGGCCATGGCCGACAGGAATTCCTGTATTTCGGCCGGAGTCGCCCCCGAACCCGGAAAGGACGGGTAATGCGGGGGCGGCTCCACAGGCACGTGCGGGGACGGTGCCGACAGGGGCCTCAGCCGAGTCGCGAGACCGGCGAGGCGAAGTCTTAGAGCGATGATGCTTCTTAGACTTTTTGTGCTTCGACTTACCCGAGGAGCGCGAAGACTTGGACTCCGACGACCGGCGGGGGCTCCGCGACCGGCCCCTCGACCTCTCACGGGACCGGGGCTTGGTGCGGCTACAGTGGAAGACTCTGCCCTGGTGGAATGGCTTTGGATCCCAGTAGGAAGTTCCTTCTGTGACAGTGTGAACCACTTTGCCCTGTTAGTTGCCTGTGTACCCAACAAAGTGATGGTAGTCAGACAATCTCTTTTGTGCGGATGATTTAAAAGCTCAGAGCACGCCTGGGGTCCAATCTGTGAAACCGCTTCTCCCCCACCAGTAAGGAGGGTTTAGCACTTGAGGCCTGAAGCTTGCTAACTCTACGAGCCAAGATTATAGCAACCAAAAATACAGTCTTAAAGTGCGAAGTCTCAATAGGCAATTATGAGGGGCTCAAAAAGAGCGCTATCAAAAACAGCAACAACAAATTCAAGCCCCATTGGGGAATAATTCATGGGACTGGAGGAAACAAGCTTGTTAACCGTTTAAAAAACGTGACCACCACTGTTGACTTGAACAAGGAAGTTTGGTCTGGGAGTTATAAAAAGGTCATTCTGTATCCTTTAACAGTGGCAAATGTACAGGATAAAACAAAGTGGTCAGGATAAATCAAAAAATTAAATATTCACCAGTGTCACTTTCAATGGATCAATAACAATACCTGAATATCAGGTGACAAACTAGTTCCATCCCGCTGCTTAGACTGATGTAATGAAATGTTGACACGCAGAAATGCTTACATCAACCACCTCAAAGAGCAGGCGAAAGAACTCAGTTGGCCCTACTCAATCTCCACGCATGAAAGTGTATGCTCTGATTATTGGGGGTGCTGTACCTGCCCCCACCGCTACTCAGCTTGGGATAACAGATCCACTCTAAGCAAGAGAAGAAGTGGAGCACAAAGGGAGAGGTGCCACAGGTCTGTGTACCACACACTTTAGGGCCAGTCCGAGGCAACGACAAAGACTTGGGCCTGGTCCTGGCAAATCTTCCTCAGAACCTGAGGAATCAAGGATATGGGAGAAACTGCGTAGTAAAGTGGAAGTTTCCATGTCTACCTAAAAGCGCCACCCATGGCTCCTTGAAAAGATGCTGGAGAGCAAAGAAAAATCGGGCAATGGGCGTTGTAGCAAGTTGCACAGCGGCCCACCTGAAGAATGCCCTCAAAGTGTAAAGAGATCTTGAACCACCTCTGGATGGAGCAAGATGACGCTGACTGAGACTGTCTCTGCCTTCATGTTCAATGAGCAGGCCAGGTAATTTGCAACGCGACACAGCCCCTGCTGGTGCACCCAAGTCCAGATCCTCAGTGCTCCCCAACAGAGAAGCTGAGAAACCACTTCTCCCTGCTCATTGATGGGCCACATCGCAGTTATATTGTCCATTAAAAATCTTAATGGTTTGACTGAGAGGGATGGGACGAAGGCCTTGAGTGCCAGACTTATCCCCCTCAGGTCCCGTACGTTTATGTGCAATTCCTATTCTTCTGGTCACTAGAGTCCTCTGACCGCAAGTTAGATGTATTTGTCACTGCCGTGGCCACCGCCAGCTGAGGACAAAAGGACTTTCCATGATCCAGCTCACACCTCTGTTCCCCACCAGCTCAGGTCCACTGTAGTGTTTTGAGAGATCACACTGGAATCAGCCAGGTCTGCCTGATGCTGCAACAGCTACTTACAGAGGCACCACTGGAGGGCTCCCATGTACCAGCGTGTATGCATGACCAAGAGGATGCAATAAGCCAGGAAACTGAGCAAAAGAAAGACTGTCAGGACTAGAATTTGAGTTTCCACCAAAAATACCAGAATCATATCTCTTATCCTCTGTGTAGGAGGGAAAGCCCATATCGTGGTCGTACCCAGTAGTTTCCCTATACCCAGGAGGTGCTGATAGGGCACTTGATGAAATTTGAGGATGTTCACTGAAAACACTAAGTCAAACAGATGTGCTACTCTTCCCTGCAAACCATCTGCAGTAAATTAATTTTGAGGAGTCAGTTGTCCAAGTACGGGAATAAAGCAATTCCTGACTTCCTAACATGAGCCGCAACCACTGCCATCACACACTGGTGAAGACTTGAGGTACTTAAGTTAATCCAAAAGGAAGGACTACAAATTGGTAATGAATGGAACACACCACAAACTGTAGGTCCTTCCTATGGGGTCGCAGGATTGCTAAATTAAAATACACGTCATGCAGTTCTCCACATCCAACGTACACAAAACATGCGACAAGGACAGCATAGTAAACTTCTACTTGCCCAGGAACCAGTTCAGAATCCAGAGGCGTAGGCTCAGACACAGAGAGCCGTCCTTCGTCAGGAACCAGGAAGCACAAACAGTAAAACCAATGCCTAATTTCCTGCTCTGTCACCAATTCCAATGCTTCCTTCTGCTACATGACTGCCACCTCCTGCTGCCGGATCTGTAGATGGTCTTCAGCTATAAGGGATTGCTGGGTGGGATTACTAGTGAAAGGGTACGATATGCCCCTTTCCCACAATCTGCAGAACCCACTGGTCTGAAGAAATAACCTTTCAGGACTGTAGAAACAAGAAACACGTCCTCCCGCCAGCAACATGTTCTCTTTAGCAGCCAAATTGCTGTTGGTTACCTGGTGCTATGTGCGAAGAGGCTGAGGAGGGCTGAGCCTGGTTGTTGCATCCTTTAACGTTGCATTTATATCGCTTGATAAAGAGCTTTGGTTGCTGCACACTGACCTGGGCCAACTGCTGCGACTTGGCCTACAGCAAGAGCACATTTAGCGAGCGCGAGCAGCTGCTCCTGCTGCTTAAGTTCTGTTGCATTTAGTGCTATTTTCTTAGCACAAAATCCATCCTCTGGTACATTTTGAACCAGAGGATGCATTTTGCACTAAGAAACTATTGCTAAGTGCCGGGAGTACGTTGGTGGAAAATCCTACGCCATTTTGGAAGTGGAAACCACTGCTCGCTATTCACGTTCTGTTGCATTTCACACTATTTCTAAGCGCAAAATGTATCCTTGCAAAATGTGTCCAGGGGGGGCATTTTTGCACTAAGTCATAGTGCTAAATGCAGAAATATTCGTCTTGTGTAATTCCACATAATCTTGCAGAAGTTTTTGATAATTCTTTGTGATTATGCTACATGGAATTACAGGAGTCACGCCCACCCCTAATAGTGAAGTTCTGTGTCCTGGCTGACAGCAGCAGACAATGGGGGCTTTGACCACGGGTCTCTTACCACCTCAAACAGGGTCTCAATGAATAGGAGGAGTAGTTCCATAGTAGTAGGAGTCGCCTCTAGCACATCCATAAGTATGTTAGGTGTGTACTCCATTGAGGGGAAGAGCAAGTTCCAACACCTCAGTCGTCTTTTTTGAGATGGCGTGGAAAAAGGCCATCTCTGCAGGTGCTGGATCAGAGGCTGGGTCCATGTAAATACCTGGAGAGATGTCCTGCCCACTGGTATCCTGCACAGCCAGCAAACCAGAGGCATCAGAATGCATTAAAGGGTTTAATGTCATCCCCTGGATCATACTCTGGATGCTGGTCTGCCGGCAACCCAAAAAGGGTAAGGACTGTCTCCCAGCACAGAGGGATATGGGACTCCCCAGCCTAGTACTGATCCTCCTCCAGGAGGCATTGCATTTTTCTTTTTAATATCAGTCGATTTACAAGTGACAACAATGATTTTCTAATTGGAAGAGGGGGTGGTGGTGGCAATGATGTCTCAGTCACCATTTGAAGCAGAAGCAGGGTTGGAACTGGAAGATGTATCAATGTTGGGGAGAGAACTCATCAAGGTTCCCAGTATAGAGTCCAAAGCAGGTGACATTGTATGGTGCATTTGTCACCCCGAGTGGGACGGGTATGCCCAGACGTGGGTCCTGTGCTCTCCATGCCACTGGAGTCAAGCTATCCTGGCTGATGAGGGCTGAAAGCCCGAAACCGGTCCTAGGATGCTTGTTTCCAGTCCAGGGAGGACCTGGCCTGGCAGTTCCGGCTGGACTGTTCCCATTGGGCGCAGGGTCAAGACTGATTTGCATATGGCTGGGTCCAAACTGGAATGGCATGGTGAACAAAAAAACGATGGATTTAGGCCCAGATCTCTGTACTGGGGTGAATGTACGACACTGTTCTGCATTCTGTCCATCAATTGTTGTTTTTGCATTTGTCACCCCGAGTGGGACGGGTATGCCCAGACGTGGGTCCCGTGCTCTCCATGCCACTGGAGTCAAGCTATCCTGGCTGATGAGGGCTGAAAGCCCGAAACCGGTACTAGGATGCTTGTTTCTAGTCCAGGGAGGACCTGGCCTGGCAGTTCGGGCTGGACTGTTCCCATTGGGCGCAGGGTCAAGACTGATTTGCATATGGCTGGGTCCAAACTGGAATGGCATGGTGAGCAAAAAAACGATGGATTTAGGCCCAGATCTCTGTACTGGGGTGAATGTACGACATTGTTCTGCATTCTGTCCATCAATTGTTGTTTTTGTATGGTGCTGGGGAAGCACTCTGCACTGATGGAGATGCCGTCTGGAGTGCCGTGAGATCCCATGGGGTCAGTTGGCACACCGGAGGTAACTGCAGTTTGTCGAAACATGTCCATTACCGTCTATGAAAAGGCAGCTGGATCTGCATTCAAAGTTGTGAGCTCTGGGTATGCCCGCACTGGAGGAGGCAGCACTGGAGAGAGTGCCGCCATCAATGGTGTCTGCAACAACAAGGCAACGGATGGAAAGCTTGAATTAATCTCAGCCACTGGCAATTGATTGGGCCACACTCCAGTCCATTGTTTTTCACCCACCATGTTACCTCAGTTTGGACCCAGCCATATGCAAATCAGTCTTAACCCTGCTCCAATAGGAAAAGTCCAGCCTGAACTGTCAGGCCAGGTCCTCCCTGAACCAGAACACAAGCAACCAAAGACCGGTTTTGCCCGGACCCCAGCTCTTCAATGGGGTGTAGCTTGGTTCTAGTGGCACAGTGAGCATAGGACCCACCTCTGGGCAAAGCAAGCTATAACCGGCTGATGAGCCCTAATAAGGGCGAAACCGGTACTGGGTTGCTTGTGTTTCGGTTCAGGAAGGATCTGGCCTGGCAGTTAGGGCTAGACTATTCCCACTGGGGCAGGGTCAAGTCTGATTTGCACATGGCTGGGCCCAAACTGAGGTGGCATGGTGTGCAAAAGAACGATGGAATGGGATGAGGCCTGAGTAATTACCAGTGGCTGAGATTAATTGAAGCATCTCATCCATCAATTTTTTGTATACTTCAGTGTGACGGCCTAAGTGGGATGGGTATGCCCGACGTGGGTCCTGTGCAATCTGTGCCACTGGAATCAAACTATTCCCGGCTGATGAACCCTAATAGGGGCAAAACTCATCATGGGTTGCTTGTGTTCTGGTTTATGGATGGCCTGGCCTGGCCTTTCAGGCAGGACTCCTCCCATTGGAGCAAGGTCGAGACTGATTTGCATAAGACTGGGTCCAACCTGAGAAGGCATGCTGTGCAAAAGAACGATTGACAGGGATGGGGCCCGAGTAATTACCAGTGGCTGAGATTAATTGAAGCATCTCATCCATCACTTTTTTGTATAATTCAGTTCCAGAAATGGTGTTGACAATACCAAAACATGAACAATAACTCTGGGACCAGTGATAAAGGAGCTAGAGGCAAAGCACCAGTTGGAGGCTTACCCCTTGATTTTGATCTCCTGCTGAAGAGGAGTGCTGCTTTTTCTTCTTGTGACACCTACTCTTCTACCTTGAAGACTTGGAAGTTGGGGAAGAGCATGATGGTGATCTGGACCATGCACTAAATCAAGACCTGGTCCTCAATTTTCGGCGACCCTATAGTCATTATATGCTTGGGCCATAATAAGTTTGGCCTCACAGTCTGTGATGGCCTTAGGATTCATCTAAAGGCAAAGTTATGTCTTGATCCAAGACACCACAAGCAGTCTGTGTGGGTCTGTCCATCGCACCTACGGCAGGGCTTCTAGCCTTCCTAAGTGGCACATACTCGAGTTGCACCAAACTGATTTTTTGAGAGCAACTTTTCATCACCAAAGAAGGAGGAGAGAAGCTCCAGACACACAGCGAAATATGTGGAAAAAACACAACTGATGCCAGGGCGCCGAGGTGGGAGCTTTATGACTTCATTGACGTCAAGACAGATACACTTCCGGTGCAGAGATGGAGCCAGGCCCCCCACAAGCGCCAGAGAGCTAGGTCAGAATGTTCTGGCTCTACTCTGTCACCAGAGATATTCAAAGGTCATGAATCTTCAGGTAGATGTATCCATAAGAACTATCACTACTTGTGGAACATGGCCAAGATGGCGACCGGGAGAAACCTAAACTGGAGTACCACCATAAGGGTGCAATTATAAATGCTATTTCACCCCTAAATCAAGCCAACTGCAGGTGGTGCCCAGAAGAGATGTGGGGGCTACAACTCATGCTGGGGCTCTGTGGGAGTCAGATTTGATCCAAAGGCATCTGCAGAAGCCCACTGGTGAATTGGTGAAGGCTGCTTTGCACTTGGGGAGCAGCACGCCTGAAGCTAGGAGGATGGAGAACCTGAGGGAACACATACTGCTGCATATCCCTTGAGGGATCTGGAGAAGCAACAGGCAGGACCATCACTGGAGTTTTGAAGCCCATAAAGCCTTGTGCAGAGTGATGTGGAGAGTGGCTTTTCCTTCCTGAATACTAAGGAAAGGCTGTCTTACTGCCCAGGTCACTCTTGATTGAAAAAACGAAGGATTTGAATTGCAAACATCAGGACCATGGAGTGCAAGATGCTGAAATCAAAATTAAGTAATATAGGAGAAGGTTTAGTAGATTTGATACATCAATACTGTGGTGACCACCGAGGGGTATTGTTAGGAGAAAAGAACAGAGCAAAAGGATTATGGGAATCCAAAAGAACAAGGGGAAAAGGGACTTGAGAGGTTTTTGGAGGGTTGTATCCTAGAAAAGCTTTAACTTTGAAAATAAAAGAACTGAATGTAAGTATAGAGATGCTACAGATAGACATCCAAAACTAAGCACAAAAGAAAGGAATTCAGTTTCCACAAACATAGTTATGCTAAGAAACAGAATAATGGAGGCACCCCGACACAAAGGAAGAATAAAGGCGGGGCAGCCCTGTTCACCTCCCCTTATGTATCCAAAGCCACAGAAGAAAGAAGAAATGATTTGGAACTGTTGAAATAAGTTTTATGGCCGAGAACGTACAGAAGAAAGCAACATAGGGTACAAAATATTTGTTTCAGAGTGCAGAGAAAAGAGTTATTCTCCTTAATGAGCACCATCATCCCATTATATGAGGACTGGCACCACTAGGTGAAAAGACTGGAGCCGATGGAGAAATTGATGTCACACCTCAAAAGGCCTGAAATTACTTTCATAAGAGTTCAAAGTGTGCAAAGATCTGAGTATTTCAGACATTCCGATGTTGAAAACCATTCGGACCAACACCCATCCCATTTATACTTGGTATGATGCTCCCAACCTCTTGACTTATCTACGCGTCCTCATACACTTTAGGCTAATTTTAAACGTCAAAATGAAGGATGAATGATATAAATTGGTATCAACTAAGAGTATCTGTTAAATTTATCTGAACAAAGTGACATTGTAGGGTTCCGAATTACTGAAGATTTACAGGCCAAACAGCTATGCTTTCTTTGACTTGCTCTCATCTCCACAAAAGTGAAATTCATTAATTGATTAGTAATTCTTTTTTTTCGTCATATCAGTATCATTGCAAATCTAATGACTACAGAGTTTGAAATTTTAAATAGTATTGATAATTTAAGTGTAAGTCACAATATAAAACCTGCACAAAGTTACTGCTGCTGATAATAAAATCAATTGAGCAGAGCGAGTTCTGCCATACCCTCAAATAGTTTTCTCACTAAAAGTAGCACTGTGAGACCTCACTGTGCAATACACTTTTTTTTTTTTTGAGTTTTCAAAAAACCTTTATTGAAAAAATTGCACATCAAGTTACAATATATGCAGGCGGAAGGCCCGCATCCGAAAGGGAGAACCACATCTGTTACATACATTGTAGGAACAGCCGTACGCTAGCATCACCTTACATTACATAGAAAGAAATAGCATGTAGTGGAGCAGAAAGGGCAGCGAGGAGCACATGAGAGAGGCAAAGTGCTGGTGAAGATGGGTGCAGGGTATCAGTAGGATGTACGAATGGGGAGGTTGCACCTCACGAGCCATCTCCGGCGGCCGCCACGGGCGAAGCGCCGGTGGGGAGCGCGGGAGAGGTCGAGGAGGGCGAGGCGCTCTGGCGCAGAAGGTAGGAGACAAGGGGGCCCCAGATGTCAATCGGGTGGCTGGTTGCCGGCACCAAGTCCCAAAATTCTGATAGAAGTGTCTGACAACGCGCAGCGTCTTCAAGCCAAGTGCTAACCTTGGGCGCAGACCCCCGACCCCAATGCATGGCGACCCTGCGCCGCGCGAGAACAAGCAGCATAGCAATAAGCCGACGGGAGGCGTTTGGGCAGTATTTCACAAAGCCAAGGAGGCAGAGCAGAGGGTCAGGCGCGACCGGTGTGGAGGTGATTTCAGTGATGGTGGCGCATACATTGCGCCAGTATGCAGAGACCCTCGGGCACAGCCAGGCAAGGTGAGAGAAGTCAGCAGCAGGAGCAGAGCACCGTAAACATCTGTCGCTGGGGATGAGGCCCATTTTGTGCAGCTGGGCAGGGGAGCGGTATAATCTATGCAAATATTTAAAATGTATGAGGCGCAGGCGGTAGTTAGGGGACAGACGTTTAGTCTGATTGCAGCAGTACAACCAGACCTCCCGAGAGAGATCAGTGCCCAGGTCCTCCCCCCAAGCAACGCGAGCACGGTCGGCAGAGATCAGAGATGCGGCTAGTGCAAGAGCGTAAATCTTGGTGACCAACTTACGAGGAGAGCTTGATGTGAATACAAAATTAAGGACAGTCATCGAGGGTGGAGGCTGCGGAAACGTAGGATGAAGCTCCCTACAAGAGGCTCTAAGTTGGTAATACAACAGAGTGTCCATGGGGCCGGAGTCGGCAGCGAGGGAGAAAAAGGTATTGTTAGGGTAAAGGTCCGACACCGTGGCCAGACCCGAGTCGCGCGTTTCACCATTCCGGCAGTCTGCAAGGGGGGAGCAACGTATGTTGCGCGATGGGCAAAGCGTCTGCTGAGAGCATGCTAGAGCCGGTGTATCTCCGGAGTCCGTCCCAGGCCCAACGTAAGGTCTCCACCGCCATGTGGGGCTGGAAAGGCGTTGGGTGCAGCCAGAAGTGGAGGAAGCTGGCTTGGGCGCTAAGGGCGTATAGTTTGAAATCAGGAGCACCTAGGCCGCCGCGTGATAAGGGAAGTGTGAGTGTGTCATTTGCGATCCCGGGCTGACGCCCAGCCCAGATCAGGGTGATGATGAGCGAGCGGAGTCTGCGAAAAAAGTGAACCGTAAGAGGGATGGGGATATTCAAGAAAAGGTACAAGAACTTCGGTAGCACCACCATCTTGGCGATAGCTATGCGTCCCGCAAGGGATAGAGGCAGTCGACGCCAGAGGTGAATCTTGGACTCCAACCAGTCCACTGCCTGGCTGAAATTTGCCTTCCAAAGTTCGTCCACGTCCCTGCTGAGCCAGATGCCCAGATATCTAGTGGGTCCCGACGCCCATACAAACGGGTAGTCCGGTGTGAAGGGGACAGTGGCGTCTGTGAGGGGGAAAAGAAAGGACTTACCCCAGTTAACCTGGATGCCAGACAGGCCCCCGAAACGCACCACCTCGCGGACCATGGGGCCGAGATTCTCCTGGGGATGGCGGACAGAGTGTGACATCGTCCGCATACATGGAGACAACCAAGGCACGCGCTGCGAAGCCAAGACCCCTCTGGGTATGATGTTGCCCGAGCCTGGCGGCGAGGGGCTCCATGGCGATAGCGAAGAGCATGGGTGTGAGTGGACACCCCTGCCTTGTGCCCCTGGCAACGGGAATGGGCTCCGTGATTTGACCATTGATCCGAAGGCGGGCTGTGGGAAGAGTGTAGAGAAGCTGGACTTTGCGCAGAAAAACCGGGCTAAAGCCCAAGCGAGGGAGAAGGTAAAAGAGGAAGGGCCACTCGAGAGTATCGAAAGCTTTGGTAGCGTCCAGAAGGGCGGCCACGGCAGGGAGAGTGGGGTTGATCTGATGAAGAACGCCAAATATGGTCCGGAGATTATGTGATGTACCGCGGCCGGGGATGAAGCCGGATTGGTCTGGACGATCTATCAGGGGCATGAGAGGGAGAAGGCGGGAAGCTAGTAGCTTGGCGAAGATCTTGTTGTCGGTATTGATGAGCGGCACAAGTTACTAACTTGTGTAACGATATATCTGTAAGAGACAGTAGTTAGTGACAGATTCCTTACCTTAGAATATCCCCAGGCGTCAGGCTGGATCTGGAAAGTTTTGCGTAGCAGTACCCCTGCGCGTCGGTAGGCGGCGTCGTGCGGCTCCGCGTCCGTCGTCGGCGTCGTGATCGCCGGGATGACGTCGCGGCCAGTACTTAGACGCCGCCCATGCGCGCAGGCGTCAGTTCTGTACACGACTTTCCGCGCCAGAAACGCAGAGCCATGCAAGAAACTGACACTGGTGTCTGAAAACTAGGGCCCTGAAAGGGATGACCTTAACCCTAGAAATCAGTTTGCAGAACGGGAGGATGAGTGGGCGGTAGGAATCTGTCACTAACTACTGTCTCTTACAGATATATCGTTACACAAGTTAGTAACTTGTGCATCTGAAAGAGACACGTTAGTGACAGATTCCTTACCTTAGAATAGATACCCCAGCAATACCAACCCCGGTGGTGGGTCTGCGAACAAAGATCAGACGAGGAAGTCTCGGAGAACAGAACGGCCAAAGAAGCCGCCACTCCGGACTTGGCTGTCAAGGCAGTAATGCTTGGTAAAAGCGTGCAGCGAGGCCCAGGTAGCTGCCTGACAAATGTCCTGCAATGGGACACCACGTCACAAAGCCGTGGTGGCGGCTGTCGCCCTGGTGGAATGGGCACGTAGCCCAACAGGGGGCTCCTTCTTAGCCAAAGAATAGCAGGCCTTGATACACAAGACGACCCAGCGGGAGATGGTCCGCTTGTGTACCTCCCGACCTTTTTTGGCGCCCACGTAGCCAACAAAGAGCTGGTCGTCCACCCGGAACTGTTGTGTGCGGTTCAGATAGAAAGAAATCGCACGTTTTGGGTCCAGACGGTGGAGCCTCTCTTCCTCTCTGGAAGGATGCGGAGGCGGAAAGAAGGTGGGCAAAGTGATGGTCTGCCCAATATGGAAGGCAGTGACCACCTTTGGCAAGAAGGACGGACGCGTCCTAAGAACAACCTTGTCTGGATGGACAGACAGAAAGGGGGGCTTGCAAGAAAGAGCCTGGAGCTCACTCACCCGCCGAGCGGAGGTGATAGCCACCAGAAAGGCTGTCTTCAGAGTGAGAAGACGAAGAGGACAGTTATGGAGAGGCTCAAAGGGAGCGCACATTAAAAAAGTAAGAACCAAGTTCAAGTCCCACTGAGGCATCACAAACGGAACAGGAGGGAAAAGGTGTGTAATGCCTTTAAGAAACCAGTTTACAACAGGGGACTTGAAAAGGGAGGGCTGATCAGGAAGCCGGAGAAAGGCCGAGATAGCACAAAGGTAGCCCTTGATGGTACCCAGGGCAGAACCCTGTTGGGCCAGAGAAAGAAGGAACAGAAGAACCTCAGAAAGAGGGGCAGAAAGGGGATCCACAGCCTTTGCTGTTCAACATGCCACAAACTTGTTCCACCAGCAGGCGTATACCACCTTAGTGGAGGGACGCCTGGCTGCCAGAATCACATCACAAACTTCGGGAGGCAAGTCGAAAGGAATGAACTGCAGCCGCTCAATCTCCACGCAAGGAGGTGGAGACTGGACAGGTTCGGGTGGAGGACCGTCCCCTGCTGCTGCGACAGAAGATCCTCCCGAAGAGGCAGACGGATCGGGGGATCGATGCTCATACTGAGTAGCTCGGGATACCAAACTCTTCGAGACCAGTCCGGAGCCAAAAGAATGACTTGGGCCCGGTCGCGCCGAATTTTCTTCAACACTCTGGGCAGAAGTGGTATAGGCGGAAAGGCGTACAACAGACTGCAACTCCACTCGCGACGAAAAGCGTCGCTGAGCTAGTGCCGCCTTGGAAATTCCAACGCGCAGAACTGCTGACATTGCGCGTTCTCTTCGGTGGCGAATAGATCTAACCAAGGCTCTCCCCACTGTAGAAAGAGTCCTTGCGCCACCTCCGAGTGAAGACGCCATTCGTGATCCATCATGCACCTGCGGCTGAGTTCGTCCGCCCTGGCGTTCAGGGAACCTGCCAGGTGTTGAACCATCAGGGATATGCCCTGATGTTCCAGCCATGTCCAGAGACGCAGAGCCTCCTGACATAGGGTCCACGACCCCACCCCGCCTTGTTTGTTGCAGTACCACATGGCGGTGGTGTTGTCTGTGAACACCTGCACTACCTTCCCCTTGACAGAGGGAAGGAATGCCTTGAGTGCAAGTCGGATCGCCCAGAGCTCCAGAAGGTTGATATGGAGCCGGGACTCCGCCGGAGACCAGAGGCCTCTGATCTCCGCCTCTCCCATGTGACCGCCCCATCCCAGAAGGGACGCGTCCGTCACAACTGTGTGCTCTGGCTGGGGAAGGGAGAGGGATCTGCCCGTGACCCATTGCCGGTTCGAGAGCCACCACTGCAACTGCCGCGCAGTTCCCTCCGAGATCTGGACGTAATCGGACAGGTTCCCCTGATGCTACGCCCACTGGAACTTCAGGTCCCACTGCAGAGCCCACATATGCCATCTGGCATGATCGACCAGCAGGATGCAGGAGGCCATGAGGCCCAGCAGCCTCAGGGTCACCCGTACCGAAACCCAGGATAGAGGCTGAAAGGTCGTAATCATAGCCTGAATATCCTGGACTCGCCGTTCGGGAGGATAGGCCCGAAACTGCATTGTGTCCAGAACTGCTCCGATGAAAAGGAGCTGTGGAGAAGGAATCAGGTGCGACTGCGGCACGTTGATGGAGAACCCCAGCGAGTGCAGGAGTCCGGCCGTAGTCTGGAGGTGGGAGACGACTGCCTGGGACGAGCCCGCCTTCAACATCCAGTCGTCGAGGTAGGGGAAGACTGGAACCCCTGCCCGGCGCAGATGAGCTGCGACCACCGCCATCACTTTCGTGAACACCCGAGGGGCGCTGGTAAGGCCAAAGGGGAGCACGGTGAACAAAGTGCTCGAGGCCTACCGTGAACCACAGGTAACGCCGGTGGGCCGGCAGGACTGGGATGTGAAAATATGCGTCCTGCAAGTCCAACGCTACCATCCAGTCTCCAGGGCAGTCAAGACCGGAGCTAGGGTGAGCATCTTGAACTTCTCCTTCCGGAGGAAGCGATTGACGTTCCGGAGGTCCAAGATAGGACGCATGTCCTCCTTGTCCTTTTTGGGCACCAGAAAGTAGTGGGAGTAGCAACCACGCCCTACTTCTGGGGTCGGAACGCGCTCGATGGCCCCCTTGGCCAAGAGGGCCGCAACTTATTTTGAAAAAGCACCAAATGATCCCCCGACATGCGGTGGCATTGAGGTGGCATGGCTGGGGGGGTAGTCTCGAAGGGGAGGGAGTAGCCCCTTCGGACAATGTCCAAGACCCACCTGTCCGATGTGATGGTACGCCAGTGGGGAAGGGGATGGCGGACCCTGCCCCCCACTGGCGTGCTGTGGACCTGAAAGGATGGACTAGGAGGGCTTGGAGGCCGCGGACGGGGCGGAGGTGGTGGCCTGACCCGCACGCTGGTTACCCGACCCGCCTCGGCGGGAGCCATGTCCTCGGCCACGCGAAGACGCTTGCTGCGCGGGCCGGTGGCTGGGCAATGGACGTGACTGGGCGCCCCGTCCGTGGCCACGAAAGGGGCGAAAAGCAGACTGCTGCGGAGGGCGCGAGGCGGAGAGGCCCAAGGACTTGGCCGTAGCCCCCGAGTCCTTAAAGCGCTCCAGCGCGCTGTCTGCCTTATTGCCAAAAAGGCGGATACCATCGAAGGGCATGTCCATAAGGGTGTTTTGGACATCGCCCGAGAAACCAGTGGTCCTCAGCCAGGCGTGACGGTGCAGCGCCACTGTCGTAGCAAGCGATCTGCCAAGCGAGTCAGCGGTGTCTAGGCCACATCGGATTGTGAACTTCGCCGCGTCTCTCCCGTTGGCAATAACACGGGTGAGTAGTGTCTGGACCTCCTCAGGACACTTAGGCAGCACTTGCGCCACCGAATCCCACAGAGAGTGGGAATAACGGCCCAAAAGGAAAGCGGTGTTCACGGACCGCAAGCCAGCACTGGAGGAAGAAAAAATCTTCTTCCCAAATTGTTCCAGTTTTTTGGATTCCCTGTCCGGCAGAGCCGTAGGGAAGGAGCTCTGAGAGGTAGAGGCTTGAACAACCAAGCTCTCGGGGGTGGGGTGTTGGGAGAGGAACAAGGGGTCGCCCGGAGCCGGGCGATGGCGTCGGGCTACGTTCCTGTCCACAGGAGCCCCTGTGATGGGCCTGGACCAGGTGCCCAAAAGAACGTCAGAAAGTGCGTCGTTGAACGGCAGCAGTGGCTCCGAAGAGGTAGCCGCCGGCTGAGGCACTTCCGTCAGGAGGTTAGTCCTGACGGCCACTGTAGGGAGCTCGAGGCGCAAGGCCGCAGCCGCCCTACGCAACACCGTTGCATAACTTGCTCCCTCCTCCGTAGCCACGGAAGGAGGCGACAGCATGCCAAGGTCTGGAGAGGTGTCCAGGCCACTGGCATCACCCAGTTCCTCTGCCCAGTCCTGACAAGGCTCACACTGAGCTGTGAGAGGGTCTCCCGACCCCTCCCAGTCCTCCTCGTCCTCCAAAACAGGTGAAAAGTATGGAGGGCGGACATGAGGGAAGAAAAGTCCCATCGGCGTCGGAATCGGCCGACGTCGATCCGGCTCCGTGTCCGGTTCCGGGGAGAACCTGGGAACGGCATCGCCCGGGACCTCGGACGGCGCCGTGAACGGTACCGGAGAGGTTGGCGCCGGTGGAGGTGTTGTCAGGTCAACCGGCGTCGACCGGGATCCAGGCCTGGATCCGAGGGGGTCCTGCGGCGCCGGGGCCGGAGACACCGGGGCTGGAGCCGCCGGTGGTGCCGAAGAAGGACCCCCACTGGGGCCCGCGGGGCCCGAAGGCGCACCGGGGTAACCCTTAGGCCCGAAGATGCGAGCCATGGCCGACAAGAAGTTTTGGATGTCGGCCGGAGTCGACGTCGGACCCGGAACAGGCGGGTAGGCCGGGCGCCAGCTCATCGGGTACTCCCGGACCCGCGGGGCGGTACCAACAGGGACCCTCAGCCGAGTCGTGAGATCGGCGAGGGGAGGTCTTAGAGCGACGCTCTAGACCTCTTGTGCTTCGCCTACCTGAAGACGAAGACTTCGACCCCGACGAATGACGACGGCTCCACGACCGGCCCCTCGACCTCTCCCGGGACCTCGAGCGGAGCCGAGTGCCGGGCCTCGAGAAGCTTTCGAGACCGCTCTCGCAAAGCCTTCGGGGCGAGGGACCGACACTCGGGGCACGACTTGGGGTCGTGGCCGCGCCCCAGGCAGAAGAGACACTCTCGGTGCGGATCCGTAATCGACATCATGCGATTACAGACCTCGCATGGCTTGAAGCCGGGCATCCCTACTGACACCTTGGAGTCGAAACGACTCGAAAACTTGGACAAAAAGTCACAAAAATACTCAGTCAAAAAAATGACTGGGGCACTGCTCAATCCGGATCTGCGCTTACTGGCGCGGAAAAATAAAGAACTGACGCCAGCGCGCATGAGCGGCGTCTAAGTACTGGCCGCGACGTCATCCCGGCGATCACGACGGACGCGGAGCCGCACGACGCCGCCTACCAACGCGCAGGGGTACTGCTACGCAAAACTTTCCGGATCCAGCCTGACGATATTCTAAGGTAAGGAATCTGTCACTAACGTGTCTCTTTCAGATACAGAGGGCGGTAAGAATCAAGGAGCTCGGGGGACTTGTCCGGCTTAAGGAGAAGCGTTAGGAGGGCCTCGCGAAGCGAAGGAGGAAAATGGCCGCACTCGAAAGATTCGTTATACATAGCGGCGAGGTGCGGGACCAGGAGAGGGGCGAAGGCTTTATAAAATGGACGCAGGCAGTCCGTCGGAGCCAGGAGCCTTATCGCCCGGTAAGCTGTTAATAGCCGCCAGGATCTCCTCCTTAGAAAAGGGTTCATCAAGATATTTCCGGTGGCTGTTGCCCAGCCAAAGGAGTTCAAGAGTGTCAAAGTATTGATCAAGGATGTCGCGCGATGGCGCAGTCCCCGCAGTGTAGAGTTGAGAATAGAAGGCCGTGAACCTAGCCGCGACCTCCTCGGGAGAGGTTGTTCTTTCCGGACCTCCGTCCTGAAGCGCAGTGATATAAGAGGCAGCATGAGGCTGCCGCAGAAGATTAGCTAGAGTCTTGCCAGGGCGATCGCCCTCACCAAAGCGAAGTGCCCTCGCCTCCCTGCCCAAAAAAGAAAGCTCTCTGGTGGCTTCGTCGTTAAAATCGGTAAGTTTGCTCCTGAGCTGCGCAAGGGTGTCGGGGTCGAGAGAATGCAAGGAGTCCAGAGCTTTGATCTCCCCCTCCAGCCGCTCAAGAGCTCCGTGAATAGAGCGCAGTACGCCGGACTGCTTGGAAATGCATTCGCCACGGATAACCACTTTAAACCCTTCCCACAGCGTGGAAGGGGAGTCGACGGTGCCGGCGTTAAGGTCAAAGTAGTTTGTGATGGCGGTTTGAATCTCATCGCAAAAGACAGAATCCCGGAGCGCATTGGGGGGCAGCCGCCAGACAAACTTACGGCGCAGAGAGTGCAGGGGATGTATGCAGAGACGCACAGGAGCGTGGTAAGAGAGGGTACGCGCCATATGTTCCAGAGGTGACCCATGCAAAGGCGTCCTGAGTGGTGATCCAGAGATCCAAGCGGGACCAACAGCCCGAGAGCCCGTCACACATGTGCCCTTGCATGCCTCCGGGCGGGTATGCCGCCACGCATCGAGCAGTGAATTATCGGTTAGTAAGGAGTGCAGAAGAGAGGTGGCGCGTGGGTGCAAAGTATGAGGTCCAGAGCGGTCGAGGGTGGCGGAAGGAGTAATGTTAAAGTCGCCCCCCCAAAACAGCGCGGCGGGGCCCAGGGAAGAGATGTGTTGCCACACCAGCGCAAAAAAGTCGGGGTCGTCAAAATTGGGACCATATATCGCTGCAAGGATCAGGGGTTGGGCAAGGAGAGTGCAGCGCAAGATAACAAAGCATCCTCCAGGATCCGTGATGACCTGAGAGGTATGCCAGGGAAGCCCTCTGCGCATGAGGATGGATACTCCGCGAGAGTAGTTGGAGTAGAAAGAGGAGTGAATTTCCCCCCAATGTCTGGAATTAAGCCTGGAGGATGTGGCGGGCTGCAGGTGGGTCTCCTGGAGGAAACAGATGTCAACCTTGTGGAGGATAAGGTGAGCATGTACTAGGCAAGCTTTGCGATGGTCATTGAGACCACAGACATTCCAGGTCCAGAGTGTGGTGTCCGTCATGTCGCTATACCAAGGAGGTGAATGACGGATGTGGACAGATGCGCAATGAGAGTTGTAAACACTAAGGAATGGATGTGCAGTGCAGAATTAAAGAAAGCAAGTGACAAATTACAGAAAACATCATAAAGCAGAACAAACAACAGGCCCCGAAGTGGAGGCAGCGACCCCCATGAAACCACCCCCCCACCTCCCACATCAACCCCCCAATTAGGTTGAGGAACCAACCCCACCCACCCAAGGGAACCCCAACTGGGAAGGGGGAGTTCAGAGACTAAGAGGGGAATTATCTCGCGGAGGCATGGTTCCGCCCGGCTTACACCCCTGCCATAAGGACAGGGTGGCCAAGCCGTAAGACATTGCGGACCACAGTTGTAACTTAGGAGAACAGCGGGGCACATGCGCTTCGGGGGCACGTCACCTGAAGGCTGGTGGGGCAGTAGGTAGTTAAGGGTGAGAGCCAAATTCGGTTGTGTGAGGAGAGAGGGAAAGGGGAAGCCAGTGATTTAAGAATAGGGAGTAATCTCACAACCAGAGGAGGCCCCTAGATCCCAAGGCAGGCGGGCATGAGAGCAGCGAAAGGGAGTGGTAACAGGCGTGACTATAAACGCAAGTGGTAAGCAGGCAAGGACAAGTGGTATTGTACCAAAACATACAAACAACACAAAACCAATGTGGGAGGCGAGAATCAGTCATTGTCACTTAGATTGCCGTCAGCAGCAGACTGGGAACTGGATGGAGAAAGGCGCTGTGGCTTGTCAAGTTTCTTGGCGTAGGCCAGTGCTGCTTTTGGCTCCGTGAAGACATGCACTTGGGAGCCCTGCTTCACTCGCAGTTTAGCAGGGTACACCAATGAGTAGGAAATGTCGTGTTTCTGGAGCAGACGCTTGTCCGGGAGGAACTCACGGCGGGCAGCCTGCACCGCCATCGTGTAATCCGGAAAAAAGGCAAGAGAGTTCCTCTGGTGTCGAATTTCCCCCTTCTCCCTGGCCGATCGGAGAACCGCATCCCGGTCCCTGAAGTTTAACAGTTTGGCGATTATCGGGCGAGCGGGCAGGCCAGGGGCCGGTCGAGGGCCAAGGGAGCGGTGAGCACGCTCAACAATAAAGACAGGGGAAAGAACGTCGCCAAACAGGTCTCGAAGAAGTTGCTCGACGAAGTCCTCCATTTTGGAGATGTTGGAGGATTCGGGCACGCCTGTGATGCGGAGGTTGCTCCTACGAGAGCGCGCCTCCAAATCCTCATTCTTGTTCTTGATCAGCTCGAGAACTTTGTCCATTTGAAGTAGCTTGTGATGGTCTTGGGTCGCAGGATCTTTAGCATCTGAGATTCTCGCCTCCACCTGAGCCAGCCGTGCATCATGCGAGTCGACCCGGGTTTTAACAGCGTCCAGCCGGGCGGACAGTTGGTCAAGCTGGGTAGCATTACCAGTTACAGTCGATTTCACATCTAACATGATGGCCTTTAAATCGTCCTCTCTTGTCGGACTGGCTTCGGTCTGGACGGTAGGGTCACCAGTGTCCATGGCCGCCCCATCCTGTCGAGTCTGCCTGCGCTGATCGAAGGCCAGCTTGGGGTCGGCCTTCCCCATGTTCGGGCCACCGCCCCCGCACAAGCGTCCCGCAGGAGCAGACGGGGTTCAAAAAGGCGGGAAGGCTGCTCCGGGAGGGGTGGGCGGCAGCGACAGGAGCCGCGGACGTGGATGGCACACAAAGCAGTTCAGCAGTCACAGGACCCAAGAGAGAGGCCGTTGCAGGCGGGGCGCCGGCTGGCGACCCAGGGCCGCTGGATCGGGTGACGGCGCGGGAGGGCCGCGTCAGCCCAAGGCCCTCGGTGGATGCGCAGATCAAGGTGAGTAGCGATGGTATGCAAGGCCGCACAGGCGGGGATGGGATTCAAAGGTCCACCAACCAACACGAGGTGAGCCAAGTGGAGCAGAGGCTAGACAACAAGGAGGAAGCGGAGGTAGACTCCGGTCACAGGCCGACGGGGGAGAAGGCCTCCAAGAATGCCAAAACCGGGCCAGGCGTTAGAGCAGCAGGTAGGCCCTCCGCCGGGGGAGAAGACGATAAAGGCCTGGGAGCGAAGCCCCGTGCTGCGCCAAGCAGTAAGGTTGCCAAGCTTCAGGGGCGCCAGTGCGAGGAACCAGGCATGCAGGACAGCGATGATGGGCCCTTTAGTCCAGGACAGCGATGTTGGGCCTTGCAATCCGTGGTAGGGAGGAGGCCGCCGTGTGAGTCCCGGCCGCCGCGGCTGAAGAGAGGGAGCGCTGCAGTAGGACCGCGCGCTGCGGGGGTGAGTGCAGCGGGGAGACGCGGGGAGCACGCCGCCCCTGTCGCGGGGCCCAAGAAAGAGGGCGAAAGGCGATGGGCCTGTTAGACACCGGGAGGTGCCGGCCAGCGAGGGAAAAGGCCCAGGCCCTGCGGTGCGGCGCGCGCGCCCCCAGCCCAGCCACAAGGCGCCCCAGCAGCGGCGCGGCTCACCAGTAGTATGAGGCGGCAGGAAGGCAGGCAAGGTTTTCCAAGGCGCCGCGATCCCAGCGGGCCGGCGCAGGTCGTCCCGCAGCAGCCCGGCGCAGTCACCAGCCGCGCGCAGTCAGGAGGCCCGGCAGCCACGTCCGGGAACAGCCGCTGAACTCAGGGTAGCAGCGATGGCGGGCGCCCTTAGGGGGATCAGGCGGTGCCCCGGCCTGAGAAGGAGCAGGATGGCGTGGAGCAAAGGGACAGCTCCACCTGTGTCCGCAGGATCGTGGCGGATTTTAGGGCTTGGCCGGCAGAGCCCACTCAAGGTGCGGCCATCTTGCAGCCGGCTAAGCCACGCCCCCCCCACACTGTGCAATACACTTAACCCGTTTAGGACCCTCAAGTTTTGTCATATGTTCAGATCAACCCCGAGTAGCTGTGGCTCTGAGGAGCAAGGCTTACACAAAGGAACAAATGCAAAGCATTTAAACAGCACCAAAACAATTCAATTAGAAATCGACAAGACACCACATAAATCTGACACCAATTTATAAAAATAAACTGTGTTTTATGTATTTTTAGACACCACAGAGAAAAAGATCCACCGGAGGGTTCTGGAGATAGAGAATTTACAAGGTATAGTAAATCTAGTTATTTCACAACTGCGAACAAGCATTGGCAAATTTAATGAATTTGCTACTTAGAAACTTTTTTGCCAAAATGTTTCGGCAAGTTGGAATGCGGTCACTTTAGGTGACCACCTCCAGTAGGGAGCCAGTCAAGGGGACCAGCAAGAACCTCAGAAACAGTAATCTCAGCAGGTGAAGCAGTCTTCAGTCAGTTCCAGGCATTTTTATCCTTTGCAGGGCTTTACTATGGAAGTGGTCCTGATGCAAGGGATGACGGATGCTGAAGATGCTCAAAGGATCCTGTGGATGCAATGCGGTTGACAGGGGTCTTGCTGCGACTACTCCTTGGTCTCCATCTCGTCTCTGCTGGACCACCAGTCTCCCAGAATTGCGGTCATGGGCCAATCCTTCCTGGTTCGATAACTCCTCCTTCGCAGGACCCAGCTGCACTCGACGACACTCCCGGGCTCAGCAAACTCAGGTGCAACTTTGTGCATCAGGTCTTGGTCCCTGGTGCACACAGCGGCGGGTTGAAGATTTTGGGCTGCCAACTTGCCCCAACAGGCTTCTCAGTTGATGTGTTCCTGTGCAGTGAATATGAGACCAGGTCACTGAGCCTTGGAGTCTCTTGGCTATAGCTGGGTCCTGGAGACAACTTCTCCTTCAGCAGGCACAGTCCCTCTCCTGTGCTAACCACCAGGTTCAGCAGGTGCAGTCCAAGCCCGTGCAGCCTCTCTTTGCCGGTTCCATTTATTTAGAATTTATTTAGAATTTATAGAGCGCCTGGTTACTCCCAAGGAGTGTCTCCACGCTAAGCAGTAGCCTCATATCATGGTCAGAAATAGAGTCAGAAACAGTTAGGCCCTGTGCTCCTTCTAACTCTGCCTAAAGAGCCAAATCTTAAGGTTTTTTAGGAAACTTGCCTCAGAATGTTCAAGTCTCAAGTTGAGTGGCATTGAATTCCACAGCGTGGCCGTACGGAGACTAAAGGAGCTACCCCTCAGTCGCAATCGACAAACTCTAGGAAGCACTGCCAGAGATGCTTCCCCAGATCTAAGTACTCTGGAAGGGGTGTAAGCTTTGATCAAGGGAAAAAGGTAACTAGGACCCCTCCGATTCAGTATCCTGTGCATAAAACAGGGAGCTTTGAAGGAGATTCTGTGCTTAATGCGGAGCCAGTGAAGTTCAGCCAGACCGGGGCTAATGGTAATCCATTTCGGAATTCTTATTAGTATCCGGGCTGCTGCATTTTGTACTCTTTGAAGCATTGCCAGTCTGCCTTTGGAGACCCCTAAGTAGAGCACATTGCAGTAGTCAAGCCGGGAAACCAACAAGATCTGGGTTACTGTTTTTTGTGCCGAGTCCAGTATTAGCCCCAGAATCTTCCTCAACAGCCTCTGCACTCTGAAACAGGTGCCCACCCTGATCTGACTTTCAAAGGATAGCTGTGCATCAAAAAGGATGCCCAGATTTTTCACTTTGGGTTTTGGGACTGGGGTGGGGCCCAGATCACCAGGTCACCATGAGGAAGACCTAATCGAGGGTTGTTTCCCATCCACCAATACTTCTGTTTTGTCCACATTTAACTTCAGGCAGCTAGCCTGCATCCATTTCGCCAGGTCAGCTAGACAAGATTTAAAATTCGCTGCAGCCCTGCCGTCATCGTGTGCTCACGCCATGGCCCTCGATAACGTCCGCCAAAGGGCGGAGATATAAGTTAAAAAGAGTGGGACTCAGTGCTGATCCCTGAGCCACTCCCTGCTGCAAGGGGATAATGTCAGAGGTATATGGCTTCTGAATTACCTGGAAAGAGCGCTTGTGAAGGAAGTCTGCAATCCAGTCAAAAGCTCTTCCCTTTATGCCCTGTGTCCACAGTCGTTCCAGTAGCACAGTATGCGAGACTGTGTCGAACACAGCACTGAGGTCCAGCATGATGAGAACCCCAGTTTTTCCCTTTGTCGGCCACCCTGCGTAGCGTCTCCGAGGCTAGAAGCAAGGCAGATTCCGTGCTATACTGTGGCCTGAAACCCGATTGAATGAAGGAGATTGTTCTCTGTAATGAACTCTGTCAGTTAAAAATTGACATGCTTTTCAGCCAATTTCGCCAGGAATGGAAGCAAGGAAATTGGGCGAAAGTTCACCGGTTTAGAAGAGTCTAGAGATGGTTTTTTGAGGAGAGGAATCACCATTGAGTGTTTCCACTCAGCTGGAAGTGAACCGGCTTCAAACGACAGATTAAGCACGGAACATAATCTAGGAGCAAGGGCAGTGAGCCCCTGTTTCAAGATAGCCGGGGGTGCAGGGTCTAGCGGGGAACCCGATTTGGTTTTGGCTGCCAGAGAGCTTAGGTTTTCCACTGAGATGCTCTTAATCGCAAAAGAGCCATCTGCTGAGGATCAGAATTCCTATTTGGTGGAAAGAAGCAGTAGTTCTTAACAGTTGCTGGGAAAGAGGCATATAGAGATGAGATTTTATCAGAGAAAAAGTGGGCAATTTCATCACAACTCCTCATACTTGGTGCTCTGACAGCTAACACTGTGTCCAGGGAAGAGATTTAACAATTCTGAAAATCTCGCGAGGAGCATGTTTAGCCTCGTTTATCTTTTGTGTGAAAAATAATGTGCGAGCCAGCCTAATCTTATGGTAGTCCTTTAACGCAAGCAGGTAAATCTCTTTGTCTAGAGTGCAATAGTTCTTCCGCCATTTGTGTTCCAAACGCTTGCATGACTTTTTAGTTTGTAAAAGGTCCTCCGTAAACCTTCCATGGCACAGCAGGGCAGTCCTTCCTCGTTGTTCTGCCAGTCCAGTCGAGATCTGAGTTCGGGGTGCCCTACTTATGCTCACAAAATGCCCTCAGGGTGCAATGCGGTTGGTAGCCAATGGGCTACCAGATTCCCTCCCACCTAAAAACCACTTCCTGCGAAGTGTTGCATCTGGGTATTCCAGGTTGCCCCATTCTGGCCACTTTCCAATATGGCAGGACCCATTCTCCAGGCGCTTGGAGTTCCCTAGCCCAAACCAGAGGTGTGGCTACCAAGGAAGCTATATGCCCCTGGAAAACCGGTTTGGCAACTGGTTTCCTCTGTCACAAGCGCCAGCCTGCCTGCCTCCCTGAACAATGGAGCATTCCCTCTCCCAAGTGTTTCCCATTTGACCTTCAAAGGTGGCTTCTCCTTTGAAACTCGCCTTTTGGGCCAACACTCGAGTGGCCTCCTGCAGGAGGGAGGTGACATCTCCTTCCAAAGCAGGCTCCTATTGAGTCATTTCTTGGGAGTAGTTAGCACGTCTTTCAAGAAGGGCAGGAAGCTGTTTCGGTGACAAGGCCCCATGTGCAACCAGTATGGGCACAGGGGACTTAAAGCAATTAAGCAGCAACTTTGCTAAAGTAGCACACTACAATTTGTTACATTAATTTCAACCTGAAAATCAAGTTGGGCTTAATGTAACAATTGTTTGATATTTTGGATGACCCTCAGCGTGCGACTCTGCACTCGTCAATTGGGCGACCAAGCTTTTCCACAGTAAAAATGACAGTTCTGCATTTTTACTGTCAGAACATGTAAAATTACATGTACTGCTTGTGGAATATGTTGCACCCTGCCTTAGGACTCAATGCACAAGTTACTAACTTGTGTAACGATATATCTGTAAGAGACAGTAGTTAGTGACAGATTCCTTACCTTAGAATATCCCCAGGCGTCAGGCTGGATCCGGAAAGTTTTTGCGTAGCAGTACCCTTGCGCGTCGGTAGGCGGCGTCGTGCGGCTCCGCGTCCGTCGTCGGCGTCGTGATCGCCGGGATGACGTCGCGGGCAGTACTTAGACGCCGCCCCTGCGCGCTGACGTCAGTTCTGTACACGACTTTCCGCGCCAGGAACGCAGAGCCATGCAAGAAGCTGACATAGGTGTCTGAAAAATACTAGGGCCCTGAAAGCGATGTCTGTAACCCTAGAAATCAGTTTGCAGGGGGGAGGATGGGTGGGGCGGTAAGGAATCTGTCACTAACTACTGTCTCTTACAGATATATCGTTACACAAGTTAGTAACTTGTGCATCTGAAAGAGACACGTTAGTGACAGATTCCTTACCTTAGAATAGATACCCCAGCAATACCAACCCCGGTGGTGGGTCTGCGAACAAAGATCAGACAAGGAAGTCCCGGAGGACAGAACGGCCAAAGAAGCCGGACCTGACTGTCAAGGCAGTAATGCTTTGTAAACGTGTGCAGCGAGGCCCACGTAGCTGCCTGACAGATATCCTGCAGCGGAACACCGCGGCCCAAAGCCGTGGTAGCAGCCGTTGCCCTGGTGGAATGGGCACGCAGCCCAACAGGAGGTTCCTTCTTAGCCAAAGAATAGCAGGCTTTGATACACAAGGTTACCCAGCGGGAGATGGTTCTCTTGTGCACCGCCCGACCTTTTTTGGCGCCCACGTAGCCAACAAAGAGCTGGTCATCCACCCGTAAGTGTTGTGTGCGGTTGAGGTAAAAGGAAAGCGCACGTTTTGGGTCCAGACGGTGGAGCCTCTCTTCCTCTCTGGAAGGATGCGGAGGCGGAAAGAAGGTGGGCAAAGTGATGGTCTGCCCAATGTGGAAGGCAGTAACCACCTTTGGCAAGAAGGACGGACTCGTCCGAAGAACAACCTTGTCTGGATGAACAGACAGAAAGGGAGGTTTGCATGAAAGAGCCTGGAGCTCACTCACCCGCCGAGCGGAGGTGATGGCCACCAGAAAGGCTGTCTTCAGAGTCAGAAGACGAAGAGGACAGTTGTGCAGAGGCTCAAAGGGAGCGCACATAAGAAAGGTAAGAACTAAGTTCAAGTCTCACTGAGGCATCACAAACGGAACAGGAGGGAAGAGGTGTGTAATGCCTTTTAGAAACCTGTTAACAACAGGGGACATGAAAAGGGAGGGCTGATCAGGAAGCCTGAGGAAGGCCGAGATAGCACAAAGATAGCCCTTGATGGTACCCAGGGCAGAACCCTGTTGGGCCAGGAAAAGAAGGAACAGAAGAACCTCAGAAAGAGGGGCAGAAAGGGGATTCACAGCCTTTGCTGTGCACCATGCCACAAACTTGTTCCACCTGCAGGCGTATACCACCTTAGTGGAGGGACGCCTGGCTGCCAGAATCACATCACAAACTTCGGGAGGCAAGTCGAAAGGAATCAACTGCCGCCGCTCAATCTCCACGCAAGCAGGTGGAGGCTGGACAGGTTCGGGTGGAGGACCGTCCCCTGCTGCTGCGACAGAAGATCCTCCCGAAGAGGCAGACGGATCGGGGGATCTACGCTCATACTGAGTAGCTCGGGATACCAAACTCTTCAAGCCCAGTCCGGAGCCACAAGAATGACTTGGGCCCGGTCGTGCCGAATCTTCTTCAACACTCTGGGTAGAAGTGGTATAGGCGGAAAGGCGTACAACAGACCGCAACTCCACTCGCGACGAAAAGCGTCGCCGAGCGAGTGCCGCTTGGAAATTCCAACGCGCAGAACTGATGACATTGCGCGTTCTCTTCGGTGGCGAATAGATCTAACCAAGGCTCTCCCCACTGAAGAAAGAGTCCTTGCGCCACTTCCGAGTGAAGACGCCAATCGTGATCCATCATGCACCTGCGGCTGAGTTCGTCCGCCCTGGCGTTCAGGGAACCTGCCAGGTGTTGAACCATCAGGAACATGCCCTGATGTTCCAGCCATGTCCAGAGGCGCAGAGCCTCCTGACAGAGGGTCCACGACCCCACCCCGCCCTGTTTGTTGCAGTACCACATGGCGGTGGTGTTGTCTGTGAACACCTGCACTACTTTCCCTTTGACAGAGGGAAGGAATGCCTTGAGTGCAAGTAGGATCGCCCGGACCTCCAGAAGGTTGATATGGAGCCGGGACTCCGCCGGAGACCAGAGGCCTCTGATCTCCGCCTCTCCCATGTGACCGCCCCATCCCAGAAGGGACGCGTCCGTCACAACTGTGTGCTCTGGCTGGGGAAGGGAGAGGGATCTGCCCATGACCCATTGCCGGTTCGAGAGCCACCACTGCAACTGTAGTGCAGTCCCCTCCGAGATCTGGATGTGATCGGACAGGTTGCCCTGGTGCTGCGCCCACTGGAACTTCAGGTCCCACTGCAGAGCCAGCATATGCCATCTGGCATGATTGACCAGCAGGATGCAGGAGGCCATGAGGCCCAGCAGCCTCAGGGTCATCCGTACCGAAACCCAGGATAAAGGCTGAAAGATCGGAATCATAGCCCGAATATCCCGGACTCGCCGTTCGGGAGGATAGGCCCGAAACTGCGTCGTGTCCAGAACTGCTCCGATGAAAAGGAGCTGTGGAGAAGGAATCAGATGCGACTTCGGCACATTGATGGAGAACCCCAGCGAGTGCAGGAGTTCGGCCGTAGTCTGGAGGTGGGAGACGACTGCCTGGGACGAGCCCGCCTTCAGCAACCAGTCGTCGAGGTAGGGGAAGACTAGAACCCCTGCCCGGCGCAGATGAGCTGCGACCACCGCCATCACTTTCGTGAACACCCGAGAGGCACTTGTAAGGCCAAAGGGGAGCACGGTGAACTGAAAATGCTCGAAGCCTACCGTGAACTGCAGGTAACGCCGGTGGGCCGGCAGGAACGGGATGTGAAAATAAGCGTCCTGCAAGTCCAACGCTACCAACCAGTCTCCAGGGTCGAGGGCAGTCAAGACCTGAGCTAGGGTGAGCATCTTGAACTTCTCCTTCCGGAGGAAGCGATTGACGTTCCGGAGGTCCAAGATAGGACGCATGTCCTCCTTGTCCTTTTTGGGCACCAGGAAGTAGTGGGAGTAGCAACCACGCCCTACTTCTGGGGTCGGAACATGCTCGATGGCCCTCTTGGCCAAGAGGGCCGTGACTTCCTTCTGCAGAAGTACCAAGTGATCCCCTGACATGCGGTGGAATTGAGGTGGCATGGCTGGGGGGGTGGTCTCGAAGGGGAGGGAGTAGCCCCTTCGGACAATGTCCAAGACCCACCTGTCCGAGGTGATGGGACGCCAGTGGTGAAGGTGATGGCGGACCCTGCCCCTACTGGCGTGCTGTGCACCGGAAAGGAGGGACTAAGAGGGCTTGGAGGCCGCGGACGGGTTGGAGGTGGTGGCCTGACCCGCACGCTGGTTGCCCGAACCGCCACGGCGGTATCCACGTCCTCGGCCACGCGTAGACGCTTGCTGCGCGGGCCAGTGGCTGGGCAGCTGACGTGAATGGGCGCCCCTTCCGTGGCCACGAAAGGGGCGAAAAGCAGAGGTGAGCGGAGGGCGTACAACAGAAAGGCCCAGGGACTTGGCCGTAGCCCGTGAGTCCTTAAACCGCTCCAGCGCATGGTCTGCCTTTGAACCAAAAAGACCGACTCCATCAAAGGGCATGTCCATGAGTGTATTCTGGACATCACCCGAGAAACCAGTTGTTCTCAGCCAGGCGTGGCGACGTAGTGCCACCGTCGTCGCAAGCGATCTGCCCAGCGAGTCGGCGGTATCAAGGCCACAACGGATGGTGTATTTAGCCGCATCTCGCCCTTCCGCAATGGCGCGGGTAAGCAGTGTCTGGACCTCCTCAGAACACTGCGGCAAAACAGCCGCCACCGAATCCCACAGGGAGTGGGTATATCGGCCCAAAAGGCAAGCGGTGTTGACGGACCGCAAGCCAGCACTGGAGGAAGAAAAAGCCTTCTTCCCAAATTGGTCCAGGCGTTTGGATTCCCTATCCGGAGGGGCGGTAGGGAAGGCGGTTTGGGAGGCAGAGGCTTGGACAACCAAGCTCTCAGGGGTGGGATGTTGGGAGAGAAACAAGGGGTCGCCCGGAGCAGGGCGATGGCGACGGGCCACGTTCCTATCCACAGGAGCCCCTGTGGTGGGTTTGGACCAGGCACCCAAAAGAATGTCAGTGAGTGCATCATTAAACGGCAGCACAGTCTCCGAAGAGGAAGCCGCCGGCTGAAGCACTTCTGTCAGGAGGTTAGTCCTGACGGCCACAGTAGGCAACTGGAGATGTAAGGCTCCAGCTGCTCTACGCAACACCGTTGCAAAATTAGCTCCCTCCTCCGTAGCCACGGGAGGAGACAGCATGCCAGTGTCAGGGGAGGTGTCTAGACCACTGGCATCCCCAAGTTCCTCAGCCCAGTCCGGATCAAACTCACACTGTTGTGTGAGAGGGTCCTCAGACCCCTCCCAGCTCTCCTGGTCCTCCTCTTGTTCAAAATATGGAGGAGGAGGGACATTTGGGACCCAAGGTCTCATCGGGCGCCGGAGCCGGCGTCGAGCGACGTCGGTCCGGCTCCATGTCCGGAGCCGGAGAGAACCGGGGAACGACGCCGTCCGGAGCCCCGGACGGCGTCAGGAACGGCACCGGGGACATCGGCGTCGGCGGAGGCGTGGTTAGGTCAACCGGCGTCGATGGGGGTTGCGGTACCACCGGAGCCGGGATCGAGGCCGGAGCCGAGGCCGGGATGAAGGCTGGTGGGACAGGCGGCGCCGGGACCGGAGTCGACGGCGGCGCCGGGGCAACCCCATCAGGGCCCGCGGGGCCCGAAGGTGCACCGGAGGGACCTGAAGGCCCGAAGAGGCGGGCCATGGCCGACAGGAATTCCTGTATTTCGGCCGGAGTCGCCCCCGAACCCAGAAAGAACGGGTAATTCGGGGGCGGCTCTACAGGCATGTCCGGGGCCGCAGGGGCGGGGACGGTGCCAACTGGGGCCTCAGCCGAGTCGCGAGACCGGCGAGGCGAAGTCTTAGAGCGATGACGTCTCTTAGACTTCTTGTGCTTCGACTTACCGGAGGAGTGCGAAGACTTGGATTCCGACGAACGGCGGGGACTCCGCGACCGGCCCCTCGACCTCTCCCGGGACCGGGGCTTGGTGCGGCGCGGAGCCGACTGCCGGACCTCGAGTAGCTTTCGAGACCGCTCTCGCAAAGCCTTCGGATGAAGTTTCCAGCAGTCAGGGCACGACTTCGTGTCGTGGTCTCGGCCGAGACAGAAGAGACACTCGAGATGCGGATCCGTGATCGACATCATGCGACCACAGGCCTCGCATGGCTTAAAGCCGGGCATCCCTACGACACCTTAGGAGTCGTGAAGACTCGATGAAGAAACAGTGAAAAAATTCACAAAAAAGGATAGTCAAAAAGTGACTAGGGCACTGCTCTTCCCGGATCTGCGCTTACTGGCGCGGAAAAAGAAGAACTGACGTCAGTGCGCAGGGGCGGCGTCTAAGTACTGCCCGCGACGTCATCCCGGCGATCACAACGCCGACGACGGACGCGGAGCCGCACGACGCCGCCTACCGACGCGCAAGGGTACTGCTACGCAAAAACTTTCCGGATCCAGCCTAACGCCTGGGGATATTCTAAGGTAAGGAATCTGTCACTAACGTGTCTCTTTCAGATAGACCTGTCATAGGGGTGACATGCTTATACCAGGGGGAAGGCTGGCTTTGCCATTGCTCTGAATGGCAGTCGGGCCAGCAGTTAAACTGCTCTTCCAGCCTGCAAATGGCAGGCTGGGAGTCTTGTGTTACTTGTATCCCACCCAGGATGGCACAACCAGTGCAGCAATCCCTGGAGGGGGGGAGGGGGGGGGGGGGGGACACTAACTTACATGCCCTGGGTACCATTTACTAGGAACTTACAGGTCAGTCAATTGGGTAAAGCCAATTCGACATATCTGTTTAAGGGTAATGGCACAGGCATTAAGGTTTGGTTAGCAGGCCTCAAAGCACTCTCAGGATCGAAAAACCAGCAGCATCAGTCCAAAAACTTTGGGGTGACCATACAAAAAGTGACATTTCCTTACAAGTACAAAGAAGAACAATTTACATGTACAATATAGGTACATTGCTGCAGCAGGAAGAGGGCGCCAAAGGTGACTCAAGCTAAGTAATGTGGTGTCCAATGTTACACATTCTGAGGCCTCGGGCAGCATTTTAGTTCCTCCCACAAAGGCCTAGGTAGACGCACGTAATAGGGGGGCAGTCTTAATCCTTCTGTGTTTTCAACCTAGAAAATAAACATTTCCGAAAGGGAAAAAGTCCAGTGTATTCGTTTCTGCTGCAATTTATGAGCATGTTTTTTTCACTGTGGTACGTCCCTTTTTGTGCCTCCTATCTCTGTAACCTCGTCCCAAACAAATGCTTACAGGGTAAGTAACATTTTCTGTTCAAGGCATGTGTAGCTGTAGATACACATGCGGTGCACAGACTGTAAAGCAGTCCTGCCGTAAGTGGTGGCTAGCCTGTGGGTGCTGCAGAAGACTGGAAAAGGGTACTGAGCACTGCTTGACCAACATTGGCTTGTTTGCGTGCTAGTTTGTCCACGCAGTGGTGTTTAGATGAGGTCTGTGGTGTAGACGAAGTAACTGCTTTACAAATGTCAGTTACAGTGATGTTTCCTAGCAAGGCCATAGAGGCATCTTTTTTCCTAGTAGAGTGGGCTCTAGGGGGAACAGGCAAAACTCTCCTAGCTTTTGCATAACATGTCTGGATCCATTTATCTATCCATCTGGCTATGCCTGACTTTGATAAAGATTTCCCTTTATGCAGTTCGGAAAAAAAGTCAAAGAGCTGTTGAGTTTTTCGAAAAGATTTTGTCCTGTCCACATAATACATTAAGGCCCGTTTAACATCTAGGGTATGAAGAGCAACTGAGTCAGGTTAAGGAGTTAACTGGGAGTTCATTAGACTAATTAAGGTGGAAAGGAGAGACCACCTTAAGAAGAAATGTAGGGTTAGTGTGAAAGACAACCCTATCTCTATGAATCTGAAATAAGGGCTCTTCTAGTGTGAACGCTTGGAGCTCACAGACACATTTGAGTGCGGTGATAGCCACAAGAAACACACCCTTCCAAGAGAGAAATTGAAGTTGACATGACTAGAGTGGCTCAAACGGAGGACCTATGAATCTTGTAGTAAGGACAATGTTGAGATTTCACGCCGGGAAGTACCCGTGGAGGAATGACTCTTGAGGCCCTCCATAAAAGCTTTAATGACTGGTATCCTAAAGAGGGGAATGTGTTGCCTAGTTTGGAGATAAACAGCCACAGCAGTGAAGTGTAGCCAGATGGAGGTGAAGGCTAGTCCACAGGTTTGTAGGTGTAGCAGATAGCAGACAATGTGTTGGACGCTAGCTGTTAAAGGGTCAGTGTGATTTGAGAGGCAGTAACAGACAAACCTTTTCCATTTGGCAGCATGATAGGCACGATTAGCAGGCCTGCGTACCTCCTTGAGTATTTTCATGCATTTAGGAAGTAGATTGAGGAAGCCAAATTCTAAGACATCCGGAGCCAAATTGCAAGGTTGAGACTCCTGGGGTTAGGTTGCCTGATTTCTCCATGGTTCTGTATGAGAAGGACCGGCCTGTTGGGGTGCATTTTGTGCGGAACCAAGAGAGCTCGAGGAGAGTGGTGAAGCCATCTTGTCGGGCCCAGGTGGGAGCCACTAGGATGAGGGTGAGGGAGGTCTGCCAAAGCCTCTGAACCACAAACAGGTAGGTGGGGGAGAGGCAGAAAAGCATAGGAAAATATCCCTGACCAGTCAATTCATCGCGCATTGCCCATAGACTGTGGCTGTGGAAATCTGGAGGCGAAGTTTGGGCATTTTATGTTTTATGCTGTGGCAAAGAGGTCCACGTCGAGAAACCTGTTTCACCCAAAGGCCACCTGAGTGAGATTATATTTTTACAACATATTATTTCATCTTTATTGGTCTGTTTTTAAACACACACACATTGTTTGATAGGATGTCCTCACACACCTACCAGGAGTCATGCTTCATCATAAGACATCTGCACGCTCTCCAAACAATTTTGTTTGATAGAGAGCGGGCCTATGCCCTGAGAACAGGAAGGCACTTATTCTGACCTAGGATCCACACAATATGTTAAAAAATAGTGTGATAACCCAGTATGGCTTTTACTTCGTAGGGTACCACTTGGTATTAAAAACTGGGCATGATGTGTAGGGGAACAAGTACCACAACCCCACTAACCTGTCAACATACAGCTATACAGAGTTGATGGTAAAGCGCTCTTTATGTTATACTGCATTTATAGCGCGCACAGATACTCTAGAGTGTCCCGGCGCGGAGTGCTTAAAAGAAGGAAGCGGGGGAGGCTGAACATACCAAGATTTAGTTAAAAAGCAGGGTTTTAAGATGTTTCTTGAACAGTCTGGTATCTTGGATGTTGCGCAGTTCCATCGGAAGGGAATTCCAGGCTTCAGCCGCCTTAAAAGATAGGGAGCTGCCGCCCATGCGAGTGAGGCGGAAGCGGGGGATGACTGCCAGACGATGAGCACCGGAGCGTAGATGTCTTCGTGGAACATAGAAGGTGAAGCGTCTCCTAAGGTAGAGTGACCCCTCTCCGTGTAGAGCTCCATGCGCCAAAGTAAGAGCTTTAAACTGGACACGGCGGGTCACAGGAAGCCAATGAAGGTCCCGTAAATGTTGCTTCATGCTTGATCTTCCTGGGATATTGAGCAGCACCCTAGCTGCCGCATTCTGTATGGTTTGCAGTCTTTTTAAATGGTAACCGGGCAGGCCAATGTATAGGGCATTGGCATAGTCAATGCGTGACAGGATAAGAGCACGAGTCACCATTTCCTTAGCTGGCCGGGGCAGCAGGGGAAAAAACTTTGAGGGATTTCAGCGTGCCAAAGCACACTCCCGCCAGTTTTTTAATCTGCATAGAAAACCTGAGGTCTTCACTGAACCAGACCCCCAAGTTCTTAGCAGGATTGCCGACAGAATTGGGCGGGGGTATTCAGTGGGCTAGATAGCCTCCCTAAAATGCGGGGGAAAGGATCCGTACAGGAGAACCTCTGACTTGTCTTCATTGCACTTCAGCTGCGCCAGTGCAAGCCATTTAAAAACAGCAGAGAGACAGTCTTTCACTTTGTCCGGGGCCAGGTCATTTTTCTTCCAGGTGAAGAGGAGCTGGGTATCATCGGCGTAAGCTATGATCTTCGCTCCCAGCTCCTCTGCTAGGTAGATCAGGGAGTGACATAGATGTTGAAAAGCAGGGGACTCAAAGTAGACCCCTGCGGTACTCCCGTAGTCACCTGTCTGGGGGCCAAAAAGAACGGGGGCTGCCATACCTGTTGGGTCCTGTCCTCTAGAAAGGATTTGAGCCAATCCCAGGCCCGGCCAGAGATCCCGATACTTGAGAGGCGAGCAAGCAGTTAGTGATGGGGCACCGTGTCAATCTTTCAAGTCTAAATCTATCAGCCAATCTTTCAAGTATGGGAATACATGGATGCCCTGTCTTCTCAAGTGTGCAGCCACTCCTACAAGGTAGCACCTTCTAATGATAGTGATGCGCTGGATGTATCAGGATGTGGAATAGGCGTCTTTGAGGTCAAGTGCAGCCATGAAGTTGCCTTGCTGAAGATGGATCATGTGGAAATGTTCTCACAGTATATACTCGTTGAGGGGGCCTAAGGTCTAAAATGGGCCTGAGGGACCCATCCTTCTTCACAGTGAGGAAGTGAGGGAATACACCCATGAGCGTGTAGGTGTTGTGGCAAAGGCTCTATAGCCCCTTTCAGAAGGAGTGCTTGAACCTCTTCACGAAGTAGGAGTTGGTGCTCTGGGGAGAGGATGTATCTGCGGGATGGCATGTTGGGAGATGTGGACGTGAGCTTCAAACAGTAACCGTTTTGAATGTCTAATACCCACTGGTCTGAGGTGGCGTGTTGCCAAGTGTGGGGAAGAACCTCTGAAGTCGTCCCCTAACAGATGTTGTGTGGTCGGGGGGAAAGGAGTGGCAAGTCATTGCTTGGCTGGGGCAGCTATTTGGGGGGCTGCCTTTGCCTCTACCCATGGTTATGTTACCAAGATAGGTACCTCTGAAGTAGCCCCTTGTGGAGGGTTGCTAGGCCGACTGATGCTGGAAAAATGTGGAGGTTTCAGGGGAGGTGGTTTTGGAGCCTCCACGATAGGCTGATTGGCCAAAGGCCCATCGAGGGGTAGACGTTTGAAAGGTGCCCATAGCCTTCTCCATCTCTGTGTCTTTCTTTATCTTTTCCAACATCTCATCAACCTGGGGCCAAAGAGATGTTGCCAATCAAAGGACAGGTTGAGGAGATGTTGTTGAACGTTCGGCTTGAGGCCAAAGACACGGAGCCAAGCGTGTCTGCGGAGGAGCACGCTGAGTTGATGCCCCGAGCGGCAGTGTCAGCAGCATCCAGGGCACAGCGTATGATAGTATTCGAAATGAGCTTGCCCTCCAGTCCAGTTTGTGCCCTCTTTTATGATGCTCCTCTGGGAGATGCTGGAGGAGTTCCTCCGTTTCACCTCAGTGGGCCCAGTCATACCAGGAAAGCAAGCCGATGGAGTGGGCAATGTGTCAATGATTGTCCGTTTGCGCTGCGCTTGCCAGCTACGTCTATGCACTTGTTTTCTCTGTCCAGTGGTGGGGCGTTGTCGGTACCGTGTGCATTGGCCCGTCTGCTTGCAGTATGCAGTACTAGGGAATCGAAAGGGATTTGGCCCTTAATGTAGAAGGGGTCCAATGGTGAAGCTTTATACTTCTTGTTGACTCAGGGGGTGATTACCTGAGCCTTGACCGGCTCTTTGAAAATATCAGCGGCAGGTTTGAGCATGCCCTTTAGCATGGGCAAGTACTGCATACAGCGGTGGAATTTTGAAGAGGAAGTCCTCCTAAATAGGTTATCTCGTGCATGTCCACCCTCTGATATGAGGCAGCCGTACCTGCGGAGGGCACGGGCTGGGTAGAGGTCCAGGTCTGCATCTCCTGGAGAGTCTATGTCATATGAATCCCAGGGGTCTCCTTGTCGGGGCATGTCATATGGGTCCCCCCGCCATGTCCACCAAAGTCCAAACGTGGTGACCCCTGTGGTGTGTAGGAGAGTGGGTCAGCAGGAGAAGCTGGTGGAGAGGGTGAGGCTTGGGGACTGGGAGGTGTGGTAGACGGGACAGGTTGTTGAGTCTCAGAAAGAGGACTGGTGGCTTTGTCGTGCTTCTTGTGCAGCTGCTTGGCCGGTTGGAGGGAGGTACAGGGCCTCCTCGAAGCTAAGCTATCTTTTAGAAGGCTGAGTAACAGAGGCTGGTGGCTGCGTAAGGATTTGACCTGTCAGGGGTGGATGACAATGTGCTTCTGGCGGGCGCAGAGTTCATCCTGTTGTTTTTGGAGTTCGACGATTCGAATGTTTCGGCACAGGTGTCTATTTCGGTTTCGATACAGACGGTTTCGGATTTAAAGTTTAGGTCAGCGCCGAAACGGAAGGCGTGGAATGAGTCAGCTTTAATATCTTCTTCCACGTCAAACCGAGGCTCCGCATGGAGTCTGAAGTGGTTGGTCGGTGCCATTCATGGCCCAAAGTCACTGGGGCCCGGAAGCCTGTCTTAGTGGGTTCAGAGTGGTTGTACACCCCCTATGGGGAGGTTGCTTGGAGTCGAAGCATTGTCGAGGAGGAAGGGAAGGGGGGACCGTACTCACGACTGGTTAAGCAGGCGGGAGGTCTTCAATCTCAAGATCGGAGCCGGAACTGGCGTTGAGCGAGTAGGCCTCTTCGTCGGCATTCGATGGCTCCGGGCATGTTCCCCCCTAGGGGTCCTGGGTGCCGAAGAGGTCTGGGTTGTTATCTCCGCTCCTGTGCGACATCTCAAGCTGATGGGCTCTGCGGTCTCGAAGAGTCTTTTTCAACTGGAAAGTGCAACAAGTGTCGCAGGAGGCCTCTTTGTGCTCAGGCGAGAGTCAAAGATTACAGACCTGGTGGAGAAAGGCCCAGGGGTATTTCACATGACAAGAGGGCAGTATCAAAAAGGCATCCGTTCAATCACCAGTGTGCCATGGTGTGTGCAGAGCAAGCAGACAGGGAAAGGTCCCTAAGGGTGAGACCCAGCGAGGGGTCGAAGTCAGCAGGAGGTCTGCAGCAGACAAAACTTCAGGCGTCAACCAGATTCGAAGAAAAGGAATTGCAATCGCAGACAATACCGGAAGAGGAACCGTGAATCAGTAGGAACACCACAACGGTACTGACTTGGAGCATGGGAACACATGTCCGAACTAGACGGTGGAAAGAAAACAATCTAACAAAGAAGTCGATGACCATGCGCATTATCAGCATGAGGTGGAGTCACACTACCTCATGGCTCAAGCAGAATTCTTCAAAGAAAACCAGCTTACACACATCAGGGCCCAATATTAAAAGGTAGAAGTATGCACAGCCACACATGCCTCAAACTATGGTTTATTAAGAATAGTTTAATGCATACAAATGCCTCCCACAGATACCAAATGATACTAGTCACTTCAAAGTTAATTAATTAATCCAAAACAATGCTATACCAGCGACTAACAAATGAGAATTGCCTCTTAATGCTCACCATATTCTTAAAAAGGTTAAGAAAAAGAAACTGTAATCTGGTTGCCTACGTATCACACAACGTTTTCCACTTTGATACACCTCTTGGTACAGTGTGGCAGACAAGAACCTCCTTGGAATGTGGAGTATTTACCCATGCCATATCTGAACAGAAAGGGAAAAGGGCTGAGCTGCTACTTAATTCTGGTGCACTTAACTTATTGTACTATCAGCCAGCACCCCTTGCATTAACAGAGGCAGTCGGTAGGTGCAAATTAGTGCCCCTACATAAGACATGCTTTCGCTCATTGAATGCCTAACTACCACTGTCACATCTTGACACTTAGAAAAGAGGATTTCAATCTAACATGGTGAAGCAAGTGTTTTCATAAGCACAATCAGTGCCCCATACGAAAAATCGGTATACATTTGAAGCACACTTTGAAGGATGGCTGTAAGAAAGTGCCTTCTTTTTGCATGGTTGCCCCCACTTTTTGCCAAACTGCTGATGTACTTTGACTGAGTGTGCCCTGGGTTCCTGCCAATCAGGTATCCAGGGCCTATGTTCTTTCCCTAAACTGCATTAAGACAAAACCCAATTGGCACTCTTTGACCACATGTCAGTCCCTTGTAAAAGGTACCATAGGTACCAAGTGCACTGTGGCCAGGGAAGACCTCTAAGGCTGCAGCACTTATTGTGCCACCCTTAGAAGCCTTGTACCTTTACACACACACACTGCCATTGCAGGCTGCATGTTTTGGTGCAGAACAAAGTGAAGAGTCGACATGGCACACATCCCTGTGTGCCATGCCTACAACCCACTGCCCTGGCATAGGTCAGCCACCCCTCTAGCTGGGTGCACTATACCAGTGCTGAGGGTACTGGTGCATGAACCCTGTACCTCTACAGTGTCTAAGCCAATTCTTAGACATTGTAAGTGCAGTAATGCCATTAAGAGTATATGGTGCTGGGAGTTTGCCATTACAAACTCCCCAGCACCATAATGAATTTAATGAAAACTGGGAAGTTTGGTATCAAATTTCTCAGCACATTAAGCCCACACTGATGCCAGAGTGGGATTTAATTAAAAATGCACTCAGAGGGCATCTTAGAGATGCCCCCTGAAAAAGAACCTAACCCTAGTGTCCTGGCTGGGTGGCTGCCACCACCAGACATGTTTCTAAACCCCTGGGTCCAGACCCTGCTGCTCGGGGGGAGGGAGGGGGGGGGTCTGAAACAATGCACATCCTGGGACGAGGTGCCAAGCCTCCTACCCCAGGATGGGCAGGGTCCATGAAGGGGAAGGAAAATCGGCAGGAAAACCAAGTGAGGAAGGGAGGTGTGCCTACCTTTGCCAGGTGGGGGAGGAGAGGTGAAGCACAACTTTCAGTCCCAGCCATCTTGCAGATGGGGGGGGGATCCAGCCAACCAGAGAGGCATATGCCCCCCTCCTACTGGAGGGTGGCATAATAGGGGGTATACCCACCCCAAGGATGGGACCCATTGCTCCCAACCTTTACTTACCTGTAACGCCCCTAAATCTAGTATTTAGGGGCAACCCCGAACCTTGCTTCCTCAGACAAAAACTGAGCAGAAGAAGGATCGAAGAAGCCTGGCTGAAACTAAGAAGAGGAGGACGTCCACTGACTTGGCCCCAGCCCTACGGCCTGTCCGTACCTCGAACCTGCTCCAGCGAAATCCCGGTGTGTCCTGCAGCCAGCAACCTCAAGAACCCGAAGGACCTGCCCTGCCTACCAAACCCAAGACTTTGTCTCCTGTGAGCACCGGATTTGCTTACCCACAGACTCTGGCCAAAACCTCGAATCTGCACCACTCTGCACCAGACGCAAACGGCCAGAGTTCAAGTGGCCCAACACCACGAGGAGGTCTCCCCGGCAATCCTGACCTGAGATCTGGTGATCTCTGACCTACCTCAAGTCTCCAAACAACGCCTGCAGTCTCTTTCTGTAGGATCCCCCCAACCGGGACCGGAGCTGGTAAGAAAACCTGACGCCTAAAGACACCCCTGCAACCGACGTCCCACAGCCTAGGGTGGCCCAACCAAAGGTGTCCCAGCATTTCCAGGTATCCCAACTTACCTCTCCAACCGGTGGTCACCTCCAGAAGATCTTCGTCCCCGAGCCTGCAGTCTTTGTTGCAACCAGAGAATCCCATTGAAATCAACAGAGCACCCAACGCCAAAAAAGCACCTTGCACCCAGCCGCCCCAGCGCCGCTGCGGGTGTACTTTGGGTGCTACTCGGATCCCCCTTTGCCCTGAGCCTAACACCAGGAGCTTTGCTCCCACAACCTTGTGGCCTGCTCGTGAGCAGCCACTAACCAGAGGCTCCCTATCCCCCATTGGATAACATTGGGTCTCAGAACTCTGCACCCTGCTGCCCTAGTGCCGCTGATGGTGCTTTGAGAGTGCATCCTCGACCCTGGGGGAACCCTGGTGCTAACCCCAGAATACCAACTCCCACAAACTTGTACTTACCTGCAAACTGATAACTTCATTTCCTCCTATAGGATTGCATTGACTGTTTTCCTTGAAAATTCTTTTAAGTGTGGAGTTGGTTTGTATGAAACACTGAAAGAATGCAAATGTACAAGAACTGATTTACTTACCTTTTCTCTAGGAAATGTCCCAGTGTAATATCTAGGCATATCACACTGAGTAGAAAAAGTAACTTGAAAAGTAATCTAAAAAGTAATGTACAAAGTAATCTAAAGTAACTGAATAGTGATTTCGAAACATTGACTTACCTGTAATTCAACTAACTGCATTTGAACCTGCATTCAACTGTAAAACATTGCATAAGATTTTGCAAAGTATTATGTTACTTACCTGCACCAGGCTTGGCTTGGTTCTCGAAATAAAATAACTTAATATTTTTTATACAAACAAATTGGTCTGAGTTCAGTCTTTGAGAGTGTGACATCATTTGCTGCCTGAGTGTGTACAACAAATGCTTAACACTACCCTCTGATAAAGCCTTACTGCTCGCCCACACTAGCACAAATAGAGAGTAAGGTGCTATCTACTTTTACCTCAGCCTACCTTTGGGGTTCCACTGGACTGTGCACACTATACCTCATTTTGGTGTCGTATATACAGATGCAGCTTCCTACAATGGCCAGAGGTGGAAACAGAAGAGTATAGTGATGTGCTTTGTCACTTCTGTGCTTGGTACTTCTTCTTGAAACTCGAAGGCAATACTTCATCTCTACCAAACTATAATCATTGGTAAAAGCCAAAAGGTTTGACTGCACCTGTGTACCATTGGTTTTTCGAATGCTTATTTGTGTACTGGAACAAGCACAGACAAGTATATGAAATGTGGATGCTACACAAGATAAAGCAACCCTTTTTCTGTAGAATCAATTTTTTCTGATGCTTTTGTCTGCAGTCGTGTCCCAGTGCTACTGGGCGACAGTCAGACTGTAAAACAGCCTCTATTGTTGCTAACAGAGGTAAAGGGAGACACCTAAAAAGCCAATGCAAAGGCATGGGGACATCAAAGTACTCCAGTCGGCGGATCCAGGATGTGATTGGCAATGTCATAAGTAATTGGCTGAAGATTCCAAGGCAAAAGAAGCCAATGGCTGAAGGAGGCTGACCCAAAGCCTCTTAAAGCAAATATAGAATAGAACAGGTTCGTCAAGAATGGCACAAATGCCAAACATGTCCAACGAAAAAATAAATGCCAAAAGGTCACAAAACACTGAAAAAGCTTTAAAATAAATATGAAACAGAACAACCTAGAGGCTTAAGATCCACAAGATATTCCCAGTCACCTGAGTAATACAAAGTGAGATGACAAAAAACATGGCTGGGCTCTAATCCATTAGCCATACAGACCAAAAGGAAAAGTAGACCGCTGACCAGAACAGACTGCAAAAGTACATAAAGTACTCCATTTGCATGCTTTACTGAAGAGTAGCATTTCAACAAGTTTTAACTTCATCGAAGATTTAATGCTGGAAAACCAGGATTGCAATGTGGCCACAGGCAGCACAGAAGGCTACTGGGAAGGCGTGACAATGAGAGCAGAATTAGGAGAGTTATGAAAATATGTATGGATTGTCCAAAATGAAACCGGGAGGAGAAACGTTTGTATCATACATAGGAGGGCTTGTAAAAGGCATAGGCAAAACAAACAAGCATTTACAATGCAATAGGTCTCGCACTGACATTATTTTGAGCTATTGACATTGTAAATGACACTTTTTTCGTTTTTTTTTTCTTTTGTAAAACATAAATAAAAAGCATTGTAATTTAATATGGCAATTGCTAAAAAAAAGTTTAAATGTGAAACCTATTGCATTTACACTAGTGTACTCGGAGTGTATTTGTATAGCTCACATTCACCTGGAAGGGTATCTTGGCGCTGAACAACAGAGGTTTATTGTTACCCAACTCAATGGTATTCATTTTACGACCACAGAAGGATGAAAGGCTGAGTGGACCCACTGGGATTTAAACCTGTCACCATGAGGTCAAACACAGGCCCCTACAGTGGACACATTAGTTCATTAAGCCACCAGACATGGCTTGACCCGGATGAAATCATAGCTCTAAAATCAGCAAAGAGAACTGCATCCATCTGTCCAAGCATGCCATGTGGAGTCAAGCAAGTAATAAGACCATGAGCTCTCTGCAGCCACTATCCGGAGATAAACAGATAGGCCCAAAAATAGACAAGCAACTCACTGACAGACATCACCTTCGCTGGCAGAGGGAAGGAGAAGCCCCAAATGGCAGTCTAATTAGCTAAACAGATTGCAGCTAAAGGGATGGCTGCAGAGACACAGTCTGGTTGCCTGGAAAACAAAACAAGAACTGGAAAAGCCAGCAGGCCTTGCATTAATGTGCATATACATGCATAGAAAGGCATTCACAATGCGGTTCGCATGTGTTGCATGCATAAATGAAATTTAACACACTAAAAGTAGGTCAATTAACTTTCCAACTAAAGCACTGTCTGGAAGGGAGACTGGTATACCAAAAGCCCAACATGAGGAAAGAGAAAAATACTTTTCTAGGTGGAGGAGAAGTCCATTATGTATTCTTTGAAGAACTGGTAGCATGAAGTAGTAATTTTTAAAAGAATTAGTAATAAGAGGTAAACAGACTGTTGCACCAACAAGCCAGACCTAAACAATCACGCAGAAGGCTACATGTGGGCCGATGCAGTGAAAAGGAATGGATCGGTGGTGGTTTAGTCTCCTTCTACCCAGAATCATGGCACCAAGCTAGATCTGGGGAATAGATAATCTGCCTATGTACTGAATGAGGCGTCATTATCAGCACAAGAAACCAATGCTTCCTCAGCAAGTTAGCATCCCCAGACAGGCTCTTCCAGTCTGATGGATCTGTTACTACACATTCCTGCAGACCGATGTACTACTAGCTCGTAATTAAGTGATACGTGGAGAGGTAAGAACCTGAAGACTGATGCACTGTTCAGTAAAATTCACACTTTTCTCGTGAGCCCACTTCTCACCCTGAGCCTCCTCATATTAAGCCAAGACGATCGAGGCTGATGTCCAATTATGGCCTTCTATCTGGCCTGCAAAGCTAAGTAGGTTAATACTAAAGTTTGCCTTTCAGGGAAGGTCAACCATCTCCCTTTAAAAGACTCGAACATGCTTCCTTTCAGGCCCCAATGGCTGCACATAATATTACCGACAACACATTTTTGACCCCAACGGAGTCCTGCTGCTTTGAAATGCTTAACAAGCCAGCCGGGCCCCGTGCCAGTCCCTAAAGCACACAGTGTTTCACAGATAGCACGCGGTTGCGCTGCCTTACTGGCTGGGTTAGCAGTCTCCAATCCAGCACAACATCTGATGCTCTGACTGTTGAAATGCTCATGCACGACTGATCAGAGATTTTTACTCTCGAAAACGTTAGAGCTATGGATGCTTTTCTCTTCTCGTTTGGTACGGGGAAAGCAGCAACGAAGCAAGTAAAGGATGTGTTCGAAAACCGGCAAAGCGCGCACAAAATCAGCCTATGGCGGAAGGGGGGAAAGGCACATCAACACTTCTGCAATGGGCACTTATTCTTAGGCGTGTGGTGCACGTTTGAAATGTCACAGCAAACGGTCTAAGATTAAAGTATTGTATTTTAATTTGCGTCTTTCACTTTGCTGCAGCTGAACTGGCACATGATGACGCAAGGGAGGACGTGGTTCGAATTAAAGAAAGAAAATGTGCTCTGAACGCAGTAACGGGAAACAGTGAGCATCCCATGCACCTAACAAGAAAAGAGCGCGCGCCTCGGAGCCCAGGGCCGCAGACGCTACGCTGAAGGCCTGGGGGGATGCGCCGCACATGGAGCTTGCTGTGGTCATGGAGACGCCCTGTTACCTTTCTGTGGGCTCCTCCGACCGGAACAGCGCCCGACTCGAGCACTCCAGAGCCGGCCGGTGTGTGCCAAGACGCCCGACACACCGGGAGGGCGCGGCACTGCCGCGCCTGGACAGGAGATGTGCACGCGTATGGTGCGAGCAGGCGTTGTGATAACGCCGCGAGCCGTACGCGTGCACATCTCCTGTCTGTTAAGCTTCGGCACAGACAGTTGATGTGCACGCGTACGGCTTGCGGCGCTATTACAACTCCTGCTCGCACCATGCGCGTGCACATCTCCTGTCCCGCATCGGAGCAAAAGTCGGCAACAATAGATCTCGCATAGCGAGCAGCGCTTTGCGCTGCATCGCTAGGCGAGACCTAAAAAGGAACTAGGGATAAACAGACACTGACAACTTGGACGGTGGACTCAGAATGTTAAAGGACAGCACTGCCAAATAAAGCAGTTAAGTGCCTACTATCATCATATACTGTTCCCCTGCTTCTGTATGTTCTTAATAATAATGATGCCAAAACAGCCTAGAAAAGGGTAATGTAATGAACAGACCTGGGAAAGCCAATCAGACTCTTCCAGTGAGCGCAGATAGGCCAAATTCGGATCAGTAGATGTGCAGCTGGGAACACAGGCCTTCATGAGCTTCTTAAAGCTGGCTTTCACCTGCCGGATGTCAAAAACCTCAATGGGAACCACTTCCCAGAGCTGGAGGGGATCCTGCTTCACACCCTGTGGAAAAGAACATTAATGAGCCACGGACAGAGCTGGTGACATTGTAGAGGACTTTACCTGTAATCCAATAAGAAACGCACAAAAACACTAATCTATGAGCCAATCATGATATTGAGCCAGGTTAGCAAGGATCACATTATCATACCACACTTGTGAAGCAATCAGGATTCAGAGTAACCCTAACAGTGGGTATCAGTAGCTCAGGGCCAGCTGTGACTATATTACTACATATGAATAAACGTTTTAAGGAGTTAGGGCAAGGAGGTGTTAGTCTTAAACAGGGCTATGGAGGGCCCAAAACCAGGATACGAACAGGAAGAGGAGGCACTGTGCAGAGGACATGGCAAACACAGGATAACATAGGGCAGGGTCAATAAGTGGATGGAGCCACGATAAAACCAGCCCAAGAAACGCTACAGCCAAGTCAAAGAAGGAACAAGAAATAAACCAGGATATGGCCAAGAAAACAAGCTCATCTGTGGATGGGGTCAAGAATAACAGGAGACCGATTTGAGGAAAGGCCAAGAAAGAAAAAGCTAGGCTCGGGTTACAGCTAAGTGCATATAGACATTCCAGGTCATGAAAGAGAACAGAGGAACAAAAAGGCATCAGTCAGTCTCCACACAGAGTTCTGAATGATGAGGGCTGGGTACAGGGCAAAGGTATTAGGTAATTTTGCGGAGTCGGATTTTGCAATAAAGAAGTGGCAGAGGCATGTCAAAGACATGAAACAGACTTGTAAGGCTCAGGAAAGACCTTCATTCAGAGGTACAGAACCTGATGCCACGTAAAGCCTTCTCATTTCTTATCATCTACATTACCTTCAGTTGGGATTTGTCTCCGATGATGTAGAGATGAGCCCTCTGCTGGCGTAGAAAGTTGGCCTCAGAAGGTCCCCCATTGTGATGAGAGCTCAGCATGTCCTTGGCTGCCAGGCGGGTACCAATCTCTGCATTAAGTGCATATGTGTTGGTTCGGCTGTTTGTACGGATGCTGCCCCATTTGCCTATAAAAGACAGGTTATTAAAAGAACAACTGTTGTAGAGGTACATTCCAGAGTGTGGGGTAGCATGTCATGATTAAAAAGTGATATGTAACACTTTCGGAACTCTCACTCAGCACACTGGCTACTCCCTGTTTATTTAGAATAATGCACTTACTTGTCTCTTTCATAATGCTAATAAACAAAGTCAGAAAGGACTTGCATTTAAGTACACTTAGGTGCAGATTAATCCATTCTCCACTTAAGATACTGTATGTCATTGACAGACAGACAGGGAACATTCATGATTCATTTTCATATAGTAACAGTGGGAACCTCAGGATCTCTTAATTCCAGACACTTGGTTATCAAGACACATTGGTTACCAAAGCATTCCACAGTCAAAACATGGTATTCTAGTAGAGCAGAGACACAGGTGCCAAGTCTTCTCATTCTCATGTAGAAGAGACACATGAAACAACAGCACCTCGTTCTCACCAAGCAGGTAACGTGTCTCATTATCACAGCAAGTCATACCACAAAACAGGATGCCACATGGAGGACACACGAGGAACCTGTGTTTCTTATTCGGAGCAAAGAAATGCAAGGAATGCATATGTCGTTTTTACTGAGCAGACATACGCAGGGATGAAAAAAATAACTTACTTAACTGCGGTAATGCTCTTTCTGGCAGAGACCATCTAGTCGCAGGTTCTTCACCTTCTGAATATTCTCCAGGCATCAGAATGGATCCAGAAATCTTTCAGCAGTACATTGGCACGTTGTCAGGTGGTGCTGTGCCACTCCGCACTGATGCCATTTCGCTCTGGAAATGATGTGCGAAACCTATATAGGCGCCACAGTGAGGAATCTGCATTAAAAGCATTACTGAAGGTGTTCTTCTGATAGAGACTTATAGCCGAAGTTTCTTCACATTTCGAATAGATACCAACACAATACCTATTTGGAGGTGGGACTGTGAAAGGACTCATACCAAAAAGTTCTGTAGCAAGAGTGGGGAAAATGGCCCTCTCGGTGAACCAGACTGTCCATACAATAGTGCTTTGTAAATGTATGGAGGGATTGCCACATATCTACCTGGCAGATGTCTAGGACAGGGACTCCGCATACTAACGCAGTGGTAGCAGGTTTGGCCTTAGCAAAATGAGCACGCAGTCCTTCTAGAAGCTGCTTCTTAGCCAATGCATAGCAGATCTTAATGCAGAGTAAGATCCAGCGGGGGATGGTTCCCTTTTGCACATTCCTGCTTTTTTTGCTCCAGTGTACCCTACAAAGAGCTGATCGTCCACTCTGTGATCATTAGTTCGATCATTGTAAAAGCAGAGTGCTTTTTTGGGATCCAAGCAATGGAGGCTTTCCTCCTCCTTAGAGGGGTTAGATCAGGGGTCTCCAACCTTTTCTGTAGTGAGAGCTACTTCTAATCAGTGAAAATCGTCGTGAGCTACTAAAGGCCAAGCAGCTTGCGCATATTTCCGAGAGACCCCCCTACGCCCATCTGTAAGGGCTACACTAGTATTTGAGCTACAGTTGACTGCGCAACCGCGGAGTGTTGTTGTTTGTGTATTGTTGAGGGCAGGAAGGTTATATTTGTACTAACATTACTACAATAATATCATGGCTAGCCAAGTAACCTCATATCGGTTGTAACACTTTCAGACAGTCCTGGCTTTTAGATTACATTTTGCATGCTGACATTAAGAGCCCAAACTTCCAATTACAAAAGCACATTCACAAGGCCCAGAATGTAACGTGCTATTGGGCAGAAAGTCAAGATTGGATGAGAGTCTCATGTGACTTGTCTGCTAGCATCTCTGGAAATGGAAGATGGACATATATTTTCATGAAGACACATTTACACCTTGCTCTTCCAGCCTTCTTTTGTTTTAAATTTAGTCCATTACTTAAATTACATTATTTGTGATTCGAAGCGTTCCTATTTAAAAAAACTTTAAAAAATCCCTCTTTAAAACTTCATTTTGTGTTGTTGTCCATCTGCCTTAGCTGCAGAGAATGGGCTTGTTTTTGTGAACTTGGCCGGACAAATTGCCACCATGTGTAACCCACCTTGACTGCCTTTTGTTGTGACAGCCGAGAACACTACCCATCTCCTGTGTAAAGATGTTTGATTTGTAAGATAACAGTGGGGCAGAATGTGCCTTGGGGCCTCCGACCTTTGCTACTTCCAGTAAGGCAGAGGTAATGCATATGATGAGCATTGTACACCCCCTGACAGCACAGACACTTGGTACATAATGGATGTACAGCGTGACACCCCTGACAATACACACTTGGTACATAATGGATGTGAAGTGTAACACCCCCTGGCATCAGAAACACTTGTTACGTAATGGATCATGATGTAACCTCCCTCAACGTCCCACAGGTGGACACTTTTTGACATTCTAACAAGCATCGCCTCACCCTAAAAATGATCTGGCATAAGACTAAACACAAACATGGTAGCAAGCATGCCTAATGTTTTATTTAAGCGAGCCTTTGAAAGTTGCACTCCTATGAAACACTGTTTTATAACGTTTCAGCTAAACCTGGGAATGTGAGCACATACCCTGCCTATTTTATTGAAGTGTTTCTATGCAAATGAAGAATTACATGTGTACGATTTTAATTGTTTACATTTAACATTTTTCAGCTCTTGAAACTATTCCTTCAAGCGGAAAAATAAATCACTTTCTGTTTCGTTGCAGTGTGCAAATATAAAGCTTATTTAAACACGGGAGATCTTGACATAAATAGAATCTGCATTAGCAAAAAAACGGAGTGAAACGCTGCCTTTTCACTCCGGTTTTTTGTTAATGGTTTCATGTGACCCGGACTGCCACTGAGCCGCCTCGCCGATACAACTATCAGGCAAGGGCAGGGGCTCGCTACGGGTGTGGAGCTGATGAGGCCTGCGTAGGGTTCCTTAGCTTACCTGCTGCTCCGGTGAAACTTGTGGCATGCTGAACAAGGCAGGTGGTACGGGTCTCGGTGGCAGTTTAATACTGCTTGCACCACCTGCACGCTTTCCAGCACCGGCCGCTCCGCTCTGCCATGCCTGCTGCTCTGCACCGGCCCTCGATGCGCAGGATAAAAGCGCGGTGCCAGGATGTGAAAGACAGGCGGCTGCGAGACTACTGGAGGAGCAACGTCATCCTCTTTGGCCCGCCCACCCCTCCTCAGCTAAACTCAGTTAAGCTAATCTGAGCAGCTGGTGTGGGCGGTCAACGTCTACATAAAAAAGGCCGAAATACTCTTAACGATGTTAATGGCCGATTAAATTGTGACACTACCAGCGCGAGCTACTCATGGGGCCTTGGCGAGCTACCGGTAGCTCGCGATCGACCGGTTGGAGACCCCTGGTCTAGAGATCCACTCGAGGCAGAATGCAGCTTCGAGCGACCGACGCCTTGGATACTCCAATGCTCAGAAGCTGTGACATTGTGTGTTCTCAGTGGTAGCAAACAGATCAAGCCAAGGATCTCTCCATCCACGGAAGAGGGCTTGGGCCACCTCCGGGTCTAATTGCCACTTGTGATACTCTAGGCGCCGACCACCGAGTTTATCCGCCCTGGGGTTCAAAGGGCCCATCAGGTGGTTCGCCACCAGGAACATTCCCTGGCGGTCAAGCCATTTCCAGAGACACAGAGCCTCCCGGCCTGAGACCCCACCCTGTCCTGTTTGTTGCAATACCACACGGTGGAGGTGATGTCCAGGAGCACCTGAACTAACCTCCCCTTGATGGATGAAAGAAAGTCTTTCAGTGCCAAGCGAATGGCCCTCAGCTCCAGAAGATTGAGGTGGAGCCAGGGCTCCACCAGACACTAGAGGCCTGTGATCTCTACCTCCACCTCCACCTCTCCCAGATGGCTGCCCTAACCCAGAAACGAAGCATTGGTTACCACTGTCAGTTCTGGGTGAAGTGGAGAGAGAGGTCTGCCGCTGACCCAATTGCAGTCCAGCAACCACCACTGCAGGTCTTCCGAAATCTAAATGTGGTTGGGGAAGTCTCTTTGATGTTGGGCCACTGGGACTTCAGATACCACTGCAGAGCCTGCATATGCCACCTGGCATGCTTTACCAGCAGGGTGCACGGGGCCATCAGCCCCAGTAGCCTCAGAGTCGATCTCACTGAAATCCAGGACTGAGACTGAAAGATCGGGATCATAGCCTGAATGTCCTACATGCTCTTTCCCGGGGGAAAGGTACGAAACCGAACAATGTCAGGATGGCTCTGATGAAAGGGAGCGTTTGAGAAGGAGTCAGGTGCGACTTTGCTACGTTGATAGTGAACCCCAAGGATGACAGGAGTTTCACCATGGTCTAGAGATGGTTGACGACTGCCTTAAAAAACCAGCTTTCAACAGCCAGTCATCAAGGTAAGGGAATACTGGCACCCCTGACCTCCGAAGGTGTGCTGCAGATATATATTTTTCTCTCGCCAGTGCCCTGCTTTTAATACTGGCCCAGGGGCACACTAATAAAGGGATATTGCGCACCATGGATCTAGTTTTAACTTAACATTCACTCTTTTGCTGTGCCTTCCCTACTACCTTGAGCTCATCACTGTGGTATTTAGGATACCGTCCTCCAGACAAAAAAACCCATACCTGAGCTCCTCCCTCGCAGAGAGGGGGTTGCAGCCCGTGCCGAGACTACACATCACAGCACAAGGAGAATCCCAATGATGAAGCATGCCACTTCAGTGGGTGAGGGATTTTGTCCTTAAAAAGGGATATCCCTTTTGTGGCTAGATCTTCACTCCAACAGCTATGTTAGTTGTTCTAGACCCAAGGGTTCATTTCCTGGGATATAAGGGCTGCTTACCACAGCAATCATTTTTGTGAATACCGGAGGTGCACTGGTGAGATCAAAGGGGAGCATCTCAAACTGAAAATGCTCCTGTCCCACTACAAACCACAGGTAGCAGTGGTGGGCCGGCAGGACGGGCATATGGAAACAGGCATCATGCAGGTTCAACACCATCATTGAGGTAGAGGGCAGGTAAGACCTGGATTATGGTGAGTATTGAGAATTTCTCCTTGCAGAGGATGGGGTTGAGAGGGCGCAAGTCTAAAATAGGCCGCAGTCCTGCATCTTTCTTGGGCACCAGAAACTGGCAGGCATAACAACGTCATCCTACTTCTGACGCTGGCACCCTCTCAACAGCCCCTTGGGCCAGAAGGGCCTGCACCTCCTGCCGCAAAATTGAGAGATGCCCAAACGCCAGTAGGTCGGTGGAAGGTGCGGCAGGGAAGAGAGGAAGGGTAAGGTGTACCCCCTGCAAACGATCTGTAGAACTCACCTGTCCGATGTTTTTGCCTGCTAACACAGGAAGATTCCATGGATTCTGCCTCCCCTCGGGTGGCTGTGCTCCTGTAAAGGCAAGCTAAATAGGTTTGCAGGTGGAGCTGCAGGGGGAGGGGTAGACTAAGAGGTCCGTTGACTTTGGCCACAGGGGAGGTAGGCACCACGTCTCAAATGTGAAATTGCTGAGTTCCTTGTTGAGGCTGGACAGGCTGGCAGTATGAGGCACCCTTACCAAGTCCACAAAAAGAGCGGTTTAACTGTTGTGGTTGGCGAGGTGGGGTGGACAGGCCTTAAGAGTATGTGGTAGCCCTGCTCTTCATAAAATGCTCTACAGCAGAATCAGCCGTGTCTCCAAACAGGCATGCCCCGTCGAAGGGAATGTCAATCAGGGAGGACTGGACGTCGTCTGAGTACTCAGTCGATCACAGCCACGCATAGCGGGGAATGGGAACACTGGTGCCAATGGCCAACCCATTAGAATGGGTGGTGGCAAAGACACAAAGAATCGTGAACTTGGCTGCATCATGACCATCTTGAATCGCCTGAGCAAGAACTGGACAGAGACCTTCGGGCACACCAGGGAGGACTTGTGCCAGTGAGTCCCAGAGGGCGTGGAATAGAATCCCAACAAGCACAGCTGTTAACTGATTGGAGCACCGAACTGGGAGAGGAAAAAACTTGTTTCCCAAACGTTTCCATCCGCTTGGGGGGAAGGGGGTAGTGGTAGAAAAGGTGTTTGGGTTAGACCCGCACCACCAGACGTTCAGGGGAAGCCTGCAGCGCCTTGAGACCCTCATGGGTGAGTAGTTGCGCTTTACCAACCCTGATTGATTGATTGATTGAGGGTGTCACAAGAGAAAAGTAAGGTTGCCTGGAGCAGGGTGAGGGCATCTGGAAATTTATCGACTGACTGGGGAGCCAGAACAACGTTTGGCCCAAAACCCCAATAAGGACCAGTCAGTGACATCATTAAATGGAACAAGGGGCACAGAAGATGTTTGCCCCGGTTGTAGGACTTTTGTCAATACACTGGTCTTAACCTTCAAGGTGGGGCACTGAAGGTCAAGAACTTCGGATGCCCCGCGCATTACTGTGGTGCAGTAAGCGGATCCTCTGTGGCCGGTCCAGGGGGTAAGAGTAAGGGGTATAGAGACCACTAGCCTCCTGTATGTCTTTGGTACCAATTATCATCCTAGTAGGGGTGGGCGAACTCATCACCTGGGTCATATTTGTTGTCTGAGTCCATACCGAAAAGGGAATACAGTGTGTGTGTTCTCCCTTGTGGAGGCGGTAATTCAAGTGGGGAAAGTGGTTCTCAGGCATGACTTTGGTCGAGGTCGCAATGTTGTTGATTCGGCATTGGAAAGAACTATCGGGACCTCTTCTGCCAGTGTGGACATCAGCACAGAAATGCCCGGGACTGGTGCATTTCATGGTGCCGGAGGCAAGACAAGCTTGGAGAGTCCAAGTGGTGCAGAGGGCAAACTCACCAGCGGTACAGAGGGCTTATTAGCTCCTTGGGGCCCAAAGGGGCGCCGGAGTGAGCCGGTATGGATCCGAAGAGTCTAAGCATAGCTAGGCTGAACTCTTTGATTTGATGTGGCATGGCTGTTTCCCTTGGAAACTCGGGTTATGCCGAAACCAGCTGTGGGATCGGATTCAAAGTCAGCTGACTTAAGGAGCGAGATCAAGAGTTGTAGCACCACCCCCACGCCTGTTCAGGTGAATCTGAGTGGTGCGAGGGGGCAGAATCCCCCTTTGATTTCTTGTGGTTCTTTTTTGACTTATCTGATGATTTGGACTGCGATGAAGACCGGCCTCTAAAGCAGCTTCTTCAGCTCCAGGAACGGTACCATGAACAAACTTTTGATGCAGATCGCACCCTGTGGCGCTCCCGGCTTGGAGTCTTTATATGCTTTGAGATGTAAAGCTTCACCTCGCAGTCCTTGATGACTTTTGGGTTGATTGACGTGCTGTCGCTGCAGGCCTTGGGTCCTGGGCTGACCCCAGACATCACAGGCATACCTGGCGGGGATCTGTCACGGACATTTGTATGCGAAAGCACCTACAGGGCTTAAAACCTGTTGTGTTTTGGGATTATATTCCTTGTACAGTTAAGAAAAATTTAGGTAAATGTCTCTGATAGACACAAAGGAAGCTCTGGTTTCACGTATGGTGGCACGGAAAGAAAGGAACTGACGTCAGTGTGCAGAGGTGGCACCTATATTAGGCCTGCATGTCATTTCCAACGCAAAAAGGAGTCAGTGCAGAGCCGCAAGGCGCCACCGGACAGTGCACCAAAGTACTGCTGAAAAGGTTTCGGATCCATGTTGACGTCTGGGGAATATTCAAAAGGTGAGGAATCAGCAGCTAGAAGTCGGTTTAGAAAGTTACTTAAGTTATTTGAAATCACAGCTGTCCACCACGGGTAATTTCTCTGAATTCATAAATCATGGAATATCTTTGTGCATGGGCCTGATCAATGAATACATTCTTTAAATACGCAGTTTCAATTTGAAAATAATTTTAGAAACAACACACACATATATGAGGCAATGCTTTCAGTCTTAAAAAATATTTAACCAACTAGGTCATAATAAAGAATATCTGACAAACTCCACCCATACACTGTGTACTTAAATGAATTAAAATACAGGGAATATTGATCATACACCCGACTGCACAAGAGTGAAATTGGACTCTACCACTTTTGGAACTTCAAAATCTGTCGTATCCATCATGCACAGAAAATAGTCAGTCAGGAAGTTAGTTCTTTAAGGACAGACCAAGTGTTGACTGAATAACACCCTAATTTAAAACTATGCTTGTGCAAAGGAAGGAGGTTTAACAATTCGGTCAGAATATCTTTTGTGGAGAACTAGAATTGCAAAAAGTTAACATTCCTCTCCGACATGGGATTCTCCGTGATAGTCTTAAACCATAGAACAGCAAGCTTTTCCACATAGTCAGACATGTGGAAGCAGAAGCACAGAAGGAATCTTGCAAACTAGTTAATTCTGGTGGAGTAGGCCATGGGTTTTAACAGGTAATGGCCAATTGACTTTCAGATTGGAGGGTCTGAAGTAAGCGACTATCCACCCAGATACATATTGCTTTGAGGACACCAACTTTGTGAAACTCCGCATAATCAACAAAGAACTGCTTAAAACTGCCCATGGCGTTGCTTCAGTCTACGTAACAACAAAGACCTCTCGTCACATCAATCATGTGCAATACCCATCTGGCTGAGGGGTGGGGAATTGAGGAAGAACATCAGAAAAAAAACAATCTGAATGATATGAGAACTAGAAATAACTATTAGAAGGAAATATGTTTACGGCCTGAGAGAAAGCATATAATAGTAGAAAACTATGTAACGTTCTTCAGTACACAGATACTGGAGCTCAGTCACTCTTTTGGCAACTATTATAACTATTAAGAAGGCTACATTGTATGTCAGGCAATGAAGATTCACCTTAGACTCACAAAGTGGTCAGATGAATTTTGAGAGGACTATGCTCAATTCCCAAGGGAAATAAGGAATTTAAATGGAGGGAAATCTTTTTGAGGTCCCTAAAAGAAACCACTAATCACTAGAAAAAAGATGCCTGAGAAGAACATTTATGATAAACAATAATGGCAGCCAAAAGTATCTTAACAGAACAGAACTGCAAGCTGACCCTGGCAAAAGTAGGAAAGGTAGTACTACACCAGCTATAGAGCCTCGTCAACTCAAGGGTTTATAACGGTCTTGGGGAAGGGAGTTCAGTACAGATGATACTCTATTTCCAAAATGGGAAACTTTTCAATACGTTTATCCAAAACTACTACTGAATGGTTTGGAAGAACAAGTTAATTACCTCTAGTATTTCACTGGAGGATATTCTATCTAACCACAGATTCCTTCCGAATATACACCCCAGGTGCCAGACTGGATCAGGAGAATTTTGTAGCAGTGCTCCATCGCACTGATTGATGGCATTATGCAGCACTGCACTGACTGCATACCGCCCAAAAGTGACAGAGCAAAGCCGAATATAAGAGCACACCTGTGAGCTGAAGTCAATTTGTCTTTTCCCCCTTCAGCGCTTTCAGGCGCAGAGCACAAAAAATTGTTAGTAACAATGTGCTGAGCACCAATTTGGGACCTCTTTCGATGTTAAAAAGGGGACACTACACAGAACCAGGAGCAAAGAGGACAGTGAGGAATCTGTGGTTAAATAAAGTATCCACCAGAAAGTGCATTAACAAAGGTAAGTAGCTTGTTCTTCTGATGGATACTTTTAACCGCACATTCCACAACTTAGAAAGGATACCAAATCTGTACCACCCAAAGTTTGTGCGTCTGTGGACTGGACTCAAACCAAAAAGTCATGCAGAACCAACCCATATAAGTGCTTCATGCTGGACCTGCCTGTCAAGGCAGGAGTGCTTTGTGAATGTATGCACTGATGCTCATGTCACAGCCTGGCAGATATCAAGGACACACACCCCTCGTTCCAACACAACTGTATCTGCCCTGTTGGAACAGCCTCTCAGACATTCAGGGGCATGCTTTTTAGTCCGTGCGTAGAGGATCTTAATGCAGAGGACTTTGTCTCATGAGAGTCCTTTTCTGCAGCCTTCCTTTACTTCACTCCAGACAACCCCACAAAGAGTTTATTGGCCACTCAATGACATTTGGTAAGATTTATGTAAAGTTTAAAGCTCTTTTGAGGGTTCAATCGATGAAGACTCTCCTCCTCTTTCGAGGGATGAGTAAGTTCAAAGAACACTGGTTGAGTGACTGATTGCTAAAATTTTCGGTAAAAAGGCAGCCTAAGTCCTTAGCAGTAATTTGTCTGTAAAAGGGCGATGTAGGGTGGTTGCTACGGAAGTGCCTGCCGTTCACTGACATGAAGAGCTGACAGTCACAATGGGAAAGACAGTCTTTAAGGTCAGGTGATGCAGTGAGCAGCTATGCACAGGCTCAAACAATGTACACGTGAGGAAACATCTAGAAAACGTTAAGGTCTCCCTGTGATATTACGAATGGTTTAGAAGGGAACATGTGTGTCAAACCTTTAATAAACCTCATCACAACAGGCGATTTAAGACGGTTTGTCTGGCAAAAACAGAAAGGCCGAAAGGGCACACAAATAACCTTTTACAGTGCCCACTGCAAGGTCTTACTGGTCTAAAGTCAACCCAAACAAAAGGACGTTAGGCAGATTCGCCTTTAAGAGGTAAGTGTTCCGGCACCACACCAGGCTATAAATTTGTCCCAGCACCAAGAATTGATGGATTTCATAGATGGGCACCTGACAGCAAGGACAACATCCACCACTTCAGGCAGTATTTCAAATGAAGTCAATTGCTGCAACTCAATTGCCACGTTTGCAATGTAAGCTGCATAGATTTGGATGGAGGACCCTGCACTGTTGCCAGGACAGCAAGTCCTCCCACAGTGGTAACCTAATCATAGAGCACATGCTCATGCATTTCAGATACAACACTCCTCAACCCGAATCTGGGGTCGCTGGACTAGGGCCTGATCGCTCTCTACTTCTTCAGAACGCGAGGCACGAGAGGTAGTGGTGGGAAGATGTGCAGGAGATCTTTGCCCCATTCCAGCCAGAATACGTCTTCTAACAAATGTTTTTGTGTAAACACCAAAGTGCAAAATTGATAACACTGAGCTTTGATGGTGGCATAAAGATCTAGCCAGGGCTCTCACCACTAGTCGAAGATGCCCTGCGCCACCTCAAGATGTAGGTGTCACTTGTGATCTAAACACCACAAAAAGATGAAATGGTAATTAATAACTGTAACGCCTGGCTGAGGCACACAATCACTTGTGGTCTGCCAGACGTCTGCTCAGTTCCTGAGCTCTGGCATTCAGGAGACCTTGTAGGTGGTTGGTGACCAGGAAGATATCCTGCCGCTCCAGCCACCTCCTTAGATGCAAAGCTTCTTGGCCGAGGACCCAGAACCCGATGCTGCCCTGTTTGTTGCAGTACCACATGGCAGTGATGTTGTCAGTGAGAACTTGATGGACGGCAGGAAATCCTTCAGAACCAGGCGAAGGTCTCATAGCTGCAAAAGACTGGTGTGGAGCAGGTCCTCCACTGGAGACTCAAGGACTCTGATCTCCACATCCCCCAAGTGACCCACCCAACCCACTAGCAATGCATCTGTAACCACTGTCCGCTCTGAGCGAGGGGGAGGCAGAGTGGGCTGTGGCAGGACAGATTGTTATAGACTTGATAGTGTCAGAATGGCAGTCTTGATGCTGGGCCCACTGGCACTTTAAGTTCCACTGCAGGGCTTGCGTGAGCCACCTGTCGCAGTCACATGGACCCATGAGGTTAAAAGGCCAAGAAGCCGCAAAACCACTCTCACATGGATCAAGGCCTGAAACCTCTGGATCATAGCCTGAATGTCCCAGACTCATTGCAGAAGAGGCAAAGCCTTGAACTCCAATGTGTCCAGGATCGCCCCAATGAAGGGAAGCCTCTGTGATGAAATGAGGTAGAACTTATGCTTGCTTATGGTACACCTTAACGTTGTTAGGAGGTCCGCAGTTGTCCAGAGGCTGCCCAAAAATAACTGTGAATGACCTGGGGCTGAGACCAATCTCTGACAAAATAGGGTTATGTCCACTGCTCTATTGGATGAGAATCTGGTTCACCCCAGAGCTCGCCTACTATCGTAAAGGCCTGGAAGAAATTTGGTCTAGTCCTGGTTCCTTAGATATTCCATGGATAAGGTATATTAAGGCCACTTTAATGAAAATAGGTCTTGGGAGCTTGTGGAGTTCCCATGGTGCAATAAGGGCTACACCTACGGCACTGCTTAAATCAGTGTACTGGCAAACTAAATACTTTGTGCAACTCTCTAGGCGGTGCCTAGGATCCCTTAAGGAAACTTTCCTCTCCGAAGAAACACTCCTTCAGGATGGAGATCTTTCTGGACGACATGCATCCGCCACTAGCTACGCATCTATATCTGCAGCTTCGGCATGAAACTTTGCCTACTGACTCATTCATAGCCAGCGGGCCCCAAACAAGGAAACTAATGTTGCCCAGTGTTAAAAGTGTGGCGCTCCCAAAGAAACTGTTGAACATGTTTTGTTTTTTAGTCCCTTTTAAAGCAATTGCGGGAAAAGATGGATTATTCCACTATGTCGAAGATTGGAAGTTAGAAAATACACAGAGGCTATTAGGATGCTTAGATATGATGACAATCATTTAATTTGTTTTGATGTTAGTAGGTTCCTGTTGAGAATGTGGAGATTAAGATAAAAGATGTGTTCCGATCAGGTAGAACTGAGCATCTAAGTCATTTAGAGTATTGTTCTATACTTCTATTACTGTACACAAAATGTATCAGTGACATATGTTATAGGGTGAATTTTGTTATTATATACAGCAATGTTTCCTTGTAAAAGTATATTTGCAAGAGACAGGTAATAATAGTTGAACCTGCACTAGTCACTTTATGTAGTATTGCACAAGTTACTACTTGTGTAGCGATATATCTGTAAGAGACATTAGTTAGTGATAGATTCCTTACCTTAGAATATCCCCAGGCGTCAGACTGGATCCGGAAAGTTTTTTCGTCAGCAGTGCCCCTGCGCGTTGGTAGGTGGCATCGTGCGGCTCCGCGTCCGTCGCTGGCGTCGTAAGCGCTGAGATGACGTCACGGAGACTACTTAGGCGCCACCCATGCGCGCTGACGTCAGTTCTGTACACGACTTTCCACGCCAGGAACGCAGAGCCATGCAAGAAACTGACCACTGGTGCCATGAAACTAGGGCCCTGAAAGGGATGACCTTAACCCTAGAAATCAGTTCGCAGAACGGGGAGGATGGGTGGGGCGGTAAGGAATCTATCACTAACTAATGTCTCTTACAGATATATCGTTACACAAGTAGTAACTTGTGCATCTGAAAGAGACACGTTAGTGATAGATTCCTTACCTTAGAATAGATACCCCAGCAATACCAACCCAGGTGGCGGGTCTGCGAACAAGATTACACCAGAAAGTCACAGAGAACAGAACGGCCAAAGAAGCCGTCTCTCCGGACTTGACTGTCAAGGCAGTAATGGTTGGTAAACGTGTGCAGCGAGGCCCACGTAGCTGCCTGACAAATGTCCTGCAAGGGAACGCCGCGTCCCAAGGCAGTAGTGGCTGCCGTTGCCCTGGTCGAATGGGCACGCAGCCCCACAGGAGGCTCCCTCTTGGCCAATGAGTAACATGCTTTTATGCACAGAACAACCCACCGAGAGATGGTTCGATTGTGCACGGCCCGACCTTTTTTGGCGCCCACGTAGCCAACAAAGAGTTGGTCATCCACCCGGAACTGTTGTGTGCGCTTCAGATAGAACGAGAGCACACGTTTTGGGTCCAGACGGTGAAGCCTCTCTTCCTCTTTTGAAGGATGCGGAGGCGGAAAGAAGGTGGGCAAAGTGATGGTCTGCCCGATGTGGAAGGGCGTGACAACCTTTGGCAAGAAAGAAGGACGGGTCCTTAAAACCACCTTGTCCAGATGAACAGAAAGGAAAGGAGGTTTGGAAGAAAGAGCCTGGAGCTCACTCACTCTTCTGGCAGAGGTGATAGCTACCAGGAAAGCCGTCTTGAGAGTGAGAAGACGCAAAGGACAGCGATGAAGGGGCTCGAAGGGAGCGCACATCAGGTAAGTCAAGACAAGGTTTAAGTCCCATTGAGGCATTATGAACGGCACGGGAGGAAATGTGTGCGTAATGCCCTTGAGGAAACGGGTAACAACCGGGGACTTAAAAAGAGAAGGCTGATCTGGAAGCCGTAGAAAGGCGGAGATGGCCGAAAGATAACCTTTGATAGTGCCCAGAGCAGAGCCCTGCTGGGCCAAGGATAGAAGGAACAGAAGAACCTCAGAAAGAGGGGCAGAGAGGGGATCCACAGCCTTTGCTGTGCACCATGCCACAAATTTGTTCCACCTGCAGGCGTATACCGTCTTAGTGGAGGGACGCCTGGCTGCCAGAATGACATCACAGACTTCAGGAGGAAGATCGAAAGCTGTCAACTGTCGCCGCTCAATCTCCACGCATGGAGGTGGAGGCTGGACAGGTTCGGGTGGAGGACCGTCCCCTGCTGCTGCGACAGAAGATCCTCCCGAAGAGGCAGTCGGATTGGGGGATCGATCGCCATGCTGAGTAGCTCGGGATACCAGTATCTTCGTGCCCAATCCGGAGCCACAAAGATGACTTGGGCCCGGTCGCGCCGAATCTTCTTCAGCACTCTGGGCAGAAGTGGTATAGGCGGAAAGGCGTACAATAGACCGCAACTCCACTCGCGACGAAAAGCGTCGCCGAGCGAGTGCCGCCTTGGAAATTCCAACGCGCAGAACTGATGACATTGCGCGTTCTCTTCTGTAGTGAATAGATCTAACCAAGGCTCTCCCCACTGCTGAAAGAGACCTTGCGCCACGTCCGAGTTCAGACGCCATTCGTGATCCATCAAGCACCGGCGGCTGAGTTCGTCCGCCCTGGCGTTCAGAGAACCCGCCAGGTGTTGAACCACCAAGGTAATGCCTTGATGTTCCAGCCATGTCCAGAGGCGCAGAGCCTCCTGACATAGGGTCCAGGACCCCACCCCGCCCTGTTTGTTGCAATACCACATGGCGGTGGTGTTGTCTGTGAACACCTGCACTACCTTCCCTTTGACAGAGGGAAGGAATGCCTTCAGTGCAAGTCGGATCACCCGAAGCTCCAAAAGGTTGATATGGAGCCGGGACTCCGCCGGAGACCAGAGGCCTCTGATCTCCGCCTCTCCCAAGTGGCCTCCCCATCCCAGGAGGGACGCATCCGTCACCACTGTGTGCTCCGGTTGGGGAAGGGAGAGGGATCTGCCATTGACTCAATCGCGATTCGTGAGCCACCACTGCAATTGTCGTGCAGTGCCCTCCGAGATCTGGACATGATCGGACAGGTTGCCCTGATGCTGTGCCCACTGGAACTTCAGGTCCCACTGCAGAGCCCGCATATGCCATCTGGCATGTTGCAACAGCAGGATGCAGGAGGCCATCAGGCCCAGGAGCCAGAGGGTCAACCTGACCGAAACCCGGGATAGAGGCTGAAAGATCGGAATCATAGCCTGAATATCCCGGACTCGCTGCTCGGGAGGATAAACCTGAAACCGCGTCGAATCCAGAACCGCTCCGATGAAGGGGAGCTTCCGAGAGGGACTCAGGTGTGACTTCGGCACGTTGATGGAGAACCCCAGCAAATGCAGGAGGTCGGCCGTAGTCTGAAGGTGGGTGACAACTGCCTGGGGCGAGCCCGCCTTCAACAACCAGTCGTCGAGGTAGGGGAAGACTGACACCCCTGATCTGTGCAGGTGAGCAGCGACCACCGCCATCACTTTCATGAACACCCGAGGGGCGCTGGTAAGGCCGAAGGGGAGCACATCAAACTGAAAATGCTCCTGGCCTACCGTGAACCGCAGGTAACGCCGGTGGGCCGGCAGGACGGGGATGTGAAAATATGCGTCCTGCAAGTCCAACGCCACCCTCCAGTCTCCAGGGTCGAGGGCAGCCAAGACCTGAGCCAGAGTCAACATCTTGAACTTCTCCTTCCGGAGGAAGCGATTGACGTTCCTGAGGTCCAAGATGGGGCGCAAGCCCCCCTTGTCCTTCTTGGGGACCAGAAAGTAGTGGGAATAACAACCACTCCCTACTTCTGGCCCAGGAACACACTCGATGGCCCCCTTGGCCAAGAGGGCCGTGACTTCCTGCCGGAGAAGCGCCAAGTGTTCCCCCGACATGCGGTGGTACTGAGGTGGCATGGCTGGAGGGGTGGACTGAAAGGGAAGGGAGTAACCCTTGCGGATGATCTGCAACACCCACTCGTCTGATGTGATAGCGTGCCAGTGGGGGAGATGATGGCGGATCCTGCCACCCACTGGCGTGGGGTGCCCCACAAAGCTCGGAATAGGAAGGTTTGGAGGTAGAAGCAGCGGGGGCGGAGGTGGACTGACCTCCACGCTGATTCCCAGACCCGCCCCTGCGGAAACCGCGTCCGCGGCCACGCCGAGGCTGGTTCTGCACAGGCTTGCTGAAGGAACGTGCCTGGGCGCCCCTTCCGTGGCCACGAAAGGAACGAAAACCAGGAGTGGCTGGGCTTCTCGTGGTAAGACCTAAGGACTTGGCCGTGGCCCGCGAGTCCTTAAAACGCTCCAGCGCACTGTCGGCTTTATCGCCAAACAGCCGAGTGCCATCAAAGGGCATGTCCATGAGTGAGCTTTGGACATCTGGCGAGAACCCAGTAGATCTCAACCAGGCGTGGCGACGAAGCGCCACAGTCGTAGAAATTGTTCTACCCAGTGAGTCCGCGGTGTCCAAACCACACCGAATGGCGAACTTAGCCGCATCTTTACCCTCGGCAACAGCTTGGGACAGCACAGCTTGGGTCTCCTCAGGACACTGAGGCAACGCCTGTGCAACTGTATCCCACACCGCGTGGGAATAGCGGCCCAATAGGCATGCAGTGTTCACCGACCGCAGCCCCAAGCTGGCCGAAGAGATCAACCGCTTGGCGAACTGCTCCAGCTTCTTAGAGTCCTTATCCGGCGGAGTCGTGGGAAAGGCACTCTGGGACGTCGAAGCTTGGATGACCAGGCTCTCGGGCGTAGGATGAGTGGTCAGAAAGGCAGGGTCACCCGGCGCCGGGCGATGACGCCTGGCGACGTTCTTATCCACAGGGGCCCCCGTGGCTGGCCGCGACCAAGTGCCCAGTAAGACGTCTGTGAGGGCGTCATTAAATGGCAGCAGGGGCTCCGACGAAGTGGACGCCGTCTGGAGCACCTCAGTGAGGAGATTAGTCTTCAGGGCCACCGTAGGGAGATCAAGGTTGAGGACCTCAGCGGCCCGACGGAGCACCATCGTGTAAGAAGCGCCCTCCTCCATGGTAGGCGGAGGAGAGGCAAACCCCGGGTCAGAGGAGACATCAAGGCCGCCGGCCTCCTCTAATTCATCCGCCCAGTCCTGCTCAGAGTCACACTGACGAGCAAGAGGGTCCTCGGACCCCTCCCAGTCGTCCTCCACCTCCGCCGTATGTGGAACAGACTGCGGCGGCAGGGCAGGGACCGGTGAAGGAACAAACGGCGCCGGGAACGGCACCGGACGGGGCCGAACCGCCGCCGTGTCCCAATGCGGATCCCGGGTATGGACAAAATTGTCCTGGAACCTGGGCAGGGGCGGAACAAATGGCATCCACAGCGGCGCCGGAGGCGGAGCCGAGGGTGGCGCTGGGGCCGGAGCCGGCAACGTGGGACCTTTTGGCACCGTGGTCGGAGCCAGCGGCGCAGGATCCTGTGGCGCTGGGGCCCGACAGGATCCTGACACGGGACCGCGGGGCCCAAGGGCGCGCCGGCGGGAGCCCGAGGCCTAAACTTGCGGTCCATGGTAGCAAGAAATTCTTGCACCTGTGCGGGAGTCGCCGACGGACCCGGGTAAGGCGGGTAGGCCGCGGGACTCCCGGGCTCCGAAGGAGCCGCAGGGGCAGAACCCCTGTCCCCCTCGTCCGCATCCGGGGACCGACAGGGGGACGTCGGAGAGCGACAACGCTTCTTCGACTTCTTTTTGTGTCGTCTCTTACCCGAATCCGAGGGTGAAGACTTGGAGCCCGAGGAGCGATGATGGGGGCCCCGCGAGCGTTCTCTGGAGCGGCCCCTAGACCGAGAACGGCGCTGTGACGAGTGCCGGACCTCAAGCAGCTTCCGGCACCGCTCCCTCAAGGCCTTCGGGGCCATGGCCAGACAGTCCATGCAGGACCGGGAGTCGTGGTCGCTCTCTAGGCAGTAGAGACAGACGTCGTGGGGGTCCGCCACCGGCATATTGCGACGGCAGGCCCCACAAGACTTAAAACCAGGCATCCCTACGTGCACCAGAGTAGGCTTACAGGAGACAAAAGTCTCAAAAAGATAGTCAAAAAGTGACTAAGGTACGTGCTCTAACCGGATCTGCGCTTACTGGCGCGGAAAAAGAAAACTGACGCATGGGTGGCGCCTAAGTAGTCTCTGTGACGTCATCTCGGCGCTTACGACGCCAGCGATGGATGCGGAGCCGCACGACGCCACCTACCGACGCGCAGGGGTACTGCTGACGAAAAAACTTTCCGGATCCAGTCTGACGCCTGGGGATATTCTAAGGTAAGGAATCTATCACTAACGTGTCTCTTTCAGATGTGTATTTATAATTGGATATTTAAGGCATCCATAGAAATATTTTTGCTCAGATACGAATATTGCACTTAGTATTAATAGATTTAAGGAGTGTATATTTGTTTTTATCATTTTATTAAGTAAAGTGTTATCACATGAGTGGGAGACCGCGTTTTTATGCCAAGACCTGTTGAAGTAGCACTTGGATTAATGAACTGTCGTCTTTTAATGTACGTCTTGTTGAAGATGTTTTATTGTTCTATTTTATCAATTGTTTTATTTTGCTTTTATGGCTTTGACCCGAAATAAAGCTATTTGAATTTTGACTGTTCCAAGCCTGCTTTCAGAAGCCAGTTGTTGAAGTAACTCTCCAACCGCGAAGATGTGCAGCGGCCACTACAATCACTTTTTTGAAGACCCAAGGGGTACTGGTAAGGCAGGAGGGGAGCACAGCAAACTGACACTACTTCTGGCTCACTTTGAACTACAGGTACTAAAGAAGCCAAGACACTGGAAAAGGAGCGAAACAAACCTGAATGAACTGACATCTCTGAGCAATTACATCTTGCCTCCCTCAGTGGACATGTCAGATGTCCATGACCCTACAGATCACTACAATTCCATGATGAACATTCTAGACTGGATTGCGCCCTTAAAGCTAAAAAGAATGGCCATCAAAAATTCTAAACCACGGTACAATAGTAGCCTAAATGCAGAAAGATGTAATCCGAGACTAGCTGAACGATTGTGGAGCTTCTCACTGTCCCTTGAACACCTTAAGCACTTGAGATCACGGAGGAGAATTTATAACACATACGAAGCTCAAAAGCAAATTTCTTTAGAAACCAACTACATAAGGCCAAAAATCGACCTAAAAAACTGTTTTATCGTGTCAAAATACAATCTAATAGGCAACCCAACACTTTCTTAATTGGGTCTAGTCTGCAGCCAAACTGCGAGGAATTTGCTTCTTTCTTCCTGGGAAAGTCAAGAGCGATTGAAAGTGATTTGCAGACAGCAATGGAGCACCTTCCGGTCTTACAACGTATCAGCACCCCTCCCTCCCAGATCACTGAGCCCCCATGTCTCCCATGGCACAACCCCAAAAACAAAGCTTTGTTAAAATATTCAAAACTTTTGGTGAAATCGCCATTCTTAAAATTCTAACCGCACTGAAACCTTCAAACCACTTCATTGACCCTCTGCCATCGAATTTCTTCAGTGAGATTAAAACGTCTATACTCCCACTTTGGGCCAAGATAGCAATTGCTTCACTGCTTCAAGGCACTATACCAGACTGCCTAAAGTCTGGGTAGGTAACCCCTATTTTGGAAAAACCCACGGCGGATCACATGGACCTAAACAATTTACGCCCAATCGTCAACATTCCGATTCTGGCAAAGCTCCTTGAGATATGTACCCATGCCCAATTATGCAACCACATATAACAATTCTGACTTTTAGATCAATTTCCAATCTGGCTTCCGTCATGACCACAGCACTGAATTGGCTCCAACAGACACAGTTGATGCGCTAAAAAAATTCTGGATCAGAAAAAATCTTGCCTTATAAACCTCCTTGACCTCTTGTGAGCTTTCAATACGGTTAAACATGACAGTCTCCTAGACTTATTGGAACGTAGGATGGGGCTATCAGGGTCTGTCCTAAACTCGTTCGCCTCGTTTTTCTACAACAGAACTCAAAGAATTAAGGTTAATCAGTCTCTGTTCAATTTGACACTGGTCACATTAGGGGTGCCACAAGGGTCCACACTCTCACCCACTTTTTAACCTGTTCATGGAGCCTTTAAATGAAATTCTGAAATTATCTAACATCCACTGTCACATGAAAGCCGATGAAACCCATCTGTACTTGAAGATCTCTTCCCCCAAAGATATCTGGTCTCTCAACACAACTCTACAAAAAAAAAAAGGGTGACCTGCAACCACCTCAACCTAAGCGCTCACAAACCGGGATTCCTCTTAATCGCCCCACCCAAACAGTCACCCGACATTGAAGAATGGATGCAGCAACTAATAGCTTTCAACCTCTTACCACACATTATAGTTTTCACGAGATCATTGGGAATAACGCTAGACAAGAACCTGAACATGTAGAAGCACATCAGTACAGCTACCAAAGGAGCGAACTTCCAAATGAACATAGAAAGAAAAATAAAACCCTTTCTCCCCCCTGACGACTTCAAGTCAGCTGTTCAAGCCCTAGTGATTACCCGCTTGGACTATGAAAGTGCAAGCCTCTGTGGCCTACCTAGATCTAAGTTGGCTCCACTAAGGGTCCCTCTTAACTCTGCTGCAAGGCTCATCACAGGATCTAAAAGAAACAACCACATCACTCCCAATCTGAAATCTCTAAACTGGCTCCCATATGAGGCAAGGAGACAGTTAAAAATTGCTTGCATGACCCATAAAGCCCTACACTTCAACACCCCGAGGTACCTTGCACAAAAACTGGAGCTATATGGCGGCTGCAGATCCTCTAGAAGCACCAGCCCCTTATTGTTGAAACCAAAGAATTTCATAAAAAGAAAACCTACAACCAAGCCTTCTCGGGTACTGCACAGAGAATTTGGAACTCCCTGCCCCCTGAAATCAGACTGAACCCCTCAAATGCATCATTCCAAAAAGAAATTTAAGTGCTATTGATGAACAAATTTCTGCTCTAGAACCCACAAACTCTTCTCTCCGGGCCCTGACAGTGCAGTGTCTACACCCATGTTTATTATTCATCTGTTATGATGTTGTTTGTTGATTTTTCGGCTTGAACCTTGAGGTGGTCTCTTCCCTCACCTTGGGAGCTGCTACGTCCTGTACCATTCTCGAGTATGTTGTTATTTGCTTTACCTGTTTCTTCGTTCTTGACCATGTGTAAAGCACTCCGATACCCTCAAGACTCATGTTTGCGCTATATAAAACTTTAAAAACAAAAAATAAGGTAAGTCCGGTGAGCAACAGGATGGGTTAATGAAAATACTCATCCTGCTAGTCCATAGCCACCATCCAATCTCCCGGATTCAGGGCAGAATGGATATGAGCAAACGTGACCATTTTGAATTTGTCGTGCTGCACAAAAGTGCTCAGAGGTTGGAGATCTCAGATATGCCTAAGTACTCAGTACTTTTTTTGGACAAGAAAGTAGCAGAATTAACAACTCCGTCTTTCTCTGAGTTGGTATCCTCTCTATGGCTCAGGTGTAAGTCTTGTAGCAGGACAGATTGGTGTTCTTCTCAAATTTGTTCTAGTGTCAAAAGGATTTGGGTGTGGAGAACAGAAAAGGAGTGGAGACCAGAAAAGGTATGGAGTAGCATGTACAAACAATTTGCAATACCCATCTGTCAGATTTGATGGATCGCCTACCTAGGAAGACATGCTGGACCCTGCACCCCACTAGTTAGGCATGAGCTGCTGTGGGAAAACTAATGTGGTTTGTTGGCCATTGTTGAAAGGGGAAGAGGAACTGGAGGACTAGTGCCACTACTTGCCTACGGCCGGTCCATATTAATGAAAGGACTTGGCTGTCTGCTTCATGACTGGCTGGACAGGATGTTTTTGCCTATATCTCAGCTTTCTGGAGTAGCCTTGGAATTTTCGAAAGTAGCAAGTAAAGCGCTTTACATGGGCCATCCTTCTCTCTGTAGAGGAGACACCCATCAAGAGGACATCGCAGGAGAACCCATATGATCTCATCCAGACATGTCTACAAAGGAAAACACTGGTACCGACTCCTGCCAATGCCTGTGTGGATTGAGCACTTATCCGCATACTGTCCGTCATGGATCGCCTCAGCCTTAGAGGCTCTACAGTCCTTTGGGACCGCCGGCAATATCTTGCAATGCCATGTCCCAAAGACTGTATTTATAGACCTCAGTGCCAGGCTGGCACTAAAAAACATTTGTTTGCTAAAGGCATCAATTAAGAAATTAATTAGGATTCGCCTTTCTTGTCGAGGCCTGTACAATTAGACTCTCTTAAGTAGGGTGCTGGGTAAGAAAATTCAGGTCACCAGGTGCAGGTCTATTTCGCCTAGGCACATACCAGCTAACAGGCGAGCAAGAACTTAGTTTTGTCCATGTAGCCATCAAAGTATCAGTAAGAGCATCATTAAATGAGAGGAAGCAGCTCCAAGCTAATTCCGCCCCAGGCTTCACCTTCATAGGTGGCGACTTTACCACAGTATTGCACACTCGACACGGACTCTCAGTTAGTGACCAGCAGACTATTGCGCTTTTGTGCCTGGGCGAGGGCACTAGGACTCGTTGACATCTGGTTACTGCACCACCACAGCAATAGGCAATACGGGTACTACTACCCCCTCCCCACATGGCACCTCCTCTCGTATGACTGCTTTTTTTACACCCACTACTGATATTGGTAATGTCTCCCTTTAGGAAGCTGTCTCTCTAAATAGTTTACCAAAATGAGGTGCACTGTGCAGAGTGCCCAGGTATCCCTGATTAGTGTACAAGGGCTTGCACTAGCAATCCCAAGGTGCTCTATTTGTGGTAGTGTGGTCTAGCAGTCTTAGGCTTATCAGAAGGGAGTGTTAGGCACTTGTTGCACACACAGAGTCAATAAATGAGACACAGACTCAATAAGGAAATCCAACACCAATTTAGAAAAATACAATTTTTAGATTTATTTAGACACCAAGATGTACGAAATTTGTTAAGTACTTTTCGAGTTAGTGATTTTCAAACACTTAGAAAATACAACTGTCAGATTTTGAGGCATGAGCCTCGAAAGCAGTAATGTTATCCTATGGGAGGGACATAGGGTCACTTACAAACAACTTACCGGACTGTTCTTCAGGACTTAAGGAGCGTAGGGGCTAAGGTCCTTAGAACCACAAGCAGTTTTGGGTTACCTACCCTGTGGTGTCCAGGTGCCGAGGTGCTGGTCGCAAGAGTAGCCTCGAACGCTACCACTGAAGTCTATGGAGAAACCTGAGAGCAGAAAACCCTGGAAGTGGGGTCTTGGGGACAAGTCCATCGGAACCCAAAGGGGAGGCTCAGTTCTTGAGGGTCTCTGGGCAAGGGTGCACCGTCAGTGGGCTCGGACTCAGGCTATGGGCCTCGGGTGCAGAGGTGTTTTGTCCGGCGGGTCACTTGCGTTGGAGGCTCTCACTTTTGGGGTCGACCTGGAGATGGGCACCAAACAGAACAGCATGGCCACTCTCGGTGCTGGCCTCGATGATGCTGACGTCCCTCGTCAGCAGGTCGGTCTCTGGCGATGTTGGTATCTGGGCTGGACACAGAACAAACTTTGGTTGCTGCAACGGGTCCGGTACCCTGGGTATTGGTGCAGGGCGGCTCCTGGGTGTCCTGGCATCTCCAAACTTGGTGGGGAGATGGATCTAACATCTTGGAGCACGGTGAACTGCACCTGGGCGGCTGGTGCGTTGGTGGACCTGGCGGACAGCAGATCAGTGAACCAGATGTTGCGGTCGGTGCCTGCAGGCAAGTGGCTTCTCCACTTCAAGGGAGATGCTGATGGGCTGGGGAAGTGCTGGCAGACCTCCAATACTTTTGGAAGATGCACAGCTGCAGGACGAGTCGGGTCTTTGCAATTGTCAAGACAGAAGCAGGCAGGGTTTGGTGGTGAGTACACAGCTAGTCTTCAGTTCTTGCGTTCTTTGGCTCTTCTTTGTCCTTCTTCCTGGGATCAGGTGAATCTGCGTTCCTAGTGTCAGCGAGCCACCTAAATACTGAATTTAGGGGCATTAAGGGGAGTAAAGGATATTAGCCATTGGGCTACTTTCCCCCTTGGGGTCACTACACCCCCGATATGACCACTTTCTGTGGGGAGTGAGCATAACCCTGTCCCAGAGTTCCTAATTCCACCAAAAACAAGATGGTGGAATCCTTCTTTTGTGGAGCACATCAAGTAGCCCACTTCAAGGGTGTGACTAGCCAGGTAGTGCAACACGCCTACTAGCAAAGCTAATTTCCCACCTGTCCTGGTGCCAAATGAGCCTCAGGGCCGGAATCTCCCAGGTCTGGGGAAGCCGAGGTTGCATATCAAAGGTGGCAGGGGCTTTAAAGCCGCTGGCCTTAATATGCCAGAGCAGGCATTGTTTCTGGCCTCAAAGAGTGTGGGTTCTCACCTGCAGGGGGTCAGAAACATGTCTGTGGTGGCAGGCTGGACAATACCAGTCAGCAAGAGGTCAGTTTTGCAGGGGGCACCTCTAAGGTGTCCTAAGGTATATGTCATAATAAATCTTGTATTGGCAACAGTACACATTTATTAAGACAAGGTGTTTGATACCAAACACCATAGGTTTCAGTGAAGTCATCATGTAGCTGGGGAACTCGTAATGACCAGTGCCCAGTGTATGTACTTAAGATGGCTTCCCTGTTCACTTGTACCATCTAGTAATTGAACTAGACAGCACAGAGGCATATCTGCTCATTCATTTATGCCCTCTCATGTAATATAATGCACCCGACCTTAAAACTACAAGGCCTGCTGTAGGGGTGACTTACATATATTCCATGTAGTGACTTTGGCATGGCCCAAAGTGAGTGTGCCATATCGTGTTTTTGCTCATGGTTAGCACCATGACAAGCAGTCTGCAATGGCAAGCTGCATGACATTTTAATGGGGGTCCCTTAGGGTGGCATAATACATGCTGAAGCCCTTAGGGACCCTCTCAATTACCCATGGCCTAGGTACAAGGGTACCACTTACTAGGGACTTACAGGAGTGTCAAAGTGTGTGCCAATTGTGTGACAATTAGAACATTTGACCTTGTTTTAGGGAAAGAGCCCTGGCACTGGAGCCTGGTTAGCAGGGATCCAGTGCACATCAGTCGAAAAACATCAAAACCATTACAAAAAGCGGCACTTTTCTACACAACACCCCCACCCAAAAACGACAGAGGGTGATATGAACCTTTCCGACAAGAGTCTTCAATGTCTAAGTGGAATCTTCACTGATATGGTTGGTCACAGGTCTGTGTTCGACTGTAAAGCCCATTCCCTGTAGGGAGATGGACCACCTCAACAGTTTTGGATTTTCCCCTTTCATTTGCATCAGCCATCTGAAAGGCCTGTGCTCAGTTTGAACGAGGAAGTGAGTCCCAAACAGGTAGGGTCTCAGCATCTTCAGGGACCAAACCATGACAAAGGCTTCCCTCTTAATGGCACTTCAATGGTGTTCCCTGGGGAGTAACCTTCTGCTAATAAAAAACAGGCTGGCCCTGGTCAATATCGTTGATCTGGGATAGAAGTGCCCATATCCCATTCAGAGGCATCAGTCTACCTAATGAACTGTTTTGTATAATCTGGAGCATTTAGAATGGGTGCTGAGCACATTGCTTCCTTCAGAGTGTCAAAAGCCTTTTGACAGCTCACTGTCCAATTTACTTTCTTTGGCTGCTTCTTGGAGGTGAGTTCAGTGAGGGGTGCCACAATGGTACCATACCCCTTGACAAACCTCCTGTAGTACCCAGTAAAGCCAAGCAATGCCCTGACTTGAGTCTGGGTTGTTGGAGCTTCCCAGTCCAGAATAGTCTGGATCTTGGACTGTAAAGGTTGAACTTGGTCTCCACCTACAAGGCGATCCAAGTATACAACAGAGCCCTTCCTCATCTGACACTTGCTTGCCTTGATAGTGAGTCCTGCATTTTGCAGGGCCTCAAGGACCTTTCCAAGGTGGATCTGGTGATCCAGTCAGGTGGAACTATAGACAACAATATCATCAAGATACGCTGCACTAAAAGACTCCAGCTCAGCCAGGACTTGGTTCACCTGGTGGCAGGGGCATTCTTTTAGGCAAAGGCCATCACAATAAACTGGTAATGCTCATATGGTGTGGAGAATGCTGATTTTTCTTCTGCTCCTGGGGTCAGTGTAATCTGTCAGAACCCTGATGTCAAATCGAAAGTAACAAGAAACTTCGTAGCCCCTAACCTGTCAATGGACTCATCTGCTCTTGGAATGGGATGTGTATCTGTCTTTGTGACAGCATTGAGGCCTCTGTAGTCCACACAAAACTTCAGCTCTGGTTTTCCTCCCTTGGAATGAGGTTTGGGGACTAAGACCACTGGGCTGGCCCAGGGAATCTCAGAGGGTTCAATCACCGCTAGTTCCAGCATCTTGATGACTTAGCTCTGTTTTCTTTGACTTGGGCAGACTGCCTGTATATTGTTGGTATATATATTGGTAGGATGTCCCAGTGTCCACATCATGTGTACACCAGGTTATCTGACATAGGGTTCAAAGAAAAGAGGCCAGCATACAGTCTTTGGACTTGATTGTAGTTAGTCTGCTGTTGGACAGTGAGGGTGTCTGAAAAGACAACTCCGTCAACAGACCCATCTTGAGGGCTGTTGGAGAGAAAGTCTGGGAGAGGTTCACTCACTTCTTCCTGATCCTCATCATTGACCATCAGCATGGTGACACCAGCCCTGTCATGATAGAGTTTTAGGTGGTTCACATGGATAACCCTCTTGGGGCTCCTGGAAGTGCCAAAGTCCACCAGATAGGTGACCTCCCCTTTTCTTTCTAGGATAGGGTAGGGTCCATTTGTGCTGGAGGGCCCTAGGTGCCACAAGCTCCAATACCCATACCTGCTGCCCTGGTTGGAACTCTACCAGTGCAGCATTTTGGTCAAACCATTGCTTTTGGAGCTCCTGGCTTGTCTCAAGGTTTGTGTTGGCTTTTTCTATGTACTCAGCCATCCCTGGAACGAAGGCCAAGCACATGGTCTATTATGCCTAGGATGGATTCCTTAAGAGGCTTCTCCCAGCCCTCCCTTACCAGACTTAGTGGACCTCTCACAGGATGGCCAGACAGGAGTTCAGAGGAACTAAAGCCCCCTCCCTTCTGTGGCACCTCTCTTTTAACAAAAGGCTGGCATGGCAAAAAGACATTTTTCAAGGAGTCAAATGATTATAACTTTCATGGACTTGTTGAATCTCTAAAGTAGACCATTGGTTTGTCTGTGATATGGGGTGGTAAACTTATATGTCACCCCACACTCAGCCCACATGGCTTTTACGTAGCCAGTCATGAAGTTACTACCTCTGCCTGACACCACCCCCTTAGGGAAGCCCACTCTAGTAAAAATACTTATGAGGGTTTTGGCAAATGCAGGAGCAGTGACAGTCCTAAGGAAAACAGCTTCAGAATACCTGGTGGCATTATCCACTACCACCACTTTCAATCTGTTTCCTGAGACTTTTTGGAGGTCAAGGTGACCAACAATGTCATTCCCTACTGTCTCAAAGGGAACCCCAACCAGTGGTAGTGGAATGAAGGGGGCCTTTGGTTTGCTACCCGTCTTGCCACTGGTTTGACAGGTAACACATAAGTTGCAAAACTCGTTCACTTTCTAGGACATACCTGGCCAGTAGAAGTGGGTGAAAAACCTTCTCTAAGTCTTTGTCTGGCCAAGAGGCCCACCTAGGGGGATGCCATGTGCTAATGAGAGTAAAGACTCTCTGTACTGCTGAGGCACTACCATTCTTCTAGTGGTACCAGTTTTGGGGTCTCTGGCCTCAGTATAAAGGAGTTCCTCCTCCCAATAGGTTTGGTGGGAGCCACTGACATCTCCCTTTTCCTGGTCAGCAGCTTGCTGTCACATGCTCTCAAGAGTGGAACAGGTCCTCTGGCCCTGGCAAAGATCTTCCCTAGAGGGTCCCCCTAGGCCTAGAAGCTCTGCCTGGTAAGGCCCAAGTTCCTGTGGCACAGTTCCCTTAAGGGCTGACAGGTCTTTTCCCTGAGGAGAGGGGACCCTATATCTTGTGTCTCCTCAGAAGTTGGTTTCCCAGACTTCTTGCTTTTTCTTTTGGAGGTTTGGGATATTCTTTCAGGCTCCAACGCCTCATTTTCACTCTGGGATATGCACTATGCTTGAGTTTTCACACACTCCCATTCAGGTATTCCCAGCATGGCTGGTTGGGATTTTAGCTCTACCCACGCCAAGGTCTCCAGATCATTTCCTAGCAGACATTGGACTGGAATTGCAGAGGACATGATGACCTTCTTTTGGCCAGTAATCCATTCCCATTCTAAGGTCACCATTGCTATGGGATGGACCTTGGTATGGGTATCTACAATGACGACTGGATACGATTGTCAAGTCAAGTACTGTTCTGGGGATATCAGTTTTTCAGTCACCATGGTGACACTTGTGCATTGCGTCTACTTCAACCCCATTGATATGTGGCATTTGTCTGTACTTCTCCAGATTACTGGGCTAGACAGCCGGGGTAGCTATATAGACTCCACCCTCAGAGACTAAAGTAGCTTCAGTGTGCTATCTGACGTGGTCAGGGCATACCACGGATCCCAGCTCGAGACTCACCACCCCAGTGGTAACTGGGAGTGAACTAGTGGGGGCCTTTTTGGGACAAGAAGAGTCTCCAGTTCGATGCCCTTTGGCATTACAATTAAAACACCAAGTATTTTCGGGATCCCAGTTCTTGCCCAGTCTTGACTGTTGAGTGTGTCTGCACTCAGCCTCCTGAACAGGATTTTGGGGACCTTCAGAAGACTCCTTACCTTTTTGTTTAGACTGTCCCACATCTTTCCCTTGGAGGGGATTAGCAACCCCTTTGTTTTGGTCACCCCTACCATAGGTCCTTCTGGACACCCTAGTTTTGACCCAATGGTAAGCCTTCTTCTCCAGCTCCTGGGGAGAAACAAACCCTAGCGCCACCACCTACAGATGCAGTTTCTTAGATGTACAATTACTTAACAAGTGCTCCTTCATCAAAAGATTGTAAAGCCCATCATAATCTTGCACCTTACTGCCTTTCAAGCAGCCACCAAGACACTGGGAGCAGCCCCGACACCCACCGACCACGTACGCAACCTGGGAGTCATCCTCGACTCAACGCTCTCCATGGCCAAGCAAATCAACGCAGTCTCCTCCTCCTGCTTCAACACCCTCCGCATCCTTCGCAAGATCTACAGGTGGATCCCGACAGATACAAGAAGAACAGTCACCCAGGCCCTCGTCAGTAGCAGACTTGACTATGGGAACGCCCTCTACGCGGGAGCCCCGGCCAAGCTCATCAAGCGACTGCAACGCATACAAAACGCCTCCGCACGCCTGATCCTCGACGTACCACGCCACAGCCACATCACCCCCCACCTGAGGAACCTGCACTGGCTCCCCGTCGACAGGAGAATCTCCTTCAAACTCCTCATCCACGCACACAAGGCACTCCACAAGACTGGCCCAGCCTACCTCAACAGACGACTCTTCTTCTACGTCCCCAACCGCCAGCTCCGCTCCGCCGACCTCTCCCTCGCCACCGTCCCTCGCATTCGAAGAACAACCACCGGCGGCAGATCCTTCTCACACCTCGCCGCGAAGACCTGGAACACCCTTCCACTAAGCCTACGACAGACCCAAGACCTGCTGACCTTCAGGAGGCTACTCAAGACCTGGCTGTTCGACCAGTAGCAGCAACCCCCCCCCCCTTTTTTTCTCCCCAGCGCCTTGAGACCCTCGCGGGTAAGTAGTGCGCTCTACAAATTCTGTGATTGATTGATTGACTGGGAAGTCAACAAAATCAACCCAGGACTGACTCGAGGTTTTGTGAGTTTCCATGAACTTAATCCTGTACTCTTCAGTGGGGAGTCCAAAGCCATCAATCAGAGTATCCTCCATGAGGTCATATGACTCAGCATCTTTCTCATTAAGTGTCAGGAGTCTATCCCTGCACTTGCCTAAGAAAAGCTCCAGGAGTAGAGAGCCCCAATACTTTTGGCTGAGCATTCTCACTTTACAATCCCTCTCAAAGGCCTTAAACCATTTTGATATATCATCAACCTCAACATATTTGGGGACAATCCCTTTAGGGATTTTGAGATCAAAAGTTTCCTCTCTGTCTCTATTTACCTTCTTGCTGCCACCATTCATGGGTGCTAGACCCATCTCAGCCCCTTTTCTCTTTATGGCCAATATTTTGGCCTCAAGGGCTACTCTTTTGGCTAGTCTCTCCAGGTCCTGGTCTGGATCCTTTAGCTCCTCTATGGGCCTGGAGTGGCAATTTTAGCGAAGAGGTTCCAATTATTGTCTTCTTCCTCTGGGGTACTGGAAGGGGAGCTTTCACCATGAGTACTACTGTCAGTCTCATCTTCACTGACTGGGTCATCTTCAATATTGTCAGTATTTTCTTCTTTTGCCTGGGATCTATCAAATTCGGCAAGCAACTCCTGGAGTTGTGCCTTGGTAGGTTTAGACCCAGTTGCAACTCGGAGCCCCGGTAGTACACGTCTGAACCGAATGGCAGAAAAAAACACGCAAACATGGAGTTGATGCCCATGCGCATTGTTAACAAAGGGAAGTCACAGTGCACCTAGAGACTCGAAAGACTTTCTTCGACGAAAAACATCCGAGGCCAACACTAGATGGAAGGATTATCCAGAGGATGTATATCTCTACAGCAACACTTACTACAAACATGGAATTTCAGTCACTTAGTTGACTGACACGAAAAAAACTAAAACAGGCTTAGAACCCCATTCTCATAAACAAATATGTATAGAGCATCTTATTCTGACAGACTAGGGGCCTTTAGGCACCCTGGATGTTTCATTATCCCTCAGCAGGCGCGCACACACCCACTTACAGGCACGGTGTCTCGTTCTATCAGAGCAGAGACAAACAAGGCTCTACTCCTCACAGAATCAAATGATTTTTAATTCCACTGATCTGTTCACATCCTTCCAAATTTATGAAGGTAATCTTTGCTGCTTGGTGATTTTCGTTAATTGTGGTCGGAGTCCCTTTCAGTGCTAGTATGTCTCTTCATCTCTAAAAGATAAAACAACCATCCGCTATGGTTATAACTGAACAATGGGGGTCTGTGCCGTGTACACACTTTAGAAGGGTGGTGTATAGGCCCTTTGCATTTCTGTTGCAAGTGCTGCATGTGTCCTGTGATAAATTTCAAGATTTCAATCCCCACAGCTGATAGACTGATTCCTCAGCAGGAGGGGGGCTAGGCAAAACCAGACAAACTCAAAAATAGCAGCATACAATACAACTGTGAGAAAAGAACCATTGCAAAGGTGCATAGGGAAAGGGTCTATAATTAAAGCTTGCTGGCCAACATACACATGAGGAAAAAAGTAATAAGCATGCTAACCAGTGCTGAATGATGTTTTGATAGGAAGTTATTCGGGTGTCTGTCATCCTACAAGCACTAGAAATACCTCCAGTCAAACAAATGTAAGGCAACACAGTGAGATCTGCCTTGTCATTATACATTAAGCTGTCACCCTTGCTATTTCAGTAACCATATCCATCTATACCTTGGATAATATTATGGCAAGCAAGGGCGTCACTAAGTGAGTGGGTGCGGCCTGGGAAGAATGTAGGATAACTGGTCTTTTCCCACTCAAAATAACAGCCTACATCACAAACATGCATTCTGCTCAGTGCACCACAAATGCATAGATATAATTATCATGAAAGACCCACAACCTGCTTTACAGAGCTGCAAACTATAATGTAAAGTGAATACAGCCACTATTAGCATTTACAGGTAAAAACAATGAATGTGAGAAAAAAGTATGTGACAAAAGTTGACTCTCAGGCCTTCACATAAACCCATGAGAAACTTCTAATACGTATCTAAGAACCTTATTTAGGATGGACTTTAATTACAGAGGCACGGTTCTCCCTCCTATTCTTAGCACAGGTGCCTAACGCGGGATAGCTCCTGAATTGGTAAGTAGTGTAATAGTCGGCACATGCAACACACCATTCTCCATGCAAACCACATTATATGTTAATGAACACCAGGAGCCTTTAGGTTTATCACCAAAAACTTCCAGGGAGATCCTACGATGTCATGCAGGACAACTGAAAGAAAAAGAGAGGATGGAGCATGCTGCAAAAAAGAGACAGGCAACCAGTGTTTGGTTTGTGACAGCCCATTCACTTTCACTCTACAGTATCTCTTGCCCTCCCCCAAAAATGTCAATTCATCATTTACAGTTTGTTAGACTTGGGGAAGAATAACATTTGGGAACGGATTAGTGGGGACAACTTGGATAGGATGTGAGCTGAATGAAGATGAAGATGAATTAAGGCGGGGGAGTCTTAGCTTGGCAGGTTAAAGAGTGACAAAGGATTGAAATTAATCATATTATTATTCATTTTATCCTCATTATGACAGTTTTAGCAGGTTAGGTTTGGGTTAGCAGACCAGTTAACTGATTAAGTGAACGCTGGCGTGCAGAACTACTTTACCTCTGGGAGAGTCTCGCGCCTTCACTGCAGCAGATTTAGATGTGTTGGATATGGAGATGACCCTAGCTCTGTAACCTGGTACTGGGAGGGTACAGGACAGAAACAAGTCTTAGACTTACTGATACATCAACAAACTGAGACTTGGTGAGGTTTTGAAGTGTAAGCGCTGCATATTGTGGGAAATGCAGCTAGTGACTTTTAGAGATGTTACATGATACTTTCAGGCAGATAAGCTTGTGTAGTGTATGACACCATCTAAAATCCTGCCCCAAAGTTATGCACAACACTGAAAAATTTAGAGATTCTTGGTTACAGCTTCCCAAGAGAAATGTTACTGCGCCATAAGCCTTCTGTCTACAGGACACACCACCACCCTTTATAATTAAATATCAAAGGAGATCACTATGGGAATCTGGAAACACAGCATTTAGATTGTGTTGTGCATGAGTTAATAATCTGTCATCAACGTAGACGTCAGTGCATAGAGTAATAGTTAAACATGTGTGCAACAATAGCAAGGAATAATACTTTAGCTCTAGAAAAACAGGCCACACAAGCCAACTTGTTTGCCACTTCATAAGAAAACCAATCCAATGGAGCATCTAGCTGGAGTTTGCCTGAATCATTTTATTTACCTGCGAAAGAAATTAATAACTGCTATGTCGATCCAGTTGTGCTGACGTTGCATTCTTAGTATAAACATACAGTGGTCAACTCACATATAGGGAGTTTGCTTTGACTGTTTGTAGTTTGATGCATACCAGTAACAACTGCCCAAATTGAGATGGAAATTTGAAATCAACTTCCAAATATTTTCTGACGTATTTAAACTAATACAAAAAAAAGCATCCAGACAAATTGTCATTATTTAATTAACTCTTCAGGCAGTTATATTTACTACAAAATGGTAGCCTTAAAAGTCAAAGCTTCAAGGAACAAAATGCAATGAACTAGCAAAAGAAGTCATGGAAACACACAGAAGATTTTACTCAATTGAAAGTTGCTGTCAGTAAACCAGCAGAAAAAGCTTTTACAGGCCATTCATCAAATCTCCTGAAACGCAGAGTTCCATTCCTACCAAGTCCGGGTTCTCACATACTATTTTTTTAGGAATGAGTCTCATAGACTGAATGATGGTGGAGAAGGCTGAGTTAACTAGCTACTGAACTAAGAATAATGCACCGTTTGACCAAATGGATAAGGAGAAATCAGAGATTTTTTAATTGAAACTGATAGGCACCTGACAATGGAAGGCTGCAACCTGGGATCCTCGGCATCTTCATTAACAGCAGAAAAAGCATAGGGCTCCAGAACATGGGTCAAAAATTCCTGTAATAGGAGTTCAAATTGGGCCTAGCTTTAAGCTGCCCACTCTGTGACTATTAGGGCTGCCATGGGATCCAGGGTACTTGACCACTAGAACATTCCATTTTATTTGACCAGATCCTTAATGGTATCCACCAAAATGGCAACAGGTTAAGGGTGGTGGTGCTCGTTAGGCCCCAAAAGCGCCTAGGGACAGAAACTTTGCCTCACTACCTCCAGACTACCAGGTAAGCAGCTAATCACCAATACAAGGGTAACTGTTATTGGACTCTAAGTGATTAGCACACCTGGGTACAAACTCTGATGTACAACCACAGGATGAGGACTGCTGGTACTGGACTCTAGGGGACTTTCACCCCAGGCACAGATCATCTACAGAGCTCAAGTGATTATCACTCCTAACTGGAGCCAACCTTCTGGACTCTAGGAGCCTATCACCATGGGAACAGCCCACGAATAGATCAACTAGACAGATATCTGCTCCATGTACAACTCATCTACAATTTCACAGGGAGTAGCCAGCACTCCTGGGACATCAACTGCATATTCAGACACCAGCATCATGGTCAACCACAAGATGGAGGACAGTAGCTATTCTTTCTGATGGTCAGCAGCTCGCCTGGTTTCCAATGCTCCCCCCACGAACTGCCTCCCCCCCCCTCTTGCAGCAATTGCATTGGCTCCCAGTGCGGAAGCGGATCAGATTCAAGATCTGTTGCATTGTGCACAAGTCCTTCAATGGCAAATGTGCTAGCTACCTGGCAGAAAAATTTACTAAATATCTGCCTTCCAGGTCCCTATGCTCAGGGACCAAGTCTCTACTCTTGGTTCCACGTTGCAAAAATATCGCCTAGGTGGTAAAGCCTTCTTCCACCTAGCCCCCTTCTACTGGAACCAACTACCCATCCACCTGCGGCAATGCCCGGATCACTTGCAGTTCTGAAGGCTCCTCAACACTGCACCGTTTTGATTTGTTCCACCAATAAATATCAAATATCAAATGGTCCTGCCAGTCTCAATAGATGCAGTTCATGTCACCATATGATATCATATATCAATTAATGCCTGATCTTTCCTATTCAACGGTACAGGCATATAATGTAATAAAGGTCCTATGAAAAATGGAGAGATCTGCCACACACTGCTGGTTAATGGGAAGCTCTATTACAGTCTACTCCTGCCAGTTTCAAAGTGCTGTACCCTGAATAGCAACATCCGATTGTGACAAAAGTATGTTTATTACAGTGCATCTTGTAAAATCTCCTCAATTGACATCTCATAATAGCAATCACATTAAGGAGAACTGTAATGCAGTCTATCCGGGCACATCTCCAATTCCCACTTCTTCTCCACACCTGGTACCTACTTCAGTTCCATACACTCACGGCATATATTTACCTCCTGCCACAAACAGCATAGGAAATGGGACTGAAAACATAAAGGCACATTACCAACACAATAAATGGTCGTGTAGAGATAATCAGTGCTGCCAGCATGCCACAAACTATAAAATACACACCCATCTCTCACACTTCCTCATCCATCACACTGCCAAGTGCTGCATCCCATAACACTATACTGCACATTGGTGGTCATCACGTACATGGAAACACTTTTCAGATGGGCAAAAAGCTAAGCTTAAAGCAAAGCTTTTAACCAAACACCAACATAGTGTAGTGTGCTATCTGTGTGGATAACCACTTCAGCATTTCACATAAGTGTAGCAAGTGCAATACAAAGACTATAATACAACTAGGGATTGCTGCATCAAAGAGGGAAGAGTGGAACCCTTTGGCTCTTGAAGAAATGTATATCTCATTATATGGGTACCAAAGCATGTTAGATGGTGGTTGGGACACACTTGATGCATTCTATCCTTGAATGTTTGTCTTGCATATGTGCAATTTGGGTTGGACATATACCCAAATTCTCCTTATGAGGCCCAATCAGAAAAAGGATCACTTTAGGGGGAAAATAAAGAAACCCAGTTGAATCCTGCTGATGTGAAGATCACCCCTGACATCCTCATATGAGCCTCTGTCTTAGATCGATATCAATGCAGCGAAAAAAACTTTTCAAAAGTTGTCTGCCATTTTAAATGCTTTCCTGGGTAATCTGAAATCGCTTAGCCTGGATCGCACATGAACATGTCAGCAATCTTAGAGATCATTTCAGACATGGGCTAATTGGATAAGACACCACAGGTAAAAAAAGCATTGGCATAGCCAATAGGTCTCGCCTTTGGGACCTTATAAGTGTATAGCCTTGCAGCACATTATCAGCCAGTGTCAGCGCAGGGTGAGCTAAGGTGCACTACCACAGGTAGTTACTAGAGGTTCCTGGATAGGAATATACAGCGCTGGGTGCACTATGTTGCACTGCCACATGTCGTTACTAGAGGTCAAAGAGAAGGAGGAGGAAGAGGAGAGGTGTGCACAAAGAGAGAGGGGGAAGAGGAGAGGTGTGCCCGAAGAAAGGGGGAGGGGGAATTGGGGAGGGGGAAGAGGAGAGGGGAGTCGACAAAATTCCAACAATTCCGTCAGCAGAACGGAATATTTCACCCACCCCTACTACTGATTGTGTTGTTAATAGGAATAGCGGCTATGCTATCAGTTTTAATGTTTCTAGCCATTGTACAAACATTTACTGCTGTCTCTGCAAAGAATGTGGTGAAGGTGAAGCTATGGAGGGTGATCGAGGATTTGAATCAGGACCTTCATTTTCATCTAGGGTGAAGTGGAGTTCACATTTATGGTTGTGGTAAACTGGGATAGTGATTTTCTTTTGTGTTTTTTGAATCTAGGAAGGAAAAAACGTGTCTGTCCAGGAGCATATGTCCTCAATAAAAATGTAAAACATATATGGAGCCCAGTTTGAGATTATGGTATTTGTCACTGACTGAGGTTTCTAGGTTACCAGCAGGGCTTTGCGTTTTAACATGCATACAGGAGTCAGAGGCTGATCTTGTGTGAAGCTCTTTTCGTTTTAAACCAGTTGTCAAAAATAATATCATATAAAAAAATGTGATTACTGTTGGTCTTAAGAGCAGATTCTATAGGGTACAGCCACAATATGCAGTCATGGAGTATCACTCAGGACAGAGAGTAGTGAGTTTTTGTTCATTACATATAAAAGGTTGCATCAGTAAGACCCCCCACCCTCCGCCCCATTTGATTGGAAGCATATAAACGTGCAAAAATCACTATGACTGTTGACAATTTTTAAGAGCCCACATCATGTATACATGCAAACATTCATTAATCAAAAGTAAGCAGTGTTGTGGTATCAAATGTGGGAGCAGCAGCACTTTTGAATAAATCACATTTATGTAGAAAATAACCCTTGGTCCAAAGTCAGCTGGAGTTTGGCACCACATGCAGATGCAAAATGACTAGAGAGATGAAAAAGCATAGTAAGATTGCATGGTTGGTTTAAATTATGTGCAATGACATCATTTGGTTGACAGCAAATGTATGTCAAAATGTATCCTTGTTGCAACATCATCAATAGTGGGGAAATCCTTTAGGAGAAGGAATTATATTTATGTGCAAACTCAACAAGGGTGTGGAAACAATTTTAGGAGCACAGATCATATTCAGGAGAAAAAATTCCTTTGGATGTAAAAACACTCTTGGAAAAATGGAGTGCAGATAAAGAAAAATGAGTTAGTAAGAGGTCACATTAGTTGTAAGTGGTGTGCATCAATATGACATCACATCTGGTTGACAGCACATGTAGGTGCTAAAACACCCATGGTGCAACATAAGCAGTGTGGAAAACATTTAGCAGCACAAATCAAATTTAGGTGCAAAAATCACATTTGGTGCAAAGTAAACATCATAATATTTACATTTAGAAGCAAAATCCCATTTATGTGTAAAATCAACGTTGGTGCAACAGCAACTGGGGTGTGGAATACTTCTATGTGCACAAAGACCTTTATTGTAGGACATGGATGCTTTGCTTCTTTCACATGCACTGGCCATTGAAAGCTCTCAAGGCAGGCGGACTGCTACCTATTAGCCAACTGCAAAGCGTAAGACTGAAATATTCCTCTACCATTATTTAAAACGTGAATGGCACTTTCTTCAAGCAATTAATGATGGCAGCTGCCCAAAACCAACTATTGGCTGAAGGGGGGTTGACTCAAAGCCCTCTAGGGTGATTACCTAGCTCTTGGTCATTACATACACTGTTTCCAGATCCTGACTTTGTTATCATAATCTAAAGCCTTCTGGGTATTGTAGTTGTTTTGCTTCAATTGAACTAATTGGATTAACACCTGAAAGGATTGGTTTGATGGGGAACAATTCAGGACTGGAGACAGACTCCGTATTGACCCGGAGCGAGGTTGTGCCACAAGTCTGTTTTTGGCGTCGGTGAGGAACGCAAGTAGCCAGACCTAAACATGGTGTTGGGCAGAGATGCAGCTTCCCATTGCCTGGAATAAAATGCTTTACTCCTTTCCCACATTTGCTCTTTAAGTCACACCGGGATGTTTCAGGAGTCTCCCTCATTTTGGTCAGGTGAAGCAACTGACCAGCACACCCAAAAAACTGTTTCAACACCACAACACCCACGACTGGCTTAGGCTCAAATCACAAACATTTTCGGGGAGTACACCTACCTAGAGTGAGAGGAATATTGGTGGGTGGGTTTTGTGAATCCGACTCTAGACTCCAGGTGCAAAATTCAGAGACACCTGACAGACTGCTGTTTGAGCACATACAGTATGACGCAATTGAGTTTAAATATTGTCTATATTGAAAGATAGCATCTCCTGGTCTACATGTTTTATTATAAATACCAAGGAGAGGACCATTAAAAACCTGCAGGCAGCAGCGTCTGTCATTGAAGAGACAAGCGCTGCAAGTGAGCGACCTGCCGTTCAAAGAACCATAATGAACGACACCCTTGAACACTTTGGGGCTTGGTAGTGAGGGGTAAGCCGCTAGGAACCACACTAGACTGAGAAAGAGGCGCTACGCGTTGGGCACCGATTGCACGCCAGGTGAAGGAGGTGCGTTGAAATACAACATGGATTCAGGCGGAAAAGAGACCTCTGAACCGAGGACATTTCATCGACAAACAAAAAAACACCAAAAAGAGAGAACTGTCAACTGGCCCTTGCCATCATAGTAGCTTTATACCAGCTCTGGTTTCAGTCCCATACTTTTAATGTGAAAAACGAAACGTGAAACTACGAGTATCTGCGTGCTTTCGTGTTTTATGAAGAAACAGCCCAACACGGGCTGACAGGCACCCTCATGATATGGGGCTGAGCCCCCGCTACAAAACGGTCCGGAAAGAAGTAAGCGATGGCATTAGCCTATAGAAAACCAAGATCCTTAAACACTTCCATAAAGTCGTCTGGCGTGAACTCGGTTTAAGAAAGCACATTGCACACAAAAAACCGTCCTCTCCGACAGTTCGGTGTTGCTACCATAATGTCTACACAAGTAAACACATTGCGAGAGCAGTTGAATGTAAAGGAAGAAAAGAAAATCGAATTCGCCAAGTTTTCCGCCTCATATTGATTTGCTCCCGAATACATACCTGACTAGAGGCCCGCTCCGCTACAGACCCCCGCAGCAGAGCTCCCATGGGTGCTTCTCGCCGCGCGCCCACCCTGCACGCGCACTGATCGGGAACTGCTAATGCCGAGTACCTGCTTCCTCCCTTCTACCTGGCCACCGGCCAGCGAACCCTGGGGAAAACAAAGGCCACATACCAACTGTATTTGCGTTAAAGGACAACAATCAACTAGGGCGGGGCGTGTAGTGGAGAAAGCACACAGATGTCTGTGTGTGCCTAGACGCAGAGCGGGCAGGTAAAAACAAACTCGTTGTTCTGAATCACTACAGCTGATTAAACATTTCCAGGCTCCTGACTTACATTGTGTTTAAATTGAGCAACGATAGTGGTTGTTCTAAATCTAAATCTCTACTTCTTTTAACTAGCGCCTACACGGAGTCAAGCACAAACCACCAGGAAGTAAAAAGTGGTAAAAATGGGTAATAGCACTTGAAAAACAAGCACGCGAGTGGTGCGCACCGCGCTAATTAAAAACAGATGGTGCCATGACCCCGAACAGATGGCGCCCCTGCTCGTAACCGCAAGCCGTAGGCGGATACATTCACTGGGAAAGGTGGGACATGCACCCGCCTTTGCCCAATTGCGTGCTGTCTTTCTATAAAGACGCACGCAAAGCCCAATCGAAAAAATGCACACAAAAAAAACCACACGCACGAGCGTGTGAAAAGTCCAGTGTGATTCCAAGAGGTCGTTTTCCTAGAGCAGCGCATGCGCGCTGCGCTAAGCTCGACCTAAAAAGGCTACTTAATTGTAACAATCTTCTTGACCTTGTAGTGCTGTAGAGTAACATGCTGTGCAAACTTCTTCCATTTAGTGTTGGACTCAGACCCTTATACAAGCTGGTTTTCTTTGAAGACGAAGTTCCAGCTTCGAGGTGACTCATGATACTTTCTCTGAAACCCACAATGCACCAGGACAGATTCCAACTCAGATTGTGTTTTCCTCCATACAGCCAAAGGGTAAGTGTATGTGTAGTGATGCAAAGCATTACAAATTCTGTGCAGGACAGAGGAAACATATAAGCAGTAAAGTAAGCAAAAACAAAAAAATTAGGGTTTCATAATTCTTTCCTTATGCTCGAATCAAGGGAGGTGGGGAAGGTGCAAGTGAATGTAGAGCACTGCAAATCGATTGCTACAAGTAATATTTTCCATTTACAACATTTGCTGCTATTGATCACGTGCTACGCACAGACTGAAAAGTAATACACAAAATACCTAATGCAGTGGCTTGCGAACAGAATCTACACCACTACAAGCTGCAAACAGATTGCTACAGGTCTTGAACAATATTTTAATTATGGGCTAGCCAACTTCCTTTTTGGCTGGCAAAAATGTCCACAGGGACTTACAACGGCCTTACAAATATCTGCAAGTGGTACTTTACAAAGGACTGCTACTGGGTTCCTTTTCTGTGAGTGCCATGTGTCTTTAGGTATCTCATGTAGAGTGAATTTTGATTTGGCATAAAAGTTGAATGCATCTAACATTCCACAATGCTAGGCCTGCCTTTGAGATGGGGTTACCAAGATTGTTTTATGCAAGCGCAACAAAAAAGTGCTTGTTGTTTCTCATAGGCAGAGTATGGTTGACATAGTAAATGATAGCTCTTCTAACATCTAAAATCTATAGTGCATTTTCCACTTGTAAATATGGCTGAGGTAAGAAAAACAAGCATTTACAATGCAATAGGTCTCGCAACTGCGAATTTTTGAGCTATTGGCATTGTAAATGGCAATGCCTTTAAAAAAATAAAAAGCCATTGTTATTTACAATACCAAAAGTAACACCTATTGCATTGCATAGCGCGTGTCCGTTACTGACCATCTCGTAAGTAGGGATGGTGCTGTGCAGGTGAGAGCTGCAGGGTTGAAATTTAAAATTTCAGAGACCACGAAAAATCTAGGATTTAACATAATTTAAATGTTCATCCGTAAAGCACTCAATAAGATATGCAAGAAACATGTTAATGTTTAATTATGATATATTCACACTGGTTAAGTAGTTTCCAGTCCTAACAATGCCCTGGCTGCAGCATATATTCCATGAAACGTAATCACTGCATTTTTTTTAAAGAGCATGCAGCCCATGGAAGGCCACCTAAGCGTTATTTGCTACCAGTGGTTCATTCTTACTGGAACATTGTGAAGAGCAACTGCCCATTCCCGCACTCCTGCTGACAAAATGTGCTCTCAAAACAGCCGAACTTTGTCACTCGAACTCTAACTTCTAGCTAATGTAACTTAAGGTTTTCCACTCTTATTTCTACTTCTGACAAACAGTATAACATTTAAATTGCTTTCTTCAACAAATGTTATTGTTTCGTGGAAAAAACAGCTTGCTTTTCATGCCAACAAAATCGCACTAAAACGTAATACATAGACTGCATGATTGGCAAGGTGTAATATAGCGAATATAACCCACGCAGCCGTGTGGTGAGGAATAGGTGTTCTCGTGCTCTTTTCAAATCACTCGCCTTTGGGCTTCGTATATATATAAATTTTAATCATGTCACCAGGCCCCTCTGGTGCACTTATTGGGTGTTACCTCAGTTGTCTCTTGTGCATGTTGTGTTTTAATCCTGGCTTAGTTTGTAGTTGCGAGTGACCTGTAGTTGCAATGTTACAGTATGAATGATATTATACATGGCCTTCCTTCTCACATTGCATCATTCGGACATGTTGGGGCAGTGATGCAGCACAGCTCCACATTTTCTTACAATACTAATTGCAGGAGTATTTTAAAGGTATTGACTCCTCATCGATTCAAAAGAATGGATCGTGTTCGCAAAGATGCAAGATGTGGCTCAAAAGCATTTTAAAACCGCAGATGATTTGGAAATTGAGAAACAGGATGTCAGTTTAATATATTTTGGCAAACATCTTTATTCTCCATCTTGTTCTGCTGTACATGTGTCAACCTTCTCCTTGTTCAGAGGGTGTGTGGATCTGGGGGATATTTCTTAGCTCAGTGGCCTAATGCACCTGATGCAGAGAGAGGCCTGACACCACCCTGTAATGGGTTTGGACACAAGCAGGGCTCACTCAGCAGCTCATCTTTCCAAGGTGCTTACGGTGAGTACCTGGTGGCAGCAACGAAGCTTTGAGAGAGTTCTTCTAAACAATAGATTTTTAAATTGTTCCTTAATCCCCTTCGGTAAACTGTTTACTATAGTCATGGGATTTCGATTAAAGATGATTTCTACTTTCAGAGATTTCTTGTCTGTTTCTGTTCGGCGCTCTAGGCCTGTGCTATCATGACAATTGTTTCCCAGTGCACCTAGACATTTCCTTCAAGTGCACCGTGAGTGTTTTGGATTTATGAATCTGCGGAGATAATGGTTGTATAGCTAAAGTGTGTGTTCCTAGAGTGTAGTGTGTGAAAACCTGAACTTCAGTTCCTTGCTGAGTTGTATATCGCTTGTGTTTTTTTAAATTTCTTTATTTTTTTTAAGACATGTGTACATGCCTGCATTCATACGATTGCTACGGCTGCCAGACTTGGGAAATGCTGCTGATCTATTTAAATGGGCTGATGCTGGGTGCCTTTGACGTGCTCTACAAAGAATGAAATAAAGTGCTTTTTAAAAGTTCTTCACCCTCTCCATCAGGAGAGTACTCCTCTAACGGGAGGGAGAGCCTGCGCCCTTCCTCCCAGAAGCTGTCCCTCCTCTTCTAGAATGAATGCCCCTGGCTCGCGCTGGTGTTCACGGTAGAGGGGCGCCGCGGGGGTGATGGGTAAGAACCAGTGTATAGTGAGGCCATGGAGAACTGCGCGGGAAAGTGGCGCCGGGCTACAGTGTGATCCAATTAAAAATGGAGGCAATCCTCAGGCTTGTAACAAACAATGAGCCTGCATTAGGAATGCTGAGCAGCCCCAATCGGCGCTCTTTATCTTTGCCTTGGAAGAATCTCATTCTGTGAGCCTGGATGTTGTCTTGCTTTGTGTCAGCGAGGCTTACCTCATCCTGTTGACGGCCTCCGTGAAGCGCCACACACTTTCAAGTCCTTCCAGAGCTCTCCTCTAGGAGCTCGCTTGCACCCTCCCTTCTGAGGAGAGACCGCCGGTCTTTTTATGCTCCGTGCCTGAGAGGGTGACAGCTGGAGGCAGACGCACACACACCTCAGCGGAGACTGTATACAGTACACAAGAAAAACACTCCACGCCCACAGCAGACTGACAAAACGAAAATACAGATGGCCCCCCTAAAGATAAGAAATTGCTTTGCGACAGCCGCAAAGCAGACGATCCTGTCCGGATGGGCCGGACGAAAAGGGGAAAGGGCGGCAACCAAAAAAAACTCATTTTCAATGGCAGGCCACCGTTTAGCATAAACGGTGACGCCAGCCAATGAAAAAGAGGGGCGGGGCTTCAAGTCCCCTTCAGAAATCTCCTCTCTCACTATAGGTCTCGCCGAGAGAGCAGCGCATGCGCTGCAACGCTAGGCGAGACCTAAAAAGGAGGTATCTCGATGGACTAGTTGCCATGTAACAGCAATATATCTTTTTTTTTGTTGTCAAAATTCTTTTTATTCAGCAAGACTTCTGCAAAAAAGTGTTACACATTGCAAATCAGACAGGGCTTCCCGCCCATATTATCATCTAATACAACTTCAGTTTCTAACAGTGGAAAGTCCACACGTTGTCGTCACGTCTTGCGAATCATATCTATTTTACCAAAACCCAACAATGGGGGAAATACCCCACTCAATTCAAATCAACAGAAAAAGAAAGAAGAAACCCCCCTCCCAAAACTGTCCCTCCCGCCTCCCTCCCTGGTGGTGGTGTATCTTCTAAAGTACGCGTGTGAACAGTCAGTTTTGACTTGTAAAGCGGGCCATTACCTGTCTCACAGATATCGAGCCCTCCTTAGTAAAATGGGGCACTAGATCGGGTTTGGCTGTCGTTAGCTTAAAACTGAAAGAGGTGCATCGCTCTGACGGAAGGGGGACAAACTGCCGAGGGAAGACCTTGGGACAAGAAAGTAATCAACTGGCCCCATTTGTATTCAAAATGTTTGTATTCGTCCCTGAAGATATCAGCCATCCGTTCCATGGTGAGAATGCTCCAGAGACGTGAGTGCCAAAGCGATAGTGCGGGCGCCTCCTTTTTCCATGCTGCTGCTATAGTAATTTTGACAGCCCCAAGACATGCCCACAAGATAGCTTTATCCGCTCGCGTCTGGTGCTCAAGATCAGGGTCCCTAACGCCCAAGAGTACCCCCTCTACCGATGTCGGGATGGGGTAACCCAGCATATCTTTAATATGTGATAAAATCTCATCCCAAAAAGCTCTAATCGTGGGACAATCCCACCAGATGTGGCGGAAATCCCCAAGAAGGCCGCAACCGCGCCAGCATAGCTCGGAGGTGTCTGGAAATATCTTTTTGAGTTTGGAGGGGTATAGATACCAATCAAATAGGGTCTTGTAGTGGGCTTCCCTCAAAGACACCGAGTGATTATGTTTGGAAATATCGGACCATATGTGCCGCCATTCCTCTTCTGCAATGTCTCTCCCCACTACTTGTTCCCAGAACGATTGATAGCGTGCTCGTGGAGCGTGGATAGAAGCATAGAGTAGAGTGCTGAAATCGCCCCTTTAGCTGAGCCAGCCCTCCGTATCCAATGTTCTACCTGCGTATGCTCTCTGGTGGCTGCTTCCCTCATCTGTGGTTGGGATACCCAGTGTTTGAGTTGGAGATAATGTTAATGCTCACTACTCGGAACTTGAAATTCCCGTTGGCAACTTGTAAATGTTAGCACCTCAAAGTTGTGGAATAGGTCGGATACCCTCAGGCACCCTCCCTCCAGCCACCCGTCAAATGGGCCTTCCCGCATTGCTGGAGGAAACTCTGGATTGAAGTGGATGGGCGTGTAGGGGGAGGGGAAGGTAGTCCATCTTTCGTAACCTCATCCCAGACCTTGAGAGTTGTACATGTCGGGGTACTGATGTAGGCGTTGGCCGGCCTCTCTTTTTTCCTTTTCCAGAGCACATCGCATATCGTCCTTCCCACTATGGCCCTATCCATATGGAGCCAGTGTTTGTCGGACTCTCTCATAGACCATTCCACCATCACCCTGAGTTGTGCCGCTTTGTAATACACTGAAAAGTCTGGGAGTGCTACCCCCCCCCCTTCTTGGGTCTACTTAGAACATGGAACGGAAGTCGTGCCCTGCCCCCTTGCCAGATGAATATAGTAATGAGAGAACGAAGCCGTGGTAATAGCTCACGGTCCAGGTCGATTGGGAGTGCCTGGAACAGGTAGAGCAGTTTGGGAAGCAACGTCATTTTAATGGCATTTATGCGCCGGAGCCAGGAGATGAATAAGGGCTTCCAGCGTTTGAGCTCTTGCTGTATCTGTGATAGTAAAGTGGGATAATTTGCTTTAAACAGGTCTGAGATCTTTAGTGTAAGTTGAATACCTAAGTATTGAAGAGAATGTTTAGCCCATTTTGGGATGTCTGTCCTCGGAGTAGCTGAGTCGCCCTCTCAGAGACTGTTAGGTTCAGAATATAGGATTATAGATTAACCTTAAAACCCGCCACCCTTTCATATTCACCTAGTTCGGTTTGTAGTGCCTGAAGCGAGGGGCCGGGGGTCGTGAGAGTCATCAGGATATCGTCTGCGAAGAGCGAGGCCTTGTGCTCTGTGTCCCCAAAGGCAATATATCTTTTGGCAAGACATGAGGGGGCATTTGCATCACAACTATTTCTGTGTGCATGCATAAAGTGTACTTAGAATTCGTCCAGACGCATCATGTAGACATCATGATGGTCACTGAAACATGGGCGGATTTGAACTCGGACATAGAAATCATTGTCACCACTCCCCCAGGCTCCGATGTTTATCGTCTGGACAGACCTCGAAAGAAGGGAGGAGGGCTGGCAATCCTATACCGAAATTACTTCAGGGCCACATTTACGCCACTCACAGGGATTAATTTTGAGACCCTAGTGTTCTCCATGGAATTGTCCAACTCACAGTCTTTTAAGGGTATGTTAATATATCGCGCCCCCTCCCCCCCTCCCCCCATCTCCCCTCCCCACACCCAGATGCGGTTTGCTGATAAGCTCAGCGCGGTCCTTGAAACATCCATTCTTAATTCCAATTTCACAGTTCTGGGTGATTTCAATTTTTATCTGGAAAAGAAATCAGACTCGAACTCTATAAAATTGATTGACATAATGAATGGCCTTGGACTGTCCCTAATAACTAGAGGACCTATGCACAGTGCAGGACATATGCTAGATGGGATCTTCTCCAATACCCTGCTTATTAACATCCTGCCTTCCCTTCCCCCAACGTAGTCAGACCACTGGGCAGTGAAGTGGCAGATAAGATTCCAGGAGAAAGTATCACGCATATCTGCAATACAATCAACTCCAGGGAGAGCCTGGCATAAAATTCAGCCTGCAGATTTGGAAGCCCTACTCATCACCTAATTCTGGCAACCGGCTCGCAACTTAGAGATAGAGTAGAAAACCTTTCCAGCTGGATAGGTTCGGCTTTAGATATTCTGGCCCCAGTCAAACAAAAAGCTGCATTAAAAAAAGCCTCCCAGCCCTGGTACAACGAGACACTTAAAGCCTCCAGACAGGAATGTCGCAGGCAAGAACAGAAATGGAGGAAAAGATATGAGCTCAAGGAAAAAATGAATTACAAACCTAAACTAGCTGAACATAAAAAATGTATTATAGCGGTGAAAAACGCTTTACTACTCAGAGCAGATAAAATTAGCATGTGATGCTAATAAAACCCTATTCCAAGTCATTAAAAACACTTGTAGTCCCAGTCAATCACAACTCAGCAGCTAATAGCCAAGATTTTTGCAACGCCCTTGCTTGTTTCTTTCAAGAGAAGGTAGCAAATATCTTTAACAAATTTTTCACAGGCAGGTTAAGTGCACAATCAAAGACTCAAACTCCAAACTTAGATATAGGTCAGGCCAAGTTCTCGGTCTTTAAAGCCCCAACTGAAGAGCACCTTAGGAGGCTTATCCCCCTGGTCAAATCTGGTGCCTCTCAAGATCCGTGTCCACCCAAAATAATGCATATGGCCCCAGCTCAAGTGGCGCAATACCTCTTGCAGATTTTTACCATAATGTTCAAAGAGGGAGTTTTTTCCCTTGCACTGGAAATCCGCGTCTGGTCTGCCCCTCCTAAAAAAGGCTAACCTTAACGCCTTAGACCTTAACAACTATCGCCCCATTTCTAGGCTCCCTTTCGCCGCCAAGTTGGTGGAGAAAGTGATAAATGCACAGCTAGCCGTATTTATAGATGAGAACTGCTTGCAGGACAACACCCAGTTCGGGTTCAGAAAAAAATCAAAGTACTGAATCCACGATGGTGGTAGCCACGGAGGAAATTCAAGAAACTTTAGATAGAGAGAGGGACTGCAGCTCTGGTCCTGGTAGATCTCTCCGCGGCATTTGACACGGTCAACCATGACATTCTGGTTGATCGTATGCGGAGGCTGGGGATAGAGGACACTGCACTTAATCTCCTAAAATCTTCCCTTGCGAACAGGCAACAGAGAGTAGCGCTCGGTAAGTTCACTTCCAAATCCTTCTCCTTGACTGCGGAGTCCCACAGGGCTCATCATTGAGCCCGACGCTGTTCATCCTATATGTCACACCGTTAGCCAAGCTCATTAAATCATTTGGCCTTTCTCTAGCTTCTTACACAGGTGACACACAAATTGTGGTGTCATTGTCGAAAGACGAGGCCAAATTGGGTCTCGTCTTCAGGACATGTATCGGCTAGGTCAGTAAGTGGATGGATAATAATTGCCTGAAGCTAAACTCAGCAAAAACTGAGGTTATTCTATTTCGCAATAACCCATCATTTTGGGCACCGGAATGGTGGCCCCCTGAATAAGGTTCCCTTCCGAAACCAGTGACTAACATTAAAAATTTAGGAATCCTGCTAGATGAGGAGCTGAAGCTTAAAGATTAAGTCAATAAAGTCACATCTGCCTCCTTCTGTTCTTTGAGGCTAGATAAGAAAATTGAAAAGTTTCTGCCTGCAGATCTCTTGAAAACAGTAGCCATCTCTCTTGTACTCACAAGACTGGACTACTGCAATAGCCTATACCTCAACCTATCAGCGGGTTCCCTGAAGAAGCTTCAGACCCTGCAGAATGCGGCGGCGCGATTCCTTTTTTAAATTCCCAAATTTGAATCAGCAAGAGAGGCCATCAAGAAACTTCACTGGCTGTCAGTTAAACAGCGTATCAGGTTCAAGGCACTCTGTATGGTCTATAAGCACAAGTTACTAACTTGTGTAACGATATATCTGTAAGAGACAGTAGTTAGTGACAGATTCCTTACCTTAGAATATCCCCAGGCGTCAGGCTGGATCCGGAAAGTTTTTGCGTAGCAGTACCCTTGCGCGTCGGTAGGCGGCGTCGTGCGGCTCCGCGTCCGTCGTCGGCGTCGTGATCGCCGGGATGACGTCGCGGGCAGTACTTAGACGCCGCCCCTGCGCGCTGACGTCAGTTCTGTACACGACTTTCCGCGCCAGGAACGCAGAGCCATGCAAGAAGCTGACATAGGTGTCTGAAAAATACTAGGGCCCTGAAAGGGATGTCCTTAACCCTAGAAATCAGTTCGCAGAACGGGGAGGATGGGTGGGCGGTAGGAATCTGTCACTAACTACTGTCTCTTACAGATATATCGTTACACAAGTTAGTAACTTGTGCATCTGAAAGAGACACGTTAGTGACAGATTCCTTACCTTAGAATAGATACCCCAGCAATACCAACCCCGGTGGTGGGTCTGCGAACAAAGATCAGACAAGGAAGTCCTGGAGGACAGAACGGCCAAAGAAGCCGTCCCTCCGGACCTGACTGTCAAGGCAGTAATGCTTTGTAAACGTGTGCAGCGAGGCCCACGTAGCTGCCTGACAAATAACCGGCAGCGGAACACCGCGGCCCAAGGCCGTGGTAGCAGCCGTTGCCCTTGTGGAATGGGCACGCAGCCCAACAGGAGGCTCCTTCTTCGCCAAAGAATAGCAGGTCTTGATGCACAAGGTAACCCAGCGGGAGATGGTCCTCTTGTGCACCGCCCGACCTTTTTGGCGCCCACGTAGCCAACAAAGAGCTGGTCATCCACCCGGAAGTGTTTTGTGCGGTCAATATAGAAGGAGAGCGCACGTTTTGGGTCCAGACGGTGGAGCCTCTCTTCCTCTCTGGCAGGATGCGGAAAGAAGGTGGGCAAAGTGATGGTCTGCCCAATATGGAAAGCAGTAACCACCTTTGGCAAGAAGGACGGACGCGTCCGAAGAACAACCTTGTCTGATGAACAGACAGAAAGGGAGGTTTGCAAGATAGAGCCTGGAGCTCACTCACCCGCCGAGCGGAGGTGATGGCCACCAGAAAGGCTGTCTTCAGAGTCAGAAGACGAAGAGGACAGTTATGTAGAGGCTCAAAGGGAGCGCACATTAAAAAGGTAAGAACCAAGTTCAAGTCCCACTGAGGCATCACAAACGGAACAGGAGGAAAGAGGTGAGTAATGCCTTTTAAGAACCTGTTAACAACAGGGGACTTGAAAAGGAGGGCTGATCAGGGAGCCTGAGGAAGGCCGAGATAGCACAAAGATAACCCTTGATGGTACCCAGGGCAGAACCCTGTTGGGCCAGAGAGAGAAGGAACAGAAGGACCTCAGAAAGAGGGGCAGAAAGGGGATTCACAGCCTTTGCTGTGCACCATGCCACAAATTTGTTCCACCTGCAGGCGTATACCACCTTAGTGGAGGGACGCCTGGCTGCCAGAATCACATCACAAACTTCGGGAGGCAAGTCGAAAGGAATCAACTGCCGCCGCTCAATCTCCACGCAAGCAGGTGTAGACTGGACAGGTTCGGGTGGAGGACCGTCCCCTGCTGCTGCGACAGAAGATCCTCCCGAAGAGGCAGACGGATTGGGGGATCTACGCTCATATTGAGTAGCTCGGGATACCAAACTCTTCGAGCCCAGTCCGGAGCCACAAGAATGACTTGGGCCCGGTCGTGCCGAATCTTCTTCAACACTCTGGGTAGAAGTGGTATAGGCGGAAAAGCGTACAACAGACCGCAACTCCACTCGCGACGAAAAGCGTCGCCGAGCGAGTGCCGCCTTGGAAATTCCAACGCGCAGAACTGATGACATTGCGCGTTCTCTTCGGTGGCGAATAGATCTAACCAAGGCTCTCCCCACTGTAGAAAGAGTCCTTGCGCCACTTCCGAGTGAAGACGCCATTCGTGATCCATCATGCACCTGCGGCTGAGTTCGTCCGCCCTGGCGTTCAGGGAACCTGCCAGGTGTTGAACCATCAGGAACATGCCCTGATGTTCCAGCCATGTCCAGAGGCGCAGAGCCTCCTGACAAAGGGTCCAAGACCCCACCCCGCCCTGTTTGTTGCAGTACCACATGGCGGTGGTGTTGTCTGTGAACACCTGCACTACCTTCCCTTTGACAGAGGGAAGGAATGCCTTGAGTGCAAGTCGGATCGCCCGGAGCTCCAGAAAGTTGATATGGAGCCGGGACTCCGCCGGAGACCAGAGGCCTCAGATCTCCGCCTCTCCCATGTGACCGCCCCATCCCAGAAGGGACGCGTCCGTCACAACTGTGTGCTCTGGCTGGGGAAGGGAGAGGGATCTGCCCATGACCCATTGCCGGTTCGAGAGCCACCACTGCAACTGTCTTGCAGTCCCCTCCGAGATCTGGACGTGATCGGACAGGTTGCCCTGGTGCTGCGCCCACTGGAACTTCAGGTCCCACTGCAGAGCCCGCATATGCCACCTGGCATGATTGACCAGCAGGATGCAGGAGGCCATGAGGCCCAGCAGCCTCAGGGTCATCCGTACCGAAACCCAGGATAAAGGCTGAAAGATCGGAATCATAGCCTGAATATCCCGGACTCGCCGTTCGGGAGGATAGGCCCGAAACTGCGTTGTGTCCAGAACCGTTCCGATGAAAAGGAGCTGTGGAGAAGGAATCAGATGCGACTTCGGCACATTGATGGAGAACCCCAGCGAGTGCAGGAGTTCGGCCGTAGTCTGGAGGTGGGAGACGACTGCCTGGGACGAGCCCGCCTTCAGCAGCCAGTCGTCGAGGTAGGGGAAGACTGAAACCCCTGCCCGGCGCAGATGAGCTGCGACCACCGCCATCACTTTCGTGAACACCCGAGGGGCACTTGTAAGGCCAAAGGGGAGCACGGTGAACTGAAAATGCTCGGGGCCTACCGTGAACCGAAGGTAACGCCGGTGGGCCGGCAGGACGGGGATGTGGAAATATGCGTCCTGCAAGTCCAACGCTACCAACCAGTCTCCAGGGTCGAGGGCAGTCAAGACCTGAGCTAGGGTGAGCATCTTGAACTTCTCCTTCCGGAGGAAGCGATTGACGTTCCGGAGGTCCAAGATAGGACGCATGTCCTCCTTGTCCTTTTGGGCACCAGAAAGTAGTGGGAGTAGCAACCACGCCCTACTTCTGGGGTCGGAACACGCTCGATGGCCCTCTTGGTCAAGAGGGCTGTGACTTCCTTCTGTAGAAGCACCAAGTGATCCCCTGACATGCGGTGGAATTGAGGTGGCATGGCTGGGGGTGGTCTCGAAGGGGAGGGAGTAGCCCCTTCGGACAATGTCCAAGACCCACCTGTCCGAGGTGATGGTACGCCAGTGGGGAAGGTGATGGCGGACCCTGCCCCCTACTGGCGTGCTGTGCACCTGAAAGGAGGGACTAGGAGGGCTTGGAGGCCGCGGATGGGTTGGAGGTGGTGGCCTGACCCGCACGCTGGTTGCCCGATCCGCCACGGCGGAATCCACGTCCTCGGCCACGCGAAGACGCCTGCTGCGCGGGCCGGTGGCTGGGCTGCTGACGTGAAGGGGCGCCCCTACCGTGGCCACGATAGGGGCGAAAAGCAGAAGTCAGCGGAGGGCGTGTAGCAGAAAGGCCCAGGTACTTGGCAGTAGCCCGTGAGTCCTTAAAGCGCTCCAACGCATGGTCTGCTTTGGACCCAAAAAGACCGACTCCATCAAAGGGCATGTCCATGAGAGTATTCTGGACATCCCCTGAAAAACCAGTGGTTCTCAGCCAGGCGTGGCGTCTGAGCGCCACCGTCGTTGCAATAGACCTGCCCAGCGAGTCGGCGGTGTCAAGGCCACAACGTACCGTGTATTTAGCCGCATCCCTTCCTTCCGCAATGGCGCGGGAAAGCAGTGTCTGGACCTCCTCAGGACATTGGGGCAAAACATCCGCCACCGAATCCCACAGGGAGTGGGTATATCGGCCCAAAAGACAAGCGGTGTTAACGGACCGCAAGCCAGCACTGGAGGAAGAAAAACCTTTCTTCCCAAACTGATCCAGGCGTTTGGATTCCCTATCCGGAGGAGCGGTAGGGAAGGCGGTTTGGGAAGCGGAGGCTTGGACAACCAAGCTCTCAGGAGTGGGGTGGACAGAGAGAAACAGGGGGTCGCCCGGAGCTGGGCGATGGCGTCGTGACACGTTCCGATCCACAGGAGCCCCTGTGTTGGGCTTGGACCAGGCGCCCAAAAGAACGTCAGTGAGGGCGTCGTTAAACTGCAGCACAGTCTCCGCAGAGGAGGCTGCCGGCTGAAGCACCTCTGTCAAGTTGTTAGGCTTGACCGTCAAAGTAGGAAGTTGGAGACGTAAGGCCCCAGCTGCCCTACGCAACACCGTACCAAAATTGGCTCCCTCCTCCGTAGCCACGGGAGGAGACAGCATGCCAGTGTCAGGGGAAGTATCCAGACCACTGGCCTCCCTAGACTCTCTGTCCAGTCCTGATCGTACTGACAGTGTCGTGTCAGAGGGTCATCAGACCCCTCCCAGTCCAACTGGTCCTCCTCTGGTTCAAAATAAGGAGGAGGAGGGACAGTTGGGACCCAAGGTCCCATCGGCGCCGGAGCCGGCGTCGAGCGACGTCGGTCCGGATCCATGTCCGGAGCCGGAAGGAACTGGGGGACGACGCCGCCCGGAGCCCAGGGCGGCGCCGAGAACGGCACCGGAGACATCGGCGCCGGCGGAGGTGTCGTTAGGTCGACCGGCGTCGATGGGGGTTGTGGAGCCGGGATCGAGGCCGGGGCCGAAGCCGGAGCCGGGATCGAGGCTGGAGGCACGGGCGACGCCGGGGCCGGAGCCGTCGGCGACGCCGGAGCAACCCCATCAGGGCCCGCGGGGCCCGAAGGCGCACCGGAGGGGCCTGAAGGCCCGAAGAGGCGGGCCATGGCCGACAGGAATTCCTGCACTTTGGCCGGATCCGCCCCCGAACCCGGGAAGGGCGGGTATGGCGGGGGCGACTCCACAGGCATGTCCGGGGCCGCGGGGGCGGGGACGGTGCCGGGAGGGGCCTCAGCCGAGTCGCGAGACCGGCGAGGCGAAGTCCTAGAGCGATGATGCTTTTGGACTTTTGTGTTTCGACTTACCGGACGAAGAAGACTTCGACGCCGACGACCGGTGTGGACTCCGCGATCGACCCCTGGACCTCTCACGCGACCGGGGCTTCCGCGGAGCCGAATGCCGGGCCTCGAGGAGCTTTCGAGACCGCTCTCGCAAAGCTTTCGGGTGGAGGGCCTGGCAGTCGGTACAAGACTCCGTGTCGTGGCCTCGGCCGAGGCAGAAGAGACACTCCCAATGCGGGTCGGTGACGGACATCATCCGCGCACAGGCGCCGCATCGCTTGAAGCCGGGCATCCCTACGACACCTTGAAAGATGAAAAAACAGTGAAAAAATTCACCAAAAAGTATGGTAAAAAAATGACCAGGGCACTGCTCTTCCCGGATCTGCGCTTGCTGGCGCGGAAAAGAAGAACTGACGTCAGCGCGCAGGGGCGGCGTCTGAGCACTGCCCGCGACGTCATCCCGGCGATCACGACGCCGACGACGGACGCGGAGCCGCACGACTCCGCCTACCGACGCGCAAGGGTACTGCTACGCAAAAACTTTCCGGATCCAGCCTGACGCCTGGGGATATTCTAAGGTAAGGAATCTGTCACTAACGTGTCTCTTTCAGATATCACTGCAAGGCCAAGGTCCATCACTTTTTAAGACTAAGCCGAGATGGCATATCCCAGAGAGGACCCTGCAGTCAGGTTCAGCTAGGAATTTAGTAGTCCCCTCTTTCAGAAGAACAACCTGGGGTGGTAAAAGCTTTTTTAGGACCACGGCCCTACTCTGGACTAGCCTACCCTTGGAACTTAAAACTGCTCCATCATTATCAGTTGTCAGAAAATCTCTGAAAACGTGGCTCTTTGCATAACAATAGGAGATGTGCTCTAGTCACGGGGTATCATGGCCCATCACAAGGACACCAGAATCTGCAACCTCTTTTGGTCTCTTCAGCGCCAAGACACCTCGGGGCAGGAGTACGCGCTTTATAAATCTTTCATTGATTGATTCATTCGTACTTTGGCTGACAAAGCCTGTAGTTCACTTACTCTCCTGAGTAAAACTACCTTCAAAGAGAGGAATTATAGGCACACAAAAGGTGGGGCTAGAAGGGTGTCCCCAGAACCCTACTGTAGACATTATTAAAGTACTAGGAATAAACTGGGGGCGACATAGGAGGAATTATCCTTTTAAGACCTTCCATGAGAGCCTTAATAACTGGAATTTTAAGACAGACTGATGTTGTGAAGGTAAGCAGCAATTGATGCTAGATGAAAACATATGGCAGTGTAGGCTAGCTCGGATTTTTGCAAGTGTAGTAGATAGCAAAGGGGGGGGGGGGGGCTCACAAGCAAATATTCTTGACCAACTTATTATCCATATGGCACTGCCCAGGTAATGAGGGCACAGGTACCTAGAGACTAAGTTCAGGCATTTGGTGTTTTTGTGGGAGGCAAACAGGTCTACCACTGGGATCCTCTAATGGTGGAAGTATTGTTTGAGAACCTGGCAGTTGATCTTCCACTCCTGAGTTTCCTTATGTACTGCTCTTAGGATATCGGCAAAGTCACTGTCCACCTTGGCAGGTATTCCGATAATAAGTGTATTTGGTGGCATAGAGCCTAATGTCAGAACTGACTGGGCCAGCTGGACAATTGTGGGGAGCACATGCCCCCATTTCTGTATGCAATAAATAGATTGTGGTTAGGCTTTCCTGTTTTCAGTTTCCACTTTTGGTAAATTCTGGTGGTTTTTTTCCAGTCTTTTCCAGTTATTTCAATACTTTAAAAAAACAGTGGTTACAAATTTTCGTGCCATTAAAAACAGAAACAGTGTTTTTATGGTGTTTATGGAACGTTTTGCTTTTAGTATTGCTTGCTTTCTGCACTGATAGTGCATGGTATATAGAGTGTGTACATACAGTGTATATGAAGTCCAAGTACATTTTTACAAATCAAACTTATTGTAATACACCATACTTCTTCAGTAAGTCTTTGGTCATGTGCGCTCGCTCTTTTCTTCCCATGTAAACATTTATCTGTGAAAAGGGCCTCTCAACATAGGCGCTTGCGACGGGTAACGCCAAAACAGCCAGTACAGAATTTGCTAACTCTGGCCACTGACATAGCTTTCCATGCCAATACTGGTGCACCTGAAGATTATGATTCTCTGGGACAGGTTCTGCAACATATACGTTGAACTGGGTGCATATGCCCTCAGAGTTATTTAAGCAGTCAAAAATGAAGGAGTACTTTTCAAAGTCCAGAGAAAATTCACCTTTACTGAAGGGATCTAGAACTTATGCCAAGTATCACAGTGAGGCTTCATTGACTTCAAATGCCATAGTTGGTGAAGAGACATTCTATGCATCATAGGAAGAACCTTCAGTCGTGTATTGATAGTGATGTGAGAAAAAGTACACTCTTCTGCATTCTTCGATCTTTATAGGAAAACATGACTGTTGTAGTGGACATAATTAAAAAACTAGAGTCTCACATGTATTGTCTTTGGCATCATCACTAAGCAAAGATTGTGTAAACGGTCGCCACATGGATAATATAGCATTCACGGCCTCTAGGACTGAGAACCACTGGCTAAATGGCACAGTTGGGATGACTCTTTCTTTGATGACACACACAGCACAAAATGAGAAATATTTGCGTTTTAGTTCCCACGCATATCGAATGGACTACAAAAGTCAATAGCATTCTTGATTAACTCTGAAGATTGTAAAGATGCTTTCAGCATACCATCTAGCAAGTGGCAAGGATCTCTTACAGGGAAGCACTTCAGCTCACGTATCGATTTTGACAGGTCACACAACTTTTTCATATACGTAGCTGAATTACGGCAAACACAAACAATATCACTCCAATCTTTGTTGAACTCGGTAAGAACTATTTGAAGCAGCATTCCAAGTGACACTGAGGTCCATGTTTGATAAACGTCTGGCGTCATGTTCTCACTACTAACCCAGTTGCTTGGTGACGGCACTCTTTTCACATATACCTGTCACTACAACTTCTATTGAATATTTAAAGCCTGGGGTGTTTGCCAATTCATCTTCTATCAATACTGACTCGCTAGAAAAGAGGGTTGATGGTGCAAAGGGCTTCACCCATCTTTGTCTGTGGGTAAAAGTGGTGGCACATATTGGGAAAGATTCTTATGAAACCAGCCATTTCATCTATCAGTGAAAGAATCAAATGTAGCCAAATTATCAAATCTGATTATATTTCCTGATTTATAAAATAATTAAATAAGACCTAAAACATGCTTCTAAACCATACATCTTTAGACCAAAGACCACTAAACTGAAAAAAGCAAAAGGAAGAAACAACAATATTTTAGTGACACCCCTAAACAACAAAACTCAAGCAGAAGAATGTTAGCCCAGTCTTTCTTGCTTCTACCTTATATAACGTTACATTGTAATGGCCCTTTCAGGAAGAAATAAAAATGACTATTTCACTTCCCTTTTCCTTTCTTTGAATGGCAATTAAGTTTGTGATTGTGCAGGTGTTTAGCAGTGTTTATATGTTTACACTGGTGAGGGCTATTTCCATTTTGGTGGGGTTTTATCAGTCATTATAGGTTTAAACCTAAAACAGGATAGCCTAATTGTGGTCAAATTGTCTATTGCGACCACTTTGCAGCCTTTCAGAGTCTGGTCTGAAAGGCTCGAAGCCCCCGCAAACTGATGTGGTGAAGGCGTTCCTGTGTTGACCAGTGACCCTGAATGGCAATGTCGTCCATGTGAGCTCCCCAACTCACAAGGGATATATCTGTGTTTATGGTCACCTGCAGCCATCAAGAAACAAACTACCTAGTATCAAGTTGTTCTTGTTCCACCATTATATTTTAAGCTGAACATTGGTCATCACCAACACTAGATCCTCCCAGTCACTTGTAGCCACTCCGTTGCAACATATTCCTGTAAAGAATGCATGTATATACTTGCATTCGTTACTAGAGCAATATAAGACACTATAATTCCCTACAGCTTCATTATCAATCTCAATATCAGAAGGCACGTCTGGTTAGGTGAAAGCAGCCACTGAAATGCCATCACTTTCTCAATGCTGGTGTAAGATTTTTGTGTGACTTTATTGAGCTTAGTTCCTAAAAATATTTAGGTTTGTTGGTGGGGGTGGGGGGGGACAGAGGAGATGTGTTTTTACATTGATTATGAAACATTATCAGTGGAGGAGTAGTATAGCTTGAAAGTGTGTGGAACAGGCATTGCCTCACAATGTTTTGTTGTTCCAACACTTGAGACTGTGCTGAACCAGGGATCTACCTCACTATATATTCCCAATGACCTGTCGCTTGTGACAACTGCCTTGAGAGACACTCCTGTAGTATGCGAATTTGTAGCATGTGGTACTATGGCGATCCAGGACAACAACATCCCCAATAGCCTCAAAATATTTTACTTTTAGAGGACGTGAAGTCTGAAAAAGTTACAACCTTTGAAATGCGATCACCCTCTCTTGATTTGGATAGGCATTGCCTTTGTAGAGTTTAAAAGTGCTCCCAAGAAGTGATGAATCTGCTGAGGGCAGAGATTGGACTTTTTGGCGTTGACTGTAAACCCTAGCCTGTGCAGGAAAGACAGAATCAGTTACATTTAAAACACAATAAATGTTTATGTTTAAGATGATTTCCCTTCTTGGACTAGTTCTTTAGCGCATTTGTGGCATGCTTCTGGAAGATGCTTGACTAGCTTCTCCATCTGCTCCCTGTGATTCCTACCGTATTTGGAGAAGAGATTCATGGAATTGGCGATATGCCATTGTATTGCTGGCACCACAGCAATTAGTTTTTTTGCTACATCCCTTTTTCGGCTCTCCTTATCTGGAGTGGATGCATCCATGTACCCCGGGCAAATGCCCTTTTCCAAGCTGACTGGACAACCAAATAGGCCAGAGGGACGTGGTTACCGGATGTGGAGTTGGCCACTGGGTGCTGGTTTTTCCTCCACCTTAGGAGTGACCACACTGACTTTAACCGGCTCCTTAAATTCTCTGTCGGGTTTCTGTTAATGCTTTTCAGTATTGGCAAGAAAAGTACAGACTTTAAAGTTTTCGACAATGTTGCGACCAAAAAGTCTCCCTCATCTTCAACAACAACATGGAGCTTGAATTCATGATGATCAGTCGCTCTTTGTAAAACAGAAAGATAGGCCTCAGTGTCAACTGGTGGGGAAGCCTTGACTGGATAGGGGTTTGTTTGTGTCGTCGTGAGGTTCGATATTGTAATCATGCCAATATATCCTCCTCATTATCTGGTGGGTTTGTCTCCAAGTAGGTGTCCAGAGGCTTGAAATAACTTTTGTGATCTGAGTCATTGTATGTCAACTGCCTACTGTGGTGAATGTGACTGTGGTGGTGAAGGAATGTGCGTCAGTGGTGGTTCACCTAGCCTAACATCCCTGTGCTTTTTAGGAATGGGATAAGCCTGGAGCTCCTCTGAAATGTCCTCAAAGCTGTGTCTCATCTTTTTTGAGTAGTGTAAGGTAGTGTAAGGTCTGCTTTCTGTTTTGCAGGTCAAGCCAGGCTCTTCCCCGAGGATGGATGGATGGATGGATGCGGAGCTCGCGTTGCCCAACATTTGGCACCTTTGGAAAGTCAATGGCTGGTGTTGTATCGCTCAACATTGAGGCTGGAGTGAGGGGTGTTTTGAAGCCAGTTTCAAAGCAGTCTTCGATGCCAAGGGTGTCAACTTGGTGCTTCAGGGTCACAAAGGTGTGGCTTTGCCTTGAGGTTCAGAAACCTGAGCCAATTAGACTAGGGGCAGTGGCCAAAGCAGACTGGGGAGGCAACTTGCCCACAGTTTTGGGGCTCGATACCAGGCACGCTTGAGACTGTTTTCGAAGTTGAACCTGGAGGTTTGATTCTAAGGTGCAAGTCGCATTATTTGTTACCTTGGTGTAGCCTGTGTCCTGGGCGAAGTCTTTTGATGGGGGCCCAGAAGGACCTAAAGAAATACATCTTAACCAGATGGAGGAAAAACACATTCTGAGATGGAGCCTTTGTGCTGGCATATTTTTCAGGGAAGAATCAGGAGACTGAAACCCACTTTGAAGAAAAACAACTTGCAAAGTATGTGCTAACCACTAGATGGAAGGAATGTGCAGAGCACATATCAATAGCAGCACACTCTACAAACCTTCATCCCCCCAAATGTGGCACACCAACACTAACTTTGACAAGGTCCTTAAAGTTATCCACTAAGAAATTAAGCATGGTCTGTAGCACTGGTAAAAAAAAGAATTAGGTCATCTTAAATGTCTTGGAAATAACCCTCCTCTTCTACATGCAGGGAACTACGGCTGGGTGGTACACAGAGGCATCCTCAGGCAGAGTAGGCTTTAAGTGGTACATTTCTAAAGTGGAGGAATCTTGAGCATCTACCCTGTAAGTATGCCATGTATTGTCCTGTTTTTCTGTTGAGCTCAACATATTCAATAACTCCGATCCTTACAGGAAGGCTTACAACCAAGATATTGCCACCACATAATTGCTAAGCTGTAGCTTCAGTCAGTTCTTCGATAACTGTCTACTTGCAATCCCCTTCTGAAACTCGCACTCCACTAGTATCTCCACTGTCAGATGCTCGTTACCGCACCAGCAAAAGAGTTACTCAAGACTACTATAATTGGTAGGCAGCTGCTCTTAACAGATATGGAAGCAAAAGTAACGTCTCAATTTTGATACAGCGGAAAGACTAAATCCCAAGTACCTTGGGTTCTGCTTAGTATCTTTCACATGATAGTGCAAGGAAAGGAAGCTATAATTTGGGAAATATTTGTATCCGTATGGTCAGCAATTTGATCCAGAATAATCAATCAAATTCTCAATCAACTCTATAATACATAAACCTTTTTAAATCAAGGATATCTCAAGACCCAAGAAAAATGCAAACACAAAACTAGAATAAAAGGAAGAGGCAAGGCCTATGCAAATAAGTCCTACAAAACAAATACTGAAACTCAACACAGGAGAAAAATGCTAATTTAACATATAAAGCTGAAAGAAATTAGAAATCTTAAAGTACAAGAATTGAGTGTAGCCCCTGTTAAAGATATTCATAAGAGAACCACATAATGTCACTAGATGAACCACAAGAAGTGTCAAAAGCTCAGGATGCCGATTTCAGCTTTAAATTTTTTTTTTTTTAAACAATTATTATTGCAGGTATCGTGATCTTACAACTAAACTCCAAAAGAGAACAGAGCCCTAGGCAATTAAGTTCAATTACTAGACTAATAACATTATGGAAGTACAAATGAAACATTAAACCACATGCATGAGGTAAAGCTTGTGTTCCGACTCAAAACAAAAGCAAAGATAAGAGTAGGGTAAACCAATTGTCTTGAAAGAGAGAAAACCACAGACCACCAAATCACAATATTTAGTCATATGGGAGACCTTCACTATACAAATTAGCAGAAACCAACACAGTCTGTTTGGTAAACTCATTTTAAGTTTAATAAAATGTAATTTATTTTGTAGCTCTTTGCACAAAGAAACAGTGCACACTTTTGGGGGGCGTGGCCAACAGGCTAAGATGGCGGACGCTTCTGCTTGAGGCTCTGACTCCCTGACCCATTAGCCGGTAGATATCCTAGCCTACAGTTACTCCACAATGTCATCCTGGGACGTACAGCAAGCCTGAAGATCCCAGAGCACCCTGCTGGCTGTCTGAGGTGCAGGGTGTTGTGCAAACGGGCCAGAAAAGATCAGACTGGTGTCGGGCCTGGGCCTGCTCTGTGTGGCACCGCTGGGAGCGGGTAACGGGCGCGGTCCGCACTCAGACCTCTCAATATACTGCTCATGCAGCCGACTATCATCCTGAAACCTGTGGGTGCGACGGGGAGCAGCCGCCCGCGTCGTTACCGGAGAGGCTGCGGAGCCCTTCTGATGCTGACTCACGGCATGAATCCGGGCGCAGGTCGGGGGCCCTGCCTGGCGAGGCCTGGTCCGGGGGCTCAGTGAGAGTGTAGCTGCCTGTCTTGGTAGCTGGTCGGGCGGACTGCAATCGGGTATGTGACCTGCTCATCTACCGCCAGCTGTCTCGCCTACTGAGTGAGTGCCGACCGAGAGTGCGGTGGGCTGCTGGCGTGGACATTGTTGCTGGACGAGATGGGGCACTGTGGTGTGATAGCTAACCCGCTGACCTGTGGTGACAGTTCCGGAGGGCGGTGGCACTTGAGGTGAGTGCTAGTTTATGGATCCTCGGCCCCCTTTGCTGTAAGAGATTCCCCCCCCCCAGCGCGCCCGTGGCTCAGTGGGCTTGGAGTTCGTCCTGGGCCATGGCTGCGAAGCGTGCGGGCTGAGGGACTTTCACGAACCATCTGTCTTGCGGACCCCCATTCCGGTGTAGCAGTTACTGGCCGCGCCCGGGGGTGTATCGGGCCCAGGCTGCGAATCGAGAAGTTGGGGGCGAAGCGGAGACGTTTTTCCGCCTGGTTGCAGGGGAAATCTACGCTGCCTGTGCTGTGTCTGCTGTGAAGGACCCGGGGGTCGGATCGGGCCCAGTTCGTGGAGGTGCGGCGGTTCTCTGCTATGCAGCTGGGGGAAGCCTCTCTCCCCCCTCCCTTCATTGATTGCCATGTTCGGGCGAGCCCGGATCGGGCCTTTGCCGCGTGGTTCGGGGAGGGCCGCTGCCCTGACATCTACCCGACATTCTCCTTATCCGGTGGTGACTAGGTGGACCCGGGGGTCGGATCGGGCCTAGGTTGGAGGGTGTGGATGCTGTGAGGACTTGGGGCCAGCCTGGGCCCAGCCTGCACCTTATAGAAGTAGAGTGACCTTGGACAAGTGGGGTGGGCTTGGACCTGGCTGTGACCCCCTCGCCTGCTGCTTGGTGTGCCCTGGGCATCTGGGGGGCCGCTCATCACAATAAAGTCTGTTGTACTTGGACCACCTTGCACTGTAGACTAGCACATTTGTCCTGGGGGTCCGGGGTGCTGGCGGGGAGGGGGAGTGGAGCTGCTCTAGTCGTCAAATGTATCAGCAGAAGTGTACTTACTAGCCCTGATGGAGTCCCAGCAGTGAGTGTGTTCTGGGGGCCCCTCCATTGGTAGTGTGGGTCCGCGCCTGAGGGTGAATAGACACCTTGACATCCCCTTGCTGCTGCGGTGGGGTTTGGAACTGCTTTGTGGATTGCAACTGCACCTGTGCTACCTGTGGGGAATACATTAGTTGTGTGTGGGGGGGGCGGGCGGAGGTGTGGGACACGAGCAGCACTAACAGACTGTAATTGCAGAGGGTGGGCAACTGCTGGGGAGTATTGGGGTAGGGGACAATTTCTGTGGGGGGGGGGGGGAGCGTGTGGTACAGTTAAGCTTGAGGGCCTTCTGTCTCAGCTGAGGCGCCTGGTGTGGGAGGAATACTACAAGCTGGCATTGACCTGTTGAGGTGCTCTGCTCCTAAGAGTGTGCGCTTAAGAGACATCCCGGAAAGTGGGTTATTTGTCCCACCTCCTGGGCACACAGGGGCCATGCTGAGTGAGACTAGGGACTGGATACACTAGTACAACAGGGGGTCATCTTCTATTCCCTGTAGCCCTATGTAACAACATCACGGGGCTGGCAGAGAGTAAGGTGACAACGTCCCAACATATTGGTCCACTAGAGTCTGGGGTGCTGACCTTGGGCACTGCATATTGCAACACGCACACAGCAAATGGGAGCACCATGCAGGCCGGTGGATGCCCACGGCTCAGTAATTGGTCATGGGACGCCTTCGCTCCAACCCCCCACCTACCCTGTCAGGGCCCTCCCGGTTGCTGGGTAAATCCCCGGAGGGTGACTCTCAGATGAGATCAGCACCTACGGACATGGCACTAAATGACAGGATGGACACGTGTTATCTGCAGTGGAGAAAATTGGCGCGGCACTGGAAAGCACAAGGACGTCGCTCGAAAGCAAGACAGATAAAATAACTATAGATTTTAACCGACTACGTGCTGACCAGCGTAAACTAGCAGACAAGCAGCGCACAACCGAACTGCAACTGGGAGAGTTGCAGCCAATCATGCAAGAGCACACATCTACGCTGCAAGAGCTCATGAGGGGCATATCTGCTTTAGAAGACAGAGTGGAAGACGCGGAAGGTAGAACGTGCCGCAACAATATACACGTGATTGGCTTACCAGAGGGCGCTGAAGGACAAGATGCAGTGAGATTTACTGAAGCCTGGCTGCGCGAATGGATGCCCCAAACGGAGCTATCTGCGAAATTTGTTGTGGAACGGGCGCATCGAGTGCCGGCGCGGAGGCCGCTGCCAGGGGCCAACCCCCGTCCATTTCTCTTACGTCTACTTAACTACAGGGACCGTGACGGCGTCCTCCGCGAGGCCCGTCAGCACCAGGAGATTAAAATGGACAGTGCGGTATTGATGTTGTTCCTGGATTACACTGTGATGGCCCAGAAACATCAGCATTCTTTCCTGGCTGCTAAAAAGTGCCTACGAGAACTGAATATACGCTATTCACTGCTTTTACCCTTGCGCCTCCGGGTAGTAGAAAATGGCAGTACTATCGTCCTGAAACCTGTGGGTGCGGCGGGGAGCAGCCGCCCGCGTCGTTACCGGAGAGGCTGCGGAGCCCTTCTGATGCTGACTCACGGCATGAATCCGGGCGCAGGGCGGGGGCCCTGCCTGGCGAGGCCGGGGGCTCAGTGAGAGTGTAGCTGCCTGTCTTGGTAGCTGGTCGGGCGGACTGCAATCGGGTATGTGACCTGCTCATCTACCGCCAGCTGTCTCGCCTACTGAGTGAGTGCCGACCGAGAGTGCGGTGGGCTGCTGGCGTGGACATTGTTGCGGGACGAGATGGGGCACTGTGGTGTGATAGCTAACCCGCTGACCTGCTGACACCCCAGAGATGCGTGGGACTGAATGAAATCGGCGGGCCACGTGAAAGCGGCAGCACGACCTGTTGCAGGAGAGAGAACCCCTGGTACAACACAGCGGCGCAATCGCGGCAGGCCTGGGCGACCCAACCGGACTGGACAGCTAGTGGCGGTACCTAATCTAGAACAAATGATCTCAGAACGACGGAGCGCCCTACAAACAGCAGCAGCACTGCACCTGGAGACCCGCGCCTCAGACCTAGACAATGACAGAGCAAAGTCCACTAGTGAAGATGACTCCATAATTGGGCACACGTCAGATTCGGATACAGCGCTGCCAGAGGAGATGCCACAGACGGTGGACCATATCATCTGACCTTACATGTTAGACCTCCGGGCACACCACTAGGACATAGTCGACTTAGGACTCCTATCTTTTGAAATGTCTATTGGCAGCACCTCGGGGTACCCCTTCACTATCCTCCACCCCCCCCGCTTTGCGGGCAAGCTACATCGCAAACTATATGTTGGAAATGGCTACGATGAAAAAGCCCTCTGGCACTGTACCATTGGAACTGAGCACGAGCAACTGCACTGGCTAACAGTATATGTAGTCAAATGGGTACAAGGGGGCGGGGGAACCAGAAAAGGATGACCTCGCCCCCATCCTTCACAGGAAATGCACATAAGGCCCACCATACATGGGGGTGCACACTTGTTGCCAAGAGTTGGCGCACCAGTTTGAGCAGATCCCTGCTGCATATCTGTTACGCTATTGTTTTATGAGTGGAGTTCTGTTAGTTGTTACAACGGCCCCGTTGCTGAGCAATATTGCCCTATATGCCGCGATCACCCCATCACACACAGCACAGGTAGGCGTCCGAGCAATTACTGCGCAGGGGGCCAAGGTGGCGCAGGTTACACACTACTGCAGCGACAATGGCGCACATAAATATAATAATATGGAATGTGCGGGGCATGCACATACCTGCGCGTCGCTATTCCATATACTCTTACCTTAAACATAGGTCTACCCGTATAGCCCTGCTCCAGGAGACCCACCTGACTGCCTTGGAGGCTGACCGTTTGAGGCCCCGCTGGCGTGGGCAGGTCTTTGCTGCTGGCTGCTCCTCCTACGCGAGAGGGGTGCTGATCTGGGTGTGGGCGGGAACCCCCTGTGCGGGGGAGGAAGTTAAAGCTGACCGAACGGGAGATATGTGTTCACAAGGGCGCGCCTGAATGGCGCACTGCTGATACTAGGTGTAATATATGCCCCTAATGTAGAGCAGAGGCAATTCCTTCAGTCTTTGTCGGCTATACTGGCATACTGGAGCGAGCTTCCGTGGTTGATTGGTGGAGATTACAATGCGGTTATTGACACGTCCCTGGATCGTTCCTTTCCCCCACTGGCTAGTACACACTCATTGACTAACGCCAGAGCGTTGAAAGACTGGCTGCACCAGTGGACGCTGTCAGACTTGTGGTGGACACGGTACCCTAACAGGAGAATATACTCCTACTATTCAGCGCCACATGGGCTACATGTACGCATAGACCAGATAGTGGGCTCTCCAACACTCCATCACATGATAGATCACATGGAGTACCTTGGCCGTACGCACTCAGACCATAACCCGCTACTATTAAGTCGAAATGGGAGGCCCCACGCCCGGCAATACCCACTTGGCGCCTCCAGCTGTCGGCTTTGGAAGAGGCACCATTTCGGGAGGCAGTAGGTGCTGCCACAGCTGAATACTTTGAACTCAATGAGGGATCAGTGGGGAAAAGGCTAATGGAATGGGAGGCCTTTAAAGTAACCAAAAGGGGTAAATGCCTCGGCATTAATTGGAATATCCGGAAAAACATAGAGGAAGCTGTGGGGAAGATAGAAAGTGAGTTTATGCGCTTAGAAGCGAAATGGGCGTTCAATCCAGATAAGTTAGCGGCCCTAGAAGCAAAGCGAGGTGAATTGGCAGAATTACTGGATCGACTTAGATGCGTAAATTACACAGCACACACCGACAGAGTACATGCACAATCGGACTGTGCGGGCAGCCTTCTAGCATGGCTCATATGACAAGAGCATATATCGCACCCTGTACGAGCCTTCCGAGATGTAACTGGTCTGCTGCTTTATGCGCAAGCTGCTATACACGTGGAACTGACCCACTACTATAGGGCCCTATACACATCAAGATGCACCTTTAGTGACGCACAATTAGGTGCCTTCATCTCCCAAATCACATTTCTGGTCATAGATCAGGAGCAGCTGATATAGCTGGTAGAGCCTTTCACGCCTATGGAGATTGGTGCGGCGATACGGGCCCTAGCCACAGGAAAGTCGCCGGGCACGGATGGTCTTCCATCCAATTATTACAAAACCTACACACATATAGTGACACCACGCCTACAGCTGTTATTTAACACAGCACTTGACAGGGCATTCTACCCCCTTCTATGCGGGAGGCACTGCTTGTTCCTTTGCCCAAACCAGACAAACACCCGTCTGACCCCGGTTCATACCGCCCATTGGCTTTGCTAAATACAGATTACAAAATACTGGCTCAGCTGCTAGCTGATCGGCTGGCTCCACTGGTGCCGGCGCTGGTGGGATCCGACCAGAACGGCTTTGTCCCAGCACGCAACACTTTGCTGAACCTCTGTCGCTTTTTCAGAGTCTCCGCCTACTCCCCCCTGCATTGGCCATATTCGGGCTGCCTGGTCCTAGACCTGAAAAAAGAATTTGATTCCTTGGAGTGGAATTAGCTCTTTTCGATACTTCCCAAATTTGGAATCACAGGCCTTTACCTTCGCCTGGTCCGGTTATTGTACATGCAGTCGACAGCCAGGGTGAAGACAGGCTGTTACATCTCTGAGCCCGAACCAATCAGCTGTGGCACCCATCAGGGGTGCCCACCCCTATCCCCGTTGTTATTCGCACTGGCTGCGAAACCATTGGCAGCGGTTCTTAGAGAACGGGGCGCAGAGTGGGGTTTTCCCCTGGGGGACGATGTACAGGCAGTGTCTCTATACCCAGATGATATTCTGATTTACCTTAGGGATGTACGCTCCCTCCCATAGACTTTAACACACACACTTATGACATTTGCGACCTTGTCGGGGCTGCGTGAAAATTGGGACAAGTCTTGTCTATACCTCTTTAATCAAGGGCATATGGACCCGTTACTCCGTTTTAATGGGGCACGCATTAACTGGCAACCCGATACGTTCTGCTATTTAGTAACCTTATTTACCATCAACAGGAAAACCTACTGGAGGGAAATCTAGGGAGAGCGATTACCGCGTTGCGCTCACAAATGTCCTTCTGGCGCACACTCCCATTATCGGTCACGGGCCGGGTTACCCTAATGAAGATGGTGGTACTTCCTAGGTTGCTGTATTATTTCACCAACCTACCCAATTATGTGGTGCCAGCCCTGTTCAAAAGATTTGAATCTGTGATAAGGGAGTTCATCTGGAACGAATCCCGCTGTCGAGTAACTCTTGTGAAACTTTACCTCCCAACAGATAAAGGCGGCCTCCTGGTTCCCAACATGGAACAGTATTACTTAGCATCACAGCTTCAATGGGTGGCGGGTTGCAACTATCTGACACCGGCACGGAAGACCCACCTTGGTCCCTAGCCGACACACTCCGCATATTCCATCCATGTGCTAGATGCAAGCGGCCTGAGCAACTCATTAATATTTGGTCATGAGAATTGCAATCACGAAAATTTCCAGCACGTGTTCTAGGAGTGAATTCAACTCCGAATTCCCTTCACTTTTAAGAAAGAGTGACAGAGTTATAATTTAATAATGGATACTCACTTAGGCAAGGCATGCACTAGAACAATCTCACTATATTATTAGAATAGGTGTAGTGGGGAATACTAATAGTTTGTCTGCTTCCTTTGCAGTTCCCGCACATTGTGTCCTCCCTCCTGATGTGACCTGTCTCTTCTTGCTGGGGAAGAGTGGTGTGGCCATTTCCTGTATATTTCCTCATGTCTCCCCTCGGACAGTGCTTTCTGAACGAGTGTGAAATCTGACTCGTAGAGACGCTGTTCTCTGGGAGCTTGAGGAACTCCTCTTCGTTTCCGTGGAATCAGGCCAGGACCCAGGTTAGTGGTGATTCTGCTGGTGACAGATGGGCAGGGGCAGGAATCTTACCAGGTGGTTCGCAGACTCGCTACAACTTCACACAGTGACAACGATGACACCGACCAGGCAACGGTGGGAAGCCGACAGGGGACACCCATTCACAGATAAGGAGTGGACAGAGATACTGAATAGCCCCACATACATCCCATGTAACTCACGTTTTAGGCTCATTCAATTTTATGTAATACATAGGGCCTACATCACTCCAGCAAAAATGAATACGTTTTATAAGAGGATAGATGTGGTGTGCCTCAGATGTCAGCAACTAGATGCTGACCTGTTGCACATGCTGTGGACTTGCTCAGCCTTGCATACTTACTGGCAGCAAGTCTGTGCAGCCCTGGCGGCGGCCACGGACCGTCGACTGGAATGCACATGGGAGGAGTGCATGTTACATCTCTATCCTAGAGGTAAGAGACTCACCTCCCACTTCCTTGATTTAGGTATGCTGACTGCCAAGCGAATGATCACAAAACGATGGAAGAAGCCCGATCCCCCTGTGCCATTGGCGTAGTGGCGGTCACTGCTAGTGTGGGCCAGAGAAGAGGGCAAAGCACTCCATATCGAAGATATTAGAGGTCTTCGCAAAGAACCTATTGCAGCACAGTGGGAGGCCATCATGCAAGCGTTTCAGGGGCATCTGCAGCAGACTTTCCTGACGTTCTTGGTGGTCGAGAGGGGGGAACCCGGGGCTGAATAGTCATCTCACTTAGTGGGGGGTCTGTGTTACTCGCAACCCCCACAACCCTCCTCCTGTCCCCTGATATTCGCTGTGAGAGCGCCAGGCCCATCCTTGCAGTGGGTAGTGGGGGCTGCCTTGGTGCGTGACTTGTGGGAGCAGTACGTGTCATCACAGGCACCCAGCATGCATTTATACAGCACGGGCAATGCGCTGGACTGATCACAAAACGCCAAATAAAACAATTATGTAGCACGCACCCCCAAGGCGCACTTTGCCAGCAGATGTCCATGTACACTATGCCGCACACACTGCCTAACCATCTGACATAGCGTCTTGCATCCCACGGGGAGAAGCGAGCGCCATAGATACTATCAAATAGGTCCTGAGAAGTCGTTACCGGCAAATGCTTAGAAGTTGTTGCTGATACTGTTAAACTTTGTCATAACAATCATCTGTTTCAGACCATCAAGTAGTAAGAGAAACAGTTTGGACTCAATCATAGACATGGTAAGCTTACAGGAATGTAATGTTATAGGAACAGTTGTGGCAACTGTTAGGCATGTATACAACGAACTTCCAAAATGTCCTGGTGCTGCCAATTTCCTGTAATGATATGAGAATGTTGCATGCATAACTACCTGTAATTACAACAAAATTGAAAATTCAATAAACAGATGTAAAAAAAAGAAGAAGAAAAAAAAAAGAAAAACAGAGCACACTTTAGGATCAATGTTGAACAGCTAAACAGCAGAACTGCAGGGTATGTTCCGGGTCCGTTACTTCTAAATAAAAATAATTCAATGTCAATATTGAACCACAAAAAAGAGCAAAGACGGTGTGTAATGCAATCTCTTTAGTTAAACAGCAGTGATAGAGCCCCCTGATGACCCAATTTCAGTGCTTTGAAACAGGAATGATCTAGGATACTCAGCACACATTTTCAGTGATTTAGTAGCAAATGATACAGTTACAGGGCACCCAATCTCAACTTTCACAAGAATCCCCAGTAAGTTGATCCTAAAATATACATGAAAAAAGGCAAAAATATGAACTCAATAATAAAAAAATAAGGAAAAGCCGAAAGATTATCACACAGGTAGATCACACAAAAAGTATATTTAAAGCACACGTTTACACCACATGCCCCACCGTGAACTCATGTAACTGGCACCATGAAGTCAGTCAAGTCACAAGCTGGATGCTATACAAAACCCTTAAAACAAGCATCCCTGGCAGTTGGGCTATGACAGGAAGGCCAAAGAATCGTATAAAACAGCCTTGAAGCTCTATCATAAGGCAATGAAAGTAGCTCAGAGCGCATTGTTTGCGATCAAATTGAGTTCTCTTACAACTCTTCTCAGGAAATTTTCAAAATTGTAAAATAATTCTTGAATCCCAAAGCTTGCAGTCCTACTATTCCTGCCTCCTCTGACTTATGTGATAAGCTTTCAGTATTCTTCGAGAAAAAGATTAAAACAAAAAACAAAAAAATCAATGCTGCACTGTCCTTGGCCCATGTGGCCAAAAGTCCGGAGTTCAGTGGCAGTGAGAACTGGCCGTCCAACTTTATTTCTTGCTTGTTGCCTAAATTTGGGTTTTTACACTGTAACAAATACTTTGTGCCCTCTCACAATGTAAGTCCGAGTCACCTGGAGATCCGTGTCCATCAGTTATTTTGGCATGGCTAGTGAGGTTATCGCTCCTGTGTTCCAGCAACTTTTTAACTGTTCTATGCAGCGCCAAGACGCCCTTGGGCATAAGTGCGCTATATAAATCTATAAATCAAATCAAATCTATGGACTCTGCGAGAGTACCTCCCTGCTGGAAAATGGCTAAAGTGGTCACTCTCCTAAAAAAGCCATCTGCCAACCTGGAGGTTTTGTCCAACTTCTGTCCCATATCTCTGAAGCCTGCAGCCTATAAAATTCTGGAAAAATTAGTCAATGCTCAGCTGTCCTCTTATCAGGAAAATAACTCCCTCTTGCAAAACACTCAGTCAGGATTCCGCTAGTGTCACAGCATAGCATGAAAACAGCTCTTTTGGAAGTCAGAGACTATTAAAATCACACGGGACAAAGGGGAAATTGTCGCCCTCATTTTACTTATCTATCTGAGGCATCTGATGCTGTTTCACACTGCATTTTACTTCGACATCTCTCGGAGGGTGGCATAGGTGGGACTGCTTTGAGATGTCTAAATTCTCTTTTGCAGAGTGGAGGGACCAAGAGCCGTGGCTTGCCCATGGTTTGTCATCAAAGAAGCTTGTCTTTGGGGTGCCCCAGGGTTCTTATTTGAGCCATGCTATTCAACATCTACTTAGCACCCCTGGCCAAATTAATAGAATCCTACGTTTTTAAGACTATCTTTTATATAAATGACATGCAGCTACCTTTGACAGTCGATTCCTCTTCCTCCATCAGAGTTGAGGCATTAAAAGCTTCCCTCTGGGCTACGCTGCACTGGCTGAGAGAGAGCCACCTGCTATGTAATGGTTATAAACCGATATCCTCCTGTTTGGTCATATGAAAGAGCACTAGCTAGTGGCCTAAAAACCTGTTTCTTTTTCCTGGTCCCTCTTCACTAGCCAGGAATCCGGTTGTAAAAATAGATGACAAGCTGTATTTTTAACCTCAAATCACCTCTGTGTCTGGCACCTGATTTTCTTTACACAGATCCCTCAGGAAGTGCTTGGATCTCCCACCCTTAAACACATGCAAGTCAGTAGTTCATGAGCTTATAACTTCAAGACTGGACAATGCTAACAGCCTGTATTTGAGTCTCCCGGGCAAAATGACAAGGAAACTTCAAATGCAGCTGCTCATCTTATCTTGGATATTCATCAGGTGATAGATAATACATTATTATCTCTGAGAGCTACATTGGCTACCAGTCAAGAAGATGATTTTCTTTAAAGCTCTTGCCATTATACACCGATCATTCTATAGGCGGGGTCCCAGTTCCTGATTAGGAGCATCAGGCAGTATCAGCCTTCCAGATAGCTGCATTCGGCCACAGATTTGCTGGTTACCCTCCTGAGGTTTTGCCGGCTAAATCTTGGTGTCCTGTCTTTCATGGTTTTGGCTGGTGGCGAATGGAACTCGTTACCATTTTCTATCCGGGCTATTTTGTATAAAAAGTCTTTTCGTAAAGCTCTAAAAACTCATCTCTTCTCAGCACATTAGTGTTCCTTGCACCTATCCTTATGTTGAGTGTGTAGCGCCGGGACACTCAGAGTAGCTATGTGCTATATAAATTCCTTCATCCCTCTACCATTCTCAATTTGCAAGCATATTAGAGCAATTCAGCCATACAACAATCAATATAAAAATTAAATTACAAGAAAAGATAAGATGGTGGGGAATTAGTTAAAACACCAAGTAACACAACCATGACAATTCAACCACAAAAAGACGAACTATGGGGATTTACAATAGTAGACTAACACACAGGCCTGAGCGAAATGTAAGTAACAATGGTGTAATTTCAGGAACTTTGCATTACGCTTGCTCCGCAAAATTCCCAAAATGACATCATTATGCCATGTGTAATTACAAAGCCATATTTATAGCGTGGGAACAATGCAAAAAACCAGAATGCACACTGCTGTTGTTCGCGGCAACAGTGTTTTGGTGCTTTTTTTATTTTACTGTGAAATGCATCTTTGCGTCAAAAATTGAAGTGAGGACACATTCTACAATATAGCGCAAAATGATGGATTTGCATTCAACTTAATTTTGCATAATTTTCCCAGTATTTTGTAGAATTATGAAAAAGCAAATTACATGAATTTCACAGACCCTTATAAACCAAGTCAATGCAATTTTCTACCAAAGACAGAGAGGCTATGCAAAAATATCAATAGTCACCATATTGAAAGCTCAATGCAAGAAAAGAAAAAAATGTCAAAAAGTGGATCTTTTAGTGTAAAATACAAAACTATTGAATAAGTAAAGGACTTTAGGTAGCTGACACTTGATAAAAGTGAGAATACACAAACTGACAAGCACAATATTTCCATATACCTACCCTAAGGCATAAATGCTCATTGTTCCCTCTCGAGGAGCCTTGAACTCATAATACTGCTTTCAGTGCTTGATACACACCATTCAGCAACATTCACAAGTACCACATAGTGTATTTAAGATCTCTCTCTCTCACACAATTGCTTTTAGCCACTCTTCCTGTGTCCCAGTCTAAACCTCATGGTAGCAGTGCTATTAGTAACTCTACACTTGTGTGAAATGTATCCTCACCTCCTCGGCTTTCCTCCTTCCCTCCCATCACCTGCTTCATGAGAGATCCCAGCTTGGGCTGCCGCTTGTCTGAAGAATCTGTAGCACCACAAAAATACCAGCTTTTGCTATCTCTCTCTTACATATTGTAGGGGTGTCCCCACCAACAATACTATTACAATTTAAAGTGGTCATCTCATCCTGATAGTTTCAGATGAGAAGAAAGGAGAGAGGAAAAGGGGAGAAAGTCAAAAAAGGAGAAAGCACAGTAAAAGAAAACATTGATAGAAACCCTTGATTGGTAGGAAGTGACAGCTCTCTTCCCAATCTATTCTAGAAAGTAACGCTACAAATGCAGCAACAGGTAAAAAAATAATTATTTCATGAAACTGGGTATTGGTGAAAGCTCACATTTCTTCCCATCCTCGTCTCCTTCATTAGACATTTAAGGTATGAATGCGGCATCAGCCAATTGTAGAAACGTTTAGATGCTTTAATTCAAGGTTTTCATTAAATGAGGCTCCATCTGTAAAGGTGTGGATTACTTAACTATCAGAGAGCGGAAGGAAATATTGCAAGGTTGTTGGTAGCATTTCATCAGCTCAACACACTTATAATGGTGTGAGATATCTCTGAATTGTGAGATATCTTCGAGTTCCTCAGTACCAATCTCAGAAAAACTAATGAATGGTTACACAAGGGCTCACTAATAAATAACTTTTTAGGAGTTTGGCTTCGCTATCGATTTTCTAACACTATTAGAATTTATGGCTGTGATTTTGTAGGAACACTGCGAGAGGAATCTGAAAAGCATAGTAATAGATTCTTTACTACTACAGTGCTGAATGGTATGACAAAATGCTCTCTTTTTGAAAATGAGAGCTAGTGCTCTATTTCAGGTTAGTTCCCCACATAAAACCCGGCATGACAAAGCGAAATGTTTATATAACAAATCATGTGCCCAATCACATGCAGGATACCGCACAGTTAGGAATGCACCAGAAAAGGATGAGGCACACACAATTGGTGGCACTAAGCACAAATCCTGATGCAACTTCTGTCAAAGTATGAGATCATTTTAAAGAAGATGAAAGGGAAAGGAGTAATTTGTTAACATATGATGTACATAAGATAATGCCAATAATGTTAACTTCTCCTAGTTATCATTTTTTGTGATTTAGAGCATAAACTGTCCAACAGTAATACCCACCACAAGGGAAAGTGGAGTGTTCATGGAATGAAGGTAGATTCAAAGTAACTCTTCTGAAAAGCCTGATGTTATAATTCAACAAACTCTTGAATGGAATGGGGATCCCCCAAAGCATTATTTACCAAAACATAAAGCAAATCAGAAATCAACAGACTTCCTGTACATGGTACAGACCATGTGGACTATTGCCACATGTGGCACAAGACTAGCACCCAGGGCTACCAAAAAACTAAGGTAGAATGCAGACACATCCCATTAAAAATTACTGTACGTGGGTTAGGGGCCTATTCAGGGAACAGAGTCAGGCTCTTGCTGGTTCAACCACTAATTTCAAATGCCAATTACTGCCTTTAAAGCTAAGAACATCAATGGGAGAGTGTTAAGCCCTACTGACAACAATATTTCCAGGAATTTCCATGGCTGCATGTCATCTTACTTGTTTCAGCTATATGACAGGGACGGATACACAAGGGAACAGAGCAGCAGTGCCAGGGTTCATTGCCCATCATCAGCTATGAAATCCAATGAGAAGGGGGCCATGACATTTTGCCATGTCTATGACTAGAAGGCAGTACCAAAGCATTTTGCTTGCTGTCACCATTTCCAATAACAGAGGGGCAAATACTGAATTTATGGTCCATGAAGTGCTTTGATAATTAATTCCAAGGTCTCCTGCATGTCAGGCACCAGCACTATGAAACAGACAACAGCAAGGACATCTTCTATAGCACAAATTCTCTGGGTCAATGTCAGCGCTCTCTTTATTGCAGGCATGACTGGGTCTGGGACAAGTGTCAGCGATTCCTACCATCAATATAAAGAGGAGAAAATGATCATACTAGATGCCACAAGACAACAGTAAAAAAAACATTTCAGGCAAGATGATAGATGGAAATGCAGTACAGGAGGAAAATGGCAGGAGAAAGTGACAGCAGACAGAGCTGTTGCAGTGGTGCAACCTCAATTACCTGAGCTGTTCATGTGCACAGAAGTAAAGCCACTCAGAGTATTGCGCCCGCTCATCTCAGCGTATCCGGGCATAGAGTTGATGATGGCCTGCAAATACTTCTCCTGCTCAAGGCTGGTGGAGTCTGTCTGAGAGGGCCCTAGGAAAGAAAAAGAGGAGTGTGTAAGGAGTGAAGACTTCTCGGCCCTCCGGAAACAGTCGAGCATTAATCTAAAATGCAACTTAACTGTAACACAGCTTTTCATCTTTCATTGATTCACTAGCTTTGTTTACTTCTGCCACCTAAAGCTGTATCTAGAATAATCTTCAAAAGAGAAAATCACCTCCTGGTACAACCTTGAGCTCAATAGCTACAAAATTAGTGCTGCAGGTAAAACCATCTTTTGAAGCACGCCTGTTTCACAGATTCCATTGCTTCGCACTACTTGTACAAAAACTACAAAAAAATGGATCAGTAAAACAAATACATTTGGTTCTGTCCATGGGATATTTTAACCTTCTGTAATCAAGTGTGTTGCATCGGCTGTCAACTGAGGTATACAGGTTTGATCTAAGAGAGTTGTAGGAAACAAACCCACTGAGTTGTCACACTAGCACCCAGGGCTATCAAACAACTAAGGTGAATGTAGACACATTCCATTTAACAAATTAGTTTGCTTTTTTGCTTGGCACCTTGTTCGATTGTTCGTAGTAAACAAATTAAATTAAGCCACAAGACCAGCCGAGGCCACTGTGAACAGACTAAGGGCCATAGAATGTGGACAATCTGACTCCTAACATGTAAATAATTTGAGGGTGTTGGGGGTCATATCTCATCCCAGAAGGTCTTAGCACCTTCTGTTTATTTTTATGTATATCTATTTTAACTGCACCATTCTACCTATTGCTTCTTAGAGCTCACAGCTCTGACTGTACATTGAGTTTATGTTTTACTTGCTTTATCTGAATTCCCAGTTCACTACCTCCTTCTATAGTAAGCCTTGACTTTGCTATCCCTGGAGAGTCAGGTGCTCAAAGAGACTGACTTGGTTTATTTTATTTATTTGCTTTATTTAGAGAGTGCATGGTTATCACACAGTGTCCATACCCTAAAGAGCACCAAATTAAATCACAAGAAAAAGAGGAATGACAACTGCTTTAAAAAAAAAAAAAAAGGTTTTTAAATGTTTCCTAAACATTAAAAAATGTTGAGGCACCTCATTTCCAGCAGTAGAGCATTCCAAGCATTTAGTCCCTGGAAAGCAAACGATCAGGAAAAGTTTCATCTTGGAATTAAAAAACCTGAATTAGGTGCACAGAAAAGTAGAATGCTTTGCCTGTAAAAAAAAAAATTCTACAGTAATCACAGCCCATTATCAGGGTTTTCACTTACAAGGCAGGATTTTCTGCTTTAAAATCTGGAGCAAATTGCAGACATTGAAACAATGTGCAAAATGTATCCTTAGGAAAAGAAGCCAGGAAAAAGAACATGAACCCAAGACTTGCTCATTACTCAGCATCTACAGTGCAGTTGTGTGTGCATCAAACATACTGCTCTCTCTTAAGTACAGTACAAAAGGGTAAACTCGCAGGAGTGAATTAGAAGAGAAATAAATAAAGTTTATGCATTTGTTGAAATGTAGTCATTATGTACATATATGGGCATCAAAGGTTCTTATTACCTGCAGCTGGAGTGTTCTGGGACTTGAACAGCCCCACAACTCCTTTTCCGTGCAGGCCCCCAGATCTCAAGAGGACAGCCTTGGTGCGCGAGTTTCTCCAGCAGATGACTGGGAATCGGTTTTGCCGGTAGCAACGGGATATCTTCTGAATTGTGTTGTCCTGAATGCTCTGAGGGACGATCAGTAGTCCTGGGTAACTGAAAAAGAGTGCAGACACAACATAGTTCAAATAATGTATTTTCTTTAATAGCCTCACAATTTAACATCACAGAGGGCAAAAGGCAGATGGTGGACCTACTCTTCACAAATCATAATTGTCAAATGATGTTTTTAAGACTTACAAAGGTAACCGAGGGCATTGAGTCACCCAACCCCACTGTCCTGTGAATCAATCACATCATGAACAGAACTCAGTGTGGGGATATCACTACGGTGGTGAAGGCAATTCAGTAAACTTTGTATTCTGCCACTAGCCAACCTCCCCTTAGCATCTGAACAGCCAGGAGTCCCACTTTATTTTTTAAAGAAGTGTGATGTAGTGTACATCACCCACAGCAGTAGCTGGACAACAAATGGTATCCTGAAATTCAAAGAGTGTGGTGGTGTTCCTTCATCAAGTTGCAGCACAGCAGGCAGTGGATACTTCATAAATATGAATGATTTTGCAACGTACCTTCTGCAGATGGCATACATTCGGTTCACTGTGGAGATCCTGAAGGGCTCAGTCTTTGATCTTGTAAGGCTATTACTAAGCGTACCCAAACCCATCCTCTGGTAGTCCCGGCAACAAGCTCGTTCCACAACGTGGCTCATTGTCATCTTGTCAGAGGGTTTGATGGTGGTGGAAGTGGTCATGGTGCTCCTGTCTAACTCCTCCGATACTAAAAAAATAAACATAAGGTGAAGCCAGTCGTTCATAAGGCTTTGAAATTAAATTATGATTTTAAAGCCCATACACAATAGCATTGATGAACATCGCTCCTGAAAGCCAGAGACAACCCATGAACATGCACTCTTTGTTTCAGCAATTTTTCAAACACTAAGGAATTTGGTCATAATGTGTGTGAAACTTGCTAGCTCAGACACCCCATCCATGATGAGCTCCAAAATAATGGAACCAGGGCTGAACAGAATTTGAGCAGGGAAAAGTTACTTACCTGTAATCCTATTTCTGAGAAATGAATCTCCATTGAAATCAGAAGCAATGAACAGTGCTGCTTACATGCAGGATCCCCAGAGCAGACATTACAAAATATAGATGTATACTTTTCTTCTTGAAAAGCCAATTTATAAAAAATAAAATTTTATTTTATAATAGCCTAACGCACACTGTTAGCAAATGTTTGCATATTTTGTATTAAAAAAAGAAGTTAATTATAAATCAAAACAGTCCCTAAATGTGTAAAAGTGTCAAGAAAAACTTTCAAATTCCTTTTTAAAGGAAAAACGTGAGAAAAGCAAGGCAAAGTAACTACTGAAGCTGCAGCTTAGAAAGCCTGGAAAACAGACACTACTCCTTTGAGGAGGTACACTTCACAGTATCTCATAATACCCTCTCAGTGGCAGCTTATCCTGATACAAACACCATTTGGTGCTGTAAGTATATATCAAATTATTTGTTTTTCCTCACAAAATTTTCCTAAGAGAAGATACAGGAGTGGTATCAGGGAGCATTTACTCTTGGTCCTGAATAATAGCCTTGGGGTAGGGCTAGAAACATGTCGACTAGCGGAACTGAGGTACATTGCTCCCTTTAGGTTCCCTTCGCTTTCCCCATATTTTAATCATACCGGATAGAGGCACGAATAAAGAATCCTTTCCTGCTAGCCAGGTATTTTTAATTTTCCTCCCCCCTCCACACTCCCACCTTTTACTTCATCTAACTCATAATCTTACCAAGAAAAAGTGCTCCCATGTAACACGCAGGTCGCAGCACGCCCTGTTTCGCAGCTGTATGGGAAGAACCCAATGATGAAGTATGCCACCAAGGGGAAACCCTGGTGGGTGAGGGTTATCCAAGGAAAACTGCCGTTTTCCAAACACCCGAATGGGAAGAAAAACCCTTCAATTGACAGAAGGGCTCCATTTCAATTATAGTAGTTGAACATAGACCCGGTGGAGGGCCAGCATTCTGAATTTTTCTTTCTTTAATTGCTCTGCTTGCTAATTTTGAGAATGGGCTTGAATTTGTGTTTGGGTCCCTTTTTTCAAACCAGAAAGTAACAGGAATAAATTCCTTTTATTTTTTGGGAAATTGGGGGCTTTCTCCACTGCTTACTTTTGCAACAAGATGTTCACCTCATGCTGTATTTGTTCCTGGCAAGAGATTATTAGATCTTATTAAGCAACTGCAGGAGGAGGGGCTTTTAAAAACGTTTTGTTGCAATACTGCACAATCTTCAGCACTGATCTGTCGGATGTTATCTTTTGCCACTCTCACATATGTTTCATGATACTTCCCCTTACTGGAGGTGGGGAAGAAGGGAGAAGTTGTTTCTTCTGGAAGTTTCTATGCAGCTGCAGAGGCTTGGTGATCTCCATTTTCTCTTGACTGATGCCGCAGTTGGTAATGTTAGTCCTGCTGGTACTGTTGCTGAAGCCATTGAGGGGTATGAACCTTCTGTTGAGTATATCAAGGTTTCTGTAATCCTTCCTCTTCTCCAACCGCTTTCAATGTCTTCATCTCCGATTTAATTTTGTGAACTTCTTTATCCGCATAGGATATGAAGAGAGTGTTGCCTGAGAAAGAAAATTTGAAAATGCACGTCCGGTTTTAGATCAGTTGAACAACCAGGTAGAATGCCTCATTGCCAAGCCATGGCAGAAACTATGTGCTGTCATATCGAACAAGTCCACAGCCGTTCTGATTATTTAGTTTGATAACATCATTTTTTCAATATTTTCCCATTGATGGGAGTATAGTCAGTGAATCTCTAGGGATTCCCAGAAAGATCAGTCATACCACCGAAGCAGAGCAGCCGCACTTGCTGCTTTCATTGAAATAACCAATGTGCCACACCATTTTGCACCACACTGAATCCATGCATTTGCTCTTTTTGTCCAGAGGAACTGTAGACAAAGGGACAGTGGCATGCCCTTTCATTTCTGCTAAAACAATGAATGAATCTAGGGGATGATCATTTCTGATAAATACAGAGTCTAGATCAGGTGGCCAGTATTTCTTCAAAAGGCATGCTGAGGCAACTTTGCTGACACCAAAGCTCGGAAGTGGTCCATGGTAGCCTTCAGAAAGTATGACACTCACAAAATCCTAGGAAGAGATTTAAACTTATGAGGAGTTGCTTCGAAAATGACAGTGGTCTTTGCTGGTGTTGTAGGCATGGGTATATTTTAGCTTATCTGAGTCTCTGCTGAGGACCTCATGGAAAGTATTAATGTCATCTACTAGTTATACTCTGGATGGAGGGGAAAATCACCCGGGGGAGGATGACAAAGTGGTTGGAGTCCGAGAGACCTGATCAGAGGGTCATCTTCGTCTACTGGTACAGTGGGGACGCCTAGGAGTACGTGATCTCCAGTGAGAACTTCTCCTTGAAGGTAATCCAAATGATCTGTCCCTACAAGAACAAGACCATCCTGGAGAAAGGACCACTGGATCAATGTGAGCTGTAGGAATTATCAGGCCACTCAAAGGAAATGAAGGTGCTGGAAGAACAGGCCTCTGTGACAGAGAAGGAACAGTGCATACGGAGGGGCATTCTTGCAGAAGTTCGAAAGTGCATCAAAGGGAAGAATCTTCACAAAGGAGGCAAATCAGTGAGCATAATAGCAGGCAAGACTTCTCTATTTCATTTATTTTATGATTACGGAACTCCGTGGAGGTCCACATAAACTAAGAAACCAACAACACAATAAAAAGGATTCTATTTTGATGATAAAATTAACACAGAAAAATATTCCTTCCCAACAAGACATCAGGGACTCCTACATTACAAAAAAGTCTTCAAATTAAAAACATAGTAATATAATGTACAGTACAAGATAATTAAATGTCCTTCATGCCCTTAGTGCAAACGATTAGGAGGTAAATAAGATAATATATCTACAGTAAAATACCATCACAAGATAAAGAATAACATCGCCCACGCAGAGCAAGTAATTAGCAGCTACTCCTACATAACTAATGAACCTTAGTACAAGTTTAAAAAACACTCTAAAATTCTATGACAAAACATTTCATTTGGCAGCTCATAAACAGATTCTATAGATGGATAGTATGCCCTGGAATATTCAGAGTCACAGGCTGGAAGCAGCCGTCTAAACTTGAATTTCTTTATCCAAGAGGAAAACAGACTTCAAGGATTTACTGTGCCCCAAAGTCAATGAGGTAGATCTAGGATCCCTTGAAGGCAAACCGATCTTCAACTGTAAACAAGCAGCAGCTCTACCTGTGCTGGTAAGATGATGAATCTGCTACCTTGACATTTTTCTGGGTCTCCCTCTAGGAAAGTCCACAGAGATGGTAGTCTAGGCTAAGATAAAGTGATCCTCCAAACACTGAATATTTCATGCAGTGATTTCTGACATCATCTCTATTCCTCTTTGATATGGAGTCTGATTTTCTCGCTGTCCCTTAGAGTTCTTCTTGACATCTTCTCGCAAAATTTGCTCCCACATGGAAGATGAGTGTCCACAAGGCAAACAATACAAAGACAGGCTGTGCCTCTTTTAGCCTTTTTGTCTGCCAATGAATGGGTACTTGTAAAAATTAAAGGGTATTCTGAGGAGCATAAAACATTCTATGCCAGAAAACACTTAGGAACATGTTCCTGAATGAAGTCATATCACATTAAGACAACTATTAAAGCTTTTTTCTAGGAAAAAAACAAAAAAGCAGAGTTAACAGGAGCTGGGAAAACAACTGAAGCAACTGCCACTGACAGGCCATGATGGGATATTGCTGGTATGTGCTTTCTTAAAGGAGCAGTGTCAGTTTTCCATTGTCGCTAGCCTGGCAGCCCACTTAGATACATTGAACTTGTGGGAGTTTTTTCTTTAAATAATACAACAATGGTCGGAAATGAGAAAACATGGTCAACAAATGTTCTATTCTTATTTTTCTTCAAATGATCCTTGTTACTGGTAATAAAATTGTTCATATAATTGTCTTGCAGAATAAAAATTATTTCCCTCACAGGGTCCTGCCATATTCTCTCTTTCAGGCTGACCAAGCTAATATCTGAAGTGGACTATTCTCCCACCAGCATAGTCCTCAAAGTAAAGAAAACAGATTTGTGCGGGTGAGAAACACAAAACTAATAATAAAAAATTTAAATAGCTACCTTTGTGTTCTTTCTTTTATCCCTTTGCAATATACTGGTCTTTCTTTCTGTTAGTCAAGCAACTAGCTCCTCCCTTCACCTCTCTTCTTTTCTAAACTGCCCTAGTTTCACTAATGCTTTCTCTTGCAATTTCTGATTTTGCCTACTTTATTTTGTGTCTGTTCTCCTGGATTAACTCCCAATATCTTGTACCATTTAAATTTCTAGTCTCTCTGGAAATTCTTGACAGTCTCTTTCATTTAAAATATACATTGGGTCTCTCGAGTGACTTAACTGAGCTTTGCAATATATAAATATAGGTACAGGGAAAAGAGAAAGAGAAAGTCTCTTTGTCTTCTCTTTTCTGTTCTCTCCCTCTGTCCTCTTAGTCAATTATTATTCCTCCCCCCCCTTTTTAGCGTACTTAGGCCACCTTCATTGGCCTGTATCTGCCATGACTCTTCCTTGAGTCGTGGTGGGATTGTAGATAATTAGCTGGTGGGAGTGTAGTGAAACTACCAATCCTCCTTCCACTTCGCATCAAGCACTTCTTCTGCATGTTTCTTGACATACAGTTGTTCAATCACTGGTGCTCCTCTCACTTCTTCTAATGTTCATCTCTAATGTGGCCTTTCCCTGTTTGGGCTCCTGCTTGCCAATGTCAGTGCTTGGGAAGCTGCCTTCATATTATTGTCACTAACCGTTCCGGTCTCTGCATCCTTATTCAGGGTTCTTGTCACACTTTTCTGTAGAGATAGGAGTCCTTTTTCACTTTCACTATTTATAGCATGTCTTCTACTAACTATCTTTATCTCTCTCTCTTTTTTTTAAACTTTTATTTATTGAGATTTTCATGGTGCACACAGGTACAATGTCAGCATCCATCGAGAGACCAAGTCTCGAACATCTCAGAATGTAGGAAGCAAAGAAAATTAAACAACAAACTCGATACATAGTTCTTCTTCAATATGAGAAATAGCTATCACAGACCATTCGCCGTGCTAAACACTCTGTCTATGGGTATCAGTATTGAATAATCCTGTGTCTCATGTATATTCCCCTAGGACATCCATAGCTCAGTGAGATAGGCAATGCGGGACACACCCTATTCTATAACCATACCACCTTCTGGATTCATTTTACAAGTTCATAAGCATGCTTCAGTCTGTGTGCACAGATCCCCCCCCTCCTCCCGGTGGGCATGTTACTTCAGCGGCACCAAGGGATAGCAGGCAGTACACATCCCGCCCCCGCCCCGCAGCGGAAAGCCCAATAAGTCAAAGTCTGCACAGAGTTTTTTGTCAATCTCTAGTGGATACGCATGCAGGTAGGCTTTCAAGAGTTGCCAAATATCTTTCGGGCGCGCAGCCGGCGGTTGCAGTGTGGCATATATGTCACTGGTGGTATTGCAATATACCAGGTCGCAAACTCAGGCTTTCGCAGTCGGGACTTGGGCACTACCCCCAATGTATTGAGATCTGTCATTTTGCAATGAACAGGGCAATGGAAGTGGACCGTCGCACTCCTTCCTGCAAAGGTTTAACATAACGCAGCAAAGCCATTAGTGGTGTAGGCTGTATGGTGTGTTCTACCATCAAGGACAGCAGGCGTAAGACCTCTCCCCAGTGTGTCAATATGGGCTTGCAGCTCCAGGCCGGGTACGAAAACCCCGCCTGATCAGCAGCACACCTGGTACATGAGTGTGGTATGGTGGGATCCATCTTAGCCAGAAGGTGTGGTGTGATGTACGTTTGGTGTAGGTACAAAAGTGTAATAATTTAGGACGGTGGTTATTCGATATATATCACGTTTGCTCGCAGCAATATAACCATACTTGGTCTGTCAGTGGGAATCCTAAGTCTTGTTCCCAGGCTTGACGCGCTTTGCTTCCAGCTGCTGGGCGGAGGGCTAGGGATGTGTGATAAAGCAGTGATACTAAATATGCCCCATCTGATGCTGTAATAGTCAATGTAAACGGTTGGAAATCTGCTGGTTCTATCGCCGCGGTTGAGAGTGCCCCATTTAGGGAGCAGCGCACCCTGTGCAGGATAAATCTATCCATATAGGACACGTCTCTATTCTAAATTAGGTCTTCACATTGAGCAGCTGCGAGTCTTTAAAAAAGTCACCTACAGTACGCAACTCATATCGAGCCAAAGTGTGCTTGGTGAGTGTTTCATTTGTTGGGGTAGCCAAGGATTATCGGCTAGCGGTATATGAGGAGAGTACAGGAACCCAGCATATAAGTATCTCTGTAGCTTGGACCATGCCCAGCATGCAGTAGGCAGTGTCTGAATCTCGGCAGGGTTCCGCGGTAGACCCTGCGGCAGTATGACTGAAAGCGGGTTTGGGTGGATCTGGGAACTTTCTGGTTTCAGATATTGCAGCCTGGCGTCCATATGATACCAGTAGTATGTAAAGTGAATTTGGACGATCAGATAGTACAAGTAAAAATCTGGGACCCCAAATCCTCCAAGCCGATACGGCATAACTAGAGTGTTCAACCCTATACGCGGCTGCTTGTCTGCCCATACGAGCAAGGCTCATAATGTGTCAAAGAATTTTGCAGTGAGCGCAATGGGAATATTTAAAAAGAGATACAGAAAACGTGGAAGCACCACCATTTTCATAATGGTGATTCTACCAGCGATCCATCGCCCAACTTGTGTTGTGAGGTTGTCAATTGCCGGCCCGTATTTGAGACGAATCACCTCAGGAGCACTACAGTATAGGAAGATGCCTAGATACCTAGGGGGGTCCGTGCACCACCGTAATGGAAAGTCTATATCTACCTGGATGGTGGCCGGGGTCAACGGAAAGATTTCCGACTTAGTCCAGTTGATGAGTCCTGAGTATACTCCAAATCGTACCACTTCACGCAGCAACGGAGAGAGGTTAACACTCGGCTCTCTCACAAATAGCATCACATCATCAGCATAAAACGAGGCTACAAGTGGCCCAAAATGGAATTTCAACCGGCGGTGGACAAGTTTCTCCTGGATTTGCCTCGCCAGGGGGTGCATAGCAAGAATGAACAGCAAGGGCGAGAGTGGGCAACCCTGCCTGGTGCCTCGCGTGAGAGTGAATGGGGGGGGAGGGGGAGGGGGACATCTCGCCATTCAGTTTGAGGCGGGCCATAGGGTTAGTATATAAAAGCAGAATTAGACTGATGAAACCGACCGGGAACCCCAGTTTCTGCAACACCGCGTATAGAAAAGACCATTCCAAAGAATCGAATGCCTTTTCGGCATCCAATAGGATTGCTGCCGCTGGGAGGGTAGGTTCTAAAGCGATACCAAAGGGGATGATGGACGGAGCGCCTGAGCAAATCAAACACTCACCCCCAGTCAACTGATCTGGGTTTAATCCATCATCATTCTTTAGCTCACTCAACCACCCCAGTTCAGACATGGCCATATGCAAATCAGTCTGACCCTGTGCCTCATGGGAACAGTCCAGCCCGAACTGCCAAGCCATGTCTTCCCTGGACCGGAAACAAGCATCCTGGGACCGGTTTCTGGCTATTCAGCCGTCATCAGCCAGGCTAGCTTGAATCCAGTGGCAAAGTGAGCAAGGGACCCACGTCTGGGCATACCCTGCCAACTTAGGGCGAACAAAGCGATACCAAAGGGGATGATGGACGGAGCGCCTGAGCAAATCAAACACTCACCCCCAGTCAACTGATCTGGGTTTAATCCATCATCATTCTTTAGCTCACTCCACCACGCCAGTTCAGACATGGCCATATGCAAATCAGTCTGACCCTGTGCCTCATGGGAACAGTCCAGCCCGAACTGCCAAGCCATGTCTTCCCTGGACCGGAAACAAGCCTCCTGGGACCGGTTTCTGGCTATTCAGCCGTCATCAGCCAGGCTAGCTTGAATCCAGTGGCAAAGTGAGCAAGGGACCCACGTCTGGGCATACCCTGCCAACTTAGGGCGAACAAAGCGATACCAAAGGGGATGATGGACGGAGCGCCTGAGCAAATCAAACACTCACCCCCAGTCAACTGATCTGGGTTTAATCCATCATCATTCTTTAGCTCACTCCACCACGCCAGTTCAGACATGGCCATATGCAAATCAGTCTGACCCTGTGCCTCATGGGAACAGTCCAGCCCGAACTGCCAAGCCATGTCTTCCCTGGACCGGAAACAAGCCTCCTGGGACCGGTTTCTGGCTATTCAGCCGTCATCAGCCAGGCTAGCTTGAATCCAGTGGCAAAGTGAGCAAGGGACCCACGTCTGGGCATACCCTGCCAACTTAGGGCGAACAAAGCGATACCAAAGGGGATGATGGACGGAGCGCCTGAGCAAATCAAACACTCACCCCCAGTCAACTGATCTGGGTTTAATCCATCATCATTCTTTAGGTTTATGACCGCAAACATTGTGCGTATATTTACAGTGGTGGATTGCTTAGGGACGAATCCCGCTTGGAAGAGGCATATGATCTAATCAATCGATAGAGAGGCGGGTGGCTAGAATTTTGGCTAAAATTTTGTAGTCTTGGTTACGGAGTGACAATGGCCTATAAGATGTGCAATTTTGGGGTGTTTTACCGGGCTTAAGTAGAAGTTTGATTATAGCTTCCCGCATAGTAGGGGGGAGAGAGCCCTCCGGCAGAGCTTCATCATATACCTCTATTAATCGAGGGGCCAATAGGGTCTTATAAGCTTTGTAAAATTTGCACGTTAGACCATCCGAGCCGGGGGCTCGGTGGCCAGCAAGACCATCAATTGCCAATTTAATTTCGTCCTCATCGATGGGGGCAGCTAGAAATTGACGCTGTCCCTCATCTATCCAGACCATGGCTACCTCTTCTAAGTAATCTGCAAGAGCCTGTCCAAGTAGGGGCTCACGGGAGGTATAAAGTTTGGTATAGTAGGATAAGAATGCAGCAGTGATTTCATCTCCCTTCAGTAGTGTTACCCCGTCATCTAAGTGAAGCTGTGTGATATACAGCAATTGCTACTGGGGCGGAGCAGTCTGGCGAGTGTTCTACCGGGTCATTCACCTTCGCCATATACTCGTGCTCTAGCATGCTTGCCAAGATAATTTACCTCGCTTGCTGCTTTTTCATTGAATTCTGTCAGTAGTGTTGCTCGGTCATGCAGAGAGAGGGGGGGGGGCGTCAGATTAATCCAACTGCTGACTGCTGAACTTTGGCTGCGCTACAAAATCTAACAGAATAAACTCTTTCAACTGAGAAGTGGCTGAGGACTGGAAATTTATTTACACCGTCCAATAAAGCACCAGAGTTCATATTACCTATATCATTTACCTGTATCTCTTGATGATTATTCACCTTAAACAAAGTAGAGTTACAGAACGACGATTGATTTGACATATGTGTGTCAATTGTAATTCTTGAATCTTTGGAAACATCATTCAGGGGTCATTTGTTATATTTATGGTAGTCCTGAAGATGGTCTCATGGACAAATGCATAGAGACCGAAACGTCGACACTCGCACTCTCTTCTGGAAAATAATGTACAATGAGAAGAAGTGTTTACAATAGTGGCATTGAAGGATCATACAATTGTATCTATTTTCCTCGTGTTACATTGTTTATATAACTGTGTAGTACCCTTGATAAATTTCAAAAGATAAAAATTAGTTTTCTATATATACCCGTGTTTTGAATATTCATTGTTCCGTGATTGATTCATTGGTCCTTATGTTTTTACAAGGAACAAAATTATTATTTTTAGATAAAAGATGTTTGAATAACATTTCTGTGGCAAGTTTATCAACAATTCTTGCAGCTAAAAAATATTTATCAAAAGCAATAGAACAGAGTATTTCAAACAAATCCCTTGAAGGCGTTGTTTACCCGTTTATTTGAATTGCCCAAGCCCTCAAGGGTAGATTGGGTTTCCCATTATATTGAAACATCTCGGTCATGGCAGTTGAGGAGTCACGCTATTATTAACCTTGGAGGTGCACCCGGCGCTGGACGTGGTCCCAGTGTTCGATGCGCTCTCTCCACTGCAAATGTACCGGAAAAGGACTCTGCTGAAGACATCCAACAGGACCGTTTCAACAAATTTGGCCATGGGGCCAGTATTCGTGGACTCGGTCATACCATCAATACGAATGTTGCAGCGGCGTGAGCGAGCCTCCAAATCTTCGGCTTTGGAGGCCATTGTTTTTGGCAAGCGTTCTGCTCTCTCGAGTCTTTTGCTGGTAGTAGGTTGCGAGTCTTCCAGATTTGGTACCGGCTGCTCTAAGTCTCCAATGCGGGTTCCGTGCTGCTCAAGTCGTCCATGTATGTCGTCTAGACGGGCAGTGAGGGTATCTAGGCGAGTGTCGATTGCCCTAAACCTAGCGCGCCATGATGGCGGCTGTGCCATCCAATGCGGGGGCTTCAGCACCCGATGGTCCCTCTGCATCATCACGCCTGGGGGTCTTTGCGCCGTCAAAGGACAGTTGGCTCTGCTTGGGGTCTGTCCGCTCCATCGTGAAATGCGACCACCGGCAATATGCCCGGTGCAAGGAGTACGGGCCTCCTGGCAGGCCTCGCAGTTTAGGACTGCAGCGTGGGACTGGTGGCTTCCACCCAGGGGGATATCACCGTTCAGTTATGTAATGTGGGCCGGCAGCCTTACCTGTGTGGGCCCGGTTTCGAAAGCGCAGTGCCTGGCAGCTTAAAAAGGAGAGATGCAGCTCTACGTGTAGATGCCTGTTGGGGAGGGAGGGGGAAGACCTCAGCAATGATTGCACACTGCCCCGCAGAGCGGGCGCTAGTATTAAAACACTAAGCACGCCGAGTCCTGTTGGCAGGGAGGGGACTCTGCGTATCTGGAAGCACGATTTGGAGGCCTCGCGCCCGTGTTTCTTACTGGGCCGCTGCTCAGCGTGTCGTCTCGGGCATTCCCCCACCCCGTGTACTCACTGCCGTTTCACACTGCAATCAGCGCCCGAGGTCACCGGGGCCATAAGCGGCAATGTCCTCACAGTTCTTCCCGCAATCGGCGTCATCTTCAAACACGGCTGGGTGCCGGGGGCCGCATTCGCCGCAGCACCGCGCCCCCAGGACCCCGCACGCAGGCTCGCACTGGACCCCTGTCGTCCCGGGGCCTCCGAGGGGCGCGTCAGGACCAGATCCGCTGAAGGTTTATCGTGGAGCCACTTGCCTGCAGCCCTTTTTTCATCCTCCATGCATCGAGAAAGAAGTTGCACAAGCGGCAATCGGCCAATTGCGTGGCGGGCGGCTTCGGAGTCAGGCGGCCAAGCTTGGTCGCCAGCTCGGCCATGCCCCCAACTATCTTTATCTCTTTTGTTAGTCCTTTCCTTCAGTTGCCTTGCCCCAGAGTTTCTCTTCTCTTTTAACATCTAGTCGAGACTGCTGCTGTGCATTATGAGGTAAGCACTCCATGTCACAGTCCTGTTTTTCCCTCACTATTCTTTTTAAAAAAAGGTTTGTGAATGTGTTTGTCACTTTAATAAATTAAGTGACCATTTTGATTTATAATTTGCTTCTTTCTTTTATAGAAAATATATTAACATTGGAAAGTATAACCTATATTACGATGTTGTATCATTCTTTTGTATTTAACATTTTTTTTTTTTTTTTTTTACAAACTGGCTTTTCAATGAGGAAAAGTGCACATGTATATTTTGTAAGGTCTGCTCTGGTGACCCCATACATGGGAGAGACTGTTCAGTGCATTTGATTATCACTTGATATCCCCTGAAGGAGAAAAAGAAGCTCCTGCAATTCTACTTTCACCTTCTCTCCTTGGTCTACCACAATGATCTGCTTTTTTCTTAACCAACACAAATGCTGAGAAGCATGTGCATTTCTCAACAACTTTCTACTCGACAACAGAGGAAGTAGGAGAGAGAAAAAGATGGACATAAAAGTTTAACTCGGGGAAAATAAGGAATATTGAAGCTTGACTGCTGTGTCATGAAATGCTCGCAAAAGCTAGAATTAAGCAGTATTAAGACTGGGATCCAAAGCCAAATGTGTTGTATGAAGGAATGATGGACAGCAGAGTTTAAATTCGCAGCTACCGAGTGTGGTAGACGGCTGTTCAGGTGTGCATCATTGGAAACTAGGGCATCTTGAATTAACTCATCCGAAGGCTAGACAATGCATGACTTGGTTACCTAGGAGGAAAATATCAAGACATTAGCAATTTTAGAAATTTGGCCTGCATGGGAAGTTATGGAGGAGAATGAACATTTCAAGATTCCTTTTTAACCTTTTTTGTTTTTTTAGAGTCTCATTTAATAAGTTAAACAAAAGAGCATAAAGAGGGGGTGCTACAGTGGCTTGCAGGTCTTCAAAGAGCCAGCCCTGCAATGGAAGCAAAACCATTTATTGTCATGGAGGACTGTTTGAATCTAACAACAGTTTGATATAATTTTTAAAGACAGTTTTTGCATTTTAAGTGTATTTCAGAAAGGATATCATATTACAAACGCCAGACTAATAAGGAAGGGATGCAAGAATAAACTGATCGCAACACAGATGGCCACAAAGTGGTGTTTATGCACAGTACTTAATAAGGGAGGTGGGCATGGTCCAACTTGCCCCTAAACAACAGCCTGGAGCAGTCAGTGGTTGTCTTCCACTGATTCAAAGAAGAAAGGATGCAATAGACAGCCACCTGGACTGTGGAGAAGTGAAATATTGCAGAACCACCAGGTTAGGCAAGAAGAAACTGCACCCACTCCCACACTGGTCCAGGTTGATGAGAAATAGTTATTCCAACCCAGTTCTACACTTCTCATCCAGGTCGCAGTCCTTCATCGGAGAAGATGATGAGCAAGTGCAAAGAGGCCTAATCTCACCTCAAAATGCTTTGCCCAAATCAATCGCCAAACTCAATAAAGCCCAACCAAAATAAGCCAGCTCAAAAAAGGGGCCTCATGGCAAGTACACATCACGCAGAGAAGGAAGTGAATGGAGAACATAATGAGAAGGTCCCACCTTCCCTTGCAGCCTTCAGGAGCTATCAGCCTGATCCAGAAGAGGAACGGTAGAATGTAAAAGGTCTACCTGGGTTCCCCATTCTTGTGCCACAGCAAGAATATGCAGGTGGCTCAGATGACTTAGCCATTACACTATTCCCCTTCATCGAGAATGTTCATTGTTTGCAGTGCTTCTTCAAATGTTTTCCAAAGAATTGGCTACCAAAGAAAATGTCCAGGTACCATGTCAGATTCCTATTAGTGGTTAGGAGTCTTTGACTAGTGGGTTATACAAAGGAATTGTTCGTATGTTATTTTCGGGGCATTTGCTGCAGTGGTACAATGCCTCCTTATGGGTCAGACAGAGGTAAAAAGACCCCTGTGGGAGAGAGAGAGAGGGTGGGAGAGAGAGAGAGAGGGAGAGAGACAGAGGGAGAGAGAGGGGGTGAGAGACAGAGGGAGAGAGAGGGAGAGAGAGGGAGAGAGAGAGAGAGAGAGAGAGTGTGTGTGTGTGAGTCTAAGAAGTCAACTTACTTATACCACAGGAGGTGGATTGCTGTATAATCAATATCCACATGAAGGGGTTAATTTTTGTATGTTTTGATATAAATGTCTACCCCATCAGTTGATTCCCTCTCCAGCAAGAAATGTACATTGAGATCTTGAGGGCACATAGCCTCAATGTGGATCATTCTTAGTGAAAAACAATGGTATGGTCGATGATAGAGGCTAATCTTGAAATGATTACAATAGTACTTTAGATGAAGTTGTTGACAAGGTCATTGATGGTTAAAGGTTGAAGGTGGTGTGACTTTGGCTGACGAGCAGTCAGTCTACTAGGTTGAATATGAGAGTGCCCTTGATGATGTCTGCATAGTGGATGGCTGTTCCGTCATTAATGAGGAAGGTGTCATAGGGGGTTCAGAATGTATTGATCGTCAGTGAGGGCACTGTGGACTGCAATTTTCACTTCGTAAGGCGCTGATAACGCAAAGTAATGGAGCCAGTCTTGGTGGTCATGAACTGCATCAACAATATTGTTTTGCATTTTGGAACCAAAACTGTAAAAGATAGCGGTTTACATTGGCAAGCCACATGTCTGCAGCACACAGACATCCAAAGAGCGCTTTGAAGCTGAAGATGCTAAGATCTACACAGAGGAGATTTGAGCCCTTTCTTCTTCAGAGGAGTCAAGTTTCATATATTTTCTTTTCTTGGTGCTGTTAAGAAAAGGAGCACTCCGCTGGCCTTCTGAAGTCCATGCGGCCACAGGGGCTGGCCGGGGCCCTGGGGGACTGGATTAGGTCGTGGGTTCCTGTGGACAAGCTGTCCACCTTCTTCGTCATAGGACAAGTGCATCGCTCCCTGGTGCTGAGGCCTCCTCCTGGAGCTCCCCCTCGGCTGTGATCCTACGGCTCCCTAATTTTAGAGACCGGGACGTCATCTTGCAGGAAGGCCATAATCACTCAGACCTGCAATTCTCCAACTCCAGGGTCCGTATTTTTCCTGATTACACCAAGGTGGTACAACAACTCCGGAGATCTTTTGCCGAACTGAAGCAAAAACTACGGCCACTTAGCCTACGTTACATTCTTCTCTTCCCAGCTCGCCTCAAGGTCATCTTTCAATCGAACACCCTCTTTTTCGACACACCGGACCAGGCCAGGGACTGGGCGAAGGAAAGGCAGCTGCTGCGGCAGCCTAATCCCAGGCGACACTGCTCTGGCCGCCAGCGGAGCACACCCCGGCTCAGCCTTGCCGTTGGCGGAGGGGGACTCGCTCCCGGGGGTCCAGCGATGAGCGGGATGTGGCCGAGATGGGGGTCGGCTCTGGAAGGGGGGCTGTCTCCCCCCCGCCTTCGGTGGACAGCTTGTCGAACACTGTAGCGATCTTTAAGTCCACAGACGCTGTTCTGGATACCCCCTCACAGCATACTCCACTGCCTTGACTGCGTGGAGCCATCCTCTCTAACCATTACCAAATCCTTAGTTATGGGGGGGTGTTTGAAGGGCGCTGAATGAGGTTGTCGCTGGTCCTAGGTTTTCGGGGTAGGACTCAGGCGGTTGAGCCTTTTGGAGGGCCCTGGCCGGGGTTCCACCCCTGATTGCTCCCCACGGCTGGCTGAGTTCCATATTCAGACTGCTTTATGTTGTCAGGCTCCACATCCTTCCGTACGGACCTCTTGGCTACAGACGCTCTCCTGAGTTAGCTTGTTGTGGGTAGTTTTCAAGAGCGACAGATGCTTCCTGGGGTTAAGTATAGAGTGGAGGGTGTTGGGGGGGCGAGGGGGGGTGGTTAAGATTGTTCCTACTTTGTTTTTCTTTCCCTACAGGTTGTTCATGGCAGACATGACCATTACTATTTCCAAATTTGCACTGCCTTACGTTGCAGGTCCTCGGGCTGGCTTGCCGTACCCTACCCCCCCCCCCCGGCAGGAGTTTCCTACTGTCTTCCACACGGGTTATGGCCTTACCTAGAGTGACGGTCTTCTCACGGAACGTCAACGGTCTGTTGGACCGAATCAAGTGCTCTGCAGTCCTGCGATACATTAGATGCCACAGGCCAAAGGTCGTTCTCCTGCAGGTCCCTCATTTACTGGGTACGCGCTGCACTTTCCTAGGCCACTCCGGGTATCACAGGGTCTATCACTCCGGCTTCACCCGCGGATCGAGAGGGGTTACCATCCTGATCCACAAGTCCCTTCCCTTGGAGGTCACTGGGCAACATACGGACTCACAGGGGTGCTACGTGGGTGTAGAGGGGAGAATGGACATGAGGCACTATCATTTTGTATCAGGCTACACGCCCCCCTTTTGCAACCTTCCCTCCAGGCGCTGCAGTCTTTTCTGGTGGCTCTCCCTCAGGGGGTGACGGTGGTCAGGGGTGACGGTGGTCGGAGAGGACTTCAATGCGGTTCCTGACCCGGATGTGGATGCCTACACTCATACCCAGGCAGGCGCACCCGGTGGCTTGTCTCTCTTGTTGGGCTGACTCTGTTTGCCTATGCGATGCATGGCGCTCCTGGCACCCGGCCCTACGTGCTTACACTCACCGCTCGGCAGCACACGGCACAAACTCCCGCATAGATCTGCTGTGGCTCCCGGCGTTGGTCCTTCTGATGATACAGTCCGTACATATTCTTCCACACGGTCTCTCTGACCATGCTCCGCTCTTGCTAACTTGGGGTCTCAAGCCAAGTGCTTAGCATCCGGCTTGGAGGTTTAGTGTTTGGCACCTTCAAAGAGCTGAAGGAAGCTGGGTTTCTGTTGCAGTACCCCCCCCCCCCCCCCCACTTTTTGCCAGATTTCTGATGCACTTTGACTTGATGTGTCATGGGTCCCTGCCAATCAGGTTCCCAGGGCCTGTGTTCTTTCCCAAAACTGTACCTTTGTACCCCCAATTGGCACCTTTCTGGCCACATGTAAGTCACTTATAAAAGGTATCATGGGTACCAAGGGCACTGTGACCAGGGAAGGCCTCGAAGGGCTGCAGCACATATTGAGCCACCCTTGGAGGTCCTATACCTTAACACACACACACACTGCCATTGAAGGCTGCGTGTTTTGGTGCAGAGAAAAGTGAAGGGTCGACATGGCACACATTCCTGTGTGCCATGCCTGCAACCCACTGGCTAGGGTATAGGTAAGGCACCCCTCTAGCTGGGTGCACTATACCACCGGTGAGGGTACAGTTGCATGAGCACTGTATCCCCACAGTGTCCAAGTCCATTCTTAGACATTGTAAGTGCAGTAAAATCATAAAGAGTATATGGCCTGGGAGTTTGTCATTACGAACTCCACAGCACCATAATGGCTTTACTAAATTCTGGGAAGTTTGGTATCAAACTTCTCAGCATAATAAACCCACACTGATGCCAGTGTGGGATTTAATATACAATGCACTCAGAGGGCATCTTAGAGATGCCCCCTGAAAAACGACCAGCCTCTGGTGGGTTCCTTGACTGGTAAACCTCAGCCTGCCACCACGAGACATGTTTCTGGACTCCTGAGGTGGGAGCCTTCGCTCCCTGGGCCCAGAAACAAAGCCATTCCTGGGCAGAGGTGTTCACACCTCCCCCAGGTCAGGAAGAACCATCTGTGGCAGGGGAGCTTCAAAGGCCTTGCTGCCTTTTGTAACACGACCACCAGCCTCTCCTGCTATCAGGAGAAGGCCCCCTTCCTGTCTCACCCGCTTTTCGGCGGGAAGACAGGCGGGAAAAAATAGAGCAGTTCAGAAGGTGTGCCCACCTCTGCCAACCCCACCCCTCAGGTGGAGGAGGCGAGGTGAAGCCCACTCTTCAGTGCCCCCCATCTTGCAGATGGCAGGCACTCCCCAATCAGGATTAGGGATTGTGCCCACTCCCCCTCCTGGGGTGAGCACACCAAGGGTGTAGTCACCCTAAGGTTAGTAGCCCATTGCTACTGACCTCAAGACCCCTAAAACGCCCCCCAAAAATCAAGAAGTCAGATTCCCGCAACCTACGAAGAAGGACGACGAAAGAAGACGCCCAGCAGAGAAGAACTGACTTGGCCCTAGCCCTACCTGCCCGTCTGCAGTTTCCAGAGATCCTGCGCCAAAATTCACCTTGTCCTGCAGCCAGCGACCTCCAGAACCCCTGGGAGGACTGACTGCAACGAAGAACGGATCTCCTGTGAACAGCAGCTCTGTTCAAAAGAAACACCAAAAAAAGACTCTGAGCCTGCTGAGGAGAAAGAAACCTGATGACTGGAACCACCACTGCACCCGACGTCTAGGAGTCAGAGTGGCCCACCGGTCCCAGCGAGGTCCCCCAGAGCTCCAGAATCCGAGTCCATCATGGGTTGACCCCTCCAGGACCCCCCGACGTCATCTGCAGCCTCTGCACGGAGACCCTCCCCCCAACCGCGAGTGACCCGATAAGGTGAAATTCGACCTCAAAAGACACCCCTGCGCCCTGCAGAAGAGGACCTGACAAGCATCTACGTCCCGAGCCCTCCAACTTACCTGCCCAGCTGTTGGTTCCTCCCGTAAGACTTCCTGGCCCAAGCCTGCGGCCAAAATCCAAGACAGTCAACTCCCTTTGAAAACAACAGGGAACCGACGCCAAAACAGCACCCTGCACCCGACCGCCCGTGCCGCTGTGGGTGCACTTTGTGTGCTAACTTGAATTCCTTTGCCCCGAGCTTAGGTCCAGGAGCTTTGCTCCCTCAACCTTGTGGCCAACTCGTGAGCAGCCACTAACCGGAGGCCCACTATCCCCCATTGGAAAACATTGGACCCGGCCGCCCTGTGCCGCTGACGGTGCTTTGAGAGTGCATCCTTGACCCTGGGGGAACCCTTGTTCTAAGCCCAGAAAACCAACTCCCAAACCTAAGTACTTAGCGTAAAACCGATTGCTTTCTTGTGAAAATTGTTCTAAGTGTGGAGTTGGTTTGTATGAAACCTTAAGAAGCTGTATATATACAAAAACTGATTTACTTACCTTTTGTCTAGGAAATGTCCCAGTGTGATATCTAGGCATATCACACCGAGTAGAAAAAGTAACTTAAAAAGTAATCTGAAAAGTAACGTACAAAGTAATCACAATAGTAACTGGAAAGTAATTCCAACTTTTTGGGGAACAAGTGACTTACCTGCAACCAATCCAATTGCATTCAACTGCATGCTAACTGTATTTAACTGCAATATTCTTGCAAAGTATTATTACACTTACCTGTACCAGGCCTAGCTTGGTTCTAGAAAATAAAATCCAACCAAATAATATTTTTATACAAACAAATTTGTCTGAGTTCAGTCTTTGAATGTGTGACATCATTTCTTGCCTGAGTGTGTACAATAAATGCTTAAACACTACCCTCTGATAAAGCCTTACTGCTCGCCCACATTACCACAAATAGAGAGTAAGGTATTATCTACTTTTACCTCTGCCTACCTTTGGGGTTCTACTGGACTCTGTGCACACTATACCTTACTTTGGTAAAGTATATACACAGAGCCAGCTTCCTACAAGTGCACATTTGTGGAAAATGAACTAGAGGCGTTTTTTTTTTAGCTTAATGTAAGCTCGGTCTCCTCCGTGGTGATGCTGTGGGCCGCCAGTAAGCCCACGCTGCGTGGCGGGCTCAAGGGGTATGTCTAGCGAGCTGATGATCAGCGCCTCCAGCGCATAACCGAGCTGGAGGGCCGCATACTGCACATGGAGTCTGACCTGCGCCGCCGCAAAACTAAGGTCATCCACCGTTCCCTGAACTTAGCACGCACAAAACTGCGTCAGATCGCTTTTGAGGAGGCCAAGCAATGTTGGCTGGCCTCCACGCAGAATATATATGCGTCCGGTGACAAATCGGGCAAATTACTGTACTGGCTGGCGACCCGCAGTGTTTCCGACAGGGTGGTGCCAGCGAACTGAGATTCATCAGAGCACCTCCAAGAGGAATCATCGGCCATACCACAAGCCTTTGCCGATTTCTACCAGGGGTTGTACTCCGGGCACACGCCTCCGCCCGCCGAGACGCCGAACCCGGTCCTGAGGGACATCCCACTGGAACCCATACTGGCGACCCTGGCTCATGAACTAGATCAGGACCTGCAGCTGGAGGAGGTGCAGGCGGCGGTGAGGGTGCTGCAAACTGGGAAGTCGGCCGGCCCCTATGGATAGCCCGTAGAAAACTATAAGCGATTCCAAGACATCCTATGTCCCCATTTCTTGAATCATTATACCGAGGCATTGAGGTGTGGGTCGTTTCCACCCGAGTTGGACTGCACCACAATTGTAGTCCTCCCCAAGGAGGGCCGTCCCCCCGCAGCCAATGTTCATACTACCGCTCAATTTCTCTCATCAACACAATATAAAAATATACGTGAAAGTCATGGCAACGCGGCTAGTGCGGGCCATACCGCATCTAATCCTCCCAGACCAATGCGGATTCATACCAAACCGCAGCACCCGCCACTGTATTAGTAGGGTACACCGTGCTTTCTCAATTGCAGGATGCAGAGGGCCCTCTGGCTCTCCTACTAGTTGACTTTACCAAGGCCTTTGATACAGCGTTTTGGGACTTTCTAGATGGGGTCCTCCGGCGGGCTGGATTGGGGGGGGGAGTCGTTTTGCCATATCGCACGTCTTCTCCATAGCGCCCGACCACCCGGGTCTGGTTAAATGGGGTCCTCTCTCCCCTACTTCCCATGGAGTGTGGCAAGCACCGGGGCTGTCCGCTCTCCCAGTCGCTGTTTGCCCTGGTGATAGAGCCCTTGGCACGGTTTATCCGCTGTGACCCACAGGTCTGGGGCTGGCAGTGGGGGAGTGGATTTGAGGATCGCATTGCGTCATATGCAGATAATATTCTCATATTCTTGCAAAATTTGCAGCCCTCGGGCCCCGTTGCCTGGCCCTCCTTCAGCTGTATGGCGAGGCATCTGGCCTTCTGATTAATGAGGGCAAGTCTTGCCTGATGGAGGTGAAGGGAGACGTGCAGGGGCGGGTCTGGTGTCCCAACATCCCTATCCAACGCAAATCCTTTAAATATCTAGGGATTCACATGTCCCCTTTCCCAGATCTGGCGTGGAATCTTAACTTTCAGGGGTTGACCCGAACACTTGACGGGGACCTTAACCGGTGGGCGACTCACTGAACCCCATGGGGTGTACCGCCCTCTTCAAGTTGGTCGGCCTATTGCGTTACCTATATGCCCTAGGCAATTACCCCCACCCCATCCAGCGCAAATGGTTTTCTTCCCTGAACGCCAAAATCACCAATTTTGTGTGGACCGGGGGCAGGCACAGAGTGGCGTTCCGAACACTGCGCAATTCTCCTTTTGATGGAGGGCTAGGTCTACAAGACATATACCTTTACTACCTCGCAGCCCATCTTGTGCCGATTAACAAGTGGTTCACCGGGGGATGGGACGACCCAGCCTACCGCCTGGAGATTCATACAGTGAGCTTAGATGGTCTGGTTTACCTCCTGTACGGATTGTGCCTACCCACCACAGTCCCCGAATGCACACGAGTGTCCCTTGCCTGCTGGAGGGCAGCTCTTCGCCTCATTGGCTGGGTTCGCCGGTTCACTGAGCTGACTCCCTTGTGGAGGGGCACGTGGTTACTGGTTACGCTGGAGGGCTAAGGCCCCTGGGACTGGAATGGGATCTCTGGGAGATGTCTTTAGAGGGGGCCACCTCAAGACGTTCCAGGATTTAAGGTCCTGGTACTCCCTTTCCGACACTTCCAACACTCAGTTCTTTTGGCATCTCCAACGACCTCATGCTCTGCTTGCCTACGATCTCCTAAGCGCAGCACTCCCCGATTACACCCCATTGGAGGCGAAGATCTTCTTCGGCCTGGGTAAAGGAGCTATTTCAAGGATCTATCGGTCGCTGGTTATCCATGCCCCGGATAGCCTTGTAAGTGCTAGGGGGCAGTGGGAGGCGTGGGTCGGGCAGCTGGACGAAGACTAATGGAGGGAGGCTTGCATGGCGCCCCAGTAGTTAACAATTTGTACGCGAATGCAAATTTTTCAGTTCAACTATCTGCATGCCACCTACCTGGCCCCCGGCGCCTGCAATCGTTAGAGTCTGGAATGTTCTCAAACAGGCCTTGAGTGCTGCAAGGGGTACGGTACCCGAGGTATTCGTGCTGTTTCACTCCGGTTGGTCCTGGCGTCTTCTCACTTGGTGGGGAGATGGATCTGACCTTCTGAAGCACGGCAACTTCTTCCTGGGTGGCTGCTACATCGGTGGTTCTGGTGAGCGGCAGGTCGGTGAACCGGACTTTGCTGTTTGGTGCCTGCAGGCGAGTAGCTCCTCTACTCCAAGGGAGATGGCTGGCAATTTGTGAAGTGCGGGCAGTCCACCGGGGTTCTTGGCAGATGCACAGCGGCAAGACGTGCCGGTTTGTCGCGATTGTTGGGACTGGCGGAGCTAGGCAGGGTTTGGTGTCAAAAGTCCGCAGCTGGTCCTCAGTTCTCCCTTCTTTTTCCTCTTCTTCTTTAGTCTGTCGAATCTGAGTTCCTGGTGTCAGGTGTCCCACCTAATGAACAAGTTACTTACCTTTGGTAATGATGTATCTGATCGAGAAATATCTTAGTTGTAGATTCCTTACTTTATAATATCCCCCAGGCATCAGTCTGGATCCGGAGATTTTTTCTTCAGCAGTACCCCTGTGTGTCGTTAGGTGGCGTCAGTCGGCTCCACGTCCATCGATGGCGTTGTGGCGCCGGGATGACGCCGCAGGACCTACATAGACACCACCCATGCGCGCTGACGACAGTTCTTAACACTACTTTCCACACTAGAAGCGCAGAGCTATGAAAGACACTGACCACTGGTTCGTCAAAACTAGGGCCCCTTAGGGGAGTCCCTATCCCTAGAAAACAATTCGCAGAGCGGGGAGGATGAGGTGGGGGGGCGGTAAGGAATCTACAACTAACATATGTCTCTACCAGATACATCGTTATGGAAGGTAAGTAACTTGTTCAACTGATAGAGACTGTATGTAGATTCCTTACATTAGAATAGATACCCCAGCAATACTATCTCCGGAGCAGGGTCTGCGAACCAAGATAATACCAGAACGTCCTGGAGGACCGAAAGGGCAAAGTACCCGTGCCTCCACACTTGGTTGTCCAGTCAGTAGTGTCTGGTAAAGGTGTGCAAGGATGCCCACGCTGATGCCTGACAGATGCCAAGGACTGGGACTCCATGTGCTGAAGCCGTTGTTGCTGCCGTTGCTCTGGTGGAAGGAGCACGCAATCCCACAGAAGGTTTCTTCTTCGCCAAGGCATAGCATATTTTGATGCAAAGGACAACCCATCGGGAGATGGTCCGTTTTTTTTAACAGCCCGGCCTTTCTTGGCATCCACATAGCCAACAAAGAATTGATCGTCCACCCGGAAGTCTTTTGTGCAATCAAGATAAAAAGACAATGCACATTTTGTGTCCAGACGGTGGAGTCTCTCCTTCTCCCTGGAGGGATGCGGGGATGGATAAAAGGTGGGCAGAGTAATAGATTGTCCCACATGAAAAGGCGTGACACTCTCACCCTGCGAGCAGAGGTGATGGCAACAAGGAAGGCAGTTTTGAGACTCAGCAACCTGAGGGGACAGTTATGAAGAAGCTTGAACGGCGCACACATAGGAAAAGTGAGAACCAGATTTAAGTCCCATTGGGGCATTACGATGGACGGAACAGATGAGTAAGGCCCTTAAAGAATCTGTTAACAATAGGCGATTTGAATAAAGAAGGCTGACCTGGTAGCCGAAGAAAAACAGACATAGCCGCAAGATATCCTTCAAGAGTGCCCAAGGCAGATCCCTGCCGGGCCAAAGAAAGAATGTACAAAAGAAACTCGGAAAGAGGAGCAGAAAGGGGGGTCAACAGCCTTTGCTGTGCACCATGCCATAAATTTGTTCCCTCTACAGGCGTATACCGTTTTAGTGGAGGGACGCCTGGCTGCCAAGATAACATCACAGACTTCGGGCTGAAGGCCAAAAGCGGTCAACTGCCACCATCCGATGTCCATGCAAGGAGGTGGAGACAGGACAGGTTCGGGGGAAGAACCCTCCCCTGCTGCTGCAACAGAAGATCCTCCAGAAGGGGCAGTCTGATCGGAGGCTCGATGGCATGCTTAGAAGGTCGGGGGTATCAGACTCTTCATGCCCAATCCGGAGCTACAACAATGACTTGAGCCCGGTCGTGCTTGATCTTCTTGAGTACTATGGGCAGAAGTGGTACAGGTGGAAAGGCTTACAGGAGACCAAAGCTCCATTCGCTACGAAAACCGTCGCAGAGCGAGCGCTGCCTTGGAAACTCCAAAGTGCAATACTGCTGACATTGTGCATTCTCTTCGGAGGCGAACGGATCTAACCAAAGCTCTCCCCAGCGTTGAAAGAGACCTTGCGCCTACTCCGGATGGAGACGCAATTCGTGATCGACTAGGCACCGACGGCTGAGGACGTCTGCCCTGGCGTTCAGAGAGCCCGCCAGGTGTTGAACCACCAGGGTTATGTCCTGATGGTCCAGCCATGACCAGAGGAGGAGAGCCTCTTGAAAAAAGGTCCATAACCCCACCCAGCCCTGTTTGTTGCAGTACCACATGGCAGTGGTGTTCTCGGTGAACACCTGCACAACCTTCCCCTTGAGAGAGGGAGGGAATGCTTTTGGTGCCAGTCTGATCACCCGGAAAGCCAACAGGTTGATATGGAGACCGGACTCCGCCGGAGACCAGATGCCTCTGATCTCCGCCTCTCCCAGGTGGCCGCCCCATCCGAGGACTGATGCATCTGTCACCACCATTAGATCTGGTTGGGGAAGGGAGAGGGATCTGCCTCTGACCCAATCTTGGTTTGTTAGCCACCACTGCAGTTGGTGCACAGCTCCCTCCGAGATCTGGACGTAGTCAGAAAGATTCCCCTGATGCTACCCCAACTGGAACTTCAGGTCCCACTGCAGAGCCCGCATATGCCATCTGGCATGATCCATCAGCAGGAGGCCATGAGGACCAGCAGCCTCATAGTCATTCTCACCAAAATCCGGGATAGGGGCTGAAACATCGGTATCATAGCCCGAATATCGCTGCTCGGGAGGATAGGCCCGAAACTGCACTGTGTCTAGAACCGCACCGATGAAAGGGAGAGTCTGAGAGGGAGTCAGGTGTGACTTCGACACGTTGATAGTGAACCACAGCGAATGCAGGAGGTCCACCGTAGCCTGGAGGTGGGAGGTGACAGCCTGGGGCGAGCCCGCCTTCAACAGCCAGTTATCGAGATAGGGGAAGACTGGAACCCCTGATCTGCGCAGATGAGCTGCGACCACCGCCATCACCTTTGTGAACACCCGAGGGGAACTGGTAAGGCCGAAAGGGAGCACGGTGAACTGAATTTGCTCGTGGCCCACAGTGAACCGAAGGTTACGTCTGTGGGCGGCAGGATGGGGATATGAAAATAAGCGTCCTGCAAGTCCAACGCCACCTTCAAGTCTCCTGGGTCAAGTGTAGACAGAACTTGGGCTAGGGTGAGCATTTTGAACTTCTCCTTCCGGAGGAAGAAGTTGAAGACCCGAGGGTCTAGGATAGGACGTAGGCCTTTGTCCTTCTTGGGAACCAGAATGTAGCAGCAATAACAACCACAACCTACTTCTGGCACAGGAACCCTTCTCTATAGCTCCCTTGGCCAAGAGAGCCGATACTTACTGGCGGAGAAGTGCCAAATGATCCTTCGGCATGCAATCATAAGAATTTGTCATGGAGGGGGAGGGGTAGTCTCGAAGGGGAGGGAGTAGCCCCTTCGGACTATTTGCAGAACCCACCTGTCCGACGTGATGGATTGCCAGTGGAGGTGGTGATGGTGGATCCTGCCTCCGACTGGCTGGTGATGGGCCTGGAACGTTGGACTAGGAAGGTTTGGAGGTGGTGGCAGGGGGGGAAAGAGTGGACTGACCTGCCCGCTGGCTCCCTGACCCACGAGGATGCTAGGTCCCATGTCTGCGGCCACACAGAGGCTGGACAGCATGCGTGACTCAGTGGCTAGGCTGGACAGGACGTGGTTGGGCGCCCCTTCCGTACCCACAAAAGGGATGAAAGGCAGACTGACGTGGACAAGAGGTAGCCAAGAGGCCCAAGGATCTGGCCATAGCTGGAGAATCTGTGAAGCGCTCAAGCACAGAGTCTGCCTTGTCACCAAAAAGGCAAAAGCCATCAAAGGGAATGCCCATCAAAGAAGAGTGAATATCCCCCTAGAAGACAGAAGTCCTCAACCAGGCGTAGCGTCTGACAGCTACCGACATGGCAATCGTTTTGCCCAGTGAGTCGGTGGCGCTCCAGCAAAGCCTTCGGGTTCATGGCCCGGTACTTGGAGCACGACTTTGGGTCGTGGTCACGCTCCAGACACCAAAGGCACAAGAGGTGCGGATCCGTCACGGACATCGCTCGATGACAGGAGCCGCAAGGCTTGAAGCCGGTCCGAGGTTCGGATATTCCTCGACGCACCAGGAGTTTGAAAACTCGAAAAAGAAGTCAACAGAAGTGAAAAAAAAAAATGAAAAAAAAAAAGACTAGCCAAAAAACGGTACGGGATGGCCCTTTCTGGATCTGTGCTTAGGCTGGCGCGGAGAAAGAACTGACGTCAGCGCGCATGGGCTGGAGTATTTAATCAATAAAAAGAGCAATAAACTTAAAAAAGACAGCGAGATATAATGTAGAACAGGTTTATCCATATCTCAGTAAAGAATATTACAATCAGAGAAATCCGAGGTGGGAAAGACCAGTCTATTTCAGAGGAAGAAACCAAAGGGTTACTTTCTCAGAAACGTCAGGGTCAAGCAGTGAGGAGGAGGATTACAATAAGGACCAACAGGGGAGAGAAGGGATGAACTCTGAACAGGAGTCTTTTTTAGGCCAGAGACAGAGGAGAGGCCGAGGGAATTATCGGAACATACAAAGAGGGGACCAAGGGAGGATATTTCCGCAACAAGATCAAGGCAGGAATTTTCCCCAACAGGACTATCTAAAAACGCGCAATCAAAGATATTGGCGATAGATAAATTCCCAATAATTAATCTCTCAAGACGGGTTTTAACTAGTAGTGAAATTGAAGTTTTAGAAAAGGGATTTAGTTTTGCCCCGAGTACAACACTAAATAAGTTTGAATTTGAAAAAGACTTGAAAGCACTGTTCAGAAAGATACGACTCAAAAGGTTCTTTGAAAATAGGGATTATCAGGCCACTGTAAATAGATCTGGCCTTAAACCTAAATCTACATTTACTCCCTCATTAAATTTGGTAGATAAGAATATTGAGGTATTCGAACGGGTGATGGAAATAGAATTGAAACAAATACTAGAAAACCCTAGAATTAAAAAATGTATAACAATAACCTCTCCAAACAACAGAGAGAAGCATTGAGATCATTACAGGATGATGTGGGCATCACGATCAAACCCGCCGACAAGGGGGGAGGGGTCGTGGTGTTCGACACCACTGACTACAGGGAAAGGATGTTAGGTTTACTGATGGTCCCTGAACACTACAAGAGAGTCCCCCATAGCAAAATTCTGAAATTAAAGAGGGAAATTGACAATCTGCTGGATAATGCTAGAACTGAAGGCTGGATATGTGAAGATGAATATAAATTTTAGCTCTCCTGTTACACCGGCCATTTATGGACTGCCTAAGGTCCATAAAGACCTTAATAATCCCCCAATGAGACCCATCGTGAGTAGTATTGGCTCTTTATTAGAGCCTCTTAGTAAATTTGCTGATTGTTTTATTAAACCACTTGTACAACAGCAAAAATCATACCTCAAAGACTCAGCCCACGCTATCTCGGTGTTCGAGGGAAAGGGCTTCAACAGGGTGACCCAATTTTTGGTCACCCTGGACATTGAAGCCCTTTACACCAATATACCACAAGATGACACCATAGAAGTGATTAGGTCCTTGTTAGAGAGAGTAGACCTTCATGGTGGCAGCATGGAATTCATCCTACAGTGTGTGACTATGGTTTTGAAAAACAATCTCTTTTTATTTGAGGAAGATCTCTTCCAGCAGGTGAAGGGGACCAGCATGGGAGCCACGTGTGCTCCCAGTCTGGCCTGCCTCTATGTGGGTGAGTTTGAGGACAAACATGTCTTCAATGAAGTGGCACCATACTTTGAGAACGTGAGTTCATGGTGCCGCTTCATTGACGACATTATTTTTATTTGGGAAGGAGGTCAGGAAGAACTGGAGGAGTTCATTAGTTGACTCAACTTAGGGGACCCCAATCTGAAATTCACTTCTGAATTTAGCAGAGACAGGGTTAATTTCTTGGATATTTGTATTAAGGAATATGAGGGCTATTTGGAGGTTGAACTTTACAGCAAGCCTACCGATAAAAATACCTTGTTACACTATGGGAGCTTTCATCTCAAAGCACAAAGGGATAATATTCCTTTGGACAGTTCCTGCGATTACGCAGGAATTGTTCCTCTATGTGTGATTTTAATAAGCACTCAGAAACTCTTAAACAAAAATTGAAAGACCGAGGTTACCCGAGGAGACTAATTAACCAGTCATACAAAAGAGCGAAATACTATGATCGCGAGTATATGCTGGAACAAAATAGGGTCAGAAATGAGGAACAGAAGACTGAGAAAATTGTATTTGTGAGCCAGTTCTGTGAAAGGAGCAATCAGATAAAGAATATCCTAAATAGGAACTGGAAAATTCTCAATGATGGACAAAATCTAACATTAGAGAAGCCACTCTTTGCCTATAGGAAAAATAGAAATATCAGAAATAGCTTGGTAAAAACCTACAGGGACTGCAACAAAGAGGTGCAGGGCACACTACAGGGTACAAAAGCGATTGGCAACCACAAATGTGGCACATGTTCAATTTGTGAACATTGTGTGGTTGCAAAAAACATCACACTTAATGGTCAAGAGATTAGGTGCAGTACTTTAAACAACTGCCGGAGTAAGAACCTAATATATTTATTGATCTGCCCGTGCGGTTTAGGTTACGTAGGTGAAACCAGCAGAGAACTCAGGTTCAGAGTACAAGAACATAAATCAGCGCTGAGAATAGGTAAAGAAAATGCCCCCCTTACGGAGCACTTCTCGAGTTTAGGTCATGGCTGCAATGACTTGCGGTGGTTTATACTCGAGAAGATATCTGGTAATAGGAGAGGGGGAGACCTGAACAAAAAAAGAAAACTGAGAGAACAATGGTTTATTTGTAAACTTAACACTGTTCAGGATGGTCTTAATTCCTGCGAAGACTGGATGTCAATAGTTTCTTAAGAACTTTCATACCTTCAATTGAAAATTATAAAAGAACAAAAGATCTCACTGGTACATATAGGATTAAATAATAGGAAATATATACTTGTACATAATTTGTCCATTGAGGATCCACATGGGGGAGTCAATATAGTCGTAGAGTAGAAGCCCTATATAAGATCGCGGGCTATATACCCCATCTATATGCTAAAGTATTGTGAGATGATGATAGTGAGACACAGATAGATCTGTGCATCACCCTAAGTAGCTAGGTTATTATCCCTAAAAACAATAGATTTTAATATTTAGTAGATGATGGTCAGTGATATAGGGCTACTAATGATGATAATATAAGAAAGGATGGGCGCAGAGAGAAGCCCCATGTAAGACTGCAAGTTACGTACTCAATCTATATGCCAAAGTATTGTGAGGTGATAATATACTATATCAACAGTTTTTAAATATATGGAGGAGGAGAATCTGTGGTATGGTGTCAATAATGACGGAACAAAGGAAAAAACGAAATAAAAGTAAATCCAACGTGGAAATTTGAGCATCGCATATATTCACATATTCAATAAAGTTGTCCTTGTTGAGGAAAAACAACTAATTAAGAGAGGGGTAGAATAAATGTGGAGGCGGTGATTTGGAAACACCCAGCATCCTACAGCGTATAGATGAGGTAGGTACGTCACGTCATTCACGTGATTCAAATTGCGCCGGAAGTGTTTAAATAAAGTGCGACCGGCAGAGCTCATAGAAACTTAAACACGGCGCCAGGACGGACGTATGGATACGCCGCCGGTTACTTTCCTGATGTGAGAAAGGTGAGCATGTAACGAAAGGCGAGGCTCTTTCTCCGGAATGAGGGTGGTTTTAAATAGAGGGACTGCAGTGAGTTTTTAAGATTGCCACGGGAGAGCGCTAGAGTTTAAACATATAGACAGAATTAAATTTGAATTATAGAGATTTCCTCCCACTTCTGCATTCGTAGGACTGGGAATAGGAATGGAAATTAAACCTTTAAAAGAGTAACATCTGTTGTTCCCCGTTTTAGCTATATGAAACTGTTGTGATAGAAGAGTACATTTTAGCTGAGTGTGATTTAAAATCGATGTGAGACATACTGCAGCTCGTTTGTTGATTATATCAAAACGAACAAACTATATAGGAAGGACTTCTCTTGTATTTCAGAGCTCAAAAGAATCTAAAAGCCCCACTTCAAAAAAGAAATTTTAAAGGAGTTCTTCTTAAGTAATACTGTGAAGGATACGTTTCCTTGAAATATTGCCTACAAGGAATAGAGGAACTTTCTGATAGAAGGTATGCATGACTAATAAGGAAATAAAATAAGTCATGATTAAATTAGATATAAGTTTAATTAAAAACACAAATTTTATTCATGCAGAAATACCAGGACCTACGCGCCTGCTGAGATTCTTAATTTAAGGCTAGTCTGCTGTTGTGAATTGGACGCCCGAAGTTTGTACAGAGCGTATAGAGTAAGTCTTGAGGAAAACTTTTTTTCAATAAAGGACTATCAACATTAGCAAGTGGTAGTGAAATAGAGTTCCAAAATACATGGATTAAATAATGTAAAAAAAGAAAAAAATGTTGTCTTTCCATGTGTCCTCAGATTATAAAGCGACTAACCGGGACGTCCTAATAGGAAATACTTCTGGGACTATAAAGTCCGTATGACTCTGGGGCAGACTGGTTTATCTTCGCTTCATGTAAGTTATAAGACACCATTCTATATAGTATATGAATGGAGGGTGTAGATATTTTTGAACAATAGAACATATGTGAACTAAGGGGCACATACTATCCTATGACTCTAGGAGTGGAGAATGGTAGAGTAAGTGTGACTGATTGATTATGATGGTTAAGAAACATAGGGGGTGTTTGGGGGTTCGCAGTATTGGCATCCTGCTTCTTTATACATGTATATGCACATATAGTGCTTAAACAATTAAAGGTATTATAAAGATGGTTGTAAATTAGATGAAGAGATTACTATTGTATTTTAAATATATTTGTTTATGTTCATAGATTTTTAAAAAAGAACGGGAGTAACACTATCATTGTCTTGAAAAAGAAGGTGTTATGTGAACATACCTTCGAAACGCGTCGACGCTTGTATTGAAGCCACAAATCTATCTGTTTGAACATTACCTTAGATGTTTATGACTTGTAAGGCATCAAGGTGCATGTGGTGAAATCTTGTTTTTTGATTGTGGCAACTGATGACAAAAGTTACTGTCTGTTTTTAAACTCTCGTGCAATATATTTTTTGTATTTTATTGGGATCAATTGATTCTATTATTGAATGCATTGTAAGTGCTCTATTGTGTTTTTTCTGAAAGAATTGGTTTTATTGTGTAATGTCTTGAAAAATATATTGTTTTAATAAAACATTTTTTAATCAATTTAATAAACTATAGGTTTTTTGTGCCAATATGTAGCAGACTCAAGGCGTGGATGTGGTCGGTATGATTGGATCTATATGCATGTGACTTTGATTACGAGTGTGAAGTAAGGTGTGGACACAAAACATTCCCAAGGGACGTTTTTGCATAAAGGCGTCTATGTAGGTCCAGCGACGTCATCCTGCCGCCCATGACGGACGCAGAGCCGACCGACGCCACCTAACAACGTGCAGGGGTACTGCTGAAGAAAAATCTCAGAATCCAGACTGACGCCTGGGGGAAATTCTAACGTAAGGAATCTACAACTAACAGTCTATCAGATACTCAATTTATGGGCGGTTAAAGGGAGTGTAAGGTAGTAGCCGATGGGCTACCTACCTGTGGGGTGCCTGCATCCCCTTTATGACCACTTCCTGTGGGAAGTGGGCATAATCCTGATCCAGTGTATCTAATTTCAGCAAAAACCAAAATGGTGGAATTCTACTTTTCGTGTTCACTTCAGGTAGCCCACCTTAGGGGTGTAACAGGCCTGATAGTGAACACGCCTCCTGACAAGCTAATTTTCCCGCCTGTCCTTGTGCCAAATGGGCCGTGGGCAGGGGGCGGCTTTCCTCTGTCTGGGGGAAGCGGGGTTGCATATCAAAGGCGGTGGAGGCCTTTGAAGCCTCCAGTCTTGATATGCTGATTACTAGCCATCCTGCTTGGGGGAGGTGACAACACCTCTGGTCAGAGCAGGCATTGTTTCTGACGTCAGAGAGCGTGGGCTGTCACCTTCAGGGGGTCAGAAACGCGTCTCTGGTTGCAGGTTGGTCAATACCAGTCAGCCAGGACTATAGAGGTTGGCAGGTTTTCAGGAGGCACTGCTAAGGTACCCTCTGGGTATATGTCATAATGCACAAGTTACTAACTTGTGTAACGATATATCTGTAAGAGACAGTAGTTAGTGACAGATTCCTTACCTTAGAATATCCCCAGGCGTCAGGCTGGATCCGGAAAGTTTTTTGCGTAGCAGTACCCTTGTGCGTCGGTAGGCGGCGTCGGGCGGCTCCGCGTCCGTCGTCGGCGTCGTGGTCGCCGGGATGACGTTACGGGCAGTACTTACACGCCGCCCCTGCGCGCTGACGTCAGTTCTGTACACGACTTTCCGCGCCAGGAACGCAGAGCCATGCAAGAAGCTGACATAGGTGTCTGAAAAATACTAGGGCCCTGAAAGGGATGTCCTTAACCCTAGAAATCAGTTCGCAGAACGGGGAGGATGGGTGGGGTGGAGGAATCTGTCACTAACTACTGTCTCTTACAGATATATCGTTACACAAGTTAGTAACTTGTGCATCTGAAAGAGACACGTTAGTGACAGATTCCTTACCTTAGAATAGATACCCCAGCAATACCAACCCCGGTGGTGGGTCTGCGAACAAAGATCAGACAAGGAAGTCCTGGAGGACAGAACGGCCAAAGAAGCCGTCCCTCCGGACCTGACTGTCAATGCAGTAATGCTTTGTAAACGTGTGCAGCGAGGCCCACGTAGCTGCCTGACAGATATCCGGCAGCGGAACACCGCGGCCCAAAGCCGTGGTAGCAGCCGTTGCCCTGGTGGAATGGGCACGCAGCCCAACAGGAGGCTCCTTCTTAGCCAAAGAATAGCAGGCTTTGATACAGAAGGTTACCCAGCGGGAGATGGTTCTCTTGTGCACCGCCCGACCTTTTTTGGCGCCCACGTAGCCAACAAAGAGCTGGTCATCCACCCGGAAATGGCGTGTGCGGTCGATGTAAAAGGAAAGCGCACGTTTTGGGTCCAGACGGTGGAGCCTCTCTTCCTCTCTGGAAGGATGCGGAAAGAAGGTGGGCAAAGTGATGGTCTGCCCAATGTGGAAGGCAGTAACCACCTTTGGCAAGAAGGACGGACGCATCCTAAGAACAACGTTGTCTGGATGGACAGACAGAAAGGGAGGTTTACATGATAGAGCCTGGAGCTCACTCACCCGCCGAGCGGAGGTGACGGCCACCAGAAAGGCAGTCTTCAGAGTCAGAAGACGAAGAGGACAGTTATGTAGAGGCTCAAAGGGAGCGCACATAAGAAAGGTAAGAACCAAGTTCAAGTCCCACTGAGGAATCACAAACGGAACAGGAGGGAAGAGGTGTGTAATGCCTTTTAGAAACCTGTTAACAACAGGGGACTTGAAAAGGGAGGGCTGATCAGGAAGCCTGAGGAAGGCCGAGATGGCACAAAGATAGCCCTTGATGGTACCCAGGGCAGAACCCTGTTGGGCCAGGGAAAGAAGGAACAGGAGAACCTCAGAGAGAGGGCCAGAAAGGGGATTCACAGCCTTTGCTGTGCACCATGCCACAAACTTGTTCCACCTGCAGGCGTATACCACCTTAGTGGAGGGACGCCTGGCTGCCAGAATCACATCACAAACTTCGGGAGGCAAGTCGAAAGGAATCAACTGCCGCCGCTCAATCTCCACGCAAGCAGGTGGAGGCTGGACAGGTTCGGGTGGAGGACCGTCCCCTGCTGCTGCGACAGAAGATCCTCCCGAAGAGGCAGACGGATTGGGGGATCTACGCTCATACTGAGTAGCTCGGGATACCAAACTCTTCGAGCCCAGTCCGGAGCCACAAGAATGACTTGGGCCCGGTCGTGCCGAATCTTCTTCAACACTCTGGGTAGAAGTGGTATAGGCGGAAAGGCGTACAATAGACCGTAACTCCACTCGTGACGAAGCGTCGCCGAGCGAGTGCCGCCTTGGAAATTCCAATGCGCAGAACTGATGACATTGCGCGTTCTCTTCGGTGGCGAATAGATCTAACCAAGGCTCTCCCCACTGTAGAAAGAGTCCTTGCGCCACTTCCGAGTGAAGACGCCATTCGTGATCCATCATGCACCTGCGGCTGAGTTCGTCCGCCCTGGCGTTCAGGGAACCTGCCAGGTGTTGAACCATCAGGAACATGCCCTGATGTTCCAGCCAAGTCCAGAGGCGCAGAGCCTCCTGACAAAGGGTCCACGACCCCACCCCGCCTTGTTTGTTGCAGTACCACATGGCGGTGGTGTTGTCTGTGAACACCTGCACTACCTTCCCTTTGACAGAGGGAAGGAATGCCTTGAGTGCAAGTCGGATCGCCCGGAGCTCCAGAAGGTTGATATGGAGCCGGGACTCCGCCGGAGACCAGAGGCCTCTGATCTCCGCCTCTCCCATGTGACCGCCCCATCCCAGAAGGGACGCGTCCGTCACAACTGTGTGCTCTGGCTGGGGAAGGGAGAGGGATCTGCCCATGACCCATTGCCGGTTCGAGAGCCACCACTGCAATTGTTTTGCAGTCCCCTCCGAGATCTGGACGTGATCGGACAGGTTGCCCTGGTGCTGCGCCCACTGGAACTTCAGGTCCCACTGCAGAGCCCGCATATGCCATCTGGCATGATTGACCAGCAGGATGCAGGAGGCCATGAGGCCCAGCAGCCTCAGGGTCATCCGTACCGAAACCCAGGATAAAGGCTGAAAGATCAGAATCATAGCCCGAATATCCCGGACTCGCCGTTCGGGAGGATAGGCCCGAAACTGCGTTGTGTCCAGAACTGCTCCGATGAAAAGGAGCTGTGGAGAAGGAATCAGATGCGACTTCGGCACATTGATGGAGAATCCCAGCGAGTGCAGGAGTTCGGCCGTAGTCTGGAGGTGGGAGACGACTGCCTGGGACGAGCCCGCCTTCAGCAACCAGTCGTCGAGGTAGGGGAAGACTGGAACCCCTGCCCGGCGCAGATGAGCTGCGACCACCGCCATCACTTTCGTGAACACCCGAGGGGCACTTGTAAGGCCAAAGGGGAGCACGGTGAACTGAAAATGCTCGAGGCCTAGCGTGAACCGCAGGTAACGCCGGTGGGCCGGCAGGACGGGGATGTGAAAATAAGCGTCCTGCAAGTCCAACGCTACCAACCAGTCTCCAGGGCAGTCAAGACCTGAGCTAGGGTGAGCATCTTGAACTTCTCCTTCTGGAGGAAGCGATTGACGTTCCGGAGGTCCAAGATAGGACGCATGGCCTCCTTGTCCTTTTTGGGCACCAGGAAGTAGTGGGAGTAGCAACCACGCCCTACTTCTGGGGTCGGAACATGCTCGATGGCCCTCTTGGCCAAGAGGGCCGTGACTTCCTTCTGCAGAAGTACCAAGTGATCCCCTGACATGCGGTGGAATTGAGGTGGCATGGCTGGGGGGGTGGTCTCAAAAGGGAGGGAGTAGCCCCTTCGGACAATGTCCAAGACCCACCTGTCCGAGGTGATGGGACGTCAGTGGTGAAGGTGATGGCGGACCCTGCCCCCTACTGGCGTGCCGTGCACCGGAAAGGAGGGACTAGGAGGGCTTGGAGGCCGCGCGGACGGGTTGGAGGTGGTGGCCTGACCCGGACGCTGGTTGCCCGAACCGCCACGACGGTATCCACGTCCTCGGCCACGCGTAGACGCTTGCTGTGCGGGCCGGTGGCTGGGCAGCTGACGTGACTGGGCACCCCTTCCGTGGCCACGAAAGGGGCGAAAAGCAGAGCTGAGCGGAGGGCGTACAACAGAAAGGCCCAGGGACTTGGCCGTAGCCCGTGAGTCCTTAAACCGCTCCAGCGCATGGTCTGCCTTTGAACAAAAAAGACCGACTCCATCAAAGGGCATGTCCATGAGTGTATTCTGGACATCACCCGAGAAACCAGTTGTCCTCAGCCAGGCGTGGCGACGTAGCGCCACCGTCGTAGCAAGCGATCTGCCCAGCGAGTCGGCGGTATCAAGGCCACAACGGATGGTGTATTTAGCCGCATCTCGCCCTTCCGCAATGGCGCGGGTAAGCAGTGTCTGGACCTCCTCAGAACACTGCGGCAAAACAGCCGCCACCGAATCCCACAGGGAGTGGGTATATCGGCCCAAAAGGCATGCGGTGTTGACGGACCGCAAGCCAGCACTGGAGGAAGAAAAGCCTTCTTCCCAAATTGGTCCAGGCGTTTGGATTCCCTATCCGGAGGGGCGGTAGGGAAGGCGGTTTGGGAGGCAGAGGCTTGGACAACCAAGCTCTCAGGGGTGGGATGTTGGGAGAGAAACAGGGGGTCGCCCGGAGCAGGGCGATGGCGTCGGGCCACGTTCCTATCCACAGGAGCCCCTGTGGTGGGTTTGGACCAGGTACCCAAAAGAACGTCAGTGAGTGCATCATTAAACGGCAGCACAGTCTCCGAAGAGGAAGCCGCCGGCTGAAGCACTTCTGTCAGGAGGTTAGTCCTGACGGCCACAGTAGGCAACTGGAGATGTAAGGCTCCAGCTGCTCTACGCAACACCGTTGCAAAATTAGCCCCCTCCTCCGTAGCCACGGGAGGAGACAGCATGCCAGTGTCAGGGGAGGTGTCTAGACCACTGGCATCCCCAAGTTCCTCAACCCAGTCCGGGTCAAACTCACACTGTTGTGTGAGAGGGTCCTCAGACCCCTCCCAGCTCTCCTGGTCCTCCTCTTGTTCAAAATATGGAGGAGGAGGGACATTTGGGACCCAAGGTCTCATCGGCGCCGGAACCGGCGTCGGGCGACGCCGGTCCGGCTCCATGTCCGGAGCTGGAGAGAACCGGGGAACGACGCCGTCCGGAGCCCCGGACGGCGTCAGGAACGGCACCGGGGACATCGGCGGAGGCGGAGGCGTGGTTAGGTCAACCGGCGCCGATGTGGGTTGCGGCACCACCGGAGCCGGGATCGAGGCAGGGGCCGGAGCCGAGGCCGGGATGAAGGCTGGTGGGACAGGCGGCGCCGGGACCGGAGTCGACGGCGGCGCCGGGGCAACACCATCAGGGCCCGCGGGGCCCGAAGGCGCACCGGAGGGACCTGAAGGCCCGAAGAGGCGGGCCATGGCCGACAGGAATTCCTGTATTTCGGCCTGAGTCGCCCCGACCCCGGAAAGAACGGGTAATTCGGGGGCGGCTCTACAGGCATGTCCGGGGCCGCGGGGACGGTGCCGACTGGGGCCTCAGCCGAGTCGCGAGACCGGCGAGGCGAAGTCTTAGAGCGATGACGCCGCTTAGACTTCTTGTGCTTCGACTTACCGGAGGAGCGCGAAGACTTGCATTCCGACCAACGGCGGGGACTCCGCGACCGGCCCCTCGACCTCTCCCGGGACCGGGGCTTGGTGCGGCGCGGAGCCGACTGCCGGACCTCGAGCAGCTTTCGAGACCGCTCTCGCAAAGCCTTCGGATGAAGTTTCCGGCAGTCAGGGCACGACTTCGTGTCGTGGTCTCGGCCGAGACAGAAGAGACACTCGAGATGCGGGTCCAGGATCGACATCATGCGACCACAGGCCTCGCAGGGCTTAAAGCCGGGCATCCCTACGACACCTTAGGAGTCGTGAAGATTCGTTGAAGAAACAGTGAAAAAATTCACAAAAAAGGATAGTCAAAAAGTGACTAGGGCACTGCTCTTCCCGGATCTGCGCTTACTGGTGCGGAAAAAGAAGAACTGACGTCAGCGCGCAGGGGCGGCGTCTAAGTACTGCCCGCGACGTCATCCCGGCGACCACGACGCCGACGACGGACGCGGAGCCGCACGACGACGCCTACCGACGCGCAAGGGTACTGCTACGCAAAAAACTTTCCGGATCCAGCCTGACGCCTGGGGATATTCTAAGGTAAGGAATCTGTCACTAACGTGTCTCTTTCAGATAAATCTAGTACTGGCATCAGTACAGATTTATTAAGACAAGGTGCTTGATACCAAACACCATAGGTTTTAGTGAAGCCATCATGTAGCTCGGGAACTCGTAATGACTAGTGCCCAGTACATGTACTCAATATGGATTCCCTGTTCACTTGTACTATTTAGCAATTGAACTAGACAGCACATGGGTAAATCTGCTCATGCAGATATGTCCTCACATGTAATATAATGCACCCTCCTTAGGGCTGTAAGGCAGCTGTAGGAGTGACTTACATATACTGCATGCAGTGCCTGTGAGCATGGCACACAGGGTGTGTGCCATGTCGTGTTTTCACTTTTGTGTGCACCATTTCACACAGCCTGCAATGGCAGTCTGCATGATTTTGGTGGTGGGTCCCTTAGGGTGGCACAATTTGTGCTGCAGCACTTAGGGACCCTCTCTAGTAAGTATGCTCTAGGTACCAGGGGTACCATTTACTAGGGACTTACAGAGGTGCAAAGGCCTTGTCAATTGGGGAACCTAGAAGCAGCTACCATGTTTTCGGGAAAGAACACTGGCACTAGGGACCTGGTTAGCAGGAACCCAGTGGACTTCGGTCAAAGTTGCATCAAATACCAGGTAAAAACTGGGGGGGCCATGCCAAAAAGGACACCTGTGCCCTGCTATAGGAGTTGTGTAATGCACAGCAGAGGAGCAGTTTCAATGGAGAAAGACAGAAAAGAAAAATATTAATTACCTGAAAAATCACTTTGCAGCCTGAATGGCCCTAATTTGACAAACCTTGCTCACTTCTGTCATCTAAGTAGTTTTCCTTCAAAGTAACAGGGTTTAGTTTCGAGGAGGCTCATCATCTTTCCCCCAAATCCACAATACATCAGTACAAAGACTCCATATTAAAATGCTTCTCTTCCCCTGACAAAGGGTAAGAGAATGTATTTGGAGTGAAGCAAATCCGGACAGCTTGCGTGTACTGGTGCATTAAGAAGGCAATACTAATGTGTGCAAGTGGAAAGAAACATTTGAATTTACATCACTAAAGACGCCAAAGCAAATGTTACAGGTATGTGATATTTTCCTTTTCCATCACGTGTTTCAGTTGATCATATGCTTTGCACAGACTGAAAAGAACTGTTATCCTCTCTAAAGGGGTGGCCTGCGAGCAGATGCAGACGATGCCTCATGCCAGTTCCCCCTGCAACAGTTCTCCTGTCCAACCCGCCCACAGTCCGCTACCCTCTGCTGCTTGTCTACCTGCTGCCCTCTGTTTGTAACTCCTCTACGCTCTGTTTTCCCTTTTCTGCTCGGTTTCCTGCCCTCTGTTTTTCCTTCTTCTGCTTGTTTTTCTGCCCTTTGTTTAGCCTTTTCTGCCTGTTTTTCTGCCCTCTGTTTTACCGTTTGCTAGTTTTTCTGCCCTCCATTTTGCCATTTCTGCTCGATTTTCTGCCCCCTGTTTTGCCCTCTGATGCTCTGTTTTGTCTTTTTCTACTCTCTGTTTTGCCTTCTCTAATCTGATTTCTGCCCTCTGTTGTGCCCTCTTCTGCGCTGCCTTTTCTGCCCGTTTTTTGCCCCCGCTTTGCCTTTTTCTGCTCATTTCTTCCCTCTTCCCGACGTTTCCCTTCCCCTGCCACACAGAGCCCCAACCTCCCCCAGGACTTACTTAATGGAGGCCACAGCACGATCCCATTGAGCAGGTCCTCATGCCAGCTTCCCCTGCAACAGTTCTCCTGTCCAGCTTGCCCACAATCCACTACCTTTCGCTGCCTGTCTACCTGTTGCCCTCTGTTTGTGCCTCCTCTGCTTGTTTCTTGCTCTGTTTTGCCTTACCTGCTCATTTTTCTGCCCTCTGTTTTGCCATTTTCTGCTTGTTTTCCTGCCCTCTGCTCTCATTGAACATCTACATATATCCCATTCATATGCACACATGTTCATTCATCCCCAAAGACCATGTTCTCCCTGTCATATGCCCCTAGTCAAAGTATTTTGTTCAAACCACAGTATCTGGCAGTATGGACATTAGGCTTAAAGTCAATGAAGCTCGGCGGTGCGAAGGGGTGGCTGGGAGTCTGGTAACAGTTGCTTGACCTTCAGTAGCTCACAATGATGTTCACTGATCAGAAGTAGCTCTCACTATAGAAAAGGTTGGAGACCAATGTGATAAAGGTATGGGAGAGGTGGTGTTGTGGATAATAGGTTTGAAAATTTGATTGGACAAATTATGGAGACTAATTAGTCTGAACATATTTGTAGGTGCACTCTGAAGGTGTCTGTAAGCTACTGGTAGTTCGCGATTGACTGGTTGGAGACACCTGCTTTATCATAACAAAACAATGTTTTACCCTTCAGAGTTTTTTTAACCTACACAAGGAAAACAGAAACCGGAACTATGAAATGACAAAATCCCCACAAACATCTTTACAGACTATAAGAATGGAGGAAAGCAAAGGTGCACAGGCGTATTAGCATGAAAAATGACCATGGTGAAGCACACACCAAGAAAAGACCATAATGGCAAGGGAAATAAGCTGCTCCTTTTGAAATACAGTGCTATTGTGTCCAATAATGTGGGTATGGCCATATAGGTTCACCATACAAGCAGATAATCTCTCCTCCCATCACTACCTCATCTTAGTAAAAAATAAAAACAAGCTGAAGAAATCATAGTTTGACAAAACTGTCGGAACTCTAACTTGGTTGATTACCATCATGAATGGACAAGTTACTTACCTTCGGTAACGCCTTATCTGGTACAGCCAGGATCTATCCACAGATTCCTTACTTTCAAAACCTCTCCAGGCGAGAGACTGCATCCGGAAATGTTTCCATAACACATCTGCGTGCCGGCAGAGGGGGTCGCGTGACTCAACATCATCGTCGTCCACCAGATGTGAGGTCAATGGAGTCCATATAACCCCCTCGCCTACGTCAGTTTCTTCCGTGGCTATTTTTCGCACTTGAAAGGCGGAGCCACAAAATGAAACTGCATATTGAACAGTGTGCTTAAGCAAAAGACACTCGTGCAAAATAAATGCTGAATTCCCAACTAAAAATTCAATATATGAATATCTCAATAAAAAATTCTGAGATGACAGAATTCCTACGTCAAATATCACTGGATTCTCCTCATCTTCTCTCTCTTTTTTTTTTTATTTAAAGAAGACAAAACAATTGAGATCAAACAGTACCCAGTTCGCAGAGCAGGGAGGATCGTTAAGGAATATGCGGCTAGATCCTGTCTCTACCAGATAAGGCGTAACCGAAGGTATGTAACTTGTTCATCTGATAGAGACATCTAGCCGCAGATTCCTTACTTTAAAGCCAAACGATCCCCCGAGGAGGGTCTGCGAACTGTGTCCATAAAAGTTCTCTTACTAAGACTAACCGGTCCAGAAGAAGAGAATAGACCGAAAACTCATGATAATGTAGGTGAGCAGAAACACACCTAACCATATGATGTACCCAGAAGAGGTCACAGGTAAATAAAGTCACAAGACATTCAAACCATGGAAAATAACCTACCCATGACAGTAAGACCAAACAGCTTTAAAAGCACTCACCTCAATAGAACTGTGGACATAAGCACAGCAACAAAAATTATAGGACAATAAAATCATGGGAAAGGTATTACCCGTAGCAACAAGACTTTAACCATTTGGTCATAGACTCCAGTCCGAACATCATATTCAAACTTGTGAACCCAGACCAGCTGGCCGAGCCACTGAACACCACCTGTAGACCACAGAAGGTCAGGACTGCTCTGCAAACTACACAGACAAAATCCATCCCCCATGGAGAAAACAAATGTTTAAATAAGAATTACGTGAGAGGTAACATTAGCCCCCGTTGACAAAGAAGCAGTCGTTCCACAGAAAAAAAGAACTAGAGATACATAAGAAACTTCAAAATACAGAAAAAGAACTAGAGATAGATAAGGACCTCTAGAATAACCCATTTACAGTAGAGAGCATATGCATATATGGAGACTTCGGAGTAACATGATGAACGCCCAGAAATCCACCAAGTACATTTTAAAGATAGCAAATGGAGACCATAATCCACAGGTGACATAACAGTAAGCGACTACAGCGGAAACATATCCATAGAAAAACAATGGCATCCAACCCATTAGGGTAATGCAAGTTGTCTAAAAGACCACCATTAAACAATGGTAGCAAAACATCAAATAAGATATCAAGTATAAAAGGAAATCTCAATAACTAAATTAAAACAAAGGTCTGAACATGAGACCATCTACAGACAGTCTGGCAAACGATAAAAATCTAAAACTTGAAAAGGGGGATTCTAAAATAAAATAATTCAACCACTGAGAAAGCCAGACATTAGTTTGTCTAACCTTCTAGGAACCACACTTTACAATGTATGACCCAACTTACAGCCCCCTATGTAGAAAACTGGCTCTGTATATAGTATACCAAAGTAAGGTATAGTGTGCACAGAGTTCAGGGAGTCCCCAGAGGTATAGCAGAGGCTAAATTAGATAAGTACTAACAGCTCTCTTTGTGGAAGTGTGGGCGAGCACTTAGGCTTATCCAGATGGTGTGTTAAGCATTTATTGTAGTCACTCACTCAAGGACTGATTACACACACTCAGAGACAGAATCCAGACCAATTGGGTAAGTATAAAAAAAGGTATTCTTGTATTTAATTCCTAGAACCAACCAGGACTTGGTACAGGTAGGTAAAATGCACTTTCAATTGTAAACCTTTCCACAGAAATACAATTGGGAATGGATTTGCCATTGTTACAGGTTGGTATGGTTTCCAAAAGCAGGTTAAATAACACAGTAATTACTTTTAGAATACTTTTTGATTATTTTCAGATTACATCGACTACCTGGGGTGGTATGCCTAGATACCACACCGAGGGATCTCACAATACACAGTAAGACTTTTAAAGCTTTGCAGTTTAGTTACTTTTTCTCCATACAAACATCAGTTCAACACTTAGAACATTTTTGGCACAAAAACTCATAACATGGGTTCCTATGGGAGAAAAATGGTTATCGGTTTCACAGGTAAGTAAATGTCTTACGAGTGGGAGTTTTTGGGGTTAGGACCAAGGTTCCCAAAGGTCTAGGTAGGGACTCAAGTTGCACCACTAGTGGCACTGGGGCGACCAGGTGCAGAGTGCAGATGCCCAATGTTAGCCAAAGGGGCTTAGGGGACCTTCGGTTAGGAACTGCTTACGAGCATGCCACTCAGGTGTGGGAGCAAAGCTCCCCGGGTTAAGCTCAGCACTGCAGGGGCCAAAGATCAGCACAGGAGCTGCACCACCAGCGGCACAGGGGCGGCCTGGTGCACGGTGCCAACAGGATGTCGGGGACCCTGTGGTTTCCAATGGAGAACGTTGGTTCGGCAAAGTTGCTGCAGGCTGGAGCAGGGAGAATTCCAGAAGGCGACCACTGGCTGGAGAGGTAAGTTGGATTCTTGGGGGATGCCTAGACACCGTCAGTTGGGCCACTCAAGGCCGTGGGGTGTCGGGTGCAGGGGTGTCTTCTGGCATCGGATCTTATTACCAGCTCCTGTCGTGGTTGGGGGGACCCTTCAGGTTGAGGCTGCAGGTGTCGTCTTGAGGCTTGAGGGAGGTCGGGGATCACCAGATCCCAGGTCAGGATCGCTGGAGAGACCTCCTTGTGGTGTTGGGCCACTCAAACTCGGACCATGGGCGTCGGGTGCAGAACCGTGGAGCCGCCTTGGTCCGGGTTCTGGTCTTGGAGTCTTGGTTGAGAAAATCTGCTGCTCACAGGAGACAGAGTCTGTAAGGTCAGTGCAGGGCAGGTCCTCCGGGCTCTGGGGGGCTGCTGGCTGCAGGACACACCGGTTTCTTTGCTGTAGTCAGGTCGGAGGCAGGACAGGAAGGTAGGGATGGGGCAAAAGCAGTAGGTGTCCTCTTCTTCCTGGGTCAGCACGGCTCTTCGGTCGTCCTTCTTTCTTCCACGAATCTGAGGAGGCAAGGTTCAAGGTTGCTCCTAAATGCACAAGTTACTAACTTGTGTAACGATATATCTGTAAGAGACAGTAGTTAGTGACAGATTCCTTACCTTAGAATATCCCCAGGCGTCAGGCTGGATCCGGAAAGTTTTTGCGTAGCAGTACCCTTGCGCGTCGGTAGGCGGCGTCGTGCGGCTCCGCGTCCGTCGTCGGCGTCGTGATCGCCGGGATGACGTCGCGGGCAGTACTTAGACGCCGCCCCTGCGCGCTGACGTCAGTTCTGTACACGACTTTCCGCGCCAGGAACGCAGAGCCATGCAAGAAGCTGACATAGGTGTCTGAAAAATACTAGGGCCCTGAAAGCGATGTCTGTAACCCTAGAAATCAGTTTGCAGGGGGGAGGATGGGTGGGGCGGTAAGGAATCTGTCACTAACTACTGTCTCTTACAGATATATCGTTACACAAGTTAGTAACTTGTGCATCTGAAAGAGACACGTTAGTGACAGATTCCTTCCCTTAGAATAGATACCCCAGCAATACCAACCCCGGTGGTGGGTCTGCGAACAAAGATCAGACAAGGAAGTCCTGGAGGACAGAACGGCCAAAGAAGCCGTCCCTCCGGACCTGACTGTCAAGGCAGTAATGCTTTGTAAACGTGTGCAGCGAGGCCCACGTAGCTGCCTGACATATATCCTGCAGCGGAACACCGCGGCCTAAAGCCGTGGTAGCAGCCGTTGCCCTGGTGGAATGGGCACGCAGCCCAACAGGAGGCTCCTTCTTAGCCAAAGAGTAGCAGGCCTTGATGCACAAGGTAACCCAGCGGGAGATGGTTCGTTTGTGCACCGCCCGACCTTTTTTGGCGCCCACGTAGCCAACAAAGAGCTGGTCATCCACCCGGAAGTGTTTTGTGCGGTCGATATAGAAGGAGAGCGCACGTTTTGGGTCCAGACGGTGGAGCCTCTCTTCCTCTCTGGAAGGATGCGGAGGCGGAAAGAAGGTAGGCAAAGTGATGGTCTGCCCAATGTGGAAGGCAGTAACCACCTTTGGTAAGAAGGACGGACGCGTCCTAAGAACAACCTTGTCTGGATGGACAGACAGAAAGGGAGGTTTGCATGATAGAGCCTGGAGCTCACTCACCCGCCGAGCGGAGGTGATGGCCACCAGAAAGGCAGTCTGCAGAGTCAGAAGACGAAGAGGACAGTTATGTAGAGGCTCAAAGGGAGCGCACATTAAAAAGGTAAGAACCAAGTTCAAGTCCCACTGAGGCATCACAAACGGAACAGGAGGGAAGAGGTGTGTAATGCCTTTTAAGAACCTGTTAACAACAGGGGACTTGAAAAGGGAGGGCTGATCAGGGAGCCTGAGGAAGGCCGAGATAGCACAGAGATAACCTTTGATGGTACCCAGGGCAGAACCCTGTTGGGCCAGAGAAAGAAGGAACAGAAGGACCTCAGAAAGAGGGGCAGAAAGGGGGTTCACAGCCTTTGCTGTGCACCATGCCACAAATTTGTTCCACCTGCAGGCGTATACCACCTTAGTGGAGGGACGCCTGGCTGCCAGAATTACATCACAAACTTCGGGAGGCAAGTCGAAAGGAATCAACTGCCGCCGCTCAATCTCCACGCAAGCAGGTGGAGGCTGGACAGGTTCGGGTGGAGGACCGTCCCCTGCTGCTGCGACAGAAGATCCTCCCGAAGAGGCAGACGGATCGGGGGATCTACGCTCATACTGAGTAGCTCGGGATACCAAACTCTTCGAGCCCAGTCCGGAGCCACAAGAATGACTTGGGCCCGGTCGTGCCGAATCTTCTTCAACACTCTGGGTAGAAGTGGTATAGGCGGAAAGGCGTACAACAGACCGCAACTCCACTCGCGACGAAAAGCGTCGCCGAGCGAGTGCCGCCTTGGAAATTCCAACGCGCAGAACTGATGACATTGCGCGTTCTCTTCGGTGGCGAATAGATCTAACCAAGGCTCTCCCCACTGTAGAAAGAGTCCTTGCGCCACTTCCGAGTGAAGACGCCATTCGTGATCCATCATGCACCTGCGGCTGAGTTCGTCCGCCCTGGCGTTCAGGGAACCTGCTAGGTGTTGAACCATCAGGAACATGCCCTGATGTTCCAGCCATGTCCAGAGGCGCAGAGCCTCCTGACAAAGGGTCCACGACCCCCACCCCGCCTTGTTTGTTGCAGTACCACATGGCGGTGGTGTTGTCTGTGAACACCTGCACTACCTTCCCTTTGACAGAGGGAAGGAATGCCTTGAGTGCAAGTCGGATCGCCCGGAGCTCCAGAAGGTTGATATGGAGCCGGGACTCCGCCGGAGACCAGAGGCCTCTGATCTCCGCCTCTCCCATGTGACCGCCCCATCCCAGAAGGGACGCGTCCGTCACAACTGTGTGCTCTGGCTGGGGAAGGAGAGGGATCTGCCCATGACCCATTGCCGGTCCGTGAGCCACCACTGCAACTGTTTTGCAGTCCCCTCCGAGATCTGGACGTGATCGGACAGGTTGCCCTGGTGCTGCGCCCACTGGAACTTCAGGTCCCACTGCAGAGCCCGCATATGCCACCTGGCATGATTGACCAGCAGGATGCAGGAGGCCATGAGGCCCAGCAGCCTCAGGGTCATCCGTACCGAAACCCAGGATAAAGGCTGAAAGATCGGAATCATAGCCTGAATATCCCGGACTCGCCGTTCGGGAGGATAGGCCCGAAACTGCGTCGTGTCCAGAACTGCTCCGATGAAAAGGAGCTGTGGAGAAGGAATCAGATGCGACTTCGGCACATTGATGGAGAACCCCAGCGAGTGCAGGAGTTCGGCCGTAGTCTGGAGGTGGGAGACGACTGCCTGGGACGAGCCTGCCTTCAGCAGCCAGTCGTCGAGGTAGGGGAAGACTGAAACCCCAGCTCGGCGCAGATGAGCTGCGACCACCGCCATCACTTTCGTGAACACCCGAGGGGCACTGGTAAGGCCAAAGGGGAGCACGGTGAACTGAAAATGCTCGAGGCCTACCGTGAACCGTAGGTAACGCCGGTGGGCCGGCAGGACGGGGATGTGGAAATAAGCGTCCTGCAAGTCCAACGCTACCAACCAGTCTCCAGGGTCGAGGGCAGTCAAGACCTGAGCTAGGGTGAGCATCTTGAACTTCTCCTTCCGGAGGAAGCGATTGACGTTCCGGAGGTCCAAGATAGGACGCATGTCCTCCTTGTCCTTTTTGGGCACCAGAAAGTAGTGGGAGTAGCAACCATGTCCTACTTCTGGGGTTGGAACATATTCGACGGCCCTCTTGGCCAAGAGGGCCGTGACTTCCTTCTGTAGAAGCACCAAGTGATCCCCTGACATGCGGTGGAATTGAGGTGGCATGGCTGGGGGTGGTCTCGAAGGGGAGGGAGTAGCCCCTTCGGACAATGTCCAAGACCCACCTGTCCGAGGTGATGGGACGCCAGTGGTGAAGGTGATGGCGGACCCTGCCCCTACTGGCGTGCCGTGCACCTGAAAGGAGGGACTAGGAGGGCTTGGAGGCCGCGGACGGGTTGGAGGTGGTGGCCTGACCCGCACGCTGGTTGCCCGAACCGCCACGGCGGTATCCACGTCCTCGGCCACGCGAAGGCGCGTGCTGCGCGGGCCGTTGGCCGGGCTGCTGACGTGACTGGGCGCCCTCCCGTGGCCACGAAAGGGGCGAAAAGCAGATGTGAGCGGAGGGCGCACAACAGCAAGGCCCAGGGACTTTGCAGTAGCCCTCGAGTCCTTGAAACGCTCCAGCGCATGGTCTGCTTTTGATCCAAAAAGACCGACTCCATCAAAGGGCATGTCCATGAGTGCATTCTGGACATCGCCCGAAAAACCAGTGGTCCTCAGCCAGGCGTGGCGACGCAGCGCCACCGTCGTTGCAAGCGATCTGCCCAGCGAGTCGGCGGTATCAAGGCCACAACGTATGGTGTATTTAGCCGCATCTCGCCCTTCCGCAATGGCGCGGGTGAGCAGTGTCTGGACCTCCTCAGAACACTGCGGCAAAACAGTCGCCACCGAGTCCTACAGGGAGTGGGTATATCGGCCCAAGAGGCAAGCGGTGTTAACGGACCGCAAGCCAGCACTGGAGGAAGAGAAAGCCTTTTTCCCAAAGTGATCCAGGCGCTTGGATTCCCTATCCGGAGGGGCGTTAGGGAAGGCGGTTTGGGAGGCAGAGGCTTGGACAACCAAGCTCTCAGGGGTGGGGTGTTGGGAGAGAAACAGGGGGTCGCCCGGAGCAGGGCGATGGCGTCGGGCCACGTTCCTATCCACAGGAGCCCCTGTGGTGGGCTTGGACCAGGCACCCAAAGAACGTCAGTGAGTGCATCATTGAACGGCAGCACAGTCTCCGAAGAGGAGGCCGCCGGCTGAAGCACTTCTGTCAGGAGGTTAGTCCTGACGGCCACCGTAGGCAACTGGAGATTTAAGGCTCCAGCAGCTCTACGCAACACCGTTGCAAAATTAGCCCCCTCCTCCGTAGCCACGGGAGGAGACAGCATGCCAGAGTCAGGGGAGGTGTCCAGACCACTGGCATCCCCAAGTTCCTCAACCTAGTCCGGGTCAAACTCGCACTGTTGTGTGAGAGGGTCCTCAGACCCCTCCCAGCTCTCCTGGTCCTCCTCAGGTTCATAATATGGAGGAGGAGGGACATTAGGGACCCAAGGTCTCATCGGCGCCGGAACCGACGTCGGTCCGGCTCCATGTCCGGAGCCGGAGAGAGCCGGGGAACGACGCCGTCCGGAGCCCCGGACGGCGTCAGGAACGGCACCGGGGACATCGGCGTCGGCAGAGGCGTGGTTAGGTGAACCGGCGTCGATGGGGGTTGCGGCACCACCGGAGCCGTGATCGAGGCCGGGATGAAGGCCGGTGGGACAGGCGACGCCGGGACCGGAGTCGACGGCGACGCCGGAGCAACCCCATCAGGGCCCGCGGGGCCCGAAGGCGCACCGGAGGGACCTTGAGGCCCGAAGAGGCGGGCCATGGCCGACAAGAACTCCTGTATTTGGGCCGGAGTCGCCCCCGAACCCGGGAAGGACGGGTAATGCGGGGGTAACTCGACAGGCACGTCCGGGGCCGCGGGGCGGGACGGTGCCGACAGGGACCTCAGCCGAGTCGCGAGACCAGCGAGGCGAAGTCTTAGAGCGATGATGCCGCTTAGACTTCTTGTGCTTCGACTTACCGGAGGAGCGCGAAGACTTGGATTCAGACGAACGGCGGGGACTCCGCGTCCGGCCCCTCGACCTCTCCCGGGACCAGGGCTTGGTGCGGCGCGGAGCCGACTGCCAGACCTCGAGGAGCTTTCGAGACCGCTCTCGCAAAGCCTTCGGATTAAGTTTCCGGCAGTCAGGGCACGACTTTGTGTCGTGGTCTCGGCCGAGACAGAAGAGACACTCGAGATGCGGGTCCGTGATCGACATCATGCGACCACATTCCTCGCAGGGCTTAAAGCCGGGCATCCCTACTACACCTTAGGAGTCGTGAAGACTCGGTGAAGAAACAGTGAAAAAATTCACAAAAAAAGATAGTCAAAAAGTGACTAGGGCACTGCTCTTCCCGGATCTGCGCTTACTGGCGCGGAAAAAGAAGAACTGACGTCAGCGCGCAGGGGCGGCGTCTAAGTACTGCCCGCGACGTCATCCCGGCGATCACGACGCCGACGACGGACGCGGAGCCGCACGACGCCGCCTACCGACGCGCAAGGGTACTGCCACGCAGAAAACTTTCCCGGATCCAGCCTGACGCCTGGGGATATTCTAAGGTAAGGAATCTGTCACTAACGTGTCTCTTTCAGATACTAAATTTAGGGGAGGTAAAGGGGTGTGTAGGTCAGGACCTATGGGTTCCTTCCTTGGGGTGGGTACACCCTCTATTATGCCACCCTCCAGTGGGAGGGGGCATGAGCCTCTCCCTAACTGGCTGAGTACCCTTATCTTCAAGATGGAGGGGACTGAGATGTGTGCTTAACCTCGCCTTCCTCACCTGAGGAGTGGGGTTGGCCAAGGTGGGCGCACATCTCTTCCTAGCTTGGTTTTCCCGCCGATTCTTCTGCCCAAAGTGGGGGGCAGAACCGGTGGGAAACAGTTGCTGGTGGCAGAAAAAGGCAGGGACAGCTTCTAAAGGCGGCAGGCATTTGAAGTGTCCCCTTCGTGGACCCAGCACATCCTGGGGGAGGAGACATGACACCTCTGCCCAGGATAGGCTGTGTTTCTGGACCCAGAGAGCGGAGGATTTCTACCCCGGGGTCCAGAAACCTATCTGGTGGTGGCAAATGGTGGGCAGCCATTCAGGAAGCACACCAGGGCTGGTCGTTATCAGGGGGCATCTCTAAAATGCCCTATTAGTGCATTTTACATTAAATCCCACACTGGCATCAGTGTGGGTTTAATGTGCTGAGAAGTTTGCTACCAAACATCCCAGGTTTAGTAAAGTCATTATGGAGCTGTGGAGTTCGTAATGACCAACTCCCAGACCATGAAACCTGATTGGCAGGGACCCAGGGCACATCAAGTCAGGTTGCATCAGATGTCATGTAGAAATCAGCTGAAATCGCTGTTAGCATCAGCTGAAGACATTTTGTTTTTGGCATGTGCTCGCCATGTGCTTTCTCCCTCTTCACTGTTGCCTGCTCTTGTATTTCACTTGAGTCAGGAACTATAATTAACTCCTTCAGTACTGAGCCAGAGCACTGCACATGCTCAGAAAGGCCTAGCTGCTAGAATGCACCTGCTCTTAGAGTAACTGTCAGGCTATTTTAACTGATGTCAGCAACTCTGTTACTCCTCCCTTTCTGTTGACTAAGCAATTCTTATGTATCCTTATATGTAACTAGCTATTCATGTGTATACTTGTACCGCCTCTTTTTGAGTCTACATGCTAACTCAGCTATAAACTGGGCATAAAAGACCCAGAGCACAAGTTACTACTGGATCCGGAAAGTTTTTCATTAGCAGTACCCCTGCGCGTCAGTAGGTGGCGTTGTGCAGTTCCGCGTCCATCGCTGGCGTCGTAAGCGCCGAGATGACGTCACGGAGACTACTTAGGCGCCACCCATGCGCGCTGACGTCAGTTCTGTACACGACTTTCCGCGCCAGGAACGCAGAGCCATGCAAGAAGCTGACATAGGTGTCTGAAAAATACTAGGTTCCTGAAAGGGATGTCCTTAACCCTAGAAATCAGTTCGCAGAACGGGGAGGATGGGTGGGGCGGTAAGGAATCTATCACTAACTAATGTCTCTTACAGATATATCGTTACACAAGTAGTAACTTGTGCATCTGAAAGAGACACGTTAGTGATAGATTCCTTACCTTAGAATAGATACCCCAGCAATACCAACCCCGGTGGTGGGTCTGCGAATAGATAACACCAGAAAGTCACGGAGAACAGAACGGCCAAAGAAGCCGTCTCTCCGGACTTGACTGTCAAGGCAGTAATGCTTGGTAAATGTGTGCAGGGACAAATATCCTGCAAGGGAACGCCGCGTCCCAAGGCAGTAGTGGCTGCCGTTGCCCTGGTAGAATGGGCACGCAGCCCCACAGGAGGCTCCTTCTTAGCCAACGAGTAACATGCTTTGATGCACAAAACGACCCACCGAGAGATGGTGCGTTTGTGCACGGCCCAACCTTTTTTGGCACCCACGTAGCCAACAAAGAGCTGGTCATCCACCCGGAACTGTTGTGTGCGCATTAGATAGAACGAGAGCACACGTTTTGGGTCCAGACGATGGAGCCTCTCTTCCTCATTTGAAGGATGCGGAGGCGGAAAGAAGGTGGGCAAAGTGATGGTCTGCCCGATGTGGAAGGGCATGACAACCTTAGGCAAGAAAGAAGGACGGGTCCTTAAAACCACCTTGTCCGGATGAACAGAAAGGAAAGGAGGTTTAGAAGAAAGAGCCTGGAGCTCACTCACTCTTCTGGCAGAGGTGATAGCTACCAGGAAAGCAGTCTTTAGAGTAAGAAGACGTAAAGGACAGTTATGAAGGGGCTCAAAAGGAGCGCACATCAGATAGGTCAAGACAAGATTTAAGTCCCATTGAGGCATTATGAAAGGCACTGGAGGAAACGTGTGTGTAATGCCTTTGAGGAAACGGTTAACAACCGGGGACTTAAAGAGAGAAGGCTGATCTGGAAGCCTGAGAAGGCGGAGATGGCCGAAAGATAACCTTTGACAGTGCCCAAAGCAGAGCCCTGCTGGGCCAAGGAGAGTAGGAACAGAAGGACCTCAGAAAGAGGGGCAGAAAGGGATCCACAGACTTAGCTGTGCACCATGCCACAAATCTGTTCCACCTGCAGGCGTATACCGATTTAGTGGAGGGACGCCTGGCTGCCAGAATGACATCACAGACTTCAGGAGGCAAGTCAAATGGAATCAGCTGTCGCCGCTCAATCTCCACGCATGGAGGTGGAGGCTGGACAGGTTCGGGTGGAGGACCGTGCCCAGTTGCTGCGACAGAAGATCCTCCCGCAGAGGCAGGCGGATCGGGGGATCGATCGCCATGTTGAGTAGCTCGGGATACCAGTATCTTCGTGCCCAATCCGGAGCCACAAGGATGACTTGGGCCCGGTCGCGCCGAATCTTCTTCAGCACTCTGGGCAGAAGTGGTATAGGCGTACAACAGACCGCAGCTCCACTCGCGACGAAAAGCGTCGCCGAATGAGTGCCGCATTGGAAATTCCAATGCGCAGAATTGCTGAAATTGCGCATTCTATTCGGTGGCGAATAGATCTAACCAAGGCTCTCCCCACTGCAGAAAGAGACCTTGTGCCACGTCCGAGTTCAGACGCCATTCGTGATCCATCAAGCACCGGCGGCTGAGTTCGTCCGCCCTGGCGTTCAGAGAACCTGCCAGGTGTTGAACCACCAAGGTAATGCCTTGATGTTCCAGCCATGTCCAGAGGCGCAGAGCCTCCTGATATAGGGTCCAGGACCCCACCCCGCCCTGTTTGTTGCAATACCACATGGCGGTGGTGTTGTCCGTGAACACCTGCACCACACTTCCCCGGACAGAGGGAAGGAATGCCTTCAGTGCAAGCTGGATCGCCCGAAGCTCCAAAAGATTGATATGGAGCCGGGACTCCGCCGGAGACCAGAGGCCTCTGATCTCCGCCTCTCCCAAGTGGCCGCCCCATCCCAGGAGGGATGCATCCGTCACCACTGTGTGCTCCGGTTGGGGAAGGGAGAGGGATCTGCCATTGACCCAATCGCGATTCGTGAGCCACCACTGCAAAAGTCGTGCAGTGCCCTCCGAGATCTGGACATGATCGGACAGGTTGCCCTGATGCTGTGCCCACTGGAACTTCAGGTCCCACTGCAGAGCCCGCATATGCCATCTGGCATGTTGCACCAGCAGGATGCAGGAGGCCATCAGGCCCAGGAGCCGGAGGGTCATCCTGACTGAAACCCAGGATAGAGGCTGAAAGATCGGAATCATAGCCTGAATATCCCGGACCCGCTGCTCGGGAGGATAAACCCGAAACAGCGTCGAATCCAGAACCGCTCCGATGAATGGGAGCTTCTGAGAGGGACTCAGGTGCGACTTCGGCACATTGATGGAGAACCCCAGCAAATGCAGAAGGTCGGCCGTAGTCTGAAGGTGGGTGACAACTGCCTGGGGCGAGCCCGCCTTCAACAACCAGTCGTCGAAGTAGGGGAAGACTGACACCCCTGACCTGCGCAGATGAGCTGCGACCACCGTCATCACCTTCGTGAACACCCGAGGGGCGCTGGTAAGGCCGAAGGGGAGCAGGGCAAACTGAAAATGCTCCTGGCCTACCATGAACCGCAGGTAACGCCGGTGGGCCGGCAGGACGGGGATGTGAAAATAGGCGTCCTGCAAGTCCAACGCTACCATCCAGTCTCCAGGGTCGAGGGCAGCCAAGACCTGAGCCAGAGTCAACATCTTGAACTTCTCCTTCCGGAGGAAGCGATTGACGTTCCTGAGGTCCAAGATGGGGCGCAAGCCCCCCTTGTCCTTCTTGGGGACCAGAAAGTAGTGGGAATAACAACCACTCCCTACTTCTGGCCCAGGAACACACTCAATGGCCCCCTTGGCCAAGAGGGCTGTGACTTCTTGCAGGAGAAGTGCCAAGTGGTCCCCCGACATGCGGTGGAACTGAGGTGGCATGGCTGGGGGGGTGGACTGAAAGGGAAGGGCGTAACCCTTGCGGATGATCTGCAACACCCACTTGTCCGATGTGATAGCGTGCCAGTGGGGGAGATGATGGCGGACCCTGCCACCCACTGGCGTGGGGTGCCCCACAAAGCTCGGATTAGGAAGGTTTGGAGGTAGAAGCAGCGGGGCGGAGGTGGACTGACCCCCACGCTGATTCCCAGACCCGCCCCTGCGGAAACCGCGTCCGCGGCCCCGCTGAGGCTGGTTCTGCACAGGCTTGCTGAAGGAACGTGCCTGGGCGCCCCTTCGGTGGCCACGAAAGGAACGAAAACCAGGAGTGGCTGGGCTTCTCGTGGAAAGACCCAAGGACTTGGCTGTGGCCCGCGAATCCTTAAAACGCTCCAGCGCACTGTCTGCTTTATCGCCAAACAGGCGAGTGCCATCAAAGGGCATGTCCATGAGTGAGCTTTGGACATCTGGCGAGAACCCAGTAGATCTCAACCAGGCGTGGCGACGAAGCGCCACAGTCGTGGAAATTGCTCTACCTAGTGAGTCCGCGGTGTCCAAACCACACCGAACGGCAAACTTAGCCGCATCTTTACCCTCGGCAACAGCTTGGGACAGCACAGCTTGGGTCTCCTCAGGACACTGAGGCAACGCCTGTGCAACTGTATCCCACACCGCGTGGGAATAGCGGCCCAATAGGCATGCGGTGTTCACCGACCGCAGCCCCAAGCTGGCCGAAGAGAACAACCGCTTGCCGAACTGCTCCAGCTTCTTAGAGTACTTATCCGGCGGAGCCGTGGGAAAGGCACTCTGCGATGTCGAAGCTTGGATGACCAGGCTCTCTGGCGTAGGATGAGTGGTCAGAAAGGCAGGGTCACCGGGCGCCGGGCGATGATGCCTGGCGACGTTCTTATCCACAGGGGCCCCTGTGGCGGGCCGCGACCAAGTGCCCAGCAAGACGTCAGTGAGGGCGTCATTAAATGGCAGCAGGGGCTCCGACGAAGTGGACGCCGTCTGGAGCACCTCAGTGAGGAGGTTAGTTTTGAGGGCCACCGTAGGGAGATCAAGGTTGAGAACCTCAGCTGCCCAACGGAGCACCATCGTGTAGGAGGCGCCCTCCTCCATGGTAGGCGGGGGAGAGGCAAACCCCGGGTCAGAGGAGACGTCGAGGTCGCCGGCATCCCCCAAATCGTCCGCCCAGTCCTGCTCAGAGTCACACTGACGAGCAAGAGGGTCCTCGGACCCCTCCCAGTCGTCCTCCACCCCCGCCGCATGTGGCACAGAACGTGGCGGCAGGGCAGGAGCCGGAGAAGGGACAAACGGCGTCGGGAACGGCGCCGGCCGGGGTCGGACCGGCGCCGTGTCCCAATGCGGATCCCAGGTAGGAGCAAAATGGTCCTGGAACCTGGGCAAGGGCGGGACAAATTGCACCCATTGCGGTGCCGAAGGCGGAGCCGAGGGTGGCGCTGGGGCCGGAGCCGGCAGCGATGGACCATGTGGCGCCGTGGCCGGAGCCGACGGCGCAGGATCCTGTGGCGCCGAAGCTGGATCCGCCGGCGGCGCCGACGGCCCAACAGGATCCTGACACGGGACCGCAGGGCCCGAGGGCGCACGGGCGGGAGCCCGAGGCCTAAAAAGGCGGTCCATGGTAGCAAGAAACTCTTGCACCTGTGCGGGAGTCACCGACGGACCCGGGTAAGGTGGGTAGGCCGCGGATCCAACGGGGGGACGTCGGAGAGCGAACATGCTTCTTCGACTTCTTTTTGTGTCGTCTCTTACCCGAATCCGAGGGTGAAGACTTGGAGCCCGAGGAGCGATGACTGTGGCCCCGCGAGCGTTCCCTGGAACGGCCCCTGGACCGGGAACGGCGCTGGGACGAGTGCCGGACCTCCAGCAGCTTCCGGTGCCGCTCCCTCAAGGCCTTCGGGGCCATGGCCCGACAGTCCCGACAGGACCGGGAGTTGTGGTCGGTATCCAGGCAGTAGAGGCAGACATCGTGGGGGTCCACCACCGACATATTGCGACGGCAGGCCCCACAAGACTTAAATCCAGGCATCCCTACGTGCACCAACGAAACCAAAGCTGACAGGAGACAAAGTCTCAAAATAGGGTAGTCAAAAAGTGACTAAGGTACGTGCTCTAACCGGATCTGCGCTTACTGGCGCGGAAAAAGAAAGAACTGACGTCAGCGCGCATGGGTGGCGCCTAAGTAGTCTCCGTGACGTCATCTCGGCGCTTACGACGCCAGCGACAGATGCGGAACCGCACAACGCCACCTACTGACGCGCAGGGGTACTGCTAACGAAAAACTTTCCGGATCCAGTCTGACGCCTGGGGATATTCTAAGGTAAGGAATCTATCACTAACGTGTCTCTCTCAGATGTGTCTGTACTCCATAGACTGTCTCATACAGTGGCCTGAGGGTACTGTATTGACGCAGTCTCCCTCATGTGAGGTTAATAAACTTGTTATTTTGATATTCCAGCTTCCGTGCCAATCTCTTCTTTGTTGGTTTAAGAACCAAGTGCATCAGTGAACCCCTAAAAAGGTTTTTTTTTTCTACAAATTGGTGCCCGAACAGGGACCTCATCGGAGACGCGGCTATCCAAGGGAGTGGTCTTGACGGAAGACAGGAATCTACTGAGGAGGTACCCTGCACGAGGAAGCCCTTTGTCTTTGCAGACCAACGTGTTTTCCGGTTTTCCCGATCTGACCCTCCAGGTGTTGGCCGCTCCCGACTGAGATCTTCTTTGGTGTGAGTATTTTAAAACGACCGTTAGGTCACTCAGAACTTGGCAGGTGGAGGTTGGAGACTTTGGTTTGGTAAGGGTGCTGTAGCAACAATTTTGTTTGGATTAGCTTGGCCAAGATTTTGGGTTTGTTTGTTTGTTTGCTGCAGCAAATGAAAGCAGGTAATGAGGAGATTTTTCTCTAAATTTTGAAGGCTTGAACGGCACAAATTGTGTTAAGTGTCATTTGGATATAATATTATATATGCTATAATACTTTTGGCATGCCTGCTCCTAGCACACTTCGTAGAAAGTGTTGCTGTCTTGGAGGTACCAATATGGATTTAGGAAGTACTCAGCTGACTCCCCTAAGAGGGGATACCTAAATGGGTTTAGGTATATTAAAAATGGTATTTCTTCCATGATGACTAGTACACTACGGAACAAAAATATATATATAAAAAAGGATCCTGATCTGCGCACTTAGTAAAATTCATAAGTGGTGATACGGAGCGCTTTTGAGTGTTCTGCCAGCCCAACTGGTAATTTGGTGTATTATTGGAAAAGGTCTGAGGCTTGAGCCTGTTTTTTGAACATGGCAGTCTTTTGGCTGCCTATTTGTCTTGGTGTAATCTCTGTACCTTTTTTTAAATTTTTTTATTTTTAGAGTCCTTTCGTTTGTAAATATGACTTACAATTGGTATTTACAAATAGGTTTGGTTTGAGTACAGTCTGTGGGCTGTCTCTTGCTTTTGTCCTAAGTGTTAATTCGTGGGTTAATTGGTTTTTTTTTTTAGTGTCTATGTGGTTGTGGATTGACACCGGTGGTGATGCTTGAAAGTACTTGTTTCAGTAAGTAGTGACTATGTTTTTTGTGTGAGAATGGCTTGCCTTAGCAAGCAGTGTTGTGTGCTCTGAGTGTGTGGCCTCCTTCTTGAAAATGTCTGAAATGAGCTCAATTTGGTTTTTTGTCGTCATTCTGTTATGCAAATGTCATTGAAAGAACTACATTTTAAAATTCAAGGAATGAATTATGTAACATATGCTAAATAGCTGCACGCTACCATTAGAAGTAAATCAGTAACAAAGTATAGATGTGTGAATATTGCCACAAGAGAAATTAGAATTAACACTCAATAGGGAAAAAATAGGCCTCATAGAAACAAACAAAAAAAAAACGAATTTGTGTGCTTTGCATAACTAGGACTGAATACCAAATGTTACAGCATTATCCTTAGATATTAATATTAAAAGGCATTCACATCATCTGAGTAAATTGGTTGCTGCTGAAATAAACGCGCCTTTTTTTCACATTACAAGACGATATATTTGTGCTGGCTTGGAATGCCTGTTTTAAATAGACTGCACCGTGCTCAAATTTCCAGCACCAGAAAAAGAGCTTTTAAACAGTTGTTTACCGCTGTCTGAGAGGAAGCGGTCTGTCAAAACAGACGGAGTTCAAACTTTTTCAGGACATTACAATACAGCAAAGGGTTTTTCTCCTGAAAAAGGCGTGGAAATTGAGGCTTGCTGGTCGTAAAAACACAGCTGAGTAAACAACACATGGCTATGCCCGGCCACAAGCTACAGATCCAGCACGTGCGTTAAAGACTACTGATTTTAAAAGTTACAAATACAGCTTCATTATTTTGGATAAAATAGAAAGGATTAAAAGCAGGGATTTTCTTTCTTGTTGCTTTTCTAAATAAGCATATCTATGGTTCTGATGGTAAATAATTACTGCACTTTAAAAAGTGACACAAACTATTTTTTGTTTCACTACAGCTTCTGTGCTTAGTGTTATAAATACATGCATTTAAAGGCAAAAGGAAAGGAATGAGGCTTGCTTTTCATATGTGGAAACATCAAAAGGGTTAGTGATCATTATTCAAAAAAATTGACTATATGAAAAATAATAATAATAATTTTTATTAAAAATTATTGCACTAAAATCGTTTTTGCATTTTTAATGTCTAATAATCCTACTGTGACAAATATATAAGCTCCTAGCATCAAAGTTGAATTTGAGCAGCACTTTACCGCAATGTGGGTAGTGAAATTTCACTTTATCCAGGCATATAAAACCTTATTTTATAAGGGTGTACCTTATACATTTCTGACCCCCCACCCCTGGGATATCTAGGGGAGACCCTGGGGGTCCCTAATATGCCAAAACATTGTAGGTTATTCATTTTTAAGTGCCCCTACCACCAAAGTCGAGTTTGGGCACAATTTACTTTTTAAAAGCAGTCCTGGCACCCAGGGCTGTTTTCAAACTGATCTCAGGTTTCAGCAGTGCACACATGCAACTGCAGAACAAGCAGCTGGCCTCTAAACTGCTAGAAAGCACATCACACACTGCACATGAGTAAAAATAAGTATACAAAACAACAGCAGAAGTTAGATCCTACCTTCAAACTTATTAGCATACAGGTACGGAACAGGATTACTTTTCAACTGTGCTTTTTCAGAGTTACTTTGAATTGGAAAACCTCATGGAAATAGCCTTGCACAGAAATGGGACAGCAGGTTTAAGGGGCAGAGGTCGAGTTCTGTATTTAGCAGACCAGCAAAATGCCCACATAGGAGGGGTTCTTCTAATAGGTTTGCTTTGGCACTTCGACCTCGGAAAAGATTCTGAAGGAAGCGATGACAGCGCAAAGAGAAAGAGAAGCTTTGCTTATTATTTTTGGCAAAAGACCAGGCAGGTTTTGCTCAGTCATAAGAAGCAAAGGAAAGGCAGTAACGTATGTGGGCCCTGTGTAGAGCATAGCTCTGCCATGTATATAGAAATAATGCTTTTAGTTTAAAGATTACTGTGCAAGGGCTACAATCAGGAGGCAATGAAATTCAGTTTGCATTCATGCGCCCTCATGTTACACTAGTACAATTGCTAAAGGAATTGGTAGTTGGTTATTAATGTTTTCTAGCTAGCTCAATGTGCTATTTACCTCCTACAAGTTTGTTTGTGCCCCGCTGCCAAAAATGGGAGTAACTATTGTCGACAGAAGGTCACCTGTTTCAGGTTACCTACTGTCGAATGAGGGGAGGAGATTAGGGAGATTAGCTCCTTGGCAAATTAAGGCTAACTACAATTAAGTAATACATTGTCATTTTTTATGTGCTCTCTCTCTCTCTCTTTTTCTCACTCTCTCTTGAGCCTGTCTAAGTTGTCTAGGAACGGCCATGAGACGTTTAATTGACTATTCAGTAATACTGTTTTAAAATTGTTAAGATTAATAAAATGAATAAAAAAAATACGCCATGTTACTGCCCATCCTGTCTGATGAAATTATGAACGGATGAGTAGTCTAGATTGATGTTCCCTTATTTGACCTTTAAAGGGGAACTATATGTGGGTAGTTTTTGTTAGAAAATTCTTAGGTGATAACACCATTATTGTTTATATTCTTCTCATGCTATAGTTATTTATGTAATAAGGATCCCTGTTAAATTAGCAGTTTTAGATTTTCCCGCAGCGCCTAAAACATGAGAGCATGGTCCTAGGCGTAAAATGTAGGTGTTTTTACGTAAGAAAAATCATTTTAGAAGTGTCTGCAGTCCTGTACAAGTAGTGAAAGGTTATAACTTATGAAACACAAGCTTGTTAAGACAAGAAGCACAAAAGAATGCTTGTTCTAAAAATTCCCTTTCTTGAGGTTTTTCAGATGAATAAAATAGGAATACACAAATGTAAGGATTTAGAGTATGTCCGTATTGTTTTTCTTTTTCCCTCAGAATTTAGTAAATAAACATAGACTTCCTTGGCTGCTTCAAATAGTGTAACGTTTTACTCTTGTCAGTTCACCAAAAAGTTCCTTTTGTACTCGCTAATAGGTCCAGGTTTTTTTTTACTCTCAGATAGATGAAGTGGTTCTTGGGTGCCTTGCTAATGTATGGGGCGCCCCAAGCTAAGAAAAAAAAAAAAAAAGAAGGTATTTGGAAATAGACTATCTTCTCTGTTGATAGATTATTTGTATGCCTTGTCTAAAGATTTTTTGTTCTGACCACCAATAGATATCTGCTGCCCTACAACCATTGCCAGAGGGGCCCGGACATTAGATTCAGTTTGGGGAGTTAGCGCTGATCCAGCTTGGAGTCAAGGTAAAGGGAACCAGCACAGGCATTGCTGGCAACTAGGACCTCAGTGAAGGTAGAAGGCCGGAAGCACTGGGACGTGAAGTGTGTACCCCTGCTACTGTCTTGGACGAAAGACGGGGTCACAAATCAGGATGGAGAATTCTTTGCATGGATCCAGTTTTTGATGCCCAGCTGAGAGAGTCACAGACCGGCAAGGAGGCTTTTGCTTGAGGTGACCCCCTTTGAAACAAGGGTTGCTTTAGATATCTTGTCATTTTCCCCAGTGGCTGCAGAAGTGTTGGGCTCTGTCGAAGCTTCTAGATTTTAACGCTGCGTGAGGGACGTTTCGCAATCACGTCTGAGTGAAGTACATAGGAGATTTGTTCTCCCCGCCCGTGGTCAGCTTTCCCAGATTAATTCATGCAGCCACTGGGGAAAATGATTGTATCACCAAAAGTTGTGCAAATTCACAACTCTTCACTTCTGCATTTAGAATTCTTTTAGCTTCCTCGAGACATTGGTGAGGTGCAATCTAATCGGTGCACGTCACAATTGTTCTTCGTGCATTTGGAAATTTTCTTGGACGCTCAGTTAAATTTATGTCCTGATGATGACCATGTAATTATACAAAGGTCGACACGCCGTCGACGCAATTGTGGCCGTAATTAACGAAGGACGCATCGTCTTGTCTGTTGTTGTTTCAGTGTTGCTCTGAACTTCCTGTGCTATGTAATCCCTTCTGTCTGCCACCTGTCTGGTTTTGTATTGTACAACAAATATTATTTGTACCAGTATTAATTTCTGAGCGCGTTTTTATCTATATATTGAATACATTTTGTATTTTTCTAATATTTCTTATATGGACTTTTCTTCTCTTTTTTCTATCCATTTTCTAAATATATACAGTTTTTCCTTCTTTCAATTTTTTTAAAATCTACTGTTATTGTGTGTGAAATTGACATTTTCATAATACCTTGAACCATTGTTTGGACTAAATATTGATTGCCCCTGGTTCAGGTGTACAGGGATGCCCCTGTTGTTGTTAATAATCAAATAAACAATGTAGCATAAATTAAACACTGAAAAACTGTCAACGACAGAGCCCAACACTTCTGCAGCTAGCAGAATAACCTAGAAAACCACTTATCGTGCAATATAACTTCTGTAATCTCAACAGCCCAGGATTAAAAAACACTAGGTATCAATAACCTTTGCATCAAGTAAAATACTACCCTGGATATACCGGTTGAAATACAACATAACTCAGTCGTGTAGATACCTCTCTACACGAGATCAACACCAAACTCAAGTGGACTTGTCAGACCGGGTAGCTCTGAATCGCCTTAAGGAGGGTGTCCACCTAATAATGGACACCCTCATATGGCATATCTTTAAGGCTCTCCTGCACAGGCTCTAAAAATCCAGACTGATGCAGCCATGCAAGCCTGCGCAGAGCAACCAACTGAGTAATGACTCTACCCACAGAATCTGTGGTGTCCATACCACATTTGATAGTGAATCCTTCAGCCTCCCAGCCATCTTGCATCACCTGCAATAACTCTGCACCACGAAATCCCATAAGGCATGTGAAAACCTACCTATAACACAAGTAGTGTTAAAAGATCTCAAAGCAGAGTTTACAGAAGAAAATATATTTCTCCCACAACTCTCTAACCATCTGGATTCCTTGCCTGATGGAACTAAAGGAAGACATATTAAAGAGACAGCAGTTCATGTGGACAATGTACAGGATACTTAATATTGTTGGTGCACAATGGCGGTTACCATTGGTATACGGATGTTGGAGATGAAGACCAATCATGCCAGAATGCAGTACACAGGCCGATAATGTTAGTGCAAATATCACAAATGTGGTAGAAGGCTAGGAACAATAACCATGTATTGAACTGATGGTCATTTTTGTTGATTGTGAAACCTCAATATATATATATCTTATAAATTGTCACTCTGGTAATATAGGTTCTAGTTCACTTGGGACACCGAGCACTTTTGTTTCTACAGTACTACAATATAAATATAAAATTTGCACTAACATTATTGGCCTGTGTACTGCATTCTGTGTGATTGGTCGTCTTCTCTGACATCCGTATCCAATTGGTAACTGCCATTGTGCACCAACAATATTAAGTATCCTGTACATTGTCCACATGAACTGCTGTCTCTTTAATATGTGGTAACTGCCCTGGTTCCTTGTGAGTAGGGTTGCTCTTGACACAGGCTTTGCCCAACCTCCTAAAAGAAGATCAAACAGAGACTCATTAAAGGGGAGCACGGGTTCCACCAACCGTCTGGCCTTGATGAAGAATATTCACCAAGGAATCTGTGGATTGGATAACTGCACTAAGTGAAATTGACAATCCAACACCACAGCTGCCCTTTTCAATACTTCAGCCAATGAAGCACTTTCTTCCATTGCCTAATGAGGTGGGGAAAGCAAATATGAAATTGGGGAGGTCTCTAAAGCACTAATCTCTCCCAGTTCATTCAGCCAATTCTCAACCACAAGAGGCTGGACAACATCATGCAAAGGATTTTCACCCCCAACATTCTCCTCTTCAGTTTCTAAACTGTGCATTCACGTAGACAAGGACTGAAAAACACCAGAAGAAGAATCCAAAGAAGCCGGCACTATCGGCACCACACCTGACGCCGCTGAGGCATCGGGTCGATGTCGGAAATAGGATCGACGTCTCCCGACGCCGCCATCGCCGGCTGACTGGGCACCAAGGCGCCAGGGTCGGCGTTGCCGACTTCAGGAGGTGAAAGGACACCGAAGGTATGAAGCCCAAAGGCTTGTGCACCAGCGCCGTCTCGACCTCGACAACCCCGGCTTCTTAACTGACGGTTGGAGGACAGCGTCAGACATACGCTTTGACCGTTGGGATCTTGGAGCCCTCCCTTACATCGACAGAGGCGACCCCTCACCCGAACAACTCCTCGACCGGTCTCTGGAGTGTCGACGCTGCAGTTTCTCAGAAAAGCGCGCCACCAGGCGTTTCATACGGTGCTCTTTTAATGCCTTCGGACGAAGATGTTGGCAGGTTCTCCGAGGCACTACAAACATATGGCATGCGGATCCGTGATTGACATCTGTCTATCATATGTTCTGCAGTGTTTAAACCCAGACGACATCGTCTGAAAATAGCACACTGTTCTCTCGACAAGACGTTGAGATGGGCCAGAAAAAACAGCCCTTTTAATCGCTCCAGATCCATGTTGCGAGCTCAGAAAAGAAGGAATGGACGTCAGCGCGGGGGTTATATGGACTTCGTTGACATCACATCCAGTGGATGACGTCGATGTGGAGTCGTGCGACGCCCTCTGCCAGCGCGTGCACATGTTATGGAAAAATGTCCGGATCCAGTCTCGCGCCTGAGGAGGATTCTAAAGTAAGGAATCTGCGACTAGATCTCCCTATCAGATTAGAAGGTTTATGAGAAAAATCTGTCACAAAAATGCATCTGTCCTGGAATTGAATCCTGGATAAGGCAGGCGGGGAAAATCATTAAAACTTTTTGATATCATCCCCCCCCCCCCAAATTCTTTTTTTTTTTTTTAAATGCAAGCATATTTAAACATAAAAATAGAACAGGAAGAATGACTTGGGCAAAATAAAGTATGGGTTGAGGCAGCCTGACCTGCCTATCACAACCTTTACTGATTAAATTACAAGATTAGGCAAGGAATGGGAAGAAAGAGAAGAAAACAGGCAAGAAGGAATTTCAAATGGAGCAGAAGTGGGTAAATCCACTTGGTTGTTAAAAGGGAAAAGGAACGCAAAATAAACAAACAATGGAAGAGAAACAAAAACATTAGAAAAGAGTCACTTAGAGAAGAGGACCAGAGGGATGGAAGTAGGAAAGGGAAATGCAAAAAGAAGGAAGTAAGAGGGAGATTAAGGGTAAAAAAGGATGACTGGGAAGGGATGTCAAAGCGTAATGAAGGGAGGGCCTACCAATGTAAATATCAAAAACAACAGCTACTAATCATGCAATACAAATTCTCCTATATATGCATGTGTCAGACTGGACAGACAAATGGGACCCAACGATGTAATTACCATATGACAGATCGATTTGTGAAATCTGACTGATCGGAAGGTGTTTCTTTATGTTAACTTTCTTCAGCATAACATACAAGCATCCTCCTCACCTGAGATCTCATCCTCATTGTCCTCCAGGGACTGCTGGCTGCTCCGGTACTCGGACGTAGGTGGTGTGAACTTCTTTCGAGTTACATACTGGCGACCAATTGTCTTTTTAGCATTCTTCACCAGGTTTTTGGAAAGGGTTCTAATATGAAGAAGACAGACAATAAACATGCTATTCATTTTGAGTGAATCAAAGGGATTATAGAAAGATCACAGATGCTGATACAGGGTACAGCAACAGTTTCACCCCCACAATCAAGTCAGAAGTGAGGCCACCCATGATTTATGTCCATCTTCCAACAAGCCATACAACTGCCCTCGAAACCTTGACCATACTGCTGTTAAAAGGACCAGGATGCAATGCAAACATTCAGCATTCCAGACTGCACAAAAGTAAGAGAAAGCAGTGGGACAGAAACACACTGGCACAGTGAAGTGCTCCAAGTGGTGAAAAGCACACAATGCCCAAATGTGCATAGTCATTCAATTTTAACAGCTGATGGAAAGGAAAGCAAAATGAGAAGGGTCCTACCACCTGCTTGGTGACTTGGTCATAAAGCACATAGGAAAATGAAGGAAGCACCTTGTCACACCTATACCTCCAGTATTAAATACTATCAGTTTAGGTAGTGAGGGCATTGAAGTGGAATTTGTAGGAGCAAGACTTATAAAAGAGTTCCAGAGGAACTGTTCACTATAAGGTCGACTATTTATAGATCCCTAAACAACTCAACATCAATTGTTTGCCGAGTGGTAACTGGTGACTCCTAAACCCATCCAGTGTTTTGACTACTTCACCGAATGACCTCCCCTTGAGTTGAACAATGTTAAAATTGTGTACTTTCCAAGAGCTGTTTTGCCAAAATCCTAAACAGTAATAACATCAATTGCACTCCAATACTCTGGACTGGGTGAATGGTGGGTTCACTACATAGACAAATTGGGATAAGGTAGAACTACCTTATACCTTTGTAGCCTTAAAAGATGGCAAAAAGTTCAAAACCATCCTCTACGATAATTATAGGAATTGAATTTAGTCAAAACAAACCTATTATCCACTTAAAATACCACTAATAACCAGACTAATGTCTAACAGTGAACCCTCCAAGTCTAACGACTGTTCTGGACCAAAAGAAAATGTAGTACTGTTGGACGATTAATTTGATCCTTAGACTGAAAGCACACCAGGAAAACCCAAAGCAGCCCCGCATGCAGTGGGACTAGGATAGCCTGCGCAAAAGAATGCTACGGCAAGCAAAGATGTATACAATATGATCGACACAGCCCGTATTCTGCCCCAAAAGCAGTGAAGTGGCTGGCTTCCACCACAAGAGAAGGCCCTTCGCCAAGGATTTAGTGTGAAGAATATGGTCTTACGTGGTTGAATGGCTGAAGTGGCCAAGAGAAATGCCCACTGAGAGACCGTGGAACAAATCATTCACCTGGGAGGAACTGCGTTACAAACACAGAGAAAATGCTTAAGTGAAAAATGCAAACAATGCACCCCACCCATCCAGCATTTAAAAACTCAGTACTAGTGTATAAAGAAGCAGCCAAACTTGCTAGGTTATTACATACCACACATAGAATAATTAAGTACAACAAATCTTTACCTGTACCACTAGTTCTCCAGCATTGATAGCCTTTACAGAGGTATACATCTACGTGTATTAGATGTCCAGCGGACATTAGAAATGCAGTGTTCGTTACCTAGACTTGGTGATCAGGGGAAAAATACTTGAGCAAAACTGGATTGTTTTGCCCATTGCCTCAGAGCATTCTTAATTATGTTATCAACAAACCTTACTGACACCCAAGCTTTGTTTTTTTCATTTTACTGAGGATTATTGGGTCTTTTGTCAAAGACAGGAACCTGGTCATGATGGAGAACACATGTTACAGATAACCAACATCCCCTTTTTCAGAATGGGATCTTCAACATATTTACACGCTTTAATTATTTAGTAAGCAAAGCTGAAAAGGAAGGAGGCAAAAACAAGAAAAGGCTCACTTTAGGTGTTTTCCATTGCAGCACAGACCTGCCAAATAGCAGTCAAGCAGAATTGTGGTAGAGGCCGTTAACCAGAAGTGCTAAGGCACCCACATTTGTCTTTTAATCAATATGGCCTAGGATATTCTAGGAGTGGATTAATGCCAGAATTTAATATATGGATAACAATCTATCCAGAGTTAGTTAGCAACAAACCACACTTCAAGCATACGCAAATGCACACTTAGGAAATTGGAATGACTGAGAGAAGAAACAACACATACAGTTTGACTGATTTCAATGGAACTCCGAAACCATGTTGGGCAAACAAATCTGGAAACAGCCCAAAAATAACCTTGTGCCTCTGAAGCACCTTGCAAGTGAGTAAACTGCTACCTCAAGAAGCGAAAATTAGAGTAGTGATCAAAGTAACACTGCAGGCATGGAAGTGAAATGAGAAAAACAATGCAAAGCTTTACATAAAGATCACATCAATAAGGCAAAGTAAACATTAAGCTATTAAAGCCAATGAGCAAAATAAAGGAAGAACATGAATAAATTCTAGGATTGGAAATAATAGAAAACCAAGTTCAGGGATTCCTGGTGTAGAAGCAGAATTTGATCCCGGTTTGCTAAAGAACTTCAAGTGTTGCCAAATTGTATGGTTTCAACTAGTCACAGAACAATGATGACACATGCATATTATACTTGTGAATCTGGATAACTCCTGAGCAGGAGGAAGAAAATTTATAAAATGACTTTAAACAATTTCTGGAAAGACAGTCTCCCAGTGCAGACTCTGTTGCGAACCTAGCAGGTATGGAATCAGATTTCTGCTGATATGGCTGAAAAGGCAACCAAAAATGTTGAATACCACTGACAATATGGATATCCGGGTGTTGCTTCCATTACAACGTTCATAGCGCCCGACTAAAATTATGCACCAGATTGCTCCGCAGCTATGAAAGAACCTTGATCATCAAATATGCACTGCGATGGATTAATCAGATGCCTTAATGCTAGGCTTCCTTTGAAGGGGCTTGGGCGCAAGTTTGATTAGGATATTGTATAAAGGCGTCCAATATGAAACCATGAGGGAAAGACTGATACTTCATTTTCACACTAATCAGGAACTATGTAAATGATTTGATGGAAATTTATCTTATGTCAATATCCTAAAAATCTACCATAGATCCTGAATTAATATTGCACTTATGTAGCATATGGTGACTGTACTGTTAGTTTGGATCACAACTATGTTTCTTTCACTAACATCTCTCTAGGAGCACATCAACAGCTCCAAGTTGAAGGTTGATTTGCTGGGGTAAATAGAAAGAAGTATAAAATTCCTGAACCATCTGTGGGTACGGGTGCACTCTGCAGTCACTCAAGGACACAACTACTATTGCTATAAAGTCTAGAACTCGATGACTGAATGGAAACAACTTCTGACAAGCATTCAGTGCCACAGAGGTTGGTGCCACCTGTACCAGTGACTAACATCCGCCTGTTCAACAAGCTACTTACCTTCGGTAACGATATATCTGTAAGAAACATAGGTTAGTTATAGATTCCTTACCTTAGAATTTCCCCCAGGCGTCAGACTGGATCCGGAAAGTTTTTCGTCAGCAGTACCCCTGCGCGTCGGAAGGTGGCGTCGGTCGGCTCCGCGTCCGTCGTTGGCATCGTGGTCGCCGGAATGACGTTGCGGTAGCTACTTAGACGCCGCCCTCGCGCTGACGTCAGTTCTGTACACGACTTTCCGCGCCAGAAACGCAGAGCCATGCAAGACACTGACCACTGGTGCACAAAACTAGGGCCCTGAAAGGATGTCTTTAACCCTAGAAATCAGTTTGCGGAACGGGGAGGATGGGTGGGGCGGTAAGGAATCTATAACTAACCTATGTTTCTTACAGATATATCGTTACCGAAGGTAAGTAACTTGTTCATCTGAAAGAAACAGTTAGTTATAGATTCCTTACCTTAGAATAGATACCCCAGCAATACCAACCCCGGAGGTGCGTCTGCGAACCAAGATCACACCAGAAAGTCCTGGAGAACAGAACGGCCAAAGAAGCCGTCTCTCCGGACTTGGCTGTCCAGGCAGTAGTGTTTTGTGAACGTGTGCAGAGATGCCCACGTAGCTGCCTGACAGATGTCATGTAGAGGGACTCCTCGTCCCAAAGCAGTAGTGGCTGCCGTCGCCCTTGTGGAATGGGCGCGTAGCCCCACTGGAGGCTCCTTTTTTGCTAGAGAATAGCAGGCTTTAATACACAAAACGACCCATCTAGAGATGGTCCGCTTGTGTACGGCCCGACCTTTCTTGGCGCCTATGTAGCCCACAAAGAGTTGGTCATCCACCCGGAACTGTTTTGTGCGATCCAGATAGAAGGAAAGTGCACGTTTTGGGTCCAGACGTTGGAGCCTCTCTTCCTCTTTAGAAGGATGCGGAGGCAGAAAGAAGGTGCGCAAAGTGATGGTTTGCCCGATATGAAAGGAGGTGACCACCTTGGGAATAAAGGATGGACGAGTTCTTAGGACAACCTTGTCCGGATGTACAGCTAGAAAAGGAGGCTTGGATGAAAGAGCCTGGAGCTCACTCACTCTTCTGGCAGATGTGATGGTACCTGGAATGCAGTCTTAAGAGTTAAGAGACGTAAAGGACAGTTGTGAAGCGGCTCAAAGGGAGCGCACATCAGATAGTGCAAGACCAAATTCAAATCCCATTGAGGCATTACAAAGGGAATAGGAGGAAAGAGATGAGTAATGCCTTTTAAGAAACGATTGACAACCGGGGACTTGAAGAGAGAAGGCTGATCAGGAAGCCTTAGAAAGGCAGAAATGGCTGAGAGATAGCCCTTGATAGTGCCCAGAGCAGAGCCCTGCTGGGCCAAAGAAAGGAGGAACAAGAGAACCCCAGAGAGAGGGGCAGAAAGGGGATCCACAGCCTTTTCTGCGCACCATGCCACAAATTTGTTCCATCGGCAGGCGTATACCGTCTTAGTGGAGGGACGCCTGGCTGCCAAGATTACATCACAGACTTCGGGAAGCAAGTCAAACGACGTCAACTGCCGCCGCTCAATGTCCACGCAAGGAGGTGGAGGCTGGACAGGTTCGGGTGGAGGACCGTCCCCTGCTGCTGCGACAGAAGATCCTCCCGAAGAGGCAGTGGAATCGGAGGATCGATGGCCATGTTGAGTAGCTCGGGATACCAGACTCTTCGTGCCCAATCCGGAGCCACCAGAATGACTTGGGCCCGGTCGCGCTTGATCTTCTTCAGCACTCTGGGCAGAAGTGGTATAGGCGGAAAGGCATACAACAGACCGCAACTCCACTCGCGACGAAAAGCGTCGTCTAGCGAGTTTCGCCTTGGAAATTCCAATGCGCAGAATTGCTGACATTGAGCGTTCTCTTCGGTGGCGTATAGATCTAACCAAGGCTCTCCCCACTGTTGAAAGAGACCTTGCACCACCTCCGAGTGAAGACGCCACTCGTGATCCATTATGCACCTGCGGCTGAGTTCGTCCGCCCTGGCGTTCAGGGAACCTGCCAGGTGTTGAACCACCAGGGATATGCCCTGATGTCCCAGCCATGTCCAGAGGCGGAGGGCCTCCTGACATAGGGTCCACGACCCCACCCGCCTTGTTTGTTGCAGTACCACATGGCTGTGGTATTGTCCGTGAACACCTGCACTGCTCTTCCCCGGACAGAGGGAAGGAATGCTTTCAGTGCAAGCTGGATCGCCCGCAGCCCCAGAAGGTTGATGTGGAGCCCGGATTCCGCCGGAGACCAGAGGCCTCTGATCTCCGCCTCTCCCATGTGGCCGCCCCATCCCAGCAGTGATGCATCTGTCACCACTGTGAACTCTGGTTGAGGAAGGGAGAGGGATCTGCCATTGACCCAATGCTGGTTCGTGAGCCACCACTGCAATTGGTGTGCAGTGCCCTCAGAGATCTGGACGCAATCGGACAGATTCCCCTGATGTTGCGCCCACTGGAACTTCAGGTCCCACTGCAGAGCCCGCATATGCCACCTGGCATGATCCACCAGCATGATGCAGGAGGCCATCAGGCCCAGCAGCCGGAGGGTCATCCTGACCGAAACCCGGGATAAGTGCTGAAAGATCAGAATCATAGCCCGAATATCCCAGACTCGCTGCTCGGGAGGATAGACCCGAAACCGCGTTGTGTCCAGAACCGCTCAGATGAAGAGGAGCTTCTGAGAGGGAATCAGATGAGACTTCGGCACGTTGATGGAAAACCCCAGCGAATGCAGGAGGTGGCCGTAGTCTGGAGGTGGGAGACGACTGCCTGGGGCGAGCTCGCCTTCAACAACCAGTCGTCGAGATAGGGGAAGACTGGGACCCCTGATCTGCGCAGATGAGCTGCGACCACCGCCATCACTTTCGTGAACACCCGAGGGGCACTGGTAAGGCCGAAGGGGAGCATGGTAAACTGAAAATGCTCGTGGCCTACCATGAACCGCAAGTAGCGCCGGTGGGCCGGCAGGACCGGGATGTGAAAATAGGCGTCCTGCAAGTCCAAAGCTACCATCCAGTCTCCAGAGTCGAGGGCAGACAAGACCTGAGCTAACGTCAACATTTTGAACTTCTCCTTCCGGAGGAAGCGATTGATGCTCCTGAGGACCAAGATAGGACGCAGGCCCTTGTCCTTCTTGGGTACCAGAAAGTAGTGGGAATAGCAACCACAACCTACATCTGGGGCAGGAATGCGCTCGATGGCTCCCTTGGCCAAGAGAGCCGTAACTTCCTGTTGGAGAAGGCCCAGGTGATCCTCCGACATGCGATGGTACTGAGGTGGCATGGCTGGAAGGGTAGCCTCGAAGTGGAGGGAGTAGCCCCTTCGGACTATCTGCAAAACCCACCTGTCCGACGTGATGGTGCGCCAGTGGGGGAGGTGATGGCGGATCCTGCCGCCCACTGGTGATTGATAGGCCTGAAAGGTCGGACTAGGAAGGTTTGGAGGCGGAAGCAGAGGGGGGGTTGGTGGACTGGCCCGCTAGCTGGCCCCCAGAACCACGGCGGTGGTTCCCACGTCCCCGGTGGCGCGAAGGTTGTGCAGCTTGCGCGGGCCTGTGGCTCTGGGCGGTACGTAGTGGGGCACCCCTTCCGTAGCCACGAAAGGGGCGAAAAGCAGGCTGCGCAGGGCGAGTGGAGAGGCCCAAGGACTTGGCCGCAGCCCGTGAGTCCTTGAAACGCTCTAGAGCGTGGTCTGCTTTGTCGCCAAAAAGGCGACGGGCATCAAAGGGCATGTCCAGAAGAGCGCTCTGGACATCCCCAGAAAAGCCAGTCGATCTCATCCAGGCGTAGCGACGAAGGGCTACTGAAGTGGAAATCGTCCTGCCTACAGAGTCGGCGGTATCCAGCGGATGGTAAACTTTGCTGCATCCCTCACTGCGGCAACGGCCTGGGAGAGTACGGTCCGGGCATCCTCCGGACACTGAGGCAACACCTGCACAACCGTGTCCCACACAGAGTGGGAATAACGGCCCAATAGACATGCGGTGTTTACCGACCGCAGTCCCAAGCTGGCGGAAGAGAAAACCTTCTTCCCAAGATGATCCAGCTTCTTGGATTCCCTATCAGGTGGTGCGTTAGGGAATGCGCTCTTGGAAGTTGAAGCTTGGACCACCAAGCTCTCCGGTGTGGGGTGTTGGGAGAGGAAAGTGGGGTCGCCCAGGGCCGGGCGATGGCGTCGGGCAACCATCCTATCCACGGGAGCCCCCGTGTTGGGCCTGGACCAAGTGCCCAAAAGGATGTCGGGTCAGGGCTTCATTGAACGGCAGCAGGGGCTCCTAAGAGCTCGCTGCCGGTTGAAGCACCTCTGTCAGGAGGTTAGTCCTGACTGCCACCGTAGGAAGCTCAAGGTTGAGAGCCTCGGCTGCCCTACGCAACACCACTGCGTATGATGCTCCCTCCTCCGTAGCCACGGTAGGAGGAGACAACATGCCAAGGTCTGGGGAGGTATCCAAACCACTGGCATCCCCCAGGTCCTCTCTCCAGTCCGGATCGGACTCCAACTGGTCTGACAAAGGGTCTCCAGACCCCTCCCAGTCTTCTTCACCCTCCTCTGGCTGCCAGGTTGACTGTAAATGGCCAGGGTGGAACACAGGGGCAAAAGTACCCATGTGTGCAGGATCCGGCGTCGGCCGTCGCCGGTCCGGCTCCGTGTCCACGTCGGGTTGGAAGCCGGGGTCGACGCCGGCTGGGGGGCCAGGTGGTGTCGGCAGTGGACACGTGCTGGTGGAGTCGGCCCAGGTGGAGGTGTCACAAGGTCGACCGGCGCCGATCCGGATCCAGGCCTGGATCCATGGGGGCCCTGCGGCGCCGGAGCCGCCGGCAGGGAAGGCCTATGGCCCCCAACCGAGTCCGCGGGGCCCGAAGGCGCGCCGGCGGAGTCGGGCTGCCCAAAGATGGCATGCATGGCTTCGTAAAACTGACGAAGCTGGGCAGGGGTCGCTCTGGGTCCCGGAAAGGGAGGGAAACTGAGTCGGCCCTTCAGGCTCCGCACGCGGAGCCGCGGGAGTGGAACCGCCCGCATCCCTCGTCACGTCAGCTGACCGACGGGGAGAAGTCGAAGAGCGACGATGTTTCTTCTTGTGCTTCGACTTACCTGACCCAGAGTGCGAAGACTTGGATGACGAGTGGTGATGGCTCCGCGACCGGTCCCTTGACCTCCCTCGCGAACGGGACCTCGAACGGCACGGAGCCGACTGCCGGCGCTCAAGAAGCTTTCGGGACCGCTCCCACAAAGACTTCGGAGCCATGGTCTGGCAGTCGGAGCACGACTTGGGGTCGTGGTCGCGCTCCAGGAAAAAGAGGCACACGCAGTGCATATCTGTCACCGACATCATTCGGGAACAGGAACCGCAGGCCTTCAAGCCGGGCATCCCTACGTGCACCAGGAGTCGGTAGGACTCAAAAAGACGTCGACAAAAGTCGCTCAAAACGTTCAGTCAAAAAGTGACTGGAGGTACAGCTCTCTCCGGATCTGCGCTGGCTGGCACGGAAAAAGAAAGAACCGACGTCAGCGCGTGAGGGCGGCGTCTCAGTAGCTACCGCAACGTCATCCCGGCGACCACGATGCCAACGACGGACGCGGAGCCGACCGACGCCACCTTCCGACGTGCAGAGGAACTGCTGCCGAAAAACTTTCCGGATCCAGTCTGACGCCTGGGGGTAATTCTAAGGTAAGGAATCTATAACTAACTGCTTCTTTCAGATCTGTATTTCATTGGCACAGACGGGAAGTATCTTAGTGGTACTTCTACTACCTATTGTTTCTCAATTTGTCAGTCATGGCTAATCAGCTGCTGCATTCAGAGAGGCACCAGGCTAATACATTTCAGGAACTAGCGCAGAGCATTTAGAGTAGAGTCGCTGTACCACTTGCCTCTGTAGAGGAAGCCCTGATGAGAAAGTCATATAGTTAAGCTTCAACATGAGCATCTCCCTAGAGTAAATAAAAACAAACAGTGCTTACACTCATGGTCTGACTATGTCCAGTGACCAGTGAAAGGAACTAAACCATAAAAATGCCAAATACAAATCTCTAACTGTATGAGGCTTGCTTAGTATATGGTGCACACTTACTTAAGTGAAGCACCTTGCACTAATCCAGGCAACCCTTATGGTGATTTTAGTGGTCTTAGACAACCATAGAAAGCTCTCCAAGCGGTAGATGTGGCGAGCAGCCTTCAGGCTTATCCAGAAGGAGTATTAAGCATCTTTTTTTACCAGATCTAACCATGTAGTGTAGGTTAAACGAAACAGAACCACACAGTGTATATATAAAAATATGTCTATTTATTACACAACACTCACTAACACATTGGTATATCTCCTACCCGAAGATATCAACACAAATACACAACAATACTTCATTTGCAAATAGGTAAGCACAATATACAGTGGTCTCTAGGGGGTGACCAAACCATATACTAAACAAGTGGAATGCGAACTGCGACCGAAGTGGGGACTTGGACCAGGAGACTCAGAAGAGCTGGGGACACAAGGACCCACCCAAGGTAAGTACCCAGGAACCGCACGGATGCTGTGTGCAGAGTGGAAACACAGCCGCGTACTCAATAGAAGTCAATGAGAAAGTTGCGGTTGCAGTTTTGAAGAAGAAGGACCCTTCCCAGTGGACCCTGAAGAAACTCTGTGGAAAACAAAAGGTTGGAGAGTCACCCCACCTGTGGATACCCCAGGAACCAGGATACCTACACCACGGAAGCTGCATAGGTGCGAAGTGACGTTGGAAACCACCATAAACCACAATGGAGGACTTCAGAAAAGATGCCGAAGACTGTGCAAGAGTCCGGTGGAATCTAAGGGTGGATTCTTAAAGAGGAGAACCTGCAAGCAGAGGGGACAGAGTCCATGCCATTCAGAAGTGACCAGGAGACACGGAAGAGCATTGCCCACCGATGTCAGGAGGTTCAAGAGTGATGATGGTGACCTAGTCAATGCAGCTGTGAGGACCAGGCACCGCTGAGGAAGACCAGGAGCCATGCACGAACTGTCCCACATCGGAAGCCGAGAACCAGGTGTGTCGTTGTCCGGCAGGCGCACCAACAAGCCTTGGCAGCTGCAACAGGCGTGTAAAGTGAAGAAGGAGCAACGTTGGAAACCAGCAAGGTCCAAAGGGCTCACCACGAGCTGGAGAGGCAGGGCAGGCCCCGAGCAAGCAGGGGAGCCCACTGAAGCAGGAGAAGACCCTCGATAGGACAAAAAGGCACAGGAGTTGCAAGAGGACCTCAAGCAGCTCACTAAAGATGAAGGCCCACGGTGCAGAGGATGCAGTGAGGACGCTGATCTTGGCAGGAAGAGATGCTGGAGCTTCTTGTAGCCTGAAGATCTCTAGAGTGCAGAGCCAACAAGCCTTGGCAACGGCAAGTCGATGCGGTGCACAGGGGTTTGGTCCCTGTGGTTCCGACAAGGGATACAGGCCTCAAACTTGCAGAGAGGACAGGTCAGGCCTCGAGGGAGTTGCAGAACCACCTGTGTTGCTGAGCCCTTCGAAGTCAATGGGACGTCAGAAGCAGTAGACCGGTCAGCTTCGTTGCGGTGCCTGCAGATGCAGGGGAGTGACTCCTTCACTCCAAGGGAGATTCCTTTGGGTGTCCTTGATGTCCACATGTCTGTTGAAGATCATGGAAGAAGCACAGATGTAGAAGTCTTGCAAAACAGCGAGACCAGGAGCAGCAGGAGTCTTCCTTGGTGCAATCTCGGTTCCAGGCGAAGTCCTAGTATCCAGACGGTCGAAGAGTGATGTGGTTTCAGGCTGGAGTCTTGTCCCACAACAAATCTAAAGACCCACCCACAGGTAAGCCCTCAAATACCCTGTGAAATGTGTTAGGATGCCTCAGGGGTCCCTCCCAGAGGAGGGGCTGGACAGAGTGGAGGATACTCCCATGTCCTTAGTCCAGTTTCGCACCAGAGCGGGAGCCAGGGGCACTCTGAACTGACTCAAACCGGAGTATGCAAGAAGGGCACCAAATGTGCCCTTCAAAAAAGTCTGGTGGCACTGGCAAGCGCCCCCTTTCCAATATACTAAGTCCTGTCTGGGAGGGGATCACACCTCCCTGTGACAGGAAACCTGTTGTCCTACCTTCCCCTGCTCGAGCTCAGCTCAGCAGCAGGAGGGCAGAATCGTGTCTGGGTCGGCAGCAGCACTAGCTTGCTGGCAGACCCTGGAAGGCTGTTACCGGGTGTACTGGGTGCTTCCCAGAGGAGCCCCACAGTGTTGGGGTATGATTCCAACATGTTTGATACCAAACATGCCCAGGTTCGTCACAGCCACTATGTCGTTAGCCATCGCATAGTGATGGATGGCCACTATATGTATCAAAATGGCTGACCACACTTACAAAGCCCGGAGAATCGACTCTGAGGTTAGTAGGGGTGTTCTGCTCATGCAGGGGCACCCTCACACTTACAACCCAGCACCCTGCCTCCTTCAGGATTGAAAGGCCTGCCTTGGGGGTGACAAAGGTTTTAAGGTTAGTGAACTTGGATATAAGAAAATGTTTAGCTGTCCTAAGTGGAGCTAGCACCAGCTTACACAGGCTGCAATGTCAGGCCTCTAGTCTCAATTTGAGTGGTCTCTCATGGGTGGCACAATACATGCTGCAGCCCATGGGAGGCCCCTGGTGTACCTATGCCCTGGGTACATTAGTACCATATACTAGGGACTATAAGGGTACACCAGTAGCCAATTGTGGAGGTACAGACGTACTTACTGTGTCAAATTTAAGGAGGAAGCACAGTGACTGGGGTCCTGATTAGCAGAATCCCAGACTAGTAAAAAAAAAAAAAAACATACTGACACCAGCAAAAAAGTGGGGGTAACCATGAGAGCAGATCTTATTTTCCTACACTAACTTCATATGCAGAGCATGAAAAGGAGGATTTAAACATGCATCCTTGTGAATAGCAGTTGTCACAAAACGGACTTGTTCAAAGGAAAAGGTCATCACTTGTGATCTCTAGTTGTGAATGAAAAGATTTAAGGTAGGATGATCTGGGAAAGATCAAAAGAAACAGTAACTCATGGGATTTAAAATATAGACAATTCCACGTGCAACATACAGAGTAGCAGACGAGGGACCTTATTTAAAGTTTTGCAGTGTCAGAAAACCATCATACATTGTTGCCAGCCCTGTGTTAAAGTTGTGGTTTCCGCACTCAATTCTGAGTTAGGTGAAACAACAAGTTCACATAAACAAGCATTGGCATAGCCAATAGGTCTCGCCTTTGGGACCTTATAAGTATTTAGTTATGCAGCACAATATCCTTGGTGCAACAACATCAACTGTTAATGGCTAAACACTTATAAGGTCCCAAAGGTGAGACCTATTGGCTATGCCAATGCTTGTTCATGGAGCTGTAGACCGCTGCTGTTCTAGCGCACGTATGCCATTTGCCCCTCGGCACTTGAGGGGGGTTTAAAAGCGCCTTTATTTTAATACTTGAATTGTCATGTTTTTAGAATCCCACATAGCCTTAACAGGAAAATGACTATTTTTTTACAGTCTATTTTGCGTTAAAATATCATTGACGGGTGCTATAACTCACTTTGACAACAAGAGCCCGCAGTGTTTGTTAGCGGTGTTCAGCCTGGTTAATCTTTGGGTACCTGAGGTATTCCTTCATGACATGGCTCGGGTGTTTACAGCTATCTGAGCATTTTACCTGTTTTCCCTGGTCTGTATTTTGGAGTTTTCATTCAACGTCCGTAGTTTGCTTTCTCACAGCCCTCAAGTCACCTTACACAGTACTTTCAAGACTTTTGATGCCATCGATCCAAAATGTACCTATACTATTATGGGTCTTGTATGCAGACCTTAGGGGACACCCCTTAAAAGCCCCAAACACTTGTCGGAGAGTGATGTTCGCCCTTCAGTGTTAACGCTGTAAACATGCACACATAGTACGCACCTTATCCGGCTCCATGCTCCTCTGTAGAAACGCCGGAAACTGCGTGTTGTAGCCAATGCCTGCCAGACTTGTGCGAATGCTTATACGACGTCCAGCGGGCCAGCGCGTAGGAACGTCCCCACGTGGCCGCCTTGTCGCATTCAGTGAATGCATGCGCGTGAGGCCCCCGCTTTCCCGTCCTGCGCGTGCTGAAAAGTCAATGCAGGGAGTCTGTACGCCTAGCACGTTTACAGTGGTGTTTAAATTCCTGTGCACACACAAGTGCTTCGAAGTTCAGCCCACCTGTGAGGTCACCACGGCTCCTCCTCGGCTCTTTCTGGCCGTGGGCCCCGGAGGGCGGTTCTGGGGAAGTGATGGTGAAAGTCGCCGAGTTTTTCAACAAAGCCAGATTGTGGACAGGTTGACGGTGGGGGCAGCCATGTCGAGGCTCTTGGTGTACCAGAAGTTCACCAGGCACCAACATGTGGTGCACCCGCTTAAAGGTACCTTTTATGTCCCCAACAGAGACCTTCTTTATGGAGTAAAAAGTTTTTGCCGGAGTTCGATGTAGGATGAAAGGGACAGCCTCTGACCCGGTGAAGTGGGGAGTGCGCCCAAAAGGAAGCCGTATACAGTTCCGAAAATGTTGAGAGTTGTCGCTCTGCCTTCTGAGACCATTCCTAATCTAAAGCAGTCCTTGTTTACGTTCGTCTCTCAAAGCGACTGGTCCATGTGTTCTGGGTTAAGTCGAGACGGGACGTGCCAGGAAAGATATGCGTTAGGGTGTGATGGGCAATAATAAAGAGAGATGGCCCGGTGTACGCAGAATTAAATCACGAGTTGAGGGATGCGGAGATCTATATGTGATTTCGTATTCTCCCTCATAGCCCAGACCTCCGTGGAATGAAGGCTTCCAGTGCTCACTTCTGACATGAACTTTGATCGCGTGTCTGGCAAAGTGAAAGCGACCGCGAGCAGGCAAATGTAAACAAGCGCGCGCGGCCACGCTAATTGAAAACAGATGGCCCCTGCGCGCCGCTGCTCGCTCCCTCAAGGTGGATGCCGCCACAAGCACAAGTGTTTGAAAAGTGCAGACCGATTCCAAAAGGTCATCTCCTAGAGCAGCGCTTGCGCGCTGCGCTAAGCTCGACCTAAAAAGGTCTCTGCTGCCTCCACCAGTGTAAGCCTGTTACGTTATTTCTAAAGCGCACAAACACCAAGGTTTGTTGCTGCTGTGAAACATGTACACTTCAAATAAAATTTTGATTCACTTATTAACTAAAGTTGCCTAAAAAGGAATGTTTTTAGTTTTTTTGATAGGTTGATGGAGAGGAAAGTGAGTAAAGATCCACTGCAAGTGTATTCGACTCTCTTGCAGCAGCCACCGAGAAGGCCCTGTTGCTAAAAGAAATGTTGCTGACCTTTTGATGGCTAACAAAACAAGCTTCCACTTTGGGAGTTTATTTTCTCAATACAAAAGCGTTTTCTGTGCCGGTCCTTTAAATATGGCAACGACTTAGCAAACCTTCGGCGCTGAGAAGGGAGCAGTTGTAGAGACCCCTGCCAGGTAGGTGGGGGATCTCTTGACAGGGTGGGTAGTCTGTTGCCACCCTGCTTTTTAGAATTCCTTGGTTTAGGCCTCAGCTTTTGTCTGTGGACTGCCAAGCAGACACAGCCACCACATTCTATTTTACAATGCTATGCCCTTCACTTTCAATGTAGCCCATGCTGCTGCAAGCCTGCGTTGGCAAGCCATGAATGAATACATAATTGATATACTGTAAAATAAGTGTAAAAAATGCATTAAAGCTGCCAGTTATAAAAATGTTCCGTTAGGAGTAGAAAGGTTACTCACTTACTTATGAATGATATATGTGTGGTTTATGACTATAAGGTTCATGTCTTTAAGAATTTATCAAAATGATATAGTTCTAAACTTTTAATGGTGGTGATAAATTACTTAATGTTTAAATCTTAGTTGCAGTGCTTCTTGAAACACACTCATATATGAACAGATTTTAATGTCTATTATGGTTCTCAAGATTCAAACTTTTCCAGTCATCAACAGAACACTTACTTACCTGGGTTGGAAAGGAGACCCATTAGCTTTGCTAATGTCCTTGTGACAGCCTTCATTGGAAGATATAACAATGGGGGAATTGAGTTGTTTGAGACAACTAGCTTTCTAGAAAGTAGGCACTAACATGGCCAGAGAGGTCAACTCAATAGAGGAGGTCCATGGTCTTTATTGCTTTGTTGAAAGACACGTGAAATGTCTTTCTTCTTCTTTGAGGTAAACCTCTGATTTCTGTGAGGAGGTTTCGCTTTTGGGTGCCATTTTCTCAAATTCAGAAGCATCCGACCATATAAAATTTACCAAGTATTTGTGGGCAGTGAAGTGCTATAATGTAAATGCCCCTGACTATTCAGGGTTTTGCAGGGATTCCTGAAACAAAGGATTTTATTTTTCATCTTAAGGCTTGACAGTCAGTTTTGGATAGCACAAGAATTTCACACAAAAAAAAAACGGGAACAGAAATGGCTTTTCCATCTGTGCAGGAAATAATGAGTATCTTCAGGCTTTGTACCCGAATTCTTCAGGTGGAAAAGCCTTGCTTCAGGATTGAATTTAACAATCTCCTGAACTGTTCTCCAGAATTACTGCCATCAACTCTACTGGAACTCGCACTGGTCGCTCTGGTCACAGTGCTGCTCGTTGCAGTTTTATAGTGTGTAAATATGTATATTGATTGTCACCATTCTACCCCTTTTTACTGACTGATCCACTTACTGATGGTGGTTTCATAGTATCCTAATTGTTAAAGATTACAAAATAACTCCCATGGGAACACAGTTGTATGCTTGACAATAGATGTTCAGTTTCCATTTGTAATACTGTCTGTTCCTTGTCTCTGAATATCAAGGTAAGACATTGGCACAAGGTTCAAAAGGTAACCCTATTAATTTTTAAAGAACTAGGTTTCATTTCATGAAAAGAGTGGACTATGTTGGGGCCAGTGTTGCCAGAACGGGCTATTTCCCACACAAGTGGGTGATGTTTTTCCCATTTGGGGCTGCGCCAAAATTGGGCTGTAATGTGCACTGTGAGCGAAAAATCGTTAAAATTGGGTATCGCCTTCAGCCCGCCTAGTATCAACTTCAAAGCAAACACAAAGAGATGATGGAAGGAGTGCTGAAACTTTTCAAACACTCACCCCCAGTCACAGGTCTGGGTTGAATCCATCATCATTCTTTAGCTCACTTTGCCACCCCAGTTCAGACACAGCTATATGCAAATCAGTCTTGACCCTGTGCCTCATGGGAACAGTCCAGCCCGAACTGCCAAGCCATGTCTTCCCTGGACCGGAAACAAGCATCCTGGGACCGGTTTCGGGCTAACAGCCCTCATCAGCCAGGCTAGCTTGAATCCAGTGGCAAAGTGAGTAAGGGACCCACGTCTGGGCATACCCTGCCAACTTAGGGCAAACAAAGCAAACACAAAGAGATGATGGACAGAGTGCTGAAACTTTTCAAACACTCACCCCCAGTCACAGATCTGGCCAGGTCTAAACTGGGGTGGCATGGTGAGCAAAAGAATGATGGATTTAACCCAGATCTCTTGACTGGGGGTGAATGTTTTGATTTGTTCTGCATTCCGTCATCAATTGTGTGTCTTTTGCTTCCTCGCCCTAAGTGCGCCGGGTATGCCCAGACGTGGGTCCCGGGCTCACTGTGCCACTGGAATCAAGCTATCCTGGCTGATGAGGGGTGAAACCCCGAAACCGGTCCTAGGATGCTTGTTTCCGGTCCAAGGAGGACCTGGCTTGGCAATTCGGGCTGGACTGTTCCCATGAGGCACAGGGTCAAGACTGATTTGCTTAAGGCCAGGTCTAAACCAGGGTGGCATGGTGAGCAAAAGAATGATGGATTTAACCCAGATCTCTTGACTGGGGGTGAATGTTTTGATTTGTTCTGCATTCCGTCCATCAATTGTGTGTCTTTTGCTTCTTGCCCTAAGTGCGCCGGGTATACCCAGACGTGGGTCCCGGGCTCACGGTGCCACTGGAATCAAGCTATCATCAATTGTGTGTCTTTTAGTATCAACTTCAGACAGGCTCGAGACCGCCCACCTCAAGACCCAGCATAACAGGCCATCAATCATTGATTTTGTGAAAGCGTTCTCAACAATGGCCATGCAAGGTATTGGTTTGTCCCTCTTGGCTTTTGAACCGTCCGTCATGAGTCATGAGTCGGATTTGAGTAGACTACTGTTTACACCCTTCCCCAACACCAGTATACTGTGCCATCTTACCATTTGACAGATATTAAGCAACCCAAGTCATCCCGCCACCCAGCATCAGTCAGTAGCAGCAAGCATAAACGTGAGTCATGCTGGTAACGGATCAATTCAAAGTAAGTAATTTCACAGCATACTCCATTAAGCAATGCAGGAAGATGGTAAATGAATTTTATCTGTTTCTGTTCTGAAGCGTTCATATGTCCTTGGGCAAGGTTTGAACAATGTAAAAGTGGCAAAAATGTTGTTCTGCCTGTCTCCTACGCCCTAATCTCGTCATCCAGGACAAAGCATTAAGAATTGATGTCACACCAAGATCCCCATTTGGTGGCTCAATTGTACAGCGTGATACTGGTACGAGGCAGCAACGTAAGTTTGGTTCAATTGCACCCCACCGTGTATGGCCATACACAGTGGAGCACAATTGAGCCAAAACGTATGGGATTGCCGGAGGACAGAGCCGAATGTAGCTGAGCTGCCTTGTACAAGCAAATATCAACAGTGAGATACGATTCCTTGTTTATGCAGTGATCTCAAGGTTAACCCTAAGTAGTTTGAAGCCATGAACACAGTCCTCCTGTTTATAAAACGGCTACACCAGCCCGTGTCCTGAGGAGATCTCTAAACAACAGAGGTCGAAACGAGTCGACAGCATGTGGGCAAAATACCTTGGACTTTTTAATAAATTTTCGAAAAACTTGTGGTGGAGGGGCAAGACAATTGAGTAGCCGGACCCTTCCCCTTATTTTCCACCCCTTGCCCGATATCTACATTCATAGTGGTCATTGTTAATGCTGTTTTAATCTGCTTTAACCACGTGTTTGAATGTAGGTACTTGGAATGGTGCTCCAACTCACTGAACTTATTGTGATAATTGTTTTCAGTGTGTTTTAAGAAATTTGCTATCACCACGAGATTTTGTCACTTTTTGGGTAAGATTCACAAGTAATCACTTTGGTGAAAACACATAGGAGGATGCTCTAAGCGATCGCGCTAGAGTAGAAGCAGTAGCAATATCAAAGTCTGCAATTGCCACTAGCTGCACCCGACCACCCAGCCAATTTGCCCAATGCCTGTGTCACACCTCCTTCCCTTTCTTCTAACCCCCTGTGGGTGCCGCCGGCAACCTACTCCTTCTACCTTTACCGTAGTACACCGGAAGCCTCAACCTTCGGGACAACGGCTATAGAAGGATGTGGCAGGAGGTAATGGAAGAGGAGTCAAACTGTACCTTCTGGGAGTAGGCGCTTAATGCTGGGGTCAAGCGGCACGACCAGTTGGGCAGCTCTCGTGCCTAGGAGCAAGAGCAAAAGCTCAAAAACTCAAATGATGGATGTAGAAAGCTGGCTCTGTATATACTATACCAAAATGAGGCATAGTGTGCACAGAGTCCAGTAGAATCCCAAAGGTAGGCAGAGGTAAAAGTAGATAGCATCTTACTCTCTATTTGTTGTAGTGTGGGCAAGCAGTAAGGCTTTATCAGAGGGTAGTGTTAAGCATTTGTTGTACACACTCAGGCAAGAAATGTCACACTCAAAGACTGAACAAAGTTCAAATGCAGTTATTTGAATTACAGGTAAGTCAACAATTCAAAATTACTTTTTAGTTACTTTACAGATTACTGTGCACGTTACTTTTTAGATTACTTTTTAAGTTATTTTTGCTAATCAGTGTGATATGCCTAGATATCACACTGAGACATTTCTTAGACAAAAGGTAAGTAATTCACTTTTAGTACATTTGCAGTTGTTCAATGTTTCATACAAACCAACTCCACACTTAGAAGAATTTTCAAGGAAAAGCAGTCAATGCAATCCTATGGAAGGAAAGGAAGTTAACGGTTTGTAGGTAAGTACTTATTTGTGGGAGCTGGTATTCTGGGGTTAAAACCAGGGTTCCCCCAGGGTCAAGGATGCACTCTCAGAACACCCTCAGCAGCACTAGGGCGGCCGGGTGCAGAGTGCTGAGGCCCAATGTTATCCAATGGGGGGCAAGGGGCCTCCGGTTGGTGGCTTCTCACGAACAAGCCACAAGGTTGTGGGAGCGAAGCTCCTGGTGTTAGGTTCAGGGCAAAGGGGCATCCGAGTTAGCACCCCAAGTGCCCCCGCAGCAGCGCAGGGGCGGCTGGGTGCCCTGTTGTTTTCAATGGGGATTCTCCAGTTGCAACAAAGACTGCAGGCTCGGGGACGAAGAACTTCTGGAGGTGACCACCGGTTGGAGGGGTAAGTTGGGATGCCTGGGGATGCTGGGACACCATCGGTTGGGCAACCCAAGACCGTGGGACGTCCGGTGCTGGGGTGTCTTTAGGCATCAGGTTTTCTTACCAGCTCCTGTCGTGGTGGGGGGTTCCTCCAGAAAGGGGCTACAGGCGTCGATTGGAGATTCGAGTCTGGTCAAAGATCACCAGATCTCAGGTCAGGATCGCCGGGGAGACCTCCTCGTGGTGTTGGGCGACTCGAACTCGGGCCGTGGGCGTCGGGAGCAGAGTGCTGCAGACTTGCGGATTTGGCTGGAGCCAGAGTCTGTGGGAGAGCAAATCCAGTGCTCACGGGAGACCAAGTCTTGGTATTGGAAGGCAGGGCAGGTCCTTCGGGTTCTTGAGGGCTGCTGGCTGCAGGGCACACCGGGATTTCGCTGGAGCAGGTTCGAGGTGCGGACAGGCTGGTAGGGCTGGGGCCAAGTCAGTGGGCGTCCTCCTCTTCTTAGTTCAGCACGGCTTCTTCGGTCCTTCTTCTGGTCGGTTCTTGTCTGAGGAGGCAAGGTTCGGGGTTGCCCCTAAATACTAGATTTAGGGGCGTTACAGGTAAGTAAAGGTGGGGACCAATGAGTCCCTTCCTTGGGGCGGGTACACCCTCTATTATGCCACCCTCCTGTGGGAGGGGGGCATATGCCTCCATCTGGTTGGCTGTGTCCCACCATCTGCAAGATGGCGGGGACTGAAAGTTGTGCTTCACCTCGCCTCCCCCACCTGAGGGGTGGGGTTGGCAAAGGTGGGCACACCTTCCTTTCTCACTTGGTTTTCCTGCCAATTCTCCCGCCCAAAGTGGGGGTTAGAACCGGTGGGAGCCAGTTGCTGGAAGCAGCAAAGGGCTGGGGTAGCTCACAAGCAAGCAAGGGGAGCAAGCCTTTGAAGCTCACAAGCAAGCAAGGGGAGCAAGCCTTTGAAGCTTCCCCTTCGTGGACCCTGCTCATCCTGGGGGAGGAGGCTTTGCACCTCGTCCCAGGATGTGCATTGTTTCAGACCCCCAAGAGCAGCAAGCTCTCGACCCAGGGGTCCAGAAACATGTCTGGTGGCGGCAGCTGGCGAGCAGCCACTCAGCCAGGACACTAGAGTTAAGTCGTTTTTCAGGGGGCGAGATTTATCATTAAATCCCACACTGGCATCAGTGTGGGTTTAATGTGCTGAGAAGTTTGATACCAAACTTCCCAGTTTTCAGTAAAGCCATTATTGTGCTGTGGAGTTCGTAATGACAAAATCCCAGCACCATATACTCTTATTGGCATTACTGCACTTAACAGTGTCTAAGAATTGGTTTAGACACTGTAGGGGTACAGGGCTCATGCACCTGTACCCTCACCACTGGTATAGTGCACCCAGCTAGAAGGGTGGCTGACCAATGCCAGGGCAGTGGGTTGTAGGCATGGCACACAGGGATGTGTGCCATGTCGACTCTTCACTTTGTTCTGCACCAAAACACGCAGCCTGCAAAAAAAAAAAAAAAAAAAAGGGGGGGGTGTGTGTGTGTGTGTGTGTGTGTGTGTGTGTGTGTGTGTGTGTGTGTGTGTGTGTGTGTGTGTGTGTGTGTGTGTGTGTGTGTGTGTGTGTGTGTGTGTGTGTGTGTGTGTGTGTGTGTGTGTGTGTGTGTGTGTGTGTGTGTGTGTGTGTGTGTGTATATATATATATATATATATATATATATATATATATATATATATATATACAGGGCCTCTAAGGGTGGCACAATAAGTGCTGCAGCCCTTAGAAGCCTTCTCTGGCCACAGTGCCCTTGGTACCTATGGTACCATGTACAAGGGACTGACATGTGGCCAAAGAGTGCCAATGGGGTTTTGTCTTAATGCAGTTTAGGGGAAAGAACATAGGCCCTAGGTACTTGGTTGGCAGGAACCCAGGGCACACTCAGTCAAAGTACATCAACAGTTTGGCAAAAAGTGGGGGCAACCATGCAAAAAGAGGGCACTTTCTTACAATGGAGAGAAGGAGGTTGTCCGCTAATATGTCCTCAAGCAACAGCTATTAAAGGACTAGGCAAGTAGTAATAACAACGGTAATCCACACTTCTATGCCACACTTAGCCACATGAGGGCCGCCAAATATCCGCCTGGCTGAGGGCTATGGTTTAGGCAGAGTTAAGGCAGGAATCCCAGTTGGTGGCACAAGACAGGCCCAAGACCTGGGGGGGACTGAGGAGTGTGGTATGCAGGCCCTCCATGGGAGCAAACAGCACTGGCTAATGCTGGCCACTTTTGTGCCTACTCGGAGGGACCCACGGCTCTAAGTCTTACCTGCACTCCTGTAGCTGCCCTCGCCAAGTATTGCGGTTGCTCTGCGTCGTGCCGGGAAAAACCATAGGTCGGCGCCATGCCGTTCTTTCCCATAAGAGAGACGACTTGCCGCTGGGGACATTTGCCACGTCTGGCCGGCCGCTTCCCAGCAACCAATGGCTGAGGGCCAGGAAACTAGATCGGCCACCTCGCAACCCTTGCGGAGCAGAGCGGTAGCGTGTGACATCAACATGTGTGCATCCTCTTGTGGTCTTCTGCATCCAATTCACCACCGGTCTGGTGGAATCTCCTCCTGAGTGTAGGTACAACTAGTCAGATTCTGGTCCGAAACTATTTGTATGCCATGCTAGAAAATGCAGCATCAGTCCAAAACTTGGTGGTGACCATACAAAAAGAGATATTTCCTTACACCCTTCATAGTATGGCAGCCACCTGCTGTAAACAAAAGAATGAGTACTTTCTAACTAAATGTCCTGAAGATGAGGAAACAGAACGGTAAAAAATTGACTAAAAATTAGAGTTTGTTGACATTAACCAAAATTGAATATCTTGCATGGAGTAGAATCAACTCTAAGAGGAAGGAGAGCCTAGGAAAATTCTGTAAGGAAGTCGTAAAACATTAATTCTATTAAATATATCTCGCCATCATGGGCTGTCTAAATGGTGGGACTCCAACTCAACTTTGAAAATCACATCAGAGAAACATACCTGTAAGAAAGGCAAATGTAGAGACTAATCTTTTTGCTAATTAGGCACAAAAGATATGACATAGTAAGATGAAGTTCAGTGGAAACCCTGATTGTTTACGCACCATTAATAGCAGAGAGAAACCCATCACACCCCTTATGGTCCCTCATTCAAAAAACCAAACCAGTTCTCAGGTTAACTCTAGTACACTAACCACAGAGCAGCTGGAAATAACTTCCACATGCTGGTGATGCCTAGAATGGGGCTCTGAAAAACAAGGGGGGCGTGGCCAGCCTGCTAAGATGGCAGACGCGAGTCTAACGCTTCGTCCACGACGCTCCGATTATCCTGATAAACCACCGGGGGGTCCTGCCCCGCCACGACGTAGACCGGCGGAACGGATCGTGGATGTGTCAGTGGAGCTGCTGCCCGAAAACCAGGGTTCTTTCTACCGCTAAACGCACCACAGCAACAGGCGCGCACTCGGTCGCAGGCCAAGACAAGATGGCCGCGGGCCCTGCAGAGGCAGCTGTAGGTGGAGAGCACTCCTGAACATCCCACTGCAACAAGCTGCGGCAGGAGGCACCGGGCACCTGTGTCCAAGTACAGCGGCCCATCGCAGGTCAGTGGATCGCAGGGCTTGCCAGGACCGGTGAAGCGAGCAAGGCACTGTAAGAGACTGGGCGCTGCTGTCGGCGGGCACAAAGGCAATCGGGAGGAGGCCCGCTGAGCTGCTAGACCACGCTACGCGGGCGCCGGGCGGCCCCCGAGGGTGAGCAAGGCGCCGAAACGCGACGAGGGAGCTGGACACATCCTGGCGCAGCAAAAGCAGAACACAGTGCCCCCTTGTACAAGGTACGGCCCGCGGTGACAGGCAGGAGTGTGCTACAAGTAGCGGCGGGCCGTGGGGGGCAGCACAGCAAGCAGAAGGTGACCGGGCCAGGCCCTCATGCAGTGTGGAAGAAAGCGGGGACGCCCGCGAACCCAGAATTGGCCTCCGGTGCGCGCGTGGGCAAGGCAACACATGGGGGACTGGAGAGCGGCCTGCCCAACACAAAGCAGGACGAGTGAGTGGTACGCCCACAGTGAAGCGCACTGGAAACAAGGCAGCAGCAGACCCTGGGGACTCCAGCAAGGCGGTAAAATTGTGAGGAGGGGCGCGCGACTTGCCTGACACAGCAGAGCCCATAGCTGTAGTCCGACTAGCAGAGGCCCAAGGTGCATAGTGGGCTGTACCGGAGCGCCATAAGGTCAAGAGGGCGGACAAGGCAAGCGGAATCCAGGCGAAGAGAGGATTCAGTTGGAACGCTGCGCACCAAGACGCGCGGCAGGGGGAGGGCGAGTGCCCTTGGGGAGGCGTGATCCTGCATGGCCCCAACTTCCCCACAAGAGATACAAGTCAAGGGTACTTACGCCGGCAGGGGCTAGCACCCGGACCTACTTTGCGCTTCGTGTACTAACACACGGGCACGCCGTAAATAGCACGGACGCCCCAAACCACGCACTTGACCCAGCAGGGACTCGACTGGGGAGACTGCCAGGCCTTGGCCGCAGACACCTGATCAGACAGGCACTCGCCTGGCCTAGATCCTAACAGCACACGTGGCTGTCAAGCGCATCGGCTGGCTGACGTGAACCTACCGTGAACACATCCCGCCCCTGGGAAGCAGCCCTCACTAGAAGATTGGGATGCCCTGTACACAGCCACGGTCAACACTGTGAGCATGCCCCTGGCCCCTTGAGAGAGCTAGCAATACACTGGAGGTTCCACAGTGAGTGCAGCACAGCAATTGGAGGACCTGGAAGAGAGCAGCGTGTGCTGGGCCTTCAAACGGGCACCCCCTCTCAGGCAGCAGGTGCCGAACCCCAGCGGGGCCACAATATCCAAGGCGCACCCAGCCAGTGAAGCAGACGCTCCTTTCAGAGACCATCACAGGTACCGGGCAGCCCAAACGCTTATGGCGCACTGTTAAGAAACGGGCAGACGGCGCCTAGAAGCAGTTTGGGGCTCCCTGCCAAGCGGCACCCACAAGCAGCCGCCAAACACACCGTGAGCGTCCTGCTTCCCGTGGGGCGTCAACGCACCCAAGCCCCTGGCTCCTCACATAACTTTCGACCCTGAGCTGCACTTGAATGCCCACCGTACTGCAGCTAGTCATGTGGCTTCGAAATAACACATCACACGTGGCAGCAAAACCCGAGGCGCTAGGTACTCAGCGCATAGAAGCAGCGGGTGCAGGTGGGACCCCAATACAGCGATCTCAGCAACACTGGACACAGTGTTGGCGGCAGTAGAAAAAAATCGGCGCAGCCCTAGAAAATACTCGGAGTTCACTGGAGGCAAGGATCGACATGGTCGCATCAGATTTTACCTTACTAAAAGCAGACCACCGAAAACTGGCAGAGAAAGTCCAAACTAATGAGCAAGCCCTGACAGAATTGAAGCCCGTCACACGCAGCCATGCATCAGCACTGCAAGACCTCACAGAGAAGAGACATCTTGGAAGATCACCTGGAAGACGCTGAGGGCCGCTCCAGGCGTAACAATGTACGCGTAGTAGGCCTTCCCGAGGGAGAGGAGTGGCAAGATCCGGTGGCGTATGTGGAGCAATGGCTGCGCGACATCCTCCCAGACAACGTGCTCTCGCCACATTTTGTAGTAGAACGGGCCCACAGGGTACCGGCCCGCCGACTGCCCCCAGGAGCCAGAACCAGTCCGCTGCTTTTCAGCCTCCTCAACTACAGGGACAGAGACACAATATTGACAGAAGCGCATAAACTCGCTGAGGTACGAGTACAAAACCAATTGGTAATGATGTTCCCGGATTACACTATCCAAGTCCAAAGGCGACGGGCCTCATACCTTGAAGTGAAGCAGCAACTATGATCCTTAAACATACGCTACTCACTCATGTTCCCTGCAAAGCTGCGTGTCGCCTGTGCGGGCCAGACCAAGTTCTTTGAAACACCATCTGAGGTCTGGGACTGGCTAGAGGAAACAGACCGGCTGACAAGACCTAGACCATCGACACTAGGGCAGTCACCCCGACAAGGCAGAAGAGGCCGCCACCGTAGAGGGGGGACAAACCCCAAACAACCACGTTCACAGGCAGCTGTACCGGACATGGAGCAAAGGGAGATGGAGTGTGGGGGCTCTTCATGCAGTGGCTGCCATTCAAGCTCGCTCTCCGACCAGCGACCAAGTGACACGCATGCCTCAACCTGGCAGCTCGATTGGATCGTCCCCGGCGAGGTCCGAAGATCGCGACTCCCTCCAGCTACCAGACATCACCCCGCAAACATCCAACGAGATAATTTGAACATTGGACAAAGACTTGTTGTAGCGTATCCTTTCATTGAGTACACTGACACTAGCGCACCAGCATCTATACACAGGGCAGTGGCAGGCACACAGCCTCACACTACACATCCACCGCATGACGTGACCAACGGATATGTTTAACATAAACACTACGGTTCTGCTTTCTGGTTCACAAGGAAGGCCATATCGCAGCCGCGTGAGGCGGGGCGGGACAAGCCACCATAATGCTCTCTTCCTAGTTGGGCACCGGGGCAAGCGGCACAGTACACAACACACAACCCCACAGCTAAGTATGTTACACACACCAGTTGCCACTGTTTGGCCTCACAGTTTGGGCGAGCAACGACTACGCACTTGCTCTTATGATGTTCAGCGTCCTATTGACGCACCTTTAACCCCTTTTCAGTTCATCCTAACCCCAGTAACCTTGGCTGGCACTCTCGACATTGCGGATAACTCCAACCCCCCCACACAGGGGATATACCATAAACTCATGGCGCAAGTTAATGCAATAACCTGGAATGTGAGGGGCATGCACACACGACCCTTAGGTACTCAGTATACGCATACCTACAGCGCAGGCGGGCACAGATTGGTTTCCTGCAGGAAACACACCTCACCCATACAGAAGCAGAACGCCTCCAAAAGCGCTGGAGAGGACAAGTGTACAGCACAAACTACTCATCTCAGGCACAGGGGACACTGATATGGATTAGGGCGGGCATCCCTCATATGGTGGAAGAGGTGGCAATAGACGCAGAGGGGAGGTATGTCTTTGTGAAAGGTAAACTGAACGGGCAGAAGCTGCTTATGGGCTTGGTGTATGCGCCAAACGTAGACCAAACGGCGTTCCTCTGCAAACTTACAGATGTGCTTGCTAGATGGAGTGGACTCCCCTGGATTAAAGGGGGAGACTTTAACGCAGTTCTGGATGTACACTTAGACAGGTCATACCCACCCCTAACGCGCACACAGGCAACCTCCAATGCACAAACACTGCAGGACTGGCTCACAAACTGGAACCGAATAGATATCTGGCGCGCACGAAACCCCATGGCGCGCATATGCTCCTTTCACTCTATTGTCCATGACCTGCACGTTAGGGTTGACTGGCTAGTGGGGTCGCCTGCCCTGCTACCGCTCATCAAGCACACTTAATATCTGGGGCGAACACACTCAGATCACAATCCCCAGCTAATACAGCTCACATGGGAAACGGGCGCCCCCGATACCTACGTGGTGTCAGCAGCCAGCGGCCCTGGAAGACCAGGCGTTTCACTCTTCGCTGGGGACAGTAATACTAGAACACTTTGAAAATAATGAGCACTCCGCGGAAGACCATCTTCTGGATTGGGACAACTTTAAGGCAACGCTCAGAAGGCACTGCATGGGGGCTAACTGGAGCATTCACAAACAGCTGGCTGTGGCGCTTAGCAAAATAGAAGGGAAGTTATTAGCACATGAGACGCAACAGGCAGAAGGAAACAGAAATACGCGTCCATTAGAGTCCTTACGAGCGGAGCATGCGGACCTGCTAGAGAAACTCCGATGCCACAACTATGCGGCGCACTCCGCACGCGCGCTACCGCAGATCGTGCGGGCAAAACACTCGCGTGGCTGCTGCGCCAAGATTAGGCGCGGCACTTCATAACGGCCCTCAAAACAAGCATGGGCTTAAAGGTATATACACAACACGAAATACACAGTGCAATGTCACAGCACTATGCTGATCTATACCAGTCCAGGGTGTCCCAGGTGGAGAGTCAAGTCACTGCATTTTTGGAGCCAATACACCTGCCGGAAGTCACACCGGAGCAAAGCGAGGTGCTCAACGGGTCCCTCACGCCAGAGGAAATTGGTAGTGCCATCATGGCGCTGGCGAGTGGGTAAACCCCAGGCCCGGACGGGTTCCCGGCGGAACTCTATAAAGATTACGCCACAATCCTAGTTCCCCACTTGCACGCGCTGTACACAACATCCATAAGCGAGCGCCGTCTCCCCCCGTCCATGAACGAAGCCAACTTAGTGTCCCTGCCTAAGCAAGATAAAGACCCTACAGAGCTAGGCTCATACAGGCCGCTCGCCCTACTCAACGTAGATTATAAAATACTAGCAAAGCTCTTAGCGGACAGACTAGCGGAGGCAGTCCCCACCTTGGTTCACTGCGATCAAAACGGATTTGTGCCCTCTAGAAACACCTCCTTAAATCTCAGGCGCTTTCACAGGTTAGCTGCGTGCTCACAACCCCATTGGCCGAGAGCCGGTTGCCTCATATTACACCTAGAGGAAGCGTTCGACTCTCTGGAGTGGGGTTTCTTATTTGCGGCACTGGGCAAATACCAACTAGGGGACTCCTTCATAAATATGGTGAAACTACTATACAGTGCCCCTACGGTACGGGTGAAAACAGGCCCCTATATATCCAGCCTCGTGGAAGTACGCAGAGGGACCAGGTAGGGATGCCCCTTATCTCCACTGCTCTTAGCCTTGGCCATTGAGCCACTGGCGGAAGCAATACGGATGGAAATTGCAGACGGCATTGCATTAGGGGATGGCACGCACACGATATCTTTGTACGCAGACCTCCTTCTATACATGCGAGACATTCACTGCATCCCACAAAGATTGGAACCATACTGGAACGCTTTGCCTCTATATCAGGACTTCGGGTAAAGGCAGCCAAATCCTGTATATACTCCTTCAGCGAGCAGTGCGAAGACCCGGGGTACACGCTCAGCGGCACGAGAGTCCGCTGGTGCGCAGATACTTGTGAAGGACTTCATATGGGGAGACTCTAGACATAGGGTGGCGATCGGTAAACTCTACCTGCCTGTAGACACACTTCGAGCAGTACTACTTGGCGGCCCAACTACAATGGGTTGCCAGATGGTTCGCCGACCACCATAGAGGAGACACAGCAACCACCCAGCCCCCCCTGCAGTCCGCGGAGCTGGCCGAGATATTCCATCCCTGCTCAACATCCAAGCCACCAAACTCACTATTGCTGAATGTGGCGTACAAGTGCTTCCGCAAAGCGCTTTACATCACCCGCACAACCACACCACACGCTCCGGCTCTTCCCCTGGAGGGCACACCCAGAGGGGGCGAAGTAACCACTGCAGCGGAGCGCAGAAACAGGTACTGGCGTTCAAGACATGGGAGACCTATATTGGGAGGGCACCCTGGTACCATACACAACATTAGTAGAGGAAGATGAATTGCCCCCCCCGGCCAATTTCTATTGCACCGCTCCCTACTAGCGTCAGTTGCAGCCAAATGGGGAGATATGTCTACCGAACCAGAGACACACCTTACCATACAATATCTACATGTCATGGGGCGGGGTGGACACCTCACCAAATGGTTTGCAGCCTCACTTTGACACCACACAGCAGTAAGTCTGTCGGTCCTCTGCCAGCACTGGGAGGCAGACATGGGACGCCAGCTTACAGATAAAGAATGGGAATCGGTGCTGGAAAGCCCAACACATGTCCCCAGGAACACGCGCCTGCGTCAAATACAATTCTACATCACCCACTGTGCATACCTTACGCCCGAAAAGATCAACAAATACTTTAGTCGCCAAGACGCTAAGTGTCCCAGATGCAGACAACTATACGCAGATATATTGCACATGCTGTGGGGGTGCCCCGTATTGACAGAGTACTGGTCAGCAGTGGCGGACACACTAACGCAAAGCACAGGCCGCACGCTCCTCTTCGAATAGCGCGTATATCTTCTACACTTACACCGCAGAACCTGCAACAACAAAGCGAGATTTTTAGATTGGGGGATGGCAGTGGCGAAAAGATTACTCACGAAACAATGGAAAGACCCCAGTCCACCACACATAATGTGGAGACACACCATGCTCAACTAGGCCAGGGCGGAGAACACAGCACTAAGGCGGGAAGACACTTGGGATCCGGAAGTTCCCCCTTGCGGCCAGCTGGGACACAATTTTAATAGCATTGACCTGCACACAAGAGAGTAACCCCTCCTCGCAAACCCTAACACAGGGCGTACCTTCAGAACACTCATCATAGAAGATGGCACACGGGGGTTAAACAATGGTACGGAAGTAGAGCACCAGATGTTAACGCGCTGAATAGGTACATCACTGACTGTATCCTCAACCCATGCACTGTCAGAAAAACAACAGTAGGCACCAACGCAATTGTCATCCGGTGATCCTGGGCGCAAGCCCCGCAGTTCAATCCCCGTTCCCGTTAGGTATTACTTTGTCACAGTTTCAATAATTCACCCTCCTCCATAGTTAAGAGACACAGCGTACCTAGCGCGCGCACAACACGATCGTGTAACATAACGCACCGTAGAGAAATCAGTGATGATGCCATAAACACGCACTCAAGGTAATGCGCATGGTGCCGTGCGAGACAGGCAAACTGTACTAAACAGATATGCAACATGTCAAGGGAAGCTAAACACTCTGCTGGGCACAGCTGGACATGAATGGCATATCTACGGAGTGCCCCTTGCTATTGTTAGAAATCATAATAAGCGGTAATACCACGAACCAACACATGCCATGTATGTACCTAGCATGCAATATTCTCCAAGTGTACTTAGTGGTGGCAAGACTAGAATGCTTAAGCCAGAATGTTACGAGTGACCAACTAGCTTAGATAATTTGATTGCTCCCTTAGCTGCAGAATGAATAGCGCGCCTCACGCACCGGTCATGCTAACAACATGCTATGCACCTATTGTAACCGTGATTACCTATGCTTAAATCTTTGTTCGCATGTTATGTAACATAAGAAAATCTAATAAAAAGATTTTTTTTTTAAATGGGGCTCTGAAAAACAATTTGGGGTGAAGCCCAAGCCACAGCCCTCAAGGGCATCTCATGCAAAATGTCAATGAGATGCTGAAGGCCATTTTGGACAAAACACAGTGAGATGTTCTCAAAGGAAACTATTCTTGAAAATCAGGGATATTCCTCAATAAGAGCTTCAAGCAAAGCTTAATGCTTGGGTGTCACAGAACACCTCAAGAGAAACACACTCAGTGGCCTCAAAATGCATCACTGCCAAGCCCAGAAGTTATGATTCATAAGGCTGTTCAAAGGACTTGACGACAAAAACCAATAGGAAGTCTCTGGAGTTAAATCCAGCAAGCATCTACTGTTGAACACCAGGCAACTGATTAAGGCGTATGGCAAGAGCAGGTGTTAGGTTAAGATGATAGCTTAGAATGTAAGGAATAGTGAGTTAAATGGATCAATGCCTTGAAAAACGCACCTGCTTCGAGGAACATAGAAGAAGGGTCTGGAACTTGGCATCGACAACACCCTGGAAAAATGGAAAACGCTTCCAAAAAGGGTAGCAAAGGACCATAAATGTGAGAACTGTGCATTAAACTCTGCATGCAACTATGTAGAGAAGATGACAGGCTTCTAGAAATCAGAATGTGAGGTGAGAGGACCTATATGTATGTGGCAACATTAATGCCTAAATATTTCATATATATTATTCGACCCTCTATGTAGCAGACTTTTGACCTGTGCATTCCATGAGCTTAGAGTATCAAAATACATACCCACACAGTGGCAGTGTCAAAGCATATCATGAAACAAGAGCAAGAAGCTATACTCAGCCCTGTGGACAACATCTCATGGCCTCTTTCAGCAAGGCCATGGTTAGTCACATGAGCCAAGGTTGTGCTGCAGTATAATTATCCAGTACAAAGATGGATAAGGTCAAAGAAACAAAGAAGTTTATCTAACTCACATTGCACTCCACCTTATAGGTTTATTGTACCAGTGAGATTGATATAGTGATTAAATATGAGAGATTTTAAACGGAAGGATAAGACCGAAAGGAAGATGGAAATTCTTTGCATGCAGAAGGATGCATTAAGAGGCAAAAATAGTTTCAACAAAATACCAGTCTTTAGTGAAAAGCCAATGAAAGGAAGACTTACTTGAGGGATGGGTTCTTCTCCTTCTGCTTTGGCTGCAGAGTCTGTATGGGTACCTGCCCCACAGTGAAAGCGAAAGTTCCCTGTACATGCTGAGGATAACGTAATTTGTGAAGATGTTTCCGGAAAATTTCCGAACTTTCTGATGCCACTTCTTCATCAAAGGCAATCCTCATCAACTGCGAAGACAAAACAAATTTGGCCTATTAGGCAGACATATACACTAAACCCCATTTCACCTCTCACAAAGGCCATGGATCCTCTGTCACGAGACCGGTAGTCCAGACTAGAATCACCAAGAGGAGTTGTTGAAATGTGGCAACTGAAAGCAGAGCAGCAGTGATGGAAATGTTACAGTCCTATTACAAGTGTGTTCCTGCTTAGATGTCAGAATACAGCCAACTGCTTTATCTGAACGTTTTTTCCCAAGTTTGTCGCAAGCACCAAATTTTGAGTTGGAGTCCATTAATTAAGGAAATCTATAGAATCTAAGCCATGCTGGCGACTATCTTTTTAACACTTAGAAGCAAAAACTAGATGGTAAGAGTCCTCATTCAAAAACGGGACTGAATGCAACTGTTCTACACCCATGCTGACATCATTGATAGAGGTAATTTATTTGTCTTCTCCCAGATGGGATCCTGTACAGAAGTTAATTGAAGATTGTTAAGCAAAGACTGGTGTACCTGTTTGTTGGGTCTGGAATACTGAGCCAACCAACAGTCCATATGCATGAAAGAATAAAATGCTTTCCAATTCATTTCAACAGAGAAATGCAGCATCTATTGGCCTCACTTTTGTGGAAAGCGAACTTGATCGTAGTGTGAAACATTCGCACAACGTCATATGCTGGCATGTCATGGAGTAGATTATGGCACATACACAGGAAGGTGAACTATCAACATTCATGTCTATTCTGGAGTTTAAATGGATTGCTTGTGTTAAATATGTGAATTATGGACTAAATAAATATGAACAATGGGGACTGGTTGGCCAACATCGCTTGAAAATGTATTATTATTTATTGTATTTTGTTGATAAACTGTTATTGGTGTATACCAATTTCCATTTGTCTTTGATTTCCAGTACTGTTTATGTGTAAGTCTTCTTCATTAGAATTCTTTCTTTTAAATACCCAACTTATTTCCTTGTTATTGTTTTTTACTACAGCATTCAGCTTTGTTTTCACATTGGTGTAAATACAATGGTCAAACTGATAGCCCCCCGATATTTTGATCAGTTTTACTCTCTTTATAATTTGGTGCATACAGCTGCCATGTTTAATCTTAATTTATTTGGGCTCTTGTGCGTATGCCATGCTGCAATTGATTCTGAGCCCTGTGCCATCTCATGCGCCACTCAGTGTTCTGCCGACCAGTTCTCACATATTCACTTTTCAGCACCTGTTTTATACCTGCTCAGATTTCTATTTATCGTTCCCATCTGTAGTGATGGATTTCACAATTTCCCTGTTCACGGATTGGGTAAGTGGTATAGAACCATATTCTAGCATAATATAAGCTTGGTTTGCTCCTCCTCGTTTTCATTTGAATGTTTAACTTTTTTTTTTTAATCCCTTTGATTTGAGTTTCCAAGGGTAAGCCTTACCCTGCTTTTATATGGAACTTGCACAACACGCTGCGTTTTACATCTTTCGCTTATTTGTGATCTGGAGGGGAAATATATTTTGCACCTTTTCTTTCTTTTTTTCTTATATTTCCAGTACTTATTTCACCTGAGTCAAATGAGGTAGGTAAGGCCTGATTAGTTCTTTTACCATATTAATTGCTATAGTTTGTTGACGATCCAGATTACACCCCTTATATACAAGATGCTACTCTAAATATCTATTAACTGTAGCCATGAAAAAGAGCCTGCATAAGTTATTTACCTGGCTTTGAAATGTCCACCAATTCTAGATTCTGGACTGTGCGTTTATTTTCATACAAAGAGCAAAATACACAAATTCATAATGCTCTTTTACATACTTTGACAGTAAACAGCCAACACTAATTTGCTTGCGTATTACTTCTATTTTGTCACTTACTCTAAATTCACAAGCAGTACACCAGTTTGCAATGTTTAGTAGCACCTTGAAAATTTGTTTTCCAAACTGAAATCATTATGAAATCAAATGTCTCTGTCTTAATTGAAACCAAGGTAATTTATAATTACTATGTGTAATGTTCTTTTTTCGGTATTCATTATCCTGGTTGATTCATTCAGTTATTCCTGTGAATTATGATAACATCTTGCATGAATGATTCAAAAGGAACCACTGTTTTTATATACTATTTGATGTAGATAGGGCTGTAAAGATTCCATGACGGGCCAAGCAGTGCTGGAACCAAGGAAATGCTAGCTTTGAAAGCATTTTGTACTGAGGTGTTTCGAGTGTGACTGAACAGTATGGACTGTAATATCTCTAAAAGGATATCTAGCCTTGTAACTTCCCTCGGCAAAAACCTCAGAGAAGGTTAATTTGTTACCAATAGGTGAATACCTATGTAGGAGGCTGGCTTAGTATATGGTGCACGCTGATATAAGTGATGCACCTTGCACTAATCCAGGCAACACTTATGGTAATTTTAGTGGTCTTTGATAACCATAGAAAGCTCCCAAAGTGGTAGCTGTGGAGAGCAGCCTTCAGGCTTATCTTGAAGGAGAGTTAAGCAGCTTGTTTTACCAGTTTAATCATGTAGTGTAGATTAAACGAAAAATAACCACACAGTGTGTATATAAAAATATGTCTATTTATTACACAACACTCACTAGCACATTGGTATAGCTCCTACCCGGACATATCAACACAAATACACAACAATACTTCAATTGCAATAAGGCAAGTAGTACAAAATACAGTGGTCTCCAGGGGGAGACCAAACCATATACTAGGAAAGTGGAATGCGAACTGAATGAGAGGATGGTACTTGGACCAGAAGACCCAGAGAAGCCGGGGACAGAAGGAACAACCCAAGGTATGCACCCAGGAACCCCACGGAGGCTGTGTGCAGAGTGGGAACACAGCTGCATGCCCAATGGAAGTCAATGGAGAGGTTGTGTTTTGCAGAAAGAGGACTCTTCCCGGAGGACCTCAAATAATTCCCTTGGAGGACGGAAGGTTGGAGAGACACCCACCCATGGATGTCCCGGAGACCAGGTTACCTACATCATGAAAGCCAGGTGCATAGAGGTGAAGAGACATCAGAAACCACTGTAGACGACAATGGAAGACTTGGAGAAAAGTGCCTCTGGAGAAGAAGGTGAAGAAGTCCGGTGTAACCCAAGGGTGTATTCTGATGGTGAAGAACCTGCAAGCAGAGGGGACAGAGTCTATACCAATCAGGAGTTACCAGGAGGCACAGAAGAGCAATGCCCACCGATGTCAGACAGTTCAGACGAGTTGACGGTGACCTTGTCGCTGCAGCGGTTAGGACCAGGTGATGCTGAGGTAGACCAGGAGCCGTGCACCAGCTGTCCCACGTCGGATTTCGGTGACCACGGGGTCTGTGTCCGGTGGGAGCACCAACCAGCCTGGGTAGCTGCAACTGGCGTGGAGAACGAAGGAGGAGCAACTTTGGGATCAGCAAGACCCAAGGGACTCACCACAAGTGAGAGAGTCAGAGCTGGCCATGAGCAAGCAGGGGAGCACACTGAAGCAAGAGAAGACCCTGAGAAGGACCCACAGGCCGAAGGCACAGGAGTCACAAGAGTACCTTGAGCAGCTCAGTAAGAAGGAAGAAGGAAGGCCCATGGTGAAGAGGATGCAGTGAGGACGCTGTATTTGGCAGGAAGAGATGCTGGAGGCTGGCGCTTCTTGTAGCCCGAAGATCTCTGGAGTGCAGAGCCAACAAGCCTTGAAAAACGGCAAGTCGACACAGTGTACAGGAGTTTGGTCCCAGCGGTTCACACGAGGGATACTGCCCTTAAAACTGCAGAGAGGACAGGTCAGGCCTCGAGGGAGTTGCAGAATCACCGCCTGTATTGCTGAGCCTTTCGAAGTCCGTGAGACGTCAGGAGTAGCAGAGTGGTCAGCTCCGTTGCGGTGCCTGCAGATGCAGGGGAGTGACTCCTTCACTCCAAGGAAGATTTCTTCGGGTGTCCTTGATGCCCACAGGTCTGTTGAAGATCCTGAAAGAAGCACAGACGAAGAAGATTTGCAGAACAGCGAGACCAGGAGCAGCAGGAGTCTTCCTAGGTGCAGTCTCGGTTCCAGGTGAAGTCCAGCGAAGTCTAAGTGTCCAGACAGTCGAAGAGTGATTTTGTTTCAGGCTTGAGTGTTGTTCCACAACGAATCTAAGGAACCACCCAAAGGTAAGCCCTTAAGTACCCTAGGGAAAGGGTTGGGACGACTCAGGGGTCCCTCCCAGAGGAAGGGCTGGACCGAGGGGAGGATACTCCTATGTCCTTGTCCAGTTTCGCACCAGAATAGGAGCCAAGGGCTCCCTGAACTGGCTCAAACTGGAGTATGCAAGGAGGGTACCAAATGTGCCCTTCAAAGCAGTCTGGTGTCGCTGGCAAGTGCCCCCACCCCAGCCCAATACACTAAGTCCTGTCTGGGAGGTGGTCACACCTCCCTGTGAAAGGAAACCTGTTATTCTACCTTCCCCTGCTCGAGCTTGGCTCAGCAGCAGGAGGGCAGAATCATGTCTGTGGTCGGCAGCAGCACCCTGTCAGACCCTGAAAGGCTGTTACCGGTAGTACAGGGGGGTAGCCCAAGGGAGCCCCCAGTAGATAGGATCATACTTCCAACACTGGAATCAGTGTTGGGGTATGATTCCAACATGTTTGATACCAAACATGACCGGGTTCGGTGCAGCCACTATATAGTTAGACATCTCGTAATGACTGATGTCCACTATATGTATTAAAATGGCTGACTGCACTTACAAAGCCTGGAGAATTGACTCCGGGGTTTGCAGGGGTATCCTGCTCATGCAGGGGCACCCTCTTACTTATAGCCAAGCATCCTGCCCTCAGGACTAAAGAGCCTGCCATAAGGGTGACTTATAGGCTTTAAGTGTAGTGACCCCACATATAAGGAAACTTATATCTGTCGTGAGAGGTGCAAGCAGCAACTCACACAGGCTGCAATGGCAGGCCTGTAGTCACAGTTTGAGTGGGCTCCCATGCGTGGCACAAAACATGGTGCAGCCCATGGGAGACCCATGGTGTACCTATGCCCGGAGTAACTTAGTACCACATACTAGGGACTTACAGGGGTACACCAGTAGCCAATTGTGGAGGTACAACAGTACTTACTATGGTCAATATAGGGAGAAAGCACAGTGAGTGGTGTCCTGATTAGCAGGATCCCAGTTAGACTAGTCAAAAACAGACTGACACCAAGCAAAAAAGTGGGGGTAACCATGAAAGCAGATCCTATTTTCCTACAAAGACCAACACCAGAAAAGTAGGGCCAAACAAAGGGCCAGTGTAAAGAACAGAAGTAACAGATAGGGTGGCAGTGCTCACAGCCTAAGAAGCATGGAGACCAGAAGCAAAGGACAGTCCTCGTGTGCACGGGACAACCTGTGCCCGGCCAACAAGCCAGGGAACAAAATGAGTGAGGATCCTGACGTCACCCAAGATCGCACCCGGTATGCCTATTAGTACAAGGGAGACGAACCCCCAAAGGGGTAAGAACTGCAACGGCACTCACAAGAAGTGGAGGAAATTCCCCATGAAAGAATCCCAAGGGATCACAAACCTCCGTATGATCCAACCCTGAGTGGACGGGTAAGGAACCCATGTCCAATAAGAACGGAAGAGGAAAATCAGCCATAAACCCCAAAAGGGGTAGAAGGCACATCAGAAGAACAGCCAGGCTAGTAACGAAACGCTGGGGTTGGTATCGAAGGTGTAATGGAAACTGCTCCAATCGAAACATGAAAGCAATCACAGCTCCGTGTAAGGCAGAAGCAGAGAAAAACAGGCCATGCAGAGGCATAGAAGAGGTAGGGCGTCCGAGATGGCCACCCATGTCAAGATACGAACAATGGATGGCCATAAGGAACCTACGAGAGCAAGAGAAAGCAGGCAAGGGCCTATCTTGCCCGTGTATAGCCAGAAGTAGCACAAGAAATGCTAATGACTGAAGAGAGAAAGAAGGAACAGCACTCAGGGCAGAGCCGGACAAAGAGCTGTAGGTCAAAAACCATGCTCCTTCCCCTGCATCCGCCAGGAAAGAAGGGCACCAGACAGAGTGGAAGGAAAGGACCTCCTGCCCAGTGTGAAGAATACTCAAGAAACAGGGGGAAGGGGGTTAAGAAGAACACCTGTGCACCATCTTTCGACTTGCACCGGGGCACCAAGCACGGCATGCGTAGGAATTCCCTACAAGGGGTACTATATGGCGTCAGAAAAAATATTGAGGAATACCTTTAAGGCATACACATGAAGTACCCTGTCAGACAGGGAACAAGGTGACAGTGCATTCGCACAATACCATGAAAATAACCCAAACAGAACTTGGGTAGAAAGCAAAGAACACCGTGCAACCACTGGCGTAGACAAAAAACAGGGTCAGAAATTAAGACGCGACCAAGGAAACAACCGGGGACCACAAGCTGTCATCGACAAGGAAAAAATGCAAGAAAAGAAAATATGTGCTGAGGCAGGGCACCACACCAGACGGCACATGGAGGAACAAGTGAAAGCAGAAGCCAACTGGCACTGCCCTATAACAGCCCACACAGAAGGGAATACAGGAGACCATTCCCAGCCCGACCTAGTACTAAGGGAAGAAGAGGACGGTATGGTAATCGGGTATTAAGATTTTGCTTCATTCCGACTATCCCTAAAACGGTGTAAAGTGAAGTTAGTTTGAGAGCCAAACAGATATTGACCATAGCAAGGCATGTTCAACTAAGGCGGACTGAACAGCTCAGAAAAGCCAGAGGTACGTAGCTAGCGCGCCGGCGAACAGCCACCGAAAGGGCCATGGCCGTCTGACAGAATCTGTGGGACCCATGCCACAATGAATCAGTAATGTAGCTGCCTGACGGCCATCATGAATCAACTGAGAAAGAGTGTCTCGAGAATCATCAAGGGAAGAGGGGAAGAGGGGAGAAGGCGCGAGACTGAATCCCACAACAAATGAGAATAACAGCCCAAACCACAAGCTGTGTTAAGGGACCGTAAAGCGGAGCTAGTAGCAAAAAAGATATATCGACCAAAAGAATCCAGACCTTCAGACTCTCTGTCCGGGGGATGTCAGGCACGGCGCTGATGTTGAGGGAGGCTGTAGCAGCCTGAACTACAAAGCTGTGCAGTCTAGGTTGGCAGGAAAGGCAGAGCGAGTCTCCAGGGGCAGGATGGTGCCTATGAGCTATAGACCTGTCCATGGAGGTCCTGGAAACAGGTTTAGCCCAAGTGCCCAACAGAATATCGAAGAGGGTTTCACTGAAGAGAAGGGCAGGCTCAGTTCTTAGCCAGGTGACAGCAAGGACGAAGGACTGTGGGAGCTGGTCATCGAAGGAAGAAGAGATCTCAACCGACGAGGGGTCATCGACCACAGCGCCACCAACTGTGCCATGTAGCGCTCATGCAACGTCGACGACCTAAGATGAAGATACAAGCTGCATCGTTCGGAGTCAGGGTGTGCGCCTAGATACCACATGCAAATAGGCTGAGAGTGCGAGTAAACATCGTAGACCTTGAAGATATATAGAAAAAAGCACACTGTTTCATCGTGGTAGGACAAAAATGGTCAGAGGTACCACTCTCCAGATCCGGGTGGAAGCGCAGAAATGAAGAAACTGGTGTCAGTGCGTCAGGGGAGGTCGTATATGTACTCTGACGACGTCACATCTGGTGGACGATGTCGTTACAGAGTCGCTCAACGCCCTCTACCAATGCGCAGAGGTACTGCTGTAAAAAAAAAGTATGGATCCAGTCTGGCGCCTGGGGATAATTCTAGGGTAAGAAATCTGCAGTTAGACGTCTCTATCAGATAGTAATGCCACAAACTTGCTAGCTCTTAAGACAACAGGCAATGATGTTGCTCCATGACTCAAATGATACATTTACTTATCCTAACGACAGCTATAGCATCAGCGTTGTCATAGTTTCTGGGTGAGAGGTCGGGTAGGTGCAAGAGTCTGTGCACTCTGACGAAACTATTGTGGCGGCAAACACCCTCGCTATGACTTATGGAGCACTATGCCCAGTTTGAATAGATAGGACCACTATTTGGGTCCACTGAGTGGCACTACTTGATTCAATAAGGCCACCGTATAACACTATATCCCCACCACTTCATTTACTTCCCTATGGTCCTGAAGAAGCGCAAAGGATCTCCTTCTGAGACCACACTAGAGCGCGAAACATGTCGACCCCATCCCCTTTTTAAACAAACACTGCACTCGTCTAGCTACTGAGGGTCATAACTACCCTCGAGCAGCACACAACCTTTTGGTTTTTTAAACGATGACAGAGGGATCCTCCTCATTAAATTAGTATACTTTAGATACCCTCTAGTCACCTTTTAGTACTCACTTCTCACGTAACACTGCACAAAGACCCGCACACACCTGATGGCTAGATCACTAAAAAGATCTCCGACAAAGTGACCCTTCGGGGGACCCGTAGGGCATTGCAGCGCCGGACCGACGAGGAGCACCGCCCCCATGATGATGCATGACATCCTTCGGGGTGTGTGAGGGCATCAAGTGAAAGTCTCACAGGCTCCTTCCCATTTCTCTAGAAACTCCTTTCCGCACTCTTATCTCAGGACCAGTGACTCTCCTTAGCGACTATAGTTTCTGGGTGACCTCTGTTCTTAAGGAAGTCCTCTATGCAAAGGTTCCATTCAGTCGGCCCTTTTGCTGACTTCTTTTGGGCAGTCCAATTTCTTGTGTCAGCTTTCTACATCTCCAATGCTTACCAGGAATATGACAACTGGGAGCATAGCTAATTTCAATTAAGTTGGGTCATTGTTGTTTGAGTGGAGTGTTTTGGGTGTAGAGAATTTCGTGGTACACTTTATTTTGGCACTAGGGTTTCAATTGCATAAGTTATAGCTCACTGCAGAACCAAAGGTTAGCTCATTACCAGATTTGAGTACAGAGTTTCCGCATCTGTATCCCTTTCACAAACTGAAACCCTTATGATAAATAAGGCTCTAAAAAAGTAAACCAACAGAACCCAACAAGATGCCACAACATAAATCCAGATTAGGGTCATTGGATGTGAGTAAGTGGGATGTATTGTATGGTATGGATGTGTGACCTCACCGTGTAATACACTTACCAACTCCTTTAGGACCCTTAGGTTTCTTTGTCAAACCTTCAGCTCAACCCTAGGTAGCTGTGGCTCTGAGCAGCAAGGCTTACACAAAAGAACAAGTGGAAAGCATTTAAACAGCACTTGAGCAATTGAAGAAGAAATGTACAAGACACCAAATAAATTAGACACCAATTTATAAAAATAGACTATTTTTCACTTGGAATCACCTTAGGGCACCAACTCCAGTGGAAAGTCAGTCAGGGGGACCAGCAAGGTCCCCCTGACTGCAGGTGAAACAGTCTCCAGTGAGTTCCAGGCACTCTTATTGTTTGGAGGACTTTCCTATGGAAGTGGTCCTGAATCAAGGGATGAAGGATGCTGTGGTTGTGATGCGGTCAAAGGGAGATCTTGCTGCAACAACACCTTGGTCCATGAAGGGGTGAGGCGGTCCTGGTCACAGGTTTGATGGAGCTCGAAGTCCTCTCGGTGCTAGCAGACGTCCAGTTTCACAGTCACTGGTCAACTTTCCAATAACTCGTCCTCTGGAGGTCCCAGCTGCACTTCAAAGACACAAAATCAGGTGCAACTTTGTGCGACAGGTCCTGGTCACTGTTGCTGTATGGCAGCGGTTGGAGGAGGATTGAAGACTTTGGGCTACCAACTTGCCCCATCAGGCTTCTCAGCTGTTGCACCTCGGGGCTGCGAACAGGAGGCCAGCTCACTGACCCTTAGAGTCGCTTGGCTTTGGCTGTGCTCTGGAGGCGGTTTTTCCTCGACCAAGACACAGCAGGCACAGTACCTCTCCTTTGCTAGCCACCAGGTTCAGCAGGTGTAGTCCACGTCAGTGCAGCCTCTCATTGCTGGTTCCACGGTGCAGCAGGGCAGTCCTTCTTCGACCCTTGGTACCATATACTAGGGGCTTACAAGCACGTCAGGCTATGCCAGTTGAGGACAAGCCACTTAAACATGCACAATTTTAAGGGTCAGAGCACATGCACCAAGTCCTCTTAGAAGGACTCAGGGCATTTCAGAGCCACTACACCAGTACATTGTAGTGAAAATGGGGGCAAACAAGTTGGAGTAATCCTGCAAAAAGCCTGTTTCCTCACAGTGGGCCAGTGATTGTGTGGACCATTGTTATTAAAAATCAAATGTTGCAAGTGGGAGACATTACATTTTGCTTAATATCACCACTCCAGAAGGTGTTAGTGTTAGCACCGCTAGTTTTCTTTGTCTTGTTCTTCTGAAATGATAAGTATTGACTAAACATTAGTGTTATTGAGTGGCTTGTGTCTGTTCGAATGGTTGAAAAAGGATCTTGGCTAGGACTTTGGCACCTACTCCCGTAACATTCCTGCAAACTCCACACACCCCAAAAATATTTTAAGTTTTAACAGTAGTGGAATAAACAAGAAGATAAGTTACCATCCTAAGATTGCTATGTAAAGATCAGAAACCATGTAAAACGTCTTACGGGGTTTAAAAAAAAAAAAAAAACTATATCTCACATGTAAACTCTTACCTGGAATGTGCAGGACCGCAACTGCAGTCCTTCCTGGATAAACTGATCCACCACACCCTGGACGTTAATCCTCTTCTCTTTGGTCAAAGAGGAGATGGGAAAAGAACGGATGATCACCTGCTCTCCCACTAGGATGTTGTGACAAAGAGGCATGTAAAACAGAAAAACACAAAATAAATGCTGCCATCAGACGATCCAACGATACACAGAGATTGTCCAAGATAGAAACTAAACAAAATGAAAACATACCTATTGTGTCTGGATTCTTTGGCACGATGACATATCACAGATTGTATGTCAGTACCCCAAGCTGCTCCTAGAGCTCACTAGTGAGCAAGGCACCAGCACTGCATGTCTAGGTGCAGTACCGCAAGCTGTTCCTAGAGGTTCCTAGTGAGCAAGGCACCAGCACTGCTTGTCTAGGTGCAGCACCGCAAGCTGCCCTAGAGGTCCCTAGTGAGCAAAGCACCAGCACTGTATGTTTAGACGCAGTACCGCAAGCTCCTCCTAGAGGTCCCAAGTGAGCATCAAACTTTTGGTCACATATGGTACTCCCATAATGCATTGCATGCAAGACAGTACCACAAGTACATTCAAATAGTTATGTCCATATATACAATTAGTAGCTTTGAAATGTGACAAAAAAATTATTATATTAATTCCGGATTAGGTTGTACTCTATGTGGAGCTGATGAAGGGAAATTTATAGAAAGTCTAATATAAATGTGAGATGTGGTAGGTGCAGTACCGCAGGCTGCGCCTAGAGGTCCCTAGTGAGCATCATAAACTTTGAAGATATGGTAAATCCACACTACCCATAATGGACTGCATGCAAGACAGTATCACAGTACATTCAATATATACAATTAGTAGCTTTGAAATGTGACAAAAGAATTATTATATTAATTCCAGGTTAGGTTGTACTCTATGTGGAGCTGATGAAGGGAAATTTATAGAAGGTCTAATATAAATGTGAGATGTGGTAGGTGCAGTATCGCAAGCTGCTCCTAGAGGTCCCTAGAGAGCAAGTCACCAGCACTGCCAGTACCGCAAGCTGCTCCTAGAGGTTCCAAGTGAGCAAGGCGTAAGCACTGCTTGTCTAGTTGCAGTACCGCAAGCTGCTCCTAGAGGTCCCTAGTGAGCAAAGCACCAGCACTGTATGTTTAGACGCAGTACCGCAAGCTCCTCCTAGAGGTCCCAAGTGAGCATCAAACTTTTGGTCACATATGGTACTCCCATAATGCATTGCATGCAAGACAGTACCACAAGTACATTCAAATAGTTATGTCCATATATACAATTAGTAGCTTTGAAATGTGACAAAAAAATTATTATATTAATTCCGGATTAGGTTGTACTCTATGTGGAGCTGATGAAGGGAAATTTATAGAAGGTCTAATATAAATGTCAGATGTGTAGGTGCAGTACCGCAGGCTGCGCCTAGAGGTCCCTAGTGAGCATCAAACTTTTGGTCACATATGGTACTCCCATAATGCATTGCATGCAAGACGGTACCACGAGTACATTCAAATAGCTATGTCCATATATACAGTTAGTAGCTTCGAAATGTGACAAAACAATTATTATATTAATTCCAATTAGGTTGTACTCTATGTGGAGCTGATGAAGCGGAATTTATAGAAGGTCTAACAAATGTGTGATGTGTAGGTGCAGTACTGCAAGCTGCGCCTAGAGGTCCCTAGTGAGCATCAAACTTTTGGTCAATGGGATAGCTTGCGCACTTGTTGCCAAGTTTGTTACCAACGACTGACGAATAAATAGGGTGTTGTGGAAGGTGACGATTGATGTATCTGAACCAGAAACGGCGCCCTGACAAGAGGAAAAAAAACTCCCATAATGCATTGTATGCAAGACACTACCACGAGTACATTCAAATAGCTATGTCCATATATACAATTAATAGCTTCGAAATGTGACAAAACAATTATTATATTAATTCCGATTAGGTCGTACTCTATGTGGAGCTGATGAAGGGAAATTTATAGAGGTCCCTAGTGAGCATCAAACTTTTAGTCACATATGATACTCCCCTAATGCATTGCATGAAGACAGTACCACGGGTACATTCAAATAGCTATGTCCATATATACAATTAATAGTTTTGAAATGTGACAAAACAATTATATTAATTCCGATTAGGTTGTACTCTATGTGGAGCTGATGAAGGGAAATTTATAGAAGGTCTAATATAAATGTCAGATGTGTAGGTGCAGTACCGCAAGCTGCGCCTTGAGGTCCCTAGTGAGCATCATAAACTTTGAAGATATGGTAAATTCACACTACCCATAATGGACTGCATGCAAGACAGTACCACAGTACATTCAATATATACAATTAGTAGCTTTGAAATGTAACAAAAGAATTATATTAATTCCAGGTTAGGTTGTACTCTATGTGGAGCTGATGAAGGGAAATTTATAGGTGGTCTAATATAGATGTGTAGGTGCAGTACCGCAAGCTGCGCCTAGAGGTCCCTAGTGAGCATCAAACTTTTGGTCACATATGATACTCCCCTACTTCATTGCATGCAAGACAGTACCACGAGTACATTCAAATAGCTATTTTCATATATACAAATAATAGGTTTTGAAATGTGACAAAACAATTATATTAATTCCGATTAGGTTGTACTCTATGTGGAGCCGATGAAGGTAAATTTATAGAAGGTCTAATATAAATTTGAGATGTGTAGGTGCAGTACCGCAGGCTGTGCCTAGAGGTCCCTAGTGAGCATCATAAACTTTGAAGATATGGTAAATCCACCCTACCCATAATGCATTGCATGCAAGACAGTACCTTCAATATATACAATTAGTAGCTTTGAAATGTGACAAAAGAATGATTACATTAATTCTGGATTAGGTTGTACTCTATGTGGATCTGATGAAGGGAAATTTATAGAAGGTCTAATATAAATGTGAGATGTGCTAGCGAGTAAAGTAACCACTGCCAACCTTGTTTAGGACCAATTGAGTGTCCTGTCTAAAGGCCTTTAAGAAAATAGTGCCTTGAGGCTGTAATTAAAACCTAGGGCGTAACACCACATGTAATCGGGGGTGTCCGCATAGAGGTTACAAAAAGAGACAGGGAGGTACTATTGAGGGACTACAAAGCCTAATGACCAATGAAAAGCCATCATTTACAAAGGACAGGGACAGGAGCCAATTAAAAAGATGGGCGGGAAGTAGGCGGAGCTTTATGCACATATCCTGAATACAGCATGTCTCAAAGAGACAGTGCAAGCGCTGCCTAGGCGAGACCTAAAAAGGACATTGGAGTAATAACACAGCACACAGGAGTGTCAGTGTACAGCATCACACCTAGTCCCATATCAAAAAGGACTGTAACCCGTTCCATGTTTCTGGGCCTACTTTTCACATTTCTTTACACAGGGACAGAAAGATACTATAGTGTGTGAGCAAAGACTAACCAGCTTTGGCATAGCCAATAGGTCTCGCTTTTGGGACCTTATCAGTATTTAGCCATGCAGCTCATTATCCTGGGTGCTATATCTACTGTTACTTCACGTGCCACAGGTGAACGGCCAAACACACATAAGGATGGGCTTCAGTGCTGTTTAATGAATATAGTATAAAGTGTCTTCAAAATTCAAAAAGTGTATTTCTTTAACAAAGGAGCTTTGAGACTAATAGGTACATTATAGCAAAGCACTGAGAAGTACTTATTGAAAGTGTTTTTTATGTACAACTGGTAGTGTGAACTTAGATATCTGGATTTGCCACACAATCCATCATTTGCTGCATAATCAGCAGATTTAAAAAACAAAAAACAAAAAAAAACATTCTAGCACAAACTGATCAAAAGTTAAAAAAAATATGGCGACTCTGGTTCCTGCCCACCAGAGGGCTATTCGCAAAGGTTGACTGGTCATCTTTAAGTTGCTTACTGCTGAATTTGGGTGTTAAATTGTCGAGGGGAGAGGGAGCCCTGCTAGGGAGCAGATGGAACAAGCAAGTCACACAGAAAGGGTATGTGTGTTTAACTTTCTTCTTGGCCAAGAAGTGCCTTAAGTGCAGGGGTACGATTTCTAGCATAAGATCAAAGACAGAGCTGGTGCCCATATCAGAAGTGTTGCTGCATCAGGCAGAGATAGGAGCATAGAGACTAGGCTGGCATCCCTCCGCATATGTGAACATTTAAGGCCTCAAAGTCAAGCTCATTAGAGCAACGCAGCACTAGCGCATCAGGCTTCAAGGCGCTTCTTTTTGACAGACATTCAACATCTTCAACAGAATAGAGTGCATGAAGCTGCATCTTTTAGGGAAAGAGACCTCCCTATAAAAAGTAGTCAGAGACTAGAAGGGCAGTGTGGGGTGATGGGAAATATTTATTCACCCAAAGGAGAGTGAGTGCGTGGGTCACTCTCCCAGCAACCATGGTGGAGGCACGCCATGCCAATGAGTTTACACAAGACCACAAGGGCAGCAGGGGTGAAGCTGGTGACCTTGTGCTTTGGAGTGCAACTATAGATGTGCAGAGGGGGCCAAGGGCCCCTGTCTGCTGCCAAAGACCAAGTGCCAAAGGATGATGTAACTCTGCGTGCAGATGATCCTATAGATTCTGAGTCACATACACACATACATACAAACAAAAAAAATACAAAGTGTGCACAAACACATGCATAAACAAACACACACCAGAAACACAAAGATATACAAACACACACACCTACATATATACAGACACTTGCACACATGCACACAGACAAGTATACAAACATACACAAAAACATACACACACACCAGAAGCTTAAACATACACACACGCACACAGACACAAGTACACATACACACAGATACAAGTGCGTGCACAAACACACACACAGAAACAAGCACACACAAACATATACACATATGTACCAACACAAACATATACACAAACCACAGACGTAGGGTTAAACAGTCTCTATGGTGAAACTATTGCAACGCGAGGAACACATTCTGCCAAAGTGCATGTTCACAATCTCTGCATGTCCGCCCCCGGAGTACATGTGTGGTTTCTGGTGCTCACGAGGTGTAGGAAGGTGCATTACATTGTAAATCACCAGAGGAATGCCCCATTCACTGGTCAGCGCCAGCCCTTGAGCAAGGCACTTGCAGCCTGTCTGGGTGGGCAGTGAAGGGGCAGCAACAGTGGTCTGGGGCTAGGCAGTCATTTTTATTTACAGAAAAAAAACAAGCATTTACAATGCAATAGGTCTCGCATTACTGAAAGCGTGAGCTATTGGGGTTGCAAATGATAATGTTTGATAGAATTTTTTTTTGTTAAAAAAATATCCCAGCAGTAGAATAAGTAATAAAATAAAATTCATGAAGCAAGAAAAGGGTGCAGTACCACAGGCTGTTACTAGGTGTCCCTGTGGAGTTGTAAAGGGCCACATAAGGTACTGCACCCTAACTTAAGTTACTGCTGGGATATTTGTAAAAAGAAAATAATCTAACAAACATTATTATTTGCAACGCCAATAGCTCAAACTTTCAGTAATGCAAGACCTATTGCATTGCAAACGCTGAGCAGCAGCTATAGGATGAGGTAAGACTTCCGTGTGCATATTAAACATGTTTTCTCCTGTGCGCAGCATTAGGATTCCTTAATCAATTAGGGAAAACACTCAATTCAGTGATCTCATTGACATGTGAGAAAACCTATTGCGTATTGTCATTTACTGCGCATCACAGCAGTGACTGAGAACACTGTTCCAGATGCACTGCTTAAGAGAGGAAACCTTAGCATGGTTCATCATGTAATACTACAGATGCAATCGGGCAGTTGCCCTCAGTTTGTCAAAGGCAAGGGATTCTCAGATGCAGCCACTAGTTGCTAAACGCCTAGCTGCTGCAAAGAATCCCAATCAAGTCAATGGACTGTGATGGCAGTGAACAATGATGACAATAGGGGGTTGATGGACAATGTGATAGACGATGAGCTGTGATGGCAATACGAAGAAGATGGAAGTTGAGCTGAGATGGCAATATGTAGAAGATGGACGATGAACTGTGATGGCAATAGGTAGAAGATGGATGATGAGCTGTGATGACAATAGGCTGGTATGGACAATGAACTGTGAAGACAATATGCTGGTATGGACAATAAGCTATAATGCAATGAGCAGTGATGACAATAGGTGGCCATGAACAATGAGCTGTAATGAAGTGAGCTGTGATAACAATATCTGGGGAAGGTCAATGACCTATAATAGCAATGAGCTGTGATAATAGGTGGCAATGGAAAATGGCGTGTGATGGCAATAAATTGTGATGACAATAGGTGGGATTAACAATGAGCAATGATGGCAATAGGGATAAAGATCGGTGAGGGCAATGTCCTGTGATAATAGGTGGCGATAGACAATGAGCTGTGATAACAATGACAATATGTTTAAATTGCATTATATAGCATCGAAATATATGGCATGGACAATGACTTGTATGGAATTGACTTGAGAGGACTTAAATAAGAATGAGCCCCCTCTGTGATGGAAGGCTCTGGGAACAAGGATGCCTTTTTTAGTAACTATAACAAGGGTAGCTAGCATCGGAGAATGCTGCGTCTGAATGTATACCCCATTGGGGTCCTTTGACAGGGAGATTTGAGACAATTATTTTCACGATACCTTAATAAACACATTAGACCAGAGGTCTTCAAACTTTTTGATGCAGAGAACTCCCCAGTCAAAAACTTTTAGGTGCAAGGTCCCCTCCTGACAAAAATTTCTAGAACTTGGTACTCCTCATCATTGACAACTATCGACAACTATAAATGCCTCCAATTCCCATAGCAAATCATTTTTACGGTGAGTAAATAATATTAAACAGTGTTTATCAAACCAAAGGTCAGTGAGCATGGGGGCGTGGTCAAAAGTGTGGCTAAAAACAAAGGGTCTCATTTATCAAGAATTGTCGTAGGGCAGCGCCGCAAGTCTTCTTGCTGCGCTGTTGTATGCCAATGTGAAAGGACAGGAATGCACCTTATTTATGAAATATGGTGCATTCTGGTCCTTTCAGCCTGCGTTGGCGCACAAATTGCTGCCTAGGGCCAATGTAGGCAGGATTGTTTTTGTGAAGGAAGGGGCACCTTCCTGCACAAAAACAATCCAGAGAGGGGTTTTCCTCTTTCAATGTGAGCTGCAGAATGCAGCACACATGGAAAGAGAAAAAAACTAGGAGAAATGAAAACATTTCTCCTTGTTACGCGTACTGTGAGGAGGCGTAAAGTTGTGGCGCTGCCCCAGGTTTACATGGGTTTGTAAATCTGGGGCAGCGTCAAAATCCATGGGTGTTGCATGGGAACACCCACCGAAATCACCATGGAACGCTTACTTGACAGAGTAAGACAACGCAGTGACTTGCGCTGCTTTGTCTTACTACATATCTATGATGCAATGCAAAGCCAAGCAGGGTGACTTTGAGTCACCTCATAGATATGATTGAGATGCTTATGCCGCCAGAGGTTCAAAAAATGTGGCGCTCCGATGGCGCAAGCCTCTCATAAATCAAACCCCGAATATTTTGTTAGTTTTTAGGTCTTTCACCATCGGGCAGCTACATATAAAATAATGGGTAGCTTAAATGAAAAATACATTTAAAAATGTTGTTACTCAGTGAGAAATGCAATGTAGTACATTAGGAAACCTCTATTAGTTAATGGAATGCAGAGGTCTGTGTGTAACCAGAGAGCCACAAAATTAAATTTGGTTGGTGCAGTGGAGAATAGGGACTTGTGTATTTTTAGTGCTACGAGGTGACAGCCTGTGACAGAGAGCACTTTGAATGTGTGAGTCATTATTTTATACTTGCATTACACGCATTATAAGTAGGGCTCCCGGTTTTATGATATTTATATTTTTGTCATTTCCGTCTGTATTTATCCATATTTATTTGTTGCAAATTTTACCTGTATTTATCCATATTTATTTTAGGTTTTGTGAAAAATTGAAGCTGAAATGTGTATATTTCTGCATTTATTTAATCAGTTAATGTACACTTGTGCCTGAACACCTGACAGGTTTCAATGATATATGCACACTCAGATGATAAACTACGCACTTATAAGAAAACTTGCCCATTTTAGTATCAAGGTTGTGCAAATCTACTTCTGTTTAAGGCTCTTTACTAAAGTTTCTTTATTTGTTTAATCCCTTGCCTGTCAATACGCACAGCTTTTGGCCTGGCAGTCATGATTGACAGCATTCAGAATCATTAAAAAACAACCCAATTTCTGTTTTTATCCACATATAAATACAGACAGGGAAATAAATGGTTTTCTGTCTGTATTTACCTGTAAAAATCTGTAAAAATGGAAAACAGGGAGCCTTAATTATAAGATAGACTGCTACAAACTGTGCAAATAGTTTTAAGATAAAATGGAGCTTCCAAAATGTAGATTTTATTAATACCAGACCATAAGTAATGCAATATTTTGCACAACTGTCCCTTCAACACCTCCTCAGGGGTGCTAAGCGCTGAGTAAATGCAATTACGATTAAAAGCATGCACTTCACAGCTCAGTTGTTAACTCTTTGCACTACCACAAAAAAAAAAAATCTTTGCCATCACAATGCTTGGAGTGATTCGAGTAATTAAAGCCAGAACCACTCCCAAGCACCCTTTACATTTGCAGATTAACTCGCACATTTGTATTTCATTCAGGCAAGCAGGCACCCTGGCACGAAGGATTGTTTACCTGTCTGGCCTTTTCCTTACACAGCACTGGAAACTCAATTAACTTCGGCTGAAGCATTGAAGTGTCCTGGACGGTTGTCTGTTTCCTTTTACATATTTTAGATTCCAGAAGGAAGTGAGGCCTGGAAATGCATGACCCCCTTCCCAGGACTCAACGGCCCCCTGGGGTCGTGCCCCACAGATTGAAGACCTCTGCACTAGACTAATTGCTCACGTCTTCATATTTCAAATGACGGATTAACTTCCAAGAGACTATTTAGGAATTTGTAAAATCTTGCACATTCAAAAGCGTGTGTTCTGTGTTTTACCATTTGAAGATTGCTAATATTTGCTAATATTTTTTAAAATCATCTTTGCAATTCCCCACAGTTTACTATGCTGGACACCTACATGCTAACCTACTCAATAAAGTACAAAAGCTGTGATACCGTTTTGTAATATAAATTCAGGAGGCGCTAGGTGGGTTAAAAATAACTACCTGTTGCCTGTGCTTTGACAGTCAGGACAGGAATGCTGTGTACTAGTACAGGTAGGCGCAGTACAATCAACAAGAAATACTCGGAACCGAGCAATAACGGAACGTATATGTCAATGCAGCTTAACGTTTACATAAAGAGAAGCCTGTTAACCAAAAGCCAAACTTAATTCAAATTAATTCGGAGTAAGGAGCCCGGGAGAGGCTGAAGGAAAGTGTCTGCAGCTCCCGTAGTCTCGTGAGACAAAACAGACACCATTTTCAATTGAGAGCTTTGAACACAAAATAAATGAGGGCCCGTAGGATCCTCTTGCGAGCTGCTGGACTCTCGATAAGCAGAAAAACAAGTTTGCTTTTCAAAGCTAGCAATGTGGTGCAGCTTACGGAGCTGCTGTTGCGGGGATTCTGCACATATACAGAACTATGCGCAGTAAAACAGGACCTAGGTGTATAGTGGTGTACCAACCATCCACCTTAGTGCCCAAAATCCCAATCCGACTAGCTATAGTGTCTCATTCGTTCTCCGTACTACAGCGAAGCTACCAATGATTAGACATCCCAGAACACAGACTCTTTCAGGAATCGCGGGAGCAATTACACTCTTTCATTACTCACTCATAATTGTCCACAACGTGCGTATTAAGAGACACAGTATAGTTCAAAATGTTTATTTCAACTAACGTGCTCTAAGACACAGTACACGTGCTAGTACTAGCAGCATAATGCATAAAGACAAAATAGTAAGCATTGTTACAATTCCATAGAATACAAACGGGGACAGCATGTTATAAAGACAGTGGCTAAAGGACTATAATGCCTTGCCACCCTCCCCGTGCTAGTAACTAGTTTATAATAAAAATAGAAGACCTCTGGGCTTTGGGGGACCCCCATACCTTAAGAACTAGATGCAAGGTTTTCATCATCGGACAAGCACAGCTCTTCTCCCTGGAAAGGTTTTTCTCCAAGTGCCTCTAACAGGTATATTGCAATATTAAAAGCACTCTAATTTCAGCAGTGCAGCTGTGCTTCGTGTTATGTCTAAGTGCGTGGGGTTGACCAGAACAGAATAACAAGGGACGTTGTTTTTCGACCTTGTACATCGTGTGCAGACGAAAACCACAGAGAACAGCAGAAAACGTGAAAGACAGAAATGTAGACAGTTCTCATGAACATAGGCACAAGCAGAGTCTGGAAAAACAAAGTCACGGAGTAACGTGTGCAAAAGAGGCATCATGGCAGCTAGGCCTAAGCTAACTTAGCAATGTTGACAATGAGGCCACAATCTACACTACACCCTCCCCTGGTCAGTCCATAGGTCAAGACATAGGACGAAAACAGCGTTCAAATAGATGGAGCAGAATGCAAACGTCTATAGGTGGGAAAAGTTTTTGGGGAAAAAATGGGAAAAGAAAATTCTAAAGAGGGACAAAAATAAATGGTCACTCAAAGAGAATAAAAAATCCGGATTTGCAGTTTGTTGTGAGCCAACACAACTAATCCATCAGAGTGTATGCGCAGAAGACTGCAACACCTTCCAAAAAGACATCATTGTCATCGTTTGAAAAAAGAGATGCCATCCAGTTCAACAAATCAAAACTGCATTCATGTTCCTCATAATAGGGAGCAGCGATCAGCATTGCGGGACAACTTGCGTGATATTCAATATAACTGTGTTGTAGGAGATTCTGAGCAGCTGCACAGATATCCCATTGTACCAAGACTCCAAGTGCAGCCGCACGCGCCATTAATCCATCACCGAACATTCCCGTTCATGGGCCATTAAGGGGCCCATCAACTGGTCGAAATCCGGGTCCGAACAAGACGTATTGGAGAGGCAAACATCCAAGGACCATGAGAACGGACATCGTAAACAGGACAGCACAGGTTGCACGCAAGTGAAATACGCAAAGCGAAAAGATAATCCATAAGCCACGCTGAGTGTTGCCAGTGGCAGTGTACCGAAGCTGTCATGCATACGGTCACGGAGCATCCGCAGTTGCCCTGGGCTGTGTAGGCCCACAAGAGGTGCAGCCATTGCGCAGCAGGCAAAGCAAAATCAATATTCCAGCAGCTAAGGCAAGGATCAATGGGAAGCCACCAAAGACGCTGAAAAAAATGGAATGAATAAAAGCCGGTATTACACCAAATATTGTCTGAAAGAACGTCAGAAGACCAGAGCCCACAACTTTAAAAAAGTGTACAAGGCAGTTGGTATTAGAAGCATTAAATATACGGTGAATCAGTTCACCGAAATGTTGGGGGAGGTTAGTATTTAAAAGGGCCTGTATTTCACTGTGGGCGCTGGCCACCTGGAGGACGAAGGTCTCCTGTGCGGAAGTTAGCATAACCTCCTAGTTTAATAATAGTGCCTTTATTCTGCTCAATTTATTGAAATCTGCCTTCAAAGTCGGTATGTAAGGCCAAATGGAACTATCTAACTTCCCACGCGGGGGTGGAAAAAGCACATTTTTGCAGCATACTACGCGTTGCGTAACTGATACAATGTAGGGTATGCCAGCTTGCAACCCACAGCAGTTTTGATTATTCAAAAGCAGATAGCTACCGTTAGCAAGCATAGTGAAAGTAGGTGATATAGCTAGAACTGGAATACCCTTTAAAACACATGCAAGATTCGGGTCGGAAACATTACAAGCCCCGTGCAATTTAATGTTTTTACAAACAAGGGAACGACCCACTGTAGAATTGCAAAACTCCCCTGTGAGGTACACCTCTTTGTCATCCCTAAGGCATCTATATATGAAAGGCAAGGACCACACTTCATGCAGAAAGGTACTGCCCAAAGGCTCAAAACGACCAATCGGGTAATGTTTAATGCAGGAACTGAATTCAAACAAAGAGAAAGGCAAAGAGATAACCCCGTATATGAGCCAAACTGCAGAGTCAGTTTCCGCCACAGAGAAAGGTAAAGGATCTATTTTTTCGATATGTAGAAGAGTGTATGTAGCATCTTTCATGGACATGAACTGCTGTTTCTCAGTCAAATTAAACGGCAAAAACAATGCAGAAGCGTTTAAGTAATCCCATGGTACCTTCCACATTTTGAGAGCTTGCAAAGTCCATGCAAACTGCATCACTGAACGCAATTGATTCTGACCATGATATAACACAGACACTTCATCTTGTACAATATCAACAACAGAAGAAACAATATTATCTAATGTGTAAATGCGGGAAGACTGTCTATTAATACTATTGTCAACAACAGCAAGTACTTTTTCTAGATTGGCTTGGTCTATTTCCCGTAAACGGGAAGCAGCTTCTATTTGTGAAAGCTTCCAGATTTCATTGTAAGTTGCATAAATAAATCTTTTTGGTCTCGGACCTCTAGGTCCCAGAACAAAGTCGGCCAGATCGATGTTACCGGATAACCGGGATAAACGTTGTTTCACGGACTCTAGTGTAGAGTGCTGCAACCACTGTTTACATAATTTAGCAACTGAATATGTCGTAACCGAACGTGAGCTAGAAAAACGTGGATCAGGTCTATCCTGTTTGTAACCAGGAGCAGAGCTATGAAAACGCAGTTGGCAGGCATTAGAAGCTATCGGCCACACCAACCATTCTGAGGGATCTAATGCAGAGACATTAAATGAATTATTTTGAAATAAAGCTTGCAACTCATCAAGGGAATAATTTAAATGCAAGGTCCAATTAGGCAATGAAGACAGTGGAGGAATGGTAGGTGCATTCAATTGTTTGTAAGTCGCCAAACCAAAACAAGTTGTTCGGTATATAGTACTATTTAAAAATAATATTTGGGTCGGAATGAGGCAAGCACGATGTAAGGCCTCGGTACCGCGTACCTGCCAGGATTTAGTGCCCCAAATAGATTTCAAATCAATGGTGGCTTTCCAGTGTTCATAGCCACCAACAGCTAATGCGTCCATATAAAGGAACTGGAATACAGCAATTTGGTGTGTGTTAACATCACCTTTGGATTTGAAGAAATGTTTAATTTAAAATAATAGGACCCTGGGTTTGACCGATCAAAGTCTGTAAAATAAGTACATTTATTTATCAGAGTTTGGGAGCTCCCTTGCAGAGGGGTGGGGCAATGTTCCCACTGGGTATAATTAAAACTACCTCGAAGTGTACTAGATTTATGCAGGAAATGGTTACCATAATGTTGGTAACAATACAAATCGGCATAATTAGCAGAATTTAAATACAAATCCTCAGCATTAAAGGCAGCATAATATTTCAAATCAGAAAACAATGATTGAATTGCATCCACATCCCAATCATCTGAACGTATGTTTCTTTTTATCACATCACCCATGGAAACACGAAGTACATTTGGTACATTGATAATTTCTGTCAGTCCATGAATTTGGAAATTCACTGCATCCCATACGATGCCATCTGCGACTGGAAAGGTGGAAATGTTCACAAATGTCTGGTCACGCTTCATAATGTGTGAAGAAGAGTGCGGAGCCAAAGTTCCAGCAACAGAGTTCACCGCAGCGCGCTCTGGAAAGTAGTGACTATTGATGAGTAAAAACTGTCACAAAGCCAATGGACATGAACAGGAAAATCAGGAATAGCACCAACCAGATGTATGTCCATGGAGGGACCAAAAAATTGTCTCTAAACCAGGATACAAAAACACTGAATTTGGTTGGGACCAATGATGAAGTGGAAGACGAGTCAAAAGAAAAACGGGACTGGTTCAGTGGTGTTGTAGGCAAACCAGCCAATGACTCGGTTGTGGGATAAGCATACTCAGTTTCCTCGTTGCAGGAGGAAGCTGGTGGGACGAGCAGGCGATCTGGTAGAGAGACCATCCCAATGGCAACATCGTTACACGTGGTGACCGGAGGGCCACCCGCAGGATTCCTCGAAACTGCTGGACATGATACAGCAGGTGTTACACAATTCAGAATCGGCCAGATGGTGTAGCTTGACATTGTGTCTGTTGTCTTTGCGACCAGGAAGCGGTGGTAAGATGACTGTACGAGTACCCTTCAAGCCAAGGACTGGAACCGGTGCACGATAAGAGGGGCCAAATTGTTTTTTGTTCTCCACCTTCTCTCGGACCATATCTCCAATCTTCGGAAGCCAGCTGGCAACCGGAATCTGCAGCGCAGCGTCAGTGGCTGAGACTTGCAAGTCTGTCACGGGTCTCTTGTAAGTCCTGTAACATAGTAGAATGATTATCTACTTCAAAGGTTGCGGTAGCTGCCGCCATGTCTAAACCATCAAGGTCTGGCACAAACATCTGTATGCCAAAGAGCATTTCGTCCGCCCACCCAGAGATCTTATAGGGAGATTATTAAGTGCACGTTGCACGCCATACAAGTGGGCCAGCCAGTTCCTGCCAGTACCTAAGGCTCTAGCTGTCACGGATTGATTTAAGTCACAGTTCATTCGCTCCACAATTGAGTTGCCCTCAGGCCTGTATGGAGACGAAAATTGCACCAGCACCCCCAAAGACCTCATCGCATCCTTGTACGCCTTAGAGGCGAACGCTGGACCTTGGTCTGAATGGAAGGTGCCACAGGCGAAAATTCCCACAAAGACACGCAAATCCCTGATGACATTTCGAGCGTCAGCACTGCGTTGTGGCCAAACCCAGATGAAACGTGTGCACGAATCAACTGCAACTAAGATGTATTTATATGCAGTATCTGATGAAAATGGACAGCAGTGATCAAGATATACACAACCAAAAGGTTTATTAGAAATGCAGAGCTGTGTTTGTGGCGGATGTGTAACCGTAGAGGGCTTGATTTGCTGACAGATGTCACAAGAAAAGACATAATTACGGGTTTGTTTATATAAACCACGCCATCAAGAACGCTGCTGCAAGATTGAAACAGTTGCAGACACGCCAGCATGGGCCGAAGCCAAGCCTTCGTGTGCGGCTGTTATCAAAGAATTTCTGCGGTCCGCGTTGGGAATCAGCCGATCACCAACGTCTGGAATTCTTACATAAGGAACCTGGTCGGGACTTAAGTGATAAGAGTACTTGGAAGGGAAACCCTGTGGGTAATTAGAACCTTCCGTAGTAGCAGCAATAGCTGCCAAAATCTCATTATCTATTTTTGTCATGGATCTTGTAACGGCTGCTACTGAGCACGTGGCTACTGCTGATTTGGCAGCTTCGTCCGCCAAACTGTTACCGACCGCGTGTGCGCCCACACGCTGGTGGCCAAGAGTGTGAATCACCTGTGTGAGAGGCAGACGTCGTTTAAGATCGGCTACTCGAACCCAAAGCATTTTATGCTTAATTGCGTTGCCTTTAGAATCGCTATAGTCGTTCTGAGACCAAAAGAATAAGTTGTCATTAAAAGACTGAACACAGTAGTAAGAATCGCATACAATGAGAGTAGTCACATCTGGGTCTGCAAACTCAAGTGCCAGCACCAAAGCACGCAGCTCGGCCAATTGGGCGGTACTGTCTCCCAGTGCCTGCGTGTGCACAACACTCGATTTGAACTCACCGTTCACCATAGTACCTGCCACAATAGCACATTCTGCTGAATAAGCATGCTTAGAACCCGTGGCCGGTTGCGCCGAACCATCGGTGTAAATGATACATTTGTACTCCTCAAGCGGCAGTAAAGACAGAGGAGGAGGGTGAACAAATTCATACTGCAAGAACTCCTGTGTCTGAAGAGAGGAATCAAAGATAAAGGTGACATCCGGAGACGTCAAAGAAGTAGCCCATTGTATCCAACAGGGGTGCAGAGCCTTAGAGTTTGGTACACTTGCCTTTGTCACTGCCTCAAGGGAAGGATATGGTGTTACCACCAAAATGCGTTTTCCCTGTGCCAGTGCGCGTTCTTTAAGAATCGCCATTTGCACTGCAGTCAAAACTTTTTCCACAGTTGAAAAGCGCAACTCGGCAGAAGTGTAAAGAGGCGATTTGTATGCAATAGGTACTGTGTCACCTTCGTTAAACGTCAAGTATGTGAAACCCACGGCGCCTGGCACTATTCTGATCACCAGGTTGGTGTGGTTATCACGAGTCAACAAGAATTTAGATTCAAGTAGATCAGACTGCAAAGATTGTAGAATAACTGAATGTTCCGGAAGCCAGCACGACTTTGAAAAGGTTGGTTGTATCAAGGCATAAAGAGGCTTGGTACGCTGGGCATACTCGGGAATGTAAGAACGCCCCAAGTTCAAAAATCCCAGCAAAGACTGAAGTTTTTTCAGGGTTGTTGGAGGGCGCAGAAGTGCGCATTTCTCCAGGAAGTGGGGAGCTAAGCCCCTACCTTCATTGTTGAGCTCGTAGCCCAAAAACAACACAGTGTACTCTGCAATGTGTGATTTGTCAAAATTAAATTCGTAACCGAAGTCCACAAATTCAAGAATAATGCGGTCTACTCGGGAAAGATGCGGCCATAGTTCGTTGTCTGTCAGATATATATCATCCATGTACGAATACGCATCTGGGTCTATGCTGTCCAACAAAGAGACAACACGGGTGGTGAAGACCCCCGGGCTGTTCTTGTAGCCCATTGGCTAACGCCGGAATTTTATTTGTTTTCCACCGGAAGTGAACGCGGTCCATTGACTGCATTCATGGGACAAATTGTGTGTGTAAAATCCATTGGAAAGGTCAAGTGTCGTTTTATATTTTTTACGAACAAGACTGTCTACTAGAGCAGAACTATGGGTATTATGTACCGCAAAGGTTCGACAATGAGAGTTCAAATGCCGGTAATCTAAAACTAAGCGATACGACCCATCGGGTTTAGAAACCGCAGAAAGGGGGTTATTCATTGGTGACACGCATGTCTCAATCACTCCTTGATATTCTAACTGTGTCAGAATGTCTGAAACGGGACCTTTAGCTTCCCGCCGGAGGGGATATTGGAGTTGAGCCTGTGGCATAGACCGCAAAGGTATATCATGGGGGGGAGAATCTGTATCCCAGCCCACGTGATTATGGTACAGTGCCGGGGCCTGGGCCTGGGCCACAGCCCATTCAGCTGCGAAAGCCTCCGCATGTTCATTGGGGACATAACGTGAAAAACTCGGAAGTATTACTTCCTCCCCTCTCGGAGCAGCGAGAACAAATGGTGGCGGCCAATCCGCCTCCACCATTAATATGTCGTAAGAAGAGGTCAGATTTTCCCAAAAAATCCCTTTAATAACCCGCTCAATGTCACCTTTAATTAGAAGGACTATTTCATATAGTCTGTCAGGAGGTGCCACTCGGGTGTCAGCTGTCTCGACAGTAATGAAAGTGTCAGTTGCTGACGCCTCTATATGAGGACGTAGTGACTCCCGCACTATGGTAACTTCCGCTGCGCTATCTAGCAGCGTCACTGCCCACGTCCAATTCAGGAGTCTCGTTCTCACCGTCTGTGGCATATCTCGCTGTTAAAGCCGCAACTTTTTTCTTCTGAAACTGAGGGCGAGAACGTGGAAATTCTTCCTGTTTCCCCTTGCCTCCAGTCTGACGAGGTTGGTCCCGTCCTTGTGGGGCGTCTCGACCCTTGCCTCGATCCTGGCGATCTCCTCCACCAGCCTGTGAGCTCGATGGTGCCTGTGAAGAACGAGGAGAACGCTGTTCAGGGACCTGAAACCTGTCAGGAGACTTAATTCTCGCTCGATCGCGCAAATCATAAGTGCGTTCAGAAGACTCGGAAGCCGGTGATGCAGCACGCGACCCCTGTTTCTGTTGTTGCTTCCCCTGCTTCTTTAGTTTTCAGTTCTTTTTAGAAAAGAACGGTTTCTCGTCTTTATCAGACTGAGTTTTTTGTTGTCTTTGTGTCTGAGTTTGCGTTTTAGCAAAAGGCTTAACTCCCAAACTATTGCGGCCAATGGTTTTATAAGCCTGTGCAATAATTTTCGGTAATTCGCGAGGCTTGTCCAGTTCTGGGACCAAAGCGTTAGCTACTTGAAAGTTAACTGCATCACCCTTGACATTTGCAAGGATTAGATCAGCCACTACATCGAACACTCCCACTAGTCTCATCGCCAATTCTACAGCCGCTTCAGGACCATGTTCGTCTTGAACACGATTAATCACGGCGGGGAGGACTGTCATTGAGGGAGTGCCGAAACACTTCGCATACACAGCTGCAAATACCTTACCCCAGTTGTTGCAATCTGTCAACTCGGGAACTAAGTCTTTCGGCAAACTGATAGTCAAAATCCTGTGTTTTTCCACAGGAGAGGTATTCGGAAACACCGCCTCCAGCAGGTCAAATTTCTCAGCAAGCCAATAAGGTAAATCATCCTTATTCTGTGGGCGCTTGCCCATCACCGAATTAACCATGACAGGACTTATAGTTACACCGCCAGGCCCAGTTGGTTGCGCTGAAACTCCAGGAGGGGCCATCTGGACGTTGCGTGTGACATATTGTACTAAAGCTCTGTGCACACGGACCAAAGACGTATGCAGCACGCGCAGTTCATCCACTGGAACCGCTAAATAACGTGGATGCGGGGTGTACCCGGCCAAAACAGGCCAAGCGGCCCCATCTATCGATAAAGGGCCTAAACGAATCGGGGTGACCGGGTGTGGGAGGGCGCCATTAAACCAAATTCGGTGTTGCCATGCCGTGAGCGGAACTTCAAGAGCCTGATAAGGCCGATAAGCATTAGGAGTGGCAGTGTACACATGGAACAAATTATCAGCTCCATCCACCGCCGGAAAAGTGACCCATGAATAAAACACCTCAAAGTGGTAAACCGGATCAGCTTGCACCACAAAGATTAGAGCAACACCCGCGTCAGGCACTCCATACGCTGTCAAATGAGCTCGGAGCGCAGCGCGGCTATGTGCCGGAATATTTATATTCACAGCCATTAAGACCAAGAATGAATAACAACCTAGTGCGTGGAAGCGCAATATAGGGTTAACAATAAAGAGAATACCTTTTAATTACTTCAAGCTTGAAAGAACCTATAAAAACATCAATATAGGAGGTTACACCCTCACATCTGTTTCCGGAAACAGAAGTGAGGGAATTGTGGACAAGCACTACTCAAGCGTCTCGCAGATAAGAAGCAGACCAAACGTTGGTGGCGCCATGTTGCGGGGATTCTGCACATATACAGAACTATGCGCAGGAAAACAGGACCTCGGTGTATAGTGGTGTACCAACCATCCACCTTAGTGCCCAAAATCCCAATCCGACTAGCTATAGTGTCTCATTCGTTCTCCGTACTACAGCGAAGCTACCAATGATTAGACATCCCAGAACACGGACTCTTTCAGGAATCGCGGGAGCAAGAACACTCTTTCATTACTCACTCATACTTGTCCACAACGTGCGTATTAAGAGAGACAGTATAGTTTAAAATGGTTATTTCAACTAACGTGCTCTAAGACACAGTACACGTGCCAGTACTAGCAGCATAATGCATAAAGACAAAATAGTAAGCATTGTTACAATTCCATAGAATACAAACGGGGACAGCATGTTATAAAGACAGTGGATAAAGGACTATAATGCCTTCCACCCTCCCCGTGCTAGTAACTAGTTTATTATAAAAATAGAAGACCTCTGGGCTTTGTCAGGGGGACCCCCATACCTTAAGAACTAGATGCAAGGTTTACATCATTGCCTGTCTCCAAGTCCAGGGTTTTGGTTGCCTTGGTTAAATGACAGACGCTGCAATCACCGCAAGGGTAGTGACCCACTATCCCTGGAAGGCCCCATGCGTTAAGTATGGTGTTGGTCATAGGAGTGGGCCTTTCCTTTGGTCTCGTGGAGACAAGGCGGTCGCGGAGGCTTCCTGCTTTTTTGTAAGCAAAGAGTGGGGGGTCCCATGTGAGAGTGCCGGTATTTAGTATGCGCCAGTTTCTCTTGATTATTTTGGCCACCTGGTTGGAGGCAGCATTATATGTGGTGACGCAAGTTAGTGGAGTGGTGGTATTTTCCCGTATGTTGTCTTCCAAAAGGGCTTCTCTTGGTTGGTTGCGTGCCCGTTTGTTAGTAGTCCGGATGATTTTTTCTGGGTAACCACGCTCCTCTAGTTTTTTTAGCCAGTGCAGTTGACTGCGTTTTGTAGTCCTGTTGGTGGCTGCAATTGCGACGTATGCACAAAAATTGGCCATAGGGGAGGTTTTTCCTGAGGGGCCTAGGGTGGAAACTCCCAAATTGAAGCAAGGAGTTTCTGGACGTGGGTTTGTAGTAGGTAGTCGTCTGGAGTTTGCCCTCCATGGCCTTAATGTTGAGATCCAGAAATGCAATATTGGAGTTGCTTGTTCTGCTGGTGAAGCGCAGGAATGGGTCCCGTTCATTCAACCATGTGAGGAAGGTGGTAAGGGAATCTTTGGATCCTGTCCATATCAGAAGAATATCATCTATGTATCGACGCCAGAATTGGATGTTGGTTCTGTATGGGTTGGTGGCTGGTAGGATGTGTTCCTTCTCAAAGTGGTAGACGTAAAGTCCAGTCACACTGGGGGCAAAAACGCTGCCCATGGACGTTCCGTTCGTCTGTAAGTAGAATTCACCTTCAAATTCAAAACAGTTCTCCTTTAGAGCTAGGGTTGCACATTACAATATGAATTCTCTTGGTGTGGTGTATTCCCAAGTCGATTCTTGTAGCATAGTTCTGAGAACCCTGATGGTGTCGTCCTGTGGGAGGCTTGTGTATAAGCTCTCAATGTCTAATCCCTCTAGAAGTTGGGACATGGGATCAAAGTCGATGTCCTGGATCAGGTTTAGTAGATGTTTAGTGTCCTTGATATACGTGGACGACTTCTGCACCATGGGGTTTAGGGGAAATAAAAAATAAAAATAAAAAAAATAAATAAATAAAAATCGCAGAATCGTGATAGTGGCTCTAATAGGGAATTGATTCCTGACACTATTGGGCGTCCTGGTGGTGGTCTTGTGTCCTTGTGGATTTTTGGAACCGTGTAGAAATACGGTATTTTAGGCTTCTTGGCGCAGAGGAAGTCTGCTTCTTGTTGAAAGCCTCTGCCGTCTCTACCAAAGAGGAGATGGTGTTCTGGAGTCTGGTGGTTGGATCCTCCTGGAGGCGCCTGTAGTTTCTAACATCACTCAGTAGTCTTCTGCATTCATTAGTGTAGTCCGTATTATTCTGGATAACTATGCCTCCCCCCTTGTCAGCCGGTTTAATGACAATGAGGGTGTTGTCTTGGAGGTTACGTACAGCTTCCCTTTCTTTGTTGGTGAAGTTGTTGAAGGGTTTCGGTTGGTTCAAATCCTCAATTTGGTTAAAAACCACCTGTTCGAATGTAGCTACTTCAACCGGGGTGCACGCAGGTGGTGGGAGGAAGGTAGACTTTGGTCTGAGTCCTGTTTCATTGGTGAGGCGTGTAGAATCTGTAGGTGGCTGCTTCTCAAAAAATGCCTTCAACTTTAATTTGCGGAAAAATTCAACCAGTACCACATGAAGCTGGAATTTATCCAGACGGGTTGTGGGTACAAATGAGAGCTCTTTGTCGAGAACCTCTTCCTCTGTCGCTGTAAGTGGGGTATTTGACAAATTAAACACCAGAGAAGGTGTTTGTTGATTACTCCTGATCATCTCATTCCACTGTGTCCTGGTTGTGGTTCCCTTGTTTTGCTTCTGGTGGTGGCCCCTGCCGGTCCCTCTTCGTCTGACCAGTGTACCTGGGGTTGGTTTAGTCTCCTTCCTCGTGAGCGACGGCCTCTCCCTAAAAAAGGAGGGCGTTGGTTGGGTTGGTAATAGGCCTGCTGGCCGGGTTGGTACATGGGTGGCCATCCGAAGAAGGGGTTCTGCGGTGGGAGGTTGAATAGTGGTGGGCCATAGTTTTGGCCTTGATGATGGTATGTGCCCCATGGTTGTCGCCACTTGGGTGCTCTTCCTCTATTCCGGGTGTTTTGTGCACTACCAGTGCTAGATCCGCTGGAGAGTGAGCTATCGTCCCCAGAAGTGTCTGATTTAGGTTCCGGTCGGTTGGGTATAATGTAGTTTTCTTCCGCATAGGGATAAGCTTTGCTGTACGAGAACCTTTTGAGGTCCTTCTGAAATGTGTTGATTTTAGATTGGGTAAGGTACTCTTTGTATTCTGTCACTTCCCTGTTGGTTTCATCTAGTTTTTTCTTGAAGGATGTAAGGGTTGTTTTAAACTGGCTCTCAGTTGCTTGAATGTCAATAATCATGGCATCAGAGAGGCGCTTTGCGGTCTTAATGATGAGCACTAACCAGTCCCTAGTACAGTGCCATGCTATCTGCGCCCAGTCCTTCCTGAAGGAAGGATCCTCCAGGAAGATCCTTGGGGCATTGGTCACTTGTAGGCCCTTTGGTGCAGTGTAGGTACGGAGATACTCCGTGAGGATCACACCATGTAAAATGGTGCGAATCCTGTTGCGCTTTTGCTCGGTGAGCTTGTCCCAGTCAGTGGTCTGGGCTATTGCTTGGGATATATAAACATCAGCCATTAGGGGTGGGTTAGAAAGAATTTCACTGATTTCTTCTTCAGCGAAGGTTAGGCCGGGGTTCTCCGCGATGGTGAAAGGCGGTAGTAGTGGGATTTAACTCTTACAGCTGTGACTGCTTATAATGATTGAAATCAAAATGAAGAGAGAGGAAAGGTAGAAGCCAGTTCACTTCCCCTGGGTTTATATGCAAGTATCAAAGGGAACTAGCTACTGAGTAGGAGCTCCTGATATGTGTATGCGGAACAACACATATGTGTTTAGGAAGACCCTCACTCACCAACCTAGTTGGTGACATGCTTCATCATCGGGTCCCACCCAAGGTACCGAGTGCACCTTGGGTGTGCTTCAATGCCTGGATACAGCGGAGCTGGTTCTGTGCAGTGAGTGTGCAGTGAAAGTGAAATGAGTGTGGCTTAACCCCTTCGATGCTCATGAGGGAGCGGTTCCGTCATGAGCATCGGTTGGGCTGTGCTTATGACGGAACCGCTCCGTCATGAGCACAGCCCCTGGGGGAAGCGCTGGCGCTCCCCCCCTGGGGCATCGATTTTGCCCCCACAGACGGGGATGGCAGCGGAAGAGTTTCCGCTGCCACCCCCGGCCCCCCCCACGCTTCCCCATGACGTCAGCGCGCACCGACGTCATCAGGAAGCGCTGGACGCGCTGGAAATCATTTCTTTCCAGCGCGTCCAGAGGGAGGGTGAGTGTTTGCTGGTGCGGTGGGGTGGGGGACCCAAATATTGATGCCTTGAGGCATCGGGGGAGGAAACTATGTTTTCTCTCCCTGATGTCTCAATGCAGGGCATTCCTGGTGCACGATCGCGCACAGCGTCGCGATCGTGCACCAGGAATGTCCCACTAGACACCAGGGATTCGTTTTTTCTATAAAGGAAGCGACCCCTTGGGCAAGGGTCGCTTCCTTAGGGGGACAAATTATTTTAGACTTTTCTGCCCCCTGGGGACAGATCGGCCGATTTTTGGCCGTTTGTGGACCCAGGGGGGCAGAAAAGCCCACTAGAGCCAGGGATTTTTAAAAATTGAATTGGAAGCGACCCCTTGTGCAAGGGTCGCTTCCTGGGGGGCCACAATATTTAAAAGTATATTCTGCTCCCTCTGGGGGCAGATCGGTTTTTTTATTTGGCCTTTCTGCCCCCATGGGGGGCAGAAAACCCCACTAGACACCAGGGATTTTGTATATATGTAAATGGAAGCGACCCCTTGGGCAAGGGTCGCTTCCTGGGGGGCCAAGTATATTCTGCCTAAGGGGGCATATAATTTAAAGACTTTTCTGCCCCCTGGGGACAGATCGGCCGATTTTTGGCCGTTTGTGGATCCAGGGGGCAGAAAAGCCCACTAGAGCCAGGGATTTTTGTAAAATTAAATTGGAAGCGACCCCTTGGGCAAGGGTCGCTTCCTGGGGCTAAATTATTTTAAAAGTATATTCTGCCCCCGGGGACAGATAGCCTGATTTTTTGGGCGTTTCTGGACCGGGGGGGGCTGAAAAGCCCACTAGAGGCAGGGAATTCTTTTTTTTTTAAATTGGAAGCGACCCTTTGGCCAAGGGTCGCTCCTTATGGGCCTAAATAATTTTTAAGACTTTTCTGCCCCCTGGGGGCAGATCACCTGCATTTTATGGCATTTCTGGCCCGGGGGTGGGGGGTAGAATAGCCCACTAGAGCCAGGTATCTAAAAATAAATAAATTGGCCGCTTCCAGGGGACATATGTGTTTTTGGCTTTTCTGCCCCCTTTGGGTAGTGACATAGCGTGTTATAATGTTGTTTTATTTCTTGTGAATTGCAATTGTAATGCTTTATTTCTCCTTTTTGTTAGGTCAAGGCTTTTGCTCTTTAGACTGTTCCAGGTTGCGGTTTCGTTACTGTTTGCGTAGTTGCATGTGTTTGGTAAGAGACTTTGTTTGTACAATGTAAATGAGTTTTATTTCTCTGCATGAATGTGTTTTTTGCGAATGGTGTAATAATAGCAGTATGTTTGGCTTCTGTTTTTTGAGTGTCAAAAACTTTTTGCATTTGTGCTCGATGTGTATTTTGTTGTATTGTGAGTAATTGGTTTTGTTTTTTTCTTTCTAGTGGGATATCGTTGATTTTTGCTGTGTCTCTGCAGAGTAGGTGCTGGTGAGTGTAGCTGTCTCTTGTAAGTGAATTGTATAGTTTTTGAGTATATAGATCTTTGTGATAAAGGCACACATTTTTTTTACTTACTTGCTTTGCACAGTGTTGGTTGTTGTTGACTTGTTTGTGCAGTCTCCTTTCTTAGTAAGGATAATGGCTAGCCGCAGGATTACTGCTCAGCAGGTTGTTGGTATGCTTTTTGAGTCTTCCTCTGACCATGGTTCAGAGACTGACTCTGCATCTGAGGCAGGGGACGATTCAGGCAGTGAGTTTTCTCTCCACATGGAATCATCGGATACTGAAGATACTCTTAGTGCGGATGAAGTGCCTGTGTTAGAGGAGGACATTGATGTGCCGATAGTGCGGCAAGAGGCATCTGGGCTGCAGCCTGGGGCTGCAAGGCTTTCCGTTGGTGTAGTGCGGCAAGAGGCATCTGGGCTGCAGCCTGCGGCTGCAAGGCTTCCCGTTGATATAGTGCGGCAAGAGGCATCTGGGGCAGCAAGGCTTCCCGTTGGTATAGTGCGGCAAGAGGCACCTGGGCTGCGGCATGGGGCTGCAAGGCTTCCCGTTGAAAGTGATGACTTCTGGGTTGCCCCAGGCATGGTGCAGCCGGCATTGCCAGACTTTACTGGTGTTCCCGGGTGTAGAGTGAATACTGAAAACTTTTTGCCGATACATTTTTTTCAGTTGTTTATGGACGATGTGTTTTTGGCAGAGATTGTTGAGCAGACTAATTTGTATGCCGAACAGTTTTTGAGGGACAACAGTGCCAGTCTTAAGCCCCACTCTAGAGCTACCCGGTGGACTCCCACAAATCTGGAAGAGATGAAGAAGTTCTTGGGTTTAACTTTTTGATGGGTTTGCTAAGGAAGCCATCAATGTCTTCATATTGGTCTACTAGTCCCTTGATGGCAACTGCTATTTTTCCGGCAGTCATGAGTCATGATAGGTATTTGCTTCTGCTTCGGATGATGCATTTTGTCGATAATGGTTTAGCGTTGCCACGAGATCACCCTGAATGTGACCGTCTGCTTTAAGATTCGGCCTGTCATTGATCACTTTGTTGATCGATTTTCTGAGATCTATGCTCAAGGGAAAGAAATTGCAGTGGATGAGTCTTTGGTGTTGTTCAAGGGCCGCTTGGTTTTAGGCAATACATTCCTAGTAAGAGGGCACGCTATGGAATTAAGCTGTATATGCTGTGTGACAGTAGGACTGGATATGTCTCTAATTTCAGAGTGTACACCGGTAAGGATTCCAGTATTAACCCCCTGGTTGTCCGTCCACTTTTGGAGTGACTGAGAAAATTGTGTGGGAACTTGGAAGAGGATTTTTTAACAAAGGCCACCATTTATATGTAGATAACTTCTACACTGGTGTGCGGTTGTTCAGGGAATTGGCCAAAGTGGACACTGTTGCTTGTGGCACAATCCGCTCTAACCGTAAAGGTTTCCCAAAAGAACTCGTTTGTAAAAAGCTTGTGCGGGGACAGTGCAGTGCGTTGCGTTGAGCTTCTAGCTGTGAAGTTTTCAGACAGGAGAGATGTCTACATGCTGACTACCAACCATGATGAAAGCACTGCACCTGTGACTGTTTGGGGTCAGGTTGCTGAAGCGCGCAAACCTGTGTGCATTTTAGACTATAATAAGCACATGGGTGGTGTTGACAGAGTAGATCAGAGGTTGGAACCTTACGCTGCTCATCGTAAGGCTTACATTTGGTACAAGAAGTTGGCTATCCATCTTTTCCACTTGGCAACCTTTAATGCTTTTGTTGTGTTCCAGGATTCTTGTCCGGAGTCAAAGATGACTTTTGCTAAGTTTCAAGAGTCTGTAATAGGCAGCCTTGTTTTAGTGGAACAGGCAAGTGTTCCTAGAGTTGGATTGGTGGAGGATGTTGCTAGATTGAAAGATCGCCACTTTCCTGATCACATTCCTCCCACACCCTCAAAAGACTTTCCCAGTAGGAGATGTAGAGTCTGTTGGCGAAGAGGTATGCGGAAGGAGACTCGCATGTACTGCCCCGAGTGTCCTTCTAACCCTGGGCTGTGTGTGCCTGCTTGTTTTAGAATGTACCACACGCAAAAGAATTTTTGGGAGCATCCATGAGTGGTTAAGTGAACTGCCTGGCCTCTATTGTTTAATATTTTTGGTTGAGTTTCAAGGTTGGCATTTGTGTAGTGTATTGAGTTTCAGATGTTGTGTTAGTAGATTTGTATCTATTTGAAATTAGTTTGCGTTTTCTTATTCTTATAAAAAAAAATCCTAAATGTGATGGCGGTGTGCGTGGAGTGGCGCTTGTGTGGCGGTGTGCGTGGTCTGGCGTTTGGCTGGCGGTGTGTTTGGATTGGCGCTTGGCTGGTGGTGTGCGTGGACTAGCGCTTGGCTGGCGGTGTGTTTGTACTGGCGCTTGGCTGGCAGTGTGCGTGGACTGGCGCTTGGCTGGCGGTGTGTTTGTACTGGCGCTTGTCTGGCGGTGTGTTTGCACTGGCGCTTGTCTGGCGGTGTGTTTGCACTGGCGCTTGTCTGGCGGTGTGCGTGGAGTGGCGGTGTGTTTTGATTGGTGCTTGGCTGGCGGTGTGTTTTGATTGGCGCTTGGCTGGCGGTGTACGTGGACGGGCGCTTGGCTGGCAGTGTGCATGGACTGGCGCTTGGCTGGCAGTGTGCGTGGACTGGCGCTTGGCTGGCGGTGTGCGTGGACTGGCGCGTGGCTGGCGGTGTGCGTGGACTGGCGCTTGGCTGGCAGTGTGCGTGGACTGGCGCTCGGCTGGCGGTGTGCGAGTAGTGACTAGCTGCTGGTCACTACACACACTGCTAGCCAAACGCCACTCAACGCAATCCGTGAGCTGGTGTGGTTGCTGTGTCAGGAATGTGGGCGTGTGAAAGTGATGGGCCCTTGAATGGCGCTGTCTGCTGGTGTGAGTGTTGTAATGTGCTGGGCCCGCGGCTGGCGTGAATGGTTTTGTATGTGTCACACGTATGAAAGGTGTATGAATGGCCTGTAAAGAGGTTGGTGCCTTGTCGTGGCTTTACAGCTCATGAGCTGTGAGTCAATGGTTCAGTTTCTTGTCCTTTCAAGTAACAGTGCATTTCATTTTTGTGAAATCTCTGGTTAATACAACTGTATATACTGAACCATCACTCACCCTCGTGCCAAATCCAACCAGTATGTATGTGTGCTTGAGGAATAGGTGGTTGTGCATAAAAATGGGTCTTTTCTGTTTTTGTCAATGTAATGTGTTGGTTTTGTGCCTGGTGGTGTGAATGGTCTTGTGTGTATCATGTATGAAAGGTGTGTGAATGGCCTGTAAAGCGGTTGGTGCCTTGAAGTGGCTTTACAGCTCACGAGCTGCGAGTCACTGGTTCAGTTTTTTTGTCCATTCAATTATTGACAGTGCATTTCATTTTTGTGAAATCTCGTTAATACAATTTTATATACTGAACCATCACTCGCCCTCGTGCCAAATCCAACCAGTATGTGTGTATGTTTGAGGAATAGATGGCGGTGCAGTGATCTTTGTCTGTTTTGTCTCTCTGCCGAGCTGTACATTTCATTTAAGAATAACCTAACAACTGTAGTTTTTGTTGTAAACTAAACACCCATGGGAGTGCATGGTGATGTCTCGCTTGTGGATCCCAACAAGTTATCTTACCCACAATGTCCTGCAAACCTCAAAATGTGACTGACATTTTCCTTGCATTTTTGTGCCCAAATTTTCACACTGCAGAAAGTAACAACAAATTTCCAACCCCCAGCATTTCTCCAAGTATCCCAATAGAAATGGTACCTCACTTGTATGGGTGGGCCAAGTACCTGCGGCAGGGAATGGCCCAAAACCTATTGATGTGACATCAGAATTACCTATCACAAACCAACCTGGTTTTGCATGGGGGTCCCATGACTTTTTGGCCCGGGGCTCGGCATCCATGTAGGGAAACCTACCTGACCCATACATTTCTGGAAACTAGACACCCGGGGAGTCCAGCGAGGTATGGCTTGCGTGGGTCCCCATCATTCTCCTACCCATAATCCCCTGCAAACCTCAAATTTCGCTGAAAAATCCACTTTTTTCTCACATTTCTGTGTGGGAAATTGCTGGAATCTGCGTGGATCCACAAATTTCCTCCCACCCAGCGTTCCCCCAGGTCTCCCGATAAAAATGGTACCTCACTTGCGTGGGTGGGTGAAGGACCCGCGACAGGCAAAGCCCCAAAAGCTATTGAGGCGACATCAAAATTACCTATCACAAACCAACCTGGTTTTGCATGGGAGTCCCATGAGTTTTTGGCATGGGGCTCGGCATCCATGTAGGGAAACCTACCTAACCCATATATTTCTGTAAACTAGACACCCGGGGAGTCCAGCGAGGTATGGCTTGCGTGGGTCCCCCATCATTCTCCTACCCAGAATCCCTGCAAACCTCAAATTTCGCCGGAAAATTCACTTTTTGTCAAATTTCTGTGTGGGAAAGTTCTGGAATCTGCGTGGATCCACAAATTTCCTCCCACCCAGCGTTCCCCCAGGTCTCCCGATAAAAATGGTACCTCACTTGTGTGGGTAGGCATAGTGGCTGCAACAGGAAATGGCCCAAATCGTACTGTGGAGACTTCAAAATTACCTATAGCAAAACTACCTGGTTTGGGGGGGCACCTGAGATTTTGGCCCGGGCTCGATGGCCATCTTGGGAAAGTACCAAACCCAAACATTTCTGAAAACTAGACACCCGGGAGTCCAATGAGGTATGGCTTGCATGGATCCCCCAACGTTTTCCTACCCAGAATGCCATGCAAACCTCAAATTTAGTTGAAAAAAACACATTTTCCACATATGTGTGTGGAATCACCGTGCCGGCACAAATGTCCTACCACCCAGCGTTCTCCTTGTTCTCCTGAGTAAAATGATACCTCACTTGTGTGGGTGTCCAAAGCAAAATTGGCTAAAAACGTATTTTTAAAAAAATGTAGCGCTTAGAATTCTCGGTGCTATACTCTAAATCTCTATGTTTTGGGCTCTTCCTAGCCACAGGCCTTTGGCCCACCCACACAAGTGAGGTATCATTTTACTCAGGAGAACAAGGAGAACGCTGGGTGGTAGGACATTTGTGCCGGCACGGTGATTCCACACACAAATATGTGGAAAATGTGTTTTTTTCAACTAAATTTGAGGTTTGCATGGCATTCTGGGTAGGAAAACGTTGAGGGATCCACGCAAGCCATACCTCATTGGACTCCCGGGTGTCTAGTTTTCAGAAATGTTTGGTACTTTCCCAAGATGGCCGCCGAGCCCGGGCCAAAATCTCAGGTGCCCTCCCCCAAACCAGGTAGTTTTGCTATAGGTAATTTTGAAGTCTCCACAGTACGATTTGGGCCATTTCCTGTTGCAGCCACTATGCCTACCCACACAAGTGAGGTACCATTTTTATCGGGAGACCTGGGGGAACGCTGGGTGGGAGGAAATTTGTGGATCCACGCAGATTCCAGAACTTTCCTACACAGAAATTTGACAAAAAGTGAATTTTCCGGCGAAATTTGAGGTTTGCAGGGGATTCTGGGTAGGAGAATGATGGGGGACCCACGCAAGCCATACCTCGCTGGACTCCCCGGTGTCTAGTTTCCAGAAATATATGGGTTAGGTAGGTTTCCTACATGGATGCCGAGCCCGGGCCAAAACTCATGGGACCCCCATGCAAAACCAGGTTGGTTTGTGATATGTAATTTTGATGTCGCCTCAATAGCTTTTGGGGCCTTGCCTGTCGCGGGTCCTTCACCCACCCAGGCAAGTGAGGTACCATTTTATCGGGAGACCTGGGGGAACGCTGGGTGGGAGGAAATTTGTGGATCCACGCAGATTCTAAAAATTTCCCACACAGAAATGTGAGGAAAAAGTGGATTTTTCCGCGAAATTTGAGGTTTGCAGGGGACTATGGGTAGGAGAATGATGGGGGACTCACGCAAGCCATACCTCGCTGGACTCCCCCGGGTGTCTAGTTTCCAGAAATGTATGGGTTAGGTAGGTTTCCCTACATGGATGCCGAGCCCGGGCCAAAAACTCATGGGACCCCCATGCAAAACCAGGTTGGTTTGCGATATGTAATTTTGATTTCGCCTCAATAGCTTTTGGGGCCTTGCCTGTCGCGGGTCCTTCACCCACCCACGCAAGTGAGGTACCATTTTTATCGGGAGACCTGGGGGAACGCTGGGTGGGAGGAAATTTGTGGATCCACGCAGATTCCAGAAATTTCCCACACAGAAATGTGAGAAAAAGTGGATTTTTCAGCGAAATTTGAGGTTTGCAGGGGACTATGGGTAGGAGAATGATGGGGGACCCACGCAAGAAATACCTCGCTGGACTCCCCGGGTGTCTAGTTTCCAGAAATATATGGGTTAGGTAGGTTTCCCTACATGGATGCCGAGCCCGGGCCAAAAACTAATGGGACCCCCATGCAAAACCAGGTTGGTTTGTGATAGGTAATTTTGATGTCGCCTCAATAGCTTTTGGGCCCTTGCCTGTCGCCGGTCTTTGACCCACCCACGCAAGTGAGGTACCATTCTTATCGGGAGACCTGGGGGAACGCAGGGTGGGTGGAAATTTGTGGATCAACGCAGATTCCAGAACTTTCCAGCACAGAAATGTGGGGAAAATGTGTTTTTTTTGACAATTTTTTAGGTTTGCAAGGGATTCTGGGTAACAGAACCTGTTGGGAGGCAGTCAAGTCACCCCATCCTGAATTCCCCTGGGTGTCTAGTTTTCAAAAATGTATGGGTTTGCTAGGTTTCCCTAGGTGCCGGCAGAGCTAGGGTTCAGAAACTACAGCTAGGCACTTTGCCAAAAAAGGGTCATTTTTCACTGCGAAATTGAGGTTTGTCCACATTGCGTTTTGCGCCGTTTCCTGTCGCGGGCACTAGGCCAACCCACGCAAGTGAGGTACCATTTTTATCGGGAGACCTGGGGGGACGCGGGGTGGGTGGAAATTTGTGGCTCCACGCAGATTCCAGAACTTTCCAGCACAGAAATGTGGGGAAAATGTGTTTTTTTGGACAATTTTTTAGGTTTGCAAGGGATTCTGGGTAACAGAACCTGTTGGGAGGCAGTCAAGTCACCCCATCCTGGATTCCCCTGGGTGTCTAGTTTTCAAAATTGTATGGGTTTGCTAGGTTTCCCTAGGTGCCGGCAGAGCTAGGGTTCAGAAACTACAGCTAGGCACTTTGCCAAAAAAGGGTCATTTTTCACTGCGAAATTGAGGTTTGTCCACGTTGCGTTTTGCGCCGTTTCCTGTAGCGGGCACTAGGCCAACACACGCAAGTGAGGTACCATTTTTATCGGGAGACCTGGGGGAACGCGGGGTGGGTGGAAATTTGTGGATCCACGCACATTCCAGAACTTTCCAGCACAGAAATGTGGGGAAAATTTGTTTTTTTGGACAATTTTTTAGGTTTGCAAGGGATTCTGGGTAACAGAACCTGGTGGGAGGCAGTCAAGTCACCCCATCCTGAATTCCCCTGGGTGTCTAGTTTTCAAAAATGTATAGGTTTGCTAGGTTTCCCTAGGTGCCGGGAGAGCTAGGGTTCAAAAACTACAGCTAGGCACTTTGCAAAAAAAGGGTAATTTTTCATTGAGAAAATGTGGTGTGTTCACGTTGGGTTTTGAGCCTTTTCCTGTCGTGGGCACTATGCCTACCCACACAAGTGAGGTACCATTTTTATCGGGAGACTTAGGGTAATTCAGATTTGTAAAGCAACTGTTATTACCTATTGACTTTCGATGCATTTCTGCCTTCCAAATGAAAGACATTGTGTAAAAAAAAAAGTAATTTTGAAAAATGACCGATAATTCTCATGCTAGTATGAGTATTCCCAATTTCAAAAATGTGCAAATATCTACTGTTTCTAAACTCTATAACTTGTTCCCATTTCAGAAATACATAGGTGTCGTTCATACCAATTTTTTCATGTATACATTTTCCCACAATAATTGCTATATAGCCGGTACATAATAAAAGCCATTGCAAATTGCTGCTCAGTTTTTTACTCTGGGTTCGTCGGGTTCTTGGTGAACCTACAAGTCCTATATATCCCCACAACCAGTAAGGTCCAGCGGATGTAACGGTATATTGCTTTCAAAGAGCTGTCATAATTAGAAGAAGTTACAGGTGAAAACGTTGACACAAAAGACTGTTTTTTTCAACTAATTTTCAATTTTTCCTATATTTTACTGTTAGTTTCTATAAAGAAACCGTGATGGATCTACACAAATGACCCCTTGCTGAATTCAGAATTTTGTCTACTTTTCAAAAATGTATAGCTTTCCAGGATCCATTATTGCTTTCATACCCATTTCTACCATTAAGTGGAAGGAGGTTGAAAGCACAAAAAATAGCAAAAATAGGCTATGTCCCAGAAAAATGCCAAAACTGTGTAAAAAATGTTGGTTTTCTGACAAAAGTCTGTCATTCCCTAAAAGCTGGGAAAATGGTGATTTCAGCCCCACAAACGCTTTTTGGATACCATTTGCAGGGAAAACCCAGACGCTTTCGTTTGCAGCCCTTTTTCCCATTTTTCCCCAAAAAACAAAATTTAGCTGTATTTTGACTAATTTCTGGGACCCCTCCAGGGGAATCCACAAACCCTGGGTACCTTTAGAATCCCTATGATGTTGGAAGAAAAGGACGCAAATTTGGCGTGGATACCTTGTGGTCAAAAAGTTACAGGGGCCTAAGTGCGCACTACCCCAAATAGCCAAAAAAAGGCTTAGCACAGGGGGGGAAAAGGCCTAGCAGCGAAGGGGTTAAAAAGCTGTCCGTAGGGTCCCGTTAAACAACAAAAGACTATTTTAATGTATGGGCCCTCGACAGGGGTTAAAAAAGAGAGGTGGATATATCCGTGGAGATATTTAGGCTCCGATATCCTATGTGGTCAACATGTTTCAGCCAGTCTCTCACTACTGGGCTGGCTTTCTTCAGGACCTTATGTGTGTGAAATTAAAATGGTGGTCTAAAACTAAGTGTGTTGAAGACCATCTATGTGGCGAACTCGCTAAGGTGCGTTATGTGGTAGAGGATGGTTTCCTCTAGCGACGCATTCCTGTTGGAGGGGGGAAGAAACGACAAACAGACATAGAGGAAGGACTGGGCGCAGATAGCATGGCACTGTACCAGGGACTGGTTAGTGCTCATCATTAAGACCGCAAAGCGCCTCTCTGATGCCATGATTATTGACATTCAAGCAACTGAGAGCCACTTTAAAACAACCCTTACATCCTTCAAGAAAAAGCTAGATGAAACCAACAGGGAAGTGACAGAATACAAAGAGTACCTTACCCAATCTAAAATCAACAAATTTTCAGAAGGACCGCAAAAGGTTCTGGTACAGCAAAGCTTATCCCTATGCGGAAGAAAACTACATTATACCCAACCGACAGGAACCTAAATCAGACACTTCTGGGAACGATCGCTCACTCTCCAGCGGATCTAGCACTGGTAGTGCACAAAACACCCGGAATAGAGGAAGAGCACCCAAGTGGCGACAACCATGGGGCACATACCATCATCAAGGCCAAAACTATGGCCCACCACTATTCACCCTCGCACCGCAGAACCCCTTCTTCGGATGGCCACCCATGTACCAACCCGCCCAGCAGGCCTATTACCAACCCAACCAACGCCCTCCTTTTTTTAGGGAGAGGCCGTCGCTCACGAGGAAGGAGACTAAACCAACCCCAGGTACACTGGTCAGACGAAGAGGGACCGGCAGGGGCCACCACCAGAAGCAAAACAAGGGAACCACAACCAGGACACAGTGGAATGAGATGATCAGGAGTAATCAACAAACACCTTCTCTGGTATTTAATTTGTCAAATACCCCACTTACAGCGACAGAGGAAGAGGAAGAGGTTCTCAACAAAGGGCTCTCATTTGTACCCACAACCCGTCTGGATAAATTCCAGCTTCATGTGGAACTGGCTGAATTTTTCCACAAATTAAAGTTGAAGGCATTTTTTGAGAAGCAGCCACCTACAGATTCTACACGCTTCACCAATGAAACAGGACTCAGACCAAAGTCTACCTTCCTCCCACCACCTGCGTGCACCCCGGTTGAAGTAGCTACATTCGAACAGGCGGTTTTTAACCTAATTGAGGAATTGAACCAACCGAAACCCTTCATCAACTTCACCAACAAAGAAAGGAAAGCTGTACGTAACCTCCAAGACAACCCCCTCATTGTCATTAAACCGGCTGACAAGGGGGGAGGCATAGTTATCCAGAATAAAACGGACTGCACTAATGAATGCAGAAGACTACTGAGTGATGTTAGAAACTACAGAAGCCTCCAGGAGGATCCAACCACCAGACTCCAGAACACCATCACCTCTTTGGTAGAGACGGCAGAGGCTCTCAACAAGAAGCAGACTTCCTCTGCGCCAAGAAGCCTAAAATACCGTATTTCTACACGGTTCCAAAAATCCACAAGGACACAAGACCACCACCAGGACGCCCAATAGTGTCAGGAATCAATTCCCTATTAGAGCCACTATCACGATTCTGCGATTTTTTTTTTTTCTTTCCCTTAAACCCCATGGTGCAGAAGTCGTCCACGTATATCAAGGACACTAAACATCTACTGAACCTGATCCAGGACATCGACTTTGATCCCATGTCCCAACTTCTAGAGGGATTAGACATCGAGAGCTTATACACACGCCTCCCACAGGACGACACCATCAGGGTTCTCAGAACTATGCTACAAGAATCCACTTGGGATTACACCACACCAAGAGAATTCATATTGCAATGTGCAACCCTAGCTCTAAAGGAGAACTATTTTGAATTTGAAGGTGAATTCTACTTACAGACGAACGGAACGTCCATGGGCAGCGTTTTTGCCACCAGTGTGACTGGACTTCACGTCTACCACTTTGAGAAGGAACACATCCTACCAGCCACCAACCCATACAGAACCAACATCCACTTCTGGCGTCGATACATAGATGATATTCATCTGATATGGACAGGATCCAACAATTCCCTTACCACCTTCCTCACATGGTTGAATGAACGGGACCCATTCCTGCGCTTCACCAGCAGTACAAGCAACTCCAACATTGCATTTCTGGATCTCAACATTAAGGGCATGGAGGGCAAACTCCAGACGACTACCTACTACAAACCCACGTCCAGAAACTCCTTGCTTCAATTTGGGAGTTTCCACCCTAGGCCCCTGAGGGAAAACCTCCCCTATGGTCAATTTTTGCAGATACGTCGCAATTGCAGCCACCAACAGGACTACAAAACACAGTCAACTGCACTTGCTAAAAAACTAGAGGAGCGTGGTTACCCAGAAAAAATCATCCGGACTACTAACAAACGGGCACGCAACCAACGAAGAGAAGCCCTTTTTGAAGACAACATACGGGTTAATACCACCACTCCACTAACTTGCGTCACCACATATAATGCAGCCTCCAACCAGGTGGCCAAAATAATCAAGAGAAACTGGCGCATACTAAATACCGGCACTCTCACATGGGACCCCACACTCTTTGCTTACAAAAAAGCAGGAAGCCTCCGCGAACGCCTTGTCTCCACAAGACCAAAGGAAAGGCCCACTCCTATGACCAACACCATACTTAACGCATGGGGCCTTCCAGGGATAGTGGGTCACTACCCTTGCGGTGATTGCAGCGTCTGTCATTTAACCAAGGCAACCAAAACCCTGGACTTGGAGACAGGCAAAACCTGGTACCAAACCAAGCACACGAACTGTAACTCTACAAACATTATCTAGTTAATTGAATGCCCCTGCAAATTACGCTATGTAGGGATGACCAGCCGCAAAGTAAGGACACGTATCATGGAACACTGCAGCACCATACGTTGCAAAAAGAACCTGAGTAGACTAACCGATCACTTCATCACAACAGGACACACACCTAATGACATCAGGTGGACTGTCATAGAACACATCGTATGTCACAGCACTACCAATGACAAAATACTATTACAAAAGGAACAACGCTGGATATACCGTCTTTCCACCAACAAAACAGGACTGAATGATAATATTCCGTGGAACAGCCTTCACTGTTAGCCTGACTACCTGTACAGCTCCCATCACTATCATGGGATGTTTCATGAGCCCCCCATGCCATAGGTCACTAAACCCATTAGAGCCCCATGCACCAATGTGTCTCCAGCACGACCCCATGACATGGGAGGACACTAATGCCAGCATTTTACATATACTCTCTTTACACACGCGCAGTGTGCTAGCAGCCATGGGATCTCCCTTTCACATACCAGACTAACACATGTACGATCCCCAGACCTAGGGGTCCACATATGCACACCCGGTCCACGTGGACTTCTTTAACTGAATCATCTAGGATGCATATTTGCGCGCACAGTATAGAGACCTCCCGCTTCCTTCCCACTCCCAGGCAGCCCCATTAAACGCTCCACATAACCAGCGCTTTATTTTTACAAACATCTCCTGCTTTTCGCGTAACACAGCCTTTTAACCCCTTCGATGCTCATGACGGAGCGGTTCCGTCATGAGCATCAGTTGGGCTGTGCTCATGTTGGCACCAAGGGGGATGGAAGCGGAAGAGCTTCCGCTGCCACCCTTGACCCCCCCCTCAGCGCTGGGACGCCTGGAAGCCATTTGCTTCCAGGCGTCCGGAGGAGAGGGTGAGTGTTTGGGTCCTCCGGTGGGGCGGGGGGATTTGGAGACGCATTGAGGCATCGGGGAGAGGAAAGAGTATTTCCTCTCCCTGATGTCTCAATGCAGAGCATTCCTGCTTCACGATCGCGCACAGCGTCGCGATCGTGCAGCAGGAATGCCCCACTAGACACCAGGGATGTCCTTTTTTGTTAAAAGGAAGCGACCCCTTGGGCAAGGGTCGCTTCCTATGGGGGCAAATTATTTTAAAAGACTTTCGTTTTTTTGGCCGTTTCTGGGCCCCTGGGGGCAGATCGCACCCGTTTTTTTGGCCTTTCTGCCCCCGGGGGGGAATGTGGGGGGGCCAAAACCCCCACTAGACACCAGGGAAATATTTTAAATTGTAATGGAAGTGACCCCTTGGGCAAGGGTCACTTCCAGGGGGCCATTTTTTTTTGTAATGGGAATTCTGCCCCCCCCCTGGGGGCAGATCGGCCCGTTTTTTGGCCTTTCTGCAGAAACCCCCACTAGACACCAGGGAATTATTTTAAATAAAAATGGAAGCGGCCCCTTGGGCAAGGGTCGCTTCCAGGGGGCAAATTTTTTTTTAATGTGTATTCTGCCCCCCCCCCCCTGGGGGCAGATCAGCCCATTTTTTGCCCTTTCTGCCCCGAAAACCCCACTAGGCACCAGGGATTTTGTTTTGTGTGTGATGGAAGCGACATGGTTGCTTCCTGGGGACAGATCTGCCCCTTTTTTGGCCTTTCTGCCCTAGGCAGGAGGGGGGAGGCAGAAAACCCTACTAGGCACTAGGGATTTATTACTTTTGCAAGGGGGGCACATTTCTGTCTGCTGTTTTCTGCCCCACCCGGGGGACAGATTGGCCTGGCAGACAACCTCACCCGACCCCTTGGGCAAGATCACCCCCCATTTTTCTCAGCCCTATTTGAAGGCCCATCTGGCCGATTGACCATTTGGGTAGTGACATAGCGTGTTATAATGTTAATTGTTTTATTTTTTGTGAATTGCAATTGTAATGCTTTATTTCTCCCTTTTGTTCTAGTTCAAGGCTTTTGCTCTTTAGACTGTTCCAGGTTGCGGTATCATTACTGGTGGTTCTGCTGTTTGTGTAGTTGCATGTGTTTGGTAAGAGACTTTTTTTGTACAATGTAAATGAGTTTCATTTCTCTGCATGAATGTGTTTTTGCAAATGGTGTAATAATAGCGGTATGTTTGGCTTCTGGTTTTTGAGTGTCAAAAACTTTTTGCATTTGTGCTCGATGTGTATTTTGTTGTCTTGTGAGTAATTGGTTTTGTTTTTTTCTTCCTAGTGGGATATCGTTGGTTTTTGCTGTGTCTCTGCAGAGTAGGTGCTGGTGAGTGTAGCTGTCTCTTGTAAGTGAATCGTATAGTTTTTGAGTATATAGATCTTTGTGATAAAGGCACCCATTTTTTTACTTACTTAACTTGCACAGTGTTGGTTGTTGTTGACTTGTTTGTGCAGTCTCCTTTCTTAGTAAGGATAATGGCTAGCCGTAGGATTACTGCACAGCAGGTTGTTGGTATGCTTTTTGAGTCTTCCTCTGACCATGGTCCAGAGATTGACTCTTATTCTGAGGCAGAGGTGGGAGGGGAAGATTCAGGCAGTGAGTTTTCTCTCCACATGGCATCATCGGATGATGAAGCTACTCTCAGTGCGGATGAAGCTACTCTTAGTGCGGATGAAGTGCCTGTGTTAGAGGAGGACATTGATGTGCCGATAGTGCGGCAAGAGGCATCTGGGCTGCAGCCTGGGGCTGCAAGGCTTCCCGTTGGTGTAGTGCGGCAAGAGGCATCTGGGCTGCAGCCTGGGGCTGCAAGGCTTCCCGTTGGTATAGTGCGGCAAGAGGCATCTGGGCTGCAGCCTGGGGCTGCAAGGCTTCCTGTTGGTATAGTGCGGCAAGAGGCATCTGGGCTGCAGCCTGGGGCTGCAAGGCTTCCCGTTGAAAGTGCTGATGTCTGGGTTGCCCCAGGCATGGTGCAGCCGGCATTGCCAGACTTTACTGGTGTTCCAGGGTGTAGAGTGAATACTGAAAACGTTTTGCCGATACATTTTTTTCAGTTGTTTATGTACGATGTATTTTTGGCAGAGATTGTTGAGCAGACAAATTTGTATGCCGAACAGTTTTTGAGGGACAACAGTGCCAGCCTTAAGCCCCACTCTAGAGCTACCCGGTGGACTCCCACAAATCTGGAAGAGATGAAGAGGTTCTTGGGTTTAACTTTTTTGATGGGCTTGCTAAGGAAGCCATCAATGTCTTCATATTGGTCTACTAGTCCCTTGATGGCAACTGCTATATTTCCGGCAGTCATGAGTCGTGATAGGTATTTGCTTCTGCTTCGGATGATGCATTTTGTCGATAATGGTTTAGCATTGACACGAGATCACCCTGATTGTGACCGTCTTTTTAAGATTCGGCCTGTCATTGATCACTTTGTTGATCGATTTTCTGAGATCTATGCTCCAGGGAAAGAAATAGCAGTGGATGAGTCTTTGGTGTTGTTCAAGGGCCGCTTGGTTTTTAGGCAATACATTCCTAGTAAGAGGGCACGCTATGGAATTAAGCTGTATATGCTGTGTGACAGTCGGACTGGATATGTCTCTAATTTCAGGGTGTACACCGGTAAGGAATCCAGGATTAACCCCCTGGTTGTCCGTCCACTTTTGGAGTGACTGAGAAAATTGTGTGGGAACTTGGTAGAGGACTTTTTAACAAAGGCCACCATTTATATGTAGATAACTTCTACACTGGTGTGCGGTTGTTCAGGGAATTGGCCAAAGTGGACACTGTTGCTTGTGGCACAATCCGCTCTAACCGTAAAGGTTTCCCAAAAGAACTTGTTTGTCAAAAGCTTGTGCGGGGACAGTGCGTTGCGAGGAGCTTCTAGCTGTGAAGTTGTCAGACAGGAGAGATGTCTACATGCGGACTACCATCCATGATGAAAGCACTTCACCTGTGACTGTTTGGGGTCAGGTTGCTGAAGTGCGCAAACCTGTGTGCATTTTAGACTATAATAGGCACATGGGTGGTGTTGACAGAGTAGATCAGAGGTTGGAACCTTACGCTGCTCTTCGTAAGGCTTACATTTGGTATAAGAAGTTGGCTATCCATCTTTTCCACTTGGCAACCTTTAATGCTTTTGTTGTATTCCAGGATTCTTGTCCTGAGTCAAAGATGACTTTTGCTAAGTTTCAGGAGTCTGTAATAGGCAGCCTTGTTTTAGTGGAACAGGCAAGTGTTCCTAGAGTTGGAGTTGTGGAGGATGTTGCTAGATTGAAAGATCGCCACTTTCCTGATCACATTCCTCCCACACCCTCAAAAGACTTTCCCAGTAGGAGATGTAGAGTCTGTTGGCGAAGAGGTACGCGGAAGGAGACTCGTATGTACTGCCCCGAGTGTCCTTCTAACCCTGGGCTGTGTGTGCCTGCTTGTTTTAGAATGTACCACACGCAAACGAATTTTTGGGAGCATCCATGAGTGGTAAAGTGAACTGCCTGGCCTCTATTGTTTAATATTTTTTGTTCAGTTTCAAGGTTGGCATTTGTGTAGTGTATTTAGTTTCAGATTTTGTGTTAGTAGATTTGTATCTATTTGCAATTTGTTTGTGTTTTCTTATTTGTATAAAAAAAATCCTAAATGTGATGGCGGTGTGCGTGGAGTGGCGCTTGTCTAGCGGTGTGCGTGGAGTGGCGCTTGGCTGGCGGTGTGCGTGGAGTGGCGCTTGGCTGGCGGTGTGCGTGGACTGGCGCTTGGCTGGCAGTGTGTTTGGACTGGTGCTTGGCTGGCGGTGTGTTTGGACTGGCGCTTGGCTGGTGGTGTGCGTGGACTGGCGCTTGGCTGGCGGTGTGCGTGGACTGGCGCTTGGTTGGCGGTGTGCGTGGACTGGCGCTAGACTGGTTGTGTGCGTGGACTGGCGCTTGGCTGGCGGTGTGTGTGTATTGGCGCTTGGCTGGCGGTGTGCGTGGACTGGCGCTTGACTGGTTGTGTGCGTGGACTGGTGCTTGGATGGCGGTGTGTTTGGATTGGCGCTTGGCTGGCGGTGTGCGTGGACTGGCGCTTGGCTGGCGGTGTGTTTGGACTGGTGCTTGGCTGGCAGTGTGTTTGGACTGGCGCTTGGCTGGTGGTGTGCGTGGACTGGCGCTTGGCTGGCGGTGTACGTGGACTGGCGCTTGGCTGGCGGTGTGCGTGGACTGGCGCTTGGCTGGCGGTGTGTGTGGACTGGCGCTTGGCTGGCGGTGTGTGTGGACTGGCGCTTGGCTGGCGGTGTGGACTGGAGCTTGGCTGGCGGTGTGCGTGGACTGGCGCTCGGCTGGCGGTGTGCATGGACTGGCGCTCGGCTGGCAGTGTGCGTGGACTGGCGCTTGGCTGGCGGTGTGTGAGTAGTGACTAGCCGCTGGTCACTACATACACTGCTAGCCAAACGCCACTCCACGCAATCCGTGAGCTGGTGTGGTTGCTGTGTCAGGAATGTGGGCGTGTGAAAGTGATGGGCCCTTGAATGGCGCTGTCTGCTGGTGTGAGTGTTGTAAAGTGCTGGGCCCGCGGCTGGCGGTGTGAATGGTTTTGTATGTGTCACACGTATGAAAGGTGTATGAATGGCCCGTAAAGAGGTTGGTGCCTTGTCGTGGCTTTACAGCTCACGAGCTGCGAGTCAATGGTTCAGTTTCTCGTCCTTTCAATTATTAACAGTGCATTTCATTTTTGTGAAATCTCTGGTTAATACAACTGTATATACTGAACCATCACTCACCCTCGTGCCAAATACAACCAGTATGTATGTGTGTTTGAGGAATAGGTGGTTGTGCAGAAAAGTTTGTCTTTTCTGTTTTTGTCAAGCAGGGTATACCTTGTCCCTTTTTGTGAATTTTGTAAAGTGTTGGTTTTGTGCCTGGTGGTGTGAATGGTCTTGTGTGTATCATGTATGAAAGGTGTGTGAATGGCCTGTAAAGCGGTTGGTGCCTTGACGTGGCTTTACAGCTCACGAGCTGCGAGTCACTGGTTCAGTTTTTTGTCCTTTCAATTATTGACAGTGCATTTCATTTTTGTGAAATCTCTTGTTAATAAAATTATATATACTGAACCATCACTCGCCTCGTGCCAAATCCAACCAGTATGTGTGTGTGCTTGAGGAATAGATGGCTGTGCAGTAATCTTTGTCTTTTTTCTCTCTCTGCCAAGGTGTACATTTCATCTAAGAATAACCTACCAACTGTAGATTTTGTCGTAAACTAAACACCCATGTAAGTACATGGTGATGTCTCTCTTGTGGATCCCAACAAGTTATCTTACCCACAATGTTCTGCAAACCTCAAAATGTCTGTCACATTTTCCTTGCAATATTGTGCCAAACGTTTCACGCTGCAGAAAGAAACAACAAATTTCCTACCCCTTCGCCTTTCTCCAAGTATCCCAAAAGAAATGGTACCTCACTCGTGTGGGTGGGTCAACGACCCGTGACAGGCAAGGGCCCAAAACCTTCTGAGGCGACATCAAAATTTGCCTATCACAAAACAACCTGGTTTTGCAAGGGGGGGTTCACCTGGGTTTTTGGCCCCGTGCTCGGCGGCCAGCTAGGGAAACCTACCAAACCCACACATTTCTGAAAAGTAGACACCCGGGGGATTCCAGGGAGGTATGGCTTGCGTGGATCCCCCAACGTTTCCTTACCCAGAATCCCCTGCATACCTCAAATTTAGCTGAAAAAAATCAATTTTTCCACACATTTTTGTGTGGGAAAGTTGTGGCATCACCGGGCTGACACAAATTTCCTACCACCCAGCGTTCCCCCGGGTCTCCCAATAAAGATGGTGCCTCACTCGTGTGGGAGGCCCAAGTACCCGCGCGCGACAGGCAAGGGCCCAAAACGTATTGAGGCGACATCAAAATTGCCTATCACCAAACAACCTGGTTTTGCAAGGGGGGTCCACCTGGGTTTTTGGCCCAGTGCTCGGCAGCCATCTAGGGAAACCTACCAAACCCACACATTTCTGAAAACTAGACACCCGGGGGATTCCAGGGAGGTATGGCTTGCGTGGATCCCCCAACGTTTCCTTACCCAGAATCCCCTGCAAACCTCAATTTTAGCTGAAAAAAATCACTTTTTTCACACATTTTTGTGTGGGAAAGTTGTGGCATTACCGGGCTGACACAAATTTCCTACCACCCAGCGTTCCCCCGGGACTCCCGATAAAAATGGTGCCTCACTCGTGTGGGAGGCCCAAGTACTCGCGACAGGCAAAGGCCCAAAACGCGGGCACTAGGCCTACCCACGAAAGTGAGGTACCATTTTTCTCGGAAGACTTTGGGGAACGCGGGGTGGGTGGAAATTTGTGGATCCACGCAGATTCCAGAACTTTCCACCACAAATGTGAGGAAAATGTGTTTTGTTTGACAATTTTTTAGGTTTGCAAGGGATTCTGGGTAAAAGAACCTGGTGAGAGGCAGTCAAGTCACCCCATCCTGGATTCCCCTGGGTGTCTAGTTTTAAAAAATGTATAGGTTTGCTAGGTTTCCCTACGTGCCGGCAGAGCTAGGGTTAAAAAACTACAGCTAGGCACTTTGCCAAAAAAGGGTCATTTTTCACTGCAAAATTGTGGTGTGTCCATGTTGCATTTTGCGCCGTTTTCTGTCGCGGGCACTATGCCTACCCACACAAGTGAGGTACCATTTTTCTCGGAAGACTTTGGGGAACGCGGGGTGGGTGGAAATTTGTGGATCCACGCAGATTCCAGAACTTTCCACCACAGAAATGTGAGGAAAATGTGGTTTGTTTGACAATTTTTTAGGTTTGCAAGGGATTCTGGGTAACAGAACCTGGTGAGAGGCAGTCAAGTCACCCCATCCTGGATTCCCCTGGGTGTCTAGTTTTCAAAAATGTATAGGTTTGCTATGTTTCCCTAGGTGCCGGCAGAGCTAGGTTTAAAAAACTACAGCTAGGCACTTTGCCAAAAAAGGGTCATTTTTCACAATGAAATTGAGGTGTGTCCACGTTGCGTTTTGCGCCGTTTCCTGTCGCGGGCACTAGGCCTACCCACACAAGTGAGGTACCATTTTTCTCGGAAGACTTTGGGGAACACGGGGTGGGTGGAAATCTGTGGATCCACGCAGATTCCAGAACTTTCCACCACAGAAATGTGAGGAAAATATGTTTTTTTGGAATATTTTTTAGGTTTGCAAGGGATTCTGGGTAACAGAACCTGGTGAGAGGCAGTCAAGTCACCCCATCCTAGATTCCCCTGGGTGTCTAGTTTTAAAAAATGTATAGGTTTGCTAGGTTTCCCTAGGTGCCGGCAGAGCTAGGGTTCAAAAACTACAGCTAGGAACTTTGCCAAAAAAGGGTAATTTTTCATTGTGAAAATGTGGTGTGTTCACGTTGCGTTTTGAGCCGTTTCCTGTCGTGGGCACTATGCCTACCCACACAAGTGAGAGTACCATTTTTATCGGGAGACTTAGGGTAATTCAGATTTGCAAAGCAACTGTTATTACCTATTGACTTTTGATGCATTTCTGCCTTCCAAATGAAAGACAATGTGTAAAAAGAAGTCATTTTGAAAAATGACCGATAATTCTCATGCTAGTATTGTTGTAGGTATTCTGCACATACACAGAGCTATGCACAGGATAATAGGACCTCGGAGTATAGTGGTGAACCAACCATGCACCTTAGTACCCAGAATCCCAATCCGACTAGCTTTAGCGTCTCATTAGCAACGATGCTACCAATGATTAGACAACCCAGAACATGGTCTCTCTCTCTCTCTCTCTCTCAGGACTCGCGGGAGCAAGGACACCCTTTCATAACTCACTCATACCTGTCCACAACGTGCGTAATAAGAGACACTGTATAGTTTAAAATGTTTATTTCAACTATCGTGCTCTAAGATACAGTACACGTGCCAGTACTATCAGCATAATGCATAATGATAAAATAATAAGCATAGTTACAATTCCATAGAATACAAACGGGGAAAGCATTTCATAAAGCAGTGGATATAGGGCTAAATGACCATACCACCCTCCCGTGCTATTAGCTAGTTTATTATAAAAATAGAAGACCTCTGGGCATTGTCCGGCGGACCCTCATACCTCAATATCTAGATGCAAGGTTTACATCATCAGACAAGCACAGCTCTTCTCCCTGGAAAGGTTTTTCTCTAAGTGCCTCTAACAGTGAAATCACAATATTAAAAGCACACAAATTTCTCCAGTGCAGCTGTACTTCGTGTTATGTCTAAGTGCGAGGGACTGGCCAGATCAGCAAGAACAAGGGACGTTGTTTTTCAACCTTGTACATATTGTGCAGACGTAACCCACAGGGAACAGGAGAAAAGGTGAAAGGCAGAAATGCAGACAGTCCTAATATAGCCGGGCAGAAGCAGAGGCTGGAAAAACAAAGTCACAAAGTAACGTGCGCAAAAAAGCATCATGGCAGCCAGGCCTAGGCCAACCTAGCAAGGCAGACCATGAGGCCACAAACCACATGACACCCTCCCCTGGCCAGTCCATTGGCGAAGACATAGGACGAAGACAGAGTCCAAATAGATGGAGCAGAACGGAAACGTCTGTGTTGGAATAGTCCCAATGAATGGGAGAGAGAAAATAAATCGCATAATAAAAAAATCCCAGTAAGGCAGGATGCTGAAAGTGGAGGCCCCCTAATCCAATAGAGTGTAAGTGCAGAAAAACGCCACACCTTCCAAGAGGACATCGTTGGAATCGTCAGAAAAAAGAGACGCCATCCAGTTCACCAAATCAAAACTGCATTCATGTTCCTCGCAAGAGGGAGCAGTAAACAGCATTGCGGGACAACTTGCGTGATACTCAATATACCTTTGCTGTAGGAGAGTCTGAGCAGCTGCACAGACATCCCATTGTGCCAAAATTCCAAGTGCAGCCGCACGCGCCATAAAGCCATCCCCGGAACAGTCTCGTTCATGGGCCTCTAAGGGACCCACCAACTGGACAAAATCCGGGTCGGACAGAGACGTATTGGATAGGCAATAATCCAAGGACCATGAGAAAGGACATCAGATGCAAGACATCACAGGTTGCAAGCAAGTGAAATACGCAAAGCGAAAAGAAAGTCTATAGGACACACTGAGTGTTGCCAATGGCAGGATGCCGAAGCCAGCGAGGATGCGTTCACGGAGCATCCGGAGTCGACCTTGGTCGAGGAGGCCCCCAGGAAGTGCAGCCATTGCGGAGCAAACAGACCAGAAGCAATATACCAGCCGCCAAGGCGAGGATCAACGGAAAACCGCCAAAGACGCTGGAAAAAATGGAATGAATAAAAGCCGGTATTACACCAAAGATAGTTTGAAAGGAGGTAACAAGGCCCGAGCCCACAACTTTAAAAAAGTGCGCAAGACCTTCAGTGCGTGATGCATTGAAAACACGGTGAATCAGTTCACCGAAATGCTGTGGGAGGTTTGTGTTCAAAAGGGCCTGTATTTCACTGTGGGTACTCGCCACCTGGAGAATGAATGTCTCCCGTGCGGATGTGAGCATAACCTCCTGGTTCAATAATAGCGCCTTTATTCTGCTCAATTTATTGAAATCTGCCTTCAAAGTCGGAATGGAAGGCCAAATGGAACTATCTATGATGTCGTGCGGGGGAGGAAAAAGCACATTTTTGCAGCAGACAACCCTGTGTGAAACTGTTACAATATAGGGTATGCCGGCTAGCATGCCACAGCAGTCCTGATTATTCAGAAGGAGATAGCTACCGTTTGCAAGCACAGTGAAAGTAGGAGAGATAGCAGGAGCAGGAATGCCCTTTAAAACACAAGCAAGATTCGGAGCCGAAACATTACAAGCTCCGTGCAATTTAATGTTTTTGCAAATAAGGGAATGACCCACTGTAGAATCGCATGACTCCCCTGTGAGAAAAACTTCCTTACCGTCCCTAAGGCATTTATACATGAAAGGCAGGGACCAAAGCTCATGTAGGAAGGCACTGCCCAAGGGCTGAAAACGGCCCACAGGATAATGTTTCATGCACGAACTAAATTCAAATAAAGAAAAAGTTAAGGCGATAACCCCGTGAACTAGCCACACAGCAGAATCCAATTCCGCCACAGAGAATGGTAAGGGCTCTATTTTTTCGATATGTAACAGAGTGTATGTTGCATCTTTCATGGACATGAATTGCTGTTTTTCAGTTAAATTAAAAGGCAGGAATAAGGCAGAGGTGTTCAGAAAGTGCCAAGGAACTTTACCCATTTTAAGTGTTTGCAAAGTCCATGCAAACTGCATTACTGAACGCAATTGATTTTGACCATGATATAACACAGAAACATCATCTTGTACAATATCAACAACAGAGGAAACAATATTCTCTAATGTGTAAATGCGGGAAGACAGGGTATTAATACTATTGTCAACAACAGCAAGCACCTTTTCTAAATTTGCTTGATCTATTTCCCATAGACGGGAAGCAGCTTCAATTTGCGAAAGCTTCCAGAGTTCATTGTAAGTCTCATAAATGAACCTCTTAGGTCGAGGGCCACGAGGACCGAGAACAAAATCGGACAGATCAATGTTGCCTGATAGCAGGGATAAATGCTGTTTCACAGAATCTAATGAAGAGTGCTGCAACCACTGTTTACATAATTTACCAACAGAACATGTTGTAACAGTACGAGAGTCAGAAAACCTCGGGTCTGGCCTATCCTGTTTGTACCCAGGAGCTGAGTCATGAAAACGCAGTTGGCAGGCATTTGCTGCCGTCGGCCAAGCCAACCAGGGTGACTGAACAAACGTGGAGATATTAAACAAATTGTTCTGAAACAAAGCTTGCACAGATGTAAGGGAAATATTGAAATGCAAGCTTTCGTTAGGAGTGGACGACAATACAGGAATGGAAGGTGCATTCAATTGTTTTGAAGTAGCCAAATCCCAACACGTTGTTTGATCCATTGTACGATTTAAAAACAAAATTTGGGCCGGAATGAGGCAAGCACGGTGCAAGGCTTCCGTGCCTTGCACCTGCCATGGTTTGGAGCCCCAAATAGATTTCAAGTCAATGGTGTCCTTCCAGTACTCATAACCACCCATTGCAATTTGGTGTGGGTCAGCATGATTTTCTGAGTGGACGAAGTGTTTAATTTAAAATAATAGGACCCAGGGTTCGATCTATCAAAGTCTGTAAAATAAGTAAACTTATTTCGAAGAGTCTGGGAGCTACCTGGCAAAGGGGTCGGACAATGCTCCCATTAGGTGTAATTAAAAGGACCCCGAAGGGTACTTGGTTTATGGAGAACGTGGTTGCCCCAATGCTGGTAACAATATAAATCGGCATAACTTGCAGAATTCATGTACAAATCTTCAGCATTAAAAGCAGCATAATATTTCAAATCAGTAAATAACGATTCAACTGCATGCACATCCCAAACGTCAGAATGAATATTACTTTTAACGACATCACCCATTGAAACACAGAGGACATTTGGTACATTAATAATCTCGGTTGGTCCATGTATCTGGAAATTTACCGCATCCCATACGATGCCATCAACGACTGGGAAAGCTGAAATGTTCACAAATGTGTGGTCACGCTTCATGATGTGAGAAGAAGAATGCGGAGCCAAAGTTCCAGCGACACAGTTCACTGCAGAGTGTTCTGGTAAATAGTGAACATTGATGAGTAGAAAAAAAACTGTCACAAAGCCAATGGACATGAACAGAAAAATCAGGAATAGTACCAACCAGATATATGTCCAGGGGGGAATCAAAAAATTGTCTCTGAACCAGGATACAAAAATACTGAGTCTGGACGGGATAAGTGATGAGTTGGAATCCGAATCAAAGGAATAACGTGTTGGGCTCAGTGGCGTTGTGGGTAGGTGAGCCACCGACTCGGTGGCGGGGTAGGTATACTCAGTCTCCTCGTTGCAGGGAGAATCCGGGTAGTCGAGTAAGCGATCAGGCAAATCTACCATCTCAATAGCAACATCAGTGACCGTTCGGGTTGGAGGGCCACAAACATTTGTCCGGGAAATGACAGAACAAGAGACCGCTGGTGTTACACTATTCAGGATCGGCCAGATGTTGTAGCTTGACATTTTCCACTGAGATGTATCTGTTCTCTTTGCGACCAGGAAGCGGTGGTAAGATGACTGTACGAGTACCCTTCAAGCCAAGGACTGGAACCGGTGCACGATAAGAGGGGCCAAATTCTTTTTTGTTCTCCACCTTTTCTCGGACCAGGTCTCCAACCTTCGGAAGCCAGCCGGCAACCGGAATCTGCAGCGCAGCGTCTGTGGCTGAAGGTAAATGTTCGTTTGCAACTTTGTCTCGGGCTTCTTGTAAGTCCTGTAACATAGTAGAATGGTTATCTACATCAAAGATTGCGGATTGCGCCACCATGTCTAGACCATCAAGGTCGGGCACAAACATTCGTATGCCAAAGAGCATTTCCTATGGGGTCCGCCCACCCAGAGGTCTTCTAGGGAGATTATTAAGTGCACGTTGTACGGTATACAAGTGGGCCAGCCAGTTCCTGCCAGTACCTAAGACTCTAGCTGTCAAGGATTGCTTTAAGTCACGGTTCATTCGTTCAACAATCGAATTGCCCTCAGGCCGATATGGAGACGAAAATTTCACCCGCACCCCCAGTGACCCCATTGCGTCCTTGAACGCCTTAGAGGCGAACGCCAGACCTTGGTCAGAATGGAAGGTGCCACAGGCAAAAATTCCCAAAAAGACACGCAAATCCCTTATGACATTTCGAGTGTCAGAACTCCGTTGTGGCCAAACCCAGATGAAACGTGTGCAAGAATCCACTGCAACCAAGATGTACTTATATGCAGTGTCTGAAGAAAATGGACCGCAGTGATCCAGGTAAACACACCCAAAAGGTCTGTTAGAAATGCAGAGCGGTGTCTGTGGTGGCCGTGTAACCGTGTAAGGCTTAATTTGCTGACAAACGTCACAAGAAAGCACATAAGTACGGGTCTGTTTGTATAAACCACGCCACCAGTAACGCTGCTGCAAGATGGAAACCGTCGCAGACACGCCAGCATGAGCCAAAGCCATGCCTTCGTGTGCGGCCGTTATCAAGGAAAGTCTGCGGTCCGCGTTGGGAATCAGCCGATCACCAACGTCTGGAATGTTTGCGTAAGGAACCTGATCGGGACCTACTTGATAAGAGTATTTGGAAGGGAAACCCCGTGGGTAATTAGCACCTTCCTTTGTTGCAGCAATAGCTGCCAAAATATAATTATCTATTTTAGTCATGGATCTTGTAACTGCGGCTACTGTGCACGTGGCTACTGCTGATTTGGCAGCTTCATCTGCCAAACCGTTACCGACAGCGTATGCGCCCACACGCTGGTGGCCAAGAGTGTGAATCACCTGTGTGAGAGGCAGACGTTGTTTCAGATCTGCCACTCGAACCCAAAGCATTTTATGCTTAATTGTGCTGCCTTTTGCATCTCTATAGTCGTTTTGCGACCAAAAGAATAGATTGTCATTGAAAGACTGAACACAGTAGTAAGAATCGCATACAATGAGAGTTGTCACATCTGGATTTGCAAACTCAAGCGCGAGCACCAAAGCGCGCAGCTCGGCCAATTGTGCAGTACTGTCTCCTAGTGCCTGAGTGTGCACTACAGTCGATTTGAACTCACCGTTCACCATGGTACCTGCAACAATAGCACATGCTGCTGAATAAGCATGCTTTGAACCCATGGCCGGTTGTGCCGAACCATCGGTATAGATAATACATTCATACTCCTCAAGCAGTAGCAAAGACAGAGGAGGAGGATGAACAAATTCATACTGTAAAAACTCCTGTGTCTGAAGAGAGGAATCAAAGATAAAAGTGACATCCGGAGACGTCAGAGATGTAGCCCATTGTATCCAACGGGGGTGCAAAGCCTTAGAGTTCGGTACACTTGCTTTCGTCACTGCCTCCAGGGCAGGATATGGTGTTACCACCAGAATGCGTTTTCCGTGTGCCAGTGCGCGTTCCTTTAGAATCGCCATTTGCACTGCAGTCAAAACTTTCTCAACAGAGGAGAAGCGCATTTCTGCGGAAGTGTAAAGATGTGACTTGTATGCAATCGGTACTGTGTCACCTTCGTTAAAGGTTAAGTACGTGAAACCCACTGCCCCTGGAACGATTCTAATCACCAGGTTTGTGTGGTTGTCACGAGTCAACAAGAATTTAGATTCAAGTAGATCAGACTGCAGAGATTGCAGTATAGAAGAATGCTCAGGAAGCCAGCATGACTTCGAAAAGTTAGGTTGTATCAAGGCATAAAGAGGCTTGATACGCTGGGCATATTCGGGAATGTAAGTACGCCCGAAGTTTAGAAAACCCAGCAAAGACTGTAGTTTCTTCAGAGTAGTTGGAGGGCACAAGAGTGCGCATTTCTCCAAGAAATGGGGGGCTAAGCCCTTACTATCATTGTTGAGCTCATAGCCCAAAAACAAAACGGTAAATTCAGCAATGTGAGATTTGGCAAAGTTAAACTTGTAACCTAAAACTGCAAATTCAAGAATAATGCGGTCTACTCGGGAAAGATGCGGCCATAATTCGTCATCCGTCAGATAGATATCGTCTACATACGAACACGCATCTGGGTCTATGCCGTCTAACAAAGAGACAACACGGGCGGCGAATACACCCGGACTGTTCTTGTAGCCCATGGGTAAACGCTGGTATTTGAATTTTTTACCACCGGAAGTGAAAGCGCTCCATTGGCTGCACTCTGGGGACAAGTTGTGCGTGTAAAATCCACTGGATAAGTCAAGGGTCGTTTTATATTTTTTACGAACTAGACTGTCTACTAGCGCAGAACTATGTGTATTTTGCACCGCAAAGGTCCGACAATGAGAGTTCAAATGTCGGTAATCCAAAACTAGGCGGTACGATCCATCGGGTTTAGAAACCGAGAAAAGGGGATTATTCATGGGTGACACGCATGTTTCAATCGCTCCTTGATATTCTAACTGTGTCAGAATTTCAGAAACGGGACCTTTAGCTTCCCGTTTGATGGGATATTGGGGTTGTGGCTGTGGCAGCGACCGCAAGGGAATATCATGGGGGGAGAGTCTTCATCCCAGCCCACGTGGTTGCGGTATAACGCCGGAGCCAGGGCCCCAGCCCACTCAGCTGCGAGAGCCTCCGCTTTGTCCTTGGGGACATGACGAGAAAAGCTCGGAAGGATTACCTCCTCCCCTCTACGCGCAGCAAGTACGAATGGGGAGGCCAATCCGCCTCTGCCAACAAAATGCTGTATGAAGAGGTCAGATTCTCCCAAAAAATCCCTTTAATAACACGCTGTATGTCACCTTCAATTTGAATGACAATATTATATAGTCTGTCAGGGGGTGCCACTCTGGTGTCTGCTGTCTCGACAGTAATGAATGTATCAGTTGCTGTCGCCTCCACATGAGGACGTAGTGCCTCCCGCACTATGGTAACTTCCGCGGCGCTGTCTAGGAGCATCACTGCCCACGTCCAATTCAGGAGTCTCGTTCTCACCGTTTGTGGCATACCTCGCTGTTACAGCTGCAACTTTCTTCTTCTGAAACTGTGGGCGAGAACGTGGAAATTCTTCTGGTTTCCCTCGGACTTGTTGTCGAGGTTGGTCTCGTCCCTGTGGAGCCTCTCGACCCCTGCCTCTATCCTGGCGTTCTCCTCCACCTGTTTAGGAGGTCGATGGTGCCTGTGAAGAACGAGGAGAACGCGAATCAGGGACTTGAAATCTTTCAGGAGATTTAATTCTCGCTCTATCGCGCAAATCATAAGTGCGTTCAGAAGAAACGGAAACCGGAGATGCGCCTCGCGACCCTGGCTTCTTCTGTTGCTTATCCTGTTTTTTCAACCTCCAGCTCTTTTTAGTAAAGAACGGTTTCTCACCTTTCTCAGATTGAGTTTTTGGTTGTGGTTGCGATTGTGTTTGCGTTTTAGCAAAAGGCTTAACTCCCAGGCTATTTCGGCCAATGGTTTTGTAAGCCTGTGAAATAATTTTCGGTAATTCGCGCAGCTTGTCCGGTTCTGGGATCAAAGCCAAAGCATTAGCTACTTGAAAGTTAACTGCATCGCCCTTGACATTCACAAGGATCAAATCAGCTACTACATCGAACACTCCCACCAGTCTCATCCCTAATTCCACAGCCGCTTCAGGGCCATGCTCATCCTGCACACGTTTGATTACAGAGGGGAGAACCGTCATGGAAGGAGTGCCGAAACACTTCGCATATACTGCTGCGAATACCTTACCCCAGTTGTTGCATTCTGCCAACTCGGGGATCAAGTCCTTTGGCAAACTAATCGTCAAAATCCTGTGTTTATCCACAGGAGAAGTATTTGGAAAAACTGCCTCCAGCTGGTCAAATTTTTCTGCAAGCCAATAAGGCAAATCGTCCTTATTTGGTGGGCGCTTGCCCATCACCGAATTAACCATGACGGGACTTATGGTTACACATAGGAGTCTTTCATACCGAATTTTCCATGTATACATTTTCCCAGAATAATTGCTATATACCCGGTACATAATAAAAAACCATTGCAAGACACTGCTCAGTTTTTGGCTCTGGGTTCGTCGGGTTCTTGGTGAACCTACAAGTCCTATATATCCCCACAACCAGTAAGGTCCAGTGGATGTAACGGTATATTGCTTTCAAAGAGCTGTCATAATTAGAAGAAGTTACAGGTGAAAACGTTGACACAAAAGGCTGTTTTTTTCAACTAATTTTCAATTTTTCCTATATTTAACTGTTAGTTTCTATAAAGAAACCTTGATGGATTTAGCAGCCTGTTAGTGCTTACCTGCTGCCCGCAATAGCCAGCAACCGCCTCTTTGAAGAACTCCTGGTGGGACGAGGGTCCCACGGGCTACGCTGCTCTTTTCCGCCATATCTGTACTTCGCTGACACTCTGGGGAGGACTGCTACTCCCAGAGTGCACCGCTCCACACAGCAGCTGCCGCGAGTGGGGGAGGCGTGCCCAACGCGCTTATAGCGCAGCCTCTCCCCCCGCGGCGCGGGAGTCTTTAGCAGCCTGTTAGTGCTTACCTGCTGCCCGCAATAGCCAGCAACCGCCTCTTTGAAGAACTCCTGGTGGGACGAGGGTCCCAGGGGCTACGCTGCTCTTTTCCGCCATATCTGCACTTCGCTGACACTCTGGGGAGGACTGCTACTCCCAGAGTGCACCGCTCCACACAGCAGCTGCCGCGAGTGGGGGAGGTGTGCCCAACGCGCTTATAGCGCAGCCTCTCCCGCCGCGGCGCGGGACGCGCGCGGGACGAAGCCCGGACCAAGGGCGGGCCCGTCTGTGCCCGAAGACCGGAGGAGACCGGGCTGGACCACCTCCCTTTCACTGGAGTCCTGCTGAATTCTGTGAGGTGAGCCTATCTAATCTTGCCTTATTCCTCACCTAAACCTGCCTAACGCGAATATGGGTAAACGAGTGGGCCAGTCGGCACTAAGGCCCGCCACGACAAGCATTGACAGCATGCTGGAAAGAGCTGTCAGTATTGTGACTAACGAGATAGAATTGACCGAGAGGCGTCTCTCTCTCGGCCCGGGGTACCTCCTCTTCTTTCACACACCACTGTGGCAGGCGCCAACTTGAATGCTAGTGCACCAGATGGTCCTACCACCAACTGTGCGGTTTCCAATGACGGTATTATATCTCATGCTCACACACTAGATGTTATCTCATTGGATATTCCGACGAGCTCTGAGGCAATCACCGGGGCGAAACGCAAAAGGAAGCCTGCTAAAGTCACAAGTGCCAAGAGGAAGCAGCCTATTCGCCCTTGCTCATCTCGCACAGCCCTAAGCTCATGGATACGTGCCTCTCCAAAACCCATGACAGTTGTCGCCCATGTGCATACCCCAGCTATTGATTCTTGCCGTTCTATTGGAACCCAGACTGAGACTGGTTCGTTTTTTTCCGAGAGTCACGGCTACAGCGAAGCCATTATTAGTTACATTGTGGATACCGTCTTTGAGCATGTTAAAGGCGCACTTGACAGTCATTTCGCCACTTTGAGGGAACACTTGCCTATGCCTCAGCTTGAGTCTCTTAATACAATTTCCTCTGCTCAAGTTTACCCCATTGTGCCTACTACATCTGGAAGGTCACATACATCCGCACCACCTAACAATGTGTCAACCCACACCTCAAATACTTTGACCGGTGCGCTTAATTCGAACTCAGCGATTAATTCATGTGACATGTGTAACAAAATAAAGATGTGTTTTGTATCTGGGGGTAATGGTGTAGAAAATAGCATCCCTGATAATGGAAGTGTAAACCGCCCACTTGTTAAGAACGTGTTGCGCCTTCCGATCACTGCTAGTCTCCCTACTGTGGCTCGAACTAATACTCATGCTGCTGGTAGTATATTACGGGAGGGTGGCACTGATATTACATGCTTGTCAGACCCTATGGGTAGCAGGGAGGTGTTAAATTTACCACCGGCGGCTTGCCCTTATGTTGTGGTCTTGGCAGGTGTGCCCCCCCTAAGGCCAAATCAGATTGAATCATGGGAGCAATTACGCCACAAGAGTTTAGATTGGCTATCTAAACATAAAGGGTTTAGGGCGTCATTTATTGACAATATTATCATGGTACGGAGAGTTGGTTGGGTGGGGCAGTCCTTAAAATGTATCAAGGGGGACTGCATAGTTATTAACTTTTGCAGACCGTCAGTGGCTAAATCAATACTATTGTCACAGGAGGACCAGTCTAATTCAACTACTAGTATCTGGGCTTTGCCATTGGGGTATTTCTATAAACCTTCCCTGGGGGCACCACTCCCTGACGTGCCTCTTACTGCCCGCCCCCTCTCTTACACAACAGATTTTTGCCCCTATCGGGTCTGGATAGTCAGGATTGACTGTCTCCTCCCCTTTTAACACCAGTATCAGCAGAGCTAGCCCCTCTTTTAATTGTATCCCCATCTTGCGAACCTGACATCCCAACCGTACTCAATGTAGAACCTACTCTTAAAATACTGAGTTGGAATGTTGCAGGTCTCGCGTCTAAAATGAATCTGCCAGACTGGTTGGAGTTAGTTCATAAACAGGACATTGTAATGTTTCAGGAGACTTGGGCCACCCGGGAGCTATTTTTGGAGGGGTTTGAATGTTTTAACATCGTAGCTCCCACCCCAGACTCCGGACGGCCGGCAGGAGGCCTTTCAATTTGGATTAATATCACGGCAGGGGGTCGTGCTAGGGCCCTCGCCACTAATAACGATAAATTTCAGGCCATAACCTATAAACGGGGGATCTCGTTTTACTTAATTAATTTTTATAACAATGACTTTAAGAATGTCCTTTACATGAATTTTATTGACTTGTTTAATTTCATTTCTAACCTACAGACAACTAATAGTGTCGTTAAACCTGTGGGAATCTGTTTAGGGGGTGATTTTAATGTCAAGCTATCGAGGGGTATTCATTCTGCCATCCATCCTACGATATGGCACCATTATGTAATAGGGGGGCCCAATTATTAGACCTCTTAGGTACTAATAATTTTTCAGATGTGATGGAGCTTGTTGCAGTCTCGACAAGAGCCTGCCATATAGAACCTACCTATAGAGGCAGGGGCTTGTCCTCTACCATCGATTATATCTTTATTACTACCCCTTTAGAGAATTGTTTGTTAAAAGCTGAGGTTGTCTCTACACTATATGGGGATCACAACCCTATTAACCTAACTCTGAGTCTCGCATCTAGACCAACCTATGATAAAGAGTGCAGCGCAAGGGATTTGTCCCCCTCTACTGACAACCTTAGATTGGTCTGGCGTGGTATAGACAACAAAGCCATATTCGGCAGGATGGTAAGAACTTACCCCGACTTAATTGACACTTGTTTGTCGTTTAAGGTACATAACCCTGAGGTAGTTGACGCTTTCACGCAGCTTTGTGCGGGCGTCAAAACTTTGCTGTCTAGGCCCATTAAGGAAATGTATCCGGACCCAGGTTGGTTTAACGCAGATTGTTCTGCAGCTAATAGAGCTCTCCGAAGGGCGCTTGTTAACAAACCTAGAGACAGCTCCCTTATTAAATCACTTAGACTACGCTATAAACTAGCTATAGCAACTAGAAAGGAGGAAATCACAAGAGAGCACTGGGACAATCTTGCTCGGGCTACCTCGCTAAAAAATGGTAAGGATTTTTGGTTAGCCGTTAAAGGCTTGAGGTCCTTGGGACATTCTATGTCCACAATTAGCTGCAATATTTCTAGTGAGTCCTGGGAAGCACACTTTAGGAAGATCTATTCTGCCCCAGTCTCACTTACAGCTACTAACAAGTATGCAATGACCACTAGGGTCCTGATTGACTTATCGGAAGTAGAGGAGGCTATTGATCAGAGCCTGGGATGTAAAGCCCCCGGTCCTGATGGTTTGCCCATCGACCTTATTAAAAGTCACCCGGATTTTTGGGCGCCCCTACTGTTGAATATTTTTAATAATTTAACAAATTCTACCACACCCAATACTTGGTCCTCCAGTATTATCGTGCCGATTTTTAAAAAGGGGGACCGTTCCGACCCAAGTTGTTACAGGCCTATCTCCCTGATTGATAATACGTTGAAAATTCTGGGGAGGGTCCTGTATAACAAGATCAGGTCATGGGCCGAGGAAGCTCAGATCCTACACCCTTGTCAGTTGGGGTTCAGGAGCAATATTGGCACAGTTGAACAGTGCCTTAACCTCAATTTGATTATCGGTAAATACAATGTTGCTAAGAAAACACCTTTATATCTAGCATTTATGGATCTCACCTCGGCCTTCGACTTTGTCAACAGGTCACGGCTGTGGACTACTCTTTTAAACTATGGTCTGGACGAATCCCTCGTATATCTCTTAGCTCATTTGCATAAAGAGCTACACGCCCGGGTGCGTATTAGCAGGGATGGTGAGGTTTCCAAAGTCATCGAAGTTGGCAGAGGGGTCAGGCAGGGCTGTGTCCTGGTCCCTCTCTTATTTATTCTGTATATCAATGATCTGAATAAGTCTTTGGTAACACTTACCCATGATGTTCCCTGCATCAACGGTAACAAACTTCCTGCCCTGTTATACGCCGACGACGCGGTGCTGATGGGCCGCACACCAAAAGCTCTCCGCATTTTGGTGCGGGGCTTTGTGGACTTTATGGCTGCCCTGGATTTATGTACTAATTTTAAAAAATCTTTTTTAATGGCGTGTGGGTCGAAGAAGTATTTTAATACATCAATTGTTTTAAATTCAAATAGTTTACAAAGCACTCGCACTTTCCCATATCTTGGGCTGGTATTTGCTTCAAATGGATTGTGGGCTGACCATGTAGCTCACTGTAGGAGAAAGTTTACAAACTCTACTAATATGATACTCGGGTTGTCAAAGCCGAGGAATACAGAGGTTGTATCTGCCACTGTTAAAATTTTTAAACTCCAATGTATACCAATTGCCACTTACGGTGCAGAAGTTTGGGGCCATACTAATAGCGGCAGCATCCAGGATGAAGAGAATAGATTTTGTCGTAAAATCCTGGGCGCACCCATTTCCTCTTCTAAATATGCCAGTCACTGTGAACTGAATTTGCCATATATTGAAGATTACATCAAGGCTCGCCCTGCATTATTTTGGCTGAGAGTTTGGAGAAACCCCGCGGCCCAACTTACTAGGGAGATAATATCAGATTGTTTAAAATGTGATAAGGGGATGGAAATACCTTGGCTGGCCGCTGTATACAAAAGTTTAATCAGTGTGAATCATGAATATTTATTTTTAAACCCCTCAGACCTTGGTACCATTAGTAAAAAATCGCTTCAGACGGCCCTTTACGCATCCTATAGGAATGCTAGATTTGACAAAGAGTGTAAGAAAACATCTGTCGCTAGATACATGCGCATTGAGAACATCTCATGCGCACCCTCTAGCTATTTATTAAAACCCATTGGTCGTTGGGAAAGGGGCCTACTTTTCCGGTTGAGGACTGATACTATGAAATTCATGCTTTCATTCCCTGCGGGGTATATTTCCAACCTCGATCATTTGCCTTGTCCATGCAACAGCCAACATAAGCAATCTATGCTGCACTTTTTATTTTTTTGTAGTTATTATTCAACACTAACTAAAAGGTTTTTGATTCCATATTTTAAGGTTTTACCTGAGATTGACTACAAGGCAGCTTATGGGAAGGTCATTGCTTTGAAAGACGATGAGCTAACCTTTCGGGTTGGTTCCTTTTTGAAAGCGGCGGTGCGCATTCGTAACTCTATGTGCCCCTGCTGAATCATATCATTTTATTCTGCTCTTTTTAACTTTTAAGCTATATGTATTTGTTGGCATATAAATATTTTAATGAATTTTTGCTTTCTTTGTACCATCTTGTGTATTGTATTACTGGAGGACCAATTTAATCGGATATTTTAATTGCCCCTTTGTCGTTGGAATTTTTATTACATATGTTGTCTGTCTGTACTTTTATGGATATGTATCTGTATCCGAATAAAGATGATATTGATTGATTGATAAAGAAACCTTGATGGATTTACACAAATGACCGCTTGCTGAATTCAGCATTTTGTCTACTTTTCTAAAATGTATAGCTTTCCAGGATCCATTATTGCTTTCATACTCATTTCTACCATTAACTGGAAGGAGGTTGAAAGCACAAAAAATAGCAAAAATAGGTCCCAGAAAAATGCCAAAACTGTGTAAACATTTTTGGTTTTCTGAGAAAAGTGTCATTCCCTAAAAGCTGGGAAAATGGTGATTTCAGCCCCACAAACCCTTTTTTGATACCATTTGCAGGAAAAAACCCAGACTCTTTCATTTGCAGCACTTTTTTCCCATTTTTCCCAAAAAAAAAACAAAATTTAGCTGTATTTTGGCTAATTTCTGGGACCCCTCCAGGGGAATCCACAAACCCTGGGTACCTTTAGAATCCCCATGATGTTGGAAGAAAAGGACGCAAATTTGGCGTGGATACCTTATGTGGTCAAAAAGTTACAGGGGCCTAAGCGCGAACTACCGCAAATAGACCAATAAAGGCTTAGCACAGGGGGGGAAAAGGCCTAGCAGCGAAGGGGTTAACCTAACTGCATTTCCATTGAAAATATTTATAACATTGTGCCATAAATCATAGGGAATTACCCGATAGTTTAATGAATTGTCACATAATTCAACAAAACTTTATTGGCACGCAGCGTAAGCACACAAACATGTGCGCTCGCTTTCTTCTCTGTCTACCCTCACAGGTGCAAGGCATGGAGTAGACCACACGCACCTGGAGCTCGTCACAGAGACTCATTTCACCTGCAGTATTCTCCAGGGTATTTAAACTCCCGCTTCGCACCAGGCATTCACCATCGGAGTTCCGATGCGGCCAGACTAGGTACGGAGACGGGTCCTTGATCTTGAAGAAGTAAGTGGGGTGCGCTTTGGGGGTTCCAGCCCAAGACGGACACGGACTCCTCTAGCCACATGGCACGCAAGTTAATTACGCTGTATGTGCCTTTCTCTTCTCTTTCCCTTTTCTCATCACACAGAGTGTGACGATAGGTCGGGCCCCCACGGAACTCATGGGGCACTTCTCAGAGAATTTCTGAGTAAGCAGAACATGTTTTTTATATTTTTATCCACCATCATCACTACGCATTACCGCACATTGATTATCACACGGTAACGCATATAAACGAGGCGTATACATTGTTTTGACTTAAACACAATGCACTAAGACGCCACGGTCCGTCCTCACTACGTATTTTATCCGCATAGAGCACGGACACTACGCTCCTGAGTCACACTATTGGATGTGCCTTATGATATCTTCTAAATGTATCTGTGTGTATGTCTGTTTGTCGTTTCTTCCCCCCACCAACAGGAATGCGTCGCTAGAGGAAACCATCCTCTACCACATAACGCACCTTAGCGAGTGCGCCACATAGATGGTCTTCAACACACTTAGTTTTTGACCACCATTTTAATTTCACACACATAAGGTCCTGAAGAAAGCCAGCCCAGTAGTGAGAGACTGGCTGAAACATGTTGACCACATAGGATATCGGAGCCTAAATATCTCCACGGATATCCACTCTCTTTTTTCTCCCCTGCCGAGGGCCCATACATTAAAATAGTCTTTTGTTGTTTAACGGGACCCTACGGACAGCTTTTTAAGCCACACTCATTTCACTTTCACTGCACACTCACTGCACAGAACCAGCTCCGCTGTATCCAGGCGTTGAAGCACACCCAACGTGCACTCGGTACCTTGGGAGGGACCCGATGATGAAGCATGTCACCGACTAGGTTGGTGAGTGAGGGTCTTCCTAAACACATATGTGTTGTTCCTCATACACATATCAGGAGCTCCTACTCAGTAGCTAGTTCCCTTTAATACAAAGCGCTATGAAAGACACTGGAAAACTGAGGAATCTGTACCCGTAGTACATAAGTAAAGATGTCCTTTTCATACACAGTGCAAGATCCCACGACCTTCACTTCCTGCTTATCTACAGGATGAAATGCAGTTCATGAACTCATATTGCAGCAAGCACTTCCGAGCATTATTCCTTTTAAAGTATTCTCTTGAAACACAAGTTAGAGGCATACATATGAATAAAGACTCTGACGGTAGAATAGACTGCCACACCCATGCAGATCCATTTTCCTCAGGCCTCACAACACGGTATCTAGTGCTCCCATTGCTTGCTAAGTATTGCGGCTGTACCAGGCATGCTTTTAACTATTTATTAGTTTTATAACCATGCTATGAAACTGTTGGAGGGCTGCAGCAATAGTTGTAATTAATTTTGAACAGGAACAATACTTAAGGAAGTAGTGCAAGGTCTATCTGCAAAAGTGCAGAAAAAAGCAAATGACATGAAAAGGACATTTATGGGCCCAGGAGAAGAAGTGTTAATAAAAAAAACAGTAAAGGGTAAAACAGGATGTGGATGGCATTCAAGTCTTTAAGTTAAAGAACGATGAGCATGACTCAACATAGGTTTGCTTGGCTGAGGGTAACAGTAAGCAATTCCAGTTACTAGTACATAGTCCTTTATTCGGTCAAAAATCTGCACCTCTAATGCTTTCGAAGTGAATATCTGTGTTAGCAGCTCATCTCCAAACACTACCCTATCTATTCCTGCCTCAACAACCTGTCCACAAAGACTTAGAATGCAGAGAAGACACATCAGGATTTCAACACAACTACTGCGCTACTACATCAGCTGGGTATGCACATCAACCACCTGAATTCAGAATCAACCCCTGTACAAATATTCAATTATTTAGACATGTGAAATGCAAAGAGTGGAAGAGTATTCGCGTAGAAAGAATATACCTTTTTTCAAAAATGACCTTCATGTAGGAAAGTGCCTCTTTTAGACATGGTCACCCTCACATGTTGCCCACTGCTCTTGATTGGAAGTGCACTGGGTGCCTGCTAACCAGGCCCCAGTGCCAGTGCTCATTCCCTAAAAATTACACAAATGCTTAATTGTAACCCAATTGGCAAGGACTTCAGCACCCTTGTAAGTCCCTGGTAAATGGAGCCCCTGGTACCCAGGGCATGGGTACTAAAGAGGGTCCTGAAGAGCTGCAGCATGTATTGTGCCACCCGAAGGGACTCAAACTGCACACAGACTACCATTGCAGGATGCCTGAAATGGTGCAAACCATTCCGAAAACACAACTTTGCCAACTCCATCTGTGCAATGCCCAAGTACACTGTATGTACTATATGTACGTTACCCCTACAGCAGGCTTTTAGAGCCCTAAGGCAGGATGCATTATATCACATGTGAGGGCACATCCACATGAGCAGATGTGCCCCTGTGATGCTTAATTCCCTTGCCAGGTATTGAAAGTGTTCAGGAAGCCATTGTAAGAACATGTACTGGGCACTGGTCATTACGAGTTAACCAGCTACATGATGGCTTAACTGAAAATAATGGTGTTTGGTATCAAACAGGTTGTCATAATAGATCTATACTGATGCCAGTATCAGATTTATTAGGACATGCACTTAGAGAGCAGCTTAGGGGTGCCCCTTGTAGCCCTACTGCTCACTTGGTGTGTTGGCTGACTGGTATCTTTCAGCGTGCTACCACAGACATGTTTCTGACACCCTGCAAGGGAGAGTCTGCACTCTTAGAGGCCAGGAACAATGCCTGCTCGGCAGAAGGTGTTCTCACCTCCTTCAGCAGGATGGTTAGCAATTTAGCATATCAAGGCCAGAGGCTTCAAAGCCTCTGCCACCTTTGACATGCAACCCCAGCTTCCCAACAGACCGGGGGAATGCCACTCCCTGCCCTTGGGCCCATTTGGCACCAGAGCAGGTGGGAAATTAGATATTCAGGAGGCATGTTTCACTCACAGGCTAGTCACACCCCTAAGGCAGGCTACCTGAAATGAACAGCCACAGACGGATTTCACCATCTTGGTTTTGGTGACAAAAGACACTTCTGGGTCAGGGTTATGCCCACTCCCCAATGGATGTGGTCATATAGGGGGTGTAGTCACGTTAGTGGCAGGTAGCCCAATGGCTACTACCATATACTCACCTAAAGGCCCCTATATTGAGAATGTAGGGGTCCCGTTGACAGAGTCGATTACCTGAAGACGAAGGACAAAGAAGAGACGCGAGAACCAAGGACATGCACAGAAACTGGCGCCAAACCCTGCCTTGCTGCCTGCTACTAAGATTGTAAAGATCCAACTCGTCCTACGGCTGTGCATCCTCTCCAACACTTGGAGGATTGTCCAGAACTACGACAACCATCTAGCATCTCCCTTGGGCTGGAGGAGCCATCCCCCTGCATCTGCAGGCAGCGACCGCATCTGCCCGGTTCTCCGTGTTGTTGGCCATTGGGCCCACCGAGGAAGCAATACTTCAAGTGGAGGTTTTTGTGGCTCTAGGAGGTCAGCCCTTCTCTCTGCCGAGTGTCGAGATGCTTGACCCACCAGGAGCCTTCCTGGACACTTGGACCAGCCAGGGTGTTTTCCTCGTCCAGCCCGGACACCATCGCCTTGGAAGCCTTCCTGTATGACGAGGCACTTCAGGACCAAGGAGACCCACGACCAGAGTGGCCCTGCTGTCTTGTTTTCCCCCCCCCCCCTCTACAGGTGTACCAACAACCGTGAGCGCCTCAAAGGCAAGTGGCCAGCTAAGCACCTCTGCACCTGAGCCCCATAGCCTGGGTTCCCTTGGCCAACGGGTCCCCACGACCTGAGCCCCCCCCCTTTGGGTTAAGCTGGACTTGCCTCCATGTCCCCCATTGCAGCCTCTTTGTTTCAGGTCCCCTTGACCGGTGTATCGCTTGAGGCTACCACCCCCGACCAGCACCTCTGCACCCGGACACACCAGGGCAGGTAAAGCGGAATGGCTGGTGGTACTTTGGGCCTTGGAGTCCCAAAGGGCACTTCTGAACTCCGACTGCAAGTATTGTTTCGCTACATGTTTTTTTATCCCATAGGTTAGCACCAACCCACTTTCAACCCTCATCTCCACCTCCTACACAGACAGACCCACCAAAATGCCTTCTTGGCATGCTGGAAGAGGAATGCGATACAGAAGAACAAGTTACTTACCTTTGGTAACGATATATCTGTATGAGACATAGATTAGTTATAGATTCCTTACCTTAGAATTTACCCCCAGGCGTCAGACTGGATCGGGAAAGTTTTTTGTCAGCAGTACCCCTGCGCGTCGAAAGGTGGCGTCGGTCGGCTCCGCGTTTGTCGTTGGCGTCGTGGTCGCCGGGATGACGTCGCGGTAGCTACTTAGACGCCGCCCTCGCATGCTGACGTCAGTTCTGTACACGACTTTCCACGCCAGAAGCGCAGAGCCATGCAAGACACTGACCACTGGTGCACAAAACTAGGGCCCTGAAAGGGAGTCCTTAACCCTAGAAATCAGTTTGCAGAATGGGGAGTATGGGTGGGGAGGTAAGGAATCCATAACTAATCTATGTCTCTTACAGATATATAGTTACCGAAGGTAAGGAACTTGTTGATCTGAAAGAGGCAATTAGTTATAGATTCCTTACCTTAGAATAGATACCCCAGCAATACCAACCCCGGAGGTGGTTCTGCGAATCAAGTTCACACCAGAAAGTCCTGGAGAACAGAACGGCCAAAGAAGCCGTCTCTCCAGACTTGGCTGTCCAGGCAGTAGTGTTTTGTGAACGTGTGCGGTGATGCTCACGTAGCTGCCTGACAGATGTCATTAAGGGGGACTCCACGTCCCAAAGCAGTGGTAGCTGCCGTCGCCCTGGTGGTATGGGCGCGTAACCCCACTGGAGGCTCCTTCTTTGCCAAGGAATAACAAGCTTTGATGCACAAACCGACCCACCTAGAAATGGTTCGTTTGCGCACGGCCCAACCTTTTTTGGCGCCCACGTAGCCAACAAAGAGCTGGTCATCCACCCGGAATTGCTTTGTGCGATCCAAATAAAATGAAAGCGCACGTTTTGGATCCAGACGGTGGAGCCTCTCTTTTTCTTTGGAAGGATGCGGAGGTGGAAAGAAGGTGGGCAAAGTGATGGTCTGTCCAATGTGGAAAGAAGGAACCACTTTGGGAAGGAAGGACGAGTTCGGAGGACAACCTTGTCCGGATGAACAGCCAGAAAAGGAGGTTTAGAAGAAAGAGCTTGGAGCTCACTCACCCTGCGCGCAGAGGTGATGGCCACCAGAAAGGCAGTTTTCAAAGTCAGAAGCCTGAGAGGACAGTTATGTAGCGGCTCAAAGGGAGCGCACATAAGATACGCAAGAACCAAGTTCAAGTCCCACTGAGGCATTACGAAGGGAACAGGAGGAAAAAGATGAGTAATGCCCTTAAGGAAGCGATTTACAACAGGGGACTTGAAAAGAGAAGGCTGATCAAGAAGCCTAAGAATGGCTGAGAGGTAGCACTTAAGAGTGCCCAGAGCAGAGCCCTGCTGGGCCAAAGAAAGGAGGAACAAGAGAACCTCAGAAAGAGGGGCGGAAAGGGGATCCACAGCCTTTGCTGTGCACCATGCCACAAATGTGTTCCATCTGCAGGCGTATACCGTCTTAGTGGAGGGACACCTGGCTGCCAAGATAACATTACAGACTTTGGTAGGAAGGTCGAAAGCTGTCAATTGTCACCGCACAATCTCCACGCTAGGAGGTGGAGGATGGACAGGTTCGGGTGGAGGACCGTCCCCTGCTGCTGCGACGGAAGATCCTCCCGAAGAGGCAGTCGGATCGGAGGATCGATGGCCATGTGTAATAGCTCGGGATACCAGACTCTTCATGCCCAATCCGGAGCCACCAGAATGACTTGGGCCCAGTCGCGGCTGATCTTCTTCAGCACTCTAGGCAGAAGTGGTATAGGCGGAAAGGCGTATAGAAGACCGCAACTCCACTCGCAACGAAAAGGGTAGCCGAGCGAGTACCGCCTTGGAAATTCCAACGCGCAGAATTGCTGACATTGCGCGTTCTCTTCGGTGACGAATAGATCTAACCAAGGCTCTCCCCACCGTTGAAAGAGACCTTGCACCACCTCCGAGTGAAGACGCCATTCGTGATCCAACAACCACCTGCTGCTGAGTTCGTCCGCCCTGGCGTTCAGCGAACTTGCCAGGTGTTGAACCACCAGGGATATGCCCTGACATTCCAGCCATGTCCAGAGGTGGAGGGCCTCTTGACATAGGGTCCACGACCCCACCCCGCCTTCCTTGTTGCAGTACCACATGGCGGTGGTGTTGTCCGTGAACACCAGCACTACTCTTCCCCGGACAGAGGGAGGGAATGCTTTGAGTGCAAGACGAATCGCCCGAAGCTCCAGAAGGTTGATGTGGAGCCCGGACTCCGCCGGAGACCAGAGGCCTCTGATCTCCGCCTCCCCCATGTGGCCGCCCCATCCCAGAAGTGATGCATCGATCACCACTGTGAACTCTGGTTGAGGAAGGGAGAGGGATCTGCCGTCGACCCAATCCTGATTCGTTAGCCACCACTGCAGTTGGTGTGCAGTGCCCTCCGAGATCTGGACGCAATCGGACAGGTTCCCCTGATGTTGTGCCCACTGGAACTTCAGTGCCCACTGCAGAGCCCGCATATGCCATCTGGCATGGTCCACCAGCAGGATGCAGGAGGCCATCAGGCCCATTAGCCTGAGAGTCATCCTGAGAGTCGTCCTGACCGAAACCTGGTATTGAGGCTGAAAGATCGGAATCATAGCCCGAATATCCCGGAATAGCAGTTCGGGATGATAGACCCGAAACTGCGTCGTGTCCAGAACCGCTCAGATGAAGAGGAGCTTCTGAGAGGGAGTCAGGTGCGCTTTCGGCACGTTGATGGAGAACCCCAGCGAATGCAGGAGGTCGGCCGTAGTCTGGAGGTGGGAGACGACAGCCTGGGGCAAGTCCGCCTTACACAGCCAGTCGTCGAGATAGGGGAAGAGTGGAAACCCTGATCTGCGCAGATGAGCTGCGACCACCACCATCACTTTCTTGAACACCCGAGGGGCGCTGGTAAGGCCAAAGGGGAGCACGGTGAACTGAAAGTGCTCGTGGCCTACCGTGAACCGCAGGTAACGCCGGTGGGCCGGGATGTGAAAATAAGTGTCCTGCAAGTCCAACGCTACCATCCAGTCTCCAGGGCAGACAGGACCTGAGCTAGCGTCAACATTTTGAACTTCTCCGGTTGACGTCCCTGAGATCCAAGATAGGACGCAGGCCTTTGTTCTTCTTGGGCACCAGAAAGTAGTGGGAGTAGCAACCACGACCTACTTCTGGGGCAGTAACTCGCTCGAAAGCTCCCTTGGCCAAGAGAGCCACAACTTCCTGTTGGAGAAGGGCCAGATGATCCTCCGACATGCGATGGTACTGAGGTGGCATAGCGGGGGGGGGGAGGAGTAGCCCCTTTGGACCATCTGCAAAACCCAGCTGTCCGACGTGATGGTGCGCCAGTGGGGGAGGTGCTGGCAAATCCTGCCGCCCACTGGCGATTGGCGGCCCTGGAAGGTCGGACTAGGAGGGTTTAGAGCCTGCTGCAGAGGGGGCGGTGGTGGAGTGGGCCGCTCGCTGGACCCCAGACCCACGGCGGTGGTTCCCATGTCCCCGGCCGCGCAGGGGCTGAACAGCTTGCGCTGGCCTGTGGCCTTGGGTGGAACGTGGTGGGGCACCCCTTCCGTAGACACGAAAGGGGCGAAAAGCAGACTGCGCAGGGCGAGTGGTGGAGAGGCCCAAGGACTTGGCCGTAGCCCGTGAGTCCTTGAAGCGCTCTAGTGCGCTGTCTGCCTTGTCGCCGAACAGGCGACGGCCATCAAAGGGCATGTCCATAAGGGTAGCTTGGACATCCCCAGAAAAGCCAGTCGACCTCAGCCAGGCGTAGCGTTGAAGGGCTACCGACGTTGAAATCGTCCTACCTAGCGAGTCGGCGGTATCCAGTCCACAGCGTATGGTAAACTTCGCTGTGTCTCTCCCCTCGGCAACTGCACGGGAGAGCACTGCCCGGGCCTCCTCTGGGCACTGGGGCAGCACCTGCGTCACCGTATCCCACACAGAGTGGGTATAACGGCCCAACAGACATGCAGTGTTTACCGACAGCAGTCCCAAGCTGGAGGAAGAAAACATCTTCCCAAGATGGTCCAGCTTTTTGGATTCCCTATCAGGTGGTACGTTAGGGAATGCGCCTTTGGACGTGGAGGCTTCGACCACCAAGCTCTCAGGGGTGGGGTGTTGGGAGAGGAAAGTGGGGTCGCTCGGGGCCGGGCGGTGGCGACGGGCAATCATCCTATCCACAGGAGCCCCTGTGTCCTGTGTTGAGCATGGACCAGGTGCCCAAAAGGATGTCGGTTATGGCTTCATTGAACGGCAGCAGGGGCTCCGAAGAGCTCGCTGCCGGCTGAAGCACCTCTGTCAGGAGGTTAGACCTGACTGCCACCGTAGGAAGCTCGAGGTTGAGAGCCTCGGCCGCCCTATGCAACACCACTGCGTAAGAAGCTCCCTCCTCCGTAGCCACGGTAGGAGGAGACAACATGCCAAGGTCTGGGGAAGTATCTAGACCACTGGCTTCCCCCAGTTCCTCTCTCCAGTCTGGTTCATACTCCAACTGGTCAGTTAGAGGGTCTCCGGACCCCTCCCAGTCCTCCTCACCCTCCTCTGGCTGCCAATCTGGCCTGATTTGAGCACCAGGGTAGAACAAAGGCACAAAAGGTACCCATCGGCGCCGGATCCGGCGTCGGTCGATGCCGGTCCGGCTCCGTGTCCAGTGCAGGGCGGAGGCCAGGGTCGACGCCAGCTGGGGACACAACCGGCGTCGGCTGCGGACGTGGTGCCGGTGGAATCGGCGCTGGGGGAGGTGTAACCAGGTCGACCGGCGCCGATCCGGATCCAGGCCTGGATCCAAGGGGACCCTGCGGTGCCGGGGCCAGAGCCGCCGGCGTCGAAGGCCCAGGGGCCCCAGCCGAGTCTACGGGGCCCAAAGGCACGCCGGAGGAGTCGGGCTGCCCAAAGATGGCATGCAGCGCTTCGTAAAAGGTGCGAAGCTGGGCTGGGGTCGCTCTGGGTCCCGGGAAGGGAGGAAAACTCCGAGTCGACCCTTCGGGCTCCGCACGCGGAGCCGCAGGAGGGGCATCACCTGCATCCCTCGTCGCGTCGGCCGACCGGCGGGGAGGAGCCGAAGAGCGACGATGCTTCTTCGACTTCTTCTTGTGCTTCAACTTACCTGAGGAGTGCAAAGACTTTGAAGAAGACTGGTAGTGGTAGCTCCGCGACCGGTACCTCTACCTCCCACACGACCGGGATTTCGAACGGCACGGAGCAGACTACCGGGCCTCGAGAAGCTTTCGGGACCACTCCCGCAAAGACTTCGGATTCATGGTCCGGCAGTCGGAGCACGACTTGGGATCGTGGTCGCGCTCCAGGCAAAACAGGCACACGCGGTGCGGATCCGTCACCGACATCAGCCTGCTGCAGGAGCCGCAAGCCTTGAAACCGGGCATCCCTGACATGCACCAGGAGTCGAAGACTCAAAAACGGTGTCGACAAAAGTCGCCAAAAAGTCAGTCAAAAATGACTGGAGGTACCGCTCTCTCTGGATCTGCGCTGGCTGCCGCGGAAAAAGAAAGAACTGACCGAGGGCGGCGTCTAAGTAGCTACCGCGACGTCATCCCGGCGACCACGACGCCAACGACGAACGCGGAGCCGACCGACGTCACCTTTCGACGTGCAGGGGTACTGCTGACGAAAAACTTTCCGGATCCAGTCTGACGCCTGGGGGTAAATTCTAAGGTAAGGAATCTATAACTAATTGTCTCTTTCAGATCAGCTACACTATTGCTATCCTCACACAGCTAATACCAGCTCTAAGGACACACGTGCTACAAGTCCACAAAACGCTGCTTGCTCTTTTACAAAACAAAAATCTTACCTTCACCAAAACACATTCTCTAAACTGACTACTAATAAATGCTCATTCACTCTCAAAAAACAAGCATCACATCTAAGACCTACTTACTGACACACAACCTGACTTACTCTTTATAACTGAATCATGGATGGGAGATGACATGCCTCCAGTGTTGCATGAAGCCGTTCCTCTAGGCTATCAAGCTATCACACAAAATCGCATGGGCAAAAGAGGAGGTGGCCGAGCTGTTTTATGCAAGATAACATTAAATATCACTTAAGCTGACAATGTCTTCATATAAGGTTGTGAGGCCCGATTCACCAGATGCAACCCTACACCATCTTCCTCCTGTAACTTCCTACTCCTTTACAGAACTCCACCTAGCAATGCAACATCCCCAGACACACTTCTAGACACAGTTTCAAACCTTATAACACTACACTCCAATCTAGCATTCTTGGTGACCTAAACATTTGGTTTGACAAACCCAATATGCCCCATCCAAAGACAATCATCACTGGCCTAGACACACTGAACCTACATCAAATCGTCCACAAACCCACACACATCGCTGGACACATCCTATATGTCATTTTTGCAAATTCAGAACTAGTTACCCTTCAAACAATTACTCCAATCACATGGTCAGACCACCATTTCCTTTGTTTTCCATCATAAAACAACACAAAGCAACACACCTAAAACCACTTTACATGCATCCACCTATCAACTGTGGAACAAACTCAATTCTGAACACTTAGAAACACAACTAACATCCAGTAAAGATCTAGGCACAGTAAATTCTGTTAAGTGAGTGGTTACAGGAAGCTTTTGATATCCTAATACCACTAAGAACAACACAACAGAACAAAAGAAAACAGGTACCTTGGAGAAATACATAGCTAAAAGATAAAACAGCAAATTAGAAAGCTTCAAAGCATATGGCTCAAAACAAACACCAATCAAGACAAACTTCACTCATAGAAACTTAATAGATTTTACAAGTCAGCAATCAAAAAAGCTAAGAAAAAATACTATTCAGGCAGAATTCAAAATGCTAAATGTGCAAATAAAGAATTCTATAAAATTTTCACTGAATTTCGTATAATTAATTGCCTAGGAGGAGCTCATCGCATAGCTCAAGATTTCACAGACAAACTGGCAAATCATTGCACGACCAAAGCAGACACGTTGGACTCTTACTTAAAACAAAGAAAAGACACCAGCACCGACCCTTTTCCAAAAAACCCTCCAAGAGTAGGCTAACTCAGCCTCTTCATTCCTTGCAACAAATATCACACAATTAATTTATGAACTTGGTCAAAGCAAGCAGGCCTGGGCAAACTGATAGAAAGAGCAGCATGCGCCCAGATCAATCAATCAGGGGTTTATAAAGCGCGCTATTCACCCGTGAGGGTCTCAAGGCGCTGGGGAGGGAGGGCGGGGGGGGTGATGGGTGACGGGGTGCAGCTCCGGATCAGTCGAAGAGCCAGGTTTTGAGGCTCTTCCTGAAGGTGTGCAGAGTGGGGGAGCGTCTGATGTTGACTGGGAGCTCGCTCTAGGTCTTTGCTGCGACGTAGGAGAAGGCACTTCCGCCTGCTCTGGTTCTGCGGATGCGTGGGGTCTCCGCCAGGGCGAGGTCGGCGGAGCGGAGGTTCCTTTTGGGTACGTGGAAGGAGACTCTTTCATTGAGGTATTTGGGTCCGATGTTGTGGAGGGATTTGTAGGCGTGGGTGAGTAGCTTGAAGGTTACTCTCTTCTAGATGGGGAGCCAGAGGCGGTCTCGTAGGTGCTGGGTCACGTTCTCGTGTCGTGGGGTTCCGAGGACGAGTCTGGCTGCGGTGTTCTGGATGGTTTGGAGCTTGTGTAGCAGGGTTTTGCGGATTCCGGCGTAGAGGGCGTTACCGTAGTCCAGTCTGCTGGTTATGAGTGCGTGGGTGACGGTCTTTCTGCATTCGGGGGGATCCACTTGAAGGTCTTGCGGAGGGAGTTGAAGCAGGTGGAGGCGACTGCGTTGGTCTGGCGGGTCATGATGAATGAGGAGTCTAGAATGATGCCGAGGTGCGGGCGTAGTCTGTCGGGGTGGGTGGGTTTCCGAGGGCAGGGGACCACCAGGAGCTGTCCTACGCAGTGGGGGAGGGTCCAAGGACGAGGACCTCTGTCTTCTCCGAGTTCAGTTTTAGGCAGCTGTCGCTCATCCAGGCTGCGACGTCTTTCATTCCTTCTTGGAAGCGGAGTCTGGTGTCTTCGGGGTTCTTTGTGAGAGAGAGGATGAGCTGGGTGTTGTCGTGTAAGATACTATGCTGAGCCCATGCTGTATGACGATGGAGGCGAGGGGGGCCATGTTGAAGAGCGTGGGGCTGAGCGAGGATCCTTGGGGTACTCCAGAGTTGATCTCTGTAGGTTCGGAGAGGAAGGGAGGGAGTCTGATACTTTGGGTTCTGCCGGAGAGAAAGGAGCGGATCCAGTCGGGGGCGGTTCTTCGCATACCGGCGTCATGGAGTCTGGCTGCGAGAGTGCGGTGTGAGACGGTGTTGAAGGCTGCGGAGAGGTCTAGTAGGATGGGGGCCGCAGTGTGGCCCTGGTCGAGTAGCATGCGGATGTCATCGGTGGCGGAGAGGAGGGCGGTCTCGGTGCTGTGGTTGCTGCGAAATCCGGACTGGGAGGAGTCGAGGATGGCGTTCTCTTCGATGAAGGTGGTCAGCTGGGCGTTGATGAATCTCTCTGTGACTTTGGCTGCGAAGGGGAGGAGAGAGATGGGCCGGTAGTTTTTCAGGTCCGTCGGGTCGGCCCAGGGTTTCTTGAGGAGGGGCTTGACCTCTGCCCGCTTCCAGTCGTCGGGGAAGATGCCGGATTCGAGGGAGGCGTTGATGGTCCGGCCTAGTTTGGGTGCTATGGCGGCGGCAGCTCTGTGGTAGATGTGCGGTGGGCAGGGGTCCGTGGGGGCTCATGAGTGGGTGTTCTTCATGGTCATGGTGGTGTCTTCAGTAGTAGCAGGTTTCCAGGTGGTGATGGTCGGCTGGTTGTCAGTGTTGGAGGAGGGAGGTGGTGTCCGGAGTCTGTTCGCTGAAGTTGTCATAGAGGGCCTTGATTTTCAGGTGGAAGTAGGAGCTGAGCTTGTTGCAGAAGTCCTGGGATGGTGGGACGTCCGTGGCTTCGCTGGGGGGTTTGGTGAACTGCTGTATGACGTTGAAGAGTTCTTTTGCGTTACTTGCGTTGGTGTGGATTTTGTTCTTGATAAAGGTCCGCTTGGTGGCTCTTATCCGCTGGTGGTATTCATTCATGGCATTCCTGTAGTTGTTCTGGTCTTCGGTGGTTTTCCTGTTCCGCCAGAGTTTCTCGAGTCGTCTGCAGGAGCACCTGGCTTCTTGGAGGTCGGTGGTGAACCAGGCGGCCTTCAGGGGGCGTTGTTTGATGGGGTGGTGGAGGGGTGCGAGCTTGTCAGTGCAGCTGGAGATCCAGCGGTGTAGTTCTTTGGCTGCGGAGTTGGCATCGGTCGTGGCAAAGGGAGGGTTGTGGAGGAGGGTGGTGTTGGTGTGTTCCTCTGTGATCTTGCTCCAGGTCCTTCATGGCGGGCGCGGGGCGGGTTTGGGTGTGGTGGTGGTGTTGAAGGTGAAGTGTACGCAGTGGTGGTCTGTCCAGAGGGGCTGCGTGGTGTGGCTGAAGTGGATGTTTGTCCCTCCTGCGAAGATGGGGTCGAGGGTGTGTCCGGCTCTGTGGGTGGGGGTGGTGACGAGCTGCTTCAGTCCGAGGTTGGCGAGGTTGTCAAGGAGGGTGGTGGAGTCAGGGTGGCTGCGGTTGTCGAGGTGGAAGTTCAGGTCTCCGATGAGAATGTAGTCCGTGGAGGCGATGGCATGGGGTGCGACGAGGTCGGCAATGGTGGTGGTGGAAGAGGCGCGAGGCCCGGGGGGTCTGTAGATGAGGGTTCCGCGCAGCGTGGTTCTGGGGCTGTTTTGGATCTGGATGTCACAATTCATTGAAGACAATCATATACTTTCAGACTTCACAGTCTTTCGTCCAAGAAAAGGCATGGAATCTGCCCTCATTGACATCTGGGATGACCTTTTGAACACAGTTGACCGGCACGGGGTTGCTGCACCACTTCTCTTGGACCTCTCAGCTGCCTTTGACGATAACACTCTAATACAAAGACTCTACGAAGCCGACATAGAGGGGACTGCTCTTGTCTGGATCACATCCTACCTTCAGAACAGAACTAATGTCATCCATAGTCCCCTTTTCTCATCCAAACCGTACTTCACAAAAGCAGGGGTGCCTCAAGGCTCTATCATCTCACCCATGATTTTCAAAGTCATTACCAGCACTAATCAATGAATTTTCACCTCACATGCTATAACTATGCAGATGGCACAAATACTCCTTAAAGTGGAAAGCCCCAAAGGCATTGGAAACTCACAAATTTTAGTTGCCTCAGAGCCGTTGATCAGTGGATGACATGGTGCCATCTCAAATTGAATGCTTCCAAAACGAACATACTCACATGTGGAAATTGGAAAAATTATGACTCGCCGAATGGCCTGAGGATCTGGGAACACTGCCTAATGTATTTAAGGAAGTAAGAAACCTCGGAATTACCATGGATGCCAATGAATGTCCAAGTGGACAAACTAGCAAGATCAAGCTTCCTTACTATAAAAACTCTGCGACGTGTCTTCCCCCACCTAGGATTTCCACACGGGGTCCAGGCAAGTATCTCTCTTGTCCTGTCTAAACTCGATAACACCAATAGCCTCTACCACAGATCATCTTTAACAACTATGAAAAGACTACAACGGATTCAGAACTCTGCTGTCAGACTACTCTTGCATATAAAGCCACAAGCCTACATCTCCCCTGCCTTGAAGGCCCTAAGTTGGTTACCAGTTGCCAGAAGATCCACAATGAAGCTGCTTTGGATCACCCACAAAGCGATACATGGAAGAGGACCGCTCTTCATCAGGAATAAAATCACCAAATACATTCAACAAAGACGCCTTCGCTCTAGATGAACGAGTTACTTACCTTTGGTAACGATGTATCTGGTAGAGACACAATCTAGCCGCAGATTCCTTAACTTAGAATATCCCAAGGCGTCAGACTGGATCCGGAAACCTTTTTCCCCAGCAGTACCTCTGTGCGCCGGGGAACGGCGTCGCCCGGCTCCGTCCTGACGTCGTCCATGGAAGTGACGTCAATGGAGCCATATAAGCCCCCCCCGGGACGCTGACGTCAGTTTTCTACTGTGAAACTTTTCCGCACCACAACGCGGAGCCACTACAAAAACTGTGAGAGTATGGGAACAGTGTGCCAAAAAAGATCAAAAATCTTGGAATCAACGACAAGAAATCATAGAATGATGAGAAACATCAACATGTTGATGAAATGAATGGCATGACAAACGAAGGACAGTTTGCAACCACAGGAAGGAACTGTATGAAAGACAGTCTGTAACCACAGGATGTAACTGTAAAGGACAAGACTGGAACAGCATGACTTATGGCAAGTGACCACAAGTGTGCAACAACAGAGAATGTGCACAACACCCCCCATAATGACCCATGGACTGTAGCATAGTCAAATAGATCCCTAACCCAATCGACTGAAGCACAGACAAGGAGACCCCAAAGTAATGGTGAGAAACAGAGGAGGGCGGAGAGAGGGTAGAATAACATGAGAGTCCCCACGCCGGAAGAATCAGGGTGGAGGAGCATGTAAGGGCACACAACCTAGCCACCCAAGAATGAGAATGGGTGGAGAACCAACGTGCTAAAACAGAATGATACATCCTGCCCCAGAGGGAGGTGAACTAGAGCACCCCTCAGGAAGACCAAGGCCACCTGTAAGGAGGCAAGTGGGTAGAACCCAACCTGGAAAGGTCCTCGCAGAACGGTGAGAATGGGCGGGCGTTAAGGAATCTGCTGCTAGACTATATCTCTACAAGATACATCGTTACCGAAGCTAAGTAACTCGTTCATCTGACAGAGACATCTAGCCGCAGATTGCTTAACTTAAAATAGATACCAAAGCTATACCCCATTGGAGGAGGGTCTGCGACTGAAAGCCACCAAGTTCCCAAGGGAAGTAAACCGTCAATAGCATTGACTAGAACAAGGTGGGGACAGCAATGCCAGCGTGGCTGACACCAAACCCATGAAGCTCAGCAATGCCAACATGGCTGACACCAGACCCATGATCACAGGGTGGAAGCATGAGCAAGGGAAGCAAGGTACCACAATCCGTCAGAGGACGGTACGAGCCCACTTTCGTCCAGACAGGGACAAAACGAAATCACAGAACCAGAATGGTCAGTGCATAATGGCAGAATGCCATAAACTTCTGCAAAAAGAAGTTAAACTGAGTATAGGATCCCAGGATCTGCAAGAGACAAAGTCCCAGAGAAGGGACTAAACAGTATGACAGAGTCAGATAACACGAATTGAGCGTGCACAACAGCGGATGCCAAAAAATGACATGTCAGGGGCAGATGTCATCATGCCGAGACATACAAACTACGACTACCAGGAGATACATAGATGTGGATTATAAAAATACACGTAAGCAGACATTGTGTACTGTGAGAACCACACCACACAAATGCACAAGCCCAATGAGATGTAACAGCACGTGCGCGTCGGCAGAGAAAAAACGGGCGCATCACCAGGTAGTCAACCAGCCAACCGTACCCACAGGTTCAATGACCAAAGGTCACAGGCAAGCCTGACACACACAAAGCTATCTCCCATGAGGGAGGGAGGGAGGGAGGGAGAGAGAGAGGGAGAGAGAGAGGGAGAGAGAGAGAGAGGGAGAGAGAGAGAGAGAGAGGGAGAGAGAGAGGGAGAGAGAGAGAGGGAGAGAGAGAGAGAGAGAGAGAGAGAGAGAGAGAGAGAGAGAGAGAGAGAGAGAGAGAGAGAGAGAGAGAGAGAGAGAGAGAGAGAATATCTGGGACAATCCCCAGAAACCACAGCAGGGAAAACCCCGTATGCTTGCCCTCTCTTGTGTGTACACCTCATGACATATATAGAGCGTATAGAAATATATGAAAAGGTCATGAAAGTGACAAACAAGGAGAACCTCGAAGAGCAGCCCTAGAGAATAGGAGGTCTCCCAATTGGTACCAACGGCACCGATGTGAAACATAGCAGGACATACAATGTCCATCAACTAAAAGGGGAGACACCAACCCCCCCGATCGGGGAAGGAAAGACTGAGCTTCCGCGATACAGGCAGGGACACTGACCTACCACATTAATGAAGAAGAAGACAGTAATACCCAGGCATAGTGTCAGAAAAAGTATATATACAGAGACTGGATGATGCCAGAGATCATCCAGAGACAGAATACATCCACTGAAAATCGCAGCAGAGGCCAGGCGGAGAACACCTGAACCGCGTGCGGCAACAAACAGAAGAACTTGAGCCCCGGCCGGGGAAGGGCAGAGGGAAGCAAAGGGCACAAGTCAACACGCAGAAGAGACCTGCCTGGCGAAGACTCCACTGCCCATAGGCAAACCCCAGACAGGCTGTGAGCCATGCGAAAAGCCCAAGCCCTTCCCAACACCAGGGAAGAAGACAATACCACAGGAAGAGAACGCAGCAAAGACAGTGGCGCAAGGAATGCTACGGGCCCCCAGTGACAGCGCGCACACCCAGTGTGGAGCCACATGGGGTGCCCGCCTGGAACACAGAAAAACCGTTCTGGAGCGGAACGGAACAATGCGCCCACATGGACACTTACTCACGCCGAAGACAGCCAACGTTGCCAGGGGCATAACGAAGGCTGAAAGAGTAGCCAAGGCAAGACAGGAGGACGTGAAACCCCCTGGGGCGAGCCGGATATGGCAAAACCCCAACAATACACTGGAGCAAACTGCATCCACAGACGCAGGAGTGCTACGGAACAACCGTAGGCTGCAACACAGAAGCTCCAGGAGAGGGCCACACCAGTCCGTGGGTCTCCTCAGAGGAGGCGTCCTACCACAGCAGGAAGACAGAACAAAGTGAAAAGCCTACAGTATAACATTCCATAGGAAAAGTACCGAGAGGGACAGAAAATATACGAAAAAGACTCCACGGGAGCCTCCGAAACCTCCTGGGCAAGGAAGAGCAGCTAAGTGGGAACCTGCGGGGGGCAATGACGTCGACTCAGAGTCGAGCTCCACGCTGCAGCGGCATCCAGCGACGACGCAGGGAGCCCCACATGGCTGTGCTTAGATGCTGCGGGAGGGCCAGACGTCAGAGTGGGATGCTCCTCCGGGCCGTGTCCCGACGTCGCAGCGACTCCGGAACGGGAGTCAAGGCACCGAGGGCGAACCCCCGACCTGAGTCCCTACCCCCACTGCGGGGCCCCAAGGCGCACCAGGAAGATGGGGTGACTCAAAAATGGCCTGCAGGGCCCTGGAATTGGCCTCCATCTGGGTCCGAGTCGCCCCATCACCAGGAAATGGTGGGTAGGTGGGGGTCGACTCCTGAGGGCCAGTGTCTGGTGAAGACTGGGAGCAGCGGGCCAAGACGTCACGCTTCCGCGAGGTCGACGACCTCCGTGACTTCTTCCGGTGCTTACCTGAGGCAGACGAGCGACATCCGCGGGAACGACTCCGGGACCTGTTCCGAACATCAATTTCTTCCGTCGTTCCCGCAGGGACTTCGGCTTCAGCTGCCGACAGGCGTCGCACTCCGTGGAGTCGTGGTGCTTACCCAAGCACCAAATACAGATCTCGTGTGGATCCGTCGCCATCTGCCATCTGCCGTGTACAGGTCTCACACGACTTGAAGCCCACAGGCATCGGCACAGTGCTGCAGACGCGAAAAGTGGTCGAGAAGGCCTGAAAAACAAAACAGGCCAGAGGAACCGCTTCTACCGGATCCGCGTTGGGACGCGGAAAAGAAGAAAAACTGACGTCAGCGCTCCGGGGGGGACTTATATGGCTCCATTGACCTCACTTCCGTGGACGACGTCAGGACGGAGCCGGGCGACGCCGTCCCCCGGCGCGCAGAGGTACTGCTAGGGAAAAAGTTTTCCAGATCCAGTCTGACGCCTGGGGATATTCTAAGTTAAGGAATCTGCGGCTAGATGTCTTTATCAGATTGGCACCTCGCCTCAAAATCCCACCATAAAGGGAAAAAAACCATAGGTGGCACAGCCTTCTCTGTTCAAGCAGCCAAACTATGGAACTCCTTTCCTGCAAACATAAGATCCACGCATATCTACCTTATCTTCAGAAGACTGTTCAAGAGTTGGCTCTTCTCCACATAACCACCATACTCAAACAAATATACAGCATATCCCTGCGTATATAAGCACTTATTTGGACTGTGTACCTAGATGTGTATTCCTTTGTATAAACGTGTATAATAATTATGTTCATAAATATACAGATATTTGTTAGTTCTGCTTAACAAATGGACATAGTACTCCATGTTTAACATGTATATAGGTCAATGCATAAATGAATAGATTTTTATCAGAACTATTTATCTACAATTGCTCCACTATTGAATTACAAACAAAAATAAATAAATTCGCTTAACCCCTTCACTGCTAGGCCTTCCCCCCCGTGCTAAGCCTTTTTTTTGGCTATTTAGGGTAGTTCGCGCTTAGGCCCCTACAACGTTTTGTCCACTTAAGGTATCCACACCAAATTTGTGTTCTTTTCTTCCAACATCTTGAGGATTCTAGATGTACCCAGGCTTTGTGGACTCCCCTAGAGGGTACCCAGAAATTAGCCACAATACAGCTACATTTTGTTTTGTTTTCTTAAAAATGGGAAGAAAGTGCTGCAGAAGAAAGCGTCTGTTTTTTTCCCTGCAAATGGTATCAACAAAGGGTTTGTGGTGCTGAAATCACCATCTTTTCAGCTTTCAGGGACAGGCAGACATTTGTCAGAAAACTCAAATGTTTTACACAGTTTTGGCATTTTACTGTGGCATAGCCTATTTTTCCTATTTTTTGCGCTTTCAACCTCCTTCCAATTAGTGGTAGAAATGGGTATGAAAGCAACAATGGATCACGGAAAGCTATACATTTCTGAAAACTAGACAAAATTCTGAATTCAGCAAGGGGTCCTTTGTGTAGATCCTTCAATGCTTGTTATAGAAAGTAACAGTTGACAATATAAAATATTGAAATTGAGATGAAAAGAAAAACGGCCATTTGTGCCAACGTTTTCACCTGTAACTTCTTCTAAGTATGACAGATTTTTTAAAGCAGTATACCGTTACATCTGCTGGGCCATACTGGTTGTGGGGATATATAGAACTTGTAGGTTTACCAAGAACCCGAGTAACCCAGAGCCAATAACTGAGCTGCGTCTTACAATGGTTTTTCATTGTGTACCGGGTATATAGCAATTCATTTGGTAAAATATAAAGAGTGAAAAACAGGTACTGAGGAAACCTATATATTTCCGAAATGGGAACAAAATATAGAGTTTAGAAGAAGTGGTTATTTGCACATCTCCAAAACTGTGGGCATCCATACAAGCATTTGAATTAGAGGTCAATTTTCAAAATGACTTCTTTTTTTTACAAATTGTCTTACATTTGGAAGGCAGAAATGCAAAGAAAGTCAACTGGTAATAATACCTGTTCTACTACTCCCGATACAAATGCTACCTCACTTGTGTGGGTAGGCATGGTGCCTGCATCAGGAAACGGCCCAACACGCAACGTGGACACATCACATTTTTCCAGTGAAAACTGACCCTTTTTCCGCTATGTGCCTAGCTGTGGATTTTGGACCCTAGCTCTGCCGGCACCTAAGGAAACCTAGCAAACCTATACATTTTTGAAAACTAGACATCCAGGGAAATCCAGGATGGGGTGACTTGTGTGGCTCTCACCAGGTTCTGTTACCCAGAATCCCTTGCAAACCTCAAACTTTGTTAAAAAAAAAAAAAAAAAAAACTTTTTTCTTTAGAAAGACTGAATATGCCACGTTTTATGGGGGGAGCTAAGGCCCTTGCCCAAGTGGCCACTCCCCCCCTCCCTGAGGCCTAGTGGGTGGATCCCTGCAAAGCAGGGATCCACTAGGGAAGGGTACCATTGGAAAGGGGAGATTCTCCCCTTTCCAACAATACCTCTCCCATGTAATTTGGTGCTCGGGGGGGGGGGGGCTGGGGGCTGAGATAGTCCTACGAGCACCGAAACAATGAAACTGAAGGAAAATGCTACTTACCCAGTATGCATCTGTTCTTGGCATATAGAGCTGTAGAATCATATGCTTTAGCATAGATCGCCATCTAGTGTTGGGTCCGGATGTTTGCACTTTGTTTTTCTTCGAAGAAGTCTTTCCAGTCACGAGGTAGGTGACTCCTCCTTTCGGTGATAGTGCGCATGGGCATCGACTCCATCCTTAGATTGTTTTGCCATAAAGGGTGATGATGTAGTTATTAAGAGTAGTAAAAGAGATGTCCATGTATAAAGTATCTAAGTAAGATGGTACTGCAACAGGTAAAGGTACCCGGGGAGGCGGATGGGCGCATATGATTCTACAGCTCTATATGCCAAGAACAAATGCATACTGGGTAAGTAGCATTTTCCGTTCAAGGCATATGAGCTGTAGATCATATGCTTTAGCATAGACTATACAGCTGTTATCTCCCAAAGCGGTGGCTAACCTGTAGCTGTTGCAGTGGTTTGAAATAGTGTTCGTAAAACTGCCTGGCCCACACTAGCTTGTTGTCTTGCTAACACATCTACACATTAGTGTTTTGCAAATGTGTGTGGTGTAGACCATGTTGCAGCCCTGCAGATGTCATCTAAGGGAATATTCCCTAAGAGTGCCATAGAAGCCCCTTTTTTGAGTGTAGAGTGTGCTCTAGGGGAATTGTTAATGTGCGCTTAGCTTTAATGTAACATATTTAAATACACTTAACTATCCACCGTGCAATACCCACTTTTGATATGGGATTGCCTTTATCTGGTGGCGCAAAACCAACAAAAAGTTGTTTGGTTTTCCTAAAGGATTTTGTCCTTTCTATATAGTATAGTAATGCTCTTTTGACATCTAATGTGTGAAGAGCTCGCTCTGCCACTGAATCTGGTTGAGGGAAGAATACAGGCAACTCAACAGACTGGTTGACGTGAAAGGCAGAGACAACTTTGGGTAAACATTTGGGATTAGTTCTAAGAACCACTTTGTTTTAGTGTATTTGCAAAAATGGTTCTTGTATAGTTAGTGCCTGAAGCTCACCCACTCGTCTTCGAGATGTGATGGCGATAAGGAAGGCTACCTTCCATGTGAGAAATTGTAGTTCACATTTGTGCAATGGCTCAAAGGGTGGACCCATGAGTCTTGTAAGAACTATGTTAAGGTTCCACACCGGAGAAGGTGGAAGTCTAGGAGGAATGATTCTTTTAAGTCCTTCCATAAAAGCTTTAATAGCAGGCACTCTAAACAGAGACAAGTGTTGTCTGTTTTGCAGGTATGCAGCTATTGCAGCAAGATGTAAGCGTATAGATGTATACGCTAAATTAGAACGCTGGAGGTGTAACAGATAACAAATGATGTTTTGTATAGAAGCATCTAGTGGATTGATTTGATTGTTGTTACAATAAACTACAAACCGCTTCCACTTTGCTGCATAGCATGCTCTTGTGGTAGGGCGTCTAGCCTCTTTGATGACATTCATGCAGTCTGGCGGAAGATTAAGGTAGCCAAACTCTATGATTTCAGGTGCCAGATCGCAAGGTTGAGATGACTGGGATCTGGATGTCTTATCTCTCCATGGTTCCGAGGGAGAAACCTGGGGGAAAGGTATAGTTTTTGGTGAGGAACTACTGATAGTTCCAACAGGGTTGTGAACCAGGGTTGCCGGGCCCATGTGGGAGCAACTAGGATCAGTGTCAGGGAGTGCTGTTTGAGTTTTTGAACCACTAACGGAATTAGTGGGAAGTGTGGAAAAGCGTAAGCAAATCTTCCTGACCAATTCATCCATAGCGCATTGCCTTTGGACAATGGGTGTGGGTACCTGGACGCGAAGCTTGGGCATTTTGCGTTGACGTGTGTGGCTAACAGATCTATTTCTGGGTAGCCCCACATTTGGAAGAATGGGAGAAGGACTTGAAGATGTAGTTCCCATTCGTGTATCTGCTGTCACTGACGACTGAGCAGATCTGCAATTTGGTTATTTACTCCTGGGAGGTGTTGTGCAAGGAGATATATTTTTTGAGGTATGGCCCATCTCCAGATGCTTTGAGCTTGTTGTGATAGCTGTAAAGAGTGTGTGTCCCCCCCTGCTTTTGTATGTAGTACATTGCTGTCATGTTGTCTGTACGAACTAAGACAGCTTTGCCTACTAGATGCAGTTGAAAGCCTTTTAATGCTAGAAAAATTGCTAGTAGTTCTAGGTGGTTTACGTGGAGTCGTTTTTGTTGTACAGTCCACATGCCCTGAATGGTATGTTTTTGAAGATGCGCTCCCCAGCCAGTGAGCGATGAGTCTGCTGTTAGCACTATCTGTGTAATCGGGTCGACGAATGGCTGCCCCTTGGAAAGGTTTTGTACGTTCCACCACTGCAGAGAGCGATGGGTGCGGCCGTCCACCAACACTAGATCTGTCAGCTGACCTTGAGCCTGGTTCCACTGTCATGCTAAGCATTCCTGTAGGGGACGCATTTGGAGTCTTGCATAAGTAACGATTAGAATGCAAGAAGCCATCATTCCGATCAATTGAATTAACACTCGGGCTGGTAATGAGTGTTGTGGTTGAAATTGTGATATTAGATTTTGCATGTTGCATATCCTGACTGGGTTGGGGTATGCTAGAGCTTTGCAAGTATCTATTGTGGCTCCCAGATATTCCTGTGTGCGGGATGGGTGGAGGTGAGATTTGGTGAGGTTTACAATGAATCCCAAGTCGTGCAGCAATTGAACTGTTTTCTGAGTGTGCTGTAGGCAACTGTTTCGCGGCCTGGCTTTTATTAGCCAGTCGTCTAGGTAAGGGAAGACGTGAATGTGTTGTCTTCTTAAATGAGCTGCGACTACTGCCAGACACTTGGCGAAGACTCTGGGTGCTATAGTTACCCCGAATGGGAGAACCTTGAATTGATAATGTTGTCCGTCCACCACGAACCCGAGATATTTTCTGTGAGCCGGGTGAATGGGGATATGGAAACAGGCGTCCTTTAAGTCCAGAGTGGATAGAAAGTCGCCTTGTTGAAGCAGTGGGAGTACCTATGAAGTGTGACCATGTGGAAGTGGTCTGACTGAATATAGAGGTTTAGCTGTCTGAGGTCTAATATAGGCCTCAGAGAGCCGTCCTTTTTGGGAATTAAGAAATACAGGGAGTATACTCCGGTGCCTTGATGATGTAATGGGACTGGTTCTATCGCCTGTTTTTTCAAGAGAGAGAGAACCTCTTGTTTTAAGAGGGTGAGATGTTGTGGTGGCATTGTATGTGTTCTTGGAAGAATAGTTGGGGGGGGGGGGGAGTGCTGGTAAGCTCCAGGCAGTAACCATACTGGATAATTTGTAGTACCCACTTGTCTGAGGTGATTAAGTTCCAGACAGGTAGGAATTGCGAGAGACGTCCCCCGACAGGAGTGGAATGATCGGGGGTAGTGGAAGGAAGTCACTGTTTGTTGGCAGGGGAAGTGCGTGTAGAATTACCTCTGCCTCTTCCCTTATTATTGTTTCCTCTATAACCTCCTCGAAAATAACCTCTGGAAGAGGGAGATTGGTTGTTACCCTTGTAAGAGACGGAGGGATTTGCGGTGGACACCGTTTTTGAACCACCTTTGTAAAAGGAGCGGCGAAAGGAACCCCTATTAGTAGGTAATTGTAAAGCCCCCATAGACTTTGCAACCTCGGTGTCCTTCTTCATTTTCTCCAGCGAGGTATCAATAGCTGGCCGGAAAAGATGTTCCTTATCAAAGGGCTGGTTAAGTATGGAGGATTGTACCTCCTGTTTAAATCCCGAAATCCTAAGCCAAGCGTGTCTGCGCAATAGCACACTAGTATTTATTGCACGAGCTGCTGTGTCTGCTGCGTCTAGTGCACATTTGATGGAAGAATTAGTAATGAGTTTGCATTTCTGGATAAGGTCTTTGCTTTGTACTGATCGGGTAGGTGTTGCATGAGTTTTTCTAACTCATCGTAATGAGCCCTATCATAGCGTGCTAGCAGAGCCTGAGCGGTTGCAATAAGCCAATGATTTGCAGCCTGTGGAGCCACTCTCTTACCTGAGGCATCAATGAGCTTGGACTCCTTGTCAGGAGGGGGGGGCCTCACCTGTGGTTTGAGAGTTAGTTCTCTTGCGAGCGTTAGAGACTACAAGAGAGTCCAAAGGCAACTGACCTTTGATGTAGGCAGGATCTGTAGAAGCGGGTTTATATTTCTTGTCTACTCTGGGTGTAAGTATTCTTGCCCTAACCAGGTCTTTAAATACCTCATCAGTGTGCTTTAACATGCCTTTTAGCATTGGTAAAGTGTGAGTAGATCTTTGGGAATAAGTGAGTGTCTCAAAGAGGAAATCCTCTTCCACGGGCTCCTTATTGAGCTCCACTCTGTGATATTGATCAGCTCTGTTAATGAGCTGAGCGTATCCGATGTTGTCATCAGGTGGGGACGGTCTAGAAGGATACAGGTCAGGGTAGTTGTTTGTATGCGGTTCTTTATCATAATTTTCCCAAGGGTCAGTGTCTTGTGGTATATCCTGATCTTGTGGTATGTCCTGCTCTTCGTCTGTATCCCCATTCCCATAATCTTCATCCTGTGTGGTAGGTGAAAGTGGAGGTGGTGGTGAATTTGATGGTGAAATAATCAAATTAGGATTAGGAGGTGGAGAGGGAGGTGAAATGTAAGGGGGAGAAGGGTTAGTACCAATGTCCTTTTTCTTAAGAGGTATAGGAGAGTCCTCTGAGAGATCAATCTTCCGTTTTTTGGGAAGAGTGGCATGAATGTGACCTGTTTGAGGGTTAATGACAAGTCTTTTCTGTTTTGGATCCAAAGGTGGTTCATCGGCCCGAGGCTCTTTGGATGGAGTGTCCTTTTCTTTATGTGCCGATTTCGACGCCGAAGGTTTCGGCTCCGGCGCTTTTGGTGTTGAAGGTTTAGGCTGCGAGTCCTTGTGCTTGGTAGGTTTCGGTTCCGAGCCTTTCGGTGCTAAAGATTTCAGCTCCGATTGTTTCGGTGCGGGAGATTTTGGCTCCGAGCCTTTTGGTGCGGAGGATTTCGGCTCCGAACCTGTAGGTGTGGAGGATTTCGGCTCCGAACCTTTATGTGTGGAGGCATTCGGCTCCAAAGTTTTTGGTGTCGAAGGTGTAGTTTTCGGTGCCGTTGTTGTGGTGACCGGTAGGGGGTAAACAACGTTTACCACGCATGCGTAACGCATGCAATAACAACGCGGTCGTTCCAACGACAGCGTTATTTCGCATACCGTTACAACGCAAGTGCGAACAACGACTTGCGTTGGGGGGCAGAAGGTGTTGGATTTTAAAATCCAAAACCTTCCCTAGTGTCCGCACAGACCGGAGTCGGAATAGTAATTTATACTATTCCAACATCCAGCGCCCCCTAACGCAAGTCGTTATTACGACTTGCGTTGTAACGGTATGCGAAATAACGCGGTCGTTGTAACGACCGCGTTGTTATGGCATGCGTGGTAAACGCATGCGAAAAAACATCACATATTCCCGGTAGGGGCTTTGACTTATGTTTCGGTGCCGAAGGTGTTGGTTCGGCCCCAGAATGGGGCCGGCTCGAGCCTGAGCCGGAAGGCTTCTCTTTATGTTTCTTCGCCGGGCTGGAGGGCGGGACCTCGGAAACTTTCTGTCGGTGCCGACCTGAGCCCGAAGGGGGTACCGGAGCCTTTGCTTTATGTTGACTGGGCACAGGGGGATCAGTACTCACGGTACGCTGCCCCAAGTGATGTGCTGTTCTTCTTCCATGTCGGAGTCTGCTTCGGACACGGAGACCTGTTCTTCTTCCTCGGCTCCTTCAACTGGATGTTGTATATCGGGATCTTTGCCGAAGATATCCGGTACAGAGCCGCTGTGATGTTGCATCTCGTGGCGTCGAGCCCGACAATCACGAATTGTCTTTTTCGATCGGAACGATCGGCACGTGCTACAGTCCTTTTCGTTGTGTTCCGGGGATAAGCAGAGGTTGCAGACCTCGTGCAAATCGGTGCGTGGAAACTTAGCACGACACCCAGGACATAGTTTAAATGGAGTCCATTCCATTGACTGCTAGCGCGGTCGGCACGGGTAGGCCCAACGGCCCGCCTCGAGTTTCTCGATCGAAGGTTTTCTCAGTTGAAATGATGCGCGTCGAATGGGGAACCGCGATCGATGACAATACCGTTGAGGGTAGAGGATTGCGCGTCGAAAGAGTTCGAAAACGATACTGAACCGGAGCGCAGCAATACACATCCGAACCCGATGGCGGAAAAAAACAATCTAAGGATGGAGTCGATGCCCATGCGCACTATCACCGAAAGGAGGAGTCACCTACCTCGTGACTGGAAAGACTTCTTCGAAGAAAAGCAAAGTGCAAACATCTGGACCCAACACTAGATGGTGATCTATGCTAAAGCATATGATCTACAGCTCATATGCCTCGAACACGAAGTTTCAGTTTCATTTTCAATGTAGTGACGTCAGCGCGCCATGTGCGCGATCGTTATTACATTGAAGGGGGAAAAAAAGCAAAAATAAAAAAAGGAAATACCTCTGCTGTCTGCAGCAGAGAGATTTTGTGGGCCTGTGCACATGACGGAATTGTTCAGTCATGGGCAAAGGAGCACTGGTGCTCATGACGGAACCATTCCGTCATGAGCAGCGAAAGGGTTAGAGTACAGCAACACTTGAAAGTCTGAGTTTATTAAATACAACTTAAATCTACATATATTACCTTCCTTATACATTTTGGATTCCGGAGCAGCGTTCTACTCACGAAAAGCACTTCAACACCTCATTAGGAGTACAAGCGCTATATAAATGCAAACCCTTCCCTCTTCTATCTCTCCACTATCCTTTTCAATCCAAATAAGACTAACATGTCTACCGCTCAAATAATTTAATATTTCAGTATACTAATTCACCACTAATCGTTTTGAGTTCCGGAGTAGTGTGCTACGCAGCGAAAAAGCGCTTTGACGCCTCGTCAGTGGTAGTAAGAGCTATATAAATGCAATTACAATGACAATTTACAATAGTAGCATTTGAGGCTCCTGTCTCAAAATCGTTATTTGAACTATTTTGCCATTTCCTTCAAAAATAAATATCTCAAAATGTATCAAAGGTATTCTAAATATCTTGGTGTCTAAATTTATATAAAAATCTACTTTATTTTTATAAATTGGTCTTGGATTTCTTCTTAAGTGTGTGAACTATTAATTGACTGTATGTATACAACAAATGTTTAACTCTCCCCTCTGATAAGCCCAAACTGCTCAACCACACTACCAAAAATCGAGCACTTGGGATTATTAAGATAAGCCCTGTAAGCCAAATAAGGGTCGCCTGAACCTTTTCCATGGTATGCCCTTACATTGGCATCACCACATAAAAAGTCAGCTTCCTACACATCACCATCACAGAATTCCTTTTCTTACGCCTTGTCCGATATCTTCCTTCCTGTGGATAATGGCTGCTTGCATCTTTCTTTTTCCCAAAACAAAGGCTTCAGACAAGACCCATGTAAAAAGATCAGTGGTCTCAGTGGGAGCCCGACAGAGGACAAATTGAGATTATTTCTCCCAGGTAAAACAAACTCTCAAGAGAGGATGAAAGACAGTCAGTCTTCTAAAAGGTATTCCCTTTCATCAAGACCCTCCTTTGCAGACCTGGGGAGCCCATCTGCACGATCTGATGGGGAAGCGGTTGTGGTCTGAGAGACAACAACTCTATCACATCAGTGTTCTGGAATTGAAAAAGTTCATCTCGTTTCAAAGGCCTTTTTCCGGTCCTTAACATTGAACAGAGTCCTAATCCAGACGTTCTGATCCAGACAGATATCACATCGACAATCCTGTACCTCGATAAACAGGGAAGCGCCAGATCCAGATTTCTAGAACTGGAAACTCAAATTAGTTGAGACTGGCTCCAGGCAAAGAATTTATCTATTAAAACTGTGCATCTCTAAGGCCTTCAAAACTGTCAGGCAGACTTCCTGAGCAGATACTTCATACTTCATAGCGGTCCCCCAAATTAGATCTGCTTGCAACTGGCCAAAAAACAAAATGCACAAACCTTGGCTCTAGAGTTTGGGAATCAGGGTTGATAGGTAATGCTCTTTTGAAGAACTGGTCCAACAAATGTCTCTAGACCTCTCCACTGATCTAGTCAGACTTAATAAAGATGAAACACTCCAAAGTAACATTGATACTCATTGCCCAAGAGTGGCCGAGGCAGTGTTGGTTTCTAGAACTTATTCACTTGTCCATGAGACCTCACATGGAGCAAACTGAGCTTGCTGTCCAGGATGCAAGTGAAGTTCCATCGCCTCATATGGCATCCCTGAATTTGGCAATATGGCTCCTGAGATCATGCAGAAGGGCAATCTGAACTTACTTCAGGAATGCATGAACATTCTCAAAGAAGCAAAACCATCTATCATGGAAACGATTTGTGATTTGGTGCCTTCAACATAATCAAGACTCAATATCCTGTCAAGAGGTTGTAGACTTCCTTACTTCCTTCACGTAACAAAGTTAACCTTCAGTTTGCATCTGTAAACGTTCACTTGGCTGCCATTAGGTCATCTCTGTGATAAACAAATTTTTGAAGGGGTTAAGAAAGAAATGTATTTCTTCCAAGACTACAGCCAGAGGATCTGGTACTTTCTAAATTGATGGTTCTCCTTTTTTTCTCTCAAAACTTTCTTTATTAAGTTTTCGAACAAAAGGATTATTACTAACAGTCACATTAGTATCTATGCCGCTAACATCAGTACACCAGGAGCGTATGAGAAGGCCAGTGCAAGGAACAGTTGCTATAAATTGTCAGGCGCCATCTACATATTTCACATTTCCCAGATTTGTGTCACACAGAGTACGCAGTGGTTTCCCCAATAATCCCCTCCCTTCCCTCCCCCCAAGAAGGAAAAAAAAAAAAAAGGAAAGAAAAGAAAAGAAAAAAACAAATTGAGAAGGAGTCTTCAACATTAGCAGACATGTGTTCTAGGTGGTACAAGGCCTTACACAGGTAGGTTTGAAGGAATGAAACTGGAGCACCTCATCTGCGCCGGTATCCAGCCAACCCGGGATCGCCTCAGCGAGGTAACCCTTCGAGTGTTATCAATATTGGAACAAGTGGAGGGCTCGTGTTCGCGCTGGGCAGACACATAGTGGTAATCCCCTATACTGGTGGTGAATCAGTGGGCCCCATGTGTATTCAAAAATTTTAAAAGTGTCTGCCATTATATCTGCCATGCGTTCCAAGGTTAAGGCTTGCCATTAGCGGCATGCCACTGTGTTTCCATTCTCCCGCCACCGCCATCTTTGCTGCTCCCAGGCAGAGCCGTAAAATTGATTTGTCCCCTACTGTTTGACATTTTAGAGAGTCATCCCGCAACCCCAGAAGTATTGATCCTGGGTCACTCGGCACTGGGTATCCTAAAATCTCTTTGTGCTAGAATTTCAGCCCAGAAAGGTTTTATCGAGGGGCAATCCTACCATATGTGTAAGAGATCACCAAGCATACCGCAACCCCTCAAGCACATCTTAGTATTGGAGTGTCTTTATGTCTTTTTTCAGCCTCTCCCAGTTCTTTTTCCAGTTCTAGCCTCTCTTTTGTGCGCTGTTTATTAAGTGCTGCAACCTTAGCTATGCATTGGCCCCTAAGGACCGCTTTAAATGCGTGTCAATTGTTTGTTGGGGTAGTCTCTCGGTGGGAGTTCAGTGCAAAAAAGTCTGTGATGGTCTTCCATAGCTCGTCACGCATTAGTTTATCCCAGATCAGGGATCCTGGAAAGAACCAGCAACGATGTCTCGCTGGAGCCCTCTCCCATTGAATAGTAACAGTGGTAGGGGCATGATCGGAGATCGTGATTGGATGGATAGAGGCTGAAGTCACTTCCCCCAATAGCGCCTGATTGACAAAGATATGATCTAGACGGGAATATGTACGTTGAGTGTGAGAAAAATGTATAATCTCTCCCCATAGGATGTAAGGATCGCCACGTGTCCACAAAGCCCAAGTCTTTAAATTCCTTTTTCAATGCTCTCAAAAAGCACCGGTGTTGGCCCTATGGTGGTGTGTGCTATCTTCACTCGGGTTCCAGGTTAGGTTAAAGTCCTCCCATCACCACTATATCCCCTCTGCAAATCCTCCCAGCATCGTTAGTGTAGAGCTCAGAAACTGTCCTGGATTACTATTGGGTGAGTATAGAGAGGCAAAGGTGCACATTCTGCCATGGATTCGTCCTTTGACCATAATTAGTCTCCCCTCCCTGTCAGACTTGTGTCCTCTAAGCTGAAACTTAAGCAAGGAATTAAAGAGCAGGGCAACCCCATTGTGTTTTGTCGATGCTGACGACCCCGATAAATAATCGGATATGCTCTGTGGTGTAGTCTATGGTCTTCGGAGCGTTTCAAGCGTGTCTCTTGTAAAGCTACTACGTCATGTCTTTGGTCTAATAGGGACTTCCCTAACTTGTGTCTTTTGGATGGGGAGTTAAGACCCTTAGTGTTTCATGTTAATGATGTTACTACCATCAAAACTTAACCTACTGTTCTTCCCCTTATTAACTCCTCGAGAAACCCTAGCTATCCGTATGGTTTCCCCATCTCCCCCCCTTTATCCATGGCAGGTCGATCCCTTCCCCGATGTCCCTGTAACTGTTGGCCTTGTTTTGGAGTTCTTGTACCTCCTCGGTTAAGAAAAAGGAAAGAAAAAGATAAAAAAGTAAACCCACACTCAATTTGAACCTGTGAACAGTAACTAGGTAACGTTGCTCTCCCAAATAAGAAGAGCATCTATTGGGGTGGATAGGTTAAAGTCCGCTGGTGCAAGGGGCAAACGATGCATCATATTGTGTCTATCCTAAAAAAAAGAAAAAAATAAGAAAAAACCCTTCTAGAAAAGTCATGAAGGTGGTCTTAGGGGTTTGTTTCCCTAGGCCCCTATTTTACAGTGAATTTGAAAGCATTAGGCGTATGCGGCTCGTCGGAGTGAGCCTTCGTGTGTCTCCAGGAGGTCCCAGTGGGTCAAATTTCCTTCACACGACGTTCCCTTCGTGGCGCAGGTAGTGACCCGCTGCTTCCCCAGATGCATCACAGTTTCTGCTGTTGGCACAGGCATCTCTGGGTGCGCCAGTTTTCCATTTAGGATGTCTGTTTCTCCCGATTTGGGTCTTCACCCTCTTCACTTCCCTCGTCCAGGGTCTCCGGTATTGATATGTTCAGGATACTTGCTGCTTCCTTGAGTGTGTTTGCGTAATAAGATCTGTCCTTTATTGTGAAAGCAATGCCAAATGGGTATGGCCAATGATATTTGATAGCGTCTTTCCTCAGTTTATCCATGATTGGACGGAATTGCTGTCAGCGGGCTTGTGTGGCAGGGGCTAAATCCTGAAACAGTGCATACATGAAGCCTTGGAAGGCCAGCTCTCCTGCTCGTCGGGCTGCCTGGAGAATTGCTTCTTTCACCTTGAATGAGTGCAGTTTAATTAGGACATCTCTTGGTCTCTTATTCCCTTCTGAGTTCGGAAGCCCACTCTATGTGCTCTGTCTATATTAACTTTGAGTCCCGTCGGCCACAGTAGCTCTGAGAATAGACCCACTATAAAGGCCTCTAGATCCGATCCTTCCGCCCCCTCCTCCAAAATGTGAATGCGAATGTTATCCCTTTGGGAACGGTTCTCTAGATCTTCAGATTTCAGAAGTGATGTCTGGAGTTGCAGCCGAAAGTGTTTTGCTGTCGCCTCCACCCTGTTGAGACGTTGTTCTAGGTCTTGTGTTTTAGTTTCAAGATCCATGGTACGAGTGCCCACCAAGTCCACATCTTGGAGGGAGGTGAGCTTGCATTGAAGGTCCGCACATAGGTTTTCCAATGATGTGTTCATATCCGACTTCAGATCTTCCCTCAGTTCTCGTTTAAAGTCCCTTAAGGACGCCAGGAGGTCTTCCCTAGTAAGCACCATTTTGTCATCTGCCTGATTTTTCTTTGGAGGCATAAAGATGGAAAGAGAGTTACCATGGTGTATGTCAATAGTAGAGGTTGAGATCCTGCACCTTTCCTTGATTGCTGTCTGTGAATCAGTGTCGGGGGCTAGCCTTAAAATTGGTTACTTGGCAATAGGCGCTCCATGACTTGGAGTTAGTTAGTGCCTACAGGACTATATACTTGTGGAACTAGCAGAGGAGCGTAAGCATGGAGATCGCCTCCCCCGCGGTGCCGGCACTGTTTATCTCTTCTGGTCTCTTCAGTAGGCAGGAGTATTCCTCTACACCCCACCAATTCGTTATCCTGTAAGTCACCAAAAGGAAATCAGGCCATGTAGCCCCCGCGCTGTGATTTCGTTGTCGCCGTGAAAATGAGCAATGCGGGCCGCCCTCCGTTTGCGTCCCGAGGAGCAGTCATTTTAAGGTCAGGCAACCAAGTCTGCTGATTCCGCGCTTCACCGTTTCCAAAGTCAGCACGTCGAAGGTCGCCAATCCCAGTACCCGGTGAGTAGACCCTTGCCCCTCACTTCTGGGGTACCCACCGGCGATGCTTCCTAGTCCGGCTGCCGGCGCCGGCCACGAACGCGAGGGGGCTCTTCACTCCGTTGTTCCCGGAGCCACTCACTGGGGTGCACAGTTCCTCCTACCAGCCCTGCTTTGTCTTTCCTGTTTGTCACCGCCTTCTGTCCAGTGGTGCTAGTGTCTTCGGGGCAGGGGAGACCGAAGCGGTCCGGTCCGGGTATCTCTCGGCCTCGCTCGTTGCCATCCGCCTCTCGGCCTCAACGTTTCATCTCGCCGCATCCGCCTCTAATCTGCTATTTCTTGGGGCTCTTCGCGGATCCGATGAATGGCAGCGCCTGAACCGCTATTTGTAAAGTCCAAAAGTTGTGCTAGAGGGTCTCATTCCATATTAGTTGCCACCCTTGCAGCAGAGCCCTCACGGATTACGTCCGTTCGGCCATCTTCATGGTTCTCCTTTTTGAGGCCACACATACTTACTTGTGAGATAGCTTTTGCAGTTGCTATTACATTGGCCAGGATGGTTAGCAAGCTTTAAGCTCTTTGTGCAATAGAATCTTACACGATATTTCATTGCAACAGAGTGGCTTTAAGGACACACTCTGCTTTCTTCCCGAAAGTTGTATAGTACTTTCAAATTAATTGAATCTCATCTCTACTGTATTTTTCAGAAATTTCAGTACTCCCTCTCCTTTGGCAGAGAAGTCCTTTCCATCTGTTGATCACTGAGACATTTATCTTGACAGGACCAAAGTAATACGTAAAACTAACCAACTCTTTGTCAGTTATGGTTCGCTCCATACTGGCATGCCTTCCTCCAAACAATCCATTGCCAGATGGAAAATCTTGTGTATTGCAGTATGTTATCAGTTAGCTTATAAGCCCCTTTCTAGGAACCCTAGAGCTCATTCTACATGAAGAAAGGGTTCTATCAAAGCCTGTTTAAGAAATGTCACGGTAACATAGAAAAGTAAGGCAGGCACCTGGAAGACTAGCCACACTTTCACTAATCACTGCTGTTTAGATGAGGATTCCAGAGGGACACTTTATTTGGCCAAGTTGCTGTGAAGAATCTCTTCAGGGAAGGCTCTGATTGTCAGCAACCATACTAAATGGTGTCTTTTTCACTGCTCATAACTTTTAGGACAATCAGTGAAGATCCTACGATGCAGAAGGAAATTTTACATAAATCCTAGTTCGTCACTGAAAGTATCTTCATTGAAGTCACTAACACTCCCTCCTCCCCAGTTGCCAATTATTCCAATAGTAAATTACACTTCTATTAATTCACAATTCTGCTTAACGTTTTCAGAAAGAACTGAGGCTGTGAAGCAAACTGCCAGTCTAGTGAATGCTGGGAGATCAAACTTGCTGGATCCCGTTTTTCAACCAGATGCACTTCTAACCTGTTAGGCCCTTTTTTCATCGTTTCTCTTTGTCGTTTAGGGATTTTAAAGGTTAAATCGAATACCTCAGAATAGGTTTTGCCAGATATATATTGTATATAAATGGCTATTACTAGAGATAAGTGTCCAGAAAAGGCTGGCCTGTTTGTTCTAGGACAGTTCGATCAGTGCTTTGGAAAATGGCAGGTTTTAACACAAATTCAAAGGCATGGATGAAGAGTTTTACTCAGCACACAGGCGGGAATATTCTACATCAAGTGACTCCAGCCAGTCGATCGCGAGCTATGAGTAGCTCGCAGACACCTTCAAAGCAGCTGGGTCCGTAAAGATAGGGGGGGTGCAGCCAAGGGCTGAGTGTACTTTTACGCGCAAAAGGGGATTCCCTTTTTAGGACGGTTCTCCTCACACACCAGAGGTGTCATGCTTCATCATAGGGGTGCCTCCTCACGTGAGAGACCTAGTCTCTACGCGGGCTACAACCCCCTCGCTACGAGGGAGGAGCTCAGGGATGTTTTTTGTATGAGGTCGGCGGGTGTACTAAAACCCTATGTGAGCCTGGTGTGTTATAAGTTAGCGCAGTGCTGTAATGTGAGTGATTTAAAACTAACTACGGGGTTAGCTATGCTGCAACTTTTATTCAGCAACCCGGTGTCAGGATTAAAAACAGAATCTAGCTGGTAACACAGGTGTCGTCATTATAGGTCTGACAACACAGAAGCCTGGTGTGTGAGGGGAACCGTCCTAAAAAGGGAATCCCCTTTTGCGCGTAAAAGTACACTCAGCCCTTGGCTGAACCCCCCTATCATTACGGACCCGGGCCTTTTTTGTGATAGGATTAATGAGTGGGGAGTTGGTTACCGCTGGTCCTTAAATCTCCTCAAGCCCCATTTGTGTGATTACCTTCAAAGCAGCTCACAGCCTTTAGTTCATTATCAAATAAGCACAGGTCACATTTCCCTTTTAAAGCTAAGGGAAGGCTGGGTTTATTATCATCATTTGGCTGCATGATAATGAGGAGTGCTCAGTACGATTTATGACCCAGGCTGGGGCACCGAGGTGAAGAACTGAGGTATTTAACTCTTAAATAAAAGACCTTGTCAACTCAATATTGGAGCATGTGAACAAAAAGTTTCTGAATGCTTTTAAATGGGAGAAAAATAAAATGAAGAGTTACCCTAATGATTAAGTTAACTCTTCATTTCAATTTTCTCCCATTTCAAAGTGTCGCTTTTACAAACAGCAAGCCTATTTCATCTTTTTCACATTCACTCTACGTCTTTAATACTCTGGCAAGTAAAAGGAATTTTCATGATTCTGACAGGTTTCTGTCAGAAATGTCTTCAAGTTTTGTTAAGTGTCCCTTGTGTGGTAGGAAGAAGGCAATAGCAGAACCTTACAAAGAGTGTGTGCTATGACTTTCGGCAGCTCATACTGTAAAAGACTGCAAGATATGCCAGATGTCTAAAATAACCTTGAAGGACTGCGAAAGCATAAGACTAAGAGACATGCTGCAGGAAATCAGAGCTGAAGAAAAGAGGAAAAAGAGAGAACATGAAAACCCTCTTCTCAACCCGTCTCTGAGAAGCAGCAAACAACAAAAGACTGACACAGAGGGAGATGAAAGGAAAGGAGGCTGAATGCGAAACATAAGCACCAACATCACCACTCTTGACACTATCAAAGTTATTCAAAATCGATGTCTCAGGCAACTGCGTTGCCCCTGTGGGCTTCGGCTCTGGCGTGTTCACCAAAGGCTGGCTTGACATCAACACCATCAATCATCATCAGCAGTGTGGAAAAAGAGAGTACTGCTTATTTCAGCATCACAATTTCAGCTCTACCCTACCACGTGCAAACCCCACTGCTAATAGATATTTGCACACACTGAAAATTATATATGGCGCTTTATCATGTTTCATTACTTTAAGGGCATCTTGGTACTTCCTGAACCCTAGCCTTTTACATAATGTCCGAATCATCGCATTACGGGACGGCGACCGTGCTGTTATTTTTGCGGGCGGTTTCCCGCGTTGGAGGCGCGGCAATATACATCTTATTGTGCTTCATCACTTTGGGACTTTGGTTGGCATCCCCTTCCAGCTACGCTGATAGACCGGCAACATCGTGAATTTCCCTGCCCCAGTGATAATACCTCCATTTTGGTCACCATAAGCCGTAATTTGCCAGCCTTATTAAGCAGTGGATGACAGGTATCTACTGTCTGGCATCTCTACTGTCCACCATCTGGTTCCCTACCTTGGACCGTTTGATCCGTACAGTGCACGCTTAATTTAATTTTGATCACATTAGATGAAAGAACTTATCATTTTATATCGGGCTCCAGGTCCACCATACCATTATCCCAGACAATCTCTTCTGCTGAACCTTATGAGGTTTTCATTGACTTAATACATGGCTTCCTGATGAAGGCGTACAGCCGAAACGCGCGTAGGATACAGAATTTCAAGAGCCATGCCAATATTGAATGCACCCTGTATACAATGAAGTGATTATCCACCCAGTTTGTATGTCTTGAAAAAAGGAAACAACTCAAACATTGTGAATATTTTCATTTCAATACCATTGACACTGTGCAAAATGTATTTGATAATGGGTCAATATAAGAACTGATTTTTACTTTCAGTGCCTGATCACAGGGCATAATTGAATATAGAGGTTACCATGTTTCCTTTTTTAATGTGTACAGATAGTAAAAACCATTTGTAATAATAAAAACAATAATAAATATTTTTGATACCTTCAAACAGAGTTTGCATGTTTATGGTATGATAAGTAATATCAAGGTCCACGATTATTGTTTACATTCCTAAATTGTGATATTTACATTTGAGTTACTTTCCCTGATTTAGGAATTTGCATCAGGGGTGCCCTTGTTCTCACACCTAAAGACTGCAAGATATGCCAGATGTCTAAAATAACCTTGAAGGACTGCAAAAGCATAAGACTAAGAGACATGCTGCAGGATATCAGAGCTGAAGAAAAGAGGAAAAAGAGAGAACATGAAAACCCTCTTCTCAACCCGTCTCTGAGAAGCAGCAAACAACAAAAGACTGACACAGAGGGAGATGAAAGGAAAGGAGGCTGAATGCGAAACATAAGCACCAACATCACCACTCTTGACTCTATCAAAGTTATTCAAAATCGATGTCTCCGGCAACAGCGTTGCCCCTGTGGGCTTCGGCTCTGGCGTGTTCACCAAAGGCTGGCTTGACATCAACACCATCAATCATCATCAGCAGTGTGGAAAAAGAGAGTATTGCTTATTTCAGCATCACAATTTCAGCCCTACCTTACCACGTGCAAACCCCACTGCTAATAGATATTTGCACACACTGAAAATTATATATGGCGCTTTATCATGTTTCATTACTTTAAGGGCATCTTGGTACTTCCTGAACCCTAGCCTTTTACATAATGGGCGAATCCATTGCTTCACCGTCCTATCATATGCTGAGAAGAAGAACAGAATGTGTGCAATATCTTCGATGTGGCCCAAGGTCCATAGAGTGCAAGATAATTCTCCCTGTGGTTTCCATTTCGCAGTATAGGGCGTGATTTGTAGAGTTTCATACAAAAATGTCATATACAGAATTCTTGCTAGGAGTGGTTGAATAATATCAAGGAATTCGTCATAACATGGATTTGGATTAACAATAAAGAATTTGGTCGTCAATCTACCTAGGTTGGAATTACTATGAAGAGCATTCAGGATATGCACCCAACATGTTTGTTTCAGCTTTTTCTTTGAGCTTTGCACCAGCAACTGCGGTTCCATCTAATTGGAATGAAGGCCAAGCTTGTTAAACAATTTCTGAACATGTCTAAGCCAAGGGAAAGTAAGTGCCTATCAAGTTCTAAAATTTCCTTAATGCCCTCTCTATAGTCCACCAGCTCCGGAGTTGTCCATAATCTAATCCAGTAAAGCAGCAAGCGTAAAATTGCAATGTGCGCCACCCGCTTTATGTTTAGATCATGGTACATCGGGACAAGTGGTGTCGCCAAAGGTAGTCCCAATATCCTTTTCATAAATTTCTTCTCACCAGATGTTAGTTGTTTGATATTATCAGTGCCCCACAGTTCAGACCCATATAGGGCAGCCGCCTGTGCTTTAGGTTTATAGATCTCCAAGTCTGGAGTAATCGGTTTGGTCAAAGAGGAGTTATATTTGTTAATAATGGCCCTGGACCCTTATGTGAAGTCACCCAAATCGACACAGCGATTATCAATGTCATCAGTATGTTTAACGCCAATGAAGACACTTCAGCTCGTTCAAGAACAGAGCCCCTTAAGACCAACCTTTCCTCTGCACCTGTGTTTTCTGCTAGATTCAGTTCCACTTCCTGCTTGTCCTCCAACGCCTACACTTGTTCTTGTGCTCAAGGGAAAGAGCGATTACTTGTGAGCACTTGGGGAGGCAGCCCTGAACTTTCCATGCAGAAGCTAGAGGAAAAACCAGCAACAATAATAGGGGGAAAGAACAGGTCACTGCATACTGTAAGAAGTTATGGCATGTGAGAGAATCAGTTTCTTTCCCACAGTTATAGCCAGGAAAAAATACAACTGATTAGTGTTCACTCACCCAAAGGCAGCGGGCGTAGCCACATAGAACTAAAAACAGCATGTATGGCACTGGGATTGACAGCTAATCAAGCATTTTCCAGTATGGACAATGTAAGAGAAATATTGGCCACACAAGGAGAAACTGAAAGCAGATATGATACTGAAGACGTGCAACTACAGAGCCCTAAGGTGGTCGAAAAACCACCTAGACAAGAGAATGCTGGAGCAAGAGAAAACAGACAGGCTTTTACCTAGAGGATCAGTGGATGTTCCCTTGAAGATGCAGCGGTAAGATGTGAGGAAAATAGCTCCTTCAGCTGGCAGCAAGGGGGGTCCTCCAATATTTCCTCCTGATGCTTCTTCCCGTCCATCTGGTATGAGGTAAACACGAAGACCTTCCATCACATACTCTTCTCCTGTTAGCAGCACAGGTCGGAGCAGCTTGGGCTAGAAGGAAGGAAAAGAATCAAGGCATAGAAGAGTATTGAGGTACAAAGGAGAGCGTGGCATATACTGAAGCAGCAAGTCATCTCCAAATGCTCTTTCCAATACCATTCTTTAACAACCATCATACGTGCCAACAAACTTAAAGGAGTCCTCGATACAGACTGTAACCACCAGGAATTATCAACTTTTGTAGACTGGCATTCAGGCCAGAAAAACAGTATAAATGCTGCATTTATGATCACTGTAAAAGTATGTAGATACACTTATTTTCAGTTAAAGTAAAAGGAGAAATAGAATTCCATTCAATAAGATTTCAAGACACCACCACTATTGTCAAGAGCAGTGTGAGATTAATTCTGAGTATGTTTCCAACATCGTTCATTGCTCATAAAACTTAAGTCACATGTAGAACTTGTTTACATGCACATCCAGGATCCATATAAAACAATATTACTTGAAAAGTATCTCTGTAAGTCAAAATATTTATTCTTCTGTGGATTATAGATGCGAGTAATGCTCATTTCTGTAGGATAGCTTCTTTCTAAATCATTTAGTGAAATTCCCATTATAACATTTTTTGTCACAATTTTCCTTCTCATGATTGAGAGAATTTGTTCCTTGAGAACTTCAAAGGATTGGTTTTTGCCCCTTTATTACAGTCCTCTAGTATCCAGTTACTGTTTGGTTTACATCCCTTACTATTCCTAGATAGTTAATGTCTGCTGCATGTTAATATGTAATGGGACCAGCAGTGGTTCTTAACCTTTTAGCTTCTTTGGACCCATACTGAATCACTACTAGAAACAGAGTAAACCCGCCTAAGCAATATCTATTAGTTGAACCTCAAAACAATACAAAAGCAAGTATACACCAAACTATATACAGAAATTACTAAATATTTTGTTTACATCACAGATAAAATAAACAAAAATCAGAAGTTAATTTTAATGGGAAGGTTAGAGCTTTTCAATATTGGATTTCATTACTAAAAGATAAAGGGAAATGCTAGCCTTTAGCATATCACTGTCTTTTTTGGTTTAAATACATACTTTCTCTTTTGTTGGTGCATGCCTGCCCTTCACTCGAGGCTCACAATCACCCATACTAAATTCTATTTGCAGTACCGCTGTTGCTCCCACAAATCAAGCTAAGAATATCAACTTAATCTTTTTCCTCCAATTTCAAATTTGCATACATTTACAGAAGATTTAACATTTCCAGTTTTCCATTTTGTTTTTTTATGCATATGTACTTTATTCATCTGCTAGAACTATTTAATTTGCTTAGCAGTTGCAGACCCCTTGAGTAGGTGTCAAGGACCTATGGACCACAAGTTAAGAACCACCAGTGTAGAACTGAATAAAGCAGACCAAACAATTCGGACAGATGCTTAATAATAGTCACAAGTATTATTCAGCCTTACCACACCCAACTGGTAACACAATGAATTCTGCCTAATAAAACGTAGGGAAAGAACCTTGCAAAACAGGCTAAGAAAGCTATCACACACTAAGAACATGGTTAGTCAGATCAATAAGCAACTTATAATCATTTGCAGAGCATCGATAGAGAACAAAAACAATGCAGAGCAAAGGGTAGCGAGGGGGATCAGAAGCAGTATAAAGGAAAGCAGGGAGCTGAAATAAGAGCCATAGATAGCATAGAGCAAGACTGATGCAAGAGTAATACCTTTTGGATGGGAGGGAGCCTCTTGCTTTCTCTGTGGACAGCATCAAGCGTCTCTATGTGCATCTGGACGATATCTGAAACAATAAAATATTAATCTAAGGATGGTAAGGATAAGAAATAAGTGGGAGATAAGAAAAGACAGACCAACTTAAGAAAGGAAACCACCGCCTAAGAATCAGCTGTCGTGCTGGCCCCCTAGTAGACATGTTTTAATGCAGACACCAAGCACAGCAGTCCAACTGCAAATGTCTAAACAATTCTCTGGCACACATGGATTTCCCATGTGGGATTTTGACTGTCCAAAACTTCAGCTGCTCATTAGCTTCCCAATGCACTATACAAAAAGATGACCTATTATCGAATACTAAGTCCGTATAAGGAGGAAAAAAAACAATTCTCAGAGACCTCTTCAGGCATGTGATTAGAAACTAGGACATGAACATTGGTGATGTACATAATAACCCTTGTAATCTACTTTAAGTTATTTGAAACCATGACGATGAGACCCTAAATCCATTTGGAATTGTGTAAGAAATACACATCAGCTGACCCTCTTAAGCCCGCCTGAACCTCCTAACCAAGATTAGGAAACAAAGCCCTTATGTAGTCTCTGTAGTCTTAATATACATTTTTATATTATATGGAATTATGAAACTCAGCAGCCCGCTGTGGACCTACTTTGGTCCCTTACCTGGAATCATTATATGAAGTCCCTTCAGGTGTTCATTTGTGACACCACTTTCTGTGCACACTTTATCTACAAAACGATTGATGATTCGCACCACGGTATTGGCAACATCAGAGTTCTCTGCATCCTCAAAACCACTCTCCGTGTCATAGCTGTCAGCTACACTGCCAGCGATACTACATGGGAAAAGAGGTACAGGGTGAAAGATCACAAAACTGAAAGGATTGCAAAGAAGCTACCGCTTTGAAATATACTACCATCTCCCAGTCATGCAAATTAGAAACAGATGTTTTCTTTAAATAATACATTCAGGATGCTGTATTTACTGTTGACAATAGTATGCACTACACTGCTTGCCCCAACAATACACAGGGATAAACACGGAGTAAGCAATAAAAGGAAAAAGCATTGACAAAGGTAACAGGACTTGTGTTGTTGACTTATTGGCTTTGCCAAACCTTTTTGCTGTGTAGCATCATCAAAAAAAAAAGCAAAGCAACTTTGCCCTCATTTATTTGTACCCATCATTGATGAAGTATGCACATTTAGGCATCACCATGGATGCAAATGAGCTTATTGAATAATGTGGGCACCCATTTTTAGGCCGAGCCTACCAGACAGCGCAATCTTTCTGTTTGCGAAAAACCTATTGTGAGCTTACAGTCTGATCTCTGTTTACCATTGGTTGACTTTGTCACTCTTGTTTGCTTGCTTCTTATTCAATGGCTTGCCTTGTTCATCTTGTGTTTGTCCCTCCACTGGAGCTTAGCCTCTTTAATTGTGCCTTTCCACTGCTCACTTTTAGAGAACTACCTTTTTCTTTTAGGTTAAGCAGTCCATGGCAGTGCATGTATTTTTCAGCTCTCTCCCTCCTGAGTAATAGTAAAATATTTATTATATGCTTAGTTAATGAAAACCATTGCATAAAAAGGAGCATAAAAAATAGAACAAGCAATGTATGCATAGCTAGATAAAACAGACAGTGTTGTCACATCATTATCTCGTTCACGTAAAATACTGAGGCCGTCTGTAAAATTTTCTTCGTTCCGGATCTATAGAATCAAGACTCTAATAACAGTTCTGAGTTTCTATAATCACAGTCTCTGATGGCCTTATTTTTTTTTTTGCTCGTGCGTGATTTGTTTCAAATCAGATTTGCAGTGGGCGAAGGTCTTTGCACTTAACACCGTCAGGTTAAAATATTAAAACAATCAGTTAACACTTTTCAGTAAAAACCGCTTTTAAGATATATGCAAAAAGTGCACAGGAGGTTATAAGTTGCTGTCCTTTGTTTCAATGTTATATTCCTTCTCTGTCCCCTTTAGTTTCTTTCTCGCCACATCGAGGAAGCGAACTAGACAGCAGGCCAGCCGGATGTCCTCTCCGTCAAAGCAGGCCTTAACTGCCTGTCTGCAGGTTCTAATGCATAGCCTGTTCCAGGAGGGTTTTAGTATTGATCTTCTTTCCCTGTCTAAGCGTTTGCATGTGCAGACAATGTGTAGAATATCTTCCTTAGCCTCAGCACACAGTCTGCATGGTGTTTTAGATTGTGGCTGTTTCCATGGCGGTAAGTGCGGCAGTATTGGTAGAATGCCCATCCTGAAGTGCAGAAATTTTTCTTTTTTGGTCCTGGTAAATCCAGACCCTAGATAGGCTTGTGTGGAGCAGCTTTTATAGCTCTGGATAACGAACCATCCATGTGCTCTTTCAGACAGGGAAGGCTTTGTCCTCGAGATTGGATACAATTTTTACTGTTTTGTTGACAAGCTCCTTGAAGGTTTTATGGACCCCAATTGTGTCCCAGTGAGCTTCTAAGGCCAAGCTGGCCAAGGAGTCTTTTAAATAAATCAGAGCTGCACAGTCTTTTTTCCGGTTGAGTTCATTCCATAAAAATTCATTTAGTGAGCCTGATTCTGCTCCTTTAATTTTGTGCCAGCATTTCAGATAGGCTCCCTTTCGTGCAGTCTGTTGTTTTGAAATGCCGAACTCTAGCCTGATTTGGGCTGGTGATGTATAACGTGGGAGATTAAAAATGATTCTCATTGCCTTTGTTACTGTCCTGTCTAGGGTGTCGGCATCTCGCCCTCTGAGGCACTCGCTTCCATAAGTGATGGTTGGGAGGAGTTTTGCTCGAATTACCTGTAGCACAGGGGTGAAACTTGGGCCGCTTATTTTTTGTTTAATGATTTTTAATGTGACTGCCAACAGGATTCCTTTGCCTTTTATAGATGCTTTTTGCGGGAGGAACGTGCCTTTAGTGTCCATAATTATGCCCAAGTATTTAAATTCACTGACAATATCGAGTTTCTTCCCTTCCAGAACCCATTGGAAGTGGTGTGGTTTATTTTTCCAATTAATAACCATCACTTTAGTTTTGCTCAGATTTGTTCGTAGACCATTTCTGTTGGAGAAGTTGCTCGTGGTATTTAACAGGTGTTGTAAGCCAATTGGAGTGCGTCTAATCAGAACCAGGTCGTCTGCGTAGAGTAAGTTCGATAGGGGTAAACCGCCGAAGTTCGGGGCATGATGGTTGCACTTATCCAGTTCTGGCGAAAGATCTGCCAAGAACAGGTTGAACAAGATCGGCGCCAGCACGCACCCCTGCTTCAGACCCTTAGTTGTCGGGATTCTCCGTGATATACTTTCTCCAGCCCCTAGCTTGATTTAGATCCAGGTATCACTATGTAGTAGAATCATCTGGTTCAGAAGTTTGCTCTTAATTTTCATTTTGGAGAGTTTTGCCCAGAGTTTATTCCTATCAATACTGTCGAAGGCAGCAGAGTAATGTATAAAGCACAGGTATAACGGTCTTTTGATGAGTTTGGTATCGTCTATTAGGAGCGATAGTGCCAGTATGTTTGTCGTTGTGCCCATACTTTTCTGAAAGCCTGATTGATTAATAGGAATAGATGCCGTTTCCGATGCCCATTCTGTAATTTCTTCCAGCAGCAGCCCTGCGTAATATTTGGCATCATTATCTAGTAGTGCAACCAGTCTATAGTTTTCTGCGATGTTTTTGCTGCCTTTCTTATGTATCGGAGAGATGATGGACCCTTTCCACGATTCCGGTATTATCTCTGTTTCCATGATACGTGAGTAAAGTGGTAGGAGTTCAGATGCCCAGTAGTCTGGGTCTCGTTTATATAGGATCGGTGGTATACCGTTCGGACCAGGTGCGCCCTCGGTTCTGCCCTTTGCAATTCTGCTCCTAATTTGTTTTGATGTAAATACCCGTTTGGGCTCATCTTCTTGCATACGCGGGTCTGAGCCGGCCCTGCTATGCTCCAGGGGTTCTTGTGTGTTAGTTGAGTGGCCGCTATTGAAGTGATCCCAAAGGTATTTAAACCAGTCCTGTTCTGTAATGTGAGAGTTTGTTCCAAGTGCACTTGGATTCTGTAATCTCTTCAGTGTATGCCAAAACCTAGCGCTGTTTTTTGCTTTCGCATCGTAAAGGATTTTGGCCCATGCTATTTCTGTGCTTTTGCGGCGAGCTTCCCAGATGAGTTTTTCCTTGCTGTTTTTTAGTGATCTGAGCTTAGCTAAGAGGTTAGCGTCTGGCCCTGCCCGATGAAGTTCTCGTGTTGTTTTATTTATTCCTTTCTTTATTTGTTTTAATTCCTTTAATTGTGGTCCTCTCAGGAGACGGTCTTGCGTGGTCAGTGGTGGAGAGTGGGACCTGTGTCGGGCCGCAACCGCTCTAGTTACGTCCCTCCCTTCTTCATTTGTATGTAATGTGCCAAGTGTTTCAGTGAATTTGCCCCAGGATGCAGTTACATTCGTGTTATCCTTCTTTTTGTCCTCCCAGAGAGTCTTTGCCTCAAGCAGGAAGTTCTCCAAGTTAGAGATTTTGCATTTAATTCTTCTCAGGTTTGTCGTGTACTCTGTGCATAAGCGGACTGGTTGCTCAGTAGATGCGGTGCCATAAGCATCCAGAGTAATCTCTTGTGGTAGGTGGTCACTGTAGTCTGAGCTTCCTATCCTAAAGTTGACTATTTTATTGAAGAGGGAGTATGACGTGAAGGTATAGTCAATTGTTGTATTTGCAAGGGCGCTGTAGTATGTAACTGCCGGCGGGCGATCTCCCCGAAAACGCCCATTCAGTGCAACTAGACTCAAATTTTCCAGGTCCCTGAGGAGCTTCTTAGCTGTGCTAGTTTGCTTGCCCCACTTACTTGCTTCCTGATGTGGGATCCCCCAGACCGAGGACTGCTCTTCAACTATTTCGTTTCTTTCGTAGGGCCCTGTTAGAAGCATGATGAAGTCTCCTGATACTAAAAGGTTTGGGGTGACTTCTTCAAGTAGTCTTGATAAGACAGAAACCAGCAGTTTGGCACTAGTTTTTTTGTCCCTTGGGTGAAGGTAAGTGTTGACGAGTATTAGCTGCTGATTGTCTGCGAGACCTGTTAGTTCCAGCTTAATTGCTTGTATGCCGTTAGTTCTCGTCGTCATGTTAGGTAATTCCCTAGCAGTAGATATTGTTTTAATGGAAGTGAAGATTACGAGACCACCCTTTGGGTGACCAAACTTAGCTTCTTTGCAGGCCGGAAGGTGATAGGACTTGTACCCTTGGATTTGAAGAGGCTCAACCAGCCAGGTCTCTTGCAGTAAGATGAGGTCGAAGTCTTGAAAGTAAAGTAGAAAGTCTTTATCCGTGGCTTTGGACCCTAGTCCATTAACATTCCATGAGCAGAGCCTTAATTGATGCGTTTTGTTAGCTGCTTTTCTGCCCTGTCAGGTGTTTCTTAGTCGGGAGTTGATGGTTCGTGATATCCAGGTCCAGCTATTGTCGATCGTTTTGTTGTCGCCTATTAACCTAGGGTTCCAGGTGTTTGTTTCTGCGCTAAAAGCATCCTTAAGTACTGAGTAAGCTTGTCTCGTGGCGCCCATATTCTCAGGCTTGTGGCCGGCTTATGGCTGCAGCTCATGTAGCAGAGGTTCTGGGTAACCTATTACTTTCTGATGTTTCAATCTAATCCCCCAGGCATTGAGTTGTTGTTCTTCCCTCATTATTCTTTCTGCTACGACATGTGTTGCCCAGGTTGTTTTAGATATTTATTGGTGTGCCGGTTGTTTTTGGCAGACAAATTCTACGGACTCCAGGTCGCTTGAGTTTACTCCCGTTAAGTTGCTAATGCTGGTTAGTAGTCGCAGAATGTTTCCTCTATTCAGGATATCCCCTCTCCCTTTTGACTTATATTCCGGAATGAACAAAATTATCTTTGACTCCTCCTGTCGTGGGTACCTGTGGCCAGACCCTGCGTCTTGCGGCTCCTCGGTGGTCCCAGGATTTGTCAGAGCCGTTAGTGCTGATTCATCGGACGTTGACCTAGCGACGGCATTTGCTGTGTTAAATAATACAGAAGATCCACTGCTAACAGTGGGCTGGTTATCCATCGTAGTGCTTAGATTGAAGCTCCTTGCGTTCTTGTGACGCAACAGGTTTGTCTGAGTAGCTGAGGAGATCGTTGTCTGTGGTAGCAGCACTTCCTCTGTGCATGGATTCAGTGTCTTCTCCTCTTTCAAGCCATTTCCTTTGGTGGACTTTGGGGATGCCAGTGCCCTGTTTGAGCTTGGCAAAGATTGGTCTCCTCTTTGATTTCTTGCTGGTCCCAGAAAATACGATTTAATGGGAGCGTTTTTGGTGGTAATTAACTTATTTCTCCCTTTTCTTTTCTGCTTCCGGCCGTTTTTCTGCCCGGACCTTGTTTTTTCTGTCATCTCAGTGCCATGGGCTTGTCCTGATGTAGCATGGTCAGTGGTGCCTTCTTGCGCCAGCGTTATTTCTTGACGTTGGGAGTTTATTAACTCAATATGAGAGGGGTCCATTCCCCTCCCAGCTTCATGAACGGTTTGCGGACTTTTCCCATGGTACTGTTCAGCCCCCTTTTCTCCATGTGTGTCAGGTTTAGCCTCTCTCCGATTGATTTGTGTCTTTGGTCCTTGCATTTTGTGCAAGAAGCTAATGGCTCCTTGCGGTAATTCTTGATGTGATGATGTCGCTGGGTTATGTGTCTCCATAATGTCAACATGGGTTGTGGTCTTTGTTGGGGCTGCAGTTCTTTTTATCTCCTTTAGATCGCTAAGGAGCTCCCCCATAAGGATCGGTAAAGTTTCAAGTTTGTCTATAATGGCAGGGCAAGAGCAACTTGAGTGTGCAATTTGGGTGTCATCTTGTACTCTTTTGATGAGATTGCTAATTTCTGTCAATCTGTTGTCAATGTTTGAAACATGGACCGCCAGGAAATTTAGGAGAGATAGCTGAATGTCCATTTTATCTGAGTGATATTGCATGGCTTTAAGTGAGAGCTGCATAGTATTGAGGAGTGATCCCCATAGATCCTTTTGGCTTGTTTAGTGTTCCTCAGTTGGGGAGTCTGTTTGGGTTGTGATCGGTTCAGCCTGAGGTACGTCTGGCAGGTAAGAGGCTACCAACTTTGCCCATTCCTCAGCAGTAAGGTAGGGCGCTTCGTTTTTGTCGTCTTTGTGACTTCCTAAATCTGGGTTATTCTCCAGGGTATTGGCTTGTTCTTCGTGTGTATTTAGTCGGTGAGCCCGCTCTGCTGGTGACCCAGTGGAGTTAAAAAAAATCTTGGTTTCCCTTCCTCCGTGTACCCCGACTGATGCTCTGCTATTTCATTGTTCATTTGGAGCGATTTTTGCATAGAGCGGGTGGGCGGGTGGTGATCACCCTTTTTGCTAACCTTTTGATTCTGCAGATTTTGTAGGTCCTCTAGCCGGTATGAGGTCAGACTTAAGTTTGGAGCAATCAGGATATTTGGCTCTAGTGGAATGAACCACTTGTCCTGATTGATGGGGAATTTGATTTTTAGGTGATCGCCTTCCTGATCGCTAATGAGTGGTAGCGTTGGCAAGGTTGCCCATGGGCTCCATACTTTCGTGCCTTAAGGTCCACCCCCCAGTGTCAGTGCTTATGGCCCTCCTTTCTTTCCTCCTGTCGCTGTTCAGCCCTTTTATGTTTTGCAGGTTCTTGTGCTGGCTGGCTGGCTGGCTGGCTGGCGGCGGTGGCGGCGGCGGCGGTGGTGGTAGTGGTGCTATGTCTGTCAGGGGTAAGACCACTGGGTGCAATGGTGATGGAAGCCCTTTTGAATCAAAGTTGTTGCTGTTTAATATGCCCCGCGTCTTTTAAGAATGAAAATTTCGTAAATATTTTGGGCTGGAAGCTGGTATTGGGTATCTTTCCTGGTGTTACTCCTTTAATTGCCACCAATGTATTGTGTGCCAGAGGGGAATGAGGGGTATGAGGTCCTGCCAGGGTTAATCCTTTATCAGATTCGGACAGAATTTTGCTCTTTTTTTTCCTATTCGAGATGACGGTGGAGAGTGATCGCCTTTCTCTCCCTGACCTCATTTTTTTTTTTTTTTTTTGCTCTTCTTTGTGGCTCTTCTTTATTAGCTTGAATGTGTATTGAGCGAGGCTTTGTGGTATTAAAAAAAGATGTTATCAAGGGGATGCTTCTTAGAGCTGCTAGGATCTCTCTGTGCCCATGGGGTGGATGTGCTTCTTGTTTTGGACTTGATCTTAGTACCCTTGCTTCCCTGCCCCAGACCGTTCCTTCTGAGGTTACGGTTAGCCTGGATAGTCATGTGATTGTGATGCACTCTCCAACCCATGAGTAAGGTGTCTTTAGTAAAGGTCACCTGCAGCTCAGGGTCCAGAAATGGTGTGCCCAGCAACAAGTTTATGTTATTCTACCATTGGAGATTGCATTGAATAATGGGCTTTTATCAACACTAGTCCTTCCAAATGCCCCTCCGCTTATGACCAGTGCCTTACCATACACTGATGTTGGAAAAAGGGGTAGTACCCTTTGAAATGTCATCACCTTGTCTTTATTTTGGTAGGCTTTCCATGTAACAGAATGTAACATTCCTCCTACGAAATGGTTATATGTGCTGTGGCTCTAGAAGCGGCTTTTTCACAATGACTATGAACTCCAGCATTTGTAGTAGGGACAGTACTATCGGTGTGTGTTAAGACATTGTTCTTGGCTCCTGCTCTTTATCTGCCAGCCTTCCAAGTATGGGAGGATGTGAATGAAGTATCTTCTAGATGTGCAGCCCCACTGCTATGCACTCGTAAACACTCTTGGGACTGCTGTGACCCTGGGGAGAAATTTGAACTGGTGGTGCTGGCCACTTACCACAAAGTACAGGTAGTGGTGAAGCGTCAAATGTAAGGGGATGTGGAAGGTGGTGTCCTTGAGGGTAAGGGTCACCATGTGGTCTCCCATGCGAACTAACAGCATGAAGACCTGCACGGTTGTCAGTTTGGAATGCTCCGACATGCTGTAGCGATTCAACAGCCTGAAATTGAGAATCGGTGCAGGGTACCATCCTTTTTGGGATAGAAGGTACAGGAATTACACTACTTGGCCCCATTGGTGTTGAGGTACTAGTTTGATGGCACCTTTACTGCGTAAAGTGCCTGTACTTCCTCTTGCTACAGTCATAGATGGCCTTGAGTCTCTGGGTGCTGTTGAGGTGGTATTTTTGGTATGGAACTCCAAGCAGGGCAATTGAAAGGACCCACTTGTCTGAGGTTATTTACACCCACTGTGGAAGGAATAACCTGATTTGTCCTCCTCCATGACAGGTGTTGTATGATTAGAGAGAAAGGATGGAAAGTCATTGCTTTGAGGTAGCGGCATGCTTGCTAGAGCTGCCTATTCCTGTGCCTTGTCTGTTGCCACAGTAGCCACCCAGACGGTAGGACTGGAAGGTATGGCCCTCCTGAAGGGATGCTACTGATGGAATTATCTCCACAGTGTTGAAGGTACAGCTCTGGCTCCCCCGCTAGAGTGCTGTTTTCGAAAACCCGTTTTAGGAGAATATGTCTAGAGGGCAGCCATAGTTTTCATGGTGTTAGTATCTTTTTTTAAATCTTCTCTCGCATTCTGTCTACCTGTCGCCCCAAGAGATGTTCCCCCATCGAAATGGACATTGATGAGTTGTTGTCGAACCTCAGGGAGGAAGCCAGACACCCTTAGCAATGCATAATGGCAGAGAATAATACTGCTATTGACTTCCATGAAGACTCTATGTCTGAGTCTAGAGTGCACTAAATGTTGGCATTAGCTAAGAGCTTGCCTTCTTGAAAGAGCTTCCACCCTCTTTTGTAGCATGCCTCTGGAAGGTGTTTTACCAGCATCTCCATTTCTTCCCAGTGGTAATCCTCCATTGGATTGACACCCCCACTGCAATGCGCTTGACAGATTTGTTTATTTCCTTAATCCCCCTGGCAGGAGGTGGGGTGTCCCCACAGGCCTGAAACTGCAGCTCTTTTCCAGGCTGTAATGATGATAGTCCAGTGCAACATGGTCTCCAATATATGGTGGATTGCTAGGAGCAGGCTTATACCTTGGAGGTACCACTGAAACCTTACAGTTTCTTTAAAGTTTTCAGTGGCAAACCTTGTCTTGCCTTTAAGAAGCGGTAAATACTGCATCAACCATACAGTATTTGATAGTGTTTACAATAGGAAATCCTCCTCCACTATATGTAGCTCTACCGCATGATGTTAAGCTGCCCTTTGTATTACTTCATGTTGTGCAATGGTGTCTTCAGGAGATAAGGATAAGGCTCTAGGTCAGGCCTCTCCAACAAGTAGCTCGTGGTCTACTGGTAGCTCTCCAGCTCCCTATAAGTAGCTCTCCTGTGTGAAGTCCAGCCTACTAAATCAGAAGATTGTGCTTGATTGAATATATGTATGTCAAAACTAAAAAGTGTGTATACGAGAGGAAAATGGATGTATTTTGAGAACTTATAACCCTATATATGAAGAACAATGGTTGAAATTCCAAAATATATTTAAAGCTCATATTTGAATGCTAAATCATGTGGAATTGGAGCAACTTATTTCCTTGGTGCTAAGAGTATTGCAGCTATGGCTGTTATGTTATCCATTTACAGACATTCCAAATTGAGAAATACTTTTTATCTTATTGTGGCAACTCTGCCTGATGCACTAAGGTGACCGCTGCTGCTAAGCTTGGATACAGTGGCCAATAACAATCTTTTTTGAGGTGATCGTAATTACAGCACTAATATTACTGGTAGCTCGGGTGATTTTCATTGATTAGAATTAGATCTTAATGAAGAAAAGGTTGGAGACCCCTGCTCTAGGTTAATGTCTTCTTGTGGACCAAAGTGGAGGTCATTCCCATAATCCAGTAATGTAGGCTCGAAGTAGGGGTCTTGAAAGTCAGCCAAATTATCACAGTCTGAGTATATGTGGAAAGAGTGAACAGACCATTGAGGAGAGGATGGTCTGTGTGGTGACTAAGCTGTGTACTGTGTGTATGTGGTGCTGGTAAATGAGCAAGTGAAGGGCAGGCCTTACTCGCTATGGTGAGTCTGATTTTATCATCAAAGAATAGGTGTTCTGTTTACTCAAAGTGAAGAAGCAATAAAGATGCATTTAAATCTTGATTTTATCTTGTCACGTCTGCTCCGTGTTCATAGATGGTCAGAAGTCATATTACGCCTTTTTACAGTTACTTTTCTTTTTCTGACTGCAGAGTTCCAGGATTTTGTAAAGTGAACTGATTGACCTGCTGTACAAAAGTGTGAAATGAAAGGCTGCAGAGCGACCGGTTTTTCCTAACACACAACATTTAAATAGCTAATAAGCCAACTGTACAAACATTTCAAAATATATTTCAGTGGTTATGAAAGTGCATTTTTTATACTTCTGTGAGATGAAAAAAATATTTTAATAGAATGAAAACACTTCACTTGGTGGTGTGAAAATTATAAATATGCTTTCTGAAACCCAATTTTCACAAATTATTGTTTATAAACTATATAATTTTATCAGTAAAGCTGCATGTTAGCGAGAAGGTTTTTGGCCATTTCAATGGGGTGTTTATTGTCTGTAAATGACAATGCGCTACCACATCAATCTTTAGTAATATATTTATTAAAAGTGAGATTTAAACACCAATGGCAATGCTATTAGTAAACTAAGAGGCAAGTTAGGGATCATGTGTACCCTATATGTGGGCTAGGTTCTTATTATATATGGAGCAATGTTTAGTCTCTAAGAAAACAAAAATAGTTAGTTTTTTTCTACAGCAGAAATGCTGAATTCACATATTTGAAGGTGCACTCATGTGAGAATGAAGGAAAAGGCAGATTAGTAAAACAAAATATTTGCCTAGGATCACACAATTTGAGACCAGTTTATGGGTCAAGTACATTAGTTAGGTCGAGTAGATTATCAAAGTTACTCGACCCGCAGGTCTAGCAACACTTTCATGATTTTTCGAGGCCTAAAAGGTGCTGTGGGCCAATTGGGGGGTTCCCTGCTTTTCGTCGGTATGGGAAAGCAATGCAGCACCTCAAATATCTTCTTTTCAAAGGCTAACCTATTTCTGCAAGTGGTGTGGTATGTTGTGGCTCCTTAGCAGGTGGTGGGCATGCACGGATTCGTCTAGTAGAAGGATGTTTTTATATTTTGCACTGCCTGGTATCAGGCATTTCACCTAGCTCAGATGCCTCACTCGATTCTGATCTCAATACAAAGACTTTTTCAGTACTGATTTGAGTCTCTACTTTGAAATGGTCTTATAGTGGATTTCAACTCTGAGGGAAGCTGGTCTGTCCCTGGAGGTCGACTCTATGTTGGCTGGAGACAAGGCTTGGTGGCCATGCCTTGAGGCTTCTCTGGGTCCGAAGGGAGCTCTCAGTGCCAACTAGGCTCAGCGGCAGAACCAAAGTTCAGTGCCTCTTGTAACCAGTCTCAGTCCTTCAGGGGTGGTGATCAGCCTTTTGCTGGGATGGCTTTCGAGGACAATCCTCTGCTGTGGGTCGAGAAATACAGGGCTGTACGTACGGTCTATGTCCTGGGCTCTTAAAGTAGCTGTGGAGTTACAGTCTCTTCCTTGACATCGAAACCCTCTGTGACTTTGTACCAGCTAGACTGGTGGAATGCTCAATGTGCCCTTCCCTTAATGGTAGGCCCCCTCAAGATTCTTGGGACCAAACACGGACTGTGCATCAGAGGGTCTCAATGTACATCCTATGAAGATCCAGCAGTGCTCTGGGTGATACTGAATCACTTTTTTGTTTTTGAACTGCATGCAAGCAGAGATGGTTGACTCCTCATGTGCTGAGAACAGGCTGAAGTTGCACACCCAGTGGTGAACCGACCACAGGTTTTTACCTTGGCAAAATTGGAAGAGCGTTTTGACTTCTAGCAGTCATTCTCAATATGACCAGAGTCGTTAAAAGAAAAAGCCCTGGTGCAGTTCGAAACGGAAGCGATGCAGTCACCGTGCTACGTTGGATGAGGATCCTCGATGACTACAAGTGAAAGTAATGGAGAAATAATCAATGTTCCTGGAGTGCGAGATGAATTGTCCTGATTGCAAAAAAAAAACTAATCCGAGGTGGAGTCTTTGCCCTAGTGCATTGTGGGTTAAAGTAGGAGTCACAAGATATCTTGAGACATAAGGATTCTACTGAGAACAACAACTTGCAAATGTTTATGCCCAGCATTGCATGGCGGGAGTACACAGAGTATGTGTTTCTACAGCAGCATATACTACAAACATGATATTCTAAAAACTGTCTGACCCTTTTCTTTTGGAGCATAAATGTTAACACAATGTTCTCTGAAAGTAGGAGCAGATAACCACCTTGAGGCCCATCACATGTCTATAAGTGGAATAATGCCAAGAAATTGCGTGACTGGGGTCAAATGGTGATACCATTTTTTGAAGAAATCTCATATGTATGCTTAAGGCTGCTTCTTTTTTATGCACCTGAATGAAAGGTTCTTCCACTGATAACAGTGATAGGAGTTCTCTTGCTCTATCCTAGAAAGCAATTGCTACAAGAAAAGAGACTGCCAAAGCTACTACCTGAAGTGAGAACGAGTGCAGGGGCTCTAAAGTCCGGCTTATAAGTCTTGTTAGAGACAATGTTGAGATCCTAAGTAGGCACGTATAGTGCTGTAGGTGGAATAATTGTTAACAATTCCATGACTACTTTATTGACTGGAATTTTTCTGAACAGATATGTACTGCCCGTTTTGTAAGTAGTCAGCTATTGGTAACAAGTACATACAAATGGAGGCGTGCGCTAAGACTGCTTTCTTAAAGATATAAGGTATCCGATTATGTGTTATGGAGTTGCAGTGAGTGCACTTACAAGTGCTCTGACAGTAGCAAACAAAGCGTTTCTACTTTGTTGCATAGCATGCCTGTAATACGGGGCGGTGTGCTTCCTTAGGAGTAGTCAAACACTCGGGCAACAAGTTTAGATATCCAAATGCTAGGACTTCAGGAGCCAAATCACTAGATTGAGTGACTATGGACTGAGATGGTAAATTAGATCTTCCTGCATTGTCAACACGTTTGGGCAAATTCCGAGTTTGCAGTGTTGCTGTATAGTAATTTCAAGCAACCGAGATACCATTCCTGTCCTGTCCATGTTAGCGCAACTGAGATCAAGGCCATGGGTCCTTTCAACATTTTTGTACCCCTGCTGGATCAATGGACAAAAGATAGAAACATATGCAAATATCCCCGACCAATTGATCCACAGAGTATTCCCTTGGGACTGGTGCTGTGGAAACGTGGATATGAACAATGGTCATTTTTTATTTTGGACTGAGGCAAATAGATCCATGTCTGGTGTGACCCAACTTTAGGAAGACGAGTTGAGAATCCTGATATTCAGTCCCCACTTGTTTTCCTCGTTGTGCCTGCTGAGTAGGTCTGCAGAGATGTTGTGTTTTCCTTGAAGGTGATCTGCCGAGAGATGGATGTGGCGTTAAGGAGCCTAATGCCACATCAACAGAGTCCAATGGCACATTCTACATAAATAGGCATATTAGAATATTTTTCCCCACAAGTTTGTTGGGAATGCCTTTAGCACTAGAAATACTAGTTTTAATTCCAAGAATTGATGTGAAGTTATTTCTTTGCTCCATTTTCTTTGTATTATGAAGAGGGGTATATGTGCTCGCCCATCTCTGAAGGTTGGTGCCCATCTTAAGCTGTGGAGCTGCAAAGCATTGTCCTAGTGTGAGAGTGTATATGTTCCACAACAGCAGTTTGTGTTTGATTTGAGGAGAAAACAACACTAGGTACTCCTAATCCCCAGGTGCATGTATCCACTCCTAAAACTCCTGAAACAGATGCATCTGCAGACATGCATTAGGAACTAACCATTTGCATGAAGGCATCATTCTCACCATCATCGCCGTTCTCATGGTTCAGGAGATCATGACAAGAGGAAAACTGGAATCAGTTTCTGAGTAGTTAATTTAAACCTTTGGCAAAGCTTGAGCAAACTGAGGATTCAGTGTTGTGCCCAAATAATAGTGGGACTGCAGTTGCTAGATTTTTTGACACTGAAGACGAACCCTAGTGGGGAAGGCAGTGACACTGTGTGAAGAAAAGACATTGCTGAGCTGTGTTCCCATTTACCTGGCAATTGTCTAGATAATAGATAACGGCAAACAAACTTCCTCTCAGCAGAGGTGTGCTACTGGATCAGATTTTATGCTGAAAGGTATAACTGCATTAATAATGCTTTGCACCTACTTTAAATAAACATTACTTCTGATGAGGTAGAAGCATCAGGATTTGGAAGTAGGCGTTCTTTCCATCAAGTGCCTTTATTAAATTGCATTCTTGTAGAGCCTGCATCATGGTCTGGAGCACAGTCATCTTGAACTTCATGGTTTGCAGGAGGGTACTGAGGACAAGCAAATCCAATATGGATCTTTGTGTGCCTTCTTTGGTATTAGGAAGTACATGGAGTAGACTTCTTGATCCCTCAAATTTTCTAGCTCTTCTTCTATTGCTCCTGTGCTTAACAAGTGAACAAATATCTTCCAATAGTAACGGTATATGATCTTTAATAATGTTGTGCTTTCGTGAATGTATATTTGTGGTTAGATGTGGTTAGATGTGTGAACTCGGAGTAACCATGCTGTACCATTAACGAACCCCATTTGTCTGCTGTTCTCTAGTCCTGACTGCAATCCCTGAGCTGACCCTAAACTGGTTGTCTTGGTATCGCGGGATAATATGGGGCGTGTCTGGATGCGGCTGAAGCCCTTCTTGAAATAAAGTCTGCCACTTCTTTACTGCACCCTAGAAACTCTCCTGTAGAAAGACCAGGTTTTGGTTTTGCAGAGGTTTGTTGCTATTGTCCTTATTGTTGAAAGGACTGTGTGCCTTGATAGGGCTGTCTAGTGCAAGGGGCTCTTTATCATGTTCGCTGACGCTTGACCAGCTGTGGTTGATGAAGGGCATACAAAGACTTGATAGTAATAGTGTTCTTTTAAATCTCTCCAATGGCCTCAACAACATTTGGACCAAATACATAGGATCCATCAAATAGCAAATCCAATAGGTATTGTTGTACTTCCAGGAGGAAACCCAACACACATAGAAAGGCATGGCGACATGAAATAATGCACATCAGTTTGTATAAAATAACAATAATATACCTTCGCAAGCATGTTTTTGAGTCTCAGTTGAAAAGAACAAAAGCGAAATGAGATGTCCAAGGATGTTTGTATTATCTTAAATTGCATTAATTTCTCTCATAAAATACATGTAGTTAATTTTAAAGAAAATTTTTCAAGTATGTAGATGAGACGGAAGGACAATACACATTTAAAAACAAGATACTCTGTGGTCACATAAAAACATCAACCGTGGTGAGATTGTGCTCTAAAGTGCTTTAGATGTGAAGAAAATCTACGGTGGAATGCCCATCCATAAACATTTCTGGCACAAAGAGGGGGAAATGAAGGCGCGGGCCAGGGCCTATGCCAAAATCACAAGGCCTTCCTTATGTATTCCTCTGATAATCTGCATGCATGGTGCCCTATCACCCCTCTGGATTGCAGACACAGATTCCATCCCATGGATAATTCTAGGGAATGATGCTGTTGCAATTAAGTTTATGATGCCCAATTCTCCCACTCTCACCTGTAGTCGGCTTACGCCCTGCAGACAAGCTAATTTCACATTTTCAGCCTTAACTGTCGTTCTTTAGTTAAACAGAAGTTGAACAGTCTTAATTTCATTCTGGAAACTCCATTTTGAAGTCCAGAACTATACTGCAGCTTGCAATCTTACTAAAGATTGAGAAGCTCTTCAATTAATCCAACTTGTGTAAACACCCACACATAGCAAGACAAACACTTAAAACAATATTTTCTAATCTGATCACACTAAATATAGATCCCATATAAGAGTCATCCACAGAAACCTTGGTTCAATCATCAGTTGATAGTGCAAAGAAGTTGCAAAAAGCTTGTGCCCGCTTGGCCCAAGTTTTATGACCTTGGTACCAAGGCCGAATATAAAGCTGCTATTTAAGATTACCACAGGGTCATTAGGAAAGTGAGTCTAGATTTCTATGAAGAAAAAATTGAAAACTCTCAGAATTCTGCAAAATAACTTTTTCAAATGTTATATCGCTTCTGGACCCCTCACGAAAGGACCCATGTCCACCTGTCTCAGAAGAGAGGAGCAAAAAGCTAGCGGATGTCTTCTTCAAGAAAATTGCAGATATTTGAATATACTTTTCCTGGAAAATCCTCGAATGATGAATCAACTATCAAAAATCCCAGCATAGAGCCACTATGATCTACCTTTTTGCCTACTGATGCGGCTAACCTTTCAGAAACTCTCATCTCAATCAAACTAGTGTCACCATTCGCCCCGTGCCCTCTTGAATACTCAAAATGGGAAGCCCTGTCCAATTTCTTGTTCTGACTGATCATCTTAATTTATCGATCCCCTCTGCAACTGTTCCTCAGACATGGAAAATGCATCTTTCATACCTCTGCTTAAAAAACCTATGTTTGACACAATGAACCTGGATAACTTTCGTCCAATTTCATTCCTGCCACTGCAGGCTAAGATTTTGGAAAAAAACACTAACCAACATTTGTCAAAGATTCTTGAATTACGTAATCTCCTCCATTCTTCCCAGTCAGTTTTCCACCCTTATCATAACACTAAGTTAGTGCTCATTGGGGTCACAGAAGAACTTAGATTGACCCTGGACAAAGGGGGAATGATGTGCTCATTCTTTTACATTTGAGTGCCGCTTTTGACACTGGACCGCATCAGGTGCCTCTCAGGAGACAGGGGGAATGTGAGATTTGTGGTAAAGCCCTTCAATGAGTCACCTGTTTTCTGGATAAGGGTAACATGAACTTCTTGTCAGTGATCCTTTCCGGCAACGCATAAGCCATATGCTTACACTGTAACCCTGTAACGTTTGGCATTCCTCAAGGCTCCTCATTCAGCGCCCACACTCTATAATGTCTACGTCTACCCCCTTATGGACATTGTTGAAGCGTTTGGCCTCTCTATATTGTCATACTCAGATTATCATCTCCTTGACACCAGACTAAGGCAATTATCCCCCACATCTTAAATCCTGCATAGCAGCCGTAGCACAGTGGATGGGCATAAACTGCCTAAAACTTAATGGCAATAAAACTGAGGTTTTAATAGTAGGGAAACAGCCCAGCATCTGGGGATCCTTCTGGTGGCAGGAGACATTGGGTCTTGTACCAGGGCCTAAACAGGTTGCAAAAAATCTTGGTATCTGGTTGGGCAGTACACGTATGCTTGATCAGCAGATAAATAAGGGAGCTGCCTGCTTCCTCTGTCTCCTCAGATGTTTGAAGAAAATTCTCTGTCCTCTCCTGACCTCCACCCAAAAGAATATTGTTCAGGGGCTTATCGCTTCTTGCTTAGATTATGACAATGTGCTTTACCTCGGAGTGACGAAGACATAGTTGAAAAGACGCTAAACTATCCAGAACACTGATGCTCGTCTTTGCGGCTACATTCCTAAGCAAGCTCATATGTCATCACAGCTTCGGGACCTCCACTGGCACACAATTAAGAAATGCAGGACATTTAAAGCTCTATGTTTCACCTATAAAGCTATGGCCTAGACAGGACCTCACTTTCTCAGGCCCCTCGTGTGTCCTTTACAGTCCTGCTAGAGCCCTGAGCTCTTGCAATCCGAGACTGGTGCTGGTTCTTCGATTCATTCAGGGTAGTCAAGGGCCGCTTGCTTAAACACCAAGCATCCAAACTATGGAACACTCCCCTGCCCCACCTACGTCTCAGCTCTTGAGAAAAGATCTTTCGTAAGCAACTCAAGCCTTGGCTTTTCTAATGGCCCGGGTTCGGCTTATGCAGTTGTAGTTCTATTCCGCTAGTGCTGGGAAGCACTGTTTCGACAGCCATGCACATTACAAATTGCTAAAAAAGAAATGCGCTAAAACAGTTCCCAAGCATTCTTGTCTACACTGTTTAACTGCAAGATGGCGTAGAAAGCCCCCCTACAATCACAACAAGCTGACAGACTGAACAGCTTTGTTTATTGTAATATTGAGGAAGGCACAGATTACAAACTTGATGTATCAACTTTGTATACCATCAAGGACAGAATAGAAATGGTTTATTTTCTATCCCCCACCCCCCAAAATACTTTTCTCATACAACCTAGAAGGTGAGTATGTAGGGTTCAATAGTTGTCTTTTAAATGTGTTTCTGTGTCTGACACATTGTAGAAGTTGTTGATGATGGTCGGTACTGTCCATTCTTGGTCACAGCATAAAAAAATCCACTTTTTCCAGTTGCAACGCAGTTCTGAAGTCAATACGGACCTTTAGCATTGGCAGGAAAAAAATTACTTAAATTATGTCTGTGGGTTTTGACCAGTGGCAGCTCCTCCGCTCAAGCATCGTTTTATTTTTCGTTTGCCACCTCTGAGCTAGCTAGTGCATGGAGGGGCGGGGCATGGGAGAGGGGAGGAGGAATGCTTGTGCACTCCCTAAGTACGTGTATGTGTTTGGTCGGCCGTCTCAGGCCGACCAAAACACACATGTGCACTTAGGTTTCTCCAGCCCGGCTGCATTCAGCAGTCGGGCTGGAGAAACCCCACAGACTCCATTACCTGAGCGGAGCGTCTTTCCTGCCCGCTCAGGCCAATCCACGCGAGTAATTGGCATGGGTGGAGGGGTAGTCATAAAGGGGAGGGAATAGACATTTTGACTATCTGGAGAACCACCCAGCGTGCGGATGTTATCGACCTCCAGTGGGGCAGGTGATGGTGTATCCTGCCTCACACTGGGTGCCAATGATTGTCGCGGAAGGCAAACTATAGGAGCTTGGAGGCTGCAACTGCTAGAGGGGGGGGGGGGGGAGGGGGGATGGATGGCCAGACCTTTAGCTACCTGACCCATGGGGTGTGTGGGTGCCACGTCCTCAGCCACATAAAGAGTGAGAAGTCTGTTGGCCATGGTCTCTGAGCAGTTGGAGACAGCTGGAAACCCCTTCCTAGGCCACGAAAGGAGCGGAAGGCGGGCAGTGTTTGGTGAGGGTCCATTGAAAGGCCCAAGGACCTGGGCGTAGCTCTGCTTTCCTTGAAGCGCTCCAGCGCTGAGTCCACCTGGAATCCGAAGAGACAGGAGCCATCAAAGGCCATGTCCATGAGTGAGGCCTGGACATTTCCAGAAAAGCCAGTTGTCTTCAACCAGGCGTGGCGATGCAAGGCCACCGATGATGGAACCGCCCTGCCTAGCCTTTCAGCTGTATTCAGCCCACAGCGTAAAGTGAACTTAGCTGCATCCCTCCTGCCAGCAACAGCTTGAGAGAGTATGGTTCGGGCCTCCCCCGAGACCATAGGAAGCACCTGCGCAACAAAGTCCCAGAGTGAGTGGGAGTATCGGTCCAAAAGGCACATGGTGTTCACCGACCACAGTGCCAGACTGCTATTAGAGCAAAAAGAACAATTGATGGACAGAATGCAGAACAATGTCATACATTCACCCCAGTACAGAGATCTGGGCCTAAATCCATTGTTTTTTTCACCCCATGCCATTCCAGTTTGAACCCAGCCATATGCAAATCAGTCTTGACCCTGCGCCCAATGGGAACAGTCCAGCTCGAACTGCCAGACCAGGTCCTCACTGGACTGGAAACAAGCATCCTAGGACCGGTTTCGGGGTTTCACCCCTCATCAGCCAGGATAGCTTGACTACAGTGGCATGGAGAGCACAGGACCCACGTCTGGGCATAACCGTCCCACTTGGGGTGGCAATTGCAAATAGAACAATTGATGGACAAAATGCAGAACAATGTCATGAGCAAAAGAATGATGGATTTAACCCAGATCACTTGACTGGGGGTGAATGTTTTGATTTGTTCTGCATTCCGTCCATCAATTGTGTGTCTTTTGAGAATGCTAGAAGAGGACATCTTCTTCCCTAAGGTATACAGCCTCTTGAATTACCTGTCCGGGGCAGTGGTAAGGAATGCACTAGGAATGAATTTGGAAGTGGAGGCTTGGACCACCAAGCGCTCCGGGGTGGGGTATGTTGTAAGGGAACTGGGGTCCCCTGGGGCAGGACAATGGTGGCAGGCAATCAACCTATTCACAGGAGTTACAGTACAGGGCTTGGACCAGGCCCCAGTAGGACGTGCTTTAGGGCTTCGCTAAAGAGGAGATGCGGTTCGGATGAGGTGACTCGCGGCTGAAGCTCCTCACTCAAGATATTTGTCTTGACAGCCACAGTAGGTAGCTGAAGTTCTAGGGCCTCAGCTGCCCTCCCCACCACCATAGTGAATGAGGCTCCTTCCTCCGTAGTCACGCTAGGAAGAGAAACCAAGGTAGTATATGGAGAGGTGTTCAGTCCCCTGGAATCTTCCAGATCCTCACACCAGGTGACCTTGGTGAAATCTAGGGGCTGATATTTATCAGGGTTCAGTGGCTCCTCCCAATCATCTCCAAGTCCTAGCCCAAAGGAATAAGGAACAGGCTCAGGCCTGGGAGGTCGGGCCCCACTCAGCCCTGGAGTTGGTGTCAGACAACTCCCATCTGCCTCTGTTTTGGAGTTGGGGATGAGTATGGGGACTGCGCTGCCGGTGGGCGCTGGCGGCACTGGGGATGTCGGCAGTGGAGTAGGCGCCGGGGAAGGTCGAGGTGGCTCGATCAGCACCGCTCTGGATCCATCCATGGATCCAAGGGCCTCGAATGGTGCCCGGCGGGACAGGTGACAAACTTGCTCTCCAGAAGGGACGGGCCTCCCAAACTTGAGGTGCATGGCCTCATAAAATTCACATAGTTGGGTGGGGGGGTCGCTCGGCTCCAGAAAACTCGGGGAGGTCCAAAAATGGCCCTGGCGCAGGCTGCATCGTCTCGTCGGATGAATGACAGACGGGGTGAAGTTGAAGACCTCTTCGACATCTGACTCTTCTTCCATTTGTGGGACTTACCCAAACACCTGGATGACTTTGCCTGTGACAATCGCTTGGAGTGGTTCCGCGACCGATCCCGGGACCTCCCTCTCGACCGGCATTGAAATTGTTGCGGTGTACCACATCAAGTAGCAAGGAGCTTGAGGGACTGATCCCTCAAGGCCTTGGGGTGCATGGCGTGACAAAATAGGCACCGTGCACAACACTTCCTGCGCAGACAACGTTGACGCCACCTACCGGCGAGCAGGGGTACTGCACACAAAAAAAGTCTAAATCTAGTTTGACACCTGGGGATTATTCTAAGATAAGGTACCTCCGGCTGGAAGTCTCCATCAGGTTGGTAAGTTTTTACAAAAACATTACCTCATTGACAAAAGAAGAGTCTGTTATGACTAGTGCTATGAAATTTCTGGAGAAACTTATTGTTCTGCTTTTCATTACAGTATATTTTCAATAGATCTTATACCGGATTGAAATGTTACTCAAGGTTACTCAAGCTAGTTTCCTTCCTATTTCAATTTTTATATTTCAATGCATCTTATACACAATTGAGATGTTACTCAAACTTTGTTTCCTTCCTATTTCAAGATGTTGATCTAGAGTAATAAACATGTTTATAATTGAATCAATGGCTTTGTGACAGTCTGTATACAAGCCGTTTTTCCAGTTGACATGGCAAAGTGCTATGAAATTTTTCAACTGAAGATACTGGATTAATACAGTAATGCAAGGACTAGGGCAAATATCTCATTTGCAGGATTATGTCACAAGAAGGGCCGATAATTAATGTGGCCACAAGAAGAAATTTCAAGAAAAACATTGGCCAGGACAATGGTAATTATTTATTGATCAAACTATAAAACAATGATGAAACTAGGGTAAAAAAGTACAATCAGATGTAAATATTAGATCTAGGAATCGAACTTCTAACAAGTTTGATCTTTTACAGCTTGAACAAGTCCAAGAAAGTGCAAACTGCTGATCAATTTTATAGCCATTGCTCTGTTAACATGCTCATCAACTTCAAAGTACCTTGCAGATTCAAAAAAGTATAACCATTTAAATTCCAATGCTAAAGTAACATGGTAAGACTTAAAAGTGTTAAGGACAGTTCTGAATCAAAATGTGGGATTATTTGCTCATATGGAAGTAGAGTACTCCTAACAATTTATTGTAATGCACAATGTGAAATCAAATGTATCATCTAATCTCTTTGAGAAATGCCTCCACCAATAGAAAATGCCCTACAATCAGTGGTCACATCACTACTTTACACCCTCTTAAAAACTCTAGTCACAAGATTAGAAAAATGCATTTTGAAAGACAAATATTCCTATTCAAGAAGCACAGTTCCCTATGGCCATACAATGGGTAATACCAATGTGACAGCCCTAAAACTCAGGACGCTGAAATTCAAGGTGAACCAATTAAAATTTCGCTGTCCACAGAGAGTATATACCTTTCAATGGGAAACAAATGTTTCACTTTTTGTGGTGCCTCAGATGGATGATGATAATCCTTTGAGAACCCCATTTCCTGAATTGTGAAGCGGTAAAAAATATTTCCCATTACATTCCGGGCAAAAATACTGTTGTTAATCTGGTTCCATTGGGAAAACTCCTTCCACGCATTGTGGAAGATCCATTTCTCTGTGTGTCTTGTCATTAATAATCCTTTCATATTGTTAGCGGGGAAACAGTTTCTGAAGTGTGGAGCCTTTAGTTTCTCTTCATTGGAGATGAATACAAAGGTCATGCATGTCATGAAAGAAGAGTGAATGGTCTTGTAGATAAAAAGGTTATCCTTTTCAGACAAGCTCTTCACATGCTAAAAGAAAAAAAAATAACTCTCCTTCAGGTGTGAATTCACTGGTGGATTAGAACATTTAATGTATGAGTAAAACTGTTCACATGTACGTTGCACGGGAAGTAGATCTTTCCAGTGCAGATGGTCTCTCTGTGAATGCTAAGATACATCAGACACTGTGCAGGAAAACAGGTATAGATTATATGAAGAATGAGAACATTCTGAAAATGCCTTCAGAGTAGTCTTCTTATGAGTTAGCAGTGATTGCTGATTAACAATTTTCATACACTTATTCCATTCAGTCATTACTCAGTCAACTAGGACCTCAGTGTCACATATTTGTTCTTCCTTGACATGCATTTATTAAGTATTAGAGTTGATTACTTTTTCTCAGCTGTGCTGGTATAATGTGAAACACCAGAGCTATGTGCACATAGTCTGAAAAAGGTTAGCGGTATCCAAGTTAAGTTTAACAACCAGACAAGACTAGGGGGTACACAGTGCATTCCCAGTAGGTTGAGGGGAGACAAAAATGTGGGTTGGAGAAAGACCCACATAATGGTTGTGTTTTCCAAAAAGGTTTAGTTCTGTTAATGTAATGTAATAACACTCTTTGAACATCTAGTGTGTGAAGTACTCTCTTTGCTACCTAGTCTGGATTAGGAAAGAAGACTGGTAGTTCAATTGTTTGATTAGGTGAAAAGGCGATAGGAATTTAGGTAAGAATTTTGGATTAGTCCTAAGGACTACCCTGTCATTATATATTTGAAAAAAGGGCACTTGCAAAGTGAGCACTCAAATTACGCTAATTCTGATTGATGAGGTAATTGCCACTAGAAGAACAACTTTCCATGAAAGGATCTATAGTGGACATACATGCAACAACTCAAACGGAAAGTCCATGAGTCTAGTTAGTACCACATTAAGATTCCACACTGGAGCAGGTGGTGTTTTTTTGGAGGGATTACTCTTTTTAAACCATACATAAATGCTTTGACAACTGAGAGTCTGAAAAGTGATCATTGGTCCCTGTTTTGTAGCTATGCAGGCAAAGGCTGCAAGATGTAGGCATACAGATGTGTAAGCTAAGCCCGTCCTTTGTAAATATAGTCGATAACATACTGAATTCTGGACCATAGGTTTGATAGGGTCAATGTATTCTGTACTACAATAGTGTACAAAACTTTTCCTCTTCACAGCATAGCAAGCTCTGGTGGTTGAGTGCCCTGCCCCTCTAAGAATGTCCATACAGTCAGAGGGCAAGTTTAGATATTCAAATTCTAAGATTTCAGGAGACAGATTGCTATATTGAGTTGTCTGGGATCTGGGTGTCTGATTGCCTCTTGATTCTGTGTGAGAAGATCCTGCCTGCTGGGGAACCTCTCGTGCGGGACTACTGATACGTCAAGCCAGGTGGAGCACCACGGCTTCCTTGCCCATATAGGAGATCTTAGAATTAATGTAAGAGGGTTTGTTTAAGCTTCCTCGCCACATACGTAAGTAGTGGGAGAGACAGAAAAGCATAAGCAAATATCCCCGAACAGTTCATCCATTTAGTGCATTGCTTGGTGATCGTGGGTGATGGAAACTGGAGGCGAAGTTTTACCATTTTGCCTTTTTCTACTGTGACAAGGAGATCTATGTACGGTGTTCCCCATGCACGAAAGTATGGCAACAGGACCTGTGGGTGGAGTTCCCACTCGTGGAACTGTTGCTGCGTCCTGATTAGGAGGTCCGCTAAATTGTTGTCCACCCCCCGGGAGATATTCTGCCAGGAGGTGAATGTGATGTTGCATCACCCATTTCCATATGCTCTATGCTAACTGTGATAATTAAAGAGAATGGTTGCCTCCTTGTTTCTGAATGCAATGTATTGCTGTCATATTGCCTGTTTTTATGAGGACCATCTGGTATCAAATGTGTGTGACAAAGCATCTGAGTGCCAGCTTTACTGCTAGGAGCTCTAAGAAACTGATACGGTGTGACTTTCGTTGAGCAGTCCACATTCCTTGGACTATCATTTCCAACATGAGTGCCCCCCAACCTGTGAGTGAAACATTTGTAGTGATCATTATTTCTGGAACTGGGTCGATGAAAGCCCCATCTTTAGCATATTACTGCTGTTCCATCGTTGAAGGGAATGATGTACTGTGGGCTGAATCAACACTAGATCTTCTAGACTGCCCTCCGCTTGTGAGCACTGAGACGCCAGACACTCCTTTAAAGGGCACTTACATACCCTCACACGGGGTACAATGGCTATGCAATAGGCCATCCTGCCTAGGAGACGGATTACCATCCTGATGACTGGCAAGTGGTGATGTGACTGAAAAAGAGACAGTTGGCTTTGAAAATTGAGAACCCTCTGGGGTTTGAGATAAGCCTTGTGTGTGAGAGTGTTGAGAATTGCTCCCAGGAAGGGTTGTGTCTGGAGGAGTTCCAAGTGTGATTTGGTGGTATTGATAATGAACTCTAATCTGTGGAGTAGGTAGATAGTGGCCTGTGCGTCTTTTACAAATTTTTGTGCTCTTTATCAGCCAGCCATTTAAGTAGGAGAAGACCTGAATACTCTGCCTTCTAAGGTGTGCAGCCACCACTGCCAAACATTTTGTGAATACCCTTGGTGTTGTTGTATTGCCGAATGGTAAAACTTTCAATGAAGTCCACTTACCATGAACCTCAGGTATTTGCAGTGAGCGGGAAGAATAGGAATATGGAAGCATGCATCTTTGAGGTGGAGTGCTGTCATGAACTCGCCTTCTTGGAAACAGCAGGAAGGCATCCTGTAGGGTAACCATATGAAAATACTGCGATAGGATGCATCTGTAGAGAGGCCAGAGACCTCGTATAGGCCGCAGAGTCCCATCCTTTGGGATTAAGAAGTAGAGAGAATTCACACCTCTGCCTTGATACTGCTTTGGAACTGGTTTGATGGCCCCTTTGCAAGAAGCAACTTTACCTCCTCTTTCAGAAGGTGTAAATGCTGAGGACTGAGAATATGTTTGCGTGGGGGCATGTTTGGTGGGGTTGATAAGAGTTCAAGGCCATAACCATGCTGTACTATGGACAGTATCTGTAGGAAAGTGCCCCTTTTTGACATTGTCACCCCCACTTTTTGCCCTGGTACTGATGCTTTTCAACTGAAAGTGCACTGTGTCCCTGCTAACCAGGCCCCCAGTGCCAGTGCTCTTTCCCTTCAAACCGGTAAATATCTAATTGTAACCCAATTGGCAAGGACTTTAGCACCCCTGTAAGGCCCTAGTAAATGGTACCTCTGGTACCCAGGGCATGGGTACTAAAGAGAGTCCCTATGGGCTGCAGCATGTATTATACCACCCAAGGGAACCCACACAAAAACTGCATGCAGCTTGCCATTGCAGGATGTGTGTAATATTGCAAACCATTTTGAAAGCACAACATGGAACACAGGTGCTATGTCCATGCACATTGCATACACTATATGTAAGTCACCCCTACAGTAAGACTTACAGTCCTAAGGCAGGGTGCATTGTATTATATGTGAGAACATATCTACATGAGCAGATATGCCCCTGTGATGTCTGGTTCCATTGCTATGACATTGCAAGTAATCTAGAAGCCATCTTAAGCATATGTACTGGGTACTGTTCATTACGAGTTACCGATCTACATAATCAGTTCACTGGAAATAAAGGTGTTTGGTATCCAATACCTCGTCCTAATAAATCCACACTGATGCCAGTGTTGGATTTATTATGACATACACCCAGAGGGCACCTTAGAGATATCCCCTGAAACCCATCACTCATTTAGTGTACTGGCTGACTGGACTCTTCCAGCCTACCACAACAGATTTGTTTCTGATCCCCTGCCCGGGAGAGCCCTAGCTCTCAGAGGTCAGAAACATTGCCTGCTCTGGCAGGAGGAATTTACACTTCCTCCAGCAGGATGGCCTGTGATTTAGCATATCAAGGACAGAGGCTTCAAAGCCTCTGCCGCCTTTGATATGTGACACGGGCCTGCAATACGAAGAGGCCAGCCAGTCAGCACTTCTGCACCTGAGCCCCACAGCCCGAGTACACGACTTCTGCCAGTGTCTCCTTGGCCTAGGAGTCCCCATGAGCAGAGGCCAACGTTGGGTTCTGCCGAATTTGTCCCCAAGTCCCCCCTTGCAAACTCTTGCTTTGTAAGGTCCCTTTAAATTGCACCGCGTAGCGCTCAAGGCTACCAACGCGATCAGCCCTTCTGCAACGGGCACCCCAGGGTAGTGCGACCCAAACTGCTGATTTGTTTTGCTTCTATTTAAATCTTTATTTGCATCAAACTTCTGAATTACAGAATAAAGGTCAGAAATGTAATTATGAGTAGAGCAAGAAATATAGGACAAATCCTGAAGTGCCATAAGCAATGGGGGGAATGGGTGAAGGGGGGGTGCTGCTGGTCCACTGAGGCGCTGTGGTTCAGTTGAAGAGCCAGGTCTTGAGGTCCTTCCTCAATTGAGGCAGTGACGGTGACTGCCTGAGGTGGAAAGGCAGGGCGGATACGTGGGACAGTAGCCAGGGCCAGTTGGGCACAGTGGAGGTCTCTGGTGGGTACATGGAATGCAAGGTGGTGGTTGAGGTACGCAGTCATGTAGGGCTTTGTACGCGTGTGTGAGGAGCTTGAAGGTGATACTTTTGTTCACCTATTGGTCATATCAACATACTATACATACAATGAAATCTTGTTTTCATTCATGTGGTACCTTTATGTTGTCAAATTGGTTAAGGTGGTCTCATATTCTGTGTGAACAGCAGTTCTTGCAAGTCCTTCCGTGTTTCTCAGTCTTCAATCAAAGTGTAATTTTTCCTCCGTTGTAGTGAACCACTCATCACAGTCACTCAACCATTCACCTATCTTCAATGGTTCAGAGATCAGCCATGTTATGACCACCCTGTGCCTTGCCAGACCTTGTGCCAACAACACAGCTCTTTTATTTTACTTTTGGCTTTGGAAAGTGTAATCTCTAGAATGTGTCTCTTTGGGAATATGTTATTTTAATTCCCACAGTATTCTTAATCCCATTACATATTCTTACAGTATTTTTCAATATACAAACATTCCATTACCATATGGTAAAAACCATTAGCAAAACAAATAGGTCTTGGTTTTTTCATGACCAAGCATCGGCAAAGCCAATAGTTCTGTCTTTGTTAGTAGTTGGGCAACTTTAAGAGTGCCGATTACAGATGTCCTAGAAAGAAAATAACATAATGAGGCCTCATTTTGGGATACAATATAAGGAAGTTGGCAATAGGACCCCTTTGTTGAATAAACTACATTAGTTAAGCAGTACTCCTAAAGAACTGTTATGGAACAGATTCAGACCATCAAGTGTGTGTTGTAAGGGGTGAACCTAAAAGGAATCAACAGCACAACACTGCATACTAGACACTTCAGACATTGTGCCATCCTCGTCAGTGCATCTGTAAGAATGCCTATGTGCGAACAACAAAAGAGATGTAAATTGAACAAGATGTTGTCATTGAAGCAAAGCACAACTGATAAACACAAGGGTGAATAGTAAATATCCTCAGACTATCAAAAAGGCAAACAGAATGCTCTTCCTAAACAAAAAAAGCCATTAACCATCCACTAAAATATCAGTAAATAGATCTAACAACACACACTGACAATGAATTGCAAACTACATGTCATGTGAAAACTGCAGTCTTTGAGTCCCATTACCAAATCAGGAACATTAGTGGGTCACTGTAAATTCCCATGAAATGCCAAAGGCTTGGTGGACATCGAAACAATGGCAAATCAATAAATATACAAGAAAATGAATGGCTCACCCAAAAAACTTCTTTTTATACACACTCTTCTAAAGAAATTTTCACATGATGTCTCAAACAAATAAAGCAATCTGTAGCAAGACAAGTGGCTCCCCTCAAGTAACACTTGGGGCAGATGTTCTGTCTGGTGCTGTCCGTGGTATGCAACATAAGTAGTGTTGTGCATGTCCTATGCAGCAAATACATTTTATACATCTTACATTTGGCATTACCAGACTCTTAACGGAAATGCAAAAGAGAGAGGCCCTGCTACTCCCACAGACAGGGTTCCGTATTAGGCTTAACAGTCACTGACATTGGCCAAACTTTGTTCTTTTTTGTCTCTTGCATTTCTTCCCCATATTGCTTAAAAGAGCAATTTTAGGGTATCGTCTCTTCCCACCCTACATGACTAGGTTATCAATTTTTACTCAAAGACAAGTCTGTTAATTTCACCAATGTTTTTGATTTGCTATAATCTAGATGGAAAGATGCTTGGTGACCCTCTCCTGCTTAATTTAATTATGGTCACACCTAATCTGTCTTGTGCCTTCTCAAATGGGAGAAATTGCTTACTGATGAAGAGATACCCTGTTTTAACCAGCCCATCCTCTTCCCATGAAGCATAGTTCATATCCGGCCTATTCCCTATAAGAAGGTGTCTGGTGCATAGGTGTCTCTCATACATATTATTTTGTTCAGCCGGGTCCGCCAGTCCGGAACAATTCTTACAATGTACGGGCAGTTCCTGTCAACTAATTCTTTCCAAAATAAGAAGTTCCTCAGTTCTAACTCTTAGTGCAGCGCACATTTTATTTGTTTATCATGTCTAACCCTACATTAAACCATGCCACTATATGATGTAGTTGGGGTACCAAGTAATAACTTTCCATGTGTGGGAAATGAAATCCCCAGGCCTCTTATCCCCACTCCATTATCAGTTACCTGAGTATCTTGTGCAGTAAAGACCTCCTTACGGTAGGTAAACATACATATCTGGAATATATACATCTACATCTAGGAAGCAACTCCATTGTAGCTAACACTATTCTCTACATCAGGGAGAGGGGTGGCATCATAAAGAACTCTTTTCATTTTTGTACCCACCCCAGCACTATTTTAATGTTCAGTTTACATTTCATTTGTTTGGTCTTCCCCACTATGATTCTAAGTACCTGATTCCCACTTGCATCTCCTGACTAATGCAGGGAGTGAAACTCTCTCAATGTACCTCATAGCACCCACTCTCCGCCGCCTCAGTTATTACAATAAGGACGTATTGCAGTTAAGTTTGAGACAGGAGATGTCACACATTTTCTGAACCACATGAAACATTATATCAGTGGATATCTCTGCATTTTGTAAATATATCAACCTATCATATTGAAAAAATATGTTCACTGTCTCCTATCCTTATGCCACAATTCTGCAGCTGCTTAACATGTACACATGCAATAGGCTCTATTGCTAGTGTTAATAACAACTAGGACAATGGCCATCCCTGCCTCCTTCTACTCAGCCCTTACTTTTCTGAAACAGCTGAGCTAATCTGAACTCCTGCTACGAGGGAGATCTACAACATCGTCACAAAGAGAGCACGTGTGCGTGTGTGTGTGCACGTGTAACATTCCTGACATCTCAGTGTCCCTGTGAAATCACTGTCTAAATACAGTTAGCTGATATTTTTCCAGCACACCCCCCCCCCAAAATGGTTTTTAATCCATTTTCTTTCCTTCTAGCTAACTGCTTAATTGCCATGTGTTGCATCTTTCTCCATCTCCAACATCCACTGCTCACCCAATTGTATTTTACTGTCTGCAATTTCAGGCTAAGTTTGTTCCAAAAAAAAAATTACTTACACTTGTCAAGGATCTTTTTGGTGGATACTCTATCTACCTGCAAATTACTCACTTTTGTAATATCCCTTTTAATATCCATAGATGCTAGGCTAGATCTGGATATTTTTGCAATAGCTCTCCTGCGCCGGCAGGTGGTGTTTGCTCCATCTTGGCACCTGTTACTGCACAGATGTGAAGTCAATGGAGCCATATAGTGCCATCTGGATTCCCGATATCAATTCCTTGGCCATATTTCCACGCTCTCAGTGGCAAGGACAAGGTCATGAAGGTGTAGGCTCTGATGGCTGGGATGCATAATCTGCCGCTCTGAATGCGAGAGGAGATCTGATCTGAGCTGAAGCAGAGGCTGGGAACATGGAGAGGTTCGGAAGGTCTGCGTATGACAATGCTCTTGGTCAGACCAGATCAATCAGATGACTTGTGCCCGGTCTTGGCACAGCTTCCTCAACCATACACAAATGACCTGATTACATAGAACACTACAAACTTTCAATGTGATTTAAATTTCAAGAAAAGGGGCAGTTTTGCACTCTATCTGGCCCTAGGTCAGGCTCCGCTTATTTAACAGTCGGCCCAACTCAGAGTGTTCTGCGTTCTAAACATTTAGAGTTTGCCAACCCACCACACACAGACTCACATCAAAAATAGAGAGAAAAAAGGTGTGAGAGGTCAGAAAGAACCTCACGTAAGCATCACCCAAGGAGCTACTGGTTGGTACTCACCAGTTGGCTCACGTTATCATCGGTAACTTTCATGACCAAAACAGAAAAGGGAAAGTGAGAAATTTATGCCCAAATCTTAAGGTTGTGTGAGAAAAAGGTGAAGAAAGATATAGATATGGTGTCGATGATTATATCATCCATCAGCCATCTGGCCCCCGTAACATGAAGAAAGGAAAATGCTTTTCTAAGCTAAAATGAGTTGTGGCTCACTTTCAGTTATACATACTTTATTTTTCACAGTGACCCCACTCAGGTTAAAAAAACGGCATGTTTAGACCATTTTAGTTGGAACGGCCAACATGTTTCATTGCCTTGCAATTTTTGGCAATTTCATCAGGGCTCAGGGACGTATCTCCACCTTGCTGATTCTTCAAAAACAATCTGTGGTGGTTGACAAACAACATAAAAGAAAGATAGTGCCAAACATGTAAAAAACACATATTGAAATAGTATTTGGTGGCAACCTTGCCACACCATTCTCTCAGCAAAATGTGCATAGTTTATGCCATAATTACCCAGTGATTGCCAGGTGGACTCCTACCAGCAACACACTCATGTAGGGGAACAAAAACTAATTTTAGCTACGTTTCCCCATCAGGTAAACTGCAGCCACCAGTCATCAGCCTGTGATTACATACATGTATTATTCAGCCATCATGAATTTCTAGTTGTGCCAATGTTTCGACATTTCTCTTGTGTTCTCAGAATTGCCATCTGAATGCCTTCTTTAAGTCTCTAAATATGTGCAGATAAATGAGAGCCCCCAGGCTCTTGCCTGATATGTGCATCATGAAGCCAGAAAGCTATTCACTGGTCACCCAAACCCGCTTCGTACTGCTCGGGTCATGCGCTACACTCACACTTGTAAGGTTGCGTGTAAGAGTAAACGGGCGAGACATGCCTTTCCTAAACCCGCATCATACCACTCACCGCTTTACCAGTCTTCTGGGCTCCGACCTTCTCCTAGACGTCGAGAAAGCTTGTGCGCCCGGTGAAGTACGCGTACTGTGACCTGGAAGAGGACCGGAAGACCCACCCGGGTCACCGGCCTGCACCAACCAATAGCGTGAGCTCCGGAGTCTGTTCAATGCCGTCCGCCCTTGTGCATAAGACAGAGGTCTAAACTGGGCGCCATCTTTAAATTATACAGCTCCCGTTTGCATTACAATCAGGTTTGACTTTGCCGGATGGATTAAGCGTTCAGTGGACATTTGACCACAGATCAACACCTGAGGAATCAAGGGTGTGGAAGAAATACAGAGTGAAGTAGAAAATTCCATGTCAACCGAAAAGCATCCCCAAGGCTCCTTGCAATGGAAATTAGATGGCCCAAACTGTGAGCGGTATTCATTCTTGCGAGTGGTTACAAGGTCCAACTGAGGAGTGCTCCTCAGGGTAAAGATGTCCTGAACCAATTCTGGGTGAAGACGCCACTCGTGGTCAGCAAGATTCAGACTTATGGAGCAAGCCAGATGGTTGGAGACCAGACTGATGCCATGCACCTGGACCCAGGCACAGTGTCTCAGAGCTTCTTAGAAGAAAAAGTGAAAATGAGACCCCACTTCTCCATGCTTGCAAGTTGGCTGTCAAAATTTAGATCAACCAACTACAACAGGAGGGCAGGAAGGCCTTCAAAGCTAGGATAATTACCCACAGCTCAAACAAAATGATGTGGAAGTTTTGCACATCCGGAGACCAGAGGCATCCTATGTTCAGTTAATCTAGCTGTCGTCCCCACACTGGTGGAAGCATCCATCACAATTGTGCCCACTAATGGTGCTAGGCAAAAAGTTCTACTCTACTGATCAAAGGAAATCTGTCATAGTGTATGGGGAAATCCTGATGAAGTCCATCAGATCACCACCAAACTGGAAATACTGCAGACTGTGACATTGCTGCAGAACCATCACGTGTCAGCGTGCTTGAGTGATCAGCAGGTTGTAATGAGATTCCAGACCTGCAGATGGGAATCACCTTAGTGAAGGCACAGGATGCCAATGTTAGATTGAACTGTAGAGGAACATAAACCTTTAGCGGCAGAGCCTACCACAAACCACAGGTACTTCCCTGTGTGGCTTCAGGATCAGAATGTGGAAATACATGTCCTACAAATCAAAGGACAACATTTTGTCTTCCAATTCCAGCACAAAACACACATAAGCCTGGGACAGCATTGTGCATTTCGTCTTGCAAAGGTAAAAGTTCAAGAACCTGAGATCGGAATCAGCTACAAATCACCACACTTCTTGAGAACCCGGAAGTATTGAGAATAACATCTCGGACCAATTTCGTGACCTGGGATATACTCCACCTTCCCTTTTTGCAGAAGTGCTGCAATCTCCTGCTGGAGAATGAGGGCATGGTCTTTCAATTGAAGGGACTGAGGGAGGGAGATGGGAGTGGGCGTATACTGGAAAGGAAGAGCACAGTCCCTTGCTACACTTTGTAAGTCCCACTGGCCCGCAGTAATAGCCTTCCAGGCCTGTAGATATGAGGGAAACCGTGGCACATTGTAAGGAAAATGCTACTTACCAGTATGCATCTGTTCTTGGCATGTAGAGCTGTGGATTCATATACTGTGCATAGATCGCCATCTGGTGTTGGGCTCGGATGTTTGCAGTTTGTTTTTGTTCGAAGAAGTCTTTGTAGTCACGAGATAGGTGACTCCTCCTTACGATGATAGTGCGCATGGGCATCAACTCCATCCCCAGATTGTTTTCGCCATAAAGGGTGAAGATGGAGTTAGTAAGAAATAGAAAGAGATGTCCATGTGTGATGTATCTAAGTAAGATAACACTGCAACAGATAAAGGTACCCGGGGAGGCGGGTGTGCGTATATGAATCTACAGCTCTACATGCCAAGAACAGATGCATACTGGTAAGTAGCATTTTCCGTTCGAGGCATATGAGCTGTAGATCATATACTGTGCATACACTATACAGCAGTTTTGTTTGTGGGGGTGGCTAACCTGTATCCGGTGCAGTGGTTTGAAAGAGTGTTTTTAAGACAGCCCGGCACACATTAGCTTGTTGTTTTGCTTGCACATCTACACAATAGTGTTTTGTAAATGTGTGCGGTGTAGACCAAGTTGCAGCTTTGCAGATGTCGTGTAAGGGAATGTTCCCTAAAAATGCCATAGAAGCCCCTAGTTTGCGTGTAGAATGAGCCCTAGGGGGAACTGTTAATGTACGTTTGGCTTTGAGGTAGCATATTTGGATGCACTTAACAATCCACTGTGCAATGCCTGCTTTTGAAAAGGGATTGCCTTTATGAGGTGGGGAAAAAGCAACAAAAAGTTGTTTAGTCTTTCTAAAGGACTTAGTTCGTTCAATGTAATAGAGTAGTGCTCTTTTAACGTCTAGCGTATGAAGAGCCCTTTTTGCCACTGAGTCTGGTTGAGGGAAAAAAACTGGTAGTTCAACAGACTGGTTAAGATGAAAGGCAGACACAACTTTAGGTAAATATTTTGGATTAGTTCTGAGAACCACGTTGTTATGATGAATTTGCAAAAATGGTTCTTGTATGGTTAGTGCCTGTAGCTCACTCACTCTTCTAAGAGATGTGATGGCTATAAGGAAGGCTACTTTCCAAGTGAGGAATTGTAGTTCACATTTGTGCAAAGGTTCAAATGGTGGGCCCATGAGCCTTGTTAGGACGATATTAAGATTCCACACTGGAGAGGGCGGAACTCTAGGGGGAATTATTTTTTTAAGTCCTTCCATAAAAGCTTTAATAGTGGGGACTCGAAACAAAGACAAGTGTTGTCTGTTTTGTAGATAAGCTGCTATTGCAGCTAGATGTAGTCTTATAGATGTGTATGCTAGGTTACATCGTTGTAGGTGTAATAGATAGCAAATAATGTTTTGAGTGGAAGCGTCTAGTGGATTGATTTTATTGTTTGTACAGTAACTTACAAATCGTTTCCACTTTGCTGCGTAGCATGCTAGTAGTAGGACGTCTAGCCTGTTTAATGACGTTCATGCAGTCTGGCGGGAGATTAAGGTAGCCAAACTCAGACTTCAGGTGCCAGATCGCAAGGTTGAGTTGATTGGGATCTGGATGCCTTATCTCTCCATGGTTCTGAGTGAGAAGTTTGGGAGAGAGGTGTAGTTTTTGATGAGAAACTACTGACATTTCGAAGAGTGTTGTGAACCAGGGTTGTCGAACCCATGTGGGAGCAACCAGGATCAGTGTGAGGGAATGCTGTTTGAGCTTCCGAACCACTAGCGGAATGAGTGGGAGAGGTGGAAAAGCGTAAGCAAATTTCCCTGACCAGTTCATCCATATCGCATTGCATTTGGACAATGGGTGTGGATACCTGGATGCGAAGGCTGGGCATTTTGCGTTTTGGTGTGTGGCGAACAGATCTATTTCTGGGTAGCCCCACATTTGAAAGAATGGAAGAAGAACTTGAGGATGAAGTTCCCATTCGTGGATCTGTTGTTGTTGACGACTGAGTGAATGAATGAATGAAATTGTACTTGTATAGCGCATGGCTACCCTGAGGCCTCCCAGCGCTGTTTGATAGAAGAGTAGAGGAAAACAGAAGCCGTGATGTTAAGGGACTGTCTTAAAGAGGTAGGTTTTTAAGAGCTTCCGGAAGGCCAAGAGGTTGTTGTCCTTACGTAAAGTGGGAGGAAGAGTGTTCCAGATCTTTGCAGCATTAAACGAAAAGGAGCGTCCACCCCACCTGGATCTTCGAACTTTAGGGGCGGCGTAGATCCGCGATTTGATTGTGTACTCCTGGGAGGCGTTCTGCCAGGAGATATATGTTTTGTGGAATGGCCCATTTCCATATGCGTTGAGCTAAGTGTGAAAGTTGTAGAGAATGTGTTCCTCCCTGCTTTTGTATGTAGTACATTGCTGTCATGTTGTCCGTACGAACTAAGAGAGATTTGCCTACTAGATGGAGTTGAAAGGATTTCAATGCCAGAAATATTGCCAGTAATTCCTGGTTGTTTTTGTGGAATTGTTTTTGTTTCGTAGTCCATATGCCTTGAATGGTAAGGTTTTGGAGATGAGCTCCCGAGCCGGTGAGCGATGCGTCTGTTAGCACTACCTGTGGAACCGGGTCGAGTAACGGCCGCCCCTTGGAAAGGTTTTGTGTGTTCCACCAGTGCAGAGAGCGATATGTGCGGCTGTCCACAAACACCAGATCTGTTAGCTGACCTTGAGCCTGGTTCCACTGTCGTGCTAAGCATTCCTGTAGAGGACGCATGTGGAGTCTTGCATAAGGAACGATTAGAATGCAAGAAGCCATCATCCCGATTAATTGCATGAACACTCGTGCTGGTAATGAGTGTTGAGGCTGAAATTGTGATATTAGAGCCTGTATGTTGCGTATTCTGACTGGGTTGGGGTATGCTAGAGCTTTGGAAGTGTCTATTGTAGCTCCTAGATACATTTGTGTGTTGGATGGTTGAAGGTGGGACTTGGTGAGATTTACGGTGAATCCCAAGTTGTGAAGCAATTGAATTGTTTTTCGGGTGTGGTGAACGCAGCTGCTGTGTGACTTGGCTTTTATGAGCCAGTCGTCCAGATATGGGAACACGTGAATGCGTTGTCTTCTTAAGTGAGCCGCAACTACTGTGAGGCACTTGGTGAAGACCCCGGGTGCTGTGGTCACCCCGAAGGGGAGGACCTTGAACTGGTAGTGCTGACCGTCTACCAGGAACCTGAGATATTTTCTGTGAGCTGGATGAATGGGAATGTGGAAGTAGGCGTCCTTTAAATCTAGAGTGGAAAGAAAGTCACCTTGTTGAATCAATGGGAGCACCTGTTGGAGGGTGACCATGTGGAAGTGATCTGACTGAATATAGAGGTTTAGTGGTCTGAGGTCCAGTATTGGCCTGAGAGAGCCGTCCTTTTTTGGAATTAGGAAATATAGGGAGTAAACCCCTGTGCCCTGATAAGGCAAGGGGACTGGTTCTATTGCATGTTTTGTAAAAGGGAGAGAACCTCTTGTTTTAGGAGGATCAGATGTTCTGATGACATTGGACGATGCTTTGGAGGGATATTTGGGGGAGTGGAGGTGAGTTCCAGCCAATAACCATGCTGGATAATTTGTCTTACCCACTTGTCTGTTGTGATGGTGTTCCAAACAGGTAGGAACTGTGAGAGACGTCCCCCGACAGGAGTGGAATGGTCGGGGGGTAGTGAAGGGAAGTCACTGCTTGGTGTTAGGGGAACTGCAGGTGTTGTTACCTCTGGCTCTTCCCCTATTATTGTTCCCTCTGTATCCTCCCCGAAAATATCCTTTGGGGGAGGTAGATTGATTGGGACTTTTGTAAGACAAGGAGGGATTTTCTGATGATATTGTTTTGGAGCCACCCCTGTAAAAGGAGCGGCGAAAAGAACCCCTGTTGGAAGGGAGTTGCAAGGCCCCCATGGACTTAGCAGTCTTTCTTAATTTTCTCCAATGAAGTATCGACTGTAGGTCCAAAAAGATGCTCTTGATCGAAGGGCTGATTGAGTATGGTGGTTTGAACCTCTTGCTTGAATCCGGAGATTCGAAGCCAAGCGTGCCTACGCAGTAAAATGCTGGTGTTAATGGCATGGGATTCTGTATCAGCCGCATCTAGGGCACATTTTATGGAGATGTTAGTTATCAGTTTGCCCTCTTGAATGAGTTCATTGGCCTTGTTTTTGTGTTCGTCTGGTAAATACTGCATCAATTTTTCCAGCTCGACATAGTGCGCTCTATCATAGCGCGCTAGGAGAGCTTGCGCATTGGCGATGCGCCAATGGTTTGCAGCCTGTGACGCAATCCTTTTCCCTGAAGCGTCTATAAGCTTTGACTCCTTGTCAGGAGGAGGGGCGTCGCCTGTAGCCTGGGAATTAGCCCTCTTGCATGCATTAGACACAACAAGAGAGTCTAAGGGTATCTGGCCTTTTATGTACACCGGGTCTGTAGGAGCTGCTTTATATTTTTTATCCACCCTTGGTGTAAGTATTCGGGCTCTAACAGGGTCTTTGAATACTTGTGGTGCATATTTTAACAAGCCTTTTAGCATAGGCAGGGTGTGGGTGGATTTTTGTGAGGGTGCGAATGTTTCCACTAAGAAGTCCTCTTCTAGGGGATCAGTGTGTAGTTCCACCCCATGGTAGTAAGCAGCCCTATTGATAAGTTGTGCAAACCCAATGTTATCATCGGGTGGTGATGGCCTGGAGGGATAAAGATCAGGGTCATTGTGGAGATCCGGATCTTGATCATAGTCATCCCATGGGTCTGGGTCCTGTGGTATGTTCTGGTCGTCATCATCCCCTAGTGTATCCCCATCCCCATCATCATCATCATCATCATCATCATCACCCTGTTGTGGCACAGGTGAGTGTGTAGGTGATGGTGAGTTTGCTGGTGAGATTAATAAGTTAGGATCAGGAGGAGGAGGAGGAGAGGGAGGTATATAAGGGGGAGAAGGGTTAGTACCCATGTCCTTGCGTTTCAGAGGTATGGGAGGATCCTCTGGAAGGTCTAATTTCCATTTTTTAGGAGGTTTGGTGAGGAGTTTGCCAGTTTCGGGGTCAATACGCAGTGTTTTCTGCTTTGGATCCGAAGATTCTAGAAGAGAATGCTCTGTGGGTGGCGTGTCTGGTTTCGGCGCCGGCAGCTTGGCCATAGAATGTTCCTTAACGGGCTTAAGCTGCGACGATTTTGTAGGTGTTTTCTGCTCCGAAATCTTTTGTGAGGGAGTTTTGGGATCCAACATTTTCTTCGGCTCCGAAGCTTTTGGTTTGTCTTGCTTCGAATCCGAAGCTTTCAGTTTGTCCTGTTTCGGCTCCGAAGCTTTGTCTTTTGGTGGCTTCGGAGTCGGGGTCTTTGGCGCGGAAGGTGTCTTCGGTGCCGGCAATGAAATGTGGGGCACCGGCTTGGCTTTAGGCTTCGGTGCCGAAGGTGTATGTTCGGTGCCGGAATGGGGCCGACTCGAGCCAGAGTCTGAAGGCTTTGGTTTCGGTTTCACAGGGGGCGTCTGAAGTTTGAACACAGTGTCGACCTGAGCCCGAGGGCGAAGGTGTTACCGGAGCCTTGGGTTTGGTAGCGGGCTGGGTAGTAGTACTCACTGTCCACTGAGCCGGGGTGACAGTCTGCTCGTCTTCCTTGGAGTCGTCAGCTTCGGAGACGGAGATATCCTCTTCTGCAGGTTGAAGTTCTGGATGGGCTGTGGAACCTGCTTCGAAGATGTCTGGAATCGAGCTGCTGCTGCGAGACATTTCGTGTCGTCGAGCCCAACGATCACGGATGGTTTTCTTCGACCGGAACGAAGTACAGGCCTCGCAGTGTTTTTCCTCGTGCTCGGGGGGGAGGCAGAGGTTACACACTTCGTGTATGTCTGTGTGTGGGAATTTAGCACCACACCTGGGGCATTTTTTAAACGGAGTCCATTCCATCGACGTCCGTCTTGGTCGGCACGGGTAGGCCCAACGGCCCGCGTCGAAGTTCCTAGTCGAGGATTTTTGAAATTGGAGGATGTGCATCGAAAGGGGAACGCGATCGAGACAATACCGGAGACAATACTGTCGAGCGGTGAAGGATTGCGCGTTGAAGGGGGTTCGAAGACGATACCGACCCGGAGCGCAAGAAATCACACCCGAACTTGATGGTGGAAAAAAACAATCTGGGGATGGAGTCGATGCCCATGCGCACTATCATCGTAAGGAGGAGTCACCTATCTCGTGACTACAAAGACTTCTTCGAACAAAAACAAACTGCAAACATCCGAGCCCAACACCAGATGGCAATCTATGCACAGTATATGATCTACAGCTCATATGCCTCGAGCATACTCTTTCATGGGAAAACTAAAGCAGCTTTCCAGGTGGTACCTAGGAGGAAAAGGAGAATGGGGACTGCTGGCCTGCCCACCCTTGGACCTTGCAACAGCCAATGCACTGCTGAGGAACTGGTTCAGTTGCTGGATAGCCTGGAAGGGCCGATGCTGGAGAAATAGGCAGGACTTATGAGCAACCTTGACACTGCTTAAAACTCAATAGTGCAAAAACAGAAGTTGTCCTCTTGGGAAAATATATCTCTCTCTAGTCTATGGCTTGGTGGCCACAAAACTAGGACTAACTCCACACCCTTCCAACTCTGCCAGGAACCTAGGCATTGTGATTGACAACCAAATCTCAATGACCAAACAAGTCAATACGGTCGCATCCACCTGCTTCCACACCCTCAAGCTACTCCAGAAAGTCCTAAAATGGCTCCAGCTGGACACGTGAAGGTTCATCATGCAAGCGCTCATCACCAACAGGACTACAGTTAACGTCTTCTACATTGGCATCACCTCCCGACTCACAAAGAGGCTCCAAGTCACTGAGAACACAGCCTCAAGATCGAGCTCACACTAAGAACACTAACACATCCAAACACCTTAAGGACCTCTACTGGCTCACAATCCACAAACACACTCTTTAAACTCCTCTCACACTTACAAAGCACCAAACAACCAAGGTGCAGCAGACCTCAAAAGCTGAATCAAGTTTCATATACAGGCCAGACACCTCCCGTTGCCAACCTCCTCGTCGATACCCACGCATCTGTCAAGCCACTGCCAGATGCCGTGTCCCCAAAGCATGGATTGATTTCCCCTACCACATCAGAGCCACTACTTAGAGTTGCGTAAGAAACTGAAAACATGGCCCTTCCAATAGGCCCCAGGCAAATCTACATCCCTCTTCTAAGGCACCAGGATACCATCACGGGTAATATGTGTGCCATACAAAAAGGCATAACATAACTGCCTGTGGAAGTCTTGGGCTAGTGACGCCAGACACAAGGAATATGGGTTGTCACTCGTCCTGTGTTGGATCTCTCTATGGCAGAGTCCACCATATTACAAAAGAGGCAAGTGATAACGAAAGGCATGTCCATTAAGCTGACACAAGAATCCATGGCTCTGGCCACCAAGTCTACCTGTTCTGAGGATTTGCCTGGTAGCATCTCGACTATCCCTAACCACCTCCACAAAGTTATCCTTTAGGTGGTCTGGCAGATGTGATCCCACCATATTGGCCATTTCCCATAGCGCATCGATATACTTGGCTAGCAAGAAAGTAGCTTTCATTGAGTAGAGTGCCAGACTCCTTGCAGAGAAGACTTTCTTTCCCACTGCTTCAGGCATCTTAGATTCACCATGAGGAGGTGCTGTGGGGAATGTTTCCAGATTTTGCTTTGAGCAAGAGGAGGCCGGGATTACCAGGCTTTTGATGTCATGGTAGGACAGACAGGAACTCTGGGTCCCATTGGGTTGGCCTATTGGCTGTCCAGTGCTTGAGTAGACATGTGCTTGCCCCATGTCACACTGAGAGGCTCTATTTGTGCCTCATTAAAAGGGAGCATCAGTTCAGAAGCTGTCAAAGCTGGTAGTAGAATTTCCATCAGAACATTTGACTTGGCAACGACTACAGTGCTGGTTCAACAACTTCTGCAGCCTTCCTTATGGTTGCCATGACAGAAGCCATCTCTGAGGGTGCTGGCCCCAAAGGGCATTCCATCTCGGTGGAGATGTCTAGGCCACTGACATTCTGGAGGGCTAAGTAGACCACCATATCAAAGTCCATCGTAGGGAACAAACTGGCTACCCATATGGCAATAGTCTGAACCAAAGATGTAATTCAGTCTCTGCTTGTACTCTTCCCTTGGCAGGGGCTAGGTTGGATTTTACACCTGTACACGTCCTCCTGCACAATCCTTTTCTCTTGGTACCTACAGAATATCAGAATAGCCTTGCTCTGAGGCAAAACATTTTGAGATGGACATGAACCAGTGACTGTGTTGGTAATGACGACATCAGTCACAGGACTACTGGATGGGCCCTAGGTGCCGGTGGGGCTCCATGTGACGCCGGAGGTGTGCCTTGTCAAGGGCATTCGGGCTGACTGGTGCAGGGGAAACAGCTGCCGGCAACATCTGAGTAAGAGGCCTTGTGGAATCCATGAGGCCTGCAAGCAGAGCAGAGAGAACTGCTGCCTTTCTGAACAGTACCATCTACTGAGCAAAGACTGCTCATGTTTAGTGCAGAGTGATGGAAACTCTAGGTACACTGGTGGAAGAACCAGCATCGGGGCCTGAGGTCAGCATGGTTTCACCAGCCAGAATGCGGTCCATCAGCTATGGCTCAGAAGACAATGTACGTGGAAGAAAGCACTAGTGAGACCCACCTCTTGAGCAAGAGTAGTACACCTAGGCATGAAGTTGTCCCGTCTGCCCCTCTTCTTGTGACTCTTCTTCTGGTCCTTGGAAGACCCAGAAGAGAGCGCGACAAGCATGCCTTTGACCTGGACATCAATCGACACCAAGACAGGCCCTCATAGTGTATGTGCATCATAAACAGTGTCGACTCCCACTTCATCGCATTTGTGTGCATGAGACTGCACTGCTTGCACGACGAGTCATGCTTTAGGCACCAAACAATGCAAACAGACTTCATGGAGGTCTGAAATGGATATCTGTCCATGACGGGAGCGGCAGAGCTTAAAATCTGACTTTTTATTGGGAAAACATTCCTTAAAGCACTGCAAAAAGTTGGTAAAATTTAGCAAAAAACTTCACGGACAGCAGCTTTGGCTCAGCATCAAAGAGTATGGAAAATAGAAAACTGACGGCCACTTTATGGCTCCAGTGACGCCACATTTGTGCAGTAACTGATGTCGAGATGGAGTAGACACCAATGACCAGCACTGGAAAGCAACTACAAAATTTCCGGATTCATTCTGGTGTCGGGCAACCTTCAGAAGGTGAGGAATTCGCAGGCAGAAGAATCCATTCAAAGGGGAGGTCCAACATGATGTCCATTATTTAGTCCACATATTAGTATCCTTGCTCTTTATTTGACATTTACATACAACATAATGCAAAGGGAATGGTCAGACAGTAACCTTCTCAGGTGATCTTTTAAGTGGATTTTTCTGCTATAACCAGTTAATACATACATTGCATCTATTCTAGAGTGACCCCCTTTGTACCAGAGAGTAATAAGAATATACCTTGTCCTGGAGGTGATGGGGTTCGGCCCTCTATTTCGGCGCCTCATCCGTGTCTTATACTCCAGCCCTAAGGCGAGGGTATTAATTAATGGGGTGCTTTCGGAGACGTTTCCCATTCAGAGAGGTACTCGCCAGGGTTGTCCGCTCTCGCCGCTCTTATTCGCATTAGCGATGGAACCCCTGGCCTCTCTTATACGCCAGGATCCCCATATCCGAGGCTGGGCTTGGGACCCCTTTCGGGTCGACAAGGTCGCCCTTTACGCAGACGACGTCCTCCTCTTCCTAGCGGACCCCGAGAACTCCGGCCCACGGTGCTTAGACACACTCTCCACCTTTGAACAGGTTTCAGGCCTCCGGCTCAACCCGGCGAAGTCCACCCTGGTCCCCCTCCATCCGTCCCGTGCCTGCTTTGACTGGCAGACGACCATCCCCTGCGTAGGCAGTCCTTCAAATATCTGGGGGTTTGGGTCGCCTTACTCCCAGACCTCGAATGGGCCCTGAATGTTACACCCCTGGTCACCAAGGCCAAGGCGGATCTTAGGAGATGGCAATCCCTTCCTCTTAACGCCCTCGGCAGAAGTGCCCTCTTTAAAATGATGATTCTCCCCGTTTTTTATACATTTTACAAAACATTACCTTTCATCTCCCGGGGAGCTGGTTTCGGGAGATTGATAGTGCCTTCACCCGGTTTCTATGGGGGGGCCGACTACCGCGAATGTCCCTAGCACATTGCCGTATACCTCCTTATGACGGGGGTATGGGGGTAACCAATCTTCACCTTTATTATCTGGCTGCGAGACTTATCGTGATTCATGACTGGTTCGCGGGCGGCTGGTCCGACCCAGCGTACCAGGTGGAACTCCGACTGTTGGACTTCCCGCAGCTCCAAGCATACTTGTATGGGGCCCCCATACCGCAGGTCCTCCCCCCCGTCACCAGGACGGTTCTCCTGGCCTGGCGCACAGCCCTGCGCCACACGAAATGGGACCGGAAACTTACCAGATAGACGCCCCTGTGGTGCGGTGTCTGGCTGCAGGAGACCTCGTCTCTCCGGGACTTCCGCCGGTGGGATCAAATAGGGATCTCACTTCTTGGGGACATCTGGGTGGGGGACCACATCAGAACCTTTGCAGAATTACAACAACGCCACTCCCTCCATTCCTCCCAATTTTATAAATATTTGCAGTTAAGGCATGCCCTCCGAGTGCATATTCCGTCCCCCACTTCCTTCCCTGAATTCAGTCCCCTCGAGGCCCAAGTAATGATGGGGAACCTGGGCAGAGGGGGGTGTCGCGGATCTACCGCTCCCTTGTGAATAACGGCCCTGCATCTCTAGATTTGCTACGTGCCCGGTGGGAGGGTTGGTTGGGCCCCTAGAGGATGCGGACTGGAGGGAGGCGCTCATGGCCCCCAAGACCTTGACGACCTCCTCCAAGTTACGATTAGTCCAACTCTACTACCTCCACACCGCATATCTCACACCTGCACGCCTATACAGCGCCGGTCTGCGGCCTTCCCCGACCTGCACGCGATGCAACCACGCTCCCGCAAACTTTTATCACATGACTTGGCAATGTACTGTCCTTGCATCATTCTGGGCGGGGGTGGAAGTGGAACTCACACAGACCCTGGGGTGGACGGTTCCCCACGACCCACTACGGTTGATCCTGGGTGTGTTTGATGGCCTCGATGGATCTCGGGCCGACAAGCGCTTCCTTGGCACTGCGGTGGCGGTGGCGAAGCGAGACATAGCGGTACTCTGGTCTCAGGCTAAGCCCCCTACTATACGGAAATGGAGACGGGGGTAGATTGGTGTGGAATCCAAGAAGAATCCCTCTTTGAAGCCAGGGGTTGTCCGGAACTTTTGGGAAAATTTGGGGTAAATGGTTTAATTTACTATCTTAAGGGGTGTGTATATTCCTTGAACGGGGATGGCCGTATGCAAGATTCTACCCTAAAGAAGGGTGTACAAGTCTCTGTCGTCTCCTCTATGGTTGTAAATTACCTAAATAACATGCTTGATTTTGCTGTCAATTTATTTGTGGTTTTGTTCTTTTCCTTAAAAACCCAATAAACTTGATTATCAAAAAAAAAGAATATACCTTGTCACTCCAATGCTGTGATTTCCAAGAATCTAGTACGACTACAACATAACATGCCTGTTTCAGGGTACTAGCCTTACGAGTCAATGATGTTCTAATTGCTGGTGATCTATCCACTAGATGGTCTTAAAGTCAAAAGTGCTTCACAACAAGGTGCACAATTTCATCATTTCAGGGTAAAAAAATCTATATTAATACTTAATCTGTTTCATCCAACTTACCAATCGACAGTACATAACTCCCCTCTGGGTTTAAGTGCACTTGAGTTATCAGCAGAGGTCTCATCAGTACCACCCAGGTTCTCTTTCTACCCCTGACAATGTTCAGTGTGCAGCCTGGTAAGACCTACCTCAGGTTTTTAATAGATAGTTTTTGATTTGACTTGGCACCTGATGGGTACCCAGACCCTTACATTCCAGGTCATAAATATGTTGTCACGTTACTAGTGATAGTTGATTGTTGTGTGTCGCTATTCACCTGTGCTATCGGCCCTTCTCTACCTAAAGAAACTAGCTACTTAACGTAATAATTATTTTGAGCTTGAAGCACTTTAAGATTCTCATGCTGGGCATAATTCCACTATCCAGTGGTTGGATCAAGAAGTGCTGGATTAAAAAACAGTTTTCCTGCTCTCGATGGGTGTCAACAAAGGGGGACTAGTTTCTTTTGCAGAAATTTCTTCTAGATTCTCTTGCTATACATAGATTGCATAGCAGTGTTAGCTCAAATTTAGATTTGAAGTAGGATCGGAGGAGAACAAGTGTTTTCAATACTGATTGCACTACTTGCACTTCCATGCATGCCTCTATATGTAAGCACTATTGCCTCATAAATGTGTTCCGAAGACTATGTGGCTACCTTGCAAATGTCCCGAAGTGAGACGCTGGCCATGAACACAGCCCGCTTTTTCCTGCTGGAATGAGCCCTAGTCACTAGACAGCAGTGTTCAATGGTTTGCACTATCCAGCTCGCAATGGTGCTTTACCTCACTGCTGCGCCCTCCCGTGTCTTTTAAACTGCATGGTCTTTCTGATGATTTGAGTTTCCTGAATCTAGTACATCACCACCCTTCTTATATCTAAGGTATGTAGAGCTTTCTCTACTGCGCTGGTAAGCTTCTGGAAGAATGCCGAAAGGGGTTTGGTCTTGTTCATATGCAGTGTCTTGCAGCAAGTGTCAGAGGTTGACAATACCTTAGATAAGAATCTAGGATGTGTTCTCATGATAACCATAACCTTGCATATAGTTAGTTGTGATTCCTGTAATGTTAAAGTCTGCACCTCACTTGATCTCCTCAGAGATGTGATTACCACTAGGATCACTGTATTTAAAGTAAGGTACTTAAAGTGAAAATGTGTGCATGAACTCAAAAGGCCTGCTAGCACCAAATTTAAGTTCCATTGTGGTGCAGAGACAGCAAATAAAGGGAAACGTCTTTTAGGCTCTTCCATGAATCTCTTAATGACTGAGATAGCAAAAATCAGTTTTGTTTGTGCTCCCTTAATGTAAGCCGCAGTAGCTGACAAGTGTACCCTCAAAGATGCATAAGGTAGCTTGCAGTCTACTAGGTGTGTGAGGTACCTAACTACAACTGTTTCAGACATATGGTTATGGAAGTTGTTTTTCTGGCACCATGCCAGGCACCATGCCAGGCACCTCATCCATTTCAAGGCATAACATTTTCTTGTGGATGGTCAACAAGCCTCCCCAATGATGTCAAGTGTTTTTTCAGGTAGTTGTAAATGGCTAAATTCGGCCATCTCAGGAACAATGCCATAAACAAATGAATATATTACAACATATATATTAAGCACACTGACACCTCAAAAAGAAGTGCTTTGGTGCTGCCAAGCTAACCTAAACTGAGCAAAACATGTTATGGAAAAAACTACCAAACTGTCATATTGTCATAACAGATAAGACTTCACTAGTTTCCTAAAAATATCATATTAGGACCAAGTACAGAGAGGCATGGGCAAAGCATTCCAAGCTTTAGACATCAGAACTGAAACAGAGAGCTCTTCCATTATGTTTTTTTGTATTTGGGGAGTGCAATCAGATGTTGGGAGTTAGAGCGCCGGATATCCCACAGGTTCGAGTGGTACACCTTTCCCCCCTTGCACTGTAAGTGTGTCTTTGTGTGTTGGTATCTTTACACACAAAAGCCCTGTGTTGTCTGCATTAGATGGGAGAACCACTTGAGAGCCACAAAGCTCAAAGTAATGTTGGAAGCCATGAACTTCTCAAAGTCTAGGTAGCGAAATTAATGGTACTGGAGAAAAAGTATAAGCAAATATTAGAAACCAGCAAATCAACAGTGCAATTCCCTAGAGACCATGGATGGTAGTGCCTGGATGCGCAGGACTGGCATTTTGTATTCTCAGCTGTTGCAAACAAGTCGACTTGTGGCATTCCCCACTGCTGGAACATTTATGTTTGCTAACGATTCATTCAGTTCCCATTCAAGAGAGCTGCTTGCTCACCTGCTTAGCAATTTTCTTTTTTATTTTAAAGAATTTGTTTATTGCACGTTACTTTGTGCAATCACACATCTCAGTTTCAATAAAATTTACATTTTATTTTTCCACAATACAATGCATCATGCCGTCAACGTGTGCCATATAATAGTAACGTAATGAAACTCTTTGTATATGACTGCATCCCGTCACTCGAATCCTAGTGGGACTGGTATGTTGGCCATCACGGATTTTAGCTTTCTATATAACTGCACTCAACGAAGAACTAATCTTGCCCTTCCTTTTATTCTCTTTCACTATTTCTACCCTTTTATACCACTTATTAAGGTCCCCCCTCTGGCGAGCTACACCTTCAGTGATCTGTCATGCCGATTCAGGTGGTATCCGTGCTTTATCTATTTTACTCAAAGTCAGCCAACACCCTGTCCAAAGTATGTACCAGTGGGTACTTTCTGAAGTGCTTGTGCGCCGCCTCCCTCTTCAAAGCTATACTCTCACTTTTAGCCCATTTGCAGACGTCTCTTTTCCAATGCTCCAATGATGATGCCTCCCTGCCTTCCAATGCATGGCTCTACATCTTTTTAGGTAATATGAAAGTAAAGTCTGTTATCTATTACTAGCTCTCTGGCTCTAGCTTTAGAACATAATCCTAAGCGGCATACATTTGGTAAGAATAGGATGTTTCTCTCAAGAGTCTTTTTCAAAATGTCAACCACCCACTTCCAGTAAAGTGTCATTGCCTAGCAACTCCATATCATGCGAAGAAAATTTGCGTTGCCTAGAACACATCTCGGGTATTTCTGAGTATCTACTCCTAGCATCAGGTTCAATTGCTTAGGTGTTAAATAAGTAGTTTGCAGGTAATTAAACAGAGTATACTTTAGCCTTGTATTCCTGGAGACCCTCTAAGTGTGTTCCAGAATATTTTCCCACTGCTTATTGGTTAGCTCATTATATTAATATCCTATTTATTTCTAATCGATTATATGGTAGGTTTAGTTATATAAATCAATGATTTATAAAACCATCAACACCAGCCGAGTTCTGCTCACCATAGCATAGAGGAGTTTTCCAATGCTCCTATTAACTTTCTATATGGGTGGGTGGGTGTTTAATGCACATTTCTCCATCTTCTCCATCGTTAACAATACCCCTATCCCTATAGCATTCCCTATTGTCAATATACACGCCTCATTCCAACTTTGTAAGAAGTCAGAACGTGTGGGTCTCATGCTTGTATCAACCCATGCAGAGGGAAAGTAGAGATATAGAACGGTGTGGCCGTAGTTATGTGCACACATCTATACCAACATTTCACCGCTACTCTTGCTAGACTAGGCATAGGCAACACTTTGTTTTACTTCTTAATAGTAAAGTTAGAAGATCTCCTCTGTGATTGGAGTTCGCCATCAAAATTGTCTTTTGCGGATATGCAAATATGATTCATAATCAGGCACTCCCACTCCTCTCCCCGTAATGATTGCCTTTAAAGTAATGATATTGGGGCGTGGCCAAGATGGCGGCTCTGTAGGACGTGATATTCTGTCCCTTCGGCTCCGCCGTTATTTAGCCTTGTTATTGCCCCATCCCCTGGTCTTCTCTTGGTGAGCACGAGCGCTGTACGGCTTCTCTTTCCTCCGGTGCAGCTGAGGAGGTGTTTTGAGGCCGCGTGTGTGCTCCGTCCGGAGGGAACGTCGGAGCCGAGCCGGAGCTGAGCGAGGTGCCTGCGGCGGTCGCGGCTGTGCTCCAGTCGAGCCTGGTGGGAAGGCGGCAGCGGCGCTACTTCTACAGGCCGGGGGGCTGCCCCTGATCCAGAGATAGCCAGGGGACCAGACTGTGGCTTCCTGGGGGCTCGGCTGCGGCCGGACTGCATGGACGCAGTGGCGGCCGCGAGCGGAGGTATGTGAGCGCTCGCCATCTTCCCTGTGAGACTCCTGAAGCGTCGCCACCATATCGAAGACGCTTTGGGGCCCCATCATTTCACCCTGGTAGCACACAAGCCTGTTCCTCTTGCCTCGCTTGGACCAACAGCTCTGTCCTCGAGTGATCTGCGAGTGCCCCACCCCCCTGAGACAGGCCTGCAGTGCATCCGCCATTTTGGGAGTTGGCCTAATCTCCCTAGCCTCCATTACCTGGACCTGGAACTACACCTATTGGGGCTGCGCCCTGCGCTTTGCTGCCCTCTACGGCGAGCCCCCCGGTGGTCGCTGCAGTCCTCGGACTGGTGGGACTCTCTTGGGCGCCTGCTCGGCGGTGGGGTGGAGGAGCCGGGGGCCTGTTGTTCTGCCTCTCTCCACCTGGCCCCTTGGGCTGTTTTCAGCTGCGCGACAATTGTGCCTGGGTTGGGACTGGCACCTTGCGTCCTCTTCATTTGCCCCGGTCAGCATCCTGAGTCCAGTCTGGCTTGCGGCCTAGCCTAGATCGGAGCTCGCCCCCGTGTACACCAGAGGGGGGGTTGTTTGGCCTCCGCAACACCGCTTCCCCTGCGAGGAACACACGTGGCTCCCGGCGGCCTCGGGACTGCCATCTCTCCATACGGGGGGGAGACCAGCCAGTTTCTTGGGCATCACGGCGCGAGCGTCCCCCATTTACACTCGAACCTGCTCCTCCCGGGGGACGGAGGTTTGGACTTCCCACGGCTGGGCTGCTGCCATCGGTACCTTTGGAGCGAAGTGGAGTCTCTTGCCTGCGCGCGGTCCCCCTGCCTCCTCCGGCGGGAGTGGGTCTCAGTCTCTTGACACAACCGGGAGAGCTGCCACTTCGGCCAGGGACCAAGTGCGCTTCGGAACACTCTGCGTCTACGGAGCTTGTGACCCAAGGCTCTCCCCCCTGGCCTGTACATCGGTCACACGGCCACGGAATGGCGGCGGCCCGAGCGAAAAGGGAGAAGACGCTCAAAGACCTCTTGCTGAAACAGCCAGGCACCTCCGATGCGGCCCTGTCAGGCTCCCACGTTCAGGGCACCCCCGATCCATTGGAGGGCGCGAACGAGCCGGCCACGAAAGCCTTTATGATGGAGCTGTTCGCCGCCATAAAGGAGGATATCCTCGACCTTAAAGGACAGCTCACAGCAGATCTCAAAGACGTCCAGCGGGATGTTGACGAAATAGGTGAAAGGGTGGCGGCTCTCGAAGAACACGAGCTGACGCGGGAGGAAGATCTGCATCAACTGCAGCAGGAGGTGCTCAGGTTGCAGGATCAAAACATAGACCTGCAAGCGCATGCCGAAGATCTAGAAAACAGATCAAGGCGGAATAATATCAGCGTTCGCGCGGTGCCCTGGAAAGCAGAAGGTGACAATTTGCGATCTTACATTCTGGCCCTCTTTAGACATGTGTTAGGAGACAACAACCAGCAAGAAATCCAAATGGACCGCGTTCATCGTGTGGGCCTCCCCAGGGGAGAGAAAGCACCCCCACCGGACATCCTCGTCTGTGTGCACGATTTTCAGCTCAAAGAGCAGATTCTTCGCAAGGCCCGCATAATGCAGCACATACAGTTCCAAGGGCACGCTCCCGCCCTCTTCCAGGACCTTGCAGCCTCCACTTTAGCCAAACGACGTGAGTTCCGCGGGGTCACCTCCCACCTACGCGACAAAGGAATCCCATACTCATGGGGCCACCCCTTCCGCATAGTCTTTAAATATCAGGGGAAGCTGCGACAACTACGATCGAAGCGGGAGGCAATGGCCCTGTTGGGATTGGATGACGCGGAGGATTCCTCAAAGGGTGACGACTCCAAGATCAGGTCCCCGCGGCGACTGCCCCGTTGGCAGACTGTGGGGAGGCCCTCGACCTCCCTGAAGCCGGATCCGGAGGAGGTGGCGAAAGAACGTGAAGCGGTGCTCTCTACTCTCTCTCAGTCCCAAGATTAATCATGTTCCCATTGACCATTGTAGAGTGAACCAGGACGATGGTTCTCATAGAGCGCAGCCGGAGGGGCCTATGGAGCGACCACCACTCCTGATCAACGGGTTGCCTCTCCACGGCTCTTGATTCTTCAGATATCCTACACTGAGTTTTTCTTCTCTTGACCATGTTCCCCTTAGGCTATGCCTTACAGATGAACATTTGTCTACTGTTTTTTCTTGGGGTTAAGATTTTGTGGGTTATTTTCTTTTTTGTATTTGTTGCCTTTCTTTTAGGGGGTCTTCCGTACCAGTCTCTACATTCCCACCTGCCACTCGCGCGCCAACGCTCCCCGCCGCCCACATACCGCGCTTTTGACCCTTTACTCATGGTGGGTTCACTCAGGCTAACTCCCACTTGACATGCCTAGACACCTAAAGATCGTCAGCCTCAATGTGAGAGGCCTTAATCACCCTACAAAACGCGCTGCGATTCTCTCCCTCTTAGACCAGTCCGAAGGTGACATATGTCTCCTCCAAGAGACCCATCTGCTTGCCAAAGACACTCCCCGAATGCGCACACGTTGCTTCCCCCGACAGTACTGGTCCTCTGATCCCACGAAGAAGAATGGGGTAGCGATCCTACTTGGGGCTAAATTTGAGGGTAAGGTGCTATCTACCTTGTATGAGCTCAAAGGCAGGGTCCTCGCGCTTCGCATTCAATGGGGGACTACGGTTTTCACACTACTTAACATTTATGCACCGAATACCCAACAGGAAGCTTTCCTTCGCCGTCATATCTCAGAAGGTCTGTCTTCCCCGGATGCTGCTTTAGTGATAGGCGGCGATCTAAATTTGGTTATAGATAGCGACTGGGACCGATCATGCCACCGTTACTCTCAAGTGTGTGCTCTCTCTCCAGAAGGCAAACAATGGATGGCCGAGAACGGCCTTCATGACATATGGCGCATCCAACATGTAGGACTCCGTGACTACACATACTTTTCTGCGGCACACAAATCCTATGCACGCTTAGACATGTTTTGGGTCTCCCCTGCGCTCCTCCCGAGAGTCAGCAACACCACAATAGCTCCACGCTCTCTTTCAGATCATGCACACATCTCCCTATCGCTGAGTCCTGAAGGCGTTGAGCGTATACCGGCCCGCTTGCGACTGCGCGTAGGCCTTTTGCATTCCCCACACATAGTAGAGAGAGTGCGCACCAAGCTGTCAGAATTTCTCCAACACAACGATAATGGGGAGGTATCCCTGGCTACCGTTTGGGAGACCCTCAAAGCGGTGATCCGAGGAGAATTCCTCGCCATCTCTTCGGCTGATAATCGGAAGTGTCGGGAGGCCCGCTCGGACCTTGAGAAGGACGTCGCGGAATTAGAGGCGATACATAAACGCACGGGGGCCCAGAGGGTATGGCGATCCCTGGAAAAGAAGCGGTTGCTTCTCAAACGCCTGGATCTGGATAAAGCGGAGTTTGCACTGTTGCGCCTCCGTCACAGATTCTATCTGGGGAGTGACAAGTGCGGGAAAATGCTAGCCCGGAAACTTCGTGCCAGGGCAATTGCGGGGAATATCTCTTCTCTGACACGGTCTAATGGTGAGGAGGTCCACTTAGATTCCCAGATTGTGGAGGAATTCCGGTGCTTCTACCAAACACTCTATAGCGCTGAGTCCCACATACCTCCTGACTCACAGGCATACCTAGAATCCAGCAATTTCACTCGCCTCCCTCCCGCGCTGGCGGAGCAAATAGAGGACCCCATCAGGATGGACGAAGTGATATCCGCTATCTACCGGCTGAAACCTGACAAATCGCCGGGCCCTGACGGCTTCCCTGCCCTGTTTTATAAAACATTCTCTCGTGAAGTGGCACCTCTCTTAACCCGCCTTTACAACTCCTTTTTTGACTCTGAGGCTGTGACTGACTATGTCGGAAGCGGCGATTTCCGTGCTCCTCAAGCCTAATAAAGACCCTGGGCAATGTAGCTCCTACCGCCCACTCTCACTGCTCAATGTTGACGTGAAGCTTTTTACTGGAATATTAGCAGCCCGCTTGAACCCCTTGATGGCAGGTCTGATAGATCCAGACCAGTCGGGATTTATTCCCACGCGCCAGGGTGGTGACAATACCAAGCGCCTCCTCCACCTAATTGATAGGGTCCACCGCTCCCAAACGGCGGCGATACTCTTTGCAGTGGACGCCGAAAAGGCGTTCGACAGAGTATGCTGGACATATCTCTTCGACGTCCTGCGAGGGTTCGGATTTGGCCCCCGTTTCACCCAATGGGTACAGTGCATCTACCGCGCTCCCCGGGCATTTGTGCGGGTTAATGGAATTTCCTTGTCATCTTTTCCGATAGCCCGGGGCACGAGGCAAGGATGCCCGCTTTCGCCTTTTATTTGCACTTTATATGGAACCCCTCGCACAGAAAATCAGCGATCACCCTGCCATACACGGTATCAGGTTTGGAGGAGATATCCATAAAATAAGCCTCTATGCGGATGATGTTATTCTTTCCCTCGCTCAGCCTCTTACCTTGCTCCCGGTACTAGTGGACGAACTCACTTCATTTGGGCAGCTCTCGGGCTTCAAGGTTAACCTCGGCAAGTCCCAAGTCCTGAACCTCTCTCTACCAAAAGCCCAAGCGGAGGCCCTCGAGGAGTCCCTCACTTTACACTGGTCCAATGATCCGGTGCCCTACTTAGGCATTTTCCTGACCCCCTCGATCCCACGCATATTGGAACTCAACTACTCGTCCTTGGTGTCACAGTTGAGGAGGGATCTAGACGGATGGTCAAAGCATAATCTTTCATGGTTCGGACGCATAGCAGCAGTTAAAATGACAATTTTACCGCGCATACTCTACCTCTTTCAGGCTCTCCCGCTGACGACGCCGCCTAAATCCTTGCGCAGCATCCAGCTTGCCATAAACAAATTCATCTGGGGTAATAAGAAGGCACGTCTATCCCTAGCGCAATTAGCACGTCCCAAAACTGAGGGTGGGGTTAAACTGCTGATAGTCCTTCGGTACCTCCAGGCTGTACATCTACGCTATGTCCTCGAGTGGAATCGCCCCCTTTCGGAGAAGCACTGGACCTTCATGTACCAGGCCGTGGCAAACGTATGGCGTGAAATATGGCTTTCCCGCCACGCCCGTTCTTGGGGCCTGTATTCTTCTCCAGTCACGACGGCAACGATGAAAGCTTGGGATGCGGTGTCACAGAGGAGAGACCCGACGACTTTTCCCTCTCCCATGACGCCCCTAGTGGATAACCCAGATTTCCCCCCGGGATGTAAGACAGCTGTTGCTCAGCGATGGAGGGAGGCTGGATGTAAGCGCTTAGGCCACCTATTTGATCTTAAGGGTATTATTCCATTTGACCGGGTTCGTCGGGACCTCGCGTTACCCCAGACAGATGAGTTCTTCTACCTCCAGCTCCGACACTGGGCTGCGTCCCCTGCCCTCCTTCCACACGTCTCTCGTAAGCTCACCCCCTTCGAGAAATGGATAGCACACAAGACAGACGATAAACACCTCATCTCATAACTCTACACCTTCCTTCCACCGCGCGCGACAGGGAAGCGCTCTCGCGGTCAGGCTAGATGGGAAGCAGAATCGGGACGGGCCTTTACAGATAAGGAGTGGGACAACATTTACTATAGGGCCCACCACACGGCTTACAACACCCGCAGGGACTGAATCTGCATTCAAGGTAGCATCCTACTGGTATCTCACCCCAGCGAGGATTCACCAGTGGGACAAGAACCACACTGAGGGCTGCTGGCGGGGATGTGGCTTGGCGGGTTCTCTTTCACACCTTCTCTGGCACTGCCCACGATTGGAGAGATACTGGGATAAGGTGCTTAGTGATATCGATGAGGCATTCGACACTGAGATTCCCCGCTTCCCGGCTTATACTCTACTGGGGCTACCCAATCCAATCACCTTTCCACTACGGTCACTTAGAGGCAGACAGATGGCGCTAGCTCTACTTGCGGCTCGCCAGGCGATTCTACTCCACTGGGGTTCTGATACGGTGCCGGATCACTCGGCCTGGCTCCATAGGCTGTGGATGATTTTGACCATGGAACGGCTAACCATGTGTCACGACCTCCAGTATAAGAAATATGCCGAACTCTGGGCCCCCTTTATAACTCTGCTCTCGAAGGACCTACGCGAGGTCACCTGCCCCAAACTCCTCCAGATGCTGCGACTTATACCCCCCTTCTACAGATTTGGCATCCCCTACGTGAGGGAGTTGGGAGGATGGGGTGGGAGTCTTTGGGCTCTGTAGGCCACCACGCCTTATGTTAGCGTATTTGGTGCGGTTTCCCCTCCTTTTTCTTTCCTTTTCCTTTTGTGTGTTATTGCGGGGGGTGGGAGGGTTGTTTCAATCATTGTTTGTTGGTTAAGGCAGGACAGTGAACTATTGTCTATATTGCATGTCGGTTATGTCCTACTTGCCTGATATGCCTCACCTTGAGTATCGCCAGCCTACCGATTGTTGGACTGCAAGCAGTAACAAGACGCATATATACATTGCCTTGTCCTTTAGCCGCCGGCCCCTGTGGTTGTAGGCGAACGGCTGTGTTCAGGTGTAACAGCACCTTCTGATCACAACTAATAAAAAGATTTGTTCCATAAAGTAATGATATCTCTGTGCCGTACGGTACACAATATAAATTCTCGAAATATTTTACCCAAGTCTCTGAACCAGCAAGGGCTAATCCACACAGGCAGATTAATTAAATATTATAAAAGTCTGGGCAGCATTATCATTTTTGTCAATGCTATACGACCAAAAATGGAAATCCTCAACGACTTTCAAGATTACCTTTCAAAGCTATCAATGATGTACTTATAAGGTCTGCATCCGAGTGACCTACCCTTACTCCTAGGTATCTAAGAATATTGCTGTTCCATGTTATATGCCAATGCTGCAGTCTGTCAGGTTCAGTCATTACTTCAAGGGGGAATGCATAAGTCTTTCCCCAGTTTGTACAAAGGACAAAGCCTTCCAATTCTTCTAAGAATTGAAGCGTTGACTTGAGACCAGAACAACCAAATTCTAATTAAAATGAACACGTCATTAGCATATAATGAAAAGAAGTGTACCCCAATCCATCAACATTATTCCCGTCTCTATGCTTCTCCCGGCTATTTCTGAGAAAGGTTTCAAAGCCAATGCAAAGAGCATGGGAGACCGGGGGCTCCCCTGTTTTGATCCCCATCATATTTAATTTGCCATAAATATCAGTTTACCTGTCCTTATGCTTCAGATTTCATATACAGAAATGTAATCCATTTTATCCAACTGTCTCCCATGACCATGCACCTCAAGAGTGCTTGTAAAATCCTCCAGTGTGTTGAAGGCCTTTTCCAAGTCGACTGATAAGATCATGCCCCCCGGTCTAACCCGCTGGGTTTCTTAGATTATTCTAAACAGCCTCCTGATATTCACTGAGCTATTCCTGCCCACCATAAAACCAGACTTGTCTGGATGGACCATATTATTAATCAGAGGAAGAAATCTATTTGGCAACACTTTACTTATAGTCAGAGTTTAAAATGGACATGGGACTGTAGAAGGCTTTATCCAATGGATCTCGATGTGATTTGAGTGAAAATACAATGAATGCCTCCCCCATTGTGGGTGGTAAACTACCTAACTCTTTTGCTGCTGTATACAATTTGGCAAGCTGAGGTGATAGAAAATCTGAAAAAGATAAAACTCGCCCGGAGGGACCATCAGTCCCTGGAGTTTTCCTTGGGGCCATTTCTTTGATGTCAGTTATCATTTCTGTACTAGTAAAGCACTCCCAAATGTTCCTTGACTGTTTCAGTGGACACCTATTTAAATAGGCCTCCATCTCAAGGTCTGAACCCTAAGCTCTCTGTACATATATAGACATATAATAAGTCAAAAACACAGTTAGTGTAACCCCGCCCCAATCAGAATTGGTATATTGGGTTGTGCCACTAGCTTGAGGGACAGCAAAGTGAAGAACCCCATCTGGGCTACATTGGGAGAATACACACTGCAACATGTTGTCCGTGCATCCATCTTACAGGTGACTAAAACATATCTGCCCTCTTTGTCTGTCTCTGGATTGGTGGCAACAAATGGCACTCCTGGTCACATTAATAAGAGTATCCTGTCGCATAAGCCTGCCCCTTCCACTTTAGTTACTATTTCGTAACTCCCCTACTAACCAAGTGTCTCTCCTGTAGAAATGCAATTTGGATACCTCTCCTCCTTAGATATGCATACGCGGTGACCCTCTTGACAGCTGACCCCATTCCTTTAACACGCCACTTTAGGAATGCATACCGATTTTATGGTGGTCATATCCAATATGAGGCTGTTTTTTCTGCCCCCTCTTAGAAGCGTGGAGGGTGTTTTATCCATTTTCCTACAAAGAGTGCGGGGTTCCAGTGTCCACATTATGGCAGATTTATGGATATTGAGTGAGAGCTTGTAGTACGTAAAACAACATTTCCTAACTCCCTGTCCCCAGTACTGGCAGCTAACGGCTGCCCACCCATTTATTCCAAAATTCAATGCCTGATGCATCTTGCTTTGTCGCTTAGAGAAAAATAAATAAGTGTGGAGTAGAGTGAGAAATGGTATACCTCCTTGACTTATCTCCTGCCTGGCTTGGAGAAGTTTATGCAGAAGATTAGGGGGAATGTAGAAAAAGACGTTTATGTGGTGTCAAAAATTGTGGGGATAAGGCCAAGAAAAATGGGGGGCAAAGGAATGAGGTGAAATCTACGTAGGAAAGAACTGATGGGAAGAGCGGTGTAGCATTGTGTTATAGGTGCAGAAGTGGATCACATTTAGGAACTGCTAAGTTTTGTCCTGCAGTGGTGGATAACAATGAGTCTAAATATGATAGTTTTCATCAGGATCCTAATATCATACTGAACATAAGTGATGGGAAGACCATAACAAAATTTCCAGCGTGTGATATTACTATTGATGGTGTGAAGATAACAGTATTGGTTGATTCGTGTGTGTGATACCCTATTTTGTCACATGCCATTGTAAGGGAGAAACAGAAACTTAGTATCACCTGATGTGGCACTCCGGATATATGGGGGTTAAAATAGATTTAGTAGGCTATTTTTGGTCTGGTTTAGGCTTCTCTGGGCTACATACCCACGGGAAGGTGTATGTGGCAAGGAGTAGACAGTACTTGTTGGGTTGGCCCCATCAAGAGGAGATGGGTATAAAATTGGATTCTAGGGCAGATCCTCCTGCGTACATTATTAGAAATCCTTCTGAGGCCAATGGGGAGGCAGTAGGCACACATTTGGACAAGTTCATACAAGGGTTCAAATTGCAATTTCCTGATGTTTTTAGTGACAACCTGGATGAATAAAGGATTTATTTCAAAATCTATTTATTGAAATTTTTTCCAGGGAGAGCGATACAAAGCATTACATAGGCACCATCAGTTGCAAAAACATTCAGCCCGGATGTACAGATTGCTCATGACGGTTACAGCTTGTCCACAAGGACCGTGGCGAGTGCCTCTTGCAACATTTCACAATGTCCATATCATTTATTGTAGTCAGGCCCATGTTGCTGAGCAACAATCTACCCTCCCATGATAATAACATAGAAAGGAAACTTATCTAAACCTAAAAAACGAACACAACTGTGATGCCATGGTGCAAATTAACATAACGTGAGCAGGAAGGCTGGGTCACCAGGTCTGCCAATCAAGTGCCCTGTGCGCTGTTCCGCGGCCTCATCGCTTTGATATGGTTAAAGAAGGAACAAGTGTAAGGCCCTAAGCAGGGGGCTGCATGCAGTCAGGGGGAGCCCCTCAGATAAATAGCCTACCAATGGAGCCCATATGTAGTCAAAGCTTTTCCTCTGGTCCTCAACTACATCCGCCATGCGTTCCAGCGCCAGAACTCTCCACAGTCTCGCGTGCCATTGGGTCAGTGATGGAGCCTCTTGTTTTTTCCACGCAGCCGCAATGGCCATTTTTGCTGCCCCCAGACAAAGCCACATCACTGATTTATCTCCCTGTGTTTGACGCTTCAGTATGGGATCACGGACCCCCAACAGGACCTGTTCCATGGAACTAGGAATAGGATAGCCTAGAATAAGCTTGATGTGGGACAAAATTTCCTTCCAAAACGGTTGTATGTAGGGGCAGTCCCACCAAATATGCCTGAAATCGCCCAACATCCCGCATCCTCTCCAACACCTGTCGGATGAACTGGGAAAAATTGTGTGTAGTTTTTGAGGATATAGGTACCAGTCGTACATAATTTTATAGTGTGCCTCCCTGAGGTACATGGAACGATTGAATTTCGCTATATCCCTGCCTAGATGCACCCATTGCTTGTCTTCCAAGGGAGTAGCCACGAGTGCGTCCCAAAAGCGTCTGAAACGCGGGGTCGATCTGGGACTCATCGCTTGTATGAGAGCATACAGGTAGGAGATACAACCCTTGGAGGAGGACCCCGATTGCGCAAACTTCTCTATGGGGAGCAGCTCCCTGGTAGCGGCCAGCCGTACCAGGGGCTGCTGCACCCAGTGTTTCAACTGCAAGTAGTGATATTCCTCTTTAGCAGTTAAAGCAAATTGCTCCTTGCAATCTTGGAAAGTGAGGAGCTCGCCCCTGTCAAACAAGTGTGAAATCATATGGCATCCACCCTCCCTCCATGCTTCAAAGGGACCCTCTTGCAGCGCAGGGGAAATGCCGCATTGAAATGTATGGGCGTGTGAGGAGAGGGGAAAGTCGTGAGGTGCAGTCTTTTGGTAAGTATATCCCAGACTTTGAGAGTGGTGGACGTAGGCGTGCTAATGTAGGCATTGAGTGGTCTGTCCTGCTTTGGTTTCCATAGGAGATCCCAAATGGTGCGACCAGTTATTTGTCTGTCTATATGTAGCCAGTGCTTCTCCGAAGCCCGCAGAGACCACTCCGTAATTACCCGCAGTTGTGCTGCCCTGTAGTAGGCCTGAAAGTCCGGTAGTGCTAGACCACCGTCTTTGCGCGGTCGAATGAGCAACTTGTAAGGAAGGCGTGCCCTTTTTCCCTGCCAAATAAATTTGGTAAGCATCTGTCGTAACTCCCGAAAAGACCTCCCTCCACGGGAATGGGCAAACCCTGAAAAAGGTAGAGCAGCCGGGGAGAACATTCATCTTGGTAACGTTAATCCTACCCAGCCAGGTAATATATGCCCCGCTCCATTTACTCAAATCCGACCTCAACTGTTGCAAGAGGGGGGAAATTAGCTTTATACAGATCTCGTACTTTAGGAGTAAGCTTAATACCTAAGTAGGTGATGTCTTTAGTGGTGCAGCGAAAGGAGACACCTCTTCGACCCTTCGCCAATCGACTTTGGATACTGTCAAGTTTAGTAAGAAGGACTTGTTCAAATTAATCTTAAAACCCGCTACCCGCTCAAACTCCGTCAGCTCCTCCTGTATAGCTGGAAGAGAGACAATAGGGTCTGACACTGGGAGAAGCACGTCATCCGCAAAGAGCGAAATTTTATGCTCGTCTCTGCCAAAACGGATTCCCTGAATCTCTCGGTTGCCTCTGATCCTGTGCGCCAAGGGTTCTATGCTCAGGGCGAAAAGAAGGGGGGATAGGGGGCATCCCTGTCTCGTCCCGCGAGCCAGATTAAAGGGAGGAGATGCTACACCATTAACAAGGACCCGGGAGCTTGGAGAGTGATAGTTAGCGCGAACCATTCCTATAAAGGTTTCATTGAAGCCAAAACGCTGAAGCACCCTAAATAAAAAAGACCATTCCACGCGATCAAAGGCTTTCTCCGCGTCTAGCGAGAGAAGCGCTGTGGGGATGTTTTTCTTTCGGGCTTTTTCAATAATATGGATGATGCGTCGCAAATTATCATGGGTTTGACGTCCCTTAATAAAACCGGATTGATCCGGATCAATAAGACCGGGAAGAACGGATTCGAGGCGGGTGGCTAGTATTTTGGAGTAAATTTTGGCATCTAGGTTTAGGAGAGCTATCGGGCGATAAGACGAGCAGGCAGAGGGATCCTTGCCAGGCTTAGGAAGCACCGCCACTATCGCCTCTCCCATGGAGGGAGTAACCTGTTGCGTGGAAGCTATGACATTAAATAGAGTAGTGAGGAAGGGCACTAGCTCCGGAGCAAAGGTACGATAGAAGTGGGCTGAGAAGCCATCAGGCCCGGGAGCCTTCTGAAGCTTAAGGAGTCAATCGCCCTCTGAACTTCCTCAGCGGATATAGGTTTCGCCAACTCTTCATTCGCGTTAGCCCCTACCTGAGGGAGCTCCAGAGGCTCCAAATATTTTGAGGAATCCCGATCCCCCGGAAGCTCCGATGTATAAAGCGTTTTGTAAAATTGTTCAAAAGCCCGCGCCTTCCCCTCCTCTGACCTGTGAGTAGTGCCTCCCTCATCAATGATAATTTTAATGTACTCCTTTTCTTGCTTGGCCCGCAGTTGTCGCGCCAACAAGGACCCCACTTTATTCCCGCCCTCGTATCCCTTGGTTTGTAAACGTAGGATGGTTTTCTCCGCTCTATTAGTATAAATAGCTTGCAGTTTCCCCTTTAGGGCCGTGACTTTCCGCAATACCGGCATAGAGGGATTGGCCTTGTGGGCCTGCTCTGTAGCCGTTAATTCTTTTTCCAACTTAAGGCGCTCTTCACGTTGTTGAGCACGCAGAGTTGTGGCCAGTTCTATACACTTGCCCCGGACTACTGCTTTGAGAGCGTCCCAGGTAGTGGCATGTGAAGTAGCTTCAGGGTCATTGAGATTAAAAAATTCCCGAATAGTCCTTCTAAGGTCATCACGTAGAAGTCTGTCCCTGCATAAGAAGTTAGGGAAATACCAACGCGCTTGTTTTGGGCGCGGGTTTGGCCACTTAATTGTCATCTCCAGGGGTGCATGATCTGAGAGGCAAATCGGGTGAAACTGAGTTTGCAGCACTGAGGGGAGCAGGGATTGACTCATGAAAATGTGATCAATGCGGGAATACGTTCTGTGGGAATGAGAAAAGAATGAGTAGTCGCGTAACGTGGGGTTAGTATCTCTCCAAGCATCTACTAGCCCCATTAGCTGAAACTGTGAGCGCAGCGCCTTTCCAAATGCCCCTCCTGTTGCCCTTTGTGTGTGTGTTGTGTCCATGCTCAGGTCCCATACTAGATTAAAATCCCCCAAAAGCAAAATGTCCCCTTGCGCAAAGTTCTCCAGGGTCATAAGGAAGGAGAGAATGAAGTCCTGTTGCCCCGTATTGGGAGCATAAAGAACTGCGAATGTACATGGGCGACCTCTAAGTGTTCCCCGGACCATAAGGTACCTCCCCTGTTTGTCTGTTTTAGTATCCTGGGCCTGAAAGGAAACTCCCGAGTGGAACAGCAACGCCACCCCATTTTGTTTCGTGGATTGTGAAGAACGGAATATAAGGGGATACGCCCTGTGGCGAAGTCGGTGCTCCTCCGACTTTTTGAGGTGCGTTTCCTGAAGGGCCGCCACCTGGACATCGTGATCTAACAGGTATTTCCAAAAGCGTTGGCGCTTATTAGGGGAATTCAATCCCCGGGCGTTCCAGGTAAGAGTTCTGCCATCGTCTCCTATTGGGTGGTTGCGCCCTCGAGGAAGGGCTCTGCTGAAAAACCCGCTCGGGAAGCCCCGTTCCCCCTTCCTCCCGCCCAGAAACAATGCTAAAAGAAAAAAGCACCATGACATCAAAATAACCAAAAAAAACAAAACAGATATACAAATTGAGTGCGCGGAATCCCCTCCCAGAGGAAAATCCCAACAATAAAATACACTCAAGGAACGTTACCATTTCCATTCCTCCTGCCCTTAACATAATAACTAACTAGGCGTCTTTTCCATAGATCTTCCCCCCTAGAAACAATTAACCCGGGAGATTAGCTCCTCATAAGAGGTATAGATATTAACGGACTCCCGTTTCCACTCAAGATGACCAGAGAGAAAAAAAAAAAAAAAAATGCAAGTCGTTTGCCGCCTATACTTCCCGCCCGGAACTCTCCACCCATATTGTGGTTATAACAGACCCCCTGACCTTTCACTGCAGACGTAGTGTCCTCACATGGTGCCCGTGCCAAACCCTGAGTTCAAGGCAGTGTGTATCGTCTAGGCATCCGGGCCCTACTTAGAGAGTAGCAGTGCAAGTCTTCCGCTCCATCCAGCTCTCCACTTCTTCACTGTGCTGCCCCCCTAGGGTGAAGAGGGGGGGTCCCACCTCCCCCATTGTAACAGAGTGATCCGGCAAAGAAGCGTCCTGCCTAATGTGCCTCTGGCTAGGTCAGTTGAAGTGGCCTCTCGTGGGACTTTATGCAATAACCTTATTCCGGTGCCTTCGTGTGTCTTTTACCCACTCTGCGCCATTGACCTCCAGAGCTCCGACGTGATCGATTCCACCCTCCTGACCGGACGAAGTAGCAGGGAGCTCCAAACCCAATAGATCTGTCGCCTCCGAGAGTTCCACACAATGATGTTGTTTGTTGAGCCATTCGAAAGTGATCCCAAAGGGATATGTCCATCGGTATCTTACTTTCTTTTCCCGCAGAAAATCAGTGACTGGGCGGAACTGCTGGCGTCGCATGAGTGTGGCCTGCGCAACATCTTGAAAGAGCGTGCATGTGGCATTTTGGAAGGTGACTGTTTCTGTAACCCTAGCCTTTTGCAGAACCAACTCTTTGACCTTAAATGAGCTGAATTTCGCCAAGATATCTCTAGGGCGACGATTCTCCCCCAGCAGACGCGGACCCACTCTATGTACTCTCTCCAACCGTACTTCAGGGCCATCCTCCCCCAAAGCTGAAGAGAAGAGGCCTATCATAAATGCTTCCAAATCCGGGCCTTCACAGTCCTCCGATAAGCCTCGGACTCTGATGTTATCGCGTCGCGAGCGGTTTTCCAAATCTTCACACTTAAGTATGGTATCTCGCAGTTGGCCACGCAGCTCCGCCGTTCCGTCCTCCAAGGACTTAATCTTGGCACATACTTCCTGCTGTTGCGCCTCTAGGTCGAGAGTGCGCGTACCCACCGAGTCGACATCTGACTGCACGGCCGCCATCTTGTCTCTCACCTCTGCACGAAATGTTTCAAAAGAGGCCTCCATATCAGCTTTAATGTCCGCTCTGAGCTCCGTCCGCAGCTCCTGCTTGAACTCTCGAAGGGAAGCCATTAGATCATCCCGTGTCAGCGCCATGGTAGCCAATCTTGGCGTCGACCCCTCCTCCGTCGCCCCTGCTCCTGTCGATGCAAAGTAGTTGGAGACCTTGTTGCTGGGAGTCTTCTTGGGTGGCATAAGGGGATCCTCCACCCGGGCCGCACCCGGGCGTTCCTTCCGACGCGTAGAATCAGACCACCTCAATGGACCCTAAGTGGGGAGTCCCTCACTTGCTCTCGCGCTCTCACAGCCCCTCTCCTCGTCGCCACCAAGCGCTTAAACGCAGCTGACCTCCTTGATCCCCCTGCCGAGTGACAGAGGGTATCCCACAAATGATCATGTGCCCAGACGTTGCCGCCTCCTGTTTGCTCACTCGGGGATTAGTGGGCCTCTCTCGCGGCGCCAAGTCCCCCAATGCGAGTGTCCTGTGCTAGCTGTGCGACAGATGAAATTGTCACTGCGGCGGCCATGTCAGGGCCAGGCATCGGCCATTCCTCCAGCACTCAAGGCCTCCACCCCAGCCCGTCCGGGTACCTGATTGCTAGACCTCAGGGGAGGGAAGGCGCACACCTCCTCAGCAACACCACCGGATCTGCAGCGCCGCCAGGAGGGCCCGCGGCAGATTGAAAGCCGTCAGTCCTGCAAGCTGGCCCGTAGCAGGACGAACGGAAGCAATGGAGCCGGAGCAGTGCGTCGGGATCCCCCCGGCAGGTCCGCCCCAGACCCCGATAAGCGGCCGCGGGAGAAGACGCGAGGGCCTCCTGTCCGTCCCCGGTATGTCAGTGCTCAGGCGGCCGCCATGTTCTTCGCCGCGCGGCGCGCATCTCCCCTTCCTCAGCGCTCCTCCGTTTCGGATCCGGGGCCTGTGTCCGAGCAGGGTGGCACCTTAATGACTCCGCCACCTCTACACTGCCGGGAAATGCTCCAAAGCCGCTGCAATACGCCTTATCTCATGATTATTTCAGGGCCTGGGAAGGAGCCGATCGGAATCACGTCCGATCGGCCATAATGGTTGGCCACGCCCCCTGAATAAAGGATTTAAACACTGCATTAAGCTATGTGATAATGCCATTCCTACATGACATAAGGTGTAGAATGTACTGCTCACTTACAGAGATAAACTCAAGGATATGTTGCCCGATATGTGCAAGAAAGTTATCAATGAACCATGGAGTCTTCACCATGGGCTTCTCCAGCGGTTATTTTGGTTAAGGTCTCTGGCGAATTGACACTCTGTCTGGACTTGCGCAGCCTTAACAGTGCAATCTGGGTGGATGCCCATCCTCTCCCTAAACTGCATGAAATGGTTACCACTTTAGCAGGGGGCACAGGTGTTCTTATGTATAGATATGGCTAGTGCGTATTATCAAGTCAGACTTGATGATGAATCGAAACATTTTACTGCTTTTATTACACCAGAAGGTCTATTTCGATGCCGTTTGGGAAGCCAGCCCAGCCTCTGTTTTTTAACGGCTGATGAAAGAAACTTTGGAGGGAATACAGGGCACAATAGCCTTCCAGGATGATATTCTAGTTTTGGCAAGAACGAGGAGGATCATGACAATAATTTGGGAAAATTGTTGGAAGCTAAGGGACTTACATTGCACGAGAAATGCAAATTCAAGACACAGGAAGTAGAGTATTTTGGGCATCGTAGTAGTGGTACTAGCATCAAACCAAAGCGCAACCATGTTGAGAACAATGCCAATGCATCATTCTAAACTGCAAGGAACAGCTTGTGGCTTTTCCTTGGGTTGACAGAGTTTATACAAGGTTCATCTCTAACTATGCATCCAGAGTAGATCTTTTTAGATGTCTTTTAAAAAAAAAAAAATCAAGGTTTGAACGGGCTGAAGATATGACTGCTGCATTTAATGCACTGACGTTAATGATTGTAAAGCACCCTGTCTCAAACCTTTTGTCATTGGGAAAGAGTGTGTTGTGATGGTTGATGCTAACAATTGTGGACTGGGAGGGGTGTTAATGCAACGAGAGCATGGCAAGGAATGTACTGTGGCCTCTGTGTTACCTGTGTTGCAGGATGCTGAAAAAGTGGGGAGCAGAGCACTTTAGAACTTTTCTGTGGGGTATCAAATTTATCATAAAACGGATCACAAACTGTTAGTGCATATCATGATGCCTGGTGGAGGGCATGCTATGTCAGCGAGGTTGGCTAGACTTGCTTTCAGATTGCAGAGTTTTCAATACCGCATGGACTATGTTCCGGGGAACTGTAATGTTCATATTGATTCCATGTTCAGGCTTCCTTTACCTGGCAAGGATCATTTGAAACCCGATGGAGAAGAATGTGAAGTTGCATTCACGTGGCAGGATGTCAATGTGTTAAGTTGGGAATAACTTGTCATTCAGGAAGCAAGGTGGGAAGAGGCGATAGAGGTGGATGGCGAACTGAATAGGGTAATCCAGTGTATCAGAAGTGGTTGGCCAGAGGAAAGGAAAGTTCCAGGAGAGTTGTTGGAGTTTTTTAAAGTGCAGGAAGAGTTAGCAGTAGAGAATGGTATTGTCGTAAGAGGTAACAAGTTTGTACCTCCTTTTAATTTGAGGAAAGTCATGGTGCATATAGCGCATGAAGGACATCTGGGTATGTCAAGCACTAGAAGGCAGTCGGGGAGAATTTTTGGTGGCCGGGATATATTCATTTGTGGAACATCATGTGAGGATGTGGGGTAACTGTAATGTGAGCAACAAAACAGCAAGGGCATTGACTCCTGATCCACAGCCGGTTGAATTACCTGTCGACCCGTGGCGGAAATTAGGATTAAATATTACTGGCCCGTTTACAGTGTTAATCAGGAAGCGTTTGCCATAGTCGTGAGGGACTATTTTTTCAAAATGGCCTGAGATTATAATGGTTAAGGAAGTCACCTCAGAGTGTGGTGGAGTTTTTTGTGAGGTTTTCAGCAGGGAGGGTATCCCTCAAGAGGTAGTAACTGACAATGAACCACAATTTGTTAGTAATTATATGGAAAAGTATCTGGAGAAATGTGGGGTGGTGCATAAATGCACTGATGCATTCCATCCCTAGGCAAATTGTCAGGTGGAAAGGTTTAACCTTGCGGCTAAGGAAGCGATTCAGTTAGCAGTAAAGGGTAGCTTGAACTAGAGGAAGGCTTTACAGTCATGCTGTTGGCATACAGAATTTCACCCAACATGGTGACTTCAGTGAGTCCATTTGAGCTATTTAGGGGACAGAAAATTAGTACTAAATTGGTTCCCTGGTGGTTGAGAAATCAGAAGAAAAATGTGGATGATGTGGATTTGAAGGCGATCCGACGTAAGGTAAAGGAGAATAAACTGAAAAGGAGAGACACATTAGGGAAAAGAAAAGGAGCTAGCAACAAACAGATGGTGAACGTTAATGATATGGTGCATCTCAAGAAAGGGAGGACAAGTGGTAAGGGGATTTCGGGTTGGTCAGATCCTATGCGGGCCACTGAAGTTTTTGAAAACGCTGTGCAGGTGAAAGGAGGAAGTGTCTGGAATCTCAGTTGTGTGTCTTTGTTCAAAGGTAAGGATTTCGGTCCTGGGGAACGTCTGGATAATGTTTTTTTGGGATGTGGATGAAGCGAATTGTGTGAAAGAGACAGTCATGACTAGAGAAACGGAGCCCAGTGAAGGAGTTGACAGTATGGATGCACCTAGAAGCATGTGGACACGCAAACCTCCCTTGAGATTCCAAGATTATGTGGTGGCGTAAAGAAAAAAAAATCATTTAATTTCAAAAGGGGCAAGGTGTGCTACATGTGGCTATTTGGCATGAGTGTGACGTGTGTTACGGTCGTGCCTATTTCTCGTGCAAGGTCTATTTCAAATTGATGTCATTCTTCTAGTACACGAGTGTGGCATAGCGTTGTGGGCTTGTGTCTATTGTTATGTTTCATACGTGTGCTGCTCAACGTGTGGGGCATGCTCGAGGAGCTGTATTTATTCAAACCAGGGGACTGTATATATAGGGGTGGGGGTTGTCAGTTGGGAGCATTCAGTTAACATGAGCTTGATGCACTACATCTGTTAGATGGAATAAAATCCGTTTTTCTGGTAACTACTCACAAAGCTGCGAGGATCATTTTAAAGAGTGTGGATGACTTTTGTAACAGTAGTCCTCTAAATGGGCATTGTGGGCTTACAGACATCATCATATCCAAGGTCCACTTATGTCGCTGCCCACCACAAGTAGGGAATATCATTTGTAAACCAGAACTTTCAGACCCAACCACTAGATTGCAGAATTATGCACAGCATGTGGATCAAGAAGAGATTTCACACTGCAAAAACAATTTATATGTGTAGTTTATATGTACACTGTGTCCAACTGCTATGTCCAGAACTCACACCAGACACTAAACCGGTAGACAGTAAACCAAACAAAACAATAACAGCAGTAATATAATAACAATAAATACTTCCATAATGTGCACAGGAGTCCCCTTGGCTCTATAAAACAAGCTGCAGGGTACTGCTCCAGTCAAACCAGCAAAGGAATCTCCATGTGGGGGCAGGCTACACCAAAAGAGCCCAATGTATACTCAATCATTCTGCCTCCCAGAACAGTCCTCCTTTACATGCAAAAATTACATGCCTAGATTCTTACCCTCAATGTCATTCTTCCTTGTTGGGAAGGATTCAATTAGTTTTTCCAACTGTGACACTGCTGAGAAAGTAAAGATCCCTTTCTTGTTTTATACCGACAAAAAGGAAGGAAGATAATACTGACCACATACCACATACTCATGATAGAGTACAGAAACCTGCTGCATATTATAGCTAAGTACCTACAATTGCCACCTGGACACCAGGAACCCTTTAGTTCCACAATTTGTTAAAACAGATTTTTAACGCTTCCATCATAGGCAGACTTCACTTGCTGCATTACATATCGAATCACCACAGCCGCCACTGCCGCAGGTTTACTAATTTATCCGCTCGTAACCCCCCCCCCCAACCCCCCACTCCCCCCATAAGTAGTGCAAAAAGCAGTCTGTGGCTCAAATACAAAACCTGGAAGGATACACAGTACTACAGACTACATAATCTTCTTATAAACAACAGAGTTCATCTTACAGAGTCCATGAAAACTTTGTCTCTACAGGACTGCACCAATACACCTTTTGGAGACCAGATTCAGTAATATCATTCTAAGCATTATCATAAACATATTGTATCACAAAAGTTTAAAATCTCAACAAATAAGTTGAAAGTGTCTGCTTGTAAACCAGAATCTCCCCCTTACACCAAGTGGTGTACAAAAATACATAGTCTCACCTGTTGGTAACAAAGCTGTTGCTGACACTCTCCCCATCGGCGATGCCGGTGCCACGCAGCATGCGATTCTTGGTGGTGTCGAGGGGTAGCAGGAGATAACTCATGCGATTGGCATAGTGAATGGCCTGGCTAAACACCGTGCTCTCCTCCTTCTGAATCAATTCTTGCTGCTTCTCCCTGCTCATTGTGGGCCACAGCCTGCGCTGCTCTGAAGCGATTTCTAGGGCAGATTTTTCCTCCTGGCTGCTATGGTCATTCTCCTGGTAACAGAAATAAGAATTATCAAAACATAATACATATATTCTGAACAACACAGTGAAAACACTAACCATGGCAAGTAAAAAAAACACCAATCCAAGCAGTGAAAAATCCTCAAAGCGCAGCTATGTGAATTCTTGAGACAGGAGTCCATGTTACTTCATCATTGACAACATGCACAGATATCACTGCTGAGGTGAGACATATGCACCCCATCAATGCCCCAATGTGCAGTGACAGAACTGCTGAGGAGAGGCATATGCACACCATTACTGCTCTATACTACTGACACAAAACTGCAGAAGAAAAACATGGGCATTCCATCAGCAGAAACACCATCTGCATGCTATCAATAACTGGCAGCAGAGAGACAACCTGATGAGGAAAGGCACACGCACAAACCACCTGAATGGAAGTACAGCATGAGAGCTTCTGAGGAGAGTCACATTCACCTCTTTGATTAACCAAAGCACAATATGGTTGAAAGCTATGCACCTGCACACCAGCATTGAACTATACCTCTAGAAACAGTACTGCTGAGGAGAGACACCAGCATCCCAGATCCTCAAATAGAGACACCACACTGCAGAGGAGAGGTCTTTGCACCAGAGCACTGTTACATAGTACACATACATCCTTGTTCTACAGTAGATGGGCCTGCTGAGGGAAAGGCTTCTGTACCCCAGCACCGTTACACAATGCAGACAACATTTTCAATAGATGTATGCAACTAGTAATGGTCCATATTACAAGAAATGCTGAAACAAATGTCACCTTCAGTTCACCAAAGAACAGAAGTACAGACAGTATTCTGCTGGGTACAGAACCTCCAGCATCAAACCACATATCCTAAAATGAGAACACATGCTTCACTTTAACATTAGTAAATATCAGGGTTGATCCCAAAGGTTCCTTTCATAAAACTTAACCACTGAGTTAATCCTCCAACCTGTTATAATTGGATTCATTTATTGTAAGTAGTTCCTTTTCATGGTCAAACACCTACTCTATCACACAAGAGTTTGATATGGTGAGGGAGATCATATTGCCTCACAAAATATGCATTTCCTAGATCAATGCTAGATTATTTAAGAATGAAAAACAGCAATCCACTATGATAATAAGCTACACTAACACCCACAAGGAGAGCCTTATAGGATCTTATCAGCATGCCACAGACTGAACAAAATAACCCACAGAGCACTACTACATCATATTACTTAGTATCTATCAAAAGTAAGATGCTATTACTGCTGAAATGCCACAAATCACTGGGTTTTCATCTAAGCAGAATGTGCTGTGACTTGGATGTATCATTTTACAATTCCCTCTTCTGTATCATCTAAGTTAACACTGTGAAAGAATGATTTTGATCATTTGTAACTACTGTGGAATAGCCTTGGTTAGTTGTTTCTACGAGAAGTCTGGGTAGTCCCTAAAGTGGTCATGACCTGCACAATTTTTCCAGTGCTATTCATCAAGTACTCCTAAAGAAGACGACAAACTATAGAGAGCACAAAAAAACATTTTTCACCTAATCTTTGGCCCGAAGACAGACAGCCACGTTACTTCACCATGGTTCAACTAGAATTGATACTAACAAACAGTTCTTTTGAAAGTCCTCAGCCTAGTGCTTAAAGCACTGAATGGCCATGTAGTGGGTACCTGATATGCCTTTTTATACTTTACCAGACAAACAGCTTTTCAAACACAAACTGTACCTTCACACTGAAATAAACTGTGCCTACACACAGTGCAATACAAACACTAAGCGCAGAACATCCCAATAAACCTCCATAAAGACCTGGACTTTGTCAGATTAAAGCGAAAATGAATTAACCTCTTATTCTACACAGCGGGTAGCCTTTGCTTTGCAGTGTTAGGTCGGCCATTCAGAAACAAGATACCAGGTGGGTATTCCTGTTTCTGTACCGATCCAAATAAATCGCTTAAATCTATATGAACTATTGGCTCAGGCAAGACCTGCTAGCAGCATCAATTCTACTTGTACCCCTTCCCTGCAGCCCTTACTGAAACAAGATTTTAAAAGGCACTGCAGCAGTTTCAGTGTATTAAAAAACAATATAATAAAGGAAATAATTGATACAGTATTCGCAATGGAGCTAGAGCAACACACTGATCTCTTCACAGTTCTGGGGTTGAGAGGCTGGCCAGTGTAAGTATAAGAGAATACTTTCATTCCATTTTCTATGATCATATCCACCCCTTAGACGGAAGACCAAGTCTTTTAGAGGAAGCGGCAACATGCCAGTGAATGAGCAGTACAAATCAGATAGATTGGGACTCTTGTTGTTTAGGTGGTAGGTTTTTAAGTGACATGGATCTTTACCTTTTTAAATAGGAAAATTAGCGTCTATGGCTTTATCCCACAAACATTTCCAGTTTGGATCCAGAAACCAATATATAACAGTAATGTTACTATATTATTTTTGCCTGCCTTTTTGTACCACTGACTAAGGCTTTATGAGTAAACATTGTACTAATCCCAAAGAGTTCTAAAATGTATGTGTTCGTTTGAGCAAAAGCTTGGAGAATTTAAAGAAATAGGAAAAAGAATTGGGAAGCACGGAAAAAGAGGTTGCGTCAAGCCACAACTCAAAGAATTTGTGTGCATTTGTGCATATTGCACATTACAGTCATTTTCTGCCTTCAGTTTAACTTAGTTAAGGGGATTAATTTAATGATTTGCAAGTGAACCAAGAAGTGGTCTGATCGATACAGTATGCACATTTGTATAAGCTGCTTCTTTATTAAAATCGGATTCACAGTAAATCCAGTTGGTTAGGAACAGAGCATTGTTGTATTAGGTTGCTGTCTTTTTAACAGAAGAGGTTGAAATATACCAGGAAAACTTGATCAAAGTAGGTGTGTTGATGAGTGTTATAATCCAGGAAACCATCAAAAACTATTTTTTGTTGCCAGATGGGCAATGGTGAGCCTCAGTTATTTGGATGTCATGTTTGTATTCTCCACCCTAAGGCACTGGTACAAGGAATTAAGAGAGTTAATCAGTTTGCACTTAAGGGACTCTCTACTATTGTTTTGGTTCTATCAATGCAGGCATATTACATCTTAGTGGTAAGATGATGATATGGAGGAAGCGCAGAATCGTTAAAGTCTCCATCTTGGATGAGGGCAGGTAAGGAGTTGGAATAGATTGCAGATCTATAGTTGAGGAGGGCATCTTTTAAGAGATGCATAGGCTAATTGGTGTCATTTCCTGATGGGTACTGATGATGGACAGTGAGCAAGTGGTGCCATAGTCAATAGAGATGTTTAGGCATTACTATTAACACCATTAGCCAACATGCACGCTTTTAGAACCTTCATGATATACAACAATGGAATGAAGATATCAGGGTTGATATCCAAGGAATGGACCAAAAGGCATTGGCTAGCCCGATTCCCGAAAAGGACTGGGAGGAATATATATCAAAGCTATATGTGAATAATAGACCAGTTTCTTCTGTGATGCTCTGCATGGATGAGGGCTCTCTTTTGGCGTATGGTGCCCCTTCTGGGTAGGAGATTGTGGGATTTATAAAGAATGCCAGAACTTCAGGTGCCAAGGGCCCTGATGAAATTCTCATTTCGATAATCAAAAAGGAGGCCGTTGCCTGGGGAGCTTTTCGAGCCCTGCTGTTCAATTATTGCTATCGAACTGGGAAAATTTCCCAGTCTTGGAAGGGGAGTGTTGTAGTCCCATTGTATAAGAAGGGCCCTAAAACTTCTCTGGCAAGCTTTAGACAGATCGCTTTGCTTGATGCTTCTGGCAAATTATTTGCTAAGAACATCCTTTGCCACCTACAACAATGGGTTCAGAATCAGAATATTATACCTTCAGAACAAGTCGGTTTTAGGAGGAATCACAGCACTGTAGACAATATTGCAGACCTCCAGACTATTGTAAAAAAATATGTCTCCCTTTGGGGTATGCTAATTTATAAGGCATTCATTGATTTCTCCACAGCGTTCGATAGAGTGGACTGTCAAACGCTGTGGAGGAAGCTTCTTCTTTTGGGTGATCCGCACCACCTCTTGGGTCTCATCATGGAACTACATTTGGATACTGGTGTCAAGTTTTGATGGGAGGATCGCAGGAATTACCCTGCAGGGTTAGAACACACAATAGGCTTAAGCAGGGTTGCCTGTTGGCCCCCCTCTTGTTCTTTCTTTATATTTTTGATCTCCCAGGTGTTTTAAATCGAGTGAGGGGGGGATGCCCCTAGAATTGGCACAATGTCTATTGGTTCTTTATTGTATGCTGATGATGTGGCCATATTTGACTTAACGCCTATTGGTCTGCAACGTCGCTTGGATGCTCTGGCTAAATATGCTGGACCCCATTTCCTGAAATTTAACACTGCCAAAAGCAAGGTTTTGATCTTTTGCAAGAAAGGGTTAAAATTAAAGAGGAATTTCCAATGGCTTTTGGGTACTGAAAAACTTGAAACAGTGTACTGTTATCTATACCTTGGAAAGGTCTTTTCCAAAAATGGGTGGATGTAGAACATATAAAACTCTGTGTAAGGAGGGCCCTCTCTCAGGCCAGCGCATTGCATAGATTTTACAGAATCCATGGGAGTCGCTATTTTGGGCATGTTCTGTCAGTATTTATTTAAAATCCTCCCCCTTTGTCCTATGCCACTGAGGTGCTGGATATGAGTTATTGGCTTTCCTTTGAAAGGGCTTAAGGTCGAATTTTGCGACAAATTTGCAACTTTAATTCTCTGGCTGCTCCTCACGTTATGTGCCTGGAATTTGGTTTAGTTTCCTCCTATAGCTCCTCCTTGGCAGCGGTATTGAGGTGGGGGCAACACACTCCTTAGAGGGGACGAGGGAACACTTAGGGCAGCCTTGAGAGCTGAGATTTTTTTTATGTTGAAAGAATGGTCAGCTTTTTTAAGGTCTTTTAAGCAAGCAAATGAAGTGTTTGGACTTAGTTTGAATACCGACTCTTTTATGTCAAAGTTTGCTTTGAAGATGTGCATAAAGAGCTCTGTGTCCACCATTAGCTCGGCCAGAGATATTGCCTTAAGTCAGTCCAAGCTGCGTAATGAGGTGGTTTGTGGGCGTACGTTGGGGAATAAACCGCAGCCCTATTTAATTGGGAATTTACCTCATGGGATCAGAAGGTTGATCTTCTTGTTGAGACTGCACCTGTTGCCCTTATGAGAAATTACTGGTACTTGGGACAAAATACGAAAAAGGATAGAATCTGTGAGTTGGTCACCAACATATCTAAGATATCATTCGTGTGTTGTTTGTATGTCCAGTGCTGCACAACGCTAGACGTTATTTTTTAAGACCGATGTTCATTACATTTAACATTCACTTCGCTTTGGGGGCCCGTTTATTTATTTTGTCCACCCAAAATGAAATGGTTTGCAATAGGATCTATCAATTTTATGAAACCTTTTTGGATATTTATTAGGAAGTTTATTGTTACTTCCGTTTTGTGATATTTTTAACTTTTAAACAGGCTTATATGTTCTCTAAAAGTTTCAGGACAGTCTTAATTCTCCTAGCACTTTGCACATTGTATTTTGCACTTTGCTCTTTTATAAGATTGCTTTAATTTCTCTTTGTATTTTGCACAGTACTTTTGGTAGCTGGTATTAAGCAGGCTGCACTTTACAAAGGAAAGTTATTTATATATTGCATAATGGAGGAAATGGATTGAGAATTCATAGTTTTTTAAATTATGATTGTATATATGATTAATGTATTATCTGCAGTTGTATAATTATGTGGACCTCCGTTGGAGTTCTGTACCATAATAAAATGTACTTACTGGTATGAAAATATCTTTCCATTTACCTGTAGGGTAGTGTGCAGCTCACATTTCTTGTTATAGTAAAGTGACATAAAATGTGTTTTTTTTTATTTCTGTAACAGATTTTGGTGTTCTTTGAGACTAAGAAAAAGCATTGTTTAACAAGTTACTTACCTTTGGTAACGCTTTTTCTCTGTAAAGATTATCTAGCAGCAGATTCCTCACCTTAGAATATTCCCCAAACAATCTCAGGTTGATCTGGAAAATCTTAAGCAGTGCCTTTGCACGGCGGTAGGTGGGCTCAGTAGGCTCTATGTCGGAAGAGTTGTTGCGGTGCACCACATAAGTGCCAACCTGGCACGCTGACATCCGTTTCTTTCGTGACTACTTCCATGCCAAAAATGAGGAGCCATGTAAAAAACAATGTTTGAACAGTGTGCTGTGTCTAGTGGGATCTTTTAGGTGAAGAGCCCAGTTCGTAGAACAGGGAGGATTGGTGAGGAATATGAGGTTATATAGTCTCTACTAGAAAGATTATTACCGAACGTAGGTAACTTCTAAATGCAGAATCTTCACCTTGGAACAGATAGCAAGGCAATACACCTCCCTGAAGGTAAGGCTGCGAACTGGCTTAAGCCAAAAAGTCTTGGAGGACAGAGAGGGTGTAATGGCCATCTCCACAGACCTGACTGTCCTAGCAGAAGTGCTTCGTGAACATGTGAAGTGACGCCCACATAGCAGTTTGGCAGATGTCCAGGACAGGTATCCCGCATGCTAAAGCAGTAATAGTGGCCTTGGCGGAATGTACCCGCAAGCCCTCAGGAGGCTTCTTTTCAGCGAGTGCATTGCAGGTTTTGATAATGAGCACAATCCATCAAGAGGTGGTGCATTTCTGTACCGCCTTGCCTTTCTTCGCCCTGGCAAACACAATAAAAAGTTGATCGTCCACCCAGTGTTCTTTGGTGTGATCGATATAAAAAGAGAGGACTTTTTTTGGGTCTAAACAGTGGAATTTCTCCTCCTACTTGGAAGGATGTGGTGGAGCAAATAAAGTGGGTAGCGTGATGTTCTGAACAATATGAAAAGGAGCATTCACCTCTCTCGAAGAAACGAGCCACGTGTCCGGAGAACCAGTTTGTCTGGGTAGATGCTGATATATGGAGGGTTGATGAACAGAGCTTGAAGCTTGTTGACCCTCCTGGCCAATGTAATGGCCATGAAAAAGACAGTTTTTAGAGACAACAGCCACAAAGGGCAACTGTGCAAGGGCTGAAATGGGGCACACATCAAGAATGTCAAGACTAGATAAGATCCCATTGTGGCATTACAGAGGGAGTGGGAGGAAACAAATGCTGTAAACCCCAATGAAATCTCGCAACAACCAGTGACTTGAGCAGAGAAGGTTGGTCCTGCTGCCGCAGGAAAGCAGATATAGACAACATATAACCTTTAACAATGCCCAGAGGAAGGCCTTGCCAGGCTAACAAAAGAACAAACAATACTAGATCTAACAAGGACACAGAAAGGGGATCCACCTGACGTATAGAACACCAAGCCACAAATTTATGCCAATGGCAGGCGTATAGTGCCTTGTTGGAGAGATGTCTGGCTGACAAGTTGACATCACAGACCTCAGTAGGGAGATCAAACACACTCAACTATCTCCACACAATCTCCAGGCATGAAGGTGGAGAGAGGCGAGATTTGTGTGCAGGACCTTGCCCTGTTGCTGCAACAGAATTTATTTTTATTTTTATTTTTGTGTTTTATAGAGCGCGAACTTGACCCGTTAGGGTATCAGAGCGCTTTACAGGAAACATAGAAATGTACAATAGGCTTGGAATCACAATAATATACAAAAGGTAAAAGAGGGCAGGGTGCAGGATATATGAAAGATGGTGGACACGAATGTACGGTTTGCGTTTTATAGTTGCTCGAAACGAGTCCCCAGGTTTCTAGGAGAGGTGACTAGTTAATCCGAGGGGAGGCGCTAGTCAGGAGTTAATCAGAGTCTCTGTGCTGGTTGGAGGCAACATTTAAACGAGGAATTTACCCATAAGGAAGGTTTTGGCCTCCTTTTTGAAGCGTGTCAGTGAAGCGATTCTTCTGATGGTGGGCGGGAGAGAGTTCCATATTCTCGGAGCGGCCCCAGAGAAAGCCCGATTGTACGTTTTTTTCTTCCGGAAGCGTGCAGGTTGTAACAGGAGGTCTCTGGCGGATCGGGAGTTTCTGGTTCCTCCGGATACCACAAGTTTCTGTGCAAGATAAGCAGGGGAGTTTGAGTGTAAGGCCTTGTGTGTGATACAGGCCAGTTTAAGCTGTATTCTAGCCTCAAGAGGAAGCCAATTCAAAGCTTTCAGGTGTGGAGAAATGTGGTCGAATTTTCTTGAGCTGGTAAGAAGTCTGGCGGCAGTGTTGAGGCAGGCTTTTAAAGGTGCCAGGGAGATCTTTGGTAAACCCGAGAGGGTAGAGCAGCCATATTCCAGTCTGGAGATGACGAGAGCTTGGACTGCCATTTTCCAACCTGAGAGGCAGCCTGATTGGAGGACTGATTCTCAGGCACAGGAAATCAGAGTATACCATGCTCTCCATGCCCAATTCAGACCCACAAGAATGAATTGAGCCCGGTCGGTCCTTATCTTCTTGAAGGCTCGGGGGCAGGAGTGGTTTTGGCGGAAAGACTGCAGGAGTACTCAGGTCCACTCGAGGCGGAATGTGTCGCCAAGCGGGAGCAGCCTTGGAAACTCCAGCACGCAGAAGTGCTGACATTTACATGTTCTCGGTGGTGGTGAACAGATCGAGCCAAGATTCTCCTTATTCTTGGAAGAGGCCACTGGCCACCTCCCGGCGTAACTACCATTTTAGGTCCATAAGGCATTGATGACTGAGCTCATCTGGCCTGGCATTTAGAGATACCGCCAGGTGCTGTACAACTAGGAAAATGACCTGGCGCTCCAGCCAAGTCCAAAGGCGCAAAGCCTCCTGGCACAGGGCCCATGACCCCACTCTGCCCAGTTTGTTATAATACCACACGGCATTGGTGTTGACCCTGAACCCCTGCACCAGCCTTCCCTTGATGGACAGAAGGAAGGCTTTTAATGCCAAGCAGATGGTCTCAGCTCCAGGGGATTGATGTGGAGATTACACTCCACAAGAGAACAGACTCCTCTGATCTCCACCTCTCCTAGATGGCTGCCCTAACCCAAGATTGACGCATCTGACACTATGCTAAGCTCAACAACTTCTTTTCATGCTTCCTCAACTTACAAAAGGACATCTTGGACCGGAATGACGAGCGTCTGCAGTAATGGCTCCGGGAACAGCCCAGAGATCTCCCTTGGGAAAGGTAATGGCATGCAGCATTCTTTTTGCTGCGCCGCCAGGAGCTTCATCAACCGCCCGCTGATCGCCTTGGGGGGAAGGACTTGCACTCGGTGCAGGCCTAGGGGTTGTGGTCCGATCCCAGGCACCAGAGGCAGACCAAGTGAAGATCTGACACCAACATTTGTCTCTGGCAGTCCCCAAAAGGTTTAAAACCCATAGGTTTATAAGGGGACATGTTCCCCAAGCACCCTGGGAGCACATGCTCAAAAAAGGGTCGACAAAACATCAAAAACGTGGTCAAAAATGACAGAGGTAGATCTCCAGATCCGTGCTGTTGGCGCAAAAAAATGTCAGTGTAGTGGGGTGGTGCTTTTGTGGCACTGCGACGTCACTTCTGATACAGACGACATCAAGCCAACCAATGCCACGAACCAGCAAGCAGATGTACTGCTCAAGATTTTCCAGATCCAGTCTGATGCCTGAGGAGTATCAGAAGGTGAGGAATCTGTGGTTAAAAGGTATCAGAAAAATGTGTCTAGGAAATTATATCCTTAGTTTAAAAAAAAGTCTGCTTTAACAGCGTTCAGTCTAAAACTATGGGATTTGTCACGGATGAAATGTTCCTGGTTGGCCATCAGAAACCCGGGTTTGTGGTATTTGAAAGCAGCATTGGGTGGGGGGAAATAAGACTCGTATGAGCTGATATAAAGCTTTCCATTTTATTTTTGGTGTCCTTCATAAGACCATTCGAAAAAAACATATAGGTAATTCATTTCGACAAGCAGATTCAGTATGGAACACTCACAATGTGCAAATGTGCGATATCACTCAGTAGAGAGAAAATACCATAGTAAAAGGTCACAAAAAGTGCAAAAGGTGTGACGACCTTGCTTATGTTTGACAGAACCCGGAGTTACAAAATCACCCGGGATGAATCTTTAGGAGCACAATTCACATTAACATGCAGTAGAACAAGTGGGTGAAAACATCACACTTCGGTACAAAATCACATTTAGCAGGAGGGCGGAAACACTTTCAAGGGCAAAATCTCTAAATACAGAAAGATGAGGTAGTAAGAGGTCATATTTGGTGTAAATGGTGAGCATAAGCAAGACATCACAGTTGGCTGACAACCTATTTGGGGAAAACTCTTGGTGCATTATCAGCATGAGTGTGCATAAATTATTGGGAGTACAAATCACATTTAGATGCCAAATCACATTTAGGTGCCAAGTAAGTAGCATTGAAGTATCACATTAAGAAGCATAATTTGCATGAAGACAACATCACATTAAGGTGTGAAATCACTAATGGTGCAGCAGCAACAGAACTGTGGACAAACCTCTAGAAGCACAAATGTATATCCACTGCAGCGCATGGATGCTTTGCTTCATGCCCATGCGCCCCAGTAGGGAGACTAACACACGTAATAGTAATTTACTGTAGGTTTATGGTGTTGATAACATGAGGTCAGGCAAATATCTAAAGCTATCTTATAACAAAACCCAAAAAGCAAGGGTCATTCCTTACCCTGTTATCTTTCCTACTTACCTGATGAAAGTGGTTGTCTTCACTGTTCTCCAGGTACAGGGCCCTAATATGGTTCTGGACATCAGAGTAGAACATGGATTCCCAGAACTGCATGTTTGTCCAAACTAAGTGCTCCTGAACACAGCTGTAAGCAAACTGGGTGATTCCGGAAGTCAGCTTCTGCAAATTGGATGGACAAGTAACAAATGAGCAAAATACATCCGATTTTAGAAGGAAAATTTAATCTACAGGCTCTTTTTTTTTTAAACAGATTTTATTTTCAAGTTTTTCAAGTTTCAAGTTTAAGTTTATTTGATTTAGTTCTCAACTGAGAACCACAAATATTTAATACATGATATAAAGGTTTAAACAATAAAATAATAAAAGTTTTCATTCTAATACAAAGTTAAAAAGGATTTTAAAAATTTAAATATATTATAACATACAAATTCATTTGGCGGAACCTTGCAAAGCGTGATCAAGTCCTGAACAGAGGTGATTCTACATTTTATATAAATTGGTTGTAGAAATCTTTTTCTTGCTTCTACGACTAACGAATTTGGGCAAGTAAACAACAAATATTCCAAGTCTTGCTCCCCTCCTTTGCATAAATTACAGAGACTACTAGATCTTTCTTTCGATAGCCACTTGCAAGTAAAAGATTTTAGAGGGAGTATCTCAAATCGGAGCAATACAATCGATCTCCTAACTCCATGCTTTAGGTTAAAATACATATACTGTTGTGTTTTCTTATAGACCAAAGTTTCAGCGTATTTTTTATATAGTGACAAATTGGCGCAGTGGTGAACGTCAAGGTCAAAGCTTAATCTTGGAGTGAAGTTTTTTAAGAAAAGCTTCAGCTGGGCAGGGGTCCATGATTGTAACAAGTCTGTATTAACATTTGATAATTTAAAAGCAGTTGAGACATTCCTACCGAATACGTATTTTAAAGTTCCTTGGTCAAATGTCTCTATTTTGAGTAGGTAACGCAGCGTTCCTTCTTCCGCATGAAGGAGGTTATACGCCCATCTGATAACGTTGCTAATTCCTCTAGCATAGGAACTAACTAGTGAAAATTCTAGGCGAAGAGCTTGTACCGGGACTGCTTGGGACATCTTTGCGAGTTTCCGTAAGATCTTCCCTTCTTTTAGATCTAGATGTTTCCATTGTTCTAAAGGGATATGTTCTAGAGCATATGAAAGCACTGGCGGAATCTTGGCACTATAAACCTGGAGTAGCGAAGAAAAGTGTCTTTGGCCAGTCGAGGCATATAAACGTGATAGTGCCCCCGCGTGGACGTCGGCTTTCCGGATTAAGTTCTGTACATGGAGCACGTTTTGTAGGGACTTTGTAAAGATTCGACCTAGATAGGTGTACTCGTTTGTCACTTCCACCGATTTTCCCCCTAAAGTCCAGTTGAATTTGATACTCCGTTTCCTTCCCGAGAATGGAACTATTTTTGTTTTTACGATATTCGGTATTAGATCATTTTCCTCCGTATAGTTATGGAGTGCGTGCAGGCTTCTTTGCAGACCGAATGGTGTTAGGTCTAAAATGATTACGTCGTCTGCATACATCAAGGTGTGAATTTTGTGGAGAGCAATTTTAGGTGGAAAATTGCAGATCTGTTTAAAACAATCAGGTAGATCGCTGAGATATAAGGAAAACAATAAGGGGGCTAGAAGGCATCCTTGTCTAAGGCCGTTTAGGGTTGGAATTGGGTTTGTGAGACCCTTCTCCCTCCCCATTTGGACCTGACACCAAGTCCCGGAATATAATGATGTTATTACGTGGAGTAGGTGATCCGGAATACCCATTCTGCTAAGCTTTCTCCAAAGCGTTCCTCTATCCACCCTATCGAATGCGGTGGTAAAGTCGACAAAACCTGCATACACAACCTGAGATTTTGAGGACACATTTGTCCAGTATGGTTTGTAATACAGCGATGTTATCGGTGACCGAGTGCTTTGGTCTGAATCCGGCTTGATATAAGGGAATTAGACCTGATGAGAAGGCCCAATCTTTGAGGTGGTCTAATACTGTTGCTGCAAAGATCTTTCCTGTTGCATCCAGGAGAGCTATCTGCCTGTAGTTGCTGGCATGCAGCCTTGAACCCTTCTTGTGTATAGGGATTACAATGCTTCCCTTCCAAGATTTAGGGATTTCCCCTGTTGTAAAGATGTGGCTATAGAGGGGAGATAAGAATTTGCTCCATGCTCTAGGATTGCTTTGGAGAACTCTAATAGGGATTTGGTCCGGGCCCGTTGCTCCCGTCGATTTTGCCTTTTTTATATGTAACTCAATTGAAAAGGGACTTGGTGCTCCAAAATCTGATGTACTTACTCCAAAAATTCTTGCTGGGCTGCTATTCCTTTCTGAAATAATATTTAATTTGTATAGATTGGTTAGGTATGATTCCCATTCTGCCGGGGGGACCGGGATAGATTGTAATGCTTTTTTTGTACCTATTTCTTTGGCAATTATAATCCAGTATTCACGTTGGTTATTCTGTTTTGCTGCTATCTGGATGTCAACCCAGTTTTGATCCTGGATTTTTTCCTTGTTTTTTACTTTTTCTCTCCTGCGCTGGTTTTTCAATTTGTTTATTTCTAATTGTTTAGATTCAACAAACTGCAACCTTATTAGTTTATTTAATTGCTTTGCATTAGTGACCAAGTTCGATTTTTTGTTTTGATTCTTTGTTGGGCCCCGCTGTTTTAGTTTTTCTTGTAATTTTTGTATCAACGTTTTGGTAGCTATTTCAAAGTTTTTTATCAGGTTTGTAGAATGAGTTGTCTGTAATAGATATATCATGTCTATTGCGTTAATAATTTTGTTGAGTGTCGATGAATTCCACTGGATCCGTCCTTGGACTTGATTGACCATAACTGTACTATGAGTATACATGATGTGTCCTGATAATGCAAGTTGTGTTTTCCACTCTGTATCTGCTTGCAGGATTGCATGGTCGCTTCCATGTGTGAAGTTAATCTTAAGTTGTAAAACAGTGCCAAACAGATCCGAGCTACAGATCATGTAATCCAGGATAGAGGAGCTACAATTCCCTTGTCTTGTATGTGATGCGGGAATGTCTCCTTCTACATTGCCATTTAATATAACTCCGTTTAACGTCGGGAGTGAGGCTAATAAGATTTTCCCTCTTTTGTCGGCTTTGTATTCTTTGGGAAATAAAGGGGTGGATATTGCCAGAGATTCTTCTTTGTCCCAGTTTGCCCATTTTTCAAGCAACTCGTTTGATATTTTTCCATTGAAGTCGCCTGTAATAAAAAATGACGGGTAGCCTTGTACCTCTACTACCTTTTCGATTTCTTCGAGAATTTCTATTGCAAGTGCATCCATTTTTGCGCCGGGGGGGTGTAAACATTGAAGATAAGTAGATCTTTTGGTTTTTCTTGTGGAATGATCTCAAATTTGATTTTTATGCATTGAAAGTTCATTGAATCGATTGGGATTATTTCTTGGGCCCACCTGTTGTCTTCGATAAGAAGAATTGCTATCCCACCTTTCGCGTGACCCCGATCGACCTGCTCTGCGGGGATATCATAAACGTATTCTTCATGGTCAAAATTTGTTGTAGACCAGGTTTCTTGTATGGCCACTATCCCTGGACGGTCTTTTGTTATTACAGCTAATTTTTCTTGTGTATTTCCGGCAATATTCCATGAGGAGATTGTCAGACCTGTGTTAAATAGGGCATTTCTTTTCTTTATCCTGTTTATTGCTATTCAAATTCTCAGCGATCCAGGCCCATGTGTTGACCCCCGTTGTTATTTCCCTCTTTGGGGTATTTTTGCTCCAGCTACTCCTTTCTCCGTTCTTTATGGAAACAAATAAGGTTTCCCCAAAGGGATTTGGAGGATTATTCGTGGCGTTGAAGTTTTGATTCAATTTCTGAGTTTTGTGAAATTCTTCTAATAGTTCCGAATTATGAAATTTGTGATTTTGCACTGGCGTTAAGTCATAGCCGTATTTATGGAGAGTCTCACTTTCCTTTAATATTATTCCTGGTATTACTGGAGACCAGAATTCAACAATCGCTGTCGTGGTTTTAGATTTTTCAGGGAACGTTACTAGTTTTACTTCATTTCTGGCTAAGGAATGTAGCGGCTGTATCTTTTGTAGTAAATTAATAATTCGATCACGATTGAGCGGAGTGTCGCCTGAAGGGAATAGATCTGTAATTTCCAGGTGGCTTGACGTAGTCTTTTCGGGTTGTGTGTTCATCTTCCCGATGGTGTAGGTTCTTTGTGGGACATCTTTTGGTGCTTGCATCATTGCTCCATGGTCTACTACTGAGAAACTTGTCGCCATTGGGTTAAGTTGGTTAGAGTTTACCCTTTGTAATTTGGCTAGTGATTTCTGGTCTTTTTTCTTCGGGTTCTGTGCCATTTCTAATCTTTCCTCTTTTTCTGGTGATCGAGTCGGAGTGGGGAGAATGTTCTGGAACCTTGATTTACGGACTTTCTTTTTCTCAATCCTTCTTAGCGCCCTTCTTTTTATCTTTTTTTGTTTGGACTTTTTTAGTTTACTTTTATTATTTGAAGTTTCTGGGCTCAGAGAGACATCTGTAGGTAAACCAATGGTATCTATGGTTTTACGATGTAAAGTTACAGAGATACTCGAATTTGATGGTAATTTAGCTTTTGTTTTGGTGAAAATTGGGTAATATGGTATGAGCGGTTGATAAATAGCCGGCTTGTTAATCTTCCTGAAAAGTTTTCTAAGGGAATAGATCTGGTTTGACCTTTTTTTCCTTAGGTGAATTCCGACCGGTTTGAGTTGCGATTTCTTTCTTCAGTGGGGAAGGCTCTTTTGTAATTTCACCTTTTGGTTTACAGAGGTTTTCCTCATTACGTTTGTCACAGACCTCTGCTGTTAATGATGAAATTTTAGGAGTACCACATGGGCGAGGGCCCAGCAATTTAACATGCGAACGCAAAGGCAGAGGATTACAATAAACGGATCCATCCATGTGTGTAAATGGTACATGGCATTCCCCACCCGACCACATTGGCAAACGTAATTTGACGCTTTTATACACCCAAGAAGATACGTAGACACGTTATGAATAACAACCTGACAATGACCCCGTGGATCACCATTATGGAGACTGCGCTGGAAGGGGAGGGAGATCGATACCCCTATATGCAGCCCATCTGGACCAAATCTTCCTATGCTTCTGAGGACAGCCCCTCGCCTGAAAGACAGCCAGTTCAGCGCCCATGCACTTATCAAGCTCTCTCCGCCACTTTCCCATTGTCGGAGGGGAGGTGGTCTTCCACATTTGGGCGATATCCCGTTTGGCGATGGTAAGTGCAAGAAAAAGCAAGTGCTGTTTGTACCGGTTGCCACCAATGTCCTCTGTACCATGGAGGAGGACCAAACTGGGATCAAGCGTCAAGTCCCAGGCTAACACCTCTTTAAGACAACACAGAACCTTGCGCCAGAATGGTTGCAGAGCTACACAGCTCCACACTGTATGAAGAAAGGATCTACAGGTTTAAATGCCCAACGTTGGCATGCAAAACCAGTATTATCTAGAAATTTAGCACTAAGAATGCCTCAAGTTCGGGAAACGTCACCAAAGCATGAAAAGGTACAAAGCACAATACGAACATGATAAGAAATTAAGGATAAGGGGAAAACTCTTGCAACTGCAGCATCTGTAACCCATTTCATTCAAGCAAGACTCTTCTTAATGTAGAGAATGTAAGACACACATTGTCAGTTGGATGTAACACAATTCCCTCAAACTCAATACAGACAAAAGAGAGCCAATGGTCATCCATCTCATAGCTCTCCTGATCTTCATGCACTACTCATTTCAACCCCACTCTGATTCCGGCCCCTTCTGTCTGCAATCTTATTTTCCATCAACCAAGACCTCTCTAACCAAGCATGTCAATAGACTGGCCTTTTCCTGCTTTCTTTTGTTCACATTAATGTAAAGTCTTCACCTATCTTCTGCTCTCTTCTTGCCCATAGCTGTACACTCCACCATTCTCAGCAGATTGGAATGCAGCAACTCTGTGTATTTCTGGGTGCACGGACTACATTTTTGGCACTTGCAGTGGCTACAGAACACAACTCCATAACTTGCCTTAGCTCTTCCCACTTGCTCTTGAGCCGCTAAGGCATTGGACACCCTCAACTGACTCGCTATAGTCAAAAGAACTGCGTTCAAAACCCTTTGCATGAAGCTCAAAGCAATCCATGTCTTTGTAATAGGTTCCACATTACATTCCACCTCGGACATTGAGATTTTCTTTAGCCAGACTCTAGGCCATACCCAAATTCTGTTGCTCTAGATTGCAAGGTTGGGCATTTTCAGTTTCTGCAGCTAAACTTTGGAGCTCTCTTTCTTATTTAAGAACACAGACGCAACTATTTCTCAGTTTCTTCTCTTACTCGCTCTCTGCACCGGGCCAGACCTTTTAAAACCTCCAACAGACAGTTGACAAACTTCTCCAACAGCTGAACACATCTTCCTTATCAAAGGCATTTCTTTGAACTGACAATGGAAGACACCAGACTCTCTGTCCTTCTGTTTCTCCCAGTCATGTATAGGGTTTCTTTTTTAGAGTAAAAAAATTGTTAAGACCAGCTTTAGATTGATTATTTTGTGTAGCTTTTTAATTGTTTTATTCAGCCAGCATGACTTGGAATACAAGTACTAGGTTTTATTGCATTTCTTTATCTCACACTTAGTAGCAAAGGACCATCATTTTTTTGCCCTTTGTAAGTCTTACCTCTCTTTCTATTCACCTTAATTCCCCCTTTTCCTGTTTTCAAATAACTATATAAAAACAGATGCTTTGCGTCCGAGCTGGGCGAAAGTAAACCTGCCTGCGGCGGGATATGCTGTCCTTTTTAATCCAATACTGCCTTTACATGAATGTTAAAGTATGGTTCCTCTAATTGTACTGCCATCCACATTATAACTAGTCAAGGGTTGATCACAGGGAATGGGACATTTCTCAGTGCTGACAATTCTCCCTACCTAACATTCACTCTCAGCCTAATCTGTTACCAAATTCTTTCAGCAGCTCTCATTAATATTTGTTTTATGGACAAACACAAATGGGAAATGTTTTCTCTTATACCAGATAGGGACCTTGATCTGTTCTTTATTATGGAAACCTGGCTCCATGAGATGTCAGGTCCTCATAATGAAACAGCCATTCCAGCCATATCATCTAGCCCTGCAATAGAAAGGACTGAAAACAGGGTGATGTCGCCTTCGTTTTCAACTCACATTTCAAAACCTCAAGTGGAGGACCTTGAAATCTATAAAGAAGAAAAAATACTCAGAGCTTGATGTACTGCCTTGGATAATTCTACCATCTATGGCGCACTTATTAACTGTGCTTCTTTGGCCCCAAAGTATTGTCTTAAAAGTTGATCAAAAACATTGATCTTGGGATTTTATTATCTAGGTGGACGGCCCTCTCAAAGGATTTAATTATTTGCTGGAAGCCATGTCTGGTTTTGGACAGTCTCAACAAGTATCTGATTCCACCCACATGGCAGGTATATATCTTATCTTTTCTCTATCTGGGATGCTTAGTTTTTTCAATAGCTTTTCTTTGACCTGTCCAGATCATTGCTTGATATCTTTTTCAATTAAAATCAATATGAAGCCTCGGAATGCTGTTTCAAGAACAGGAGTAGTTCCTGTTCGTGTGTGCAATAAACTACAGTCAGCTCTGCTTTGCGTGCTGTTTAGTCGAGAGCTGGCTGCTAGCACTCCTCCTCTGTATCCTGATGCCCTATATGAGACTTTTTGTTCTTTCTGATACCATCAAAGTTCTTACACTTTCTAAGAACAGAATTCTTGCTGTGACACCACTAACACTTGGTTTTTCAGGTAGCTAAGAGAAGATAGGCTTAAATGTCAGCAGGCAGAAAGTGTACGTTTTCCCTCACACTCTGATAAAAAAGTACCCATTTCAACATCCAATTAAAGGTTTGTAAGGGCTGTGTTTTTAATGCCAAAATGGATTTTTTTAAAACAATATTATTACTCATGCAGCCATTATTCTAAGTTGCAAATTTTCCAGCAATTTTCACATACGTAAGTCTTTTATTTACTGTCCGTATTGAAATCTGGCTCCCACACAGATGTCTGTCTTATTCAGATTTTAAAATCAATTTTACCTGCCTGCTGTTACCCCTATTAGTGCCACCATACTCATCTCCTCCTGTTCTTGTAGTATTCTGTCGAAAGGATTTAAAGAGCAGGTGGTAAAACCCCTGCTGAAAAAAATCAAAACTTGATGGAAAGCAAGTATAGGTCTATTTCTTCACTCTCTACGGTTACCAAGATAGGTGAGAGATTCGTAACATAGTAACTCTCTAGTCATCTTGAAGCCAATCATCTGCAGGATGTCTCACAAATGGCCTTTATACATGGGCCCATAAAAGAAACTGCTTGGACCTCTGTTCTAAACAATCTTAGACTAGATATTCATACAGGTACTCACAAGTTCTATTTGACCTATCAGCTGCATTTAATAAATCAAGCAGTTTGAGGAAGTGAGGTAAGTATGAAAAGGAAGGGCCTAGTACTTATTTCTTTTCGACAGAAAACTATTTATTTTCCTGCCACCCTTCCATTCTAAAGCAATTCCAGTTATCTGGAGTTGGCAGGGTATGCCCAGACATGGGTCCCTTGCTCACTTTGCCACTGGATTCAAGCTAGCCTGGCTGATGAGGGGTGTTAACCCGAAACAGGTCACAGGATGCTTGTTTCTGGTTCAGTGAAGGCCTGGCTTGGCAGTTTGGGCTGGACTGTTCCCATGCCGCACAGGGTCAAGACTGATTTGCATATAGCTGTGTCTGAACTGAAGTGGCGAAGTGAGCTAAAGAACGTTGATGAATTCAACCCAGATCTGTGACTGGGTGTGTGTCTCTCAAAAGTTTCAACGCTCTGCCCATCCTTTCCTTGTGTTTACTTAGATCAGAGTTATGTCAGATGCTTGTTGCTGCATATTTACGTGCACCCAAAGTCTTTCATTTCTGTACCATAGGTCCTTTTTACAATGCAGAATTTAAAAGAGGATTTCTTGTGATCAAGCAAAACTGGGGTGATCAGCCCAAGGATAAGTGGTGTTGCACTGTGAGGAAAAAACAGATGGGTGTTCCTTCCATCACCTTCTGCTTACCCACATTCTCCAAACTATTTTCACAGGGATTGCAGTCAAATGAGTTTTAGGCATTGCGCGATCAACTATTGCCTGAATTCGGTTGGTCAGGGTCAGTCGAAAAATAAGCAAACCACACGCAAATATTGTTCTCCAATCCTTGGTGCAGAGTTTAAAGACCAGCCAGGCCCGAGAAAGCCCTGAAGAACATGTTGATCTTGCAGCCGTTACGGAACACGTCTGAACCCAATGGAAAAAGAAACAATCTCAAGGTGAAGTTGGTACTCATGTGTTTTGTGGACTACAGGAGAAGTCACACAGTACCCTGTGACTTGAAGCTTTTTCAAAGAAAAACAGCTAGCAGAGTATGCAAAGCATGTGCATCTACAGCTCCAACTGCTACAAACATATTTTACAAAGGTACTTCGACAATGACTAATGTTCACACAAATAATTCCATCAAATAAATGGATTCATCGTTACAAACTATACAAGCCAATCAATTTTTCCTCAAATTCCATACATTAAAACAAATCTTCATTGTGGTGGGTCAGCCAAAAATAAGCACGCTGTAAAAGAGTATCTACCAAGCAGACAGATCCATGAACTAAAGAAAAGCAGGCATTCATTCTTACAAGGGTTGTTATTCAACAGGGACCTTACACTGTCTGCCAAACATAAAGAAACATACATAAGAAACACAAAAAAATTACAATTGAGAATATGCTCTTCTACAACGCATGTTTCACACACTGTCTTAAAAGGTTAATTAAGGAATACAGACATGAAAGTAACCTTCCAAATTATCTATGAAAAATTGGTCACTAGAATATTGTTACAAGCAAAATCAGATGTCCCATTTCAGGACATCAAAGTGAAGAGCAACTTAACATTCCGTATCATATACTGATCTCGAAAGGGAGCATTAAGGCACTCTGCTGAGCGCCTCTGCTTTCACTTTTATGACCCCCGAATAACACGGACTACGGAGCCCAGGCAACAGAGATAAATAGAACAGCAGCAGTCGGTTATGTTTAAAAAAAACATAGAAGTAGTTTTCTCCTGTGTACTAGTACCATAGCCTTTTGAAGATACAGAACAAATGAAATTGCTTTGATCTACACTATGTTAATGTGAAGTGTCCTCTGGTCCTTCATGTGGACATTCTGGTGATGACTTAGACCTGTGGTTCTAATAACTTCAGGGTAACCCTGTGAGCCGTTTTGATGCCTTAGTTCAATGGACAAAATTTTGGATTGTGGACTCAGTAACTTCAATGTGATTATGGCACCTGATCATACAGGAATCACCAAGAAGGAATACAGTGGAAATTAACTATCTTACATTGCATGTTCCTGAATGGCAGTGTAAGATGGAATGATCTCGTGTCGAGGACACCTGCAATTGAACTGCAGTGTTTGTAACTGCTGGAAGACTTTTTAAGAGGTTCCCTAAGAAAAACCATTCTGGGTCTGTGGTACAAGTGTAAACCAAACAAGTTAAAGTACACAAAACTCCAGATTTTGATTGATGTCACCGCTGAGTACTGCATCAACCCAAAAGGAGTGGAATAAGTATTGACTCGGAATCTATTAGGATGCCAGTGACCTTGCAAGGCTTAATATAGCAAATAGGCGTCTTAAAACTCAACATGCATAGCCAGACTTCCTCGATGTGGACTTTGGGTCTGAGCTAGATAAATCACATTAAACTTTAAAAAGAATGCCTTTGGTAAACCTTCATGAATTTAAAATGTAAAAATCACCTCAATTCATTTCATCATTTGATGGAAGAATTCTAGATCTCCATGTTCCAGCAAGACAGCTCAACGACCAAGGGCATCTAAATTTATGCAGGCAGTTCTTCTGTTTCAACTTGTTTGACTTTGTTATGACTTTGAGGTGGCTAATTTTAATTATAAGAGGCTACTAAACAGCTTTATCTATTATGGGTATCTGGTGTTCACTAGTAATTGCAAAGAACATATTCGACAAATTTGAATACTGGATTCCAAGCTGGTCACTAGAATATGGTCTGCAGAACAACATGAGGTTTTTTAAAGGCCTGGAGTTGCAATACTCTGCAGGCATTATGCTAATCACTATCACTTTATTTTCTTTATTCAAGATTACACCCCCTCAGAGGATATCACTACTTTTAATTTAGAGTTGAAGTAAATGATAAAATACACTATTAACATTCATAAGACAGAAAAACATAGTCTTGCACAACTGGTAAAAAAAGGTTCAAACTGCTCACCTTGGTGACTGCTGTCCTCAAGCCCTCCCATCCCTGAGAGTTGTCTAGAGGAGCCAGCCACAGAATAGCGATAGCTTTGGCAAGACAAAATATGTTAAAAATGAAGTCCAGGCACAGCCTAGGCTTTCCTAGTCCAGGCCCCACAATTCACCCACTAGATAGGGCCAATCATTGCCAACAGGATTGCAAGGGGTAACACAGAGCTGTAAAGAGGAGTGAAAGTAAAGGAGAAGGGGGGGGGGGGAGTGGTTTTACAAGTACAATAGTCACTACAGTGAGTAACTTTAACTTACTAGTCTACTAAAGCTCTCTCCCTTTCGGATATTGGTGTCACATCTGACAAGAGACCCTTCTTCCCTCTTTGCACTCTCCCTAAGGAATATCAAGTGGTGTAACTCCAGTGAAAAAGCCATTACTTTGTTTGGAAACTACTCAACAAAGTTAAGAACCCAATAAGCTGCTTCCGAACATCATATAAAAGAAAATAAGGTGGGTCCAAAGGACCCAAAAGGAGGGGAAACCTTAACCTCCTAACCCACATAAACTGGGCCAGGGCCTCTCCCCAAAATGGCAGATTAATAGCAGGAGCTTGTCTAGCTTGGAGGCAGGAAGAAGCGCATTTTCCCCAAACAAAATGCTTTTAGGAAGACAATGACATTAAACAACCAGTGAAACCAGTCCAGCCTGAACGACAAACAGCAGGGCTAGTTTCAAAAAGGCCTTATGAGAGTGGAAACAAAAGATCAACCAGTACAAACCCACACAAGAGGGAGTCAAGGTGCAGTCCTTAAGTTCACAACTTGATAGAGGGAAAGAAGGTAACCAAAATATTACAAAAGCCCCAACAGTAGCAAAAACTATAAATATGGTATTTGTATGTAAAGGCAACAAATGAGGGCAGCAACAAACTAATACTTTATAGACAAGGACAAACTGCAGCATTTGCTTCTAATTCAGGAGTCTCCAACCTTTCCTGTAATAAGACCTACTTGTTTTCAATGAAAACCCTCTCTAGGTGCTAGTATTATTAGAGATCTAGTGGTAACCAGACAAGATTAGTTAGTGGCCACCATATGCAAGATTGCCAGCAGAGATTGCCTCCGTGCTTCAGGCACTGTTGCCATCAGTAATGTAAAAATGCTTTGTCAATGTGGAATGCCTCTGCATGGGTAATACATTAACAGACATAGCTGCACTGCCTCTACCACCAAGTTAATAATATTAGTAATAGTCTCCCCAACATGGTTTGATTTGCATCACTCAAATATCAGCTTTAAATATATTTTGGAAATTGGGGGGCCCCAGAGAGCAGGCAAGCAAAATGGCCGCACTCTAGGCATGCTCCAGCAGCCGGCGCTAACAATCTCAAAACATTCACCATATATGGCACACACCTTCTATAACCCAGGACGACCTGGAGATATAAGTGACCTGCGCTGCAATAACAGATAACCAGAATGCAGGAGCGGTGCACAACGCTTTAAGTCTATGGTAAATGCACGTCAAGGGGTTGGTCACAATGGCGTATCCGCTCACCTGAGTGACTACTGGACGGGAACACCTGCGGCACCGGGAGGCTGCGTTGGCCCAAGATCACTGTGCCACAATTGCAGAACTGGAGCATGCGATGCAGAGAGAGGTGGGGGCCAGCAGCAAGGGTGAGAGAACCCGGGAGAGGAGCGATCGCTGGTAGTGCTGTCTGGCTGATCAGCTTCCCTGGCGGCGGAACTGGTCCGCTTGGGTGTATGATGTGCGTGGGGCTTAACGCTGGCAGGTGTCTACTGACCTGGCTGCATAAGACCTGCTTGTGTCTCCCTCATGACACAGGTTTACACAGAGTCGCAACAAATCCACATCACTTGGCCAAGGGGACTGGCAGTCATGCAGGACAACAATAACTCACTACAAGGAACCTGTTATGGGTGAGGCTGGTGTGGATGAAGGCTAAGAAGAAGGCATGCGGGTATACTCCCCCAAGCAAGCACAGAATGCATCAGCGAATAGCGCTTTGAACTTAGAAGCGGTGGCAGAGACTGATGCAAGGCATTCTAAGCTGACACAGACCTAGGAGCCAGAGTGTTGGCGACAAAACTCTGGACCACCCTACTACTCGCCAACAGAGCAAGGAAGATGTGAGAATCCTCTTGCGGGCGATGTAAGACAGTCTGAGATCCATAGACCAAAAAATGGACACACTCAATTTCTACATGGACAAGATCACACATTAGCTCGAGAAACATGAAGATCACCTGAAAGAAGCAGAGGAACGCACTGTATGCTCCAAAGACAACGCAATGTCTATAAGACTCACACAATGGAAAAGGTGCTTCAGGTGATTGCATCCAAAAATGAGGATCTAGTGTTGCACTCATGCCGAAATAATCTCTGCATCTTGGAGGTCCCAGAGTCGACCTATACAGGGAAGCTAAACTCTGCGCCGAGAACACGCTGATCTCCCAGTTTGGTACCGAAGGAATTCTCCAAGCTATTAATGGTGGAGCATGCACATAGATACCTTATGGCAAGACTGCCACCCAGGGCGCAGTCCAGACGCATTATTGAACTATTATACTACCAGGGCAGGGATATTGCACTTAAGATAGCAAAGAGAACCTGGAGCTGTTCTCTGATAGGAACTGTGCATCCCTATTCCCAGATTTCAGCAAAAGCGTGTTGAAAATATACACTGATTAAACAGCAATTGATCAGGGACAAGATCACCTACACCATGCTCTACCCGGTGTAGGCTTAAGGTCATGCTGCATGGGAAGCATCATGTGTTCCAAAACCTGCAACAGGCAGGAGAATTCCTCAAGGCTCACACTGGAAAAAGATCAGAGAAATCACACAATAGCAGCCAATTATCACACAGGTCCGCCGGGAGTGACACAGTCTGAACAGATGATTGCAAAAGGGTACCTGTTGGAAAGTGCCCCTTTTTGTAATGGTACCCCCCACTTTTTAGGTCTCGCCTGAGCCAGCGCATACGCTGGTCTGGCGAGACATTTAGTAGTGGGTTTCAGAAATGCGACCACTTTTTTTTGTCCTGGCCTAGAGCATGCGAGTACGCGCACAGTAACACGTGCATTCCTCGCATGCTCCAGGCCATATGGCTTTCCTTTCCAACCCTCCTCCCCCTCCCCCACCACAGAGCACGTCTAGCAGCTGCGCGGCCGTGTCACTTTCACGGCCGTGCGTCACTTGTTGGCTTTACAATTCTGGTCACCCTATGCTCTCCCCATACGAAATACGTCTTGCCAATAATATCCCCATTCTCACTACGCCCCCGTGATCGCCTTCCTCTTTCTGCAGTACACACTCTCTAGGCCCCGCCCTCCCAGCTTCCAATGCACAGCCCTGGCTCCCCATGCAAGCGGGGTGGCCACCTCATTCCATGTCCAGCGGGATTCTGTTTACACTCGTTGGTTTCCTTTGGTAGAGAAATGCATTATGGGTGTTGTAGTCTTGGCCTACTTCCAATCAGATGAACATATCCGTTTGCAATACATTGTAGGCTAAAATCCCAGGACTAGAAAGAGTATCCTTTGATGACACTGGATGGGGCCACGCGCTTCCGTATTATACATGCGCCCACAGCGCCAGTTTCCCTGTCCGGGTGGGGCCTTCCACGTTCTTTGCACCCTCTGTACTCCCCATACAATATTCATCATGCTTGCGCCATCATGGTCTGTCTGCACCCCAAGGTCTGCGTGCATCCCCTGTTCATCCTCCCTCAATTTCCATAATCTCCAAACCCACTTAATGCTCTCCCAAAACCTTCCCTGCTAATAAAATATCTTCGCAGCTCTCCGTACATGTCCAGAGTTCTTTATCAAATCCCGCCATGCTGTCCCTACATTCAGACTCGTCATCCCCCTCCAGTTTCACCTTCTTACTGCTTCTCCAGCAAGTGAAACTTTTATTCTCTTTCAGAGGCAAGGGTTTTGGGCCACTTGTCATTGGCTGCAATAGCGACGCAACAACTCGATTCCGATTGGCCCTCAGCCAGACATTGATTGATTGCCTCTAGGTTGATTGGGTGGGTGGCTGCGAGACGATCAGGGTAGTGATTGGAAGCGGCCTAGTGACGTCAGAGATTAGTCGAGATGGAAGAGGGCGGGGGTTTGTGGGATTGAATGAAGGGGTGTGGCGGGGCAGCAGGTTCATAATTGTCTGGAAGTTTCACTTTACACACGCAGCGTTGCACGACCGGCTGTAGAGCGCCGGACACGTTTTAAACCTCAAATGGAAAAAAAACCTATAAAAAAATCTGCCCTCATAATTCTTCTAACCTTTTAAGAATCAGTGAATTTTGGAAACTAACAATAGGCCATAGCTATAAATATTTATTTTCCTGAGATGTGGAGACAACGTCTGAGATTTTTGAGGTAAAGTTCAATGTACTTCTTTTAGCTGTTTGAATTAAGATGTTACGCTACTGTTTACTGACACTACATGGAAATGTTAATAAAATGTGTTTAAAAAAACTAGTTATTAGAGATACAAAAATTCAGTGCTCCAGAAAAAATGTATTCTTTACAACCCTGCATTAGTTGTAATGATTAATTTGGAAATAAATGAGTGCCAAACCCATATCTATGCTTAGAAGTCCGCGCCCGGTGCTATTAAATGTTCGCGGCGCCGAATACCAAGGCTGCATAGTCTCGAGTCTGCTTCATGCCTCTTCAATCCACCATCAGACACTCCCTGTTCCTCCATCTCACTCTTCAAGGTTCCTGCTGTCTCCCTTGGTGACATTTTTTTGCACTCTTGTTCTTCCCCCTTTCTATGTTTTCCCTCTCTTGCTCGTTAAACATCTGCTGATAAAAAATAAGTGCCGGTGGGCCCCATCGGCCAAAATTAAGCACTGATTAGTTGATCTCAGTATCTATTGAGCTATCGGACAGGACGTACAAAAGAAACAGCTAGGACACCAACTAAGAGAGTAAAAGGCCACATTACTAGGACAGGTCATTAGCTTTCAAAACATTACAACATTAATAAAAATCCATGCCTCACTAAGACATCAATTTCAAATAAGGCCCCACACCCTGAATCATTCCCCATAGAAGTAACCTGGTGACACTAAGCAACCCCATCATCACGCAAATAATGCACCTCCAACCACCATCCTTCCGAACATGCCCAAACACTTGCATTCTATGTGCCATTCCCTTCTTAATATCTGTCCTGCCCCTTTCTTGATATCAGTGCCTGCACTCTCCCCTTCGTAGGTGCAAACGTCTGACTAGTGACGCCCCAGCCCTTGCAGACTAATGCATCAGCCCTATCTTTTTACCGCCGTGGCCTGTCCTATTAACAACAAGCATTGGCATAGCCAATAGGTCTCGCTTTTGGGACCTTATAAGTATTTAGTTATGCAGCACAATATCCTTGGTGCAACAACATTAACTGTTGCATGGCTAAACACTTATAAGATCCCAAAGGCGAGACCTATTGGCTATGCCAATGCTTGTTTTGGCCTGGCCTAGAGCATGCGAGAACGCGCACAGTAACGCGCTTTCCTCGCATGCTCCAGGCCGTCTGGCTTTCCTCTTTATTGCTCCTCCCCCTCCCCCACCACAGCGCGCGGCCAATGCTTGTTTTTTAAAGCGCACAATATCGCGCTTTACCTTTAAATATTCTTTTTTTTTTCAATGTGCCACACCGAGCTTAAGATTTAACATGGGCTTGCCTAAATCAACTTTTAAAAATCCTTTTTGTTTTGTTCAACAGCGGCAAATTGCCGCACTCTCACTTTAACAATGGCGCCCGTGCGTCTATTGTCAGCAATTCGGCGGCCTGTTCGCCGCTTTCCCTACATGACCTTATTGGCGCGGTTGTGTTGCCTCCGGACATGATGGACGGCGCCAGCAGTTCAGGTGATCCTTCTCCCTTCATCCAAATGTCTCGCCAAAAGCTAGCATGCAATACGCACTTTTGGCTTTTGGGTGAGTAGAGTCACCGTTAGCACTTTTTTTTCTTCTTATAACATTGAGTTGGACAATTGGGAACTATCGCCAAGGTTCTATCGTGAGCGCAAAGGGCCTCGGCTACACCAGACTACCGCTTTGGCCCAGGCACACAGACCGAAGGCCAGGCTTCAGGCCGCCCTTCTCCAGCTGATTCCGATGATCCCACAGAGTATAAAACTCAGTAGCACCAGGTCTAAGTATCAAGGTAGCCGGGGCCGTTCTCCTCTATTTCGGACCCTCGGGCGGTGTGAGTCCTGTCACTGCCCGGCACCCCTGCGCGCAGCCCGGCAGGGTTACCGTTCACAGGGCGTTAGCATTTCCATCAACCAGGGACTGCCAAAGAAATCAGACACGATGAGACGAGGCCTAGAATGGAGAGAAATCGTAGTTGTTGAGGACAAGTGTTTTTTTTGTTTTTACAGTCAAACAACCTCTGCGACACATGCTTCTTACATTTTGCAGTGCATGAGTTAGAACTGAAACAAACTGGAATAAATAAATAAATTGTAAGTCACCTAATGAAAACTGCACAGCCACAACGTGCAGATAAGTTTGAGTAAATGCCCATTTGTTATCGCACGCACAGTTTGCGCGCTGTGGCCAGGGGCGTCACACAGGCTACTGCGGTGCAGGATAGAGTCGATCATTTAGGGGCCCCAAACACTGCATGTGGGGGCCTCATCACATTCTGAACGGGAGGGGCGCATCATTTTGTAAAATTATTATTTTGTTTTTTCGGCCCTAAGCTGAAGAGCTAGCACACCTCTGAAGCATTTTTCTGAAGCACGTACGTTCAGACGCGGCTGCCACGGTTCTAGTGCTAACAGCACCTTCGCAGAGCTGCAATCATGGTGGGGGTCACCGGAGTCACTATACGGGACAGCAGCAAAAGGCAGCGAGAGAAGAAGCTGTGCCCACGCTCGGCTGCCAAATTGGAAATAAAACATATAGAAGCTCCTCAGTGAAAATTGCATTCCAGCGGTAGCCAGTGTAATAACTTCCTCCTGTAAGAGCATCTTTGCAACTGCTTGCGCTCCTTCCCATAACTTGACCCTGGATTGAATTACAGCAAAATACACGCATTTAAAGTCCTTTGTTTCTTTCCTGAGCGTTCATTAACTGGCTCTTAATTTGGCAGAGCGTGGGCAGTCCAAGGCGAGTCAGAGTTCTTCATGCAAATGCTAATTATATATTTTGCTGTGTTTTTTTTATTTTATAAAAGTCATGCTGCATGTAAATTGGGTCATAGCAGTCAAAGCAATGTCGTTTAGAAAATAAGCAAGTTTTTGTTATTAGTTCACAGGTACTTTGCTAATACTAGCACTGCATTTAAAGTTAATCTTACAAACATTTTTGGAGTTTGTTGATAAAAGATTAAAATATTTCATTAATAGTACCTAAAGCATTTATTTAATTGTTTAGTCATTTCGTAAGGAGTCTGAAGAATATAGGACAATATGATCGACTAAGAGAGGACTGAGCTACAGAATTGCATATCTAGTGGACATTCTCTCCCCTTTGAGAGGATAAAAATGCAGTCAGTTGCCAGTTTAAGGAGCTTAGGTTTTAGGAACCAGGTGATCAGAGGTTGTCTTGTGTTCCCTTGAGGCGTAAGTTCAAAGCATCCCAGTCCTTGGTCTGAGAAACTTTTTGGGTGCATCAATATATCTCCTGTAGTGCTGTCTTTTATTCATGCAGTGCTTTCTTTCCTTCGCCCTCACTGGACTTAGAACATAGTTAAAATAAGTCGGATTGTAACTTGTGAGCTTCACTCAGTACAGAACGGGCCCTCCCCCCAGAAAGTGCTGGGCATGTCACTTCCCCTCCTCCTCTCTCTTTTCTCTCGCCCTCTCTCCCCTTATATCTCTCCACCCTCTTCCTTCACCCAGCCTATCTCTCGCTCACATAAATACACCTCACATAAAACCAATCTATACCACATAGCAACAATCCATATAAACACACTCCACACAATGCCACATAATTCCAATCACCAGAATTTCACTCAGTGCCACATAGTTCCACAAAAATCAACTCAGCACGTTTCCATTCCACACCACATAATTCAACAAGAAACTACATAATACAAATCAACAACACAATTACATAACACACAACATACATACAATCCATACCACATAATTATACATAACACCACAAAATTCAACAGCACACAACTTAATTAAATTCCACTACATAACACTCCACAACACAAAATACAATACCACATAATTACTCTCCATAACACAGGATCTCACTCCACACAATTCTAATACACTAAATACCACATTATTACTATCCACATAATTACTATCCACATAATTCCACTGCACCACATACATCCACTCCACAACACAAGTAAAAAATATTTAAATTTCCAATGGCAATAGCTCTAACTCTCGTTTTCTAAATAATCACTCCACTGCAGACAAAAAAACATAAGTAAAAAACATTATCATTTACAGCGCCAATTGCTCTAACTTTCCCAAATGCGAGACCGAATCCTTCTATATTTGATGACACATGTGCCACTATTCCCTACGTTGATGCATGCCTTGAACCCTCTCTGCATTTTCTGATGACAGGAGCCAGGCCCCAAGTTTTTTATTATGTTGCATTCCCTATACCCAATCTACATATTCTGATGAAAGAAGCCATCGTTTTCACTACGAAGATGTTTGTCATAAACCACTTGCGTGAGTTTGTGGACAGTAGTCCGCCTTCTTCCCTATGAAGATGAATGGATTGGACCACCTCTGTATGTTCTGATGATAGGAACCGTTCCTCTTCCCTATGGAAATGCATGTCCTATACTCTGCTTGCATTTTCATGTGCCAGAAGCCTCCCATTTACCATATGGAGATGCATGCCTTTACTTGAACGCCCTCTGCATGTTCTGGTGATGGGGCAACTCCTTTCGTGTATGTTCAGGCATGCCTTGAATCCTCTCAACATGTTCTGATGTGAGAAGCTACCCATGCCTTCTGTGGGAATACATGCCCTGAACTCCCACTGCATGTCCTGATGACCCCATACTCTGCCTCCCCTGCCCTTATCCTCCTCTACTTCACTCATTTTTCTCAACTTTCCCCTCTCCTCTTTTTTCTCTCTCCTTGTGTACTCCCCCCTTCTTTCCCCTCACCTCCATCCACTTCCCTTACCTCCCCCTCCTAAATTCCCTCCCAGTCGACCGTTCCCCTCCTCGTCCCTAACTTGGTTCCCCTCGCCTATTCTTATCTAATTATGCCTCACCCACAGCCCAGCACAGAATCCTTCTATTCTCCCCTGTCACTCTCTTTGTAAACCTATCTGTTATTGTTGTTACCATGTCTATTAGTCCACCATGAAGTGCCTTTTTATGTATATTGCCCTCGGCTCATTTCAGTTTGATATTACTTGTTTTTATGCTCTGCTTTTGAACAATCCGTTCTTTGTCCTGTAATCTTGTTTGTGCACATGTAAAGCACTCTGATACCCCCGGGTCGAGCCAGCGCTATATAAAACCTTTCAAATAAATAAATAACAAGAGCTGCGCCTCTTTTCATGAGTACGCCTGGTCTGAACTCCCACTGCATGTTCTGATGACCTGAGCTGCGCCTCTTTTCATGATAGCATAGCCAATAGGTCTCGCCTTTGGGACCTTATAAGTGTTTAGCCATGCAACACTTGATATTGCACCAAGGATATTGTGCTGGATAACTAAACACTTATAAGGTCCCAAAGGCGAGACCTATTGGCTATGCCAATGCTTGTTGTCACTGATACTGATGTTTTTCTACTGATGTGCCTAGGGTCCCTGCTAACTAGGCCCCAGTGTCGGTGCTCTTTCCCTAAAAACAAGGTAAAATGGTCTAATTGTAACACAATCAGCACACACTTTAGCACCCCTTGTAAGTCCTTAGTAAGTGGTACCCCTGGTACCTATGGGTACCACTTTAGAGGTGCCCCCTAAAAAAACCTACCAGTGTCTAGTGTGCTAGCTGACCACAGATTAGTTTCTGATCCCCTGCAGGTGAGAGCCCATGGTTTCTGAGGCCAGAAATAATGCCTGCTCCGGAGGAAGGTGTTCACACTTCTTCCAGCAGGCTGGCTAGTGATTTAGCATATCAAGGCCAGGCGATTCAAAGCCCTTGCAGCCTTTGACATGCGACCCGGCTTCCCCCAAAACATGGAAAATACCACCCCCTGCCCCGAGGCCCATTTGGCACCAGGACAGGTGGGAAATTAGCTATCCAAGTTGGCGTGTTGCACCTCCAGGCTAGTCACACCCCTAGGGTGGGCTACCGGATGTGCTCCATGAAGGAAGGGTTCCACCATCTTGTTTTTGGTTGAATGAGGAACTCTGGGACAGGGTTATGCCCACTCCCCAAAGGAAGTGGTCATAAAGGGGGTGTAGTGGTTATTAGCATTGGTTGCTACCCTTCACTCCCCTTAACATCCCTAAAGTTAGCATTTAGGTGGCTCCCTGACACCAGGAAACTCAGATTCGCCTGCCTGAAGGAGGACAAAGAAAATCCGAAGACGTGAGAATTGTGGCCCAGCATCAACTTTGGTGCAAAACTCTGCCTGACTGCTGCTCTCCCGACAATCACCGACTCGTCCAGAAGCGGAACTGTCTTCCCAAACCCTTGGAGCCTGCCAAGCACTTCCTCGATTCAGCAACATCTTCCTTGGAGTAGAGGAGCTACTCCCCTACACCAGCAAGCACTGACTGCAGCTGCCTGGTACACCGTTCTGTCAACCTTCGGGACCACCAAGGGAGCAGCACCCCAGCAAGATATGTTTGTGCTCCAGGAGATCAGATCCATCCCATTACCAAGTTTGGAGATGCCAGAACCCCCAGGAGCTGCCCTGCACCAATACCCGAGGTACCGGAGCCAGTTGCAAGCACTAAGGCTTGTTTGTGATCAGTCGGAACACCAACCGCTGCCAAAACTTACCTGCATATCGAGGCACTCCGAGAGAGGCCAGTCCCACACAGAGGGTGGCCCTGCTGTGTTTATTTTTCCTCTTCTGCAGGAACACCGAGAACCGTGAGAGCCGCTAACTCACCAACCTGCCGAACAAAAACATCTGCACCCGAGATCCCCAGCCCGGGCTCATGAAAACCGATGGTATGTCTGTGGTCCTGAGACCCTCAAGAGTAGAGTTTCCCCCCTCCCCCCCCTTGGGTTCTGGCTGACCGGTTCCCCAGTCCCCCTTTGCAGCCTTTTCTTACAGGTACTTTTCTCCACTGCTTTTAGCGTGTAGCGTACGAGGCTACCACTGCTGAAAGCACCTCTGCACCCAGGCAACCCGGGGCAGGTAAACTTGAACTCTTGGGGCTTTCTTGGACCATGGCCCCTACTTACCTTAAGTTCATAAGAACAGTCCTGTAAGTTGTCTGTAAGTGGGCCAATGCAGTGAATGTTTCGCCCATAGGATAACATTACCGAGTTCGAGGCTCATGCCTCAACTCTGACAGCTGTCATTTTTGACTGTTTTTATTGTATAATTTGGTAACATATAAAATACTTACCTGATTCCGATAATGTTGGTGTAAAAAATTATATAAAGACATATATAATTTTTTCTAAATTGGTCTCGAGTTTCTTCTAGAGTGCGTGTCTCATTTATTGACTCTGTGTTCAACAAATGCTTAACACTATCCTCTGATAAGCCTAAACTGTTCGCCCACACTACCACAAAGAGAGCATTTAGGATTATTAATTTAAGCCCTGTAATCTAATAAGGGTCGCCTGGACTTTCTACATAGTGTCCCTCATTTTGGTACACTACATAAAAAGCCAGCTTCTTACACTTCCTACTTGGGCCGCTTATACAAACCCAGGTCCAATCTGCAGCCCCTTCGCTAAGGTCTGTCCAGCAGGCCCTGAGGTATGCAACTTCATTCACATGGACTGTTTGCTACTTAGTCTGGATATGCAAAGCTTCGACCGACCCTATGCATCTTCTAGAGAGAAAGAGCATTGGTCGGCCTGTCTGGGCATACCTTCAAACCAATACATACAGGGATTACATCACCAGAACCGACTTAATTTGTTGAAATTGTTAATGGTTAAATGTGGGAATCACCTTGTGTTGTTCTTCACCAGGGTGGGAAGGAGCTCTGTTGGTGACTCATTTGTTGGCTCTAGGAATGGCAATCCTTACCCCAATGATAGCATTCTCACTGGGAGAAGCTGGCTGCTCATCACTCACTGCAACAGACGATACACACTCTCACTGTTATGACCAGTGTCCAGGGCAAGCTAAATGGTCTTACAAGGAATCTGCAAAGTCTCAATTACTACAGGAAAGCTCGTCAAGTCCTCACTTTCCTAGACAGAAACAACAGTCAAGTGCCACTATTGCTTGAATCTGAGCTTACCATCCCAATTTGCCAACTGCTGGGCTGAGCAGAGGGTGGTTTGCTCCTATTCCACATATGCAAGATGTGTCATCATTTTAGTTAAAAAAAGGAGCTGGAATCTACTTGCATGGCTCCAAAACTGACAAACAGCCATGCTATGAGGCCATATTGAATTGACCGCCTCACCTTAGTAAACCGCTATGGTCCAAATAGACACTCCCAGCTTTTATTCTACCCTCTGGGACATGATCTCTGAGACACAGCAGTACTCAATATTGTTGGGTGAGGACTTTAACTGCACACTTAACGAGATACTGGGAAGAAATCTGACCGTACCCGGGCCTTGCTCGACCGTGGCACAATGACTACAAACTATATTAATACACGATGACAGTGGATGCCTGGCAAATTTGGCACCCCCTAGAGCAGGGTTCTCCAATCTTTTCTGTAATGAGAGCTACTTCTGATCGGTGGAAATCGCTGTGAGCTATTGAAGGCCTTTTAACTCGTGCAATGTTGCCAGTCACCCCCTTGCCCAGCTTCGTTGACTTTAAACCTAATGTCCATGGAGCCCGATACTATGGTTTGAATAAAATACTGTGCCTAGGGCTACTATGATAGAGCTGCCATGCGCGTCAGTGAGTGCATGGTCTGTGGGGATGTATGAACATGTGTGTGAATAAATTAGTGGCGTAACAAAACCTCTGGGGCCCACCTGCAAGGTAAGGTGAGGGGGCCCCCATTACCCATTCCTTAACTGCCTTCCTGCTTGTGAGTGTTTTATTTGTTTGCAGCAGGCCAGCCCAAGTGGGCCCCCTTTGAGGTGAAAGGTGTGGGCCCCCCGCACCGCTGGGACTGCAGGGGCCTAAGTTACGCCTCAGGAATGAATGGGGTATATCATATGTGTATGGGTGACTGAGAGCCTGTGTTGTATGTACTTGTGGCACAGGACATACGTTTTGCATTATATATGGCACAGTTACATGTACAAACACAAACAATTTTTTTTTTAAATGGGAGAAATTTAAAACGCAGAAACACGTTCTGCAGAAATGTTCATAATAAGGAAACATTTTCTGCACTTGATGGGTAGCTAAGGTGTGGAGTCTAGCCTGCACCCTTTCTCTGACCACTCGCCGGTCCTGCTGACACTACGACTCCTTGCCATTTGGGGGGCAATGGCAGCTCAATCCAGAGTTACTAATTGTTTGAGTGTTTGCTGGCAAGGTTCAGGAGGGCACGGAGGAATATTTTAGACATAATAAGGGAATGGTTGACAAATGGAACACACTATAGGAGGCATTCAAAGCAACAATACAGGGAATCTGTATTCCCAAGCAGACTGGGGTCCACAAAACACTACAGCAGCATCTCACCAGACTGGAGCGGGAACTGAAAATACAAGATGCCAGATTAGGGGGACTGATGCACCAATAGCACAAGCACAGATCCAACAAAAGGAGGCAGAACGTGAATGTAGGTTCAGGGGGAAATATACCAAAGCTCACACCTTAGGACAGGGAGAAAGACCTAGTAAATCAGTGGCCATGGTGATTTGGCAGCCAAGGGCAGGCAATATCATACTGGAAATTGTGGATGTAGGCAGTACGGTACACCAAGATACTACACTCATATTAGAGGCGCTCATTGCATATTACGCCGGTTTGTATACATTGCAACACACGGTTCTCCCCACACAGATAGCGGACTATTTGGAAGGCACTGCTTTAGCATGGTTGGGGGAAGTTCATAGAGTGTTCCTATCATAACTGTTTGAACTAGAGGCGTTAATAACCATATTGTATAATTTGATTTGGATGTCAGTAATGCACAAGTCACAAAAGAAAAGATCTGTCTGCTATTTGTAATGAAGGAAAATCTTTACGTTTTAAATGTTCCACTCTTTTCTTTAAAAAAATAAAATACTCACCCTACAGAAAGCTGTCACCAGAGGCAGCAAAGAGGCAGCTATTCCGTGTTCATCGATGGGTGTGCAGTCCTGTAGAGAGAAGATATTAATAAAAACAATAAGGAGATGCATGCTTAGGACAATCATACAGTGGCACTACTTTGCTATCAACCAATAAAATCTGCAATGTGTGACCTAAAATGACCTTAAAGTTGAACTTGGACATCAAAATAAAATCCAACAGGTAAAAAGAGACCCTGGTTGTCTTGGAAGATTATAAAGAAGGGTTAAAACAGCAACTGTATACAAGTGCAATCAGGAAACACACTAAGGACTTTTCCAACATATGTGGAAAAGCACTGAAACAAACTGTAAATTCAGGATGAGTATCACTGAAGTAAACCGCAACATACTGAATACAAACGTGAGGAACATACCCATTTAGTTTGATTTCAAAGCATTGGCCAAGACCTTCACAGAATTTATTGAACCCATTTAAAAACCACTAGCAATAACCGCTGCCAGCTTAATACAAAGGACAAGTAAATTAATTTGAAACAACAGGAAAACTGTGTTTTAGCTCTGTGTGTGTTAGTGGTTGGGGCATCGGTTCCACTGTGACAATGGCATGCAGTAGTGGCTTACCCAAAGTCTTAACAGTTAAAAAACATAACACATATGGAAAATCCAGAAAAGGCTTTTTAAATAGCATCACATAAACCCAACTGCTCTTTCACTGGCATTCTTTTCTTACTGAAAGGAGAATGACAATGGGCCAAGCTTTATTAACATGGAGGTAGTTTTTCTCAACTAGTTACCACATAATGCAATCATAATTATACAGATTACATTTTCACCATTAGGATAAATGGTGCAAGATCACTGAGACAATTTCATCAGGATATCAGCAACTTACTAGAGGAATATTCCACAAAAATAAAAATTCTGGATATTGGCAAAAATGCAGAAAAATATATTAGACCACCATGAAAGTAATCACTGCTTATAAGTAGACTTGCTTCCACCCAACAATCTGTAACCACTCCATCACTGCAATAATGAAACAGACACAATAACTAGGGACAACCACTCAGACACTCCTGTAAAGAAACTCTTATAAGTTTAAGGATGCTTTGCCACTGCGTATACGAAATACAGCCAATGGTCCGGACAGAATAATAAATATGGACAATAAATATGGACAATCATAAAATGACATTTAGTTTCCAGAAAACAGCCATAAATCTGGCACGGATCCAAATTAGAAAACCAAATCCATATCAGGAGCAGATATAATCCTGAATATAGATTTGGAGTGCAACCCCTGCAAACACATACGCACTTTCCATGACCTATGCAACCTAAAACTAATTAAGAGACACTCATGGACAAACTAAAATGAATTCATGCATGTTTTTACCTCATACATGCAATAAAGCACAAACAGGCACTACACATCAGGGTGTATCTATAAGACACCACTTTGAAACTGGAAATATGTATTGGTGGAACAACACTTCTAAAATACATGGAAACCTGCTGCAGGACCTTTTCCACAGTCAGATTGAAAAGTAGCCCTAAAAGTTCAGTGTCCACAATGAGATAATTGTTTAAAGGTGTTATGGAACTAAATCACTTAGATGCGCAATTAGAGGGAACCTTCCGTTAATACCATTATTAACCATGTCAGCCTGAAAGCCCCGTTTTGATAACGTCTTTGTGCTGCCCTTTTTGTTGCAAGAGCCAGATAAGGCAGCACATCCTTTGCCTATCTGAAAGCTCTAGCCTGGAGTAAAATGATTTGCACTGTCTGACAGACCAATTTGTTGTTTAGTTCTTTGTAAGCAAATGAAAACTTACATCTTATGTCACTTTATATTTTCTGGCTGTTCTGCTGTCTTTAGCGTCAGGACAGCTGATTCACAGATGTTTGCGCACTTATAAATTTAAATCAATGAATAAACATTCCTTTACGCAGGCTTGATTCTTGCAACAAGTTAAACTGTAGTGCTTTTATCTATGAAGAATATTTTCCAACTACTTTATGAAGTACTGTGTGTATTACTTTTATTTTGTAGTTCGCCCACATTCTGCCTCCTGGCCCCTTGTATTGCTAACAGTCAGCAAAACATCAGGATAAACTTAGTATTCCAAGTGAAAAATGCTGGCTCCACAAGAACTCTTTACGTATGTATAATGGATCTCTGATACCTAAATCTAAAATACTATTAAATGAATTGTACTTTTTTGTTGATGCAATAAAAGGTATCATTAGCCCAATCATGTCAGTAATTAAAACAATGCTCCATTTGACAGCATGAAGTCTCTTATAGATTCAGATGATAGCATAATCCTAGCATGTATGGTTGGTCTTGACAACGGGTAACAAAGTTTGACTAATCACCACATAGGTACTAACTTGCAGATTCATATGCCATCATGACATTCCTATGATGGTAGGTATAGTCCTACAAAAGCACACATATCTACTTCCCTGTTGGATTATTTGTCTAGTCATTGAATTAAATTAATTCCATTCTTGTAACCTTGATACTTTGCAGTGATATGATTCTGCACAGTCACCAGCAAATGCAGCCCATTTGTAGACACTCAAAGGCCTCTGGAAAGCGCAGGCTGAGACAAACTTACCAACCTGAAACAGATGGATTTGTAACCCATGTACCTCCCATGAGCTACTTGAGGATAGTGTGACCAGGGAAATGACCAGTCCTGTGAGGCTACAGGATTGTTTATTAGTGAGTTCAATAGCATCTTTTCCCCATGGATGAACACACACAAGAAATCAAAACTATATATTTTAAATTTTTTATTAATAATGAATGTCCTAATCTACTTCATACTATATTAGCAAATTACTAAAAATTAACATAATGATTAGGAAAATGAAGACAATAACCATGTACTAAAAAGAATAGTAACATATTAGATAGTGTTCATTAAATCAAAGCACTGAGTGAAGGAACCAATCTATAGTTTAAAACGTTTAGCTGCAAACTGGTCAGACATGTAAAAAGACACCCAGTATCTTACTAGTTTTGCTGTAGATAAGTTATTGAAATAGAAAAAAAAAAGTGATGGATAGATTGTTTGAATAAATCTCAGCCACTCGTAATTGCCTGGATCTCATCCAAGTCCACCATTATTTTGCACACAATGCCACTTTGGTTTTAACCAACCCATATTGAAATCAGCTTTGACCCTGCTCCAATAGTAACAGTTCAGATCAAACTGGCAGACACTCAATTTTTTGAATTCCAAGAGTTTAGGGGTGAACATCTGGAACGTATCAGGCAGGATTAATTACAGCACAACTCTTGGTGTTTTTCTCCAAGAACTTCTAATCAAATGGCATACAATATCCTAAAAAGAAAACTGTCAGAATCTATTTCAGATGGCCACGGGGCATGCAAGGGCTACTGGGCCCATCCCTGGTGGTTGCGGCCATTTTTTCTCCTGATGTCCCGGGCCTAACCTACTATGAATCCTGGGAAACTGGGCCAAACACCCCTTTTGCACTTTTTTAATAGTATTTTTTTTTACTGATTTTCAATAAATGTTACACACCTCCGAAGGCAATGGGAGTTACACATATTACACTACAACATAATCTGATACAATATCCGAAAGATATAACGAAAACAGCAATTTGGTATCAGTGTTGTCGTAGTCCCTTGCAATTTCACAAATCACAGTAGCATAACAAAGCAACACGATAACGTCTGTCGTATACCATGGGAAGCACCTAGGGCAACAAGTAATAATGAGCATGCTACATGGTGCACAAGTTACTAACTTGTGTAACAATATATCTGTAAGAGATAGTAGTTAGTGACAGATTCCTTACCTTAGAATATCACCAGGCGTCAGGCTGGATCCGGAAAGTTTTTGCGTAGCAGTACCCTTGCGCGTCGGTAGGCGCCGTCGTGCGGCTCCGCGTCCGTCGTCGGCGTCGTGATCGCCGGGATGACGTTGCGGGCAGTACTTAGACGCCGCCCCTGCGCGCCAACGTCAGTTCTGTACACGACTTTCCGCGCCAGGAACGCAGAGCCATGCAAGAAGCTGACATAGGTGTCTGAAAAATACTAGGGCCCTGAAAGGGATGTCCTTAACCCTAGAAATCAGTTCGCAGAACGGGGAGGATGGGTGGGGCGGTAAGGAATCTGTCACTAACTACTGTCTCTTACAGATATATCGTTACACAAGTTAGTAACTTGTGCATCTGAAAGAGACACGTTAGTGACAGATTCCTTACCTTAGAATAGATACCCCAGCAATACCAACCCCGGTGGTGGGTCTGCGAACAAAGATCAGACAAGGAAGTCCCGGAGGACAGAACGGCCAAAGAAGCCGTCCCTCCGGACCTGACTGTCAAGGCAGTAATGCTTTGTAAACGTGTGCAGCGAGGCCCACGTAGCTGCCTGACAGATATCCTGCAGCGGAACACCGCGGCCCAAAGCCGTGGTAGCAGCCGTTGCCCTGGTGGAATGGGCACGCAGCCCAACAGGAGGTTCCTTCTTAGCCAAAGAATAGCAGGCTTTGATACACAAGGTTACCCAGCGGGAGATGGTTCTCTTGTGCCCCGCCCGACCTTTTTGGCGCCCACGTAGCCAACAAAGAGCTGGTCATCCACCCGGAAGTGTTGTGTGCGGTTGAGGTAAAAGGAAAGCGCACGTTTTGGGTCCAGACGGTGGAGCCTCTCTTCCTCTCTGGAAGGATGCGGAGGCGGAAAGAAGGTGGGCAAAGTGATGGTCTGCCCAATGTGGAAGGCAGTAACCACCTTTGGCAAGAAGGACGGACGCGTCCGAAGAACAACCTTGTCTGGATGAACAGACAGAAAGGGAGGTTTGCATGAAAGAGCCTGGAGCTCACTCACCCGCCGAGCGGAGGTGATGGCCACCAGAAAGGCTGTCTTCAGAGTCAGAAGACGAAGAGGACAGTTGTGCAGAAGGCTCAAAGGGAGCGCACATAAGAAAGGTAAGAACCAAGTTCAAGTCCCACTGAGGCATCACAAACGGAACAGGAGAGAAGAGGTGTGTAATGCCTTTTAGAAACCTGTTAACAGGGGACTTGAAAAGGGAGGGCTGATCAGGAAGCCTGAGGAAGGCCGAGATAGCACAAAGATAGCCCTTGATGGTACCCAGGGCAGAACCCTGTTGGGCCAAGAAGGAACAGACGAACCTCAGAAAGAGGGGCAGAAAGGGGATTCACAGCCTTTGCTGTGCACCATGCCACAAACTTGTTCCACCTGCAGGCGTATACCACCTTAGTGGAGGGACGCCTGGTTGCCAGAATTACATCACAAACTTCGGGAGGCAAGTCGAAAGGAATCAACTGCCGCCGCTCAATCTCCACGCAAGCAGGTGGAGGCTGGACAGGTTCGGGTGGAGGACCGTCCCCTGCTGCTGCGACAGAAGATCCTCCCGAAGAGGCAGACGGATCGGGGGATCTACGCTCATACTGAGTAGCTCGGGATACCAAACTCTTCGAGCCCAGTCCGGAGCCACAAGAATGACTTGGGCCCGGTCGTGCCGAATCTTCTTCAACACTCTGGGTAGAAGTGGTATAGGCGGAAAGGCGTACAACAGACCACAACTCCACTCGCGACGAAGCGTCGCCGAGCGAGTGCCGCCTTGGAAATTCCAACGCGCAGAACTGATGACATTGCGCGTTCTCTTCGGTGGCGAATAGATCTAACCAAGGCTCTCCCCACTGAAGAAAGAGTCCTTGCGCCACTTCCGAGTGAAGACGCCATTCGTGATCCATCATGCACCTGCGGTTGAGTTCGTCCGCCCTGGCGTTCAGGGAACCTGCCAGGTGTTGAACCATCAGGAACATGCCCTGATGTTCCAGCCATGTCCAGAGGCACAGAGCCTCCTGACAGAGGGTCCACGAGACCCCACCCCGCCTTGTTTGTTGCAGTACCACATGGCGGTGGTGTTGTCTGTGAACACCTGCACTACTTTCCCTTTGACAGAGGGAAGGAATGCCTTGAGTGCAAGTCGGATCGCCCGGAGGTCCAGAAGGTTGATATGGAGCCGGGACTCCGCCGGAGACCAGAGGCCTCTGATCTCCGCCTCTCCCATGTGACCGCCCCATCCCAGAAGGGACGCGTCCGTCACAACTGTGTGCTCTGGCTGGGGAAGGGAGAGGGATCTGCCCATGACCCATTGCCGGTTCGAGAGCCACCACTGCAACTGTTTTGCAGTCCCCTCCGAGATCTGGACGTGATCGGACAGGTTGCCCTGGTGCTGCGCCCACTGGAACTTCAGGTCCCACTGCAGAGCCCGCATATGCCATCTGGCATGATTGACCAGCAGGATGCAGGAGGCCATGAGGCCCAGCAGCCTCAGGGTCATCCGTACCGAAACCCAGGATAAAGGCTGAAAGATCAGAATCATAGCCTGAATATCCCGGACTCGCCGTTCGGGAGGATAGGCCCGAAACTGCGTCGTGTCCAGAACTGCTCCGATGAAAAGGAGCTGTGGAGAAGGAATCAGATGCGACTTCGGCACATTGATGGAGAACCCCAGCGAGTGCAGGAGTTCGGCCGTAGTCTGGAGGTGGGAGACGACTGCCTGGGACGAGCCCGCCTTCAGCAGCCAGTCGTCGAGGTAGGGGAAGACTGAAACCCCTGCCCGGCGCAGATGAGCTGCGACCACCGCCAACACTTTCGTGAACTCCCGAGGGGCACTGGTAAGGCCAAAGGGAGCACGGTGAACTGAAAATGCTCGAGGCCTACCGTGAACCGCAGGTAACGCCGGTGGGCCGGCAGGACGAGGATGTGGAAATAAGCGTCCTGCAAGTCCAACGCTACCAACCAGTCTCCAGGGTCGAGGGCAGACGAGACCTGAGCTAGGGTGAGCATCTTGAACTTCTCCTTCCGGAGGAAGCGATTGACGTTCCGGAGGTCCAAGATAGGACGCATGTCCTCCTTGTCCTTTTTGGGCACCAGAAAGTAGTGGGAGTAGCAACCACGCCCTACTTCTGGGGTCGGAACACGCTCGATGGCCCTCTTGGCCAAGAGGGCCATGACTTCCTTCTGCAGAAGCATCAAGTGATCCCCTGACATGCGGTGGAATTGAGGTGGCATGGCTGGGGGCGGTCTCGAAGGGGAGGGAGTAGCCCCTTCGGACAATGTCCAAGACCCACCTGTCCGAGGTGATGGGACGCCAGTGGTGATGGCGGACCCTGCCCCTACTGGCGTGCTGTGCACCTGAAAGGAGGGACTAGGAGGGCTTGGAGGCCGCGGACGGGTTGGAGGTGGTGGCCTGACACGCACGCTGGTTGCCCGAACCGCCACGGCGGTATCCACGTCCTCGGCCACGCGAGGCGCTTGCTGCGCGGGCCGGTGGCTGGGCTGCTGACGTGAGTGGGCGCCCCTTCCGTGGCCACGAAAGGGGCGAAAAGCAGAGGTTAGCGGAGGCGCACAACAGAAAGGCCCAGGGACTTGGCAGTAGCCCGTGAGTCCTTAAAACGCTCCAGCGCATGGTCTGCTTTGGAACCAAAAAGACCGACTCCATCAAAGGGCATGTCCATGAGTGTATTCTGGACATCACCCGAGAAACCAGTTGTCCTCAGCCAGGCGTGGCGACGCAGCGCAACCGTCGTTGCAAGCGATCTGCCCAGCGAGTCGGCGGTATCAAGGCCACAACGTATGGTGTACTTTGCAGCAACACTACCTTCCGCAATGGCGCGGGTAAGCAGTGTCTGGACCTCCTCAGAACACTGGGGCAAAACAGTCGCCACCGAATCCCACAGGGAGTGGGTATATCGGCCCAAAAGGCAAGAGGTGTTCACCGACCACAAGCCAGCACTGGAGGAAGAAAAGGCCTTCTTCCCAAATTGGTCCAGGCGTTTGGATTCCCTATCCGGAGGGGCGGTAGGGAAGGCGGTTTGGGAGGCAGAGGCTTGGACAACCAAGCTCTCAGGGGTGGGATGTTGGGAGAGAAACACAGGGTCGCCCGGAGCAGGGCGATGGCGTCGGGCCACGTTCCTATCCACAGGAGCCCCTGTGGTGGGCTTGGACCAGGTGCCCAAAAGAACGTCAATCAGTGCATCATTAAACGGCAGCACAGTCTCCCCAGAGGAGGCTGCCGGCTGAAGCACTTCCGTCAAGAGATTAGTCTTGACACCCAGAGTAGGCAATTGGAGGTGCAAGGCTCCAGCTGCTCTACGCAACACCGTTGCGAAATTTGCTCCCTCCTCCGTAGCCACGGGAGGAGACAGCATGCAAGTGTCAGGGGAAGTATCTAGACCACTGGCATCCCCAAGTTACTCTGCCCAGTCCTGATCATACTCACACTGCTGTGTGAGAGGGTCTTCTGACCCCTCCCAGCTCTCCTGGTCCTCCTCTAGTGAAAAATATGGAGGAGGAGGGACATTTGGGACCCAAGGTCTCGTCGGCGCCGGATCCGGCGTCGGGCGGCCGCCGGTCCGGCTCCATGTCCGGACCCGGAAAGAGCTGGGAACGACGCCGTCCGGGCCCCGGACGGCGTCAGGAACGGCACCGGGGACGTCGGCGTCGGCGGAGGCGTGGTTAAGTCAACCGGCGTCGATGGGGGCTGCGGCACCACCGGGGCCGGGATCAAGGCTGGCGGGACAGGCGACGCCGGGACCGGAGTCGTCGGCGACGCCGGAGCAACCCCATCAGGGCCCGCGGGGCCCGAAGGCGCACCGGAGGGACCTTGAGGCCCGAAGAGGCGGGCCATGGCCGACAGGAATTCCTGTACTTGGGCCGGAGTCGCCCCGAACCCGGAAAGGGCGGGTAATGCGGGGGCGGCTCGACAGGCACGTCCGGGGCAGCGGGGACGGTGCCGACAGGGGCCTCAGCCGAGTCGTGAGACCGGCGAGGCGAAGTCTTAGAGCGATGATGCCTCTTAGACTTTTTGTGCTTCGACTTACCCGAGGAGCGCGAAGACTTGGACTCCGACGACCAGCGGGGACTCCGCGACCGGCCCCTCGACCTCTCCCGGGACCGGGGCTATGTGTGGCGCGGAGCCGACTGCCGGACCTCGAGTAGCTTTCGAGACCGCTCTCGCAAAGCCTTCGGGTGAAGTTTCCGGCAGTCAGGGCACGACTTCGTGTCGTGGTCTCGGCCGAGACAGAAGAGACACTAAGTGCGGGTCTGTGATCCACATCATTCGACCACAGACGTCGCATGGCTTGAAGCCGGGCATCCCTATCGACACCTAGGAGTCGACGACTCGAAAAGAAAACAGTGAAAAATCACCAAAAAATGTAGTCAAAAATTGACTAGGGCACTGCTTTTCCCGGATCTGCGCTTACTGGCGCGGAAAAAGAACTGACGTCAGCGCGCAGGGGCGGCGTCTAAGTACTGCCCGTGACGTCATCCCGGCGATCACGACGACGGACGCGGAGCCGCACGACGCCGCCTACCGACGCGCAAGGGTACTGCTACGCAAAAACTTTCCGGATCCAGCCTGACGCCTGGGGATATTCTAAGGTAAGGAATCTGTCACTAACGTGTCTCTTTCAGATGTGCAATATTTTAGCTACCAGCATGTGGATGGTAAGATACTGTCTGTCACTAGCACGGGCAAGGGGGGATTTGGTGTCAGTGCGCCAGTGTAAGGGCATGTCTACGGCGTAATAATTTGTTTGTCCAAGGATAGTAAAGAAATTAGGGGGGGGCGCGCTTGTGTGGGTGCAATCTCCGTAGAGCAGGTCTCTCTCTACATGGGTAAGGGCACAATATAACCCTAAGATGATCCCTGTGCGGGGATAGTGCAGTGCAGTTTTGATTCGATTAACGTAAGGTACTCCTTCCAATCTGGGGTTTTAAGGGGGATTGGGCAAACCAGGATATTGCCGCGGGACAACTCGTATTCGGCCATTAACACCTTGCGAAGGTCAGCGAGCTATAGTTGAATGTGAGGAGCAGAGCTCGATTTCCAGGACATAGCTAACCTCTGTTTGGCCAAGCCCAACGCTAAATCTAGGAATTTGTTAAGAGTTTTGTGCTGTGCGTTGCGTTTTGTGATGCCCAGCAGAAAGGGTGACCTTTGTGCTGTGATTTCTGCACCTATGGCCTTGGATAGTGTGATGGCCACTGTATTCCAGTACCCTGATAATTGGGGGCAGAGCCGCACCATATGTAAAAACATGGCATCTGCATTGCGACAGCGTGGGCAAACATTGGATGAGTTTGGGTACATAAGCGCCAACCTGTGGGGGGTAAGGTATGTGTGATGAAGATAATTAAATTGTATGTACTTAAGTCTGGCATTTGAGGAAATAATCTTCGGGAACCCTTGGCTCTGTGCCCACTGTTTGTCAGTCAGTGTTGTTAAAAGTGCCGTGTCCCAATAATCTCTGAGCGTTGTTAAGGGGGACACTGTGTCCATCCTTAAAGAACTGTACAACATAGTAATTGCTCATTTGCCCGTCCTGTGTGTTAGTAAGGTCTGAATAGTCAGAATACCACAGGTTCGTCATGAGTCTTGCCCCATATCTTATATAATTGGTGAGTAAGGGACGCATACATCAAAAAGGTGCATGGAGGTATTCCGTAGTCGTCCACGAGGGTTTCAAACTCACATAGAATCGAATCGACAAATAAGTCACCCCATGTGCTGATGCCTGCCCCAGACCAGTCCGCCATCTCAGGGCGAGGGACTCTTGTTATACTGCCAGGAAGCACCCAAAGTGGCAAGTCAGGGGCATAAGGAAGTAGAGATTGTGTCTTATGTAAATAACGAGACCAGCAGCCGCGGGCCGTGGACATTAATATATTTCCGGCCTTCTTGGGAATCACGACTCAAATCCGAGCAGCCACTCCAATATCGTGTACTGGCATAGCCCAGTGCCCAGCGCTCCAATTCTGTAGTATTGTGGCCAGCCAGCCATCACATTGGCCACTGCAGTTGTGCAGCAGCATAATAGTGTTCGTAGTTGGGGGCTCCCAAACCTCCTTCCGATAGTGGGGCGTAAAGTTTGTTGAGAGAAGCACGAATTCTGGTCTTACCCCCAAATAAGAGACGTTAGAAGTGACTTAAGGTCTCCGAACAATTTGCAGGGCAACAGAAAGGGAAGGGGTTGCAAAAAAATATAGTAGCCTGGGTAATAACAACATCTTAGATATGGCTATGTGGCCCATAGGAGACAGTGGCAGCTCCGTCCAAAATGCTAAGGAGGAAAGAGCATTGGTTATCACCCTGCCTAGGTTCCCGTCTATTAAGTCCGACTTGGAGTGATAAACTTGAACCCCAAGATATTTAAAGCAGTCACAGGACCAGGTAAGCGGGGCGTGTGGCAGGTTGTGCCTTTGTTCCGAGGACAGAGGCATCATAGGAAATAAAAGGGATTTACCCAAATTCACCTTTAGAAGAGAAATGCGCCCGAAACGATCCAGCAACTCCATTAGGTTATTCAGTACAGTCATGTTCCCGCAGAGATAAATTAACGCATCGTCTGCGTAGAGTGAGACTATGTGCCATTGGTTGGGCACCTTGATGCCCCAATTTACTGCCTGGTGGCGGAGTGCACAGGCCAGGGGCTCCATTGCAAGAGCGAAAATAACTGGCGATATGAGGCATCCCTGTCTGGTGCCCAACTCAATAATAAAGGAGTCTGAGATTGTGTGGGCTGTCTTGACCCGTGCCATTGGTGAGTTATATAAAAGTGTAATCCATCCAATAAACCGGGGGCCTATACCGTAGCCCGTGAGCACCCCTTGCAGATATCCCCACCCCAGGGTGTCAAATGCCTTTTCAATAGCTAAAGAGGCGATAAAAGCCCACTCCAATAGCAGAAAGAGCCTGCGCAGATTAAGGCAGGTATTTCTACCGGGTATGAATCCGTTTTGGTCAGGGTATACTAAAAGTTGGGTTACTGCCAATAATCTATTGGCCAGCACCCAGCCAAGTATTTTGTAACCAGTGTTCAAGAGTGACAATGGACAGTATGAACCTAGCTGTAACGGATCCCAGCCCGGCTTGGGAAGTACCAATAATACAGCCTCACGAAGCGAGGGCTGAAATATAACCTTTCCATAAGCGTCCAAGTACGCCCGGTGTAGGCAAGGGGCCAGTTGTGTGCGGAATGTCACGTAAATTTCTAGGGGCCACCAGTTGGCCCCGGGGTGTTTCCTCTCACCATCTGTTGAATGGAGTCTGCCATTTCAGTTTCCGTAACAGAGGATTCAAGTGCTGCGTGATGAGCCCGCGGGACCAGAGGAAGGGCTATGTGCGCTAGAAAAAGTTGCATCTCTTTGGGGTCTAGAACCGGAGGGGCTTTATAAAGGAAGGTGTAGAATAGACGGAAAGCCGAGTTAATCTCATCCTGTGTGTTAACTAAGAGACCCTCCGTTTTATAAATGGCAAGGATGGGTGTACAAGGTGAGTCGGACTTAACGAGCCATGCTAACAGCCTTCCTGCCTCGTCTCCCTCCACATGTCTTCTGGCAAGATATTCTTTATAGTCGAGGGCACAAAGCCGGTCGAGCATTAGCTTGGGCCAATTTAGTCGCGACCTGTGGAGTAGTAGGTATTACTTGCTCGCAGTGTTGGATCTCAGTCTTGGGGGTGTCCAATTCCCTGCAGAGGGTTATGCGGGTACCATATACTTTTTTTATCATATGTCCGCGCAGAAACACTTTAAGTGCGTCCCATTCTATCCTAACACCGGATGCGGTGCCTTCGTTGTCTTGGAAGTACGACGTGATAGACAGAGAGGGAAGAGCAGAGTGGTGTGTCTCGGGGCACCTCCAGGGGCAAACGCCATGTGAGAACTCTGTGTTTGGTTTCCCCCCCATGTCAGTTGTAATTGTAGAGGGCAGTCGTTGGATAACGTACGTCCGAGGTATTCTGCGCGAGACACTTTGGTAAGGACCTCACAAGAGCAATATATCAGAACTATTCTAGTGTGCAAGCGTGTAGCCTTGAGTACTGCGAGTACTCCATATTAGTGGGATGCGTACTATGACATGTGTCTTGCAAGTGTAAATTAATAGTCCATGCCTGCAGGTGTTGAGTAAGTGTAATGGAGTGAGCGCCTGGAAGCGGAGGACGTGAGCACTCTACGTCTAGATCAGGGGTGCAATTAAAATCCCCTGCCCCAATAAGTTGGTGCTGCTGGGTCGTGGAGAAGCGCCGGGGTCAGTGATTGCAGGAATGAGGATTGGCCTGAGTTGGGAGCGTAACGAGAGACCAATGAGATTGGGAGCCCATCTAATAGCCACTCCAGTGTCACGCAGGGATCGATGGGAGTGTTTAATACCTCCAGTGGAGTCCCGGGAGCAACCAAAATCATAGCTCGCCTTGCATATTCGGAATACGTAGTCCCCACTATCCTACCTCTTCAGCATTTGCACGTTGAATTAAGTGTCTGGGAAGTCAGGTGGGTCTCTTGAAGGAGTGCAATTGTAATCTTGCGTCTCCGCAGTACTGGTAGACCCGGTAAAGTTTAGCATATACTGCTAGGCCGTGAACATTCCACGTCAATAACAATATGGGCATTCCCTGTGCACTTGATATCGTAGTCATGGCATTGTGAAGTAATTCAGCCCCCTGTATAATGTTGTTGCGCTCCCTCTCCCCTTACGGACGTGTCTTCTACCCACAAAAAGCCCCCCCCATCTTGCCCAGTGAATACTTCCATGTGGCATTGACAGCCAGCAAAACTTAAACAACAACAATCCCCAACTCCCATTCCCAGGCCAGTACGCCAAGGGGCGGCCAGCCATCAGCACTTATTTGCAATTCAGATCTGTTAAAGAAAGAAGAGAAAAGTTACAGGCAAAACAATATCTCTATACCAGTTATACAATATGAGTGGGGAACGAGGTTTAGAGTGGCAGACCCAGTGCGTCCGCATATACAGTCCATTACCCAGAATCCTATATATTTATAAAATTTTATGGCAGGAACATTGTGGTGGTCCATAAACATACATATATAATCATGACACTCCCCGTCAAACCTGCGCGAATTTCTTCACACCAGTTCCTCAGATATTTGCGGGGTAATGGAGGAACCCCCGCCCAAGCTGTGAGTCCGACAACGATGGGACATCCTCCCTCGGGTTCTCAACCTCCGACCCCGAGGCCGATGGAGAACGGGACGCAGTGTGTTTTTCAGAATTTCTTACTGCCTGAGCTCTTTCTCTTGCCGCATGGTCTTTTGTGGAGCATTGTGGGCGACGCTTACTCTGCATCCCACGACATCTTTGTGACTGCCATGGCATCAGAGATCTGGGCTCATCGCCTCGAGGTGGCACAATTCCATTCTGTTCCATCCAGGCCCAAGTCTCCTCCGGAGTGGGGCAGAAAATGGTACTTCCATCTATTGTTTCCTTAGAGTGGCGGGAATTGTAGAGAGTACTTCACGCTGTGCTCCCTCAAGGTATTTTTCACGTCGGAAAAGGAGGACCTACGTCTCTGCACCTCCAAGGTGTAGTCCGGGTAGATATGTACCAAAGCATTTTCAACCTACCATGAGCCACGTGCTCTTGTCACTTGCAATATGTGGTCCCTGTCACGGTAATTAAATAGTCGTGCCACCACCGGTCTCGGCGGGGTGCCCGAGCGGAGGGGGCCCCCCGGCACTCTGTGAGCTCTTTCGACAGAGAACATTTTTCATTGCTTGCCCTCGAGATAGTAACAACCAGTTTTCAAGAGAAAGTTCCATACTTTGACCTTCGGCTCGTTCAGGAAGGGCCACTATGCAAACGTTGCGCGACCTCCCTTTTTGGTCCTCGACCCGGTCTCTAAGGTATTTCACTGCTTCTTGTAGGGTATTAAGTTGCTCATCCGCTGCTTTAACTGTGGGTCTAAGAGCCGCCAACATAGATTCAGAGTCTTCAACCCCGTCTTATAATTTTTATGGGCCTCGCTAAGAAGTCCCACTTCTATGCATAGCGAGTCTATTTTGGGACCCAAGGTAGATTTAATATCGAAGACCGCTGTAAGGAGTTCCTCAAAGCGGTGGGAATGATCCATTAAGGTGTCCGCCAATGACTTTTCAGGCTACGAGGTGCTCGATAGGCAGGTAGTGGGTTCCGACATACCTCCAGTCTGAGCTTGGGGCCTGTCCGATCGGCTTTTTCCCATTGTGGAGGGGCCAGCGTGAGTTGTGTGGCTATGAACGATTAGCAGTTGTATAGAAATGCAGAGCAGGGACAAAGACAGTCCTGAGTGGCACCCCCAACAGTTGGGGCCCCCTCAACTGCACCCCTCAATGACTAAGACCACAGCTGCCACCCCTTAGTTGACAAGTCCTGCTCAGTGGGCCAACGTCAAGCAGTACTCCGCACAGGGTAGTGTTGTATGGATAATAGTGGATAGCACAAGAGAAAAAGTGAGACATGGTACTTCCCGATGCAGGTTGTGGCAAGGAGTGCAATATCCCCAGAGGTACGTTTGAGATTTGCGCCTTTAGTGTTATTATTCTCTCGGGGGAGAATAGGGGGGTGGAGATACCCACTGAATCCTGGCCCTTCGCACACAGCACAAGGTGTGGGTGTCGTTGCGCTCTGAAGTTCGTACTACCACATCTGCTTTCACAGAGTCCCACAGCTTTGCTTTTCAAATGGATTCGAATGTGTGGCCTACACCATGAGCAACGACCACCTTACTAACTAGTCTCAGCAACTTTATAAGTAAGAATCAGCTCTAGATGAAAGACCAGTGTGAGGCAGTCCCCTGGCCCCCGCCGCCTATGTATGCGGTGTGGGTTCTCCGTTCGTCGATACCGCTGTAGGCAATCTCACCACTTCACCCAGCCTCGTAACATGGGAGCTCCCAATGCGTTGCGGCCACAGCGCACCACCCATGTTGGTCCGGCAGTGCCCACCTGTATAGCACTCACATCCGTCCACTGCCAGATCGCTTCAGGGCTAGTTTGCGGTCCTCCCCTGGCACAGTACCTGACTTGCCTTCGCACAGGATCAGGCTGATGTGTCTGGATCTTTGTAGGCCTCACGGTACAGGAGCACAGGACATCCGAGGCAGGGCCGGCGTAGGCCCCACACCCCGTTCTCCGCCTGGAAGGGCTTGCAGTCCTGTAGGGCAGCGGAATCAGGATAGGAGGCGCCCCCGGGCTCGCACTCCATCTTCGTCACAGGGGGAAGCCTCGGGATTTCCGGTTGCACCCGACGAGGCTCATTCCTCCACCGCACAGGGCTCCCAGAGTCTATCCACCCTGTGATGTGTCCTCGCTCTCCTGCCGTTCACGGGGGCTATCCCCCCGAGGGTAGTAGCACCGGTGCAGCAGGGAGGGGCAGTGGCACCCATCCCTGCCTCAGCTATAGTAAGGGGCAGCCCCAGCAGACGCGGTATGCTCTATGGATGGCTGCTCAAGCCAGACCAGGCCGCGATGGCGACGGGAGCCTGACGTCTTTAGTCTGGATACTGCAGGGCCGCGTCCTCGAGGCTCGGCCCCGCCCAACATGGGCGGGGGGCAACGCCGTTATTACAGGGGGGGTTGCAGCACCGTCGATGCGGCGTGGGACAGGATTACAGCAAGATTTTTGCGGGCCTTGCAGAGCTTCTTAGCGTGTGTTCGCCATCTTGGCCACGCCCCCCAAATACCCCTTTTGCACTTGACTCTCAGTGGTAGCTGTGGACGACCAGTCAAAGGCTCCCTGAAAGGGAGGCGGGAGGAGTGCAGATACAGGTAAGTGAGGACCCAACTCATAACTCCAAGTGCACACAGTATGAACAATGCATCACACAGCCAAATACTTAACTGCTGTACGAAAAAGTATTTTATTTTCTAACTCTACACATGCAAAAAAATAAGGACATTCATGAGCAATAACACAATCCCTTTGAGATTAGGTCACTAGTCATTGTCAGGCAAATCCCTGTCTCACCCTCCTTCTTATAACGTGGGTGAGTTATTCCCCATTCACTGATGGCCGCATCCAGGAAATGCTTACTAGTCAGCCGTGCTCAAGTGTTCCTCTTTGACGCCTTAGGATTTAGTCAAAAGTGTCTATGGTGCCGCAGCACAGTTAGCAGCGAGTCCCCCGGAGCCCCAAGGCCCAATTACAGTCTTACCAGCCCTGACGGTATGGAAGCGTTCAGGGGTGCAAAGAGTGCCCTCTCTGCAGGTGCTCCCAAATCCTGATCCTGTTCGGCGAAGTCGGGCTGCTGGGGTACACAGGGCTCCTCCTCTCTCTCCTTGGAGCAGCACTGCTGGTTTGCTCCAGAGATTGGAGCTGCTCCCGCTCTGCAAACCTGAATAGGTCCCCCTCACTTTAGGGGGGTGGGGGCATTTGATTGAGGCTCCCGATTGGAGCCCAGCGAGGGTGCAACATCTCTGGCAGCGTCCTTGTGATCTTCAGGTAATCAGTCAGGTGCAGGTCTCAGTGTGCAGGCTTGACCCGCCAGTCACAGCCACAATCTGTCAATCTGGGAAATGACCCGAACTCTTGGCCACAGTAGTACCGGCAGCCTCTCCTGTCGTACGGGGTTGCTGCAGTACTTCCAGTCTCGCACACTCTTCCAGTGCAATCACCTTCACCACTGCAGCTCCTCCTGGCATACGGATCGTGGACACGTCTCAACGCTACTGGCCCAATAAGTTAAACGGTGGCCCCATCTGCCATAGGGGGTCACCGCAATGAGGGCCTATCACTTCCACACAGCACTCCTTTCATGGCTCAGATCACAGCATTCCACTTCTGGCATACGGAGTTCGCCTGACCGTTCCTGCACACAGGCAATGACCTGATCGGTGCGTAGCTGTTCGCCTCACACGTCGCTCAGAGAGTCATCTCTGTGGGACTACCCTCTGGACCTCGGTCCCTCCAACGCTCTCCTCTTCCTCACAGGACGCACCAGTCTTGGCAAGCAGGCAGGCGCTGGTACTCCAGGCTCTAGGGCAGGCAGTTTTGATTTTCATTGGTGATGTCCCCTCACCCAGCAGGGAGCCCCAGTACTGGTCAAAGGCATAAGTCTTGAAGAGCTTCCCCTTCTCACGCAGCCCGTCTGGCTGCTTGGCAGATGACAAATTTTAGGGTCTCAACCTCCCCTTCTATTAATCCTTTTCCAGACATCAAATGTGATTTGGGGCCTGAGTCTTTGACGTTTTATGTTGGAGTTCTGCTTCTTTTGAAGTGTACATGTTTCCTTTTCTTCCTTCATCTTGAAAGGCTGTCTGTCATAGCAGGCAAGACTCCAAACTTGACTGTCCCACAACACAGTTCATGGGAGTGACCAAAATTCACACCTTGATGTAAGCCACAGGAATATGTGCAACAAAAGGTTAACCATGGGCTCCCAGGCTTAATGATTCCCTATCAGCCCGATCTCCTTTTCTGAGATTTGGCCAGTTCCCTTCCTTGTGATCTATCACTGAACCAAAGAGCAGCCTTTTTGTAGTGTGAAGGGACAGTCCCTTCCTCCAGTGTGTGTCCCACCAAGCTCACAGGAAAGCAGCAATACACAAATCTTTCTGCAGGGAATTCCTCTACTCCTTGTGCCTTCAAAAATGGAACCCAGGGTCCTACATACAATGTACCATTGCAGGCATACTTGCATGCAGTGTATTTTCCTAGCACACATGCTCTCCAGTACTGTTACTTCCATGCATCGTTCCACCACAGACACACCTGCATTCAGCACACACATTCAGTCTGTGCGCACTGCTTAGTAGTGTAGCCTTTCTATATTGTGCCAGAGTGCGCTATTTGCAAACACACACTGTCAACACACACACACCATGTGCGAACTGCACAACAATTCACCCTTCATGTATTGCACTTAACACAAGCACACATACACCTAGCACATGCGTTCACTGCAAAAGGCACTGCACAGCACTACATCTCTCATCTAATGTATTCCTCGCATGCATACATACACCCAGTACATGCACTAACATACATTCACTGCACAGTACTCGAATATCCCTGCACTGTACCCTTCCCAGGAACACATACATCCAGCATAGATACTACTGCTGCGGAGGACTCCACATCTACCTGATGTAAGCCAAGTGTGAGTTAAACACACAGCAGCAGAACTTTTTAAGAAGGTGAGTGAGCCTGTAGGCCTCACTCCAGTGCCTCAGGGTAAAAGGGAACTACTAATGATTACTACATGGTATGCTGCCACCACTGCGCTCGTGCCACTTAACTCTTGGTGAAGGAGGTAGCCTTCTATCAGGGTAGTACTTTAAGCGCCCCTTCCAGTCCAACAAGACCGCAATCCGTGAGGCAGGCCTATGTCACGCTGCACACTTATGATTTATGTTTACCCATGACAAAAAAAATCTGCATTAGGGAATCATAGACAACAGTACAGTTGGGCACCTAGGGCAAGGGTTCAGGTCTCCAACCATGCAGAGGACTTTTTCATCCCAATAAAGAGTGTTTCCTATTACACTACCAAAGACCAAGAAAAGAATTAACAAAAAAATTATTTTAAAGAACTTGGCTTTGGACATCAGTCAAATAGTTCATTTCAGCTTCACTGTACTGTTCTACGTCATTTTACCTTCTATGCTGGTCTTGGACATCTGCATTACTCAAACTATTAATATTTTCTGAGCAATGTAATCAAATGCAATTATAGTCAAATATATATATGATATGACCAACTCTAAGTGCTTTATTGGGGCTATCATTCATGCCACATGGAGAATATGAAAACAGACAAACCTTTAAGTTGATACCCAAATATTATTTTCTAATTGAAGTTGCATGACAGGAGTCCAAAACATGTACATCTGTAACAGAATCTTGGTGTAAAACTGATAGCCATGCACTGCTCCAGATCAAACACTGTCAGTATCTGTGTATAATTGATTAACACAAATATAACATATGAGGCTAAACACTTGTACCCTGAACTACCTGTAAGTGGCACATAATAGTCATTGTTTCAGGACACACCATCAGTATCCAACACGTGCAAGTAAACTGCACCACTGATACCGGAATGCACTGTCAGCATCTACCATTTTCCTGTAAATAGCAGTTAAGCATTATTATACACATCTTTAAACAACATACAAGAGAATCCAGCTAATCACTTTGAAGGCATCTGTAAACAACCAGTAAGAACTGTACTGCGCAATCCAAATGCCCTCACTTCAAAGGGCGTGTTTCGCTTACCAACTTCTGCACAAGTTCATCTTTTCTTCACTCCCATGTGTGTATGTACCTGTAAACAGGAGTTCATCATGCGCACAATGAAGTCAAACTGCTGGTGATCCAGGACGGCCCGATTCTGCTGTACATGTAGGTTAAGCTCTTGAGTCAGGCACTGTCTGGCTGCACGTCCCTTCAGAGCCCGTAGTACTGCTGGAAGAAGCTTAAGATTTGGGAGACACATGAATTAAGTTCAAACTGACTATAACGAAAATAGACATTCACATGCACACACAAAAAATAGGATCCGTAAAAACGAAACAAACAAGTTACTTACCTTCGGTAACGACTATCTAGCTGCAGATTCCTTACCTTTGAATTTCCCAGGCGTCAGGCTGGATCCGGAAACTTTTGCTCGAGCAATACCCCTTGTGCGCGCAGTCGGGTGGCTCCATTCGGATACGCGTGAAGTTGTTAGCGTCAGTTATGTTGCTGCGGTCACCTATATTTTAAATTATCCTCTGCCAGCCGTTCTTGATTTGGCAGAATGGGAGGAGGAAAAGAAAGGAAAGGCAGAGAATAGCCCTCCTGAATGATCGGCAAGACCCACTTGATCGATGTTATGGACCTCCCGCCAGGGAGATGATGATGGATTCTCCCACCAACTGGAGTGGTGTGGTCTTGCAGAGTCAGACTAGGAGTGCTTGGAGGCTGCAGCTTCCGAGGGCAGGGTGCCCAACGACTTCTGGCTTCCATTCCTTGCTCAGAATGAACCGCGTCTACGTCCCTGCACAACTTGGGAAGTCTGCGCAGGATGGTGGCTGGAAACCCCTGTTCCGTTGCCACGAAAAAGGCCACCAGGAGTAGAAGAGAGGCCCAAGGATCTGGCGGTAGCTTGAGTCCTTGAACCGCACTAGGGCTGAGTCTGCCTTCTCACCAAAAAGACAGGATCCATCAAACGGCATGTCTATCAAGTTTGCCTGGACATCGCAGGAGAAGCCACTTGTTCTAAGCCGGGGGTGGTGCCGCAAAGCCAGTGTCAATGAAATCGCTCTGCCCAGAGAATCAGTTGTGTCAAGGCCACACCTTATGGTGAATTTTGCTGCATCTCTCCTGTCCTTAACCGCTTGAGAGAGCACAGCCCAGGCCTCCTCTGGGACTTGTGGCAGCACTTGCGCAACCGTCTCCCAAACGGAGTGGGAGAAACGGCCCAATAAGCATGCAGTATTCACCGACCGCAATGTCAGGCTGGAGGAAAAAAACGTCTTCTTTGCAAGTGATTCCAGCATCTTGGATTCGCTACCCGGAGGGGCGGAAGAGAACGCGCCCTGGGAGGTAGAAGCTACTTACCAGGCAGGGACGTTTTCAAAACAAAAAGTACGTCAAGAAAGAATCACCACTGCTCACAAGCTAAACTCAGTATGGCAGTGGCGAAGGACTAACCTGCCCAGAGCCATAAGGGAAAAGGCGGAAAAGAATGGGAATAAGTAATGAGCAGCAATTTATCCCTGAAGTACACCAGAACCACCTCAAGCCTGCAGAGCACGTCCCATTGTCCATACCAAAGAGTCACTGCAACCAGAGCTCTGCAAGAGGAAGTCAAGCGCACTGCCTGCCGCTAAGTGCAGAGAAAGGGAAAACCAGTCATTCCCAAAAACACCCAGCCTGCTGGGATGAGAAGTGGCACTGCCACAAGATTTTGCCCAGAGCAGTGAGTCAAACGCAAACCATAAGAGAGCACCAGACGACCCTGGTGGGCTGTCAAGGTTTGAAGGGGAGAGACAAAGAACCCCTGTAGAGAGAGAGGCACAAAGAGTACATGAAAGGAGCACCTCTGCATTCACATACACTACCCCCAGACACAGGATCCGTGGGTGAGAACTGCGCCACACACACCCTGTTTGCCTGTCGGTTTGAAGGAGAGAAAGACTGGATACTCCAGCAGAGAGCCCCAAGAAGCTCAAAGCTGCGCAGCCAAGAAAGCTGCTAAGAATTCAGTGATGCCAAGAGCAGTCAAGGCAGCAAGCCCACGAAAGGCGCAAGGAGAACGTGTGCTGTGGCGCAAGCCCCAGTGGATGCGTGACGCCACCGCTAGTGAGGGAATTGCGCTGCATGCCCGCAGTGGTGAACGGACACCACCACAAGCCAGAAGAAAGGGTACTCAAAGCGCCAGAAGAGGGCACCCATGAAGAAGGGCAGAGAGTGCAAAGTCAGTAGTGGGCAGAGGGCCGCACCAGCAAACCTGACAGCACGGGCAGGAGCCCGGGAGAGAGAGACCTCTCCGAAGAGGTGAAGCAATGCTGAACAGGAAGAGGCCGCCGTCGACACAGAATGACCACCATTGACTCAGCATTGAGCACGTCACACGGAGTGACCAACCTTGCCAGGCACGCACGAACCTGGGCAGGATCCAGCGACAAGACGTTGCAGCCTCGTGGCACAAGCACTGCGCTCTGTGAAGAGTAGGCGGAAGGGAGGTTACCTGCCATCAACGATGCAAAACACCAAAGAGATCCCAGAGGAGGAGTCCTATGTGGCCTAAATGCAGGAAGGACAGGATCTACACCCTAACTGCACTAGCACCGCCCCGCAGTGGGCCAGAGACTATTCAGGAAGTGCCCCCAATACTGCCTTAAGACTGTCGTGCATCGGCCCATTACAGGCACAGAGAGAGTCGCACGTCCCCTAGTGGCATGCTGCCAACATTATAAAAGAAAGGAGACCCTCGCCTCCCAAGGCGAATCTGAGTTGCAACCGGAATACCTTGTCAAGGAAAAGAAAGGTATGCAAGAGGTTGCAGACCGGATTCATCAAAGTACACCTACCTACACAGCTGTCCACGAAATAGCGGACGCCCAGTCCTACAGACAGGACCAGACCTGCGAGTGGTCTGTGACGGGAGAAGATATGCAGTTCAACGAACATGACGGAGCTGGCAGGAGGTCCCCGTGAGAAGAACAGACAACACGTGGACTGTCAACACTTTGCAGCATGTGCAGACAAGACATGCAGCATGTGGCTTGTCGCCATATCTTACAGCAAGTAAGAAAAGAGCGTGGTCCGTTGCCACACTGCAAAGAAGAAATGAAGAGAAGTGTAAGGAGTGTGACAATCCTGTCACACTGAAAAATGGACGTCCACAGGAGCGCTTGAGAAAATATCAAGGGGACAAGAATGAGGACTCATACCACTATCTGAGTGCACCTACTAACAAAAGCTAGTCACCAGGATGTGGTGACGTCACGGGAGACAGCTCAGCGGGAGTACCGAACATAAGCCGCCTGCATGCGCGAACCGTGCATCTGCACGCGGCTTCACAGTGTGACCGTCCAGCCACCTGTCACCGGCTGCTTAGAGCAAACGGCATCCCTACTTGCAAACACACATGCCAAAGAAGAAGTGCTGCACTAAGTATACAAAGAGCTACGTGGCTGCAAAGTCTCTCCAGTCACCCTTCCTCCATACAAGTCGTCACCTGTCATATAAGTTGCCTAATGGCAACCACTCCATCATTTGCCATGTGCATCACAACCACCCTGGAGCGTCAAGTAACAAGACTGGCGTCCTTCACCTTTGTCATACAAATTGAGAAGAAGCACCAGTGACGATCTGAAGAACCAGTGACCACCTGCTCAACTGGCTTGCATCCTCATCCCGGTAGCGAGAGCATGTTCTGACCTGGACACATCCACCCCTGACATTGCACAAGTGACTAGTCAGTAACTCCGAGGTGGCCTTGCGCTGTCCAGATGCAGACACACATGCAGCCCAAGTGAAGCCCACAGGCAGTCCAGTTGCAACTCAACCAAGGGGCCTCCCGCAAGCGTGAGAGATGGACTTGACTTTGCCCAACCAATGAATTCCAGGAGGTAGCCAGACCGTGTAACAGAGACTTTCAACAGGTCACAGCACACCAAGACTGTCTTCATTGGATCAAGCAAAACCATCGTCAAGCATTCACAATGGACTCCACCGATGCTCCTGATGCACTAAGTTTGAACTGTATATCACCAACTGCATCACAGCAAGGGCACGCTGGACTCATCAACATCACATGGGTGGACTCAACTGACGCAACGCCAAATGGCCCGGACTTCATCAGCACCATGTTCCTGTCCAGACGTACGAATTATGGATGCATGCTGAGATGCCCGGGTGTTATGTTAAGACCATTTGTAAAGCGCACATATCACCCGAGGGGTCTCATGGCACTGTAGCGAGCCATAAGAGAGGGGTCCTACAACATGGAACAGCTGGATTTAGAATAACCATGTTTTTAGCTGCTTTTTAAACTGTTTATGGTCGGAGATGGCACGAATATGTATTGGGAGCTTATTCCATTGTTGGGGGGCCAGGTGAGAGAAATACCTACTGCAGTTTCTGGAGGTGCACACTTTGAGAGGGGTGAGAGAATGTTTTCCTCCTTGGTGAGTACCAGCTGAGTTTCTTGGATAAATAGCTTGGCCCTGCTCCTTGCAAGGCTTTATGTGCAATGCACATAAGTTTGAAGCATGTACGCTTCCTGATTGGGAGCCAGTGCAGTGCTCTCAGGGTGGGTACCGAAGGGAATCGGGAAGTAAGATTCAGGACTAGTCTGGAGGCGGTGTTCTGCATTACCTGTAGCCTCATATATAGGTCTTCATTAATGGAGGCCATTAGGGAATTGCCATAGTCTAGTCGGCTAATTATTAGACCCTGCACCAGCGCTTTGCAGGATTCCAGCTGGATCCATTAGAAGATCTTTCGTAGTGTTCTCAGGGTGCCATAGCATGTGGCCAATGTCTGGTTTACGTGGTCTTTCATATATAGCTTATCATCTATCATAATCCCAAGGTTTCACACCGTAGATTTTGGCATGGGGCAGGGACCTATGCTGGAGGGGCACCATGCTGTTGAGAAGAATGATTGTGATTTGCCAAATAGAATCACTTCAGTCTTGCAGGCATTTAGTTGTAGATAATTTTTATGCATCCAGTTGGATATATGAGATATGCAGTTAATAGATCTGGTTCTTGTGTCTAGTGGGTTAGGACGCAAAGTGACGATTAGCTGGGTGTCGTCCACATATGACATAGCTTCAATCCCATATGATTGGATGATCTCCGCCAAAGGTGCTACATAGATGTTAAACAGAATGGGACTCAGTACTGATCCCTACGGGACTCCTTTATCAGCCTCTGAGCTGCTGGAGACTATAGAGTCAAGTTGGACAGTGCTGGTATGATCTTTTAGAAAGTTTGTTAGCCAGCCTAGTGCTTTACCTCCTACTCCAATCTTTTCAAGCCTTTGTATTAAGATGGCATGAGAGATATTGTCGAAGGCCGCCGACCGGTCCAGCAGGATCTGCATTTTGCTGGCTGCCTGTTGTCCAAGGAGAGTCTTTTATTGTCTACTACCTCCACCAGGGCAGTTTCATTACTGAAACCTGATTGGGAGGGGTCCAGTAGTTGGTGATTTTCTAGATAGGCCAGTAGTTGTTTTTAACCAGGGATTCCATTATTTTACCAAAGAATGGCGGTAGGGAAATGGGTCGATAGTTGTTAAAGTCTTTTGGATCTGCCAATTGTTTTAGGATTAGTTTAAACCTTGCTGATTTCCATTTAATGGGGACTTTTGCCAGGTTTAGAGACAGGTTGAGGAGCTCGGTGAGACTGAGGAGTAATGCGGGAGACAAGGTAGATAAGATATGAGGAGGGGCAAGATCCTCCAGGGACCCTGATTTAATTTTGTTAAGTGCGGTTCCTACCTCCTCCTGGGTTAGTTCGGTTAACACCTCAAGACTTGCAGTCTTGCGTGAGGAGATAACTTCCTCCTCCATAAAAGGTATTTCTATCTTGGGATTCGAGAGGGAGTTATAAATCTGGTCAATTTTATCTCTAACGAAGAAAGAATTCCTCAACCCTGGTTTGAGAGGGGGGACTGGAGTTCTGGCAGGACAGGGGATTAGTAAATTCCTTTATTATTCTATGAAGTTCTTTTTGGGAGTTGGCTGCTCTATTGATTCTATTTACAATGTAAGATATCCTAGCTTCCTTGATGTTATTTAGATATTGTCTCTGCGTGAGTTTATAGGCTATTTTGTCCTCTATGGTTTTCGTTGCCCTCCATTTTCGTTCTGCTCTTCTGTTCGTCTGCTTGTCTATTTTTAGTTAGTCAGTGAGCCAAGGTGAGTTTTTAGCCCTGCCATGTATTTTGTTAATGTCTATTGATCTCGGTGCAATTGTGTCTAGAGACTGGGTAATAGCTGTCTCCAAAACATCTAGTGCGAGATCTATGTTGTAATGCTCTTTCAAGCTGGGTGGCTTGAAATGATGGGAGAAGGAGGCAGCATTGATTTTATTCCATGGTCTCGTCAATTTCTTTACTGAGATCTTATTTCTCAGAGTGGAGCCTAGTTGTATGTGGAGTTTCAGGACACTGTGATCTGACCAGGTGGGAGTGGGGGGTCCATGCTCACATTGGTTTCATTAGAGAATATAAGGTCGAGCGTATGTCTTGCAATATGCGTGGGTCCAGTTACTTGTTGTTCCAATCCTAAGGTATTGAGATTGGTGATTAGCTGCGTTGTGCCCATGTCAGCGGACTGCTCTGCATGAAAGTTGAAATCTCCGATGAGGAGAAAGTTATCAGCAGCAAGTATGTGGGGAGCAATGCTTTCAACCAGGCGGTTACTAAAGTTGGTTTTGGGGCCTGGGGGTCTATATACAAGGACACCTCTCCATGATCCTTTTTCTTATGTCTCAAGTCTAAAGATAAAGAGTTCGACCCAGTCAGAGGCAAGACATTCCAGTATGCTGACCATAACTCTTTCTCCATACACTATTGCTAGGCCACCCCCTCTTTTCAAATTCCTGTCTTGTCTAAGTAGCTTGTATGCGGATGGGAGGGCCGTTGCGATATCTGGAAGTGCTGTGGGGTGGAGCCATGTTTCGGTAAAGAAACAGATGTCTGGTTTCTTTTAGTCCAACAGACTCCAAATTTCTAGCGTATGTTTGGGGATTGAGCGAGGGTTGAAATATAATCCTTGTGGTTGTTTAGATGGTTCCCCTGCGTTCCCACTTTTAGGGCTTACGAGGGCTGGCCTTTGTGGGTATATATTGCTACAGTGTTTGCATTTAACTAGGATTTCTTTATGTGGTACTAGCTTCTCCATGTGGACATTGCAAAGAGGGTTGGTAAACATATTACTACTGTTTAACTGTAGAAGTTCTTGATTTGAATATCGTAGTATATCCATGAACACAGTGTGGGGAAGGAATAGGGCAAGGGTTCTGGCGGCTGGCGGCAGTCAGGCACGGACGGGCGCAGATGGGCTTGCCTTCGGCACTCAACTCCCGTAAAGGAATACCGCTGCGCGTCCGCTCCCTTTCCTGACCTAAAAGGCCTGGAAAGCGGAAGTGGACTGCAGAACCTGCTAGAGGAACGACTAGATCGCTGACCTGCCTCTAGTGTACTGCTGCCAGCGGCACGTGTTCACCGCTGTCCTGCGGACTGTCTCTCGAAGATGTGAGACTTAAGTTGTTTTTAGTTGTTTTTCATTCCTTCCCAGAGGTTGGACTTTGTTTTTGTTTTAATAAAATTTGGGAGGAATGTTTTGTCCTGCTAGAGACAGTCAAGTGTTTTACCTGCCTCTCCCACAAGGGCTGGCCAATACACCCACCCCATACCCATCCAACACAGGAGTCACCAGTCAGGTGGCCCTGCCAATAAAAGGGCCCAAGTGCACATGCTCGTGGCTAGTTCTAAGTAATATACTTGAGTGTCCCTGTCAATTATTCATAAAGTATGTGGGCCTAGAGCCCACAATTTTACACCTGCCAACCTATTACAACAGACCTGGTACAGGGATGTGTTGTCAGCCCCGGGAGACTTGAAACCTAGGCTTCTGCGATTGCTAGTGAAGCACCTGAAAAAATCTCCCAATAACTGGTATGCCCCCAGACGGTGGGCTCATGAGAGGCCTGGTTGGTTATGGAGACTTACCGGGGAGGACCTGGTGCAGGGTAGTACTGTGGGCCCTGACAGGACAGAGGCCAGGGCCCACGCTGAGGGTGGGGAAGCGCCTACAGCCGCCTGCAGACTGACGGTACATCCCTCTTGGCTTTCAGTTTCCACTGCACGGGACGGGAACCCATATGTTCCTTCAAGCTATTCCCCCTGAGCAGCTGATGAGTCTGGAGCTCCAGCTAGGAAATGCCCAGGGTCTCGTCGGGCCCCAGAGGCTGACAATTACACTACTGGTGGTTTCGGCGGAGGATCTTCGGAGGCGAGAAAGCCGAAGCAGACTTCCGGGAATACAACAGTTCTCCTTGAACACTACTGGCCACTCACATGAGTACCCGGGTGCAGCTGCCTGGGAGGGCTTTAGCTGCACCAGAAAGTGACGCTGCCACGGCTTCTATTAAGAAGGCTGGGCAGGATTTTATTGGCAGTCTTAAGGGGAGCTTTAGTGTATACCTACGGATGCCATCTAGCGGAGATGCCACTGGAATGCGGTTCACCGCCCCCAGCGCTCTAGCCCTGTGATAGGTCATGAGGGACACTGGCACATTGGAGACCGCGAGTTAGACGTCAACTGTGATCACATTGGGAAGGTCGTGTGGTGGGGAGTCAGAGGCGTGGGCTGCCCGGCACCTACAGGCTCTTTGCCACACCATGAGGTACAACAGAAATGCGCCAAGCCTGTTGAAACACTACAGGCCCCTTCCCCTTAAATGAGATAGGCTCTTCACAGTCCGGGGCACCTCTCAGTTGGGAGCACGTGGTGCATGACACTAACACCAAATTCATGGAACTTCTCACAGCCGAGCAGAGTTTGAAGATGATGCTGGAACCGAAGTTAGACACGTTGATTATTGATATGGGGCTAATGGGAGAAGAACACAACAAACTGAAGGCGAAGGTGGTCGCACAGGAAATAGACTTATCAGAATTGTAACCCGCAGTTTCGATGACACAGACACAGGTCTTGGCATTACAATGGGAAGTGGAAATACTACGGCGCAGGGCAGACGATGCGGAGGACCGATCACGCTGCAACAATATACAGGTAGTGGGACTGGCAGAGAAGGTGGAGGGGCAGAGTATGGATCTCTTCACATGACTATTGCTAGCACAGACAGGGTTAGGAGGGAAAACATCCACCTTCTCTGTGGAAAGGGCCCATCGAGAGCCGGTCCCCCTGCCCCCCCACCCCAGTGGTAGCACAACTTTTCAATTATCGTAACAGGGGCAATATCCTGCAGATTGGCCGTATCCAGGGTGCCCGACAGTTGTATCCTTTCTACTGATACTACAGGGAATATGACGCTGTTGACTTTGATGGTTTGTATGGCAATGTCAGGGATTACACTGGCATGTCAGGAGGGTGGGGAAGACCTCACGTGGTGAGGTGCTGGGCTACTCACGGCCTCATAAGGGTGGTGGGAACGCTGTTACATCCCAATCAGAATTTTTTCATACCAGGAAGGAACACGTTCCTCAACCTGAAACATCTCTTTCAAACCATGGACGTGATGAGACGCGCGGAGGAGGGATGGGTGGCATCTTTGGACGTGGAGAATGCATCTGACATCCTCGGGTGCCCTAACCTCATGGCCATTTTGCAGCTAATGGCCATTGGCCTGCAATTTCTCAAAGGGGTGGCGCTAATATACACCAACTTCATGGCACAGGGGAGTGATATCAGATCTGTTTCCCATTGCCAGGTGCCCTTTGTTTCCCCCTCCTATTTACTCTGGCAATGGAACCACTGGCATGTTTGCTCAGAGACTGGACACCGCAGTGGGGCCTGGCAGTGCTGGGGCAGCCACAGATCATTTCCCTTTATGCTGAATATGCGCTTGTGTACCTGAGCGGAAATCCCACCATACTGCCATGTCAGTACTGGAGGACTTTGGTAGTGTGTCGGGTCTTTGCATTAATTGGGATAAATCCTGCTTGTTCTCCCTGACGCCACTGTCAGCCATTTGGAGGGAGGCATTGCCGGACACTGGGCTGCCCTTGCAGTTTGTAATTATAAAATAACTGGGGGTTCAAGTGTATCACGAGGAGGCTGCCTTGCTAAAGTGGAACCTGGGTAAGGCACTGGCATCCATTCGTAGGTCACTCCTCTTTTGGATCAGCTTACCGATGTCACCAATGGGCAGGATTGCTGTTTCTAAAATGCTGGTCCTACCCAGACTATTACACTTCTTCGTGGCCATCCCAGTGGTCCTGAGGAAGTCCTTCTTAAGAGACCTACAGCAGCGCAGTTCGCAGTGGCTGGCCTGTACACCACAGTTGGAATATGAGAGTGCACTACAAGCAAAGGGTGGGCGACCGCTTCTCCATAGACTACTGATGTCACACCCCCAGGATGCCAGATGGCATACAGGTTACGGGTCGCTATAAGCATCTGGCGACGTTATACCTGTGGTGGCATGCGTCCACGCCCTATGTGCCCAGTCTCCCGTTATGGGCAATGCCAGAATGTACGGACTTACGAGCAGCATATAAGACACAGGATTAGGAGGCGGTTGATGTCTGATGACATTTGACATCTGCATACATTTGAAGAACTGATATTGGTATATGGGCTGGAACTGGAGCAGTTCCTGCTCAACTTTGCCCTCCAAGGAGTGATGAAGAGAATATGGGGTTCTGACAGACAGCAACCACTGTGGGCCCCGTTAGACGCTGTACTGACTGGGGAGGACTGCTCTGGGGCTGTCGCCTACCTTTATGCCGCATTGGGCGTCACTCCGCCAGGGAAACTGTCACACTGAGATACCGGTGGAGGAACGCGTTGGACTGTTAACATCCCAGGCAAGGTGTGGTCCCGCTGTCTACAAGCAGTTAGCCAGGTGACGCAGAACGCGGGTTTCGACTATTCCAGTTCCAATATCTACACCATTCACATTTGACTCCAAAGAGGATCGGGCAAATGTACCCAGGGGAGACGGATGGGTGCCCCAGGTGTGGGGCGGCGGAGGCAGATTTTGAACACATGATATTGTCATGTGTGTTGTTGGAGCCCTTTTGGCAGCATGTCACCGGGATGGTGTCAGAGACAACAGCTGTTGTTTTCCCCTCGGACCGGCTGCCGTCCATCCATGATGCAGGGACCATCACAAAAAAAAACGAGGGGCATGATAAGGTTCCAGAAGTTAAAAATTATCTTAGCTCAGCGCTGCATCACGATGGCGTGGAAATCATCTGTAGCACCTCCGCTGTACAGATGGCGAGCTGAACTGTGCCAATGACCAGCAGCTGAATTGTCAGTACACAGGAGGTTACACACTAGGGGACGAGGGGAGGGCCCGTTACACCACTGGGATACTTAGTTGGAAAAAATGGATGCACACTTGGCTGACCGCCCGTGACACCGTAGAGACATCATGTTCATAACTGGACATGATGGGGGTAACGCTCACCACACCAAACAGTATACTATACAGTGAGATACAGGGGTGGGTGACCATGGAGATTGGAGGCTACACTGTGATGTACCGCCAGGAGAGACAGACAGGAGGTCAAACTGATATCTGATTGGGACACCACACAGGACCCGGAGGATGCTTGGGGGAGGGGAGATGGGGCGAGACTGAGCATGCGCACACATGATTATGGTTGTTGCTTCTTTGTGTTATTTACTGTACCACATATATTGATTTAAGACACTGTACTGACTTCTCTCCTCCAACACAGAGTGTTATTAATATATGTGAAATGTGGACCTATTTTATGTACAAAAACCTAATGAACACATTTAACACAAAAAAAGAAATGCCTTTCCTTTGCCTCCGCGATATGCCACCAAGGGACTATATTCCCAAGTTAGAACAATTATATCTAAAAAAATTTAGAACAGTTACAAGGACTAATGTCTGACACTAGGATTTCTATCCCTGCTCTCCTTTATATTTCCATGGCCATAACTGTAAGGAAGGTAAATTGAAACCCTAAGCTTACCTTGTTATGTTGGCATAAAGCAATGGGTGCTTCTACAGAAAGAGTTGGTTTCTAAACACCAATGCAGAAATTTAATTTTATGGTGTAATAATGCAATTTATGGTTGACTCAACCCAAGTGTATTTAGGATCAGAGGTCATAATTGTGTTTTAACTGCTTACATAGTGTAGTTTGGTTGGCTATATAGATTTCAGACAATACATTTATTTTCAGTTAGAAGTGTTACACTATAAGATAGCAAAGCATTTAGTTTCAGGTAAGGGGTCAGGTATGTATATTAAGATAATGGGTGTGGAAGTCCATTCTAAACAACTGAGTTCCCAAAAATATGGAATTTGTTAAAAACTTTACTAATGGGCACAACTAGAGAGGAATAAAATGTGAGGCATTTCAATAAAGGAGTAATCGAAGCAATGTTAAAATGCATGCTTTGAATAAAGCAGGTTTGTAGTAAAGAATGCATGATTTAAACAAAGAAAGACAGGGCTCTAAACTTTTAGTGTTCTGATAGGGATGTCACCATGGCGAACACGGATCTAGATAACCCAGGCAGAAGTCTGGAAACAAGTGTATTCACATTTGATTTGTAAACAAAGCTGCTGAATTACCCAGGGATATGGACCCAAAAGATTGTTCTTCTGCAAGATAGTCTTTGTCTGAGAGTTCCTTTTGGCAAGGAAGTGCATCTATACGATGTCTAGTACCAAGCATGGGAGGCAGTGGATCTTAGGATCAATCCTTCATACAAGATATAAAACTTGAATGCTACACAGACAGAGAAGAAAATACGTTACTTGCCTGTAACTGCAGTTCTCCAGTATTGGTATCTTTCATAGATACACATGCTTGAATCAGTCCCCGTAGTCGAAGTGGGAGTCCCAGGTACCATAGTAAAGCAGTATGTATCAGTATCATAGGCTATAATTGAAATGCAAAGTCAGTTTAATAGCCTAACTATGTCCTTTCTAAAAAAGGACCAAATTTGAACTAAAAGCCATCAGGAGGCTGAACCCTCTATGGATACTCCCAATAGAGACTGAATAACATAGATTTTCAAGCACAAGTGAGAATAAATAATCACGATCTATGAGGAGAGCCTCTAAGGGGAGGAGGGTGGGTCGCATGTGAATCTATGAAAGATACCAATATTGGAGAACTGCAGTTACAGGTAAGTAACTTCTTTTCTTCTCCAGTATTGCATCTTTCATAGATTCACAAGATTGAATTAGAGTAGCAAGCAGTTTTTGTAGGTAAATATACAGTAATAGAAGTACCCTTGAGGATGGTGGGTAACACACACACACACACACACACACACACACCCACACACCCTGCACACCCCCCCCCCGGCCTCGAAAAGGGTTTCTCCTTCTGCCGCACCGCGCGTCTCAGGTGCAACTCCCGCGGTGGTGAGCCGCTTCAACACTGGTTAACTTCCGCAACCGCAATCATATTACCAGACGAGTGCACTCCCGGACAAAATTTCTTAAACATAGTGCTTTATTCACAAACCACAAGCACTGATAGATGCGTTTCGGCACAACGCCTTTTTCAATGTCAGTGCAAACAGATATCTGCAATTTAAACCATGGAGGAATACGTTGAATTTGCGGCAATTGGCATAAAAATAGACAAAGGCACAATTGGTCTTGTGAGCATCAAGTAAATATGGCGGCCATTTTAGAAAGTTGTTCTTCTCAAAGCTTGTGTATTCTATTATAATTGGACTCAATATCTAATGTCTATTGGCAAGTTTCACAAAGAGGTACATGATGAGGGAGTAGGGGACACTGAACAAGACTGAGTTCACACATTTCATAAAGAGTTCATTCTGAAAAAAGAAGAAAGTATATATAATCACACACTTTAGAAATAAGTCAATTTTCCCATGTCAAAATATCATAATTGTATCAAAACAAGCTTAAATACATAGATGTATATCTTTCTTTATCTAATCCTTATCACTTGTCTCCCTCGATCTGTTTACGTTATTGCAATCGTGCCCTCAGTGGGTTACTGTTCATGTATACCCGAATCCTCAGTTGCCATCTTGGAACATTGTTTTTATTGATCACACATGTGTACATTATTTGGCATAAATGGTTCATATATGAAAAAAGGAAAATGCTACTTACCAGTATGCATCTGTTCTTGGCATGTAGAGCTGTAGATTCATATACTGTGCATAGATCGCCAACTGGTGTTGGGCTCGGATGTTTGCAGTTTGTTTTTGTTCGAAGAAGTCTTTGTAGTCACGATATAGGTGACTCCTCCTTACGATGATAGTGCGCATGGGCATTGACTCCATCCCCAGATTGTTTTCGCCATAAAGGGTGATGATGGAGTTAGTAAGAAATAGAAAGAGATGTCCATGTGTGATGTATCTAAGTAAGTTAACACTGCAACAGAGGCGGGTGGGCGTATATGAAACTACAGCTCTACATGCCAAGAACAGATGCATACTGGTAAGTAGCATTTTCAGTTCGAGGCATATGAGCTGTAGATCATATACTGTGCATAGACTATACAGCAGTTTTGTTTGTGGCGGTGGCTAACCTGTATCTGTTGCAGTGGTTTGAAAGAGTGTTTTTAAGACAGCCTGGCCCACATTAGCTTGTTGTTTTGCTTGCACATCTACACAATAGTGTTTTGTAAATGTGTGCGGTGTAGACCAAGTTGCAGCTTTGCAGATGTCGTCTAAGGGAATGTTCCCTAAGAATGCCATAGAAGCCCCTAGTTTGCGTGTAGAATGAGCCCTAGGGGGAACTATTAATGTACGTTTGGCTTTGAGGTAGCATATTTGGATGCACTTAACAATCCACCGTGCAATGCCTGCTTTTGAAATGGGATTGCCTTTATGAGGTGGGGAAAAAGCAACAAAAAGTTGTTTAGTCTTTCTAAAGGACTTAGTTAGTTCAATGTAATAGAGTAGTGCTCTTTTAACGTCCAGCGTATGAAGAGCCCTTTCTGCCACTGAGTCTGGTTGAGGGAAAAAAACTGGTAGTTCAACAGACTGGTTAAGATGAAAGGCAGACACAACTTTAGGTACAAATTTTGGATTAGTTCTGAGCACCACTTTGTTATGATGAATTTGCAAAAATGGTTCTTGTATGGTTAGTGCCTGTAGCTCACTCACTCTTCTAAGAGATGTGATGGCTATAAGGAAGGCTACTTTCCAAGTGAGGAATTGTAGATCACATTTGTGCAAAGGATCAAATGGTGGGCCCATGAGCCTTGTAAGGACGATATTAAGATTCCACACTGGAGAGGGCGGAACTCTAGGGGGAATTATTCTTTTAAATCCTTCCATAAAAGCTTTAATAGTGGGGACTCGAAACAAAGACAAGTGTTGTCTGTTTTGTAGATAAGCTGCTATTGCAGCTAGATGTAGTCTTATAGATGTGTATGCTAGGTTACATCGTTGTAGGTGTAATAGATAGCAAATAATGTTTTGAGTGGAAGCGTCTAGTGGATTGATTTTATTGTTTGTACAGTAACTTACAAATCGTTTCCACTTTGCTGCGTAGCATGCTCTAGTAGTAGGACGTCTAGCCTGTTTAATGACGTTCATGCAGTCTGGCGGGAGATTAAGGTAGCCAAACTCAGACTTCAGGTGCCAGATCGCAAGGTTGAGTTGATTGGGATCTGGATGCCTTATCTCTCCATGGTTCTGAGTGAGAAGTTTGGGAGAGAGGTGTAGTTTTTGATGAGGAACTACTGACATTTCCAAGAGTGTTGTGAATCAGGGTTGTCGAGCCCATGTGGGAGCAACCAGGATCAGTGTGAGGGAATGCTGTTTGAGCTTCCGAACCACTAGCAGAATGAGTCGGAGAGGTGGAAAAGCGTAAGCAAATTTCCCTGACCAGTTCATCCATATCACATTGCATTTGGACAATGGGTGTGGATACCTGGACGCGAAGGCTGGGCATTTTGGTGTGTGGCGAACAGATCTATTTGTGGGTAGCCCTACATTTGAAAGAATGGAAGAAGAACTTGAGGATGAAGTTCCCATTTGTGGATCTGTTGTTGACGACTGAGTAGATCCGCGATTTAATTGTGTACTCCAGGGAGGTGTTCTGCCAGGAGGTATATGTTTTGTGGAATGGCCCATTTCCATATGCGTTGAGCTAAGTGTGAAAGTTGTAGAGAATGTCTTCCTCCCTGCTTTTGTATGTAGTACATTGCTGTCATGTTGTCCGTACGATCTAAGAGAGCTTTGCCTACTAGATGGAGTTGAAAGGATTTCAATGCCAGAAATATTGCCAGTAATTCCAGGTGGTTTATGTGGAATTGTTTTTGTTTCGTAGTCCATATGCCTTGAATGGTAAGGTTTTGGAGATGAGCTCCCCAGCCGGAGAGCGATGCGTCTGTTGTTAGCACTACCTATGGAACCGGGTCGAGGAACGGCCGCCCCTTGGAAAGATTTTGTGTGTTCCACCAATGCAGAGAGCGATATGTGCGGCTGTCCACCAACACCAGATCTGTTAGCTGACCTTGAGCTTGGTTCCACTGTCGTGCTAAGCATTCCTGTAGAGGACGCATGTGGAGTCTTGCATAAGGAACGATTAGAATGCAAGAAGCCATCATCCCGATTAACTGCATGAACACTCGAGCTGGTAATGAGTGTTGAGGCTGAAATTGTGATAATAGAGCCTGTATGTTGCGTATTCTGACTGGGTTGGGGTAAGCTAGAGCTTTGGAAGTGTCTATTGTAGCTCCTAGATATGTTTGTGTGTTGGATGGTTGAAGGTGGGACTTGGTGAGATTTACGGTGAATCCCAAGTTGTGAAAGCAATTGAATAGTTTTTGGGTGTGGTGAACGCAGCTGCTGTGTGACTTGGCTTTTATGAGCCAGTCGTCCAGATATGGGAACACGTGAATGTGTTGTCTTCTTAAGTGAACCGCAACTACTGCGAGGCACTTGGTGAAGACCTGGGGTGCTGTGGTCACCCCGAAGGGGAGAACCTTGAACTGGTAGTGCTGACCGTCTACCAGGAACCTGAGGTATTTTCTGTGAGCTGGATGAATGGGAATGTGGAAGTAGGCGTCCTTTAAATCTAGAGTGGAAAGAAAGTCGCCTTGTTGAATCAATGGGAGCACCAGTTGGAGGGTGACCATGTGGAAGTGATCTGACTGAATATAGAGGTTTAGTGGTCTGAAGTCCAGTATTGGCCTGAGAAAGCCGTCCTTTTTTGGAATTAGGAAATATAGGGAGTAAACCCCCTGTGCCCTGATAAGGCTAGGGGACTGGTTCTATTGCATGTTTTTGTAAAAGGGAGAGAACCTCTTGTTTTAGGAGGGTCAGATGTTCTGATGACATTGGACGATGCTTTGGAGGGATATTTGGGGAGTGGAGGTGAGTTCCAGGCAATAACCATACTGGATAATTTGTCTTACCCACTTGTCTGTTGTGATGGTGTTCCAGACAGGTAGGAACTGTGAGAGACGTCCCCCGACAGGAGTGGAATGGTCGGGGGGTAGTGAAGGAAAGTCGCTGCTTGGTGTTAGGGGAACTGCGGGTGTTGTTACCTCTGGCTCTTCCCCTATTATTGTTCCCTCTGTATCCTCCCCGAAAATATCCTTTGGGGGAGGTAGATTGATTGGGACTTTTGTAAGACAAGGAGGGATTTTCTGATGATATGTTTTGGAGCCACCCCTGTAAAAGGAGCGGCGAAAGGAACCCCTGTTGGAAGGGAGTTGCAAGGCCCCCATGGACTTAGCAGTCTCGGTATCTTTCTTCATTTTCTCCAATGAAGTATCGACTGTAGGTCCAAAAAGATGCTCTTGATCGAAGGGCTGATTGAGTATGGTGGTTTGAACCTCTTGCTTGAATCCGGAGATTCGAAGCCAAGCGTGCCTACGCAGTAAAATGCTGGTGTTAATGGCACGGGATGCTGTATCAGCCGCATCTAGGGCACATTTTATGGAGGTGTTAGTTATCAGTTTGCCCTCTTGAATGAGTTCATTGGCCTTGTTTTTGTGTTCGTCTGGTAAATACTGCATCAGTTTTTCCAGCTCGTCATAGTGCGCTCTGTCATAGCGCGCTAGGAGAGCTTGCGCATTGGCGATGGTTTGCAGCCTGTGACGCAATCATTTTCCCTGAAGCGTCTATAAGCTTTGACTCTTTGTCAGGAGGAGGGGCGTCGCCTGTAGCCTGGGAATTAGCCCTCTTGCGTGCATTAGACACCACAAGAGAGTCTAAGGGTATTTGGCCTTTGATGTACACCGTGTCTGTAGGAGCTGCTTTATACTTTTTTATTAGTATTCGGGCTCGAACAGGGTCTTTGAATACTTGTGGTGCATATTTTAACATGCCTTTTAGCATAGGCAGGGTGTGGGTGGATTTTGGTGAGGGTGCGAATGTTTCCACTAAGAAGTCCTCTTCTAGGGGATCAGTGTGTAGTTCCACCCCATGGTAGTGAGCTGCCCTATTAATAAGTTGTGCAAACCCAATGTTATCATCAGTTGGTGATGGCCTGGAGGGATAAAGACCAGGGTCATTGGGGAGATCCGGATCTTGATCATAGTCATCCCATGGGTCTGGGTCCTGTGGTATGTTCTGGTCGTCATCATTCCCTAGTGTATCCCCATCCCCACCATCATCACCCTGTTGTGGCATAGGTGAGTGTGTAGGTGATGGTGAGTTTGCTGGTGAGATGAATAAGTTAGGATCAGGAGGAGGAGAGGGAGGTATATAAGGGGGAGAAGGGTTAGTACCCATGTGCTTGCGTTTCAGAGGTATGGGAGGATCCTCTGGAAGGTCTAATTTCCGTTTTTTAGGAGGTTTGGTGAGAAGTTTGCCAGTTTCGGGGTCAATATGCAGTGTTTTCTGCTTTGGATCCGAAGATTCTAGAAGAGAAAGTTCTGTGGGTGGCGTGTCTTGTTTCGGCACCGGCAGCTTGGCTGGAGAATGTTCCTTAACGGGCTTAAGCTGTGACGGTTTTGTAGGTGTTTTCTGCTCCGAAATCTTTTGTGAGGGAGTTTTCGGATCCGACATTTTCTTCGGCTCCAAAGCTTTTGGTTTGTCTTGCTTCGGTTCCGAAGCTTTCAGTTTGTCCTGTTTCGGCTCCGAAGCTTTGTCTTTTGGTGGCTTCGGAGTCAGGGTCTTTGGCGTCGAAGGTGTCTTCGGTGCCGGCAATGAAATGTGGGGCACCGGCTTGGCTTTAGGCTTCGGTGCCGAAGGTGTATGTTCAATGCCGAAATGGGGCCAACTCGAGCCCGAGTCGGAAGGCTTTGGTTTCGGTTTCATAGCCGTGCCCGAGGGCGGGGCGTCTGAAGTTTGAACACGGTGTCGACCTGAGCCCGAGGGCGAAGGTGTTACCGGAGCCTTAGGTTTGGGTTTGGTAGCGGGCTGGGTAGTAGTACTCACTGTCCGCTGAGCCGGGGTGACAGTCTGCTCGCCTTCCTCGGAGTCATCGGCTTCGGAGACGGAGATATCCTCTTCTGCAGGTTTAAGTTCTGGATGGGCTGTGGAACCTGCTTCGAAGATGTCTGGAATCGAGCTGCTGCTGCAAGACATTTCATGTCGTCGAGCCCGACGATCACGGATGGTTTTCTTCGACCAGAACGAAGAACAGGCCTCGCAGTTTTTTTCCTTGTGCTCGGGGGAGAGGCAGAGGTTACACACTTCGTGTAAGTCTGTGTGTGGGAATTTAGCACCACACCTGGGGCATTTTTTTAAACGGAGTCCGTTCCATCGACGTCCATCTTAGTCGGCGCGGCTAGGCCCAACTGCCCGCGTCGAAGTTCCTAGTCGAGGATTTTTTAAATTGGAGGATGTGCGTTGAAAGGGGAACGCGATCGAGACAATACCGTCGAGCGGTGAAGGATTGCGCGTCGAAGGGGGTTCGAAGGCGATACCGACCCGGAGCGCAAGAAATCACATCCGAACCCGATGGCGGAAAAAGCAATCTGGGGATGGAGTCGATGCCCATGCACACTATCATCGTAAGGAAGAGTCACCTATCTCGTGACTACAAAGACTTCTTCGAACAAAAACAAACTACAAACATCCGAGCCCAACACCAGATGGCGATCTATGCACAGTATATGATATACAGCTCATATGCCTCGAACACAATATTATGACGTAAACAATGCTATCATACACCTTTGTGAAGACATATTAACATCTCCTACAGTTACAGAGGATCAACTTATTGAAACAGATGACGTAAAACCATCTGTCCAATGGCTGCATCATTTTTCTGCACTGATTCTATGCAGTAGTGCTGTGTGAACGTGTAGGTGTTCTTCCACGTCACAGCATGACATGTCGTCTTCTCCGGCGGAATGCCAGCAAACAGAGCAGCCGAGGTAAACACTGCCCTTGTTGAGTGCGACTTCGCTCTTGTTGCGAGTGGCTTGCCAGCCTTGGTGTGGCAAAACTGTATGGTGGTAGAAATCCATTTTGCAATGGTTGCTTTCGTGCCTGCCGTACCCTGAAAAGAAAGTCTGTAAAAACCCAACAGCTGATCAGTTTTTCTGAGTTGTTTGGTACGATGGAGATGAATTTAAGATAACGTTTAATGTCCAAGCTGTGTAGAGACCTTTCAGCTGGAGATTCTGGATTTGGGAAAAGTGTACAAAGTATGACAGGTTCATTGAGATGAAATTGCAATGGAACCTTGAGGATAAACCTTGATTTGTTCTGAGAAGCACATAATCGTCAGTGAAACTCAGGAAAGGTTCCTGTGTTGTGAAAGCCTGAATTTCGCTGACTCTCCTAGTTGAAGTGAGAGCCACCAGCAAAGCGACCTTCCAAGTAAGAAATTTTAGATCTGCCCTGTGTAGGGGCTCGGATGGAGGGTTCATAAGCTGCGAGAGAACCACGTTAAGATGCCATTCTGGGGGAGGAGCTCGTACTTGGGGAAAAGCTCTGAACAACCCCTTCATGAATTGTTTGACTATTCTCGTGGAACAGAGAGAGAGAATGTGCGGAGAGTATGTTCCTTGAAATTGCGGTTAAGTGAATCTTCACAGATGCATGTGCCAATCCTGATCTAGCTAGCGGTAGCAGGTAGGGTAGAATCTGTTCAGGTGATACTTCCAATGGATGCAGGTTAGACTGTTGACACCATGAACAGAATCGGTTCCATTTTAGTTTGTTTGTAGCTTTCGCTCTTGCCTTGGATAAAATCTTCCTACAATCCTGAGAGATGTCCAATTCTCGGAACCCGCTGAGTTCAAGAGCCATGCGTGCATTTGGAGAGAGGCTGGTTCTGGGGGTAGGACTGGCCGTTGTTCCTCGTCAAGTGTTTGAATCTTCGGTAGGCGGATGGGATTGCACTCCGACAGCAGAAGGAGCTCCGTAACCAATTGATGCCTGAGCCATTTGGGAGCTATTTAAATGAGGAGACTGCTCCATTTTCATCTTGTTGAGAATCCTCGGTATGAAAGGGAAAGGAGGGGGGGAAGCGTATGCATAAATCCCAGACTATCTCATTGAAAGGGCATTACCCATGACCCTGGGAGCAGGTATCGACTGACGTAGAACTGGCATTTGGCGTTCTTGTCTGATCCGAAGAGATTCAATGCTGGCTTGCCCCACCCTGAGAATATTTTGTCCAGTTCCAACTGATCCAGCTCCCTCTCGTGGCAACTGTCTCAGGTTCTGCTGAGAGTGTCCGCTAAGGTGTTGTTTTCTCCTGACACGTGTCCTGAGATAGAGTTAACGACCTTGTACCCCCTTTCCTGTTGATGACCAGCATGGAGGCTCCTGCTATTCGTGGCAGAAAAGCTTCTAGAGCTTTCAGTTACAGGCGAATGATGTGCATTGACTTCTGAAGTGTTGACCACTTCGCTTCGATTTGTAGCTCCTGCAAATGGCCGCCCCACTCCTCCAAGGAGGACCCGGTCGTGATGATGAAGTCTGGTACTGAAGTCAAGAATGTGAGGCCTTGTGGCAGATGAGATATGCGAGACCACCGTGCTAACATTTCTAGCATTCTTGGGGTAATGCTGATCAAGTGTTCGAAAGAGCCTTCCAATAGGATTCATCGCATTTGGAGCTCCTCTTGCAGTGGCCTCATCTTCAGCCGCGCTAGCCGGACCGGGTTTATTGGGAAGAGATCATGCCCAGTAGCGACATGTACAGCCACACTGAAACTGACTTTCTTTTGGAAATCTTTAGAGCTAAGTTTGTCACTCTTCACTGCCTGTTTTGCAATAGGTAGGCTTTATTTTTGATTGTATCAGGTTGGATCCCAAAAACATTAGTGTTTGACTTGGAATAGTTGAGGGTTTTGGATAATTCACCGAAAGGCCCAGTCTCTGAAAAAAAGAGAGGCAAGCCTTGGTAGCTTTGGCAGCTTGCCGCTGTGTTGAGGCTTTTAGTAGCCAGTCGTCTAGGTAGGGGAATACCTGATGAACTTGTTTCCTTAGCGTGGCTGCTACAGGCGCAAGACATTTCCGAGGAGCTGACTTGCTTCCAGCATGGGCCTTTTTTGTTATAGGCTGCAGAGGGTAGTTGGCGGTACGTCTAATGTTGGTAAGCAGGCCTATATTGTGATTGAAAGGATTGGTATTGTTGAGATCGTTGATAACCCACTCTGTAGGTAAAGAAACCTCTTCCTCTAGCCCCCCGAAAGGGCAAATTTAAGGGTGCCTAGAGACCTAGCGGTGTCAGTGTCCGTCTTTATCACCAGTAATGCGTCATCTATATGCCTTTCAAACAACGTTTCTCTGTCATAGGCCATGTCCAAGATCTTCGATTGGACCTCCGGCCTAAAGGACATAGCTTTAAGCCATCACTGGCGTCTCAAGACCACTGCTGCGGCTAATTTGGAGAAACCAATGGAGGCGGTATCCATCGCGCAATCTATAACCTTTGAGGAGGTGGGTGCGCTCACTCTCCTGCAGCATCTTTTTTCCTTCCACCTTTTGTCTTCAGGCACCAAGTCAAGTAGGCTGCTGACATCGAACCACATTTTTCGATTATAGCGACACAAGATCGCTAGTGAGTTGGCTGTTCGAACTGTGATGGCAGACATTAGGGAGAATCTCTTCCATATGTTGTCTAAGCGCCTGCCTTCTTTGTCTGATGGCGCGGAGATGGGAGCAGAATGGTTTTTGGAACGTCTTTGCCCCACTTGTGAGATCACAGAGTCAGATTTGGGATGACCCGTGAGGCAAGTGGGGGAATCCTCTGTAGCTTCTGTAGCCTTGTACTTCTTGTCTAAACTAGGTGGTACTGCTGCTACTGTAGCCGAGTTCTTCATTATCTTAATCCCCAACTCCCAGATATTGTCAATGATGAGGATGGCCCTCATAGATTCCTTGGTTGCTCCTTGAAATCAAAGAAAACAGTGTGACTGCTTAACCGAGGTTGGGAGAAGAAATCGTGTTGCAGTTCGGTCCACCAGGTTATTAAAGCCCTCGATGTTCTCTGGGGAGAGTCTGAAGGGTGTGGTGGTGGAGGCAACGGAATAGAGACAAGGTAATTATCCCACTCATCCTGTGGATGTTGGGGTTCAGGGATTTTGCCTTTCTCCCTTTCATCTTCAGAAGACGTTTGATCGTCTCTTGGTGGCGCAGCTATGTTGGAGGCAGGTGTCATCCTGGCCGTTCTACGCGGAGAAATATGCCTTGGCGTAGCAGGAGAGGCAGGCTGAGGTGGTGCTACTGGCTGCTCCTGTGTAGGTACAGGAATTTTTTTTCTATAATCCTGCAGCATGGCCTGCAGACCCTTCACTAGCAAAATGGGCATTTGGACTTCATCATACCAGGGCTGAGGATGAGGGTGGTATTGGTAATGTTCATAATGCCGCTTGGGAGGGGCATAGTATGGAAGATAGTAATGTTCTTCCTCATCACCTTCCTCCTGGTTTTTTACCTGAAGCTCTGATGGGCTGTGCGCTGACCCAAAAGGCCCATCGTTGTCCGTCTCTTCCAAGTCCAACAAGTGACTTGGTGGCAAAGGTGAAACCTTGCTGGGGGCCTTAAAGCGGTTTTTATTTTAGTGATTTTTTTATCGTCACGATGTGAATGTGAACTTAGGCGTCAATGGTAGAAACCTCGTCGTCGGTGGTGTCGTCAACTGTCCTACTGTCGACGCGGTCTTCATCAATGTTGCTGCCGTTTACGGTGTCATCATCAATGGTGTTGTCGTTTTCATGGATGAGATTACTCTTGTCGATGAGATGGGTGCGTCACTTGCCGTTGAAGTTCTCGACGACAATGGTCTCAGAGACAAGACGGTGGCGACCGTCGTCATCGATACCAGCTTCGACGGGGTATTGAGAGGATTTTTTGATCTCGACGGTTCAGAGGAAGAAGAACGCTTAAGCTCATCAGTCTTCATAGATGGAGTAGGTTGAGAGGAGGCTGCCTCTGCGGAGATGAGTTTTAGCTTCTCCTTTCTCGTAGGGTCTTTATGATGTGTTTTTAAGGCCTTTCCGTTCTCCTCAGAAACTCCTTGGTCAGATCTTGACCTTTTGTGGGTTCTCACAAATATATCACTGTCCTCCTCAGAAATGGTGGATTTCTGAGACTTCGACTTCTGTAGCCAAAGAAATAGCCTTCCCTCCTTGTCCTTTAAGGTTTTAGAGGAGAAAGTGCGACCTATTTTGCACTACTTTACCAGATGTTGAGGGTAGAGGCAGTAAAGACAGTCTGTGTGGATCATCGACATGTAGCCTTTTCTTACTACAGGTCTTGTAGGATCTGAAGAGGCCTTTTTTTATTTTTTTTAGAAGTCTCAGACATAGCAGCTGTAGCTAAATCTTCCAATGTAAAAGAAAAAACTGAGCAGAGATCAGGGAGACTCCCTTCCACGACGCGCGTTAGAAAATCTGAGGGATTCAGACTCTGTTGGGAGTGTTTTACAGGGTGCTGTTGGCTGACTTGTTATAGTTCAAGTTTGGTCCTTTTTAAAAAAGGACATAGAAAGGTTATTCAACTGACTTTGCAATGCCATTATAGCTACTAAACTGATACATTCTGCTTTACTATGATACCATGGGACACTTCGACCACAGGGAATGATTCAAGCATGTGAATCTATGAAAGATTCAAAAATGGAGAATAAATGAGTACGGATTGAGCTGTAAGTCACTCTATATTTGCTTTAACCCATTCCGTGCTGAGGACGGAACGGTTGCGTCCTCAGCCACAGTAGTCATGTGCTGAGGACGGAACCATTCCGTCCTCTGCACACAATCCAGAAATCCCTCTACTGTTTGCAGCAGAGGGACTTCTTTCTTTTTAGTTTTTAGCCTCAGGAGCTGTGGAAGCCGTCATTACATTGAAACTGAAACAAGCAGATTGTCTCATTTCAGCGTCAGTGCTTTGGTGCTTGTAGGGCTATCTCAGCCCCCCCCCCCCCGAGCTCTGAAACACACAGGAGAGGTATCGTAGGAAAGAGGAGAATCTCCCCTTTCCAATGCTATAATTCCCTAGTGGAGCCCTGCTTGGGGATCCCCCCATAAGGGCAATCCCATAAGGGATCCACCACTAGACACCAGGGAGGGAGGGAGCGGCCCCTTGGGCAAGGGCTTTTGCTTGCTCCCCCAACTTTTCTTGGGCATATTCAGTGTTTCTGCCCTCTGGGGGGCAGATGGGGGCAACAGACCCTGATCTGTTCCCCCACCACTCCCCCATCGGTGGGGGCAGCAAGACCACTAGGCACCAGGGTTTATTGTTTTTTTTTAATATGTAGGGGTGGGCATGCCAATGCCCCCCCCTAAACGAAAAAGGGACATTCTTTCTGCCTGCCCTGGAAGGTAGATGGGAGTAATAACCGCCCATCTGCCCCATCGGGAGGAGGGGCAGAAAGCCCACTGGACACCAGGGATTCATTTTTTTTGTTTTTAATAAAAGAGGGGTGGGGGCTGCCCACAATGGGCAAGACCATGTCCCCACCCAAAATAAATTAAAACAGAAGTCTTTCTGCCATCCCCCAGGGGGAAGATGGGGTCACTAGCCCCCTAGACACCAGGGATTTTATTTTATACGCAAGGGTGGGGGCTGCCCATTGCCAATTCCGCCACACACCCCAAACACAAATGGGATAGTCTTTCTGCCCCCCCCCCCAGGGGGGTGGGGGGCAGAAAGCCTACTAGGCACCAGGGATTTATTATTTAGGCTTAGGGGCTGCCCAAAATGGGCATGGCAATGCCCCCACCGCCCCCAAAAATGGGCACAGTCTTTATGCATATGGCCCACCCACACAAGTGAGGTACAATTTTTATCGTGAGACGTGGAGGAACACTGGGTGGTAGGAAATTTGTGCCAGCCCGGTGATCCAACAGCTTTCCCACACAAATGTGAGAAAAATGTGATTTTTGTAGCTAAATTTGAGGTTTGCAGGGGATTCTGGGTAAGAAAGATTTGGGGGATCCACGCAAGCCACAACTTCCTGGACTTCCCCAGGTGTCTAGTTTTCAGAAATGTCTGGGTTTGGTAAGTTTCCCTACATGGCCGCTGAGCCTAGGACCAAAAACATAGGTTCCCCCTTCAAAAACCAGGACGTTTTGCAATACCTAATTTTGATGACTCCACAATACGTTTTGAGCCGTTTCCCGTTGCGGGCGCTCTGCCTACACACACAAGTGAGGTACCATTTTTATTGGGAGACCTGGAGGAATGCTGGTTGGGTGGAAGTTTGTGGCTCCCCACAGATTCCAGAACTTACCATCACAGAAATGTGAGGAAAATGTGTCTTTTTATACAAAGTTTGAGGTTTGCAAGGCATTATGGGTAACAGAACCTTGTGAGAGCCACAGAAGTTACCCCATCCTGGATCTCCCTGGGTGTCTAGTTTTACAAAATGTACAGGTTTGCCAGTTTTCTCTAGGTGCCGGCTGAGCTAAGGCCCAAAATCCAGAGCTAGGCACATTGCAAACAAGCATTTACAATGCAATAGGTCTCGCAACTGCAAGTTTTAGAGCTATTGGTATTGTAAATGGCAATGCCTTTTGAAAAATTAACAGATATTGTAATTTATAATAGTAATTTTCCACCAGTACCATAACTACCACTATTATTATTACTATCACCACAGAGTAGTAATAGTAATAATTGTAGTGGTGGTTATGGTACTTGTGGTGGTTGTAGCGGTGGTGGTAGTGGTGGTGGTGGTATTGGTAGTGGTGGTGGTGGTACTGGTGGTGTTAGTGGTGGTGGTACTGGTGGTCTACGTGGATTTTATTTCATTACTTATGCTACTGCTGGAATATTTTTTAACAAAAAAATACAACAACTAACAAACATTATCATTTGCAACGCCAATAGCTCAAACTTTTAGTAATGCCAGCCCTATTCCATTGCAAATGCTTGTTTTATGTTGCAGGCATGAGGTGCATCATCTACTTCCCAAAATACAATCTTAGATTTGTAGACACTCGTAACAGTCCTATGGTAGGAGGCAGTTGTTCAGCCAGTGTAAGGCTAATAGCTCACACAACTTTGCATTTTGATACCTGAAGTTTTAAATTACAATAAATGTAGTAGACCTCAGGCAGGAGACTTGAGTTACCAGTAACTGTGGAAAGAGCAATAACTTTAGAAACTGGTGCTTTATTTCACCTTTTCCGTGGTGTGAAGGTTACGTAACTGTTTTATTGCGTTTGAATGGGCACAATGGGGCTTATTTACAACTCCCTTGCACCGCCGGTGCTTCAATTTTTGTGTGGGAAAAAGTGACGCAGGGGCGGCGCAAGGGGCTTGTAAATAAGCCCCAATGTCCTGTTTCTCTAGCTCTACAGCAGCTTTGCTGACCTGGTTCTCTGGCTCTAAAGCAGTTCTGCTGACCTGGTTCTCTGGCTTTAAAGCAGTTCTGCTGACCTGGTTCTCTGGCTCTATAGCGGCTCTGTTGACCTGGTTCTCTGGCTCTAAAGCAGCTCTGCTGACCTGGTTCTGTGGCTCTAGAGCGGCTCTGCTGACCTAGTTCTCTGGCTCTACAGCAGCTCTGCTGACCTAGTTCTCTGGCTCTAGAGCAGCACTGCTGACCTGGTTCTCTGGCTCTACAACAGCTCTGCTGACCTGGTTCTCTGGCTCTACAGCAGCTCTGCTGACCTGGTTCTCTGGCTCTACAGCAGGTCTGCTGACCTGGTTCTATGGCTCTAAAGCAGCTCTGCTGACCTGGTTCTCTGGCTCTATAGCAGCTCTGCTGACCTGGTTCTCTGGCTCTATAGCAGCTCTGCTGACCTGGTTCTCTGGCTCTATAGCAGCTCTGCTGACCTGGTTCTCTGGCTCTACAGCAGCTCTGCTGACCTGGTTCTCTGGCTCTACAACGGCTCTGCTGACCTGGTTCTCTGGCTCTACAACGGCTCTGCTGACCTGGTTCTCTGGCTCTACAGTGGCTCTGCTGACCTGGTTCTCTGGCTCTACAGCAGCTCTGCTGACCTGGTTCTCTGGCTCTACAACGGCTCTGCTGACCTGGTTCTCTCCCTCTAAAGCAGCTCTGCTGACCTAGTTTCTCTGGCTCTGCTGACCTGGTTCTCTGGCTCTACAGCAGCTCTGCTGGCTTGGTTCTCTGGCTCTACAACGGCTCTGCTGACCTGGTTCTCTGGCTCTACAGCAGCTCTGCTGACCTGGTTCTCTGGCTCTACAACGGCTCTGCTGACCTGGTTCTCTGGCTCTAGAGCAGCTCTGCTGACCTGGTTCTCTCCCTCTAAAGCAGCTCTGCTGACCTGGTTCTCTGGCTCTAAATCAGCTCTGCTGACCTGGTTCTCTGGCTCTAAAGCAGCTCTGCTGACCTGGTTCTCTACCTCTAAAGCAGCTCTGCTGAACTGAAGCGCGGCCGCTAAAGTTAGCGGACCGCGCTCCAAAATAATTAAATAAATAAACAGATGCAAATGCAACAATACAAGCCCGGTGTAAGAAATGGCTGCGGAGAGAAATAAGCATAAAGATACATATAACTATTAGGAAACAACAAAACGTAATACTAGAAAGCAAGCACCCATGTAACTGGTATTGAACCCTTCCAGTGCCACCCTTCCTCATCGCTCCCCAGAATCGTTTTAAACATCAAAGTACATCATACGGACTTACAACATACAGATTTGGATCGTGCTAAGTGAAAGTGAAGACTGAAGAGACACCGTGGGCGTGCCCATCTGCTGTCGGGGGCAAGCTGATAGAGACGCCGTGAGCTCGAGCGCACAAAAGTGAAAGCGCGCGGTGGGATCGCTCGAAAGTGAAGAGACGCCATGCGCGTGCCCATCTGCTGTCCGGGCGCGCACATGTTTTGTCTCCCTTCGCGCACCAAACCCACAACAATAGTCTCGCCAAGGCGAAGCAGCGCATGCGCTGCGTTCGCTAGGCGAGACCTAAGAATGGGTCCGTTTTCAGTGGAAAACTGTAATGTATACGTTGCGTTTTGGGCCGTTTCCTGTCGCGGGCACTATGCTTACCCATACAAGTGAGGTACTATTTTTATCTGGCGATTTGGGGGAACGCTGGGTGGGTGGAATTTTGTGGCTCCCCACAGATTCCTGGACTTTACCTCACAGAAATGTGAGGAAAATGTGTTTTTTGAACAGAGTTTGAGAGCTGAAAGGGATTCTTGGTAACAGAACCTGGTGAGAGCCACACAAGTCACCCCATCCTAGATTCCCATGGGTGTCTAGTTTTCACAAATGTACAGGTTTGCTAGGTTTTCCTAGGTGTCGGCTGAGCTAGGGTCAAAAAATCCACAGCTAGGCATGTTGCAAAAAAAGGGTCAGTTTTCACTGGAAAAATGTGATGTGTCCACGTTGATTTGTGAGCCATTTCCTATCGCGACCACTAGGCCTACCCACACAAGTGAGGTACCGTTTGTATCGGAACACTTAGGGAACACGGAATAGTAGAACAAGTGTTATTACCAATTGACTTTCTATGCATTTTTGCCTTCCAAATGTAAGACCGTGTGTAAAAAATAAGTAATTTCGAAAAATGCCCTTTAATTCGCATGCTAGTATGGGTACCAACAAATTCAGAGATATGCAAATAACTATTGCTTCTAAACTCCATATGTTGTTTCCATTTCGGAAATACATAGGTTTCCTTGATACCTATTTTTTACTCTTGATATTTTACCAACTGAATTGCTGTATACCCAGTACACAATGAAAAACCATTTCAAGGCGCAGCTCAGTTATTGGCTCTGGGTACCTCGGGTTCTTGGTAAACCTAGAAGTCCTATATATCCCTGCAACCAGAAGGGTCCAGCAGATGTAACGGTACATTGCTTTAAAAATGTGCCATACTGAGAAGAAGTTAAAGGAGAAAACATAGGCACAAAAGGCTGTTTTTTTCAACTCAATTTCAATATTTGTTTTATTTCAGCTGTTACTTTCTATAGGAAAACCTCGAAGGATCTCCGCAAATGACCTCTTACTGAATTCAGAATTTTGCCTACTTTTCAGAAATGGATAGCGGTCCGGGATCCATTATTGGTTTCACACCCATTTCTACCACTAACTGGAAGGAGGTTGAAAGCACAAAAAATAGGAAAAATAATCTATGTCCTAGTAAAATGCCAAAACTGTGTAGAAAATGTTGGTTTTCTGACAAACGTCTGCCTGTTCCTGAAAACTGGGAAGATGGTGATTTTAGCACTGCAAACTCTTCGTTGACACCATTTGCAGTTTCCCAACAAAATGTAGCTGTATTTTGGCTAATTTCTTGGTCCCCTCCAGGGGAATCCACAAGTACCTTTAGAATCCTCAGGATGTTGGAAGAAAAGGACACAAATTTGGCGTGGTTACCTAATGTGGACAAAAAACTTACAGAGGCCTCAGCGCAAACTACACCAAATAGCCAAACAAAGGCTTAGTACGGGGTGGGGGGGACCTAGCAATGTAGGGGTTAAGGAGAGAGGGCAACATGCATCCAGATACCCAGCCAGAGCAAACGTTCTCAGGCAGCAAAGATGTGTGTCTGCAGGGCTCAACTGTTAATGTGCGCAAGCCTCCGTTTTTTTAGTTCTGTGGCACGTGCTCCTTGCCTCTCCATCAAAAGGGGAACATCGCATGACACACAAAGGAAGGGAACTAGGAATAAGAGTAATATATGCATACATAAATATAATTTTAAACGTTCACCTTTTTGGCTTCCAACATCTTGTTTTCAAAGACGTAGGAGATACAGTTCCTCACCACCTCCAATCGTCGGGCACTGTTCGCCACAGCAGTACCATTTCTGTCAACAATAGCAGCTGGTGCAGATGAGGAGGAGAAGCAAGAGACAAAGGACTGAGTTAGTAAAACTAATAAAGTCACTAAAGGGCACAGAGTCTAATAAGGACAGAGTTACTTACCTTTAACAATGGGTTTGGGGCTTGCGCTATTGTAGGTTAATATGCTGTGATCTCCTGCTGTCTTGTGTTTGGTTCACAATATTACAAATCTGTAAATCTTCTAAGCCTTTTTTTCGATTTTGACAAATTGAACGATTGTGAACATGCCCCGAAACCCACAATGAACAAGGTCACATACTCCACCTTGAATACTTTAACTTTTCCCTAGCAGAATGTGTGTTTGTGCAAGTGTTAAGTACAATGAGGAATTTACTAAATAATATCCTTACTACTTTCCTCCATCTTGGGGTAGTGGAAGGTTTGCTTTTGACACTACATCAGTACAAGCTATAAACCGATTGCTATGGATAAGCAAACTTTGAAGGTTTTCAGCGTGTGTTATTGTACAACACATGCTGTGCATCAACTGTAAAGCAGTACCTTTCACCTCTAAAGTTGTGGCTTACTTAAAGTGGTGAAAGTTGTAGTAAATGTCTTCACAACAGTCTTGTGCCTCTTTCAAGGCCTGAATGTCCCCAAAGTAATTCTATCTGCGCCTGTAACCAAAAGCTACTTTAGATACGTCAGCTAAAACAAGATTTCTCAGAAAAGCCACTTTGCCTCCTTTTTTACAAATAGTTTGCACTTATGGTGTTCTTTACAATGAATGTAGTTAGTACATAAAGTCTATTCTAACATAAGTACTTATGAAAGAATCTCTGCTATATGTTATGGATTATTTTAAAATAATGGTACTCAATGGATTGATTGACATAAAAGGGAGAGACCATCTATGGTAAAAAGAAAAGTGTGGATGAGTAAGCAGGCCTCCCCTGTCCTTCTGTACCTGTAAATAGGGCTTACCTCTGAATACTAGTTGTCTGAAACATTTGTGTCCTTTGTGCTTGAGGTTTAGGTGTCTTAGATGTAGTGTCTGACCCGAGCGGTGAAGGCTTCTCTAAAGAATAAGGTGCTCTAAGATCATAACACTTGTCCTGGAAAGGGGACTGGCTCCGTTTCTTTCATTCACATCTGTGATGCTGGACCGTTCCATTTCCTGCCCAGAACAGTGCATTACGCTGTCTGTTTCAGTGGATGCGATGAAGAGACTCTGAACTTATACAACTAGTAATGTCCTTAACCCAACCCTAGATGGCAAGAGAAAGCATAGCATGTGATTTGCAACACATGCTGCAAGAGATACATGAGCAATCAGTAACAGAGGCAGGAAGAACAATCAGTGACAGTCATGTGACAATGAATAACAGGCGCAGAGTTTCTGTGTAATAAAGAATTGGAGTGAAAATTGGACTGCAGAGGCATTGATATTGAGGCCCTATGCCAATATTAGTAGAGAACAGTAACTTTATAGGATACTGCTCAGTAACAAGTGGCTAAGACACTAAGAAAAGGCTTCACACTGACCCTGATGCTGCACTCACAGGTGCTGTGCCAAATTTTGTTTTGTTACACCAGCATACCACAAAGCTTGCCTGGACAGGGAAGATTCTCAAACTGTACCCCCATCCACAGCGAAAAGTGTCTACAGCCCTCTCATAAGACGGAAGGTAGACTGAGGGTTGGGGGTGGATGATTCCAGAGTGCAGGGAAGATGGCCTCCTAACGCCCATATTGAAATTATGGCTCTTTCATTTCATCCGGTATCTGTTGGCTATGGGACATGAGCATTGTCTGTAGTGTTTGTAATTTTAGGTTATATAAGTGCGTCCATGTACTTCCTCATCAGGAAGACTGTACTCTCTATTTTGTATTCACGCTGCATTGAACATTTTGCACCTGCCATTTCAAATCCTTTGAATAAATGCTGGGAAGATGCTCCCAAAACTGACTGACCTACTCAAATTCATCAATTGCCCCCTCACACAAGGCATCTTTCTAAAAGGCCTTACGAAAGGCCAGATCATCACAGTTCTTAAGAAACCTACATTAGGCTGAGATGTCCTCGCCAACTACTGGCCCAACACTCACCTAGCCGTCATCAGTAAACCTTGTGAACTTGTTCGGGGTTCTGCCGACATGGATCCCGGCAGAGAGGTTTAGACAGCTCCGGACGATGGTGACGGAATTCCTGTGGGGAGCTGGGAGGCGCTGAGTAGCCCTGACGACCTTAATGAGGCCAAAAATGGAGGGGGACCTGGCAGCACCGGACTTTGAGTACTATTATATAGCAGCTCAGATGCAATGGCTCACGAAATGGGTTGCAAGTCAGTTGCGAGGGACGGTGCAGCAGGGAGACAGGTGCCCGAACCCAGACCTCCTCTCAAGAGTAGTATTAAGACTGCCCATACAGGAAAGGGAAATGACTACAGAATTACGAGTGTTTCAAATGTTGGGCTAGAAGCCTACAGAGGTCCAAAGTCAGACGCCCGTATGCACCGGAGATTCCATTAATGTACTGCATGGCATTAACGCACAGAGCGGACTGGAGGAGACTGGAGACATGGGTGACAGCGGGGGTGACCACAGTGGGGATGTTATATGAGGAGGGCACTCTTCTGCCCTTTGACACATCCAGTGAGAGATACGAGATACCGGGGGGAGACTTCCTGTTATATGCGGCCTTAACAGCAGCAATACGTAAACACCGGGGGAGTGGACTTTCTGAGCCACCTCTGGCTGAGGGGTGCCAATACGTGGTATCAGCAGCGGGGACATTTAGGCAGTCACTTGCTTGTACAGGAGACTTAGCTGGGCGTCACTTGCTTGTACAGGAGACTTAGCCGGGCGACACTCCCTGCCCTTAACAAATTACAACAGAAATGGGAAGAGGACCTGGGGGAACCCATGGAGGAGAAAATATGGGGGGAATTGACGGAGCATGTCAGTAAGATTACTAGAAACACTAGATTCCAATTAGTGAATTTCTATGTATTTCACAGGGCGTATCTAACCCCAGGGCGTTTCAATAAGTACTTGAACACGTCAACGGCGGCTTGTCCTCGCTGTGGGGAGGAAGGCGCAGTTTCTTCATATGTTTTGGAGCTGCCCGGAGATAGGGAATTTCTGGAGAGAGGTGACGGAAATGCTTACGGAAATAACGGAAAAGGAGGGGAGTAAGACTCCGGGTTGCTGCCTGTTGCATAGATTCCCACATACCTCTAGGAATAAGATCACAAGTAAATTCCAAGACCTGTGTTTAATACTAGCAAAAAGAGAACTCACTAGTCACTGGAAGGCAAGGGGAGGACCCTGCATAGATAGGTGGAGGAGAGAGTTCGTGCGCTGGGCAGGCTACGAGGGGACGGTACGGCTCAGAGAAGCCAGTCGAAATGGAAGTGAGAAGGCTTTAGAGGCAGCCAGGGAGTGGGAAGCTTTGGTAACACACCTTAAGCAGCTAGAGGATACCTCAGAAGAAGAGCGCAAAGGGGCCCCACAGGAGGTTGAACCATAAAACACTCTGATATAAATGCATGGAAAGGGGAGACTGGGGTAGGAAGATATGGAGGTGCCATCCAGATAATGGGAGTCTGAAGGGAGAATAGAGAATAAGACCTTTGGGCAGAGACCCCAAGAGAGCAGATCTGAGACGGACATTCATGCAAGTAATTTAAGACACTCCTGGCGGGAGGGAAGAGGAGGGAAGGGGTTGCCACTTAGCATAAGATGGGTAGACGAAGTGGATACCACATGGGTTACCATATTATATTCCAAGCGCTGGAAAAATTCTGAAGAAGTGCTGATATGGGCACAGAGACTGGCTACACGGCAATGGAACGTTTATCCTGGGAACACTCATATCTATACTCTGTACGTTATAATTCATAAATGCTCAATAAAGATTGTTTAAAAAAAAAAAATCTGGAATCCTAGTGAAAGCAGCCACTCCTGCATGAGCATCAAGTTGGCTTCAGCACATAGTGTGGAATGAAGACACTTTCATTACAAATCACAAACGAAAATGCCATTCTAAAAACAAATATGGCCCCTAGCTCTTGACAGTAAAACGTTCTAAATACACCAACATATCTCTACTGGAAAAATCTCCAACGCTCCAGACATCCAAGGCCTCAAATGCTGCCAGACCTGGATGTCCAGCATCTACTTGAAGCTCAGGTCCACCAACGTATTCCTTCTAGTCGCCAAAAATAAACAAGCAATAACTAGTCCAAAAAGGCTTAATGATATGAACCTGAACGTATTCAAAGCCCAATATTCACTCAATATCAAGTCACCTAAATTTACACTGGGCTATGAACAGACTTTAAGGAACACACCTTCAACAAAAAAAAAAAGATAGAGAGAGCCTGGTACCAGGTGCTGAAGAAAGTAAAGCCATTCCTCTCTAGAGGATGACATCAGAACCGTTATAGCAGAAATCCTGTCTCTGGATGGTGGCAAGGCCATGCTCCACAGCCTCTCAGCTTATCAGACTCCACATTGACCCCTCTTAATGGCCTACATGCTACAATAAGGCTCATCAAGGGCTGTAAAAATAGGACCACATCACACCAATCCTGATTGAACACCATTGGCTCCGCTTGGCAACCCACATTTGTTTTTATCAAAATTCAGTTTATTGCATTTTCCATAAGTCATAAACAGTTTTATGTTACATTCTCTGCTTTCCCCCCTTAGTTCTACAGAGTATACAGTTGCACTGTTGACATGAGAACGAAGTTATGTCGACAATTCTAACATCGACAAACCTTTTGTCTGAAGTAACTAGTCAAATGTTGTCTCCCCAGTCCTCCCTACTCCCTCAAACACCCTCCCTCCCCTAACTAAGGGAAAAAGAATAATAGAAACAGAAAGAAAAAAACAAAAAAAAGACAATTGTCGAGTACTAACGAGTGGGACCGGTCATGGGGGGCTCTTTCTAGTCTATGGCTCCATGGTGCGAGGAGAAAGGTAGAGGCTTCACAACGTCCCCGAGCGTTGTGTCGGAGCTCAGCACTGAAAGAGATGTAAAGCTCTCGTGGTCGGGGATAAGTCATCAGAGGCAGGCCCCGTGAGAGGTAAGTTATTAGAGGACCCCAGCTGTATTCAAAGATTTTGAAATCGTCCCTAAATATCTCTGCCATTCTCTCCATCGTTAATGCTCTCCAAAGACGGGCGTACCATTGCGTCAGTGCTGGGGCTTCACGTTTTTTCCATGCGGCTGCAATCGGAAGTTTGGCTGCTCCAAGACAGATCCACAATATGGCTCTGTCACTTTTAGTTTGGTACTGCAGACTTTGATCTCATTAGCCCAGTACAGCAAATTCGGGGGAGTTAGGAATTGGGTAACCCAGTATTTCCCTGATCTGTGCCAGAATTTCCGCCCAGTAGGGCTGTATTGTTGGGCTCAACCCAGATCTGTGACTGGGGGTGAGTGTTTGAAAAGTTTCAGCACTCCGTCCATTATCTCCTTGTGTTTGCTTTGTTCGCCCTAAGTTGGCAGGTTATGCCCAGAGGTGGTTCCCCCTTGCTCACTTTGCCACTGGATTCAAGCTAGCATGGCTGATGAGGGCTGTTAGCCCGAAACCGGTCCCAGGATGCTTGATTCCGGTCCAGGGAAGACATGGCTTGGCAGTTCGGTCTGGACTGTTCCCATGAGGTACAGGGTCAAGACGGATTTGCATATAGCTATGTCTGAACTGGGGTGGCAAAGTGAGCTAAAGAATGATGATGAATTCAACCCAGATCTGTGACTGGGGGTGAGTGTTTGAAAAGTTTCAGCACTCCGTCCATCTCCTTGTGTTTGCTTTGTTCGCCCTAAGTTGGCAGGGTATGCCCAGACGTGGGTCCCTTGCTCACTTTGCCACTGGATTCAAGCTAGCCTGGCTGATGAGGGCTGTTAGCCCAAAACCGGTCCCAGGATGCTTGATTCCAGTCCAGGGAAGACATGGCTTGGCAGTTCGGTCTGGACTGTTCCCATGAGGCACAGGGTCAAGACTGATTTGCATATAGCTATGTCTGAACTGGGGTGGCAAAGTGAGCTAAAGAATGATGATGGATTCAACCCAGATCTGTGACTGGGGGTGAGTGTTTGAAAAGTTTCAGCACTCCGTCCATCATCTCCTTGTGTTTGCTTTGTTGGGCAATCCCACCAGATATGATGGAAGTCGCCCAGGAGCCCGCACTCTCTCCAACACAGATCTGAGGTGTTTGGGTATATTTTTATCTCGTCAGGTACACGTACCAGTCGTAGAGCGTTTTATAATGTGCTTCCCTCATTCCTCTGGACCGATTGCAGTTGGTGATATCTTTCCATAGTGTTGTCCATTGCCCCTCATTGATTTCCGTTCTCAGTGTGTGTTCCCAAAATCCGATGTGGCGCGGACGTGGGCAGTGTAGAGTGTCCAGTAGCAAGACATATATAAAGGAGATCACCCCCTTCGAGGAGCCCACCCTTCTAACAAACTGTTTTATAGGTGTAAGTTCTGTAGTGGCCACCTCCCTCACTTTAGGGTGCAGCGCCCAGTGCTTCAGCTGGAGATAACAGAAGTGTTCATTGCTGGGGAGTAGGAAGTCTCTCCGACAGTTCTCATACTAAAATGTCATAGTTGGAGAAGAGATCGGCTGATAGGGCCAAACACCCCCCCGCCCCCTCCCGCCAAGCATGGAATCGACCTGGTCAAAGCCGGGGGGAACGGTGGGTTAAAATGTTTGGGTGTATATGGGGAGGGGAACGTAGTCCATTCTGTATCCCTGAGCACGTCATCCCATGTTTTAAGCGAGGAACTCGTGGGGGTGCTTAAGTAACCGTTCGGGGGTCGGTGTTCCTTAGGTTTCCAGAGTACATCCCATATAACCCTGCCGACTACTGCTCTGTCCATGTGCAGCCAGTGCTTATAGAATTCCCTTGCTGACCATTCGGTGATAACTCTTAGCTGGGCTGCCTTGTAGTACTGAGCAAAGTCTGGCAAGGCCAGCCCTCCCTTCTCTTTAGGTCATCGTAATAGGTTATATTCTGCCATATAAAGCGGGTGATAAGCGTTTGGAGGGCCGGGAGGAGGTCCCGGTCCAGGTGTACGGGTAAGGCCTGAAAAAGGTATAGAAATTTTGGGAGCACTGTCATTTTGATTGCATGGAGACGTCCTAGCCAGGAAATATACAAGAAAATATGCAAGGGGGCCCATCTGTGCAAGTCATTTTTTAGTTGTTGCAGGAGGGGAGGGTAGTTAGCCCGGAATAGCCCCTCCAGGTTGGGAGTGAGCTTCATCCATAGGTAAGTGAGGTTGCGTTTCGCTGATTGAAATGGGGTGGCCGCCACCAGTGCGGTTATGTCGGTGGTCGAGAGAGTAAGGTTCAGCAGGAAGGATTTAGTTAGGTTTACTCGAAAACCGGCTACCCCTTCAAAGGTTTGCAGTTCCTTCCGCAAAGCCGTCAGTGAGGACTGTGGGGTCTAGAGCGTCAAGTGCACGTCATCGGCGAACAGTGAGATTATATGTTCTACTGACCCAAATCCTATGCCTTTAATCTGCGGTGTAGCCCTGATTCTGGCAGCCAGCGGCTAAATACTAAGTGCAAATAGAAGTGGGGACAATGGACACCCCTGTTGTATCCCTCTACTCAGGGGGAAGGGTCCCGAGCCAACCCCGTTGACCAGACCCTGCGACTTTGGTTGGGCATAGTTTGCTCTGATCATTGCAATGAAGGTCTCACTAAATCCGAATTTAGTCACTGTGCTAAAAAGAAAGGGCCAGTCCACCCTATCGAACGCCTTCTCGGCGTCTAGTCCCACCAAGATTGCAGGGATTTGTCATTTGGATGTTTTTTCAATCAGGTGCAGTACCCTCCTGATATTGTAATGGGTCTCTTTCTGCGCTCTCTCCACCTTGACGCAGAGCACTCCGCACTCCTGTGTTTTAAATTTGTCAGGCTAGCACGCCTCTCACTTCCTTAATTAGCGGGGCGATGGCTGGGCAGGTGTTGTTCCAGTTTCCACCCAGTCTGCGCGAACGAGGCCCAGGTTCGTCTCGCAGTCTTGCCAAGGTGGTGTCTGTCCACCTCTACCTCGACTCGCGTGGTCGTCCCTGCACGGCTCAATATGTAGTAGCGGTCGAGACTCACCCCAGCAGTACCAGTCCAAGCGAGGGGAGGAGGGAGTTACGGGTGGGCTGTACCCCTTAACTCTCGTGCAGCAGCCTCATACTGTGACTCCTCTGCGCAGTTCCAACGACGCTGGCACGTTGTCCTGGAGTTATTGAGCCCCCTTAGGTGCCTCCCTGTCGCAGTGGCGCTCGCGTGATCTAGGCGCACAGCAATGGCAGGCGTTCACTGTCACATGTTTCACAGGGGACGTATCAGGGACTGAGCGGAGAGGGTCCGGCAGCGCAGCTGCGCCTCACACGCGGCCTGGCTGTCTGGAAGGTGCAGGCCTGCACCACGTGGGCCGCACTCATAGGCCTCAGCACTCCCCCGGGCGGGCGTGCGTCCCCGCTGGGCCCCCGCAGGGTTGAAACTCCTGACGCTTCACTGCAACGGCCATCGGCCTCGGCGCTGCTCAGGGTGCAAGGGCAGGCGTCCCCAGTAACGCACTTGCGGCAACTGTCTTAGTGAGCAGGAAGAAAACCAGGCTGTGGCAGGCCGCTCACCTTCTTGCACTTGCGGCGGTTGCTGTCAACGGCTCCGCTGCACAGTCACAGCGTGCCCGGTACTCTTCACGGGGGCCGCCAGGCCGCTTCAGTGATGTCCTTCCCACACCTGCACGATGGCGCCCAGGTGTAGCAGGTACGCGCCAACGGCAGTCGGCCACTGTCTCCTTACAGCAGGGGGGGCACTGGAGTACTCAGGATAGAGGGGCCCGCAGCCGACTGCCCTCTCCCTGCGTAGAAACACCAACAGACGTATAATGCTCAGAATTGCCTAAGTGTACGCCCGCAGACCAGCAGGCCCGACGTTGGGAAACGGGGAAGCCAAGCACTGAGGGAGACCTCCCCTCCCGCTAACAGAGGAGCAGGCTTGATCAGGCCCCAACTGCGTCCACACCAGATAGAGGCAGTAACCAGAAGATCGAATGAGAGTGCGGGGAACACACGCGCACGCACGTTCCAGTGACTGTCCACCTTTGACAGCGAGCAGGCAACTCCTCCACGCCACTGGGTCTGTTACGCAAGTAAGATTGCTACCCTATCCTGATAGCGCCTGCACAGACTGGTGACGAATGCCGACTGCGCAGCAACTAGTAATGGGCCGTTTACGCACAAGCACCCAGCAACTCGATACACGCACTGGAAGTTCGGAATCGATGACGGCGGGAGGTGACGCAGACGCGGAAATGCCACGCGCAACGTTAGCAGCAAAACTGGACTCTGTACTGGAAGCCGTGGAGAAGATAGGATCGGCATTGGATGAGACCCGCTCCTCGTTGGAATCCAAAATTGACAAGGTCACCTCGGATTTCACCCTTCTGAAAGCGGACCATCACAAACTCGGAGACAAGGTGCGCCTCCAAGAACAAACACTTGCGGAGCTCAAGCCAGTCACACACAGTCACACAGCAGCTCTCCAAGACCTGATAGACTGTGTGCACGACCTAGAAGACAAGGTAGAAGACGCGGAGGGACGCTCGCGTCGCAACAACATCCGCGTAGTGGGACTTCCGGAGGGAGAGGAGGGCCGACAGCCGGAGGACTATGCTGAGCGTTGGATCCGAGACTTGCTTCCCGCTGGCACCCTGTCTCCTCATTTTGTGGTTGAGAGAGCACACCGCGTCCCGGCACAAAAATCACCACCAGGAGACCGCCCACGTCCATTCCTCTTTAAAGGTCTTAACTATAGAGACAGGGACTCGATCCTCCGCGAAACCCGAAAGCTGGCAGACACAGATCGGCAGCAGCCAAGTCATGATCTTTCCAGATTACACAGCGCAGGTCCAACGCCGCAGAAGCGCGTACACAGCCGTGAAAATTATTTGATAATTTATTCCTTGCTATTCCCTGCTAGGCTCCGTGTTGTTGCGAGGGGAGCGGCGTGCTTCTTCGACTCACCCGCCGAGGTCTGGGACTGGCAAGAGGAATCATGAAAACTGACAGGGCCCAAGCCACCTGCGGAAGAGGAACCTAGCCGTCTCAATAGGAAACGAAACCGCCGGGGCAGACGCAATCGGCATCGCTCAGGATCCACTGCGAATTCCACAATCCCTGACCCAGGACAGAGGATGGCGGAAAGGCAAAAGGCACTACAAGTGGCCGCGACGTTGGGAACCACAATACCAAACTCAGACTGCCGCTTGAGTCCATATAGCTCCTCAAGCACAGGGAACTCAACGCCATACAGACTTGAGGACCCTGAAGAGTTCCCTCTGCCAGAAGTTACGCCACAAACAGCCGATGACATCATATGACACTTCTCACAGCCTCTGCTGAATTGCTGAATACAACTCACGCAAGTACCTGCCGCGTTGATAAACTGTTGTGATATATATAATGCTTCAAATGTTACTGTTCTTTGTGCAACGTGGCGCTAACGTACACAATGCTGCGCGCAACATATACCCAGCACCATGCTGGGAGGCATGAACGGCCCACAACCCCACTCTCTCGCGTTGAGGATAGGCCGTGGGGATACACAGCCACAATCTGGCATTCAGGGGTAACCCACTTCCTAACGCGAATACACGGCGCAAACCCACCCCACACATCAGATTGACAAAAGTTTTTAGCCCTAGGTTGGGTACTATGGTTTGGACGAACTCCCACTCGGAATTCGCCCTCTTGGTTACACATAGTTCAGTTTACGTAACTACCCTGTTCTTAACACCATTGAGCTGGAGCACATCCCTGCAGGCCAGACACTGCAGCACTTCGCCCCCCCCAATGCCGCCCTGGTAAATGTATACGAGATACATGGTGCAGATCAACGTAGTCACATGGAACGTGCGCGGGATGCACACACCGTCACGCAGATACTCTATCTATGCTTACCTGCGGCCGTTTACATAGCGCTACTCCAGGAAACACACATGTCCCAAGTAGAACTAGGGCGCCTCCGGCACAGATTGAGGGGTCAAGTTTATGGTACCAGTTACTCAGCGCACGCACGTGGTGCTCTCATCTGGGTGAAAGCAGGGGTTCCGTTTACAAGTGACGAGGCACTGACCGACCCAGACGGCAGATATGCACTCGTGAGCGGCAGACTTAATGGTCAACCGATCCTTATTGGGTCCATATATGCCCCAAATGTTAATCAGCCCGCATTTTTAGACGGTCTCACAAACATTCTAGCAAGGTGGAGTGGAGTCCCTTGGCTCCTGGGAGGGGACTTTAATTCTGTGCTCGATGTGGACTTGGACAGATCGTTCCCGCCCTTGTCCAGGACTGCAGCGCGGTCCAATGCACAGGCTCTCACAGACTGGCTGGCGCACTGGGCACTATTAGACATATGGCGCGGCATTAACCCACAGGCTCGAATATACTCGCACTACTCAGCGGTACACCGCTTGCATGTACGCCTGGATAGAATAGTGGGCTCCCCTGCACTGCTCCCATTGGTCCACCGTATAGAATATCTAGGCCGGACACACTCTGACCACAACCCCCAACTGCTGAAACTTACCTGGGACCCTGAGCGCCCCCCTGCCCCCACGTGGAGACTTCAAACTGCTGCACTTGAAGATCCACCATTTCGCTCCTCCCTGGGCACGGCGATCCTCGAATACTTTGAACTCAACGAAGACAAGGCAGGAGATGCACTAATAGAATGGGAAGCCTGCAAGGCTACGATACGGGGACACTGCATGGGCGCCACATGGAACATACGCAAATCTCTCACCTCCAGCCTGAACACAATAGAACTAGAACTACTGAGCCATGAGGCGGGAGGGGAGGGCGGGAGTAGGGACGGTCACCATCTAGAGACACTGAAGGCGCAACACGCTGAGTTGATGGAACGCCTCTGCTGCCATAATTACACCGCACACACGGCCCGCACCCACGCTGCTGCTGATCGTGCAGGTTGGCTCCTGGCCTGGCTGATTCGCCAGGAATACGCCTGCACACCAATAGTGGCGCTGCGCGATGACACAGGGCTTCTAATACACACACAACGGGACATCCACGCAGCTCTGACGCAACACTATCAAAGGCTCTACCAATCCCAAAGTCAGTACGAACCGCACGCCCTCTCTGCTTTTCTAGAGCGGGTGCAACTGCCCGAGGTGACGCGGACGCACAATGAGATACTGGACGCGCAGATCTCGGCAGAGGAGGCTAGAGAAGCCGTTATGTCCCTAGCTACGGGGAAGACTCCGGGACCAGACGGACTCCCAGCAGAATACTACAAGGCGTACCAAGTGTCACTGGTCCCCCGACTATGTGACCTTTATGCAGCCGCGGTGGACGAGGGACGGCTCCCTCCCACGCTAAGTGAAGCGCATCTGATTTCATTGCCCAAGCCCGACAGAGATCCAACAGACATGGGTTCATATCGACCTCTTGCCCTGCTCAATACTGATTACAAAATCTTAGCGAAAATCCTAGCAGACAGGTTAGCACAGGCAGTCCTCGATCTAGTGCATGCAGACCAGAACGGCTTCGTGCCATCCCGAAACAACTCGCTTCATCTGCGTTGCTTTTTTCGAGTCGCAACCTGCTACCTGTGTGACTGGCCGAGGGCAGGCTGCCTCGTACTTGATCTCGAGAAGGCATTCGATTCTCTTGAATGGGATTATATGTTTGCAACCCTCGAAAAATACAAATTAGGCCCCGACTTTTTACAACTGACCTGCCTACTCTATACCAACCCTGTGGTCAGAGTGAAACTGAGACCATACGTCTTGGCTGCCATTCCAGTGAGGCGTGGGACGAGGCAGGGCTGCCCGTTGTCTCCTCTCCTCTTTGCGCTCGCTATGGAGCCACTGGCGGAGTCGCTAAGAACACAACTACACGATGGCATATTGCTAGGCGATGGCACACACGTGGTGTCACTATACGCCGACGATCTGCTCATCTACCTAAGAGACATCACTCAGGTGCCAGAACGACTAGCCCAAATCCTCCGTGAATTCGCTGCTGTGTCGGGGTTAAAAGTAAACGTTGCTAAATCTAAATTATATGCTTTTAAAGAGAACTGTTGCGACCCAGGCCTGTTGCTCAATGGCGTGAGAGTGCAGTGGAGCGCTGACACATTTCGATATCTGGACATACGGGTGTATCGCCAGCCACTGGACCTCTTTGACGGTAACCTAGGCAGAGCACTGACAGCTGTGAAATCCCAGATGCAGTTCTGGAGTACACTCCCTCTCGCTGTGGTCGGTAGAGTGGCACTGCTCAAAATGGTGGCCCTGCCGAGATTTCTATATTACTTTGCCAATCTGCCCATCTATGTCCCCGCTTCCTTTTTTGCTACACTAGAGAAGATAGCCAGAGATTTTATCTGGGGTCCCAATCGACACAGAGTGGCGATTAAAAAACTATATTTACCCATCAATCAGGGGGGCCTGGCAGCGCCTTGCTTTGAACACTAATATCTGGCAGCCCAACTTCAATGGATCGCCAGATGGATGGCAGACCACCAGCGCGACGACACAGCGACCACACGCCCATTTTACACGCTCTCCCAGCTACTTGCACTCCTTCACCCTGGCACGCGGGTGCGGACCCTTGAACCCCGTTTCCTGAACGTAGCATACAGGTGTTACCGCGGAAGCCTCTACTTAACCCGGGACACAACGCCTTACGCCCCTGCGCTCCCTCTGGAGGGTGCCCCTGCGGGCCGAACAACACTTACAACTGCTACACTGCAGCACTGGCACGACGTGGGTGTACAAACGCTAGGGGACTTCTATCATGAAGGCTCGATTATCCCCTACATTACACTAGTGTCTGACGAGGGACTCCCGGCAGGGCCATTCCTCCTTCACCGGTCATTGATAACACTTTCAGTGTAGTGGGGAGACCTTGCAACGGAACCGCAAAAACATCTTACTGTGCAATATTTACATGTCATGGGACGGGGTCGGCACCTGATGCAGTGGTTCGCAGCCTCGTTGCGGCAGCACACAGCGGTAAATCTAGCCCCCCTCCGACACAAATGGGAACACGACCTGGGCCAACAATTCACAGATAAAGACTGGGAACGGGGGTTAGCTAGCCCAGTACAAATCCCTAGGAACGCTCGATTTAGACAAATCCAATTCTACATCACGCAAAGAGCGTACCTCACACCAGCCAACATCAACAGATATTTCCAATGCACCGACTCAGCCTGCCCCAGATGTGCTACCGTGGATGCAGACTTGGTTCACATGCTTTGGGGCTGCACCATACTGGCCGTGTACGGGGAGGCGGTGGCGAGCACGCACCGCGCCTGCACTGAGAGAGAAATACCTTTTGACAGGCCAACTTATTTACTACACATATTCCGTAGGACTCGAAACACCAAAGTCACCTCCAGATTCCTGGACCTGGGCATGGTGGCAGCAAAGAGATTAATCACCAAACGGTGGAAAGCACCTGACCCCCCACACATACAGGCATGGAGGCGTTCCACTCTTGCATGGGCCAGGGCCGAGGGTATAGCGATTCGGCGTGAGGAAACCAGGGGCCTCAGGAAAATACCTATATCCACCAGTTGGGAATCGATTCTGGTGGCACTACAACAATATACGGATCAGCCAGATCAGCCCATACATAGACCTGACCCGGTGGAGTAACTCCGTGCACGCGTCCAACACCCTTACAACCATTTATAGGCACTACACTCGTTGTCTTCCAACTGTGAATTGACACTCCGGAGCATACGCGCTCCGGCCACCAACCACCACAGCAATAAATAGGGCACATTAAACGACACACGCGCGCAACAACTGGCAGCTGCATGGAGCTGCTTCAGCTCTTTTCCAAGTTCTGTAACCCGCCTCCCCCATGTTTTCTTCCCCCCCCCTTCCTTTATCGAATGTACAATATGTCAGAAGTACCTATGCTGAGCAGGATTTGGCGTGATGCTTGCTATGTAACACATCTATACAGTGAATAATGTAATGCGATATATGTGATGTGGCCAGACAATTGTACCATGTACGAGCTGACACGCCATCCTATCCGCTGCGAAAACAAATGTGTGGTGCATCATCAATGTACGAAAAAAAAGATAAAGACTGTTGCTACATGTTGTAGCAGTATGTTTCAATTGCTGGAAGTCAAACTGTAAAGCCTACAAAACAATAAAGATATTTTATTAAAAAAAAAAAGTAGGCACGAGGGTCATCTAGGCCAGTTAACCCCAGTTTCCTGAACCAATCATCCCCAGACTTGAGTCTTAGAGTTTTATCGATTTTAGTCCTTGTTCAAAACACTCCTCCCCAACAGGGCATCTGGATCCGTGCAAGCACACACCGTGGAGTCAGTCAGCCAGGATTACATGCAGTTCACACCACTTTTGCAGGCACCTCTGGTGACGCTGGGTTAGCCACTGATTCCCATTCTCGGATCCCACGTGCAACCCATCTGACGACTCTGTGGTTTCCTCTGAAAGTTGTTTGTCTGGTTGCGGGAGTCCCAAGATCTCCATCGCCTCCACCAGGTCTGTAACGTGCAGCGGTCTGTTCTTAAATTCAAAGGCTAGGCCAAAGGGGTATGTCCAGCGGTACCTGATTCGTTCACGCCGCAGTTTCTACGTCACCTGTCGAAATTGTTGGTGTGTAGCCAGGGTGGCTGGGGCAATGTCCTGGTACAGGGAGCAGGTGAAACCCTAAAACTTTGTGTCCTTTTTTCGAGCTGATTGGAGGATTGATTCCTTGACAGAATGCAGCTTTGCCAAAACATCTCGGGTACGTTTTCGGTACTCCGGTGGTGGTCTCCCCAACCGATGAACCCTCTTCTATCTCAATCTTAAGCTGGCCATCACCGAGGACCTCGGCGAAAAGGCCCATAACGAACACCTCCAGGTCCGGACTTTCCATTTCCTCCTCCAGGTCCCGGATCCAAAAGTTATCACGTCGGGCTCTATTCTCCTAATCCTCTGTTTTTAATAGTGCCACTTGTATTTGGGTTCGCAACTCCTGCGAAGTGTCATGCAGTTCTTTCGTGCTTTGCTCTCATTCAAGAGACTTGCTTTCCAGGTCTAGAATCCTCGTCCCCACGGAGTCCAGATCTTGTTGGAAGGAGTTTAGCCAGTATTCAAGTCCGTGTTTAGCGTTTCTATAAAGGCCGCTATATCTGATTTAAGTTCTGCTCAAAGTTCTGCTTTAAAATCCTTCAGGAAGGAGAGCAGGTCTTCCTTAGTGAGTGCCATCGAGCTCCTCGCCTCCGGAGATTCCCAGAGTTCCTGCCTCTCCCCCGGGGTAAAGTAGCTGGACACCCTATTTGTTCATTTTTTAGGTGGCATAAAGGCTGTGTGTAGTTTAGGTAGCTTCAGTGGGCTCAGGGTTCTCTGCACGTGCGATCTGCAGTGCACCTCCGGCATCAAATGGTCAACTGCCTCTCCGTGTCCAGGCACTCGCCAATCCGTTTCGTGTCAGTCATGCCCAGGGGTCGCTGCAAAGTCTGTTTCATCCAAGGAGGGGAGCCCTGGTTCCACTCCTTACACATTCCAGGCCACTCTTGTGTCAGTTTAGAGTCAATCAGCGCCTCCTGCAAGTGCTCTGGCCGGTCTAGACTATGGTGGGAAGCGCCATAATGTGAAGGAGATCATGGGCTATGCCGCACATAACCCCTCCAGCGGCGCCATTTTGAAGTCAGGCAATGCGGGTCTCTCACTCCGCTATTTTTCCATCTTTTCACGGTACAGCTGGGCACCAACCGTCCACCGCAGAGGTACTGCCTGCTGGCCGGGTCGATGGTCCACGTCTCTATTTTGCCAAAAGCCCCCAGTCGTGTCCGTCCACCGCTCCCACCTTCTCAGCGGGCAATGACCAGCCCGGGATCTCTCGTCTACCGTCTCCGCCGTTAGTGCCTGGAGGCCAACACCTTGCACGTAGCTGCCCACCTTTGCGATCTGGTACAATCCTCCTCGAGTACCCGATAGTTTCTTCAACAGGGCGGTCGTGATCTTTCCCCGATGCTTCCTGTATCAGATTCTCGCCTCTGGTGGCGGTTAGATCGCAGTTGTCCATTAATATCTTAGCTGTGGCAGCGGAGCAACCGTGGATCACTTATACTCTGCCATCTTGGCTGGCCACCCCCCCCCCCCCCTCCGCACCCCCCCCTCCCAACATCAGCTGCATCATCTACAAAGCAATCATAACCGACTAACCTGCCTATCTGGCTCTTGGCACACCCGGCAAACAGGACACCATCAGATTGGAGATAAATAAGTGCATTAAAAAAAGACAAAACAACAGGCCTACTCCATTTGTTCACCCAAGATTTAGAACAACATTCCTGTATCTATCAGGGCTGATCCAACCCTACTTCAAATTGAGAAAGAGTGGAGCAAACACCCCTCTTTAAAAATACTAAATCACAACAAAGTGACAGCACAACTCCACTATCAAAACACAGCTTTCTCTCTAGCCACTCAAAAACTGTATCTTTGCCTTTGATCCTTCCAGTGTGCTCCAACACCTTTTATCTTCATAAAAATACAACATACATACATTCTCCTGAGCTATGGATTTTACACCTCCTGCCGGTGAAACTTTGTAATGTTTAAGACCTAGCCCTTCTGGCACCATTTATTGCGTTCATCTAGACTAAAGGAAACGTTCTGTAGCATCCAGTAGAACAGAGATCAGGCCAAGAACAGGCCCATCTGAAATTCAGTCTGTTCGTCTATTCTGTGTTAACATAAATTATACTGGGAGTTATCTCAGGTTGTTCATCAGAAGGACCTCTCTGCGAGAAAGAATAACTTCTTGCTGTGCCATCTCCTGCTCTCCCACTGAACAACTTTCTGCAGAGAAAGTGCTTGCATTTAAAACATCTCCCTCACCTCCCTTAAGATTAGCTTTGTCGTCTTTGTTTGACATGGGGCAGAGGATATTATACTATGTAGCAGCATTGTAGGGGCGACATCTCTCATACTTCACTCTCCACAGCATACTGTGAATCTAGGAAGCAGGGTTCTAGGCCATCTGACTTCACTGCAGTAGAAACTCCAAAATCATGATGCAACTAAGAGCAACAAGTCCCCATGCCTTTCTCTCCTTGTACCCCTTTGCACACTTTGGTGACACAGTCTGGCTGACAAAACACCAGATAGTTCTCTATGGACTCACAGCTCCTATATCACTGGCCCAGCTTAAATAAAGCTCAAGATAAAGTTTGGTGCCAGGGTATATTTGTAAGTAGGGGAATCTGCAGTTAGAAGTATCCATTAAAAATCAGAGAGGAGAAGTATGATATACCCAGCCAATTGTGTATACTGAATCAGTCACAGCTCTAGCAGTGGTAGTTACCATTTCTTGTCTTGTTTTTACTGTAGGGTCTGATGGGAGCAGGGGGATAAATTCAATCATGTTCTTTACAAAATAATAAGATAGCACAGTAGTTAACTGAAGCTGCCTAACGCAAGTATTCTGATAAGACCAGGGCCACTGGAATTATGCGATTCTGCGGCTGCATCAATTTTCACATAATTATGGATTTGCCGCATTTTCACATAATCAATCATCTGCTGTATAATCTGCAGATTTTAACAAAATAGAATTTTGCTTCTTGCTCAAACGGATCAAAAGTTAAAAAAAATATGGCGACTTGTTTTCCTGCACAGCGGACGGCTTTTCGCAAAGATTGATCTTTCAGTTGCTTATTGCTGTACTTGGATGTTAAATTGGTACTAATTAAGGTGAACTCTTATCAGACACTGTTACCAGGTGTAAAAATGACAAAATGATGAAGTAATACTACCACAAAATGTACCGCATTATGCTGCATACTTTGCCTATTCTTGCCACATAATGTAGTAAACCCTGCTGCATAATTGCAGTGGCCCTGGATAACACATTTTGCCTTGTATTTCCTAAATCTTAGTCTTCCTATTTAAAACAGATGAAAGTTGCAAGACTGGAATTTTCCATATTTATAAGCCTGCAATCTCATCAACTGTTTTGATACTTTGTATTTTAAGATAGAGGCACAGATGGTACTGAATGAGGCTGCTAGATGTCAACAATCATTCAAGGCCCAACATTAACTATTTGGAAACTGAGGTAACCAATTTTGAGAAGAGCCCTGCAGACACTGGCTTGATTGAACTGGAGTGAAGGCCTGCCTAGTCTTTGATATTTATGTAGTTTATTCAAATCACTTATATGGCAATGTTTAGCAAGAAGTAATTGCATTTAGTAAGAATGCACGGGGAAAACTAAACCACCATCTTTCATATTTACATCATATTACACAAAATCTATGTGAAATATCCAACCCCCTACTACCTTTCTAAATGGTAACAATAATTGGCCCAATTATTAGGTATCCTGCAGGACCTTAATCGAGGGCCGTGGCCTACCTAAATCGAAGAGCTACTGCATATTTCAAAGTCCTCTGTGGAGCATCTCATGACACTTTCATTCTTAAAAATCCTGCTCCTCTATTGTATAAAGCTATAAAGGAGAGCACCTCAAACTGCACTCAGCATCTTACTGGTTGCATATGCTGCGATCTTTTCTTTTTCCTAATCAATATTGCTGTGACATAATAGGATAACTGCAACACATCCTACAGGGTCTTCCCAATGCTCTCATTCAAGACCATGCAATAGTCAAATTTTGCTAACAGGCCAACTAAAGAAACCTGGTGATAAAATGTTTAGTGTGCGCAGGCCGATGAATGGTTAAAAAAACAGGGGATACCATTGTATTTATCTGGAGGCACAGACAAAGCAGAGTTCAGCAAGACACTTCTCCCTCCAAAACATTTTACCCAATTAGCTGCCATTATATTATGATTTTAAAACATGAGATGTTCTTCCAAGATTTGTTCGTGAAATTAAGAAACAAGTGGGAGAGGCCCTCAAGATACCACACAGTCAGTCATATGCACAAGAAGGCTTGTGTGAAGACAGAGCCCTGTGGCATTCAGTAGGTTTTAGAAACAAGCACAGATTATTTATCTCTTATTATTGCTCAAAAGAAACAACTTGCCAAGAAATATCTGAAAACCCTGACATGCCAACCATATAGTTCCATCTTTGCTGGAAGACTCTGTAATCTAGGATAAGGGCAGAAGACACTTTGAACAGCACCAACAAGACACCTTCCTACAACCTTACAACAATGTGAAACCATTCGTTTGATTGCAAAGGCAAACCTTCATCCTCATCCTCTGAATCAGGAGTGTTTCTTTCTCTTAACTCTAAATGAGTTATTAAGACTTTGACTGATGTGCGACACGGCAGATGTTTCAGAGAGTAGAGCTGTGTATACATTATAAATAAGGAATGGAGACATAGCTGTGCATACACACTGTACAGAGCTATATATTCTAAAAAGGGGCGAGGAAACATCTTTGAAACTCTACATAACCCCTAATACCTCTTAGGAGAGGTAGGCTGCGAGGTAGTACTCAGATCCTCCTGACACTTTGAAGGCTGATGTACTGCAACAGGCAATAGAGGACTGGCTGTAAGACATTGCTTTTAAGAGCCTATAACACTTGTGGCTGGTGAGAATTTTTGCTTATTTCTGCCAATCAATCGAACAAAGATTTAGATATAGTGGGCCTTAATGGCTCGAGAATGTAATGGTCCAGAGACAGTCAAAATCACTATGGGGCCATATAAATGGCAATATTTATAATATAATGCAGAATTTATAATATAATGTAGTTCAATATCAATGTTGCGTACTCTCAAATTTGGATGTTAGAGATGCTCTATCTGATTTAAATGAAGGAACTGAAGAAAAAGGTGTCAAGATAGGACTGGCAATTACAACAATGTGAAAAACATAATACTGCAAGAGTGGATACAGCGCATTACACTGGGGGAATTTGCTTCATTTAATTTTAAGTGGCCAACCCATATCATCTGGAACAAATACAGGCACAAGTGTCTCAACACTCCATAAAGGAGCCAAAACCCTCAGAAGGAGCAGAGATATTCCAATCTATCTAATCTCTGCTCTCCATCTAAATCTGACGTATTGATTGAATCCGACTGAAGTACTGAAGGTTGAAGCACAACCTGTTGTAGCATACCATATACAAGTAATTTTATTAGAATAGGTACTGACTGGGAAGAACCTGGTACCAAACCAGAGCTGAATTTGTCTCAATCAAAGTTAGAGTCTCATACATATTTACATATCTACGTGAGTAGCCGCGCGCTTTATAAATACCAATTTTCATTTCATTTCATACCTCATTTACTTGTAAAGCTTCCCACTCCACTTTCCTATGAAATTTTAATGAAACCAAGAGACTACACACTGATTTGATGAAGCTGCAATAGACTCAGGAAGCACACACACCAACAGTTTGATACCAGAACCTTGATGAGAGACTGGGTCAAACATTAAGAAATGGGATCTGGCCAAAGGCCTGTCCATCTCCTAGAGGGTTTTGACATCAGAAGTCTGAGCGACCCTTGAATGTTCTGAGGTAAGAACACTCTTCTGCAGTACTTTTAGAACTGTATCAGGTGTGAAACATTATCCACTACCACAAGACCCATATCTTGAGACTACGTATTTCCCTCTAAGAGGTAATCACAAGTGTGTGCACACCTGAAGGGTATTTGTTGTTACAGAGCAGTTGTCGGCCACTGAAGAAGAGTGGCGAACCTCACACCAGTTCAAACAGGATTTGATGACTTGAAGACAAACCTTGTCCCAAATCCTCAGCTGTCTTTTACAACCTTTTCCCCTGGCTTATCAATCTGCAAAGTAGTAGGGCATGAGCTTGGGTATCCATTATAATTAGGGCTTCCGGTTTTATGGTATTTAAAAAAAAATTTTTTTTAACATTTCCGTCTGTATTTATCCATATTTATTTTTTGGCCATCTTATTGGTATTTACCCATATTTATTTTGTGTTTCAAGAATAAATGTAGTTGTAAAATAGTATATTTCTGCATTTATATAACTCTTCGACGTGCACTCAAACATGGATGCTTGTCACGTTTTAGCAAACTAAGCAGCCACATATAACACCAGACTACACTCACAGGTACATATTAACATAATACTACAACTATGTGTTAACATATGCCTGTATTGAAGGAAATCTCATCCTGTATTTTAACCCTCCATGCTGTCTGTCTGCTCAGCTGTTGCCTAGAATTCATGAAAGACAGCATGGATAGTTTCTCACAAGAAGCACCTTTTTCAGTATTTTTCTGCTTTTAAAAATAAATACAGACAGGAAACACATTCTTTTCTGTCGGAATTTATCTGTAAAAACCAGTAAAAACGGAAAACCGGAAGCCTTAATTATAATGTTAATGAAGATGAAAGAAAATGGAGTAGGAAAGGAAAATGTTACTTACCATGTAGACATCTGTTTGTGGCATGTAGTGCTGTAGATTCACATGCTGTACATACTCCAGCCATCTAGTGTTGGCCTCGAATGTGTACAACTTGTTTTTGTTTGAAGAAATCTTTCGAGTCACAAGGTATATGGACTCTTCCCTTAGGTAGTATAGCGCATGAACAACGCCTCCATAGTTCGATTGTTTTCCTACCAGCGAGTGTAAAGTGAAGCATAGGGATGTTCATGCAATAAGAAAGAATAGCAGATAAAGAAAAATAGAGCAATCTGCAACAACCAAAGGCTTCCGGGGAGGAGGGTGGAGCATGTGAATCTAAAGCACTACATGCCACGAACAGATGTCTACAGGGTAATTAACTGTAGGAAGCTGGCTCTTTATATAGTGGACCAAAACGAGATACACTGTGTAATGAGCCAAGGAAAATCCCAATTGGTTTACAAAGGCACAAATGATAACCCAAATGTTCTCTTTTGTGGTAGGGTGGGCGAACAGTTAGGCGTATAAAAGGGTAGTGCTAAGCATTTGTTGACGCACACAGAGGCAATAAATTAGAAACACAAGAATAAATCCGAGACCAATTTAGAAAAATAAGTTGTATTTTTATATAAATTTAGATTCCAAAAACCTTTTTATCAAGTAAGTACTTTTTTAAATATTGATTTTAGCAGGTAAGTAAAATGTTCACTTAAATGCGTCTTTACACACAATGCTTTCCTATGGGAGAAAAGGCAAGAATAGCATAGTTATTTGCTTTCGGTTTCTGGGGATCTCCTTGGGGACTTTAGCTTGTAGGGGGCCAAGATCCAAAGTACCGCCAGCAGGCACTAGTTACCTACACTTGTGGAAGTGCTGGTCGGGTTGGTAGCTGTGCGCGCTACGCCGGTAGAAAGAAGGGGCGCAACCTAGAAACAGGCTGCAGCAGGGGATAAGTCCGGGAGCTCCCAAAGGAAGGCTCAGGTCACAAGGGTCCAGGGGACAAGGGAGCACAGTCGGATTGTTGGTACCCATGCTGAGGCGCTCGTGTGAAGACTGGAAAGGACGGCTGGGCTCTGTGTGCCTTGGAACCTTGCGTTCGTCGGTCTACCCGGTTGAGGATACAAAATCAGGACAGCTGGGCCACTCTGGAAGTGGGTCTCTGTGGTGCTGACGTTCCTTGGTGGCTGATTTGCCATGGAGTCGTTGGGAGTCCCGACTGGACTCTCACGATCTCGGTTTGCTGCAATGGGTCCAGTACCCCGGGAATTGGCCCTGTGCGGCTCCAGTTGGTCCTGGTGTCCTCTCACTTGGTGGGGGGGGACAGATCTGACCCTCAGGAGCACAGGTTCCTCTTCCTGAGGGGCTGCGTCTGGACTTTGCATTTCAATACCTGCAGACTGCTCCTCTACTCTAAGCGAGGCTGCTTGGCGATTTGCTAAGGCTGGAGGTCTCCTGGGGTTCTTAGAAGCTGGACAGTTGCAGGACAAGTTGCTGGTTCCACGACTGTCGAGACTTACTGCGGCAGGCAGGGTTTGGTGCCAAACGTCGACCGGAGTCTTCAGTTCTCGTTCTTTCTTGCGGCTCTCGGTGTCCTTTTCTTGATTTGTCGAATCTGAGTTCCTGGTGTCAGGGGAGACACCTAAATACTCAATTTAGGGGTGTTAAGGGTAGTGACTAGTAGTAGCCAATGGGCTACTTATCTGTAGGGTGTCTACACCCTCTATATGACCATTTCCTAAGGTAAGTGGGCATAACCCTGACCCAGAGAGCCTAATTCCACCATAACTTAGACGTTGGAATTCTAAAAGTTGTGTCCACATCAGGTCGCCCAATTAAGGGGTAGTACTAGCCTGAGAGAGGGACACCTCCAGACTAGCTAATTTTCCTGCGTGCGCTGGTGCCAAACAGGCCCGGGCAAGGGTGGCATTTCCCCTGTCTGAGAAAGGCCTGGGTCCCATATCAAAGGCAGCAGAGGCTTTTGAAGCCTCCTGCTTTGATATGCTGATCACTTAGCCATTCTGCTTGCAGTAGGTTACAACATCTCTGGCCGGAACAGACACTTTTTCTGCTCCCAGAGAGCGAGGGCTCTCACCAGCAGGGGGTCAGAAACCGGTCTGTGGTGGAAGTCTGGTCAACACCAGTCAGTCAGCACACTAGGGATCTGTAGGCTTTCAGGGGGTACCTCTAAGGTGCCTTCTCGGTGCTTGTATTAATAAATCCACCACTGAAATCAGTGTTAGCTTATTAATATGAGATGTTTGATAACAAACATCTCTAGTTTCAGTGAAGCTGTCATTTAGCTGGGGAACTTGTTTTCACCAGTGTCCAGGACACGTACCTAAAATGTCTTCCCGGTTTACTTAAACAAATCTAAGAATCGACTTAGACCTCATAGAGGCACAACTGTTCGTGCAGATATGTCCACATATGTAGTATAGTGCACCCGGCCTTAGGGCTGTAAGGCCTGCTGTAGGGGTGGCTTACTTCTACTGCTTTCAGTGTCTGCTGGCATGGCACACAGGAGGTGAGCCATGTTGTATCTTCATTTTTCTCTGCATCATGGCACACAGCTTGCAATGGCAGTTAGCATGTTGGTGCTGAGGGGTCAGTTAGGGTGGCACAATACATGCTGCATCCCTCAGGGACCCTCTTTAGCCTCCTTGCACTAGGTACCAGGGTTACCACTTACTTAGACTTGTAAGGGGTGCTAAAGGTAGTGCCAATTGAGGAACCAATGGTACAGTTTTAGGAAAACAGATCTGGCACTGGGGACCTGGATAGCTTGAACCCAATGCACTTCTGTCAAATTGCATTAGATACCAGGCAAAAAGTGTGGTTGACCAAGTCAAAAAGGGGCACTTTCCTACACCCCACCCCCGTCCCCACACAAAAGAGAATGAGACAAACGTTTCCCAGGAGAGTCTTCATCATCTAAGCAGAAAGGCCATCTGCATTGGCATGGTCAGACCCAGGTCTGTGCTACTCTTCCATACCCTGTAGAGAGATGGACCATCTTAACAGTGTGGGGTTTTCACCTTTCATCTGCATTAGCCATCTGAGACACCTGTGGTCGGTTTGGACAAGAAAGTGAGTACCAAACAGGTATGGTCTCAACTTCTTCAGGGACCAAACCACAGTAAAGGCTTCCCTCTCAATGACACTCCAATGCCCCTCTCTGGGGAGTAACCTCCTGCTAATGAATTCAACAGGCTGGTCATGGCCATCATCATTAGTCTGGGACAATGCTGCTCCAATCCCATGTTCAGAGGCATCAGTCTGCAGTATGAACTGCTTTGAATAATCTGGAGCTTTAACAATGGGTGCTGAGCACATTGCTTCTTTCAGGGTGTCAAAAGCCTTTTGGCAGCTCACTGTCCAGTTTGTCTTCTTTGGCATCTTATTGGAGGAAGGTTCTGTGAGCAGTGCCACAATGGTACCATACCCCTTCACAAACCTCCTGTAGTACCCAGTTAAGTCAAGGAATGCCCTGACTTGGGTCTGGGTTGTTGGAGCTTCTCAGTCCAGAATTGTCTGGATCTTGGGCTGTAAAGGTTGAACTTGGTCTCCACCTACAAGGTGGCCCAAGTTTACAACTCTGTCCTGTCCTATCTGACACTTGCTTGCCTTGATAGTGAAGCCTGCAGCTTACAGAGCCTTTAGAACCTTACCAGGATGGATCAGGTGATCCTACCAAGTAGAACTATAGACAGCAGTATTATCTAGATAGGCTGCACTAAAACTTTCCAACCCAGCAAGGACTTTATTCACCAACCTCTGGGAGATGACAGGGACATTTTTTAATCCAAAGGGCACAACAGTGAACTGCTAAAGCCTATCTGGAGTGGAGAATGCAGACTTCTCTTTTGCTCCTGGGGTTAGACAAATCTGCCATTACCCTGATGTTAAATCAAAGGTTCTGAGATATTTGCCTGCCCCCAACCTGTCAATGAGCTCATCATTTCTAGGAATTGGGTGTGTATTTGCATTTAGGCACCTATAATCCACACAAACCCTCAGTTCTGGTGTTCCACCCTCGAAATGAGGTTTGGGGACTAACACAACTGGGCTGGCCCAGGGGCTCTCAGAGGGTTCGATGACTCCCAATTCCAGCATCTTGATGACTTCAGCTTTGATGCTTTCCTTAACTTGATCAGACTGTCTATATATTTTGTTTTTGACAGGTGTATTGTCTCTAGTGTCCACATCATGGGTACACCAAATAGTCTGGCCGGGGTTAGGGAGAAGAGTCAGCATACTGCTCCGGGACTTGCCTACAGTCAGCTTGCTGTTGGGCAGAGAGGGTGTCTGAAAAGACAACTCCATCTACTGACCGATCTCTTGGGCAGTAGGACAAGAGGTCAGGAAGAGGCTCACTCTCTACTTCCTGATCCTCATCAGCGACCATGAGCATACTCACATCAGCCCTGTCATAGAAAGGCTTTACAATGTGATTCTGAGGTGTGGCTAGGTCAAACCTCGCGCAATACCATTAAAATAATCAAAAGTACAGTTAGCATCCAAGGAGTGCTCAAGGGAACAGTTAGGAGACGGCCACCCACGTATCCAAAAAACCTTTAGTGACCACTGGTACACAAAGGGCAAATCAAAAACAGAATCCCATTCCCGAGCAAAAAACAGACTCAAATCATCAGAAAGTCCGTACACACATATCAGTCCAAATCTTGTGTAATAAAATTCTTCTTTATTTTCTTGGCAGATAAAAATAGCTGGTATAGTCAGAATGCAGCCAACACGTGTTTCGTCTTGGGAATATCACCCATCGACTTCCTCGGGGCTACAATGACAACAATGAGAAACATACACTAAGATAGTATTCAGTGTAATCTATCCACATATCATCATAGCTTAAGTGACAATCAGCTAAACATTGGATTTGTCTAGCACAGATTTTGCTCTGAGGAAGTCGATGGGTGATATTCCCAAGACGAAACACGTGTTGGCTGCATTCTGACTATACCAGCTATTTTTATCTAAAGAAGAATTTTATTACACAAGATTTGGACTGATATCTGTGTGTACGGACTTTCTGATGATTTGAGTCTGTTTTTTGCTCGGGAATGGGATTCTGTTTATAGAAAGGCTTTAGGCGGTTAACATGGATGACCCTATGAGGGTTCCTGCCAGTGCCCAGGTCTACTAAATAGTTGACCTCACCTTTCTTTTCAAGGATAGGGTAAGGACCACTACACTTGTCCTGCAAGGCCCTACGTGCCACAGGCTCCAAACCCCATACCTTCTACCCTGGTTGTAACTCTGTCAGTGCAACCCTTTGGTCATACCATTGCTTCTGGAGCTCTTGGCTGGCCTCAAGGTTTTTGGATGATTTACCCATGTTCTCTGCAATCCTGGAACGTAGGCCTAGTACATAGTCCACAATGTCTTGTTCAGGCTCTTTAAGAGGTCTCTGCCTGCCTTCCTTAACTAGACACAGTAAACCCCTTACAAGATGCCCAAACAGAAATTCAAAGGGACTGAATCCTATTACCTTCGGAGGTACTTCTCTGTAAGCGAAAAGAAGGAATGGCAAAAGGCCATCCCATCTCCTTTTGAGTTTTTCAGGGAGTCCCATGATCATACCTTTCATGGTTTTGCTGAAACTCTCAACTCCTACCTCGGTCTGACACCACGTCCTTAGGGAAATCCACTCTTGTAAAAATACTTAAGAGAGCTCTTACAACTGCAGGGGCAGTTACAGTTCTAAGGGGTATAGCTTATGGGTACCTGGTGGCATGATCCACCACCACCAGTATGAATCTGTTCCCGGATGCTGTTGGAGGGTCCAACAAAGTCAACCCCCTATCCTTCCAAAAGGAACCCCAACCACTGGACATGGAATTAATGGGGCTTTTCGGGTGGTTACAGGCTTTACCACTAGCTTGGCAGGTAACACAGGAGTTACAAAACTCCTTCAACTTCTGGGAAATGTTTTGCCAGTAGAAGGGGCTGACTAGCCTACTCCAAGTCTTGTTCTGGCCATGATGCCCAGTTGGGGGGGATGTCATGGAACAATGAAAGTTAAAAAAAAAAAAGAATTGTACTGCTGAGGCACTACCACTCACCTAGTAGCACTAGGTTTCGGGTATCTGGCTTCAGTGTACATGAGTCCCTCCTCCCAATAAATCCTGAGGGATCCACTGACATCTCCCTTTTCCTGTGCAGCAGCTTGCTGTCTCAGGCTTTCAAGAGTAGGACATGTCCTCTGTCCTTGGCACAGCTCTTCACTAGAGGGACTCCCCCTGAACCTAGGAGCTCTGCCAGGTAAGACCCAAGTTCCTGGGGTTCAGTTCCCTTTAGGGCTGACAGGTCTTCTCCCTGAGGAGAGGGGAGCCAAGCTTGTGGCTATTCAGAAGCTGGCTTGCCAGGCTTCCTACCTTTTCTCTTGGTGGATTGGACACTATTTCAGACTCAAACACCTTTTTTTTTACCCTGGGCTTTGCTCTCTTCTCAGGTTTTCATGCACACGCATTTAGGGATTGCCAGCATGACTGCAGGAGATCTTAGCTCTACCTCAGCCCATGTAGAAGACTCCAGATCATTCCCTGGCAGACATTCAACAGGAACTGCAGAGGACATGACCACCTTCTTTTGGCCAGTAATCCCTTCCCACTTCAAGGACACCAAGGCCATGGAATGACCCTTGGTCAGATTATCATCATTGGTGCCTGCATAAGTTTGTCCAGTCAGATACTGTTCTGGAGATACCAGTTTTTCAGTCACCATGGTGACACTTGCAACTGTATCTCTCAGTGCTTCCACTCTGATCCCATTAATATGAGGCTGTGGTCTGTACTTCTCCAGATTAGTAGGCCAAAAAGCCAGAGCAACTGCATCCACCCCAGCCTCAGAGACTAAAGTGACTTTAGTGTGCTCTCTGACTTGGCCAGGGCACACCAAGGAACCCATCTGGAGACTTACTACTGCAGCAGTGCCTGCAGGTGCACAATGGGGATTCTTTTTGGGACAGGTAGGGTCTCCAGTCCGGTGCCCATTGGCTTTGCAATTAAAGCACCAAGCCTTCTTGGGATCCCAGTTCTTACCCTGGTACCCACCCTTGGTCTGTGTATTGTCTCGGGCCCATTATTCTGAACAGGTTTTTGGGGGGGCCTTTAGAAGACTCTTTGTTTTTATCCTTAGGCTGTTCACCGTCTTTCCCTTGGGGGAGTGGGGAGGGTTTGCAACCCCTTTCTTTTGGTCACCCCAACATAAATTGTCTAGGTTACCCTATTCTTGACCCAGTGGTCAGCCTCCTTTCCCAATTCTTGGGGAGAGGCTTGACCTAGGTCCACCAAGTACTGATGCAACTTTTCAGAAACACAGTTACTTAACAGATGCTCTTTCATAATAAGATTATGAAGCCCATCATAGTCTTGCACATTGTTACCTTTTAACCAGCCACCTAGTGTGTTGACGCACAAGTTACTAACTTGTGTAACAATAGATCTGTAAGAGACAGTAGTTAGTGACAGATTCCTTACCTTAGAATATCCCCAGGCGTCAGGCTGGATCCGGAAAGTTTTGCGTAGCAGTAGCCCTGCGCGTCGGTAGGCGGCGTCGTGCGGCTCCGCGTCCGTCGTCGGCGTCATGATCGCCGGGATGACGTCGCGGCCAGTACTTAGACGCCGCCCATGCGCGCTGGCGTCAGTTCTGTACACGACTTTCCGCGCCAGAAACGCAGAGCCATGCAAGAAACTGACACTGGTGTCTGAAAACTAGGGCCCTGAAAGGGATGTCCCTAACCCACAGAAATCAGTTCGCAGAACGGGGTGGATGGGTGGGGAGGTAAGGAATCTGTCACTAACTACTGTCTCTTACAGATATATCGTTACACAAGTTAGTAACTTGTGCATCTGAAAGAGACACGTTAGTGACAGATTCCTTACCTTAGAATGGATACCCCAGCAATACCAACCCCGGTGGTGGGTCTGCGAACAAAGATCAGACGAGGAAGTCTCGGAGGACAGAACGGCCAAAGAAGCTGTCTCTCCGGACTTGGCTTTCAAGGTAGTAATGCTTGGTAAACGTGTGCAGCGAGACCCACATAGCTGCCTGACAAATGTCCTGCAATGGGACACCACGTCCCAAAGCCGTGGTGGCGGCTGTCGCCCTGGTGGAATGGGCACGTAGCCCAACAGGGGGCTCCTTCTTAGCCAAAGAATAGCAGGCCTTGATACACAAGACGACCCAGCGGGAGATGGTTCTCTTGTGCCCCGCCCGACCTTTTTTGGCGCCCACGTAGCCAACAAAGAGCTGGTCATCCACAGGAACTGTTGTGTGCGGTTGATGTAAAAGGAAAGCGCACGTTTTGGGTCCAGACGGTGGAGCCTCTCTTCCTCTCTAGAAGGATGCGGAGGCGGAAAGAAGGTGGGCAAAGTGATGGTCTGCCCAATGTGAAAAGCAGTAACCACCTTTGGCAAGAAGGACGGACGCGTCCTAAGAACAACCTTGTCTGGATGGACAGACAGAAAGGGGGGCTTGCAAGAAAGAGCCTGGAGCTCACTCACCCGCCGAGCGGAGGTGATGGCCACCAGAAAGGCTGTCTTCAGAGTAAGAAGACGAAGAGGACAGTTATGTAGAGGCACAAAGGGAGCGCACATTAAAAAGGTAAGAACCAAGTTCAAGTCCCACTGAGGCATTACAAACGGAACAGGAGGGAAGAGGTGTGTAATGCCTTTAAGAAACCTGTTAACAGGGGACTTGAAAAGGTAGGGCTGATCAGGAAGCCTGAGGAAGGCCGAGATTGCACAAAGATAGCCCTTGATGGTACCCAGGGCAGAACCCTGTTGGGCCAGAGAAAGAAGGAACAGAAGAACCTCAGAAAGAGGGGCAGAAAGGGGATTCACAGCCTTTGCTGTGCACCATTCCACAAACTTGTTCCACCTGCAGGCGTATACCACCTTAGTGGAGGGACGCCTGGCTGCCAGAATCACATCACAAACTTCGGGAGGCAAGTCGAAAGGAATCAACTGCTGCCGCTCAATCTCCACGCAAGGAGGTGGAGACTGGACAGGTTCGGGTGGAGGACCGTCCCCTGCTGCTGCGACAGAAGATCCTCCCTAAGAGGCAGACGGATCGGGGATCGATGCTCATACTGAGTAGCTCGGGATACCAAACTCTTCGAGCCCAGTCCGGAGCCACAAGAATGACTTGGGCCCGGTCGCGCCGAATCTTCTTCAACACTCTGGGTAGAAGTGGTATAGGCGGGAAGGCGTACAACAGACCGCAACTCCACTCGCGACGAAAAGCGTCGCCGAGCGAGTGCCGCCTTGGAAATTCCAACGCGCAGAACTGATGACATTGCGCGTTCTCTTCGGTGGCGAATAGATCTAACCAAGGCTCTCCCCACTGTAGAAAGAGTCCTTGCGCCACCTCCGAGTGAAGACGCCATTCGTGATCCAGCATGCACCTGCAGCTGAGTTCGTCCGCCCTGGCGTTCAGGGAACCTGCCAGGTGTTGAACCATCAGGCGCATGCCCTGATGTTCCAGCCATGTCCAGAGACGCAGAGCCTCCTGACATAGGGTCCACGACCCCACCCCGCCTTGTTTGTTGCAGTACCACATGGCGGTGGTGTTGTCTGTGAACACCTGGACTACCTTCCCCTTGACAGAGGGAAGGAATGCCTTGAGTGCAAGTCGGATCGCCCGGAGCTCCAGAAGGTTGATATGGAGCCGGGACTCCGCCGGAGACCAGAGGCCTCTGATCTCCGCCTCTCCCATGTGACCGCCCCATCCCAGAAGGGACGCGTCCGTCACAACTGTGTGCTCTGGCTGGGGAAGGAGAGGGATCTGCCCATGACCCATTGCCGGTTCGAGAGCCACCACTGCAACTGCCTTGCAGTTCCCTCCGAGATCTGGACGTAATCGGACAGGTTCCCCTGATGCTGCGCCCACTGGAACTTCAGGTCCCACTGCAGAGCCCGCATATGCCATCTGGCATGATCGACCAGCAGGATGCAGGAGGCCATGAGGCCCAGCAGCCTCAGGGTCATCCGTACCGAAACCCAGGATAGAGGCTGAAAGATCGGAATCATAGCCTGAATATCCTGGACTCGCCGTTCGGGAGGATAGGCCCGGAACTGCGTTGTGTCCAGAACTGCTCCGATGAAAAGGAGCTGTGGAGAAGGAATCAGGTGCGACTTCGGCACGTTGATGGAGAACCCCAGCGAGTGCAGGAGTTTGGCCGAAGTCTGGAGGTGGGAGACGAATGCCTGGGACGAGCCCACCTTCAACAACCAGTCGTCGAGGTAGGGGAAGACTGGAACCCCTGCCCGGCGCAGATGAGCTGCGACCACCGCCATCACTTTCGTGAACACCCGAGGGGCGCTGGTAAGGCCAAAGGGGAGCACGGTGAACTGAAAATGCTCGAGGCCTACCGTGAACCGCAGGTAACGCCGGTGGGCCGGCAGGACGGGGATGTGAAAATATGCGTCCTGCAAGTCCAACGCTACCATCCAGTCTCCAGGATCGAGGGCAGGCAAGACCTGAGCTAGGGTGAGCATCTTGAACTTCTCCTTCCGGAGGAAGCGATTGACGTTCCGGAGGTCCAAGATAGGACGCATGTCCTCCTTGTCCTTTTTGGGTACCAGAAAGTAGTGGGAACGCGCTCGATGGCCCCCTTGGCCAAGAGGGCCGCAACTTCCTTTTGAAGAAGCACTAAATGATCCCCCGACATGCGGTGGCATTGAGGTGGCATGGCTGGGGGGGTAGTCTCGAAGGGGAGGGAGTAGCCCCTTCGGACAATGTCCAAGACCCACTTGTCCGATGTGATGGCACGCCAGTGGTGAAGGTGATGGCGGACCCTGCCCCCCACTGGCGGGCTGTGGACCTGAAAGGATGGACTAGGAGGGCTTGGAGGCCGCGGACGGGGCGGAGGTGGTGGCCTGACCCGCACGCTTGTTACCCGACCCGCCTCGGCGGGAGCCACGTCCTCGGCAACGCGAAGGCGCTTGCTGCGCGGGCCGGTGGCTGGGCAATGGACGTGACTGGGTGCCCCTTCCGTGGCCACGAAAGGGGCGAAAAGCAGACTGCTGCGGAGGGCGCAAGGCGGAGAGGACCAAGGACTTGGCCGTAGCCCGCGAGTCCTTAAAGCGCTCCAGCGCGCTGTCTGCCTTATTGCCAAAAAGGCGGATGCCATCGAAGGGCATGTCCATAAGGGTGTTTTGGACATCGCCCGAGAAACCAGTGGTCCTCAGCCAGGCGTGACGGCGAAGCGCCACTGTCGTAGCAAGCGATCTGCCCAGCGAGTCAGCGGTGTCTAGGCCACATCGTATTGTGAAATTCGCCGCGTCTCTCCCGTCTGCAATAACACGGGTGAGTAGTGTCTGGACCTCCTCAGGACACTTAGGCAGCACTTGCGCCACCGGATCCCACAGAGAGTGGGAATAACGGCCCAAAAGGCAAGCGGTGTTCACGGACCGCAAGCCAGCACTGGAGGAAGAAAAAACCTTCTTCCCAAATTGGTCCAGTTTTTTGGATTCCCTGTCCGGCGGAGCCGTAGGGAATGCGCTTTGATAAGTAGAGGCTTGGACAACCAAGCTCTCGGGGGTGGGGTGTTGTGAGAGGAACAAGGGGTCGCCCGGGGCCGGGCGATGGCGTCGGGCCACGTTCCTGTCCACAGGAGCCCCTGTGGTGGGCCTGGACCAGGTGCCCAAAAGAACGTCAGAAAGAGCGTCGTTGAACGGCAGCAGTGGCTCCGAGGAGGTAGCCGCCGGCTGAAGCACTTCCGTCAGGAGGTTAGTCCTGACAGCCACTGTAGGGAGCTCGAGGCGCAAGGCCGCGGCCGCCCTACGCAACACCGTTGCATAACTTGCTCCCTCCTCCGTAGCCACGGAAGGAGGAGACAGCATGCCAAGGTCTGGAGAGGTGTCCAGGCCACTGGCATCACCCAGTTCCTCTGCCCAGTCCTGATAAGGCTCACATTGGGCTGTGAGAGGGTCTTCCGACTCCTCCCAGTCCTCTCCGTCCTCCAAAACAGGTGAAAAGTAAGGAGGGCGGACATGAGGGAAGAAAAGTCCCATCGGCATCGGCCGACGTTGATCCGGCTCCGTGTCCGGTGCCGGGGAGAACCTGGGGACGGCGTCGTACGGGACCTCGGACGGCGCCGGGAGTGGTACCGGGGAAGTCGGCGCCGGTGGAGGTGTTGTCAGGTCAACCGGCGTCGACCGGGATCCAGGCCTGGATTCGAGGGTGTCCTGCGGCGCCGGAGCCGCCGGAGACACCGGGGCCGGAGCCGCCGGTGGTGCCGAAGGAGGACCTCCACTGGGGCCCGCGGGGCCCGAAGGCGCACCGGGGTAACCTTTAGGCCCGAAGATGCGAGCCATGGCCGACAAGAAGTTCTGGATGTCGGCCGGAGTCGACGTCGGACCCGGAACAGGCGGGTAGGCCGACGCCGGCTCAACGGGTACTCCCGGAACCGCGGGGCGGTACCAACAGGACCCTCAGCCGAGTCGTGAGACTGGCGAGGGGAGGTCTTAGAGCGACGCTTCTGAGACCTCTTGTGCTTCGCCTTACCTGAAGACGAAGACTTCGACCCCGATGAATGACGACGGCTCCGCGACCGGCCCCTCGACCTCTCCCGGGACCTCGATCGGCGCGGAGCCGAGTGCCGGGCCTCGAGAAGCTTCCGAGACCGCTCTCACAAAGCCTTCGGGGCGAGGGACCGACACTCGGGGCACGACGTGGGGTCGTGGCTGCGCCCCTGGCAGAAGAGACACTCGCGGTGCGGATCCGTAATCGACATCATGCGATTACAGACCTCGCATGACTTGAAGCCGGGCATCCCTACTGACACCTTGGAGTCGAAACAACTCGAAAACTTGGACAAAAAAGTCTCAAAAATACTCAGTCAAAAAATTACTGGGGCACTGCTCAATCCGGATCTGCGCTTACTGGCGCGGAAAAAGAAAGAACTGACGCCAGCGCGCATGGGCAGCGTATAAGTAGTGGCCGCGACGTCATCCCGGCTATGCCGACGACGGACGCGGAGCCGCACGACGCCGCCTACCGACGCGCAGGGGTACTGCTACGCAAAACTTTCCGGATCCAGCCTGACGCCTGGGGATATTCTAAGGTAAGGAATCTGTCACTAACGTGTCTCTTTCAGATTGAGAATTCAACAAAATCTACCCAGGTCTGACTCAAGGTTTTGCGAGTTTCCCCGAACCTGATCCTTCAGCAATGAGTCCAAAGCCCTAAATCAAGGTATCTTTCAAGAGGTCATAGAAATCAGCATCTGCCTCATTCAGTGTTAGGAGTCTAACCCTACACTTTCCTGAAAACAGCTCCCTGAGTAGATTAGAGGCCCAATACTTCTGGCTGAGTTTCTTCATTTTACAAGCCCTCAAAGACTGTAAACCATTTGGTGATATCATCACCCTCTACATGCTTGGGGACAATCCCTTTGGGGATTTTAGGGTCAAAAGCCTCTTCTTTCTCGCCATTTAGAATTCCGCTGCCACCAGAGATGAGTGCTAGGCCCATCTCAGCTCTCTCTTTTTCCATGGCTAAGAGTTTAGCTTCTAAAGCTAGTCTCTTAGCTAGTTTTTGAAGTTCAGGATCCTCATCCTCAACTTCATCTGGGGTACTACCAGAAGTCTCTCAGTGGAGGTGCTGCCAGCGGGTAAGTTTGAGGACTCATCATCCTCATTAGCATCTCTATCCCCTGCATCCTCAGTGTTTTCTTCCATTGCCATGGCTCTATCGTACGAGTTACTTACCTTCGGTAACGATGTATCTGGTAGAGACGTTGTCTAGCCGCAGATTCCTTAACTTAGAATATCCCCAGGCGTCAGACTGGATCCTGGAAAAATTTGGCGCAGCAGTACCTCTGCGCGCCGGGGGGGCGGCGCCGCCTGGCTCCGCCCTGACGTCGTCCCCGGACATGACGTCAGTGGAGCCATATAGGACCCCGCCCCCACCCCGGCGCGCTGACGTCAGTTTTCTTCGGAGGAACTTTTCCGCGCCACTACGCGGAGCCCCCAGCAAAACTGTGAGAGTATGGGAACAGTGTGCAAATAAAAAAGAAAATGGGTGAGAAGGCACCATGAACAACAGTGAGAAGCACTGTTGACTGAAAGGTGTTGAAAAAGAAAGAGCAGAGCAATACATGGAGAAGCTATTTCGCATAAGCGAAGATAATGTTAACCCTAAGGGAAATAGATGTATAAAAAGAAGACCAAGGCAGACGACAGAAAGTCAGCACTTGAGGAAGGGAATGAAAAGCAACCCCACAAAAGCGACAGAATGCTCTCTCCTGAGGCAAAAGGAGTAATGAATTGAGCCAACTGCGACAAACAAGAAAGCCCCAACCCATAGGGTGAAAGAAAGAAATAGGGAGACTGTGTCCCGTATGATAGAACCATTGGACTGAGGAACAGGCTAGAAAGACCTCAAAAGCAATGGGTTGTAGGAGTGGCAACAGAGAAGGTGGGTGGGAGGGTTGAAAACACCAGTAGGCTCCATACTGGAGGAAACTGATGTGAGAAACACAGAAGGACACCTGAACCTATCGCCCAAGCATGAGATTGGGAGAAGCAGAACAAGCAATGCCAGAATAAGCCTAACGGGGAGGGTGGCGAAAGATACCGCCCCGTAGAAGGATAAACCACTCCAAGGGAGTGAATGTAGAAAACCCCACTTGAACAGGTCCTCGCAGATCGGGGAGGATGGGTGGGCGTTAAGGAATCTGCGGCTAGACAACGTCTCTACCAGATACATCGTTACCTGAAGGTAAGTAACTCGTACATCTGATAAGAGACATCTAGCCGCAGATTCCTTAACTTAGAATAGATACCAAAGCCATACCCCATAGGAGGCGGGTCTGCGAGAGAACCCCACTAAGTTGTTAGGGGAACAGAAGTGTCAAGCAGCCGGCTAAACACAGTGGGGGCAGAACTGCCAGAGTGGCCAACACCGGAGTACAATACTCCATAGGGAGTTGCCAACAATGAGAGGCAATGGCATTAAAGCTGCCGAGGGCGGCAGGAAATCCCTGTTGGTGAAACAGGGGAGAAGTGAGCACAGAACCAGAAGGGCAGTGCGGAATAAAAATGGATACCTTCCGAAAAAGGAGAGGAACCAAGTGTATAATATGAGGGATCCACAGGATCTGATGGACTTGGAAAAGAGAAAGGTGTAGCTAGGGTACAAAAATGGACCGAGTCCGAGCAGGCAGGACGGACATGCAGAAGCACAGTGGAAGTGAGAACAGCAGCGAAGGATGCTGATGACTCCCAAGATGAGGCAGGGTTAACGGAAACACAAGACCGGCTAATGCACTGTGGCCCATGCACCGGACATGTGAAAGGGCGGGCATGAGAAGAATGGCAACAACCAGCGCCACGAATGTGGGGAACAGAAGTACACAAGAGAAACCGTATGTACGGCGAGAACCACACCATGGAGAGGAGAAAGCCCCATAAAGCGCCACGAGCAACAGCTGAGACACGAGAGACGCACTAATAGGGGTATCGTGTGAAAGAGAGCCGGCAAAACTAACACACATCGAAGACATGCGCTCACGAAAGTGAGGAACAAGACCACAGCCACCGCAAGGAAGAGTACGCCTGCAGGAGGTCTGGGTGTGTGTAGTACGCCGGACAGGACTAAAGAAGACAGGGCCCAGCCCGGTGGATGAGTTGAGAAAGAAAAACCATGATAGCACCAACAGCTATGTAGCAGTGGTACTGGCCCAGAGCCAGACACAACAGCCACAGGCGGTAGGAAAGACCCACTGGCTACCGTGAGACAGACAGGGAGGCCGAACAGCACTGGAAGGAACAAGAGTGGATATACGCTCAATACCGCACCAGAGAAAACACTGCTGGGAGGAGAACACCCCGCTGAAAGCAGCAACCGCAGCTGGAAGGAAAAACAGGACAACACCTGCGCGGAATGCAGCAGGGAAATAGAAAGCCCTGGTAGGGAAGTGGCCAAAAAGCAAGGCACAAGACAAAGACAGCATCAAGGTCTGGGGCCAGAATGCCGCCACGGAGAGCAAAGTCCAAACATGAAAGGACTACGCAGCACGGGTATAGGAGAGTAGAACCGTACAACGGAAAGGTGCCGGAAAACGCACCAGCCTGTGAGAGCGAGCATACTAGGGAGCAGTCACTGTACGTAATAGAACACAGCGACAGGGTCCTGTGATAGGCAGTCCAGAGATGTAACGGCCGCAGCGAAAGAACCAAGATGAGACGGCAGGGACCTGAAAGCCCATCCGGCCTCAAGAAATGGAGTAGTGAGATGCAGGGGAGTGCCGCAGACCAGCAGCAGCAACTATGAGAGAGCCCAACAAATGGACCGCAAGAAGGCCCCAGGAGGGCATGCAGCAGCAGTAAAGCGCACAGGCACAGCTGCCGAACAACATAGTAAAAAGGGCCCCACAGAAGCGTAGAAAGACTGCCGTGGGAAGAAGGCAGCTATACAATAGCTAACAAATACCCCACATAGGGTAAGCATCAACCCGCAGAAGGGGCACCTCTTGAGCGTGAGCCCATAGACAGAGGACGTAAATTGGGAACACAGAAACCACACGTTCCAAACATATAACCCTTGTAGTAGGGGCATGCAACCTGAACCACTAGGCCATAGAGAGTCTGAAAAATAAGCAGCTGACCTGCTGCATGAAAAAAAGAAAATAGGGCGAGAAGCCGCTTAGGCCGCTGAGGTATTACCAGGAACCCAGGGCCAACCTGAAGCAAGACACTACGGAAGGGTAGACCGAAGGCGGTGAACCGCAGAGTCCACATGTGCGTCAAACAGGGACACACCATCAAATGGTAAGTCCCGGAGACTGTCACGGACATTTTCGGGGAAACCCCCGTCGCGTAGCCAAGCATGGCGGCGCAAAGCAACAGACCTCGCCATCGCCCGACTCACCGAATCGGTAGCGTCAACGGCGGACCGAACGCTAAATTGCGCCATTTCTCGGCCTTCCTGAAGAAGACGAGCTACGTCAGCGCGAGGACACTCAGGGAGGGCAGGCAAAAGACACTCCACCGAGTCCCATAGGGCAGAAGAAGCCCGGGCAAAGACGCAAGCCGTGTTTAGAGCACGTAAGGCTGAACTAGAGGACGCAAAAATGCCGCGTCCACACGCTTCCAACCAACGAGACTCCCTAGTAGGAGGCTGCAGAAGAGGTGGAGAGGAAGGTTGTGTGGCCAAAGACACCTGCACTACAAGGCCATAAGCCCCAGGCTGAAGGGACAAACAGGCTGGGCTCTCAGGAGACGGACGGTGCCGGTGTGCTACAGCCCTGTCGACAGCATCTCCGGAAGAGGGCCGTGCCCATGTCCCGAGAAGGGCATTGAACAATAAGCCGCTAAAAGGTAGCAAGGGCTCAATATCTACCGCACCCTGGTGGAGGAGATCCAATAAAGGGTCGGAAGACAAGGACACAGAAGAAGGGTGCAAATGTAAAACAGCTGCAGCCCGACGAACACCCCTCAAAAACAAAGCACCAGCTTCAGTGGGCGTGGTGGGGGGTGACAATAGCCCATCTGTAGGAGACGGTTGCAAGCTGACACGTCCCAGAGGAGGAGGAACAAGGGCCCACTGCCCCCATGGCATTGGAGGCAACTGGCGAGGAGACAAGTCCGGGCCTACCCGGCCTGTGTCCTCCGGAAGCGGAGAACCGACAGGTGCTGGCGACCGCCCCGACGCTGAACGACGCCGTAAAGGCGTCTAACCCACCATGGAGAGGCGCGGAGACAGAGCCTGAGGACCAGGTGGCGACAGGCACGGCGCCGCTAATGCCGAGGTCGACGCAGGGAGCCGCCAGGGGCTATGCAGAGACAGGGCAGAATGACTTGGGGGGGGGCTGTGTGAAGCCGGCACAACTCCGGAGCCGAGGCACTTGGCCGCCGGCGCCGATGATGCCGATGTCGTCGTAGGGAGCCGCCAGGGGCTATGCGGAGACAAGGCAGAATGGCACAGCGCGGGACTAAAACGCCCATCGGCGTTGGCACCCGACGCCGGCACGGCTCCGGAGCCGAGGCACTCGGTCGGCGCCGAGGGCGAACCCGCCGGCGGAGATCCGACCTGAATGCCTACCTCCACTGTGGGACCCGAAGGCGCGCCAGGGAGAGGAGGTGACCCGAAGATGGAGTGCAAAGCCTTGTAGTAAGCTTCCATCTGGGACCGAGTCGCGCCAGTACCCGGAAAGGGCGGGTAAAGGGAGGCTGACTCCGGGGCGCACGGCTCCGGGTGGGAACGGGAACCATGGCCCCCATCGTCACGTGGAGGCGAGGACCTCGACTTCCGTGACTTTTTCTTCAACTTACCTGTAGCGCGACGTTCGCGGGATCGACTCCGGGAGCGGACGCGGAGAGAAGACCCAACCGGAGAACGTCGGGGAGACGCCGTGAGGGTAATCCGGGCGGCTAAGAGCTTCATCCGACGCTCCCATAGAGACTTCGGGCGCATCTGCCGGCAGGCGTCACACTCCACGGAGTCATGGTGCGACCCAAGACACCACATACAAATGGTGTGCGGGTCCGTCGCCGACATCGGACGCAAATAAGTTTCACACAATTTAAAGCCCGAAGGCATCGCACACTGTTCCCCGACGCCAAAGGACGTATAAAAAGGGCCTGAAGAAAAACAGGCCAGAGGAACAGCTGAATCCCGGATCCGCGTTGGAACGCGAAAAAGAAGGAAACTGACGTCAGCGCGCCGGGGGGGGGTCCTATATGGCTCCACTGACGTCATGTCCGGGGACGACGTCAGGGTGGAGCCGCCCCCTGGCGCGCAGAGGTACTGCAGCGCAAAATTTTTCCGGATCCAGTCTGACGCCTGGGGATATTCTAAGTTAAGGAATCTGCGGCTAGATGTCTCTATCAGATATGCTCAGCAAGCAAGGTCTGTAAATGAGCTTTGTTTAGACCCCATGGCAAGGTTACATGCTTTGCAGAGGTCCTTAAGTTGGGCCAACTTAAGTTTCTTGTAGAGACCCGGGTTGAGCCTCTGCCTCAAACATGGTATTAGATCAGTTGGGACCTTTTTAGAAAGTTAGAAAAAAAATCTATCAGACTAAACTTTTGAAAGGCCTAACTGTCTAGGATGCTTTTAAAACTCTAATACAATTGGACTGGGGGACTTAACCAAGGACCTAACAGTTCAAGTTTAGAAATTTGGAAAAATCGACAAAAATTCTAACTTTTTTTTAAACTAATGTCAATTGTGTATTTACTTTGGGGTGTCACCTATTGACCAAGTGTTATCAGTAAATGCAAAGTCTTGTATCCCACCGCTGAACCATCAATGTAGGAATGCAGGAAGCTGGCTCTTTAGATAGTGGACAAAAATGAGGAACACTGTGTAGAGAGTCCAGGCAAAACCACAAATGGCTTACAGAGGCACAAATGATAACCCAAATGTTCTCTTTTGTGGTAACGTGGGCGAGCAGTTAGGCATATCAGATGGCAGTGCTACCATTTGTTAACACACAAAAAGGCAATAAATGAGACTCACACTCAAGAATAAATCAGAGACCAATTTAGAAAAATAATTTGTATTTTTATGTAAATTTTGATACCAAGAAGTAAGTTCGTTATAAAGTAAGTACTTCTCTAAATATTGATTTGAGCATATATAGCATACAGTTATTTGCGTTTGGTTTCTGGGGGTCTCCTTCGGGACTTCGGGTTGTAGGGGGCCTACACCCAAAGTACCACCAGCAGACACTCGTTACCTGCCCTGGGGCGTCCGGTTGCAGAGGTGCTGGTCGAGTTGGTAGCTGTGCATGCTATACCGGTTTGAAAGAAGAGGGGGCCACCTAGAACAGGCTGCAGAGGGGGACTTGGTGACAAGTCTATGAGCTCCCAATGGGAGGCTCGGGACACAAGGGTCCTGGAAACAAGGGAATACAGATGATTCATCGATACCCAGGCTCGGGTGCATAGTGGAAAGGTCGGCTGGGCTCTGTGCGCCTTGGAACCTTGCGGTTGTTGGTCTCGCCGGTTGAGGGTGCAAAATCAGGACAGCTGGGCCACTCTCAAAGGAATATGCCTCTTTATTACGCTTGCCGTCACCCCGCATGTTGTTACAACGCGGTTGTTACAAAGACCGCGTTGTAACAACGCATACCATTACCCCGCGAATCATAACAACGACTTGCGGAGGGAGGCGCTGGATGTTGGAATAGTATAATTTACTATTCCAACTCCAGTCTGTGCGGACAGTAGGGAAGGTGTTGGATTTTAAATCCAACACCTTCTCCCCCCTCCGCAAGTCATTGTTACGCCTTGCGGGGTAATGGTATGCTTTGTTACCACGCGGTCGTTGTAACGACCGCGTTGCAATTGCATGCTGGGTGATGGCTTCGTAGTAAGAGCTGTTTACCCTCTCAAAGTGGTCCTCTGCGGCTCCAGTTGGTCCTGGAGTCCTCTCACTTGGTGGGGGGGACAGACCTGGCCTTCAGGAGAACAGGTTCCTCTTACTGGAGGGCTACTGCGTCGGGGTGGCCAAAAGCAGCAACACGGTCATCTGGACTTTGTGTTTCAGTGCCTGTGGACTGTAGGGGAGTAACTGATTGGCGATTTGCGAAGGCTGGCAGACTCCCGGGGTTCTTAGAAGCTGGTCAGCTGCAGGACGAGTCGCTGGGTTGTGACGCACAAGTTACTAACTTGTGTAACGATATATCTGTAAGAGACAGTAGTTAGTGACAGATTCCTTACCTTAGAATATCCCCAGGCGTCAGGCTGGATCCGGAAAGTTTTTTGCGTAGCAGTACCCTTGCGCGTCGGTAGGCGGCGTCGTGCGGCTCCGCGTCCGTCGTCGGCGTCGTGATCGCCGGGATGACGTCGCGGCAGTACTTAGACGCCGCCCCTGCGCGCTGACGTCAGTTCTGTACACGACTTTCCACGCCAGGAACGCAGAGCCATGCAAGAAGCTGACATAGGTGTCTGAAAAATACTAGGGCCCTGAAAGGGATGTCCTTAACCCTAGAAATCAGTTCGCAGAACGGGAGGATGGGTGGGGCGGTAGGAATCTGTCACTAACTACTGTCTCTTACAGATATATCGTTACACAAGTTAGTAACTTGTGCATCTGAAAGAGACACGTTAGTGACAGATTCCTTACCTTAGAATAGATACCCCAGCAATACCAACCCCGGTGGTGGGTCTGCGAACAAAGATCAGACAAGGAAGTCCTGGAGGACAGAACGGCCAAAGAAGCCGTCCCTCCGGACCTGACTGTCAAGGCAGTAATGTTTTGTAAACGTGTGCAGCGAGGCCCACGTAGCTGCCTGACAGATAACCGGCAGCGGAACACCGCGGCCCAAGGCCGTGGTAGCAGCCGTAGCCCTGGTGGAATGGGCACGCAGCCCAACAGGAGGCTCCTTCTTAGCCAAAGAATAGCAGGTCTTGATGCACAAGGTAACCCAGCGGGAAATGGTTCGCTTGTGCACCGCCCGACCTTTTTGGCGCCCACGTAGCCAACAAAGAGCTGGTCATCCACCCGGAAGTGTTTCGTGCTGTCGATATAGAAGGAGAGCGCACGTTTTGGGTCCAGACGGTGGAGCCTCTCTTCCTCTCTGGAAGGATGCGGAGGCGGAAAGAAGGTAGGCAAAGTGATGGTCTGCCCAATGTGGAAGGCAGTAACCACCTTTGGCAAGAAGGACGGACGCGTCCGAAGAACAACCTTGTCTGGATGAACAGACAGAAAGGGAGGTTTGCAAGATAGAGCCTGGAGCTCACTCACCCGCCGAGCGGAGGTGATGGCCACCAGAAAGGCTGTCTTCAGAGTGAGAAGACGAAGAGGACAGTTATGTAGAGGCTCAAAGGGAGCGCACATTAAAAGGTAAGAACCAAGTTCAAGTCCCACTGAGGCATCACAAACGGAACAGGAGGGAAGAGGTGTGTAATGCCTTTTAAGAACCTGTTAACAACAGGGGACTTGAAAAGGGAGGGCTGATCAGGGAGCCTGAGGAAGGTCGAGATAGCACAAAGATAACCCTTGATGGTACCCAGGGCAGAACCCTGTTGGGCCAGAGAAAGAAGGAACAGAAGGACCTCAGAGAGAGGGGCAGAAAGGGGATTCACAGCCTTTGCTGTGCACCATGCCACAAATTTGTTCCACCTGCAGGCGTATACCACCTTAGTGGAGGGACGCCTGGCTGCCAGAATCACATCACAAACTTCGGGAGGCAAGTCGAAAGGAATCAACTGCCGCCGCTCAATCTCCACGCAAGCAGGTGTAGACTGGACAGGTTCGGGTGGAGGACCGTCCCCTGCTGCTGCGACAGAAGATCCTCCCGAAGAGGCAGACGGATCGGGGATCTACGCTCATACTGAGTAGCTCGGGATACCAAACTCTTCGAGCCCAGTCCGGAGCCACAAGAATGACTTGGGCCCGGTCGTGCCGAATCTTCTTCAACACTCTGGGTAGAAGTGGTATAGGCGGAAAGGCGTACAACAGACCGCAACTCCACTCGCGACGAAAAGCGCCGCCGAGCGAGTGCCGCCTTGGAAATTCCAACGCGCAGAACTGACATTGCGCGTTCTCTTCGGTGGCGAATAGATCTAACCAAGGCTCTCCCCATTGTAGAAAGAGTCCTTGCGCCACTTCCGAGTGAAGACGCCATTCGTGATCCATCATGCACCTGCGGCTGAGTTCGTCCGCCCTGGCGTTCAGGGAACCTGCCAGGTGTTGAACCATCAGGAACATGCCCTGATGTTCCAGCCATGTCCAGAGGCGCAGAGCCTCCTGACAGAGGGTCCACGACCCCACCCCGCCCTGTTTGTTGCAGTACCACATGGCGGTGGTGTTGTCTGTGAAAACCTGCACTACCTTCCCTTTGACAGAGGGAAGGAATGCCTTGAGTGCAAGTCGGATCGCCCGGAGCTCCAGAAGGTTGATATGGAGCCGGGACTCCGCCGGAGACCGGAGGCCTCTGATCTCCGCCTCTCCCATGTGACCGCCCCATCCCAGAAGGGACGCATCCGTCACAACTGTGTGCTCTGGCTGGGGAAGGGAGAGGGATCTGCCCATGACCCATTGCCGGTTCGAGAGCCACCACTGCAACTGTTTTGCAGTCCCCTCCGAGATCTGGACGTGATCGGACAGGTTGCCCTGGTGCTGCGCCCACTGGAACTTCAGGTCCCACTGCAGAGCCCACATATGCCATCTGGCATGATTGACCAGCAGGATGCAGGAGGACATGAGGCCCAGCAGCCTCAGGGTCATCCGTACCGAAACCCAGGATAAAGGCCGAAAGATCGGAATCATAGCCTGAATATCCCGGACTCGCCGTTCGGGAGGATAGGCCCGAAACTGCGTCGTGTCCAGAACTGCTCCGATGAAAAGGAGCTGCGGAGAAGGAATCAGATGCGACTTCGGCACATTGATGGAGAACCCCAGCGAGTGCAGGAGTTCGGCCGTAGTCTGGAGGTGGGAGACGACTGCCTGGGACGAGCCCGCCTTCAGCAGCCAGTCGTCGAGGTAGGGGAAGACTGAAACCCCTGCCCAGCGCAGATGAGCTGCGACCACCGCCATCACTTTCGTGAACACCCGAGGGGCACTGGTAAGGCCAAAGGGGAGCATGGTGAACTGAAAATGCTCGAGGCCTACCGTGAACCGAAGGTAACGCCGGTGGGCCAGCAGGACGGGGATGTGGAAATAGGCGTCCTGCAAGTCCAACGCTACCAACCAGTCTCCAGGGTCGAGGGCAGTCAAGACCTGAGCTAGGGTGAGCATCTTGAACTTCTCCTTCCGGAGGAAGCGATTGACGTTCCGGAGGTCCAAGATAGGACGCATGTCCTCCTTGTCCTTTTGGGCACCAGGAAGTAGTGGGAGTAGCAACCACGTCCTACTTCTGGGGTCGGAACATGCTCGATGGCCCTCTTGGCCAAGAGGGCCGTGACTTCCTTCTGCAGAAGTACCAAGTGATCCCCTGACATGCGGTGGAATTGAGGTGGCATGGCTGGGGGGTGGTCTCGAAGGAGAGGGAGTAGCCCTTCGGACAATGTCCAAGACCCACGTGTCCGAGGTGATGGGACGCCAGTGGTGAAGGTGATGGCGGACCCTGCCCCCTACTGGCGTGCTGTGCACCTGAAAGGAGGGACTAGGAGGGCTTGGAGGCCGCGGACGGGTTGGAGGTGGTGGCCTGACCCGCACGCTGGTTGCCCGAACCGCCACGGCGGTATCCACGTCCTCGGCCACGCGAAAACGCCTGCTGCGCGGGCCGGTGGCTGGGCTGCTGACGTGAGTGGGCGCTCCTTCCGTGGCCACGATAGGGGCGAAAAGCAGAAGGTAGCGGAGGGCGTGTAGCAGAAAGGCCCAGGGACTTGGCAGTAGCCCGTGAGTCCTTAAAACGCTCCAACGCATGGTCTGCTTTGGAACCAAAAAGACCGACTCCATCAAAGGGCATGTCCATGAGAGTATTCTGGACATCCCCTGAAAAACCAGTGGTTCTCAGCTAGGCGTGGCGACGCAGCGCCACCGTCGTTGCAATAGATCTGCCCAGCGAGTCGGCGGTATCAAGGCCACAACGTATGGTGTATTTGGCCGCATCCCTTCCTTCCGCAATGGCGCGGGTAAGCAGTGTCTGGACCTCCTCAGAACACTGGGGCAAAACAGTCGCCACCGAATCCCACAAGGAGTGGGTATATCGGCCCAAAAGACAAGCGGTGTTGATGGACCGCAAGCCAGCACTGGAGGAAGAAAAACCCTTCTTCCCAAATTGATCCAGGCGTTTGGATTCCCTATCCGGAGGGGCGGTAGGGAAGGCGGTTTGGGAAGCGGAGGCTTGGACAACCAAGCTCTCAGGAGTGGGGTGGACAGAGAGAAACAAGGGGTCGCCCGGAGCTGGGCGATGGCGTCGGGACACGTTCCTATCCACAGGAGCCCCTGTGTTGGGCTTGGACCAGGCGCCCAAAGAACGTCAGTTAGTGCATCGTTGAACGGCAGCACAGTCTCCAAGGAGGAGGCTGCCGGCTGAAGCACTTCTGTCAAGAGATTAGTCTTGACCGTCACCGTAGGGAGTCGGAGATGTAAGGCTCCAGCTGCCCTACGCAACACTGTTGCAAAATTGGCTCCCTCCTCCGTAGCCACGGGAGGAGACAGCATGCCAGTGTCAGGGGAAGTATCCAGACCACTGGCATCCCCTAGTTCCTCTGCCCAGTCCTCATCATACTGACACTGCTGTGCCAGAGGGTCCTCAGACCCCTCCCAGTCCTCCTGGTCCTCCTCCGGTTCAAAATAAGGAGGAGGAGGGACATTTGGGACCCAAGGTCCCATCGGCGCCGGAACCGGCGCCGAGCGAGCGTCGGTCCGGCTCCATGTCCGGAGCCGGAGAGTACATGGGGACGACGCCTCCCGGAGCCCCGGGCGGCGTCAGGAACGGCACCGGAGACATCGACGCCGGGCGGAGGCGTGGTCAGGTCGACCGGCGCCGATGGGGGTTGCGGTACCACCGGAGCCGGGATCGAGGCCGGGCCGGAGCCGGGACCGAGGCTGGAGGCACGAGCGACGCCGGGACCGGAGTCGTCGGCGACGCCGGGGCAACCCCATCAGGGCCCGCGGGGCCCGAAGGCGCACCGGAGGGACCTTGAGGCCCGAAGAGGCGGGCCATGGCCGACAGGAATTCCTGTACTTGGGCCGGATCCGCCCCGAACCCGGGAAGGACGGGTATTGCGGGGCGACTTCACAGGCATGTCCGGGGCCGCGGGGACGGTGCCGGGAGGGGCCTCAGCTGAGTCGCGAGACCGGCGAGGCGAAGTCCTAGAGCGATGATGCTTTTGGACTTCTTGTGCTTAGACTTACCGGACGACGAAGACTTGGATCCCGACGACCGGCGAGGACTCCGCGACCGACCCTCGACCTCTCACGCGACCGGGGCTTGGTGTGGCGCCGGAGCCGACTGCCGGGCCTCGAGGAGCTTTCGAGACCGCTCTCGCAAAGCTTTCGGGTTGAGGGCCCGGCAGTCGGAACACGACTTCGTGTCGTGGCCTCGGCCGAGGCAGAAGAGACACTCCAGATGCGGGTCTGTGATGGACATCATCCGAGCACAGGTGTCGCAACGTTTAAAGCCGGGCATCCCTACGACACCTTGGAGTCGATTCGAAAGAAACAGTGAAAAAATTCACCCAAAAAGTTAGTCAAAAAATGACTAGGGCACTGCTCTTCCCGGATCTGCGCTTGCTGGCGCGGAAAAAGAAGAACTGACGTCAGCGCGCAGGGGCGGCGTCTAAGTACTGCCCGCAACGTCATCCCGGCGATCACGACGCCGACGACGGACGCGGAGCCGCACGACGCCGCCTACCGACGCGCAAGGGTACTGCTACGCAAAAAACTTTCCGGATCCAGCCTAACGCCTGGGGATATTCGAAGGTAAGGAATCTGTCACTAACGTGTCTCTTTCAGATTGTCGAGACTTTGTGTGGCAGGCAGAGGCTGGCGCCAAAAGTCCACAGCAGTCTTCAGCTCTTGCTCTTTCTTGCGGCCCTCGGTGTCCTTCTCTTATTGATACATCGAATCTGAGATCCTGGTGTCAGGGGTGCCACCTAAATACAAAATTTAGGGGCGTTAAGGGGAGTGAAAGGTAGTAGCCAATGGACTACCTACCTTTGCGGTGTGTACACCCTCTATATGACCACTTCCTGTGGGAAGTGGGCATAACCCTGACCCGGAGGGCCTAATTCCACCCCAATGAAGACGGTGGGATTCTAAAAGTGGTGTCCACATCAGGTAGCCCACCTCAGGGGTGGTACTAACCGGAGAGGGGGACACGCCCCCTAACTAGCTAATGTTCCTGCCTGCCCTGGTGCCAAATGGGCCTGGGGCAGGGAGTCCCCCTGTCTGGGGAAGCCTTGGGTCACGTATCAAAGGCAGCACAGGCCTTTGAAGCCTCCTGCCTTGATATGCTGATCACTTAGCCATCGTGCTTGGAGGAGGTGACAACACCTCGGGCCGGAGTAGGCATTACTTCTGCCCTCAGAGAGTGCAGGCTCTCACCTGCAGGGGGTTGAAACCTGTCTGTGGTGGCAGGCTGGTCCACACCAGTCAGTCAGCACTCTAGTAGTCAGTAGGTTTTCAGGGGCTACCTATACGGTGCCCTCTGGGTGCTTGTATTACTAAATCCACCACTAGATTCAGTGTGAGCTTAATAATACGAGATCATTGATACCAAGCATCTCTAGTTTCAGTGAAGCCATCATGTAGCTGGGGAACTCATTTTCACCAGTGTCCAGCACCAGTGGCGGCTGGTGACATTTGAAAGTGGTGAGGCGTAAAACAATTGTCGTACAGCACTGTAGCGAGCGAGCCCCAACCACCTACGGGGGTTTTGGGGGGGGTTCTCCCCCCGAGAAAATTTTGAAAAAAGAGTGGGCAAATGGTGCATTTTCAAGCAATTTTTAGAAAGCAGGAAGGTTAATAAAGAAATTGCGAATCTGTTCTAACAAAGACAGTGACTGGCAAAACTGTCAGTCCAATCGGATGCATATCAGATGCCGGCCTACCGCGTCCTCTGTCCATCTGTGCCACTGCGTGCTATTCTTTCACAAGTGATGGTTTGTACTAAACTGAGCTGGTATTCTTTGAATTCCACAAAGGTCCCTAGTATTCCAAAGAAAATTTCAACTCATCCAGCAAAACAGTGTGAGACTGAAATTCTCCTGTGTGGGACAAACACAGGAAGAAAACCACTGAATCAAGATGAGAGAACTGAGATAGACGCTAGAGCCAGCCAGTCATGTGCAAGGGGCTGACTTAAGCCCACTTTAAGTTCATGTCATGTATGGAGACGAGAAGTTTAGGCCCTATCCATACTAGTACGTAAAGCTAAATGTGTAAACATTCCTATGGGCAGTGTCCACCTTTTTGTCTGAAAGGTTGCATTTGGTAGCAGCGCTCCCACCGCTTCTTTTGCGACATATTTTTTGCTGTTACAGAAAAATAAAGGAACAGGGAGCGGGAAGGGGGAAACCTTTGCCCCCAACACAACCTTTGAGAATCAATCACTACAGCAGTGGAGCATATGGCAATAAAATGGAAGTTCGAAGCACTCGAGCCACTCACTCCAGGCCATGCAAGGCAACAATTACAAGCGGACAAGCAAATGACGGTATTTTTTGGCCCTCTGTTATGCGACTGTATTTCACCAATAAATTAGCGGCTTCACAGGCATTGCTGGCCATCTCTTTCTTGCGCATTCTCTGCTCTATCGCTTGTTCTGCTGACATCCTAGGCGCGCAATAAGAAACCAATATACTATATGGATCAGCCAACAGCACTGATTCAAAAGATTAAAATGCAATTATGAGGAGAGTGGCAACTATAAATTAGACGGAAAAGTGAAGTGTGTTGGGTGCCACAAAGCGCAGATCATCAAAGTGACTGTTGAAGACAGATAACGCGGCAAAGTTTGCCACGAGCTCGAATGTAATTAAGGCAGTCTCCTGGCAGATAGTGGGAACATTTTAGACATCATCGTCCTGACATATTTCGAAAGAAACTGGAATATTCAACTGTTGCCTGTGAAATGCAAACGCATCATTATATTTCTCCTGTTTGACATTGCTTTTTAAAACTAATCCAGTATCAAATGTGCAAGGCTCTATTTAGCTTAAGTATCAGATGCAGGTTGTTCTAGAAATCTCCGCCCTTTATTCAATTGAGGGAGGTTTGTTATGAAACAGAATTCCAGCACGAGAGCGGTGAAATGACCAATTAGCATCCGAAATATTAAGCATGTAGTGGGTATGTAGATGTGTGACTTATTTTTTTAAATGATATCTTATCTTCCTAAACATGATATTTCAGCTGTAAACTCTTATATATTGATTTGAATCCTTTAGTGTAAAAAAATCAGGTATTGCAGCAGGTTGGAGATGTTACATTCGATATCACAGCGGGGGCTGCCATTTGGGGTCCCATGGGAGAGTAATTTTGCTGCCTTGCCTTTCATGCATGCATAAACAAATTGAGGCTGATGTGACTTCAGAGGCTGATTTTCTTTTCCACCTCGAAAACAAACACGTATATTTCATCTTTTAACGTGATGTCGTTTTTGAAAGAAATATCCATGTTTTTATGCAAAGGCTGTATCACAGTGTACTATTTACTTGCCGCGGAAAACGGTACTAAAGGTCTGAACCTGCAAGGTTGTCCTCCCATTTTATGATGCTTATAAAAATGTTTAATGAAAATAAATTCATAACCAATAAACCTTGAATAGCTAAACTTTATGTGCTTAGAAAAGTGCCTTTTTTAATAATAGAATTAAGTCAGAACAAGCATTTGCAATGCAATAGGTCTCGCATTTGCGAGATTTTGATCTATTGGCATTGTAAATGACAATGCCTTTTATTTATGTTTAAAAACCTGCAATAATAAAAGGCATTGTCATTTACGACACCAATAGGTCAAAGTTTCGAAAATGCGAGACCTATTGCATTGCAAATGCTTGTTCTTTTTCCATCCTCCTATTAATTCCAACCGGACACTTTCACTTTCATATTTAGTATGAAACGTCTTATCTGGAAAAATGACTGGGGAGATAGCACAACTAAAAATAAATTCTAAAATTAACGAGTATGGTGTTTCCACCCACAGACACAAATAAACAATCGGACTTTTAACAGTTGCGACGAATACCCGACGGGGACTGCAACACCGTCCTCCTAAATCCAGAAATGTCTAAAAAGAGCCCAAGGAGCCCACGTCATGTGACTCGTCCTTGAGGATTCATGTATTTTATTCTGCACCGCGACCTTATGAGAGGAATTAGCTCCCACTCCTGCGAGGTGTTTATCGTACCCTCGCAGCCTTCGCTAGCCAGGTGACGACAAGCTACACAATGCGTGCTTTAAATTAATGCCCTTCCTATTCCTGGGCGTCAGTTAAGGTTTCTCGCCCGGAATTGGCAGAGAACGTGACACTGCACCTCTGATCAATTTCACAATGCCCGGAGCTGCCATAAATGTACTCCCTCATTAGGAGAGACGTGCACCGCAATTACACAAGAGACGTACTCCCCATACTGGAGCACCGGACAGAAGAAAAGTAGCCAAAAACTCTAGCTGGGCACGCGCCTTTCCAATCAAGTGAAAATGAAGAGTTCCTTTCAGGCGATTATTCCGACTGACATTCAGTGTGGCACTAACTATCCTGAATGCACAGATACACAAGCATTTGCAATGCAATAGGTGACCTTGTGCAAACCGGGCCAGCGATGGACGGCTGCTGCGGCACACCCGCACCGTCTCTCCCCCCCCCTGAGCAGGCGAGCATGAGTTCATTTGTAAAAGAGGCGCTTTCTACACCCGATCCCGGCCGTCACCGCCGCCTGAACACACAACAATAGTGCACACGGGTCCTTTCTGTTCCCATCGAACTCCCACCAGGAGCTAAAATCACCTCGGCCATTACGTCATCCTAGTCCTGGGCTGCAGTCTCTCCACAGCAGAGCCCCTCGAAACAAACAAATGGGATTATGTCAAGGTGCGTGAACGCCAAGCACCCTTTCTTACTCGAGATAAAGGACCTCGTTCATGTGATGTCTCCCGCCTGCTCATCTGCAGCTCGCCGTCCGGAGAGGGGACTTGCAGGAGAGCAGCGTGTGTCATATGATTTCCGGGGAGAGTTCGAGGTTAGGGAAACATGAAAACAAAAAACCCATAAAACCAGCCGCCCAAGCACATTAATTAAACAAGAAACGGCGCAGGCGTGTGTCATGTGGTTTCCTGGGATATCTAAGGGTGCGGGAGAGTCAGAGGTTAGGGAAACATTAAAAACAAGCTGTCACCATTAGGCGAACAGCCGCTTGTTTATATTTGCATCGCGATTTCACTTTAAGTGAAAGCGCAATGCAAATATAAACAAGCGGCCGCCCTTGCCAAAGGCGACTGAAACAAGCTGTCGCCATTACGCAAATGAAAAAAAAATAGTGCTTACCCATTAGTTAAAGGAGAATGTATAACGCCGCAAGTAAAACATCCAGACCGGATGGGCCGTCCGAGAAAGAGACAAGGCGGTAACAAAAAAGCCTCATTCTGTATCACGAGCCAGCGTTTAGCATAAACGGTGACGCCAGCCAATCAAAATGATGGGCGTGGCTTCAACTCCACTTCTGAAATATCCCGATTACAAGAAGCCTCGCAGAGCGAGCAGCGCATGCGCGCTGCAACGCAGGTCTGCGAGACCTAAAAAGGAACGAAGGAGCAGTGATGACGTCTTTTTTTTTAAGTAGCAATATTTTAAAAGCTCCTTCGATCTAAACCGTAATTCTAATTTTGTTTGAAATCAAGATAGCGGGTGCAGCTGCTTCACTTAAATTCGAGATTTGTTTTATCCACGGATCTAGAATGCACGTTTTCAAAAGAATGGTGAGCTAATGATATGCAACATCCAATTTTCCCTCTCCTGATTTTCAATCGCGGCCGGCAAGATGTGCGGGCCGTGCGAGAAGCAGAAACATGAAATGGTAGTTTTACCATTTTATGTTTCTGCTTCTCGCACTGCGAGAAAGCAGTGGGGCGACGCACCCATCGCCCCAATGGAGGAGCCGCCACTGTCCAGCACATGTACATAGAATGGCTTCCCTGTTCACTTGCAATATCCAAGAACAGACTTAGAAATCACAGGGGAACAACTGCTCATGCAGATATGTCCACACATGTACTATAGTACGCCCTGCCTTAGGGCTGTAAGGCCTGCTGTGGGGGTGGCTTACATATACTGCATGTAGTGTCTGCAGGCATGACACACAGGAGGTGTGGCATGTTGTGTCTTAATTTTTCTCTGCACCATGGCATGCAGCCTGCAATACCAGTTTCCATGTTGAGAAGTCCCTTAGGGTGGCACAATACATGCTGCATCCCTCAGGAACCCTCTTTAGCCTCCTTGCCTTAGGTAGCAGGAACCCAGTGCACTTCTGTCGAAATTGCATCAGATACTAGGCAAAAAGTGGGGGTGACCGTCGCAATCACGCACCTCTCTGGGTCGAAACGTCGACGTGTCCCGACAATCCGTACCCTACGTTCTCCACCTCACGCAAAAAACAGAATATGCAATAGGCGTATTGGAGATCCTCATGTGTTTAGGGACGGATGTCCATTGATCTGAACATTTTAGATACTTCTTGTATAGCACTGTACATATTTCTTTCACCTTCAGCACCTTGTCACTCCTAGATCACCTAATCACTTACCAGTCACCCCTTCGTCGTTTTCTATTATCTGTGTTTGTGTTTGCTTGTGACAGCCATATTATGTTGTGACAAAACTATAAAAACAAAAAAAGAGAATCAGATGACAATATATTGAATTTGATTGATTCAACCCAGGTGTGTTTCCTTTCTTTTTGTACATGTATTGATGGAACTGTAAAGCAATTACTTACCCGACAGAACCAATTGTAGCACATATTGTGTGAGAAAGTAGGGCCTGTTGGGGAACTTCTTGAGGGAACTACTGAGAGTTCGATGAGGGTAGTTAACTATGATTGTCTGGCCTACGTGGGAGCTATGAGAATTAACTTGAGGGAGGTCTGCAGTAGTTTCCTCCCCATGTATGGAAGGAGTGGGAGAGGTGAAAAAGCATAGGCAAATATCCCTTACTAGCTCATCCATACTGCATTTTTCTTGGACTGTGGAAATCCGAAGGCGAAGCTTGGGCATTTTGCATTTTCTTCAGTTGCGAAGAGTTCCATGTTGGAAAACCCCAAACGTTGGAAGTACGGGAGTAGCACTTAGGGGTGGAGTTCCCACTCGTAGACTTGTTGCTGCATCGTGCTGGGCAGGTGTGCAAAAATATTGTCCACTTTCGGTAGATAATTTGCTAGAAGGTGAACCTTGTGGTGTATCGGCCACCTCCAAATGCTTTGTTCTAATGTGGACAGTTGTGGCGAGTGTGTGCCCCCCTGTTTCTCAAGGTAATACATGGCAGTCATGTTGTCTGTTTTGATCAGGACTGTTATGAATGTGGCAGAAAAACCTTCAGTGCCAACTGAATCGCTAGCAACTCTAGGTAGCTTATGTGATATGTTTGTTGTAAAGGAGTCCACAGACCTTGAACACTGATGTTCTGGAGGTGTGCTCTCTGACCTGTGAGGGATGCATCTGTGGTAATGGTTACATGCGGAATAGAGTCCAGAAAAGGCCTGCCCTGTTGCAAATGTTTTCTGTTCCACCACTGCACAGAGAGATATTTGCTGGCATTTACCAACACTAGATCTTCCCATTGACCCTCCGCTTGTGACCACTACTCTACCAAGCACTCTTGTAGCGGACGCATGTGTAGTCAGGTGTGCGGTACTATAATGATACAAGAGGCCGTCATACCCAACAAGCAAATGACTGTGTGAACTGCTATCTGAAGATCTTGCTGAAAAAAAAGGCAGCAGGGACTGAAAAGTGTGGACTTGAGTGGGACTGGGATAAGCTTTCACTGTAATGGAGTCTAGGACGGCCCCTAGAAAGGGTTGAATCTGTAGAGGCTGCAGGTGGGATTTTGCCAAATTCATGGTAAAGCTCAGATTGTGTAGTAGATCCAAAGTGAACTGCATTTGAGCAAGACAGTGATGTTTGCTTGAGCTCTTCGTCAGCCAATCATCTAGGTAACTGAAGACGTGGACGCTGCTCCTTTGTAAACGAGCTGCGACACAGACATTTTGTGAAAACTCTGGGTGCGGTGGTGACCCCAAAGGGCAGGACTTTCAATTGATAATGTTGGCCACTTACCACAAATCTAAGGTAAAGCCGATGTCCTGAGTGAATTGGGATGTCAAAGTAGACGTCCTTCAAGTCTAGGACGGCCACAAAGTCTCCTTGCTTTAGAAGTGCTATGACATCTTGTAGCATAACCATATGGAAATGTTCTGTTTTGATGTACTTGTTTTGGGGTCGCAGGTCTAGGATGGGTTCGAGTCAACCATCCTTTTTGGGAATTAGAAAATACAGTGATTAGATCCCCTTGTTTCGGGAGAGGGGAGACCCCCTTGTTTCCTTTTTGGAAGAGGGAGTTAACTTCCTCTTGAAGAAAATGTTGATGTTCAGGGGAAAGGGAGTGTGGTCATGGTGGGATGTTCAGTGGTGTAGTAGTGAGCTCCAAGCAGTACCCGTGTTCCACAATAGCTAGGACCAATTGGTCTAAAGTGATGTTGTGCTATTATGGCAGTAACCCTTCTAATATTCCCCTGATAGCTGTTGTGTTGTCGGAAGGAGGGAAAGGAAGTCAAGGTAGCGTTTGGGCAGCTTATTTAGCTGCTCCACCTCTACCTTTTCCTTTAGTGTTGTTTCTTCTATATGATCCCCTTCAGTATCCCCTGGTAGGTTGTGTGCGCAGTTGCTGCCTCTGATAAGAGGTGTGTGCTTTTGGGGAGGTGTTTTTGGAATTTACACTAAACCGTTTGCAACAAAGTCGATCTAGGGGATAGAGATTGTAAAGTCCCCATGGCTCTTGCAGTATCAGTATCTTTTTTTATTTTCTCTGGCATCTGATCAACCTGAGAGCCGAATAGATGTTCTCCTTCGAATGGCATGTTGATCAGATGCTGCTGAACTTCTGGCTTAAAGCCAGATATCTGTGGCAAAACATGTCTCCTGATAAGGATTCTTGAGGGACTTCTTCTATTGCAGCAGTATCCGCCGCATCAAGGGCATATCTAATAGAGGTATTTGAGATAGTCTACCCCTCTAATACAATTTCTTGCGCCCTTTGTCTAAACTGCTCTGGTAGGTGCTGTATAAGCTCCCCCATTTCATTCCACTGGGCACGATAGTATTTTGCTAACAGCCCTACCGAATTGGCAATAAGCCAATGTGTTGCTGATTTTATTTTCTTTGTCTGGGGCATCTGCTCTCTTGCATGCAGCATGCACCAGCAGTGAGTCGGGTTGGATTTGGGATGTAATATATGGTGGATCAGAAGGGGAAGGCTTATACTTTTTGTCGACCCTTTGTGTGATAATTCTGCCTTTACTGCGTCTTTGAATACTTACTGTGTTGGTTTAAGCATGCCTTTAAGCATTGGCAGAAACTGGGTGAATCGATGTGTAGGAGAGTGGATCTCTAGTAAGAAATCCTTATCCTCCGGAATGGAATGGAAGTCCAATTTATGAAAGTTAGCTGCCCTTTGAATAACCTTGTGATATGATGTGATGTTATCAAGAGGACAAGGAATTGCAGGGTACAGATCGGGGTCACTGGGACCTGGAGGTACCACCTCAATCATCCCATGGATCATCTTGTGGGTACTGGGTATACAGCACTTCATAAAAATCTGGTTGAGGGAGGCTTCCCTCCCCACAGTATGAATTAGAAGAGCTGTGAGACTATGTAGGGTGTTGTGGAGGAGGTGGTGGAAGAGGGGGAGGAGGTTGTCAAGGAGGAGTAGGTGTAGAAGGAAGAGGAGGATAGATAGATGTCAGGAGTAGAAGGGTGGTGCCCCTGTCAAGCCTCTTCTTGATCTTAGGAGGCAGTGGTGGCTCCATTGTTAACTGTTCCTTGGAGGTAATCTGTTGTTTTCGAAGGAGAGTCTGCTGAATATAAGGTGGAGGCTTAGTGATAATTTTGCCTGTCTGGGAATGCAGACATATGTGTCACTTGCAAGAGTCCAGCTCCTGCTAAAGGTGTTCAAGGATAGGCTGTTGAACATCAAAGTCTGCTATTAATGGGCGAATGACCTGTGTTGGCTGTCTGGGCCTCGAAGTCGCTTTAGACGCAGAAGCGTTTTTTTGTATCCAAAGGTGTTTTCCCCCATCATAGCGCCTTTCAACTCTGAAACAGGTTTTGACATCGAAACGTGTCTGGACCCTGAAGCAGTTTTTAATGCGGACGGTTGTTTTTGCTCTTAACTGTGTCTTGATGCCACCCCGTTAGTGGACGTTGAAGAAGGTATTGGTGTCCAGGAAAGCTTGGATTAGGGGTATTGACTCTGTGCCAGAATGGGATCCAAAGTCGACTCCAAAGCTTTCAATCAGTGCTGGCCATGGCTGGAAAGCAGAGATGGGTGGACTCGGAATAAGCGAAGCCCTTCCCCCCCAGAAGGGCGGTGAGGGGCATATTGGGAAGTACTCACTGCATGTATGCTGTGTTGTTTGGCTGAAGCCGGTTCTGGATATGGATCCTCAGACTTCAACAGTGATTTCAGTTCCAGGCTGAAGGCTATGACTTGCCTGACGTCGATATCCTCTTCTACATCCTCCTTCTAAGTTATATATAGCCGTAACTTACTGGTGGTCGCCAGTAGGTAGCTATAGTTAGTACCCAATTCCCAAGATTAAGCATTTTTTGTTTTGCCAATAACTGGCACCGTTAGACGAAGCTTCACAAACTTTTCAAAACTAGTACACCAATCACTTTAGCTGCTGTCTAGAAAGTTTCGGGGTGATTCGTCAAGCGGGGGCAACAAAAAGGGGGGCCCAAAACGTGTTTACCCCATGCCAATTCCCATAGGGATTTTGAACACAACTACACCCCGAATCGCTAAACGGAATTAAGCCAAATTTGGCAAAAACGAAATCTTGGTCCAGAGAGATCTCTTTTTGTGATTTGGTGTAAATTCGTTTAGTCGTTTTGGAGTTATTAAAAATAAAAAATAAATTGTACATTTAGGGACGCGGAGGGTCCGTGGATCCCAGAGACCTTAAAATTAAATTTGATTGGCTACCAACACTTTATCAGGAAGTATTGGCAGCCATCTTTTGACTCGGACTCAGTCGAGTCCCGAAAAAAATGTTTTTAAAAAACACAGAAGGGGGCAGAGTAGGAATACCCTGACCCCCCTAGTGTCATGTTCCAGTTAGACCTGGAGGGAAACACTGCCATTTTACATATACACAGGTCTTTCCTAAAGTTGCCGTCACTTTTACACGATGACTTCTGACACACATTTGCATCCGTGACAGTCTGGATTAGTTTCTTGGAAACTATACTTGCTTGCAAAATCAAATTTGTAGGAACACTATCATGCTACCTTGACATCATGTACAATGTTTATACATATGTTGTGCAAATGTGCTGGTTGTTTTCGTACATATAGCGACATAGCTATCTATAACACACAAACAATAGCAGCCTGATCAAGATCTCGGCCCAAAGCAAGGATGCCTTATGTTATAAATAAACATCTGTTTCCGGGTGGTGGCAGAGGTGTGGTTTGCCGTCAATGGCGAGGTCTCTACATGCTGATGCTTCGTCCCAGCAGCACGCTGATATCTCTACGAGGGGTGTCCAGCTCAGTACCATGACGGAGACCTACATTCTTTCCCTTCAGGTAACGGGTGTTGGATCATCCAGTATGGGGATTCTTGGCAGAACACACACGACCTAGACACTTAGATTAGGGGATGCATAGTAGGAGTACGCCAGATTTCAATATTGTTTTATATGGTTGCATATATACATTGTTTAAGCACAATGGTGGAACGTTCCCTTCTAAATATATGGCCGGGCCCTGGGAGATGCAGTCCCTGGGCCGAAATACGGCCTGAGGAGGGGGCCAAGTACTCCCCTCCCCTAATAAAATTTGGTGGGCCCCGGGGAATAGGGTCCCCGGGGTCGAAATTGGCCTGGGGAGGGGGGTTGAATGCCCCCTCCCAGGTTGGCTTCCTTCGGGGCGGGTGGGGTGGGCGCTGCATGCAAGGGTTGGCTGCAGCCAGGCCTTATGGCCAACCCCCTGCTGCGTTCAGAATTTACACACACAAGACCATAGAAATTCAGCAGTCAGTTAGAATTATGTCCAGAAACTGTAACTCGTGCTCTAAGGTAACATGCACTGCTAATTACCCCACATATTACATCACTCAATACATATTCTATGACATCATAAATAATATGACAACAACATTTGCAGTGAAATTATTAAAGAGAATACTGTGCATGGCGGGGGCGGGAGTTATAGTAACCTTACGGCATGAGTTAACGTTTCCTGAAATAACTAACTATAACTGCTGAATTTCTATTGTTTTGTGTGTAAATTCTGAACCTAACTTTAATGTCCCTGTAACCCCACAGAGGCCCCGCCAGAGCCCAAAAACAAATTTTTTTTTGCGCAGGATTCGCCAATCCAGGGCATTAAAAAAAAAAAAGGGTCTCTTGCACTTGTTTTTTTCTTTTGCCCCCCAGGCAGGCCATAAACCTTGCCCATTTTGCCCCGGGGTCCCATCCCCCGGCCGATAAGCACAATAGGGAGGGGGGGCCACGCAGCCTCCTCCCAGGCCGATTTCGGCTCCGGGAACCCTATTCCCGGGGCCCGGCCGTGCACTGCACCGTCCCGGAGCTATCACCCAGGGCCAGGCTGAGCTACTCCCCGAGGTACCCACCCCCAAGACATAGCTGTTTCCCTGTCCGCACTGGCGCGCACAGGGAAACCTGTTTGCTCTCGCTTGGAGGGAGCAATTTAAAGCTCCAGCCAACCGTGAACAAAGAGTAAGTCTGCCCCCAGCGGGTTGGAGCAGGAAAAATGCTCCTGTATGCTGGGAGCGGACTTTTCATCCGTTTCCCTGCCCGCGGTGAAGCAGGCAGGGAAACAGATGAAAAATGACTTCTGCAAGCAGGAAGCAGCATTTTTTGCCACTCCATGTGTGTGTGGGCACAATGCCGGCTTCCGCTAGACGCGGTGAGCCGCTGGGACCGTGAGGGCCTTGGGGCTCCCCCCTGCGGCCCGCAACAAATAGGCACTGGGTGCCATGGATAGGGCCAGAGCAACCACCACTGACTGGCCGGGCCCTGGGTGATGAGGTTCCCATTGCCGAAATTGTTCTGGGAAGGGGGGGCCACGTGGCCCCCATACCCCTGCAGTAATTGGCCGGACCCTGGGAAATGGGGTCACCGGGGCCAGAATTCGGCCCGGGGAGGTTGCTGAGTGCCCCCTCCCCATTCACAAGAAGACCAGGTCCTGGTAGATGGGGTCCCTAGGGCTGTAAAGTGGCTCAGGGAGAGGGGCCATGTGCCCCCTCTCCCTTCGAAATATATGGCTGAGCCCTTGGAGATGCAGTCCCTGGGGCCGAAATACGGCCTGAGGAGGGGGCTAAGTACCCCCCTCCCCATATAAGATATGGTGAGCCCCCGGGGAGGGAGGTTGCATGCCCTCCTCCAAGGTTGGCTGCCTTTGGGGGGTTGGCTGCATGGAAGGGTTGGCTGCTGCCAGGCCCTAAGGCCAAACCCCCTGCTGTGTTAAAAAAAAACTTAGAAACTCACTGAAAGAACAAAGGTTACAGGGACGTTATAGTTAGGTTCAGAATTTACACACACAAGACCATAGAAATCAAGCAGTCACCCAACTAAAACGTCCCTGTAACCTTTGTTTTTTTGAGAGAGAGATAGAGAGAGAGTGTGTGTGTGTGTGTTATATGCTACAAGACATACACTGTTTTCAAAGGCAAGTAGACTGTCTTGTAGATTTACTTCTATTATTTGGGGAAACTGTATCCATTATCAATCCTGAACAACTTTTCTGAATATAAGTAACCATTCCATTCTTAGCAAATGTTAAAACAAAACAAAGCAAGGACACTGCTCAACAAAACATTATTTTACTGGGGTGAGGATAGAGTACTTGGGATACATACCAATTGGTGGTCCAGATGGCACCATGCACTTCTTTTCTGCTTTCACAGCAGGAGGTGCGTTCTGCAGTTTGGCAGTGGCCTGGTCAATGATCCACTGTATTGTGCCCTCATCAAGCCGCGGGAAAGGCCTCTGGTGTACACGCAAATGACAGCCTTCTGTGGGCTTCTGCACCTTGTGCATGCTCACTGCTGGATATGGATTTTCCTACAACAAGAAAATATGAGTGACACATTAAACCTGGACAGTGTGCCAGTCCTCATGTGTGGACTATGGGTCATTGCATTATCCTCCGACTCTCACCCAAGCTATGTTTTCCCTCATCTTGCGATATGTGGCAATCATAAATGTGTGGATTGTTTTCACTTCAAACCGTCAGTCCGCCTGTATGGGTCTGGAGATCCCAGTCTTTACGGCGAGGGGGTGTCCTCAGAAGCACTATAAAATATGGAAGAGGTGGGCGGAATACAGAGGGCTATGTTTGGAACCTCCTCCTCCTATCTCTGCCGTCGAGGAATTGCCGGGATGACTGTATTGTGCTGTGACATAGATGTTGATTATAATTGTTCTCAAAATGAATGGCTCGGACATATGTACCAAGACCTTTGGGTACTCTCTGTGATCTTAGTATGGCACTATTGTTTGTTGTTAAGAGTTATAGTCAAGTATGTTTACTATATGAACACTGGTATGATAACATTGAAAATGTTGAGATCATTAACGCTGTCAATTACTGTATATTATTGGTGTTCTTCGTGACACCACACCTGTGCCGGCTGTCAACAATAAAATTACGTTGTGAAAAAGAAAACTGTCAGTCCACCAAACAGACAACACCTTTCATGCTATTGTACACACTTGGAAAAACATTCTTTGATCACAATTAAAGATGTAATCACCTTTGCACTAACCCAGCAGGCTATTGGTACTCTAAAATAGTTGATAACTTGAGGAAGTAGGTTTAGCCTCAACATTTTGTTATAACATCTTAAGTCATCTACTTTGTTTGGAGAGGTGAATATGCCAGGGCCCTTTTGGTTAAACATAGTTTGTAAAACACTTGTATTTTACAATCAACAAATCACTATGGAAACACCTGGAGATAATAGTATTGTACATATTTCTGTCCTCTTTGCATCCTTGCTCAAGCCCTTTGTATTTGATGAACATATTCACCTATCCTTCTCCCTTCATGTTCTGTATGTCGATACACAGCCCCCCAATTAGTAAGTAAACTGCTGTTCACAGGCTTGTCATTCTGGACAATGCAGTTTACAACCCTAGAACTGGGCATACTTCAATTTATGCTGCCTGGAAGTTTGCAGGATGCTGAACACTCCTTACAGCTCTTAGCTTGCACACAACTCCTGAAACTGTGAAGGCTGCTGTTCACTCCTTCCACCTCTTATGTATAATACACTATCACTTCCACTTCCAACCTCTATAGTGCATGCCGCAATTTAATCCTCTCTGCATTTTGTATGCTGTTGCTCAACACTTGGCACTGGCAGTTCGGTCTGGACTGTTCCCATGAGGCACAGGGTCAAGACTGATTTGTATATAGCTGTGTCTGAACTGGGGTGGCAAAGTGAGCTAAAGAATGATGGATTCAACCCAGATCTGTGACTGGGGGTGAGTGTTTGAAAAGTTTCAGCACTCCGTCCATCATCTCCTTGTGTTTGCGTTGCTCAACACTCCTCATTGTGATGATCCTTAAAGTGCTGAAACTCGGTGCGCTGCAGGTCACATCCCCTGGCCACGTGCATTTTTCAGGTCTATCCCTCCCACTGGGGTCTTAGAACTTCACACTCTCCAGTTCTGCATATGCTGATGATTAGATTACACATCTCATAACAGAATGCATTCCTGGGCAAAGTTCCAAGTGATGTGCGACTTGCTTCAAACAATCTCCTAGAGTTATTGTGAGGAAATGGGGTGTATTATATGGTGTGGTTGTGGAACCTCACCGTGTAATTCACTTATCAACCCCTTTAGGATCAATAGGTTTCGTTTGTGAAATCCTTAGCTCAACCCTGGGTAGCTGTGGCTCAGAGCAGTCAGGCGTACACAAAGGAACAAGTGTTAAGCATTTAAACAGCATCAAAACAGTTGAAGAATAAATACAAGAGACACTCAAGAAATCCAACACCAATATATAAAAATATGTATTTTAGACACCACAACGAAAAAGATCCACGCGGCGGATCCAGATATACAGCAATTACAAGGTATAGTAAATATGCCCTTTTCCCCCTTAACCGCAAACAAGCATTAGCAAATTCAATGAATATGACAAACTTTTTCTGGGAAAACGTCATTATCAATGTGGTTACTTTTGAATTACTTTAGGCGACCAGCTATGGCAGCGAGCCAGTCAGGGGAACCAGCAAGGTCCTCAGAAGCAGTTACCTCAGAGAGATGCAGTCTTCAATAAGTTCTAGGCACTTATCTCTTTGCTATAGGTTCCTACAGAAGTGGTCCTGATGCAAGGGATACAGGATGCTGAAGATGCTCAAGGATACAGTGGATGTGATGCAGAGGACTGGGTCGGGGGCCTTTCAGCAAATCCTCCTATGTCCATGAACTTGGTGAGGTGATTCTGGCTATAGGGGTCGATGTACCTCTCAGTCCTCTCAGTCCTTGTATAAGTCCAGACACCAATGGGCTACCAGTCACCCTGTATTGTATTTACAACCAAATCCTTTCCTGGGAGATAACACATCTTCTGGGCGACCAAGCTGCACTCTGACAACTCTCCCACGTCCAGCAGACTTGAGTGCAACTTTGAGAATGTGGTTCTGGTCTCTGGTGCTGCACGGTGGCGAGTGGCGGCTATGTGAAGATCTAGGCTACCAACTTGCCCCAGTAGGCTTCTTCAGCTGTTGTACCCCTTTGCTGCGAAACGGAGGTCAGCTAGCTGACCCTTGGAGTATCTTGCTTTGGCTGGGCTCGGAAGAGATTATCAGGACACAGCAGGCACAGTCTCATCTCCTTTGCTAGCCACCAGGTTCAGTACGTGCAGTCCATACTGGTGCAGCCTCTCTTTGCAGGTTTCTCAGTACAGCAGGGCAAACCTTCGTTCCTCTTCTTCTGTCCGTTGAGATCTGAGTTCTGGGTGCAAGGGGTGCCCTTTATATGCTCAGAAAATGCCCTCAAAGTAAGATGTGGTTGGTGGACAATGGGTTACCAAGTTCCCTGCCTCCTGAAGACCACTTCCTGCGGTGTGGCATGATCTATCCCAAGATGCACCATTCTTCCCACTTCCAACATGGCAGAATGCCTCTCTTGACGTACAGAGCTCCCTAGCCCAACCCAGAGGTGTGGCTACCATGGGAACTACACACCCCTAGAAAAAGGGTATGACACTGGTTTCCCCTCTCCTTCCTGAGTGGCTGCTTTTCTACCTAAAAAATTGGGCAGTCCCTTTGCCAAGTGTTTCTCATTTGTTCTTCAAATGCGGATTCACCTTTGCAGCTTGCCTTTTGAACAAACACTGGTGTGGCTTCCAGCCAGGGAGAGGTAACAGCTCTAGCTTGCAGAGTCTGGTATTGTCTTCTTTCCTAGAAATCTTTTGCACGTTTCCCAAGCAGGGCAGAAAGCTGTCTCAGGAACAGACACCATGTGTAATTGTTTTGAGAACCTGGACCTTCCTACATTCAGCATAACTGTACAACTGTGCCGGCAAAATGCTTTTTTACCTTTTATTCCCACAGAAACTAAGAACGGTGCCCTCTAAAACTAGCATCAGGTGTTCAGATTCTAGCCGATCACTGGATTTCCACCCTGGTGTCAGTGTGCACATCAGGAGCCTACCTTGATATCTAGCTATAGCTCTGCAACAATCTCAAACTATCATGCCCAGACAGAACAACTGATGGCCATTCTCTTTGCAGTGACATTTATTTTATTGAATTTACAGATGATTTTTCTTCAAAGCATTTTACATATAATCCATTTAAAAGAGTGATGACATTATGAGAAAAAAGTAGTATGTGACTAAAGTATTTTAAAAAAAAGGCATTTGTGTTTTTGACGATGTACAGTGCTTAGATTCATGACACTGACTGAAAAATCCTACATTTCAAGCTGCTTATATGTATCTCCTTAGCTTGACTCACTGCATTTAAAAAGAAGGCTACGCCAATTGCACAATACCTTGTGCAAGTTGCAAGCGTCAGGAAATTTGATCTTTGACAAAGATAATGTAATGAACGTCCCTAAAAAAATGAAAACAAAGAATATCACAATACAAAACCCCTTTTTGAATTTACATTTTTCAATAAAAATGATTTAAAGAGAAGAGGACAGTACTTTTCTAGCTTTTCCAGCAGAACCTATTCAGTGTGAAACAGAAGGATAAAAAAAGCTATAAATTTCAAGACCACGAATCAAGAGACAAGGACTAGAACAAAGAAGCCACTTTGTTCCCTTGCACCCATCAGACATTTGTTACTTGATAGGAAATGTAAGACGTGGCATCGGCTGGGGATGACCATGTTCACATAGCTTTAGTGAACACTCAGAGGTACTTTCATATTAACAGTTCTATATCAATCGTCAATAATGTATGTGAAAAACAAGTTAATTACTATCTGTAACGCTTTATCCTGTTACAGACTATCTAACCACAGATTCCTATCCTGGGAATATTCCTAAGCAGTCAGACTGGATCCAGAAAATCTTGGTCAGTGCCTTTGGGTACCACTAGGTGGTATCGATCAGCCCTACGTTGGTGTCCCACGTGTCGGAAGTGATGTAGTGGTGCCTTTATGAGCACCACACCAGCGCAGTGACATCAGTATATTTCACAACTATTTCAGCACCAAAAATGCAGAGCCAAAAACACAGAGCTACTAAAAAACCAATGTTTGATCAGTGTGCAGTGTCTAATTCGATCTGTAGGGTGAAGAGCCCATTTCGAAGAACGGGAGGATGGGAGAGTCGGTTTGGAATCTGCTGTTAGATAGAAGCTCTACCAGAAAAAGCGTTACAAAAGGTAAATGACTTGTTTTTCTGATAGAGACTTCTAACCGTAGATTCCTCACCTTAGAATAAATGGACAAGTTAATACCTTCGGTAATGCCTTATCTGGTAGAGACCTGATCTAGCCGCAGATTCCTTAGCCTTGAATTTCCCAGGCGTCAGACTGGATCCGGAAGATTTTCTTCGAGCAATACCCCTCCACGTCAGTAGAAGGCGTCGGTCGGCTTTGCGTGGTGTCGTCAGCACTGGAAGTGACGTCTGCGTAACCTATATAGGCACCACCTTGGTACGCTGACGCAAGTCACTTTTCACAACTTTCCATGCCAGAAATGCGGAGCCATGAACAGTACTGACAATGGTGTGTTTTTAACAAACTAGTGTCATGAAAGGGAACTGCCCTGACCTTAGGAATCTGTCTGCAACATGGGAAGTATGGATGGGTAACAAATCTGCAGTTCAATCATGTTTCTACCAGATAAGGCGTTGCCAAAGGTAAGTTTGTCCATCTGATAGACATCTAGCCGCAGATTCCTCACCTTCAATCAATCAATCAGGGTTCTTATAGAGCGCAGCTAATCATCCGTTAGGGTCTTAGGGCTATGGGGGTGGGTTCTGCAGTTCAGTCAAAGAGCCAGTTCAGTCGAAGAGCCAGGTCTTGAGGTCCTTACTGAATTGAGGCAGTGAGGGTGACTACCTGAGATCTAGAGGAATAGAGTTCCAGGTCTTTGCGGCGAGGAAGGAGAAGCAGGCGGAGCGTGTGAAAGCAGGAGGATGAGCGGCATTGATTTGGCGGATTCATTGAGAGCGAGGAGTCAAGGATGATGCTGAGGTTACGTGCGTGGTTGGTGGGTGTGGAGGGGCTCCGAGGGCTGCCGGCCACCTGGAGTTGTTCCAGGCAGAGGAGGTGGTTCCCAGGATGATGACTTCGGTTTTCTCGGAGTTCAGTTTGAGGCAGCTCTCCTTCACCCAGGTAGTGACTGCCTTCATCCCATTGTAGAAGTTGTTCTTTGTGGCTGTAGTCGGCGTAGGAGACAATGTTAAGTCAGTGGTTTCGGACGATGGCTGCCAGTGGGGCTGCTTCTAAAGGGTCCAGCGACCCCTCCAAATCTTCTCCCACTCCTAACACTTCAGAATAAGGCTCAGACGCGGTACAGGCTCCAGGTCGTTGGGGGTCAGAATTGGGTTGACGTTGCCAGTGGGCGCAGATGGCGTTGGGAGCATCAGCATCGGGGCCAGCGTCTGGGAAGGTCGCAGTGGCACGACCAACGCCGGTCCAGATCCATGGGGGAACATTGGCGCCAGAGCCATCGGCGTGGAACCCGATGGAGCACCCTGTGAGATCAGGCTGTCCAAAAACTAGGCCATGGCCTCATAAAATTCTCTTAGATGGGCGGGGGTCGCACCGGCTCCCAGAAAATCAAGAAAGCACGGAGCCGACCTAGGCGCAGGTTCCGTAGAACGAGGCCTTGAACACCAAGGCTCCTCCGTCGCGTAGGCCGATGGACGGGGAGAAGTCGAAGCACTCTTCAACTTCTTGTGCTTCTTGCGCCTCTTACCTGAATGTCCCAATGATTTTGAATGAGACAAAGCAGACTTGGGACTCATGGAGTGGTGCCAGGACCTTCCTCTCGACCGGAAAGGTGACCTCTGAGGAGTCAACCGATGAGGTATTGCATGCCAGGCCGCAAGCAGATTTAGGGACCTCTCCGTCAAAGCCTTCGGAGCCATGGACTGGCAGTCGAAGCACAACTTCAAGTTGAGGTCGCGCTCCAGACGACGGAGGCAAATCAAATGTGGGTCAGTCACAGACATGGCACGGTGACAGGCACCGCACGGTTTGAATCCTGAAGTCTTTCTAGACATGGTATACCAACAAACCAAAAAAAGGTGTCGAGAAAATGTTGAAAAATTCGGTCAAAAAGTGACAGAGGGAAGCTTTCTTCACAGACCAGCGCTTAACTGGCGCAGAAAGAAAAGGACTGACGTCAGCACACTGAAATGGCACCTATATAGGTGATGCAGACATCACTTTCGACACCTGGGAAATTCAAAGGTAAGGAATCTGCTGCTAGATGTCTCTATCAGATACCCAAGCAATATCACCAGGGAGGTGGGCCCACAAACTGTCTCAAACCATAAAATCCTGGAGGACTGAGGCGTGTTTTCAACAGACCTGACTGTCCAAGCAGTAGTGCTTCATGAACGTGTGGCATAACGCCCACATAATGGGTTGGCAGATGACCAGGACAGGAACCCTGTGTGCCAACGCAAAAGTAGCGGCCTTGGCTTTGGTGGAATGGGCCAGCAAGTCTTCAGGAGGCTGCTTCTTAACTAATGCGTAGCAGATCTTAATGTAGAGTACAATCCATCGAGAGATAGTCCGCTTCTGCACATCCGTACCCTTTCTCGCTCCAGTGAACCCGATGAAGAGCTGATCGTCCATCTGATGGTCTTTGGTGCGATCAATGTAGAATGAAAATGCTCTCTTCATGTTCATACAAAAGGGGATGATGGACGGAACGTTTGAGCCAATCAAACACTCACCCCCAGTCAACTGATCTGGGTTTAATCCATCATCATTCTTTAGCTCACTCCACCACCCCAGTTCAGACATGGCCATATGCAAATCAGTCTGACCCTGTGCCTCATGGGAACAGTCCAGCCCGAACTGCCAAGCCATGTCTTCCCTGGACCGGAAACAAGCATCCTAGGACCGGTTTCTGGCATTTCAGCCGTCATCAGCTTGGCAGTTCGGGCTGGACTGTTCCCATGAGGCACAGGGTCAGACTGATTTGCATATGGCCATGTCTGAACTGATGATGGATTAAACCCAGATCAGTTGACTGTGTTTGATTGGCTCAAGCGTTCCGTCCATCATCTCCTTTTGTATCGCTTTGTTCGCCCTAAATTGGCGGGGGTATGCCCAGACGTGGGTCCCTTGCTCACTTTGCCACTGGATTCAAGCAAGCCTGGCTGATGACGGCTGGAATGCCAGAAACCGGTCCTAGGATGCTTGTTTCCGGTCCAGGGAAGACATGGCTTGGCAGTTCGGGCTGGACTGTTCCCATAAGGCACAGGGTCAGACTGATTTGCATATGGCCATGTCTGAACTGGGGTGGTGGAGTGAGCTAAAGAATGATGATGGATTAAACCCAGATCAGTTGACTGGGGGTGAGTGTTTGATTGGCTCAAGCGTTCCGTCCATCATCTCCTTTTGTATCGCTCTTCATGTTCAGGCAATGGAGTCTTGATGGTCAAAAGCCGCAGAAAACAGCAGTGTAGGCTCAGGAGCACATAAGGAACATGAGGACCAGATAAAGGTCCCATTGGGGCATCACAAAAGGGGTAGTAGAGAACAAGCGTTGCAAACCTTTCAGAAAATGGTACACAAAATGTGAGTTGAACAGGGAGGGTTGACCCAGCAGCTGCAGGAAAGTCGAACTGGCAGAAAAGTAGCCCTTAACCATGCCCAGGGCATGAACCTGCTAGGCTAGAGACAAGACGAACAAGTTACTTACCTTCGGAAACGATATATCTGTAAGAGATAGATTAGTTATAGATTCCTTACCTTTTGAATTACCCCCAGGCGTCAGACTGGATCCGGAGAATTTTTTCATCCGCAGTACCCCTGCGCGTCGAAAGGTGGCGTCGGCCGTTCCGCGTTCGTCGTTGGCATCGTGGTCGCCGGGATGACGTTGCAGTAACTACTTAGACACCGCCCTCGCGCGCTGTCAGTTCTTTTACACGACATTCCACGCCAGAAGCACAGAGCCATGCAAGACACTGACCACTGGTGCACAAAACTAGGGCCCTGAAAGGGATTCCCTGACCCTAGCAGTCAGTTCGCAGAACGGGGAGGATGGGTGGGGCGGTAAGGAATTTATAACTAATCTATGTCTCTTACAGATGTATCGTTACTGAAGGTAAGTAACTTGTTCATCTGAAAGAGACAGTTATAGATTCCTTACCTTTTGAATAGATTCCCCAGCAATACCAACCCCAGAGGTGGGTCTGAGAACCAAGTTCACACCAGAAAGTCCTGGAGAACAGAACGGCCAAAGAAGCCGTCTCTCTGGACTTGGCTGTCCAGGCAGTAGTGTTTTGTGAACGTGTGCAGAGATGCCCCCGTAGCTGCCTGACAGATGTCATTGAGGGGGACTCCCCATCCCAAAGCAGTGGTAGCTGCCATCACCCTGGAGGAATGGGCGTGCAATCCCACTGGAGGCTCCTTCTTTGCCAAAGAGTAGCAAGCTTTGATGCACAAAACGACCCACCTGGAGATGGTCCGTTTGTGCACGGCCCGATCTTTTTTGGCACCCACGTAGCCAACAAAGAGCTGATCATCCATCCGGAATTGCTTGGTGCGATCCAAATAAAAGGAAAGCGCACGTTTTGAATCCAGACGGTGGAGCCTCTCTTCCTCCTTAGAAGGATGCAGAGGCGGAAAGAAGGTGGGCAAAGTGATGGTTTGACCAATGTGGAAAGAAGTAACCACTTTAGGAAGAAAAGAGGGTGGAGTTCGAAGGACAACCTTGTCCGGATGTTTCGAAGAAAGAGCCTGGAGCTCGCTCACTCTGCGAGCAGAAGTGATGGCAACCAGAAAAGAAGTCTTTAAAGTGAGAAGTCTGAGAGGACAGTTATGGAGCGGCTCAAAGGGACTGCACATAAGAAAAGTAAGAACCAAGTTCAAGTCCCACTGAGGCATTACGAAGGGAACAGGAGAAAAAAGATGAGTAATGCACTTAAGAAAGCAATTTACAACAGGGGACTTGAAAAGAGAAGGCTGATCAGGAAGCCTAAGAAAGGCTGAAATGGCCGATACATAGCCCTTAAGAGTGCCCAGAGCAGAGCCCGGCTGGGCCAAAGAAAGGAAGAACAAGAGAACCTCAGAAAGAGGGGCAGAAAGGGGATCCACAGCCTTTGCTGCGCACCATGCCACAAATTTGTTCCATCTGCAGGCGTATACCGTTTTAGTGGAGGGACGCCTGGCTGCCAAGGTAACATCACAGACTTCGGGAGGAAGGTCGAAGACTGTCAACTGTCGCCGCTCAATCTCCACGCAAAGAGGTGGAGACTGGACAGGTTCGGGTGGAGGACCGTCCCCTGCTGCTGCTGCGACAGAAGATCCTCCCGAAGAGGCAGTCTGATCGGAGGATCGATGGCCATGTGTAATAGCTCGGGGTACCAGACTCTTCGTGCTCAGTCCGGAGCCACAAGAATGACTTGGGCCCGGTCGAGCTTGATCTTCTTCAGCACTCTGAGCAGAAGTGGTATAGGCGGAAAGGCATATAGAAGGCCGCAACTCCACTTGCGACGAAAAGCGTTGCCTAGAGAGTGCCGCCTTGGAAATTACAACGCGCAGAATTGCTGACATTGCGCGTTCTCTTCGGTGGCGAATAGATCTAACCAAGGCTCTCCCCACTGCCGAAAGAGACCTTGCACCACCTCCGAGTGAAGACGCCATTCGTGATCCATCATGCATCTGTGGCTGAGTTCGTCCTCCCTGGCGTTCAGTGAACCTGCCAGGTGTTGAACCACCAGGGAAATGCCCTGATGTTCCAGCCATGTCCAGAGACAGAGAGCCTCTTGACATAGGGTCCACGACCCCACCCTGCCCTGTTTGTTGCAGTACCACATGGCGGTGGTGTTGTCCATGAACACCTGCACAACTCTTCCCCGGACAGAGGGAAGGAATGCTTTCAGGGCAAGACCGATCGCCCGGAGCTCTAGAAGGTTGATGTGGAGCCCGGACTCTGCTGGAGACCAGAGGCCTCCGATCTCCACCTCTCCCATGTGGCCGCCCCACCCCAGAAGTGATGCATCCGTTACCACTGTGAACTCCGGTTGGGAAAGGGAGAGGGATCTGCCGTTGACCCAATCCTGGTTCGTTAGCCACCACTGCAATTGTCGTGCAGTGCCCTCGAGATCTGAACGCAATCGGACAGATTCCCCTGATGTTGTGCCCACTGGAAATTCAGGTCCCACTGCTAACCCCGCATATGCCACCTGGCATAATCTACCAGCAGGATGCAGGAGGCCATGAGGCCCAGTATCCTCAGGGTCATTCTGACCGAAACCCAGAGTATAGGCTAAAAGATTTGAATCATAGCCCGAATATCCCGGATTCGCTGCTCGGGAGGATAAACCTGAAACTGTGTCGTGTCCAGAACCGCTCCGATGAAAAGGAGCTTCTGAGAGGGAGTCAGGTGTGACTTCGGCACGTGGATAGTGAACCCCAGCGAATGCAGGAGGTCCGCAGTAGTCTGGAGGTGGGAGACAACTGCCTGGGGCGAGCCCACCTTCAACAGCCAATGGTCGAGATAGGGGAAGACTGGAACCTCTGATCTGCGCAGATGAGCTTTGACCACCGCCATCGCTTTCGTGAACACCCGAGGGGCGCTGGTAAGGCCAAAGGGGAGCACGGTAAACTGAAAGTGCTCGTGGCCTACCTTGGACCGCAGGTAACGCCGGAGGGCCGGCAGGAGGGGAATGTGAAAGTAAGCGTCCTGCAAGTCCAGCGCTACCATCCAGTCTCCAGGGTCGAGAGCAGACAGGACCTGAGCTAGCGTCAACATTTTGAACTTCTCCTTCCGAAGGAAGCGGTTGACGTTCCTGAGATCCAAGATAGGACGCAGGCCTGTGTCCTTCTTGGGCACCAGAAAGTAGTGGGAATAGCAACCACGAACTACTTCTGGGGCAGGAACTCGCTCGATGGCACCCTTGGCCAAGAGAGCCGTAACTTCCTGTTGGAGAAGGGCCAGATGATCCTCCGACATGCGATGGTACTGAGGTGGCATTGCTGGGGGGTGGGGGGGTAGTCTCGAAGGGCAGGGAGTAGCCCCTTCGGACTATCTGCAAAACCCACCTGTCCGACGTGATGGTGAGCCAGTGGGGGAGGTGATGGCGAATCCTGCCGCCCACTGGCGATCAGTGGCCCTGAAAGGTCGGACTAGGAGGGTTTGGAGGCTGCTGCAGAGGGGCCACTGGTGGACTGACCTACTCGCTGGTCCCCAGACCCACAACGGTGGGTCCCACGTTCCCGGCCGCACAGAGGCTGAACAGCTTGCGCCGGCCTGTGGCTCTGGGTGGAACGTGGCAGGGCACCCCTTCCGTAGCCACGAAAGGGGCGAAAAGCAGACTGCGCAGGGCGGGTGTTGGAGAGGCCCAAGGACTTGGCGGAAGCCCGAGAGTCCTTGAAGCGCTCTAGCACGTTGTCTGCTTTGTCGCCGAAGAGGCGACGGCCATCAAAGGGCATGTCCATCAGGGTAGGCTGGACATCCCTGGAAAAGCCAGTCGACCTCAGCCAGGCGTAGCGTTGAATGGCTACCGACATGGAAATCGTTCTGCCTAGCGAGTCGGCGGTGTCCAGTCCAATTCGTATGGTAAACTTGGCTGCGTCTCTCCCCTCGGCGACTGCACGGGAGAGCACGGCCCGGGCCTCCTCTGAGCACTGGGGCAGCACCTGCGCTACCGTATCCCACACGGAGTGGGTGTAACGGCCCAACAGACACGCAGTCCCAAGCTGGAGCAAGAAAACATCTTCTTCCCAAGATGGTCCATCTTTTTGGATTCCCTATCAGGTGGAGCGTTAGGGAATGCGGCTTTGGACGTCGAGGCTTGGACCACCAAGCTCTCAGGGGTAGGATGTTGGCAGAGGAAAGTGGAGTCGGGCAATCATCCTATCCACAGGAGCCCCTGTGTTGGGCCTGGACCAGGTGCCCAAAAGGATGTCAGTTAGGGCTTCATTGAACAGCAGCAGGGGCTCCGAAGAGCTCGCTGCCGGTTGAAGCACCTCCTTCAGGAGGTTAGTCCTGACTGCCACAGTAGGTAGCTCGAGGTTGAGAGCCTCGGCCGCCCTACGCAACACCACTGCGTAAGACGCTCCCTCCTCCGTAGCCACGGTAGGAGGAGACAACATACCAAGGTCTGGGGAGGTATCCAGACCACTGGCTTCCCCCAACTCCTCTCTCCAGTCCGGATCTTCCAACTGGTCAGTTAAAGGGTCTCCAGACCCCTCCCAGTCCTCCTCACCCTCCTCTGGTTACCAATCTGGCCTGAGAGGAACACCAAGGTAGAACAGGGGTACAAAAGTTCCCATTGGCGCCGGATCCGGCGTTGGTCGACATCGGTCCGGCTCCATGTCCAAGTCAGGGTGGAGGCCGGGGTCGACGCAGGTTGGGGTCACAACCGGCGTCGGCTGCAGACGTGGTGCCGGTAGAATCGGCGCCGGGGGAAATATTGTCAGGTCGACTGGCGCTGATCCGGATCCAGGCCTGGATCCAAGGGAACCCTGCGGTGCTGAGGCCGAAGCCGCCGGTGTCGAAGGCCCAGGGCCCCCAGCCGAGTCCGCGGGGCCCGAAGGCGCGCCAGCGAAGTCGGACTGCCCAAAGATGGCATGCATCGCTTCGTAAAAGCTTTGAAGCTGGGCAGGGGTCGCTCCGGGTCCCAGAAAGGGAGGGAAACTCGGAGCCAACCCTTCGGGCTCCGCACGCAGAGCCGCGGGAGGGGCATCACCCGCATCCCTCGTTGCGTCGGACGACGGACTGGGAGGAGTCGAAGAGCGACGATGCTTCTTCGACTTCTTCTTGTGCTTCGACGTACCTGAGGAGCGCAAAGACTTTGAAGAAGACTGGTGGTGGTAGCTCCGCGACCGGTCACTATACCTCCCACGCGACTGGGATTTCGAACGGCACGGAGCGGACTGCCGCGTCTCGAGAAGCTTTCGGGACCACTCCCGCAAAGACTTCGGATTCATGGTCCGGCAGTCGGAGCACGACTTGGGATCGTGGTCGCGCTCCAGGCAAAACAGGCACACGCGGTGCGGATCCGTCACCGACATCAGCCGGCTGCAGGAGCCGCAAGCCTTGAAACCGGGCATCCCTAAGTGCACCAGGAGTCGAAGACTCAAAAACGGTGACTACAAAAGTCGCAAAAGATCAGTCAAAAAGTGACTGGAGGTACCGCTCTCTCCGAATCTACACTGGCTGGCGCGGAAAAAGAAATAACGGACGTCAGCACGTGAGGGCGGCGTCTTAAGTAGCTACCGTGATGTCATCCCGGCGACCACGACACCAACGACGAATGCGGAGACGACCGACGCCACCTTTTGACGCGCAGGGGTACTGCTGCCGAAAAAATTCTCCGGATCCAGTCTGACGCCTGGGGGTAATTCAAAAGGTAAGGAATCTATAACTAATTGTCTCTTTCAGATAAGCAGCTTCACCTCCGACAATGGAGCAAAAGGGGGTACACCTGGCATGAGGAACACCAAGCCACAAATGTATCCCAACGGCAGGTGCATACAGTCTTAGAAGAGGGACGCCCGGCTGCCAGGATCACAGATCTCAAGACGAAGATTGAAAGCTCTCAACTGTCGCTGCTTTATTTCCATGGAGTGTGTGCAGGTTTTGGTGCAAGACCTTGCCCTGTTTCTGCAACAGGAGAACCCCCGATGGGGCATCCAGATCAGAGGACCGATGCTCACGCTCAGGAGGTTGGGATGCAACACCCTGTGTGCCCAATACAGAGTCAAAAGATTGACTTGGGCTTGGTATGTCCTGATCTTCTTGAGAATTGAGGGAAGGAGTGGTATGACGGAAAGGTATATAGGAGTATTGAATTCCACTCTAGACTAAATGCGTATCCGAGTGAGAACCGCTTTGGGAACCCCAACGCATAGAAGGGCTGATGGCAGAGACAAACAGATCGAGCCAAGGTTCTCCAAAGACGCAGAAGAGACCTTGTGCTACCTCTGGATGTAGTCACCATACGTGAGCAACAAGGCATCAACAGTTGAGTTTGTCCGCCATGACGTTTAGTGAACCTGCCAGGAGCTGCACAATCAGGTAGATGTCCTGGCACTTCAGCCAAGTCCAGAGGCGCAGAGCCTCCTGGCACAGAGTCCACAAGGAAGGAAGGCTTTTAATGCAATACGAACTGCCCTTGGATCCAGAGGGTTGATGTGGAGCTGGGACTCCGCTGGAGACAAGAAACCTCTAATTTCCACCTTCCCAGGTGGCTGCCTCAACCCTTCTTGCACTTCAACACAGAGCAACTGTGTGCTACCACTGTGGGTGGGGGCAACAAGGAGGCCCCAAGGCGCACCTCCCTGTTCTTGTACAGGAGTCAGCAACACTCTTCTGTTTGCACCACAAACGGGAGCCAGCACTACCTGTTTTAGCTCTCATCTGCAGGCGGAAGCAACTGGATTCTCTCCTACCCGTGGGCAGAAGGTAGTGTGCATAGGGGGGCAGTATGTTTAGTCTTGGACTCATATTTTGTCCTTGGAGTTTGGGTCCCCGGGATATCCCTGCTTGCGTCGGGTCCTGGGGATGGAGTCCTTGGGTCCACAAATTGGCTTCTGGAGGAGGCCACGCATGGCCTCTGCTAATAAAAAAAGTAATTAAGAACGTGCCTACCCCAAGCTCTCTCTGAGGGAATTTCAAGGAAAGTTGGTGAAACTCTGCTCGGTCTCCCAGGAGACTAAGCTTTAGATTCTGATATCTTGAGCCCTACTGGGCCAGTTTCCACAATTTTGAGTTTTGCTCCTGGTGGCCAGCCCGAGCAAGCTTCCAGGCCTTTAAAGGGGTGCTTTTCATGGGAAGATACATTTTTACTGCTCCCTGTGCGAAACCTGTCCCATGCCTGGGCTCCTGGTACTCTCTCCTGCTTGGAGGACAAATTCTACAGCCAGCAGAACAACATGCATGCCAGTCCCCAGAGCCTCCTAGCTTCGTGCAGAGCACCTGTGTGTCAGTGGAATCAAGTGCCAGTCCACAGAATGCACAGGAAACCCTCAAGGGCCCACCAACTGTACCTCAGGGGCCTTAAGGGGGCCAGCAACAACAGTCCTGGAAATACCTATCCAAGACCTGGGAGTCAGCTGGAGTCAACATTCCAAATTCATCCTTACAGGGTATCTGGTACTTTTTGTTCCAGCTGAGCATTCTTTTGTCATTCTCAGGTCCAGTGTCTTATTATCTGTCTCTCCCTGGTGCATGGGTTTTTAAGTGGGAGTGGAAAGTTCTATAAGCCAGGCACCCCTTGCCAATTCTAGGGTGATGATTAATCATTTCACCCTGTCCCAACCCTCTTGAACAACATTCTGGAACAAGCCAGTATACCAACTTTGAGTTGTCTCTCGAAAGAGCTTCCCTGAGAGCCTCCGCTCTGCCCCTAGCTGACACAGCTGCCTGATCCCTTCTCACCAAAGCTTCAAACACAAGCTCCAAAGTTCTGACCCTTCACCTTTGTTTCTGTGGGCCTGGGCTTGTGCAGCGTGACAAGCTAATTGATAGATCCGTCCAGGTAGGTCGCTCCCCCACCACACAGCTCCGCCTGTGTTGTCTGCCCGCTGCTTCTGCAGGTAAGATCGCCCTCCGCTTGTGGCCCCGGTGCCCGTATTTTCTGCTTGTCTCCCCATTTTCCTTTCTGTGCCCCTCGCTGCCCCATTGTCATTGTGCCCGTGATTTTGTCTGCTTGTCTCCCCATTTTCCTTTCTGTGCCCCTCGCTGCCCCATTGTCGTTGTGCCCGTGATTTTGTCTGCTTTTCTCCCCTTTTTCCTTCTGTGCCCCTCGCTGCCCCATTGTCGTTGTGCCCGTGATTTTGTCTGCCTTTCTCCCCTTTTTCCTTCTGTGCCCCTCGCTGCCCCATTGTCGTGCCCGTGATTTTGTCTGCCTTTCTCCCCTTTTTCCTTCTGTGCCCCTCGCTGCCCCATTGTCGTTGTGCCCGTGATTTTGTCTGCTTTTCTCCCCTTTTTCCTTCTGTGCCCCTCGCTGCCCCATTGTCGTTGTGCCCGTGATTTTGTCTGCCTTTCTCCCCTTTTTCCTTCTGTGCCCCTCGCTGCCCCATTGTCGTTGTGCCCGTGATTTTGTCTGCCTTTCTCCCCTTTTTCCTTCTGTGCCCCTCGCTGCCCCATTGTCGTTGTGCCCGTGATTTTGTCTGCTTTTCTCCCCTTTTTTCCTTCTGTGCCCCTCGCTGCCCCATTGTCGTTGTGCCCGTGATTTTGTCTGCCTTTCTCCCCTTTTTCCTTCTGTGCCCCTCGCTGCCCCATTGTCGTTGTGCCCGTGATTTTGTCTGCTTTTCTCCCCTTTTTCCTTCTGTGCCCCTCGCTGCCCCATTGTCGTTGTGCCCGTGATTTTGTCTGCCTTTCTCCCCTTTTTCCTTCTGTGCCCCTCGCTGCCCCATTGTCGTTGTGCCCGTGATTTTGTCTGCCTTTCTCCCCTTTTTCCTTCTGTGCCCCTCGCTGCCCCATTGTCGTTGTGCCCGTGATTTTGTCTGCTTTTCTCCCCTTTTTCCTTCTGTGCCCCTCGCTGCCCCATTGTCGTTGTGCCCGTGATTTTGTCTGCCTTTCTCCCCTTTTTCCTTCTGTGCCCTCGCTGCCCCATTGTCGTTGTGCCCGTGATTTTGTCTGCCTTTCTCCCCTTTTTCCTTCTGTGCCCCTCGCTGCCCCATTGTCGTTGTGCCCGTGATTTTGTCTGCCTTTCTCCCCTTTTTCCTTCTGTGCCCCTCGCTGCCCCATTGTCGTTGTGCCCGTGATTTTGTCTGCCTTTCTCCCCTTTTTCCTTCTGTGCCCCTCGCTGCCCCATTGTCGTTGTGCCCGTGATTTTGTCTGCCTTTCTCCCCTTTTTCCTTCTGTGCCCCTCGCTGCCCCATTGTCGTTGTGCCCGTGATTTTGTCTGCCTTTCCCCCATTTCCTTTCTGTGCCCCCGCTGCCTCTCGCCATTCCCGCCGCTGCGTCCCTGCGGCCCCGCCCCGACTGCCCATTCGCTGCCCCTGCCTCCCGCCTCCCAGCTGCTCCTCCTCCCACCTCCCCATAAATGGCGGCCGCTGCGCGGTGAGGAGAGCGACCCTTGACCTTGCCAGGTAGGTCGCTCCCCACCACACAGCTCCGCCTGTGTTGTCTGCCCGCTGCTTCTGCAGGTAAGATCGCCCTCCGCTTGTGGCCCCGGTGCCCGTATTTTCTGCTTGTCTCCCCATTTTCCTTTCTGTGCCCCTCGCTGCCCCATTGTCATTGTGCCCGTGATTTTGTCTGCTTGTCTCCCCATTTTCCTTTCTGTGCCCCTCGCTGCCCCATTGTCGTTGTGCCCGTGATTTTGTCTGCTTTTCTCCCCTTTTTCCTTCTGTGCCCCTCGCTGCCCCATTGTCGTTGTGCCCGTGATTTTGTCTGCCTTTCTCCCCTTTTTCCTTCTGTGCCCCTCGCTGCCCCATTGTCGTTGTGCCCGTGATTTTGTCTGCCTTTCTCCCCTTTTTCCTTCTGTGCCCCTCGCTGCCCCATTGTCGTTGTGCCCGTGATTTTGTCTGCCTTTTCTCCCCTTTTTCCTTCTGTGCCCCTCGCTGCCCCATTGTCGTTGTGCCCGTGATTTTGTCTGCCTTTCTCCCCTTTTTCCTTCTGTGCCCCTCGCTGCCCCATTGTCGTTGTGCCCGTGATTTTGTCTGCCTTTCTCCCCTTTTTCCTTCTGTGCCCCTCGCTGCCCCATTGTCGTTGTGCCCGTGATTTTGTCTGCCTTTCTCCCCTTTTTCCTTCTGTGCCCCTCGCTGCCCCATTGTCGTTGTGCCCGTGATTTTGTCTGCCTTTCTCCCCTTTTTCCTTCTGTGCCCCTCGCTGCCCCATTGTCGTTGTGCCCGTGATTTTGTCTGCTTTTCTCCCCTTTTTCCTTCTGTGCCCCTCGCTGCCCCATTGTCGTTGTGCCCGTGATTTTGTCTGCCTTTCTCCCCTTTTTCCTTCTGTGCCCCTCGCTGCCCCATTGTCGTTGTGCCCGTGATTTTGTCTGCCTTTCTCCCCTTTTTCCTTCTGTGCCCCTCGCTGCCCCATTGTCGTTGTGCCCGTGATTTTGTCTGCTTTTCTCCCCTTTTTCCTTCTGTGCCCTCGCTGCCCCATTGTCGTTGTGCCCGTGATTTTGTCTGCCTTTCTCCCCTTTTTCCTTCTGTGCCCCTCGCTGCCCCATTGTCGTTGTGCCCGTGATTTTGTCTGCCTTTCTCCCTTTTTCCTTCTGTGCCCTCGCTGCCCCATTGTCGTTGTGCCCGTGATTTTGTCTGCCTTTCTCCCCTTTTTCCTTCTGTGCCCCTCGCTGCCCCATTGTCGTTGTGCCCGTGATTTTGTCTGCCTTTCTCCCCTTTTTCCTTCTGTGCCCCTCGCTGCCCCATTGTCGTTGTGCCCGTGATTTTGTCTGCCTTTCTCCCCTTTTTCCTTCTGTGCCCCTCGCTGCCCCATTGTCGTTGTGCCCGTGATTTTGTCTGCCTTTCCCCCCATTTCCTTTCTGTGCCCCCGCTGCCTCTCGCCATTCCCGCCGCTGCGTCCCCTGCGGCCCCGCCCCTGACTGCCCATTCGCTGCCCCTGCCTCCCGCCTCCCAGCTGCTCCTCCCTCCCACCTCCCCATAAATGGCGGCCGCTGCGCGTCGCGCCGCTGGCGCGCCGAGGCGCGCTAAGGCAAGCCGGTCTGCGCCCGTCCGCGACTGGACCGCGCCCAGCGCCAGAACCCCTGGATCCCACCGATGCAACACCACTCGACGGACCTACGACGCCGCCACACTCACCGCACTCAATGCCGGCCGGAACCCTGCCTGCTACCGAGCCTCACCGAGACGCACCCACGGACCCTTCACCTGCCAAACCTGCCGATTCACCTGCCCCCGGACGTGCACCACCTCCGCCAAGTCGAGCACCAGCAGCAACCACCTGAAATGCATCCTGCTGAACACCCGCTCCGTCCACAGGCACGCCGTGGAACTCTGGGACCTGCTCGACGCAACAGCACCGGACATCGCCTTCCTCACCGAAACCTGGATGAACGCCTCCTCAGCGCCCGACATCGCCATAGCCATCCCGGACGGATACAAGATCACCCGGAGGGACCGCGTCAACCAGACGGGAGGAGGCATCGCCATCGTACACAAGAACACCATCCGCATCTCGACTAACTCCGACGAGACCTTCACCGCCGCCGAACACCTACACTTCCAGATACACACTGACCCCAAGACCACCCTCCGAGGCACCCTCATCTACAGACCCCGGGACCACGCACACTATTCAGCGAAGACATCGCAGACTTCATCAGCCCGCACGCCATGCCCTCCGCCGACTACATCCTCCTAGGGGACCTCAACTTCCACCTGGAGAACAACAACGACAGAAACACCACCGCCCTGCTGGACAACCTCGCCAACCTCGGACTCAAGCAACTGGTGAACACGCCCACCCACTACGCCGGCCACACGCTTGACCCCGTCTTCTCGTCCAGCAAGCACATCTCCTTCAGCCACGCCACCGGACTCCACTGGACCGACCACAGCTGCGTCCACTTCAGCTTCAGAAAGACTGCGACCCACCACCACCCGCAACAGGCTCCCCGCCGGAGCTGGAGCAAGATCACCGCCGAGCAGCTCACCGCCTCCCTCAGCCAGAACACACCCACCAACACAACGGACCCAAACGAAGCAGCCAGCAACCTCGCCAAGTGGCTGACCGCCTGCGCCGACGACCTCGCACCACTAAAAACCCTCCCAGCAGACCCGGAAGCAAGAAAACCCCTTGGTTCACCAACGAACTCAAGGAATCCAAGAAGAACTGCCGCACTCTCGAGAAAACCTGGCGACTCGACCAGACCACAGACAACAGGACCGCCCTCAAGCACGCCACCCGCAAACACCACCAGCTGATCCGTGCCACCAAGAAGTCGGCACTCAAAGAACGACTGGACAACAACGCCCATGACAGCAAGGAACTTTTCAGCATCGTCAAAGAGTTCTCCAACCCCAGCGCCGGAAACAACGACATCACCCTCGCAAGACCTCTGCAACTCACTCTCCGCGTTCTTCCACCGCAAGATCACCGACATACATAACAGCTTCGACGCACAAACCACGCACCCTACCGCCGAACCAACGCCCGCCACCACCACCCTCTGCAACTGGACCCCGATCAGCACCGAAGACACCACCCGCACGATGAACTCCATCCACTCCGGATCACCAACCGACCCCTGCCCACACCACGTCTTCAACAAAGCCGACGCCACCATCGCACCCCATCTCCGGGACATCATCAACTCCTCCTTCCACACCGCCACCTTCCCGGAGAGCTGGAAGCACGCCGAGCTTACCGCCCTCCTGAAGAAACCAACGGCGGACCCCACCGACCTCAAGAACTACCGTCCCATCTCGCTCCTTCCGTTTCCGGCCAAAGTCATCGAGAAGACCGTCAACAGACAGCTTGCCGCCTTCCTCGAGACGAATGGATCCCTCGACCCCTCGCAGTCCGGGTTTCGGGCCAACCACAGCACCGAGACCGCCCTTATCGCAGCCACCGACGACATCAGAACCCTAACCGACAACGGGGAAACAGCTGCCCTCATCCTCTTGGACCTCTCCGCGGCGTTCGACACCGTCTGCCACCGCACCCTAGTGAAGCGCCTCAGCAACATCGGAATCCGAGAGAAAGCACTGGAATGGATCATCTCGCTCCTCGCCGGAAGAACCCAGAGAGTCCGCCTCCCCCGTTCAGATCCGAAGCCACCGAAGTCATCTGCGGCGTTCCACAAGGATCTTCACTCAGCCCAACCCTCTTCAACGTCTACATGAGCCCCCTCGCAGCCATCGCACGCCAACACAACCTCAACATCATCTCCTACGCCGACGACACCCAGCTGATCCTCTCCCTCACCAACGACCCCACCACCGCCAGAGCCAACCTACACGACGGGATGAGAGACGTCGCCGACTGGATGAGGAACAGCCGCCTTAAACTGAACTCAGACAAGACGGAAGTCCTCATCCTGGGCTCATCACCCTCCGCCTGGGACGACTCCTGGTGGCCCCGGCCCTGGGCACCGCGCCCAAGCCAACGGACCACGCACGCAACCTGGGCTTCATCCTGGACTCCTCCCTGTCGATGACCAGACAAGTCAACGCCGTCTCATCTTCATGCTTCAACACCCTGCGCATGCTCCGCAAGATCTTCAGATGGATCCCCACTGAAACCAGGAAGACCGTCACCCAGGCACTCGTCACCAGCCGACTGGACTATGGGAACACCCTCTACGCCGGAACCACAGCCAAACTTCAAAAAGACTCCAGCGCATCCAGAACGCCTCCGCACGACTCATCCTGGACATCCCCCGACACAGCCACATCACCGGACACCTGAAAGACCTGCACTGGCTCCCCGTCAGCAAGAGAATCACGTTCAGACTCCTCACCCACGCACACAAGGCCCTCCACGACCTGGGCCCAAAGTACCTCAACGACCGCATGACCTTCTACACGCCCACACGCCAGCTACGATCAACCAGCCACGCCCTCGCCACCGTACCACGCATCCGCAGAACCACCGCCGGAGGAAGATCCTTCTCCTACCTGGCAGCCAAGACCTGGAACTCCCTCCCCACTCACCTTCGGCGAACCCAGGACCATCTCTCCTTCAGGAAGCAGCTCAAGACCTGGCTGTTCGAGCAGTAACTTACCCCCTCCCCCAGCGCCTTGAGACCCTCCCGGGTGAGTAGCGCGCTCTATAAATGCCGTGATTGATTGATTGATTGATAGATGCAGATTTCCTTCCCACCCCTTCCTTTCCCAATAACTGGGTCAAGCACTGTTAATGATCATATTGTGCAGGGAGGCTTTGATCTTCTTGTTGGTGATCGGAGTAATTAATTTGGCCCAGTATGGGGGAGGGGAAGCAAACCCTGGAATCAGATTCTGAGCAGAGTCAGGGAAATATCACAAGTCCTAAAGTTTCATATTCAGTGTAGATATGATGAAAGGGACTGTAAATCTACATTCAAGTTGCATATTTAGACTCTAGATTGGTACTGTGTGGAACCCTGTAGGCTGGCTATCCTGTTTTAGGTTTAAACCTATAATAACAGATAGAACCCCACTGAAAGGAAAAAAAACTCATCAATGTTAACATATAAACACCTGCACACCCAGTAACTAAAATGCCATTCAAAGAAAGAAAAGTGAAAGAGGATGAGTCATTTTTTTCCTTCTGGACGGGCCACTAAAATGTAACTTTGTTGTACAAGGTAGCAACAAGAAAGACTTGTCTATCATTATTGTGTTTGAGTTTTGTTGTTTAGGGATGTCATTAGAATATTATTTCTTCTTCCTTTTGGGTCCTCCAGTTTATGTACTTGGATTAAAGGTGTAGATATAAAACATTTTTTTAGGTCTGATCTAATTATTTTGTATACTGTAGAGAATCTGGGAATATTAAAATCATATTTGATCTTTTAGCAGTGTTTAATTCTCTCAATGATTGGTTCGATGGCTGGCTCATACTAATATTAACCAACATCTACTATCACGTATTCCCACAGACACAGAATGGGTAAAACCGCTTGATATATCAAACTCACTCTTCTAACAAGTCAGTATTGACAGCAGCTAACCTGACACACCCACTAGGGTTTAAACATTAAATGCAAGGTGTAGTAACAGGTACCTGTGAAAAGAGCACCCCCACCATGCACCCGGAATAGCAGTGACTTACGACATGCCAATAAAAATCATAGCTTCAAGGTGTCCCATTGTTATGTGTGATACTGTCAGCTAATCCTAACTGTTTACCCAACTGGGTTTTTGAGTCCATAGTTACAATGTTAGAAGAAGAATTTCAGGTCCCAGAATACAATGTGATGTATGTGAAAAGTTTAGGACTGACTTAAAGTGAGACATTTGCCATGAGGACACTTGGCAGCTTTGAATGTCTCCACAACAGCAGTACCACTTTAATGTATATAGGCAAAAAGTGCAGAAAAATCGTGGCCAGCATTGTAGGATCTTTCTGTCATGGTTGCCCCCACCTTTTGCCTGTGGCAGTGTGTTTAGACTGAAGTACACTGGGATCCTGCTAACCAGGACCCCAATGTTGGTGTTCTCTCCTCTTAATTGACTGGTAGGTATTTGGTACACCCCACAATTGGCATGCTGGTGAACCCCTGTAAGCCCCTAGTATATGGTACTAAGGTACCCAGGGCATTGGTACACCAGGGGTCTCCCATGGGCTGCAGTATGTTTTATGCCACCCATTGGAGCCCCAGCAAACTGTGTCTGCAGGTCTGCCTTTGCAACCTGCATGAAATGGTGCATGCACTTTTCACTCTAGATATAAAGTTTACCTTATATCCCAGTCACTGCACTTAAAACCTATAAGTCACCCCTAAGGTAGGCCCTTCAATCCTGAGGGCAGGGTGTTTGGTTACAAGTGTTAGGGTGCCCTTGCATGAGCAGGACACCCCTACAAAGCCCGGAATAGATTCTCCAGACTTTGTAAGTGCGGGCAGCCATTTTTAGACATAGTGGACATCAGTCATTACGAGGTGTCTAACTATATAGTGGCTGCACCGAACCAGGTCATGCTTGGTATCAAACATGTTGGAATCATGCAACTACATCGATTCCAGTGTGAGCTGCATGATACCATGTACTGGGGGATCCTTAGAGGACCATTCCCATGTCTACCTGTGTAGCCTTGCAGGGTCTGCGTGCAAGCACGTGTTGCCGCCGACCCCAGACACTGTTCTGCCCTCCTGCTAGTGAGCCTAACTCAGGCAGGGGAAGGCAGAACAAAGGATTTCCTGTAGAGGCGAGGTGTAGCCAGCTCTCCTTTAGAATTAGGCGTCTCTGGGCTAGGGTGGGGGTGCTTCCAAGCGCCACCAGACTGCTTTGAGGGGCACATTTGGTGCCCTCCTTGCATAAACTGGTTTGTCCCAGTCCAGGAGCCCTTGGCTCCCGCTCTGGCGCGAAACCACACACAGGACAGGGGAGTGAACTCCCCCCTGTCCAGCTCCTCCCCCAGGGAGGTGCCCAGAGCTCTGCCAGGTAGCCACTTGATTCCTGACATCTTGAAAGCAAGATAAGCAGAGGCCCCTGGGAGCATCTGACTGGTCAGTCCACCAGAGTAGCGTCCCTCACCCCCCTGATAGGTGGGTCATCACAGAAGCTGTTCAACCACGTTCTTGGGTTGCTTAAGGGCTCCGCCGAGGGTGAAACCCTAGATTTGTCTGAACAAGGATTCTGCTGCAAGACTCATCTTCAGGATCCTCCACAAGACTCTTCTGCTCCTGGACACTGGACTCTGCTGTGCCGGACTCAAGAAAAACTGCTCCTGGTAGGAAGGCTTCTACTGCAACTTAGTCTCCATGCTTTTCACCCATCCTGCAACATCCTTGGTCATGCATTATCCAGAGTCACAAGGACTCTGTGTGCATCAAGGACAGCTGGAAGTAATCTCCCTTGGAGTGAAGGAGCCATTCCCCTGCAACCTCAGGCACCTTGACGACGATGACCGGTCTGTGGATCCTGCTGTTCCACAGACTCTTCAAGGCTCTACAACATAGGTGGTGGTTCGGTAGTTCTCCCGATGCCCGATCTGTCTTCTGTGAAACTTGGAAGACTGCAATCCCTCATGGAGCTACAGGAACTGGGCCTCTGTACACCGCGTCTGTCTGCCGTTGCCAAGGCTTGTTGACTCTCCAGTCTGAAAACCTTTGATCTCTAAGAAGCCCCAGTCTCAAGCATCACTCTGCTGCAAAAGCGACATCCTCACTGCATCTCCTGCGACATGGGCCTCCATCTTTGTTGTGCTGCTGAGATCTCCCTGTGACTCCCTGTGCCTGCTGCCAGAGGGATCCTCTGGGGTCTTCCATCGATTCCTGCTGGCTCTCCTACTTGCTGAGGGCCGGCCCTAACTTACCTGTGCTGGATGAGTTCCCTAGACCTTGCAGTTCCTCGTTTCTGCAACTCTTCCTGCAATGCGCCTTCTGCATTTGCCAAGGCTTGTTGGTGGTCCTGCCGGCCACTAACCCTCCTGTAATTCGACGGCCGTCGTGGGATGGCTCCTGTGCTTCTACATCCTCGCCTGGTCTCCACAGCTGCAACTCCAAAACCTCCGTCCTACCGTGAAGTACCCCCGAAAAGGGTGAGCATTGTGCTCCTCCACCTCCTGAACGACTCCAGGTGGTTTAGTATCTGTCTCCTCAGGTGCTCCACGTCCGGAATCCACGTCTGGGTTCCACCGACCTGTACCACGGTAGCAGCTGGATATCCGAAGGTCCCCATTGACTTCAACGGGCGGTTCTGACACCACTTCACACCTATGCAGCAGGGCTCCCTGGTGTAGGTATCCTGTTTCTCTGGGTACCCACGGGTGGGGGTGCTCTCCAAATTCCCTGGATCCAAAGGGTTACCTCAGGGTCCTCCGGGAAGGATCCTGAAAATTCTAACCACAACTTCCCCATATTATCCTATGGACAATGACCCGGGGTATCACCCGGACAGCTAGGGACTCCTAGTTACTTACATTTTGTGGCTCAGTAATTCCCCTGGCCTACAGATCCTTGGGTGGTAGTCTTGGTTAGGTACCCCTGTCGCATTCCACTTACTTAGTATATAGTTTGGCCCCCTCCATAGGGGCCCATGTGTTTTATGTGTTCACTTACCTGTTTTAATGAAATTTTTATTGTGTATACATATCTCCAGGTAGGAGATATACCAAAGTAGTGTAGTGTTGGTAAATGCACCAGCTTTACACCCCCCTGGATAAGCCTTTCTTGCTCTCCACAGCTATCCCTTGAGCGCTTTGGGAACCTCTTACACTATCACTAAGGGTTGCCAGGACTCAGTGCAGGGTGTATCACCAATAGGTGTATACAATATACTGAGTCAGCCTCCTACAAGCATGCTTAAAGCATCATATTTCAGGCACCTCAGAATGAAAGGCTACAAATTAATCTGGTGCAATTCCAAATTTTAATGGTTGCACGAGGTACCATTCTGTTGGCAGGGTTGACCACCCCTACAAGTAAGGAGTAGGTGAATGACCCCCAAAATGTGTTTATTGTAACACTTGAATCGAACACTCTTGTAAATCAGAGTTCTGACAGAGCGTGAGTGGACTACATAGACTTTCTATGCTTAAAACAGTCCAACATCAGACTGTCAATGGGAAGACACTACCTACACTGCATTACTTCTCCTTTAAATTAAATATGTGCTTTATAACAACCGCTGAAACAAACAACATGTTTTGCAAACACTGGAAAAACACAGTTTGTCTATTTTGGGGGTTAGGCAGTTGAATAAACACTGATACCAGTGATTTTAAAAGATTTGGAAAACACTGAGAAAACAACACAAATTCACAAAAAAATAAACACTAAAAACAAGACAGTCTACCTCTAGGCCTAAGAGGAGTAAAACTGTATTTTGTGAAGATTTCACATATAATGCATAATACAATGCAAGTTTCACAGACCTACACTATGAATGCCCACTCACATTATAAGTGTTACAGCAAACAAATGATGGACGGAATGCTGACAATGCAAACATTCTCCCCCAGTCAAAAGATCTGGGTTAAATCCATCGTTCTTTTGCCCACTATGCCACCCCAGTTTGGACCCAGCCATATGCAAATCAGTCTTGACCCTGTGCCCCATGGGAACAGTCCAGACCGAACTGCCAGGCCAGGTCCTCCCTGGACCGGAAACAAGCATCCTGGAACCGGTTTCAGGGTATGTCACCCTTCTTCAGCCAGGTTAGCTTGAATCCAGTGGCACAGTGAGCAAGGGACCCACGTCTGGGCATACCCATCCCACTTAGGGCGAAAAGTGTTACAGCAAACAAATGATGGACGGAATGCTGACAATGCAAACATTCTCCCACAGTCAAAAGATCTGGGTTAAATCCATCGTTCTTTTGCCCACTATGCCACCCCAGTTTGGACCCAGCCATAATGAAATCAGTCTTGACCCTGTGCCCCATGGGAACAGTCCAGACCGAACTGCCAGGCCAGGCCCTCCCTTTTAAAAACACACAGATGGAGGAGACTTGTCAGGATTTATCTGACAAGCATCTGGAGTGTTGGTCACATACAGCCATGTGAGTGTCCCCCTTCAAGCCCACTCTGGCAGCCAATCGAGTTGTCCAATGTGATCGTGGGGGATGTGGTGTAAGTGTTTTTTTCCTTACTCATTAGGGTCTCTGGCAGTTTTCGTCATTTTCAAGCACTTTGGTGAGGTTCCTGGGGGCTGCTGTCTTATTGTATTAACCAAATGTTAGACGCAGCAAATGGTCTGAGCATTCAAGGCGAAATGGTCTTTAGATAAGGGTCTTGGCGAGCAGGGGAAGGCATGCATATAAGGATGAGACCTGGTCTAGAAGCTTAACTGGCGACCGCCGATCTAGGAGCCAGAGACCTGTTCTAATCCCAGCTCCCATGCTTGAGCAATACATTGTTTGATCTTTGGCAATTCACCACGTCTTCTTGTCCGAGTTCTAATATTTGTCAAAACGTAAACCTATCCAGAACAGGAAGAAATCCAGAATTAAGCGCCATATTAAAACTGAACTATTCTGTTCAGCCTGGAAGTGCCTAACCAGGCAAGGTACATAATCTGTGAGTGAAGAGAAGGCACAGCAGACTTAAAGGACTGACTGGTGCTTATTTGCGGTCAATTATTATGTTTTAAAATACTGAATGCTGGTTAGGTATCCTTTAAAAAAGGCAATTTGTATTTACGTCAATTACTCGAAAACAACAGCAAGGCAGCCTACTCTCAATATATTTCTAGTGGCAGCTGGCTCAGGGAGGCTCAGTTGGAAATCGCTCTGCACATGAACACATGCAAGGTCCCCTCCTGATCCCGAGTGACTGCTCACGGAACTCAAACGTGTGTCCAGCTCCCGTTCTGACATTTCGACCGAAGCCCTTCGACTGACGGATCTCTTCTATGTTTAACGCCACCAAACAAACAAATGCGCCCACCATTATTGCTGATTAGGAGCAGCCTGCCACTAAATTTATAAAAGCGACCGCCTGTTGTAAACGACAAAGCTGTTAAGGACAAGTAACCTGAAACTGGAATGCAGCCAGCCCTCCATCTGGCACACTGCGCGCCGATGCTGCTAATTAAAAACAGATGGCACATGGCCGCGCTGCTGCTCGCTCCCGAGCACCTTAGACCACAAGAAAGAGAAGGCGGGACATGCACTCCGCTTTATTAATTGCATGCTGTCTTTCTTAGAAAGACGCATGCAAGGCCAATAGCGGGTGAAAAAAAGAAAAGCACACGAACGAGCGTGTGTTCCAAAGTTTAAAGCCCTTACTAAAAGCCTCGCAGAGCAGCGCATGCGCGCTGGCTCAGGCGAGACCTAAAAACAAACCTTGCTCTAATTTCTACGCTTCTAAAATAGCTGAAGCCAAAAAACGGCCTAAAGAAATCTTTAATATTGTCCTTTGCTTTATGGATGCCAAAGCACGCACTCCCCCGGTCTTTCTTACCCCTAAGATAGGCAGGAGTTCAGCAACTTCTTCGAAAGTAAAATGACCACAATACAAAGCAACCTTGGTGCGCCCTCGACTCCCTCTAACTTTGACCCCTTCCTTATGCCATACGATTCCACCCCAAACAACCAACTGGTGTCATTCTCTGCACCAAATAAAGAGGAACAGAATTTTTTTTTCCTATCCTGTAAGTCTGACTCTCCACTAGACCCTTGCCCCTCCCCAAATTCTGAGACAACTAACAGATGTTCTATGCCCTGTTTATGCAAACTTATTTAACACATCCCTTCAGACAAGCTCAGTTCATGTGTTACGGAAAAAAGCCAGTGTAGTCCCACTACTGAAGAAACCTACCGCAGAAAGTAAGATCTTATCCAACTTCAGACCCATTTCCCTCCTTCCAGCAGCCACTAAGATCTTGGAATCAGTCGTGAACAAACAGCTTTTTTTTTTAGAATATAATCGTTTTCTACACCTCTCCCAATCTGGTTCTTGTACATGGCCCAGCATCGAAACAGCGTTGCTAGAAATTTCAGAGTCATTGAAAATGTAATTGGATAAAGGTCAGACTGCTGCCCTCGTTCTCCTAGATTTGCGACACCGTTGCCTATGATGTCCTTCTACAACGCCTATTTAATTATGGTATCAGGGGACAGGCCTTGGAGGGGCTGACCTCTTTCCTAACAGAGAGAACAATCGGTCTGGATAAAACCTCACTTCTACAAGGCCAAAATACTTAAATGTGGAGTAGCTCAGGCTCCTCATTAAGCCCAAAATTATTCCATGTTTATCTGTCTCCACTCGCCACCCTGGTGGAATATTTCGGCATTACTATCATCTCTTTTGCCGACGATACGCAGCAGGTGTTTTATTATGAGGACAACTAAGACACTAACTAAGAGTACTTTACTAATTGCATGAGAGCAGTCCTGGGCTGGCTTAAAGAAAGCCAACTACAATGCAATCCGGATAAAACGGAAATCCTTCTGTTGGGGTCCAACCCCAATCAGGGCTGGTACGGAGCCTGGCCTAGGGACGGTCCCACTCCTCATCCACCAATGTGGTCAGCAAGAAATCTGGGAGTAATTTTCAACAACTTATCCTTCAAAAATCAGATCCACTCAGTTGTCAGAAACAGTATATGGATCTTTAGGTCCCTTAGAAAATTCCTACACTTTCTTCCCTGGGAGGCACACAAAACGGTAGTTCGAGCCACAGTACTCTCCAGGCTGGATTACACGGACGCCTTGTACTTGGGCCTTCCTGCTTATCTAATCCGCCGTCTTCAAGTGATCCAAAGCACTGCAGCCCATCTGCTTTATAATCTTCAAAAGGGTACCTTGATCTCACCTTTCCTCGCTAAACTGCACTGCATCCCAGCCTGTAAAAGGATCACCTTCAAAGCGCTTACTTTAGCACATCATGCCCTGTACAACCCAGGCCCCATTTACCTAAACAAAAGAATTGAAAAGTATCACCCAAGGAAAAATCTACGGTCCTGTAAGGCCTACTTGATATCCACACTCCGTTTCAAAAGATCTAGACGTGGCGGTGTCTCCTTCTTAGTACATGCATCCAAAATATGGAATCACCTCCCATTGAAGCTCAGACGCATAGAAAATGAATCCGCCTTCCGTAAGTCCCTGAAGAACCCATATTTTCAATCAGTAATGCCCTCTCAAACCCCCACCCCATAAAAGGAAAATGCTACTTACCAGTATGCATCTGTTCTTGGCATGTAGAGCTGTAGATTCGTATACTTGTGCATAGATCGCCATCTGGTGTTGGGCTCGGATGTTTGCACTTTGTTTTTGTCTTGGTAGAAGTCTTTGTAGTCACGAGGTAGTTGACTCCTCCTTAGGACGATAGTGCGCATGGGCATCGACTCCATCTCCAGATTGTTTTGCCATGGAGGGTTATGATGGAGTTAGTAAGAAATAGAAAAGGATGTCCATGTGTAATGTATCCAAGTAAGATAGTACTGGAACAGATAAAGGTATCCGGGGAGGTGGGTGGGCGTAAACGAATATACAGCTCTACATGCCAAGAACAGATGCATACTGGTAAGTAGCATTTTCCGTTCGAGGCATATGAGCTGTAGATCGTATACTTGTGCATAGACTATACAGCAGTTACCTCCTTAGCGGTGGCTACCTGTATCTGTTGCAGTGGTTTGAAAAAGTGTTCTAAATACAGCCTGGCCCACACTAGCTTGTTGTTTTGCTTGCACGTCTACACAATAGTGTTTTGTGAACGTGTGTGGTGTAGACCAAGTTGCTGCTTTGCAGATGTCATCTAGGGGAATGTTCCCTAAGAATGCCATAGATGCCCCTAGTTTACTTGTGGAGTGAGCCCTAGGGGGAATGGTTAAGGTGCGTTTGGCTTTAGCAAAGCATATTTGGATGCATTTAACAATCCACCTTGCAATCCCTGTTTTTGAGGTAGGATTGCCTTTATGAGGTGGGGAGAAAGCTACAAAAAGTTGTTTAGTGTTTCTAAAGGATTTTGTCCTTTCAATGTAGTAAAGTATCGCTCTTTTTACATCTAGCGTGTGAAGAGCTCTGCTCTGCTACTGAGTCTGGTAGAGGGAAAAACAGTGGGAGTTCTACAGACTGGTTAAGGTGGAAAGCAGAGACAACTTTAGGTAGAAATTTTGGATTAGTCCTAAGAACCACTTTGTTATGATGGATTTGGAGAAATGGTTCTTGTATGGTTAATGCTTGGAGTTCACTGACTCTTCTGAGAGAGGTGATCGCAACTAGGAACGCTACTTTCCATGATAGGAATTGTAATTCGCAATTATGCATAGGTTCAAATGGGGGACCCATGAGTCTGGTAAGTACCACATTTAGGTTCCATACTGGAGAGGGTGGAACTCTAGGTGGAATTATCCTTTTAAGTCATTCCATAAATGCCTTGATAGCTGGCACCCTAAACAAAGACAAATGTTGTCTGTTTTGGAGATAGGCTGCTATTGCCGCAAGATGTAGTCTAATGGATGTATACTCTAGGTTACATCGTTGTAGATGCAAAAGGTAACAGATGATGTGTTGAATGGAAGCATCTAGTGGGTTGATTTTGTTATTTGTACAGTAAATTACAAATCTTTTCCACTTTGCGGCATAGCAAGCTCTAGTGGTAGGGCGTCTAGCCTCCTTAATGATGTTCATGCAGTCTGGCGGTGAATTAAGGTAGCCAAACTCTAGGACTTCAGGTGCCAGATCGCAAGGTTGAGTTGATTGGGATCTGGATGCCTTATCTCTCCATGGTTCTGAGTGAGTAGCTTGGGTGAGAGGCGTAGCTTTTGATGAGGAACTACTGATAGTTCCAAGAGGGTTGTGAACCATGGTTGTCGGACCCATGTTGGAGCAACTAGGATCATTGTGAGGGAATGCTGTTTGAGTTTCCGAACCACTAGTGGAATGAGTGGGAGAGGCGGAAAAGCATAAGCAAATTTGCCTGACCAGTTCATCCATAGTGCATTGCCTTTGGAGAATGGGTGTGGATACCTGGATGCGAAGCTTGGGCATTTTGCGTTTTGGTGTGTGGCGAACAGGTCTATTTCTGGGTGGCCCCACATTTGAAAGAATGGAAGCAGAACTTGAGGATGAAGCTCCCATTCGTGGATCTGCTGCTGTTGGCGACTGAGTAGATCCGCAATTTGATTGTGTACTCCTGGGAGGTGTTCTGCCAGGAGATATATTTTTTGAGGAATGGCCCATCTCCATATGCTTTGAGCTAGGTGTGAAAGCTGGAGAGAGTGTGTCCCTCCCCGTTTCTGTATGTAGTACATTGCTGTTATATTGTCTGTACGGACCAGGACAGCTTTGCCTAGGAGGTGTTGATTTCAACGCTAAGAAGATTGCCAGCAATTCCAGGTAGTTTATGTGGAATTGTTTTTGTTGAGGGGTCCATATGCCTTGAATGGTATGAGTTTGAAGATGAGCTCCCCAGCCGGTGAGCGATGCATCTGTTGTGAGCACTATCTGTGGAACCGGGTCGAGAAACGGCCGCCCTTTGGAAAGGTTTTGTGTGTTCCACCACTGCAGAGAGCGATGGGTGCGGTCGTTTACCAACACCAGATCTGGTAGCTGACCTTGAGCCTGGTTCCACTGATGTGCCAAGCACTCCTGTAAGGGACGCATTTGGAGTCTTGCATAAGGGACGATGAAAATGCAAGAGGCCATCATCCCGATTAACTGCATGAACACTTGCGCTGGTAGTGAGTGTTGAGGTTGAAATTTTTGTATTAGAGCTTCTATGGCACTTATCCTGACTGGATTGGGGTATGCTAGAGCTTTTGAAGTGTCTATTGTAGCCCCTAAATATTGTTGTATGTTGGAGGTGGGATTTGGTGAGGTTTACCGTGAATCCCAAGTGGTGAAGCAGTTGGATTGTTTTGTGTGTGTGGTGCACACAGCTGCTGTGTGACTTGGCTTTTATAAGCCAGTCGTCTAGATAAGGGAAAACATGAATTTGCTGTCTTCTTAAGTGGGCTGCAACTACTTCGAGACACTTGGTGAAGACTCTGGGTGCTGTAGTCACCCCGAATGGGAGGACCTTGAACTGGTAGTGTTGACCATCTACCACAAACCTGAGATATTTCCTGTGAGCGGGGTGAATGGGAATATGAAAGTAGGCGTCCTTTAAATCCAGGGTGGAGAGAAAGTCGTCCTGTTGAAGTAGTGGAAGCACTCTGTTGAAGAGTGACCATGTGGAAGTGGTCTGACTGAATGTAGAGGCTTAGTGGTCTGAGGTCCAATATGGGCCTGAGAGAGCCATCCTTTTTTGGGATTAGAAAATAGAGGGAGTAAACCCCTGTGCCTTGTTGAGATAGGGGGACTGATTGTATTGCATGTTTTTGTAATAGAGAGAGAACTTCTTGTTTCAGAAGTGTCTGATGTTCCCTGGACATTGGACGTTGTCTGGGAGGAATGTTGGGGGGGGGGAGGGGGGGATAGAGGTGAGTTCCAGGCAGTAACCATACTGGATAATTTGTCTTACCCACTTGTCTGTTGTGATGGAATGCCAGACAGGTAGGAACTGTGTTAGCCATCCCCCGACAGGAGTGGAATGATAGGGGGGTAGTGGAGGGAAGTCACGGTTTAGTGGTAGGGGAAGTGCGGGTGGAGTTTCCTCTGCCTCTTCCTCTATTGTTATTCCCTCTGTATCCTCCCCGAAAATATCCTCTGGATGAGGAAGATTGATTGGGGCTTTTGTAAGAGGAGGTGGTGTTTTCTGATGCAGCCCTCTTTGAGCCACCCCTATAAAAGGAGCGCCGAAAAGAACCTCTGTTAGAGGGTAGTTGTAATGCCCCCATGGCTTTAGCAGTCTCTGTGTCTTTCTTCATTTTTTCTAATGAAGAATCAATTGTGGGGCCAAAAAGGTGTTCTTGATCAAATGGCTGATTAAGCAGTGTTGACTGTACCTCTTGTTTGAAGCCTGAGATGCGGAGCCAAGCATGTCATCTTAGCAAAATGCTGGTGTTAATGGCATGCGAGGCTGTATCAGCTGCATCCAGGGCACATTTAATGCAAGTGTTTGTTATAAGTTTATCCTCTTGAATAAGGTCGTGAGCTTTAGCTTTGTATTGGTCTGGTAAGTGTTGCATCAGTTTTTCTAGCTCGTCATAGTGAGCTCTATCGTCCCGCGCCAGGAGAGCTTGCGCATTGGCAATGCGCCAATGATTGGCCGCTTGAGATGCAATTCTCTTGCCTGATGCATCTATAAGTTTTGATTCTTTGTCAGGTGGAGGGGCGTCACCTGTTGTCTGAGAATTTGCCCTTTTTCGTGCATTTGAAACGACAAGGGAATCTAAAGGTACCCGACCCCTGATGTAAATTGGGTCTGTAGGAGCGGCTTTATATTTTTTGTCCACCCTTGGCGTAATTATTCTAGCCCTAACAGGGTCTTTGAATACATCATTGGTGTGTTTTATCATCCCGTTAAGCATGGGTAGTGTTAGTGGTTTTGTGTGATGGAGTGAAAGTTTCTAATAAAAAATCCTCTTCCAAGGGGTCAGTGTGTAATTCCACCCCATGGTATTGAGCAGCTCTATTAATGAGTTGTGCGAAACCGATATCATCGGGTGGTGATGGTCTGGAGGGATATAGATCGGGGTCATTAGTATGATTCGGGTCTTTATCATAATCATCCCAGGGGTCTGGGTCCTGTGGAATGTTGTCCTGATCATCATCTCCATCCCCTTCCCCATCCCGTCTCCATGTGCATCCCCATCCTCATCATTATCATCCTGTGGCCCAGGTCAAAAATGTGGTGGTGGTGAATTTACTGGTGAAATTATTAGATGTGGGTTAAAAGGTGGAGGAGAGGGGGGTATGTAAGGGGGAGAGGGGTTAGTACCCATGTCTTTTTTCTTTAAAGGTATGTGGTAATCTTCAGAGAGGTCCAACTTCCGTTTTTTGGGAAGTGTTGCTCGAAGTTTCCCAGTGTCTGGGTCAATATGCAATTGTTTCTGCTTCGGATCCAAAGACTCTTCTGGAGGAAGTTCTTTAGATGGAGTCTGTTTACGAGGGCTTCCGTGTTTTTTAGGGTCGGTGCCCTTCGGTGTGGGCTGTTTCGATTCCAAAGGCTTAGTTTTTCCGTGTTTCGGATCCGCAGGGTTTTCTTTTGGTTCCGAATTTTTTCCTTTAATTGGTTTCGGCTCCGATGCTTTCGGTTTAACCGGTGTCGGTTCCGAAGCTTTCGGTCTCGGTGGTATCGGTTCCGAAGTCTTTGGTTTTTGTGAGTCTTTCGGTGCCGAAGATGTTTTCGGCGCCGACAGCGGAGCGTCAGACTTGGCCTTGTGTTTTGGTGCCGAAGATGTGGGTTCGACACTTGGACGGGGTTGGCTCGATCCCGAGCCGGAAGGTTTGTGTTTATGTTTCATAGCCGGGCTCGAAGGCGGAGCGTCTGAAACAGTATCACGGTGTCGACCTGAGCCTGAGGGCGAAGGTGTAACCGGAGTCTTTGGTGGTTTTGTGGGCAGTTGGGGCTCTTTACTCACGGTTCGTTGAGCCAGAGTGATGTTGGAGTCCTCTTCCATGTCGGAGTCGTCGGCTTCAGACACGGAAATGTGCCCTTCTTCTTCTTTGGCGCTGGTGTGAAGTTCCGATTCTTCTCCGAAGATATCCGGCACCGGACTAGTGCCACGTCTCATCTCGTGTCGTCGAGCCCGACGGTCACAAATTGTTTTCTTGGATCGAAATGATCGACAGGCCTCGCAGGTGGTTTCTTCATGCTCCAGGGAGAGGCAGAGGTTACAGACCTCGTGCAAGTCCGTGTGTGGGAACTTAGCACCACACCCGGGGCATTTTTTAAATGGAGTCCGTTCCATGGACTGCTTGCGTGGTCGGTGCGGGTAGGCCTCACGGCCCACGTCGAAGCGTCGATCGAAGTACTGGGATTTTTACGATGCGCGTCGAAAGGGAAAAACGTGATTGAAAGCAATACCGTCGAGTGGTAAGGATTGCGCGTCGAAAAGGTTCGAAGACGATCTTGAACCGGAGCGTCGCAATACACATCCGAACCCGATGGCAGAAAAAAACAATCTGGAGATGGAGTCGATGCCCATGCGCACTATCGTCCTAAGGGGGAGTCAACTACCTTGTGACTACAAAGACTTCTACCAAGACAAAAACAAAGTGCAAACATCCGAGCCCAACACCACAAGGCGATCTATGCACAAGTATACGATCTACAGCTCATATGCCTCAAACACATATTTCAGCGCCGGGACACTCTTTTTGAGTAGCTGTTGCTCTTTACAAATAACGTCATTCATTCATATGTTGGATTCCTCTGCCCATTAAGTTGGACACCCCCCTGCATCAAATCAACTATTCTCAAGACCCTTAGATATTTAGGGCCTAAATTTGTTTCCTAGGAAGTAGTGACAAAGTTTATTAATAAAACCCTAAGCTCAGTCTTGGGGAGCTGTGGCACAGAGCAGTTAGGCTTTCTCAAAGTAACTAGTGCAAGGCATCTAGAAGTACCAAAACAGTAAAAAAGTAAGAAACACGACAGTAACAATCCAACACCAATTTATTAAAATAGAAAATATACCCTATCTTAAAATAGACACCAAAAATCTATTGAGGAAAACAGAAGATATGAATTTTCAAAGGGAAGTAAATCACTGTAGCTCACTCTTAAGAAATGTAATAAATCGCTGTGAGCGGTTTAGCAGTTTTTAGCCAAATGGCTAGAACAAGTGGAGCTCTTTTCCATGAGTGGGCACAGTCCTGTTTGTGGGATCCTCAGGTGCAGTCCACACTACGGTGTTGCCTCACTTTGCTGGGTCTAGGGAGCAGCAGAGCAGTCCTTCTTAAGTATCTTTCCAGTTCAGTAGTGATCTGAGGACTGTGCCTGGAGTGCCACTTTTATGCTATCTTCACGTTTGTGGGAGGGGAGAACTGACTAGCCAATGGGGCAATAGTTTCCACGGGGCAACCCTTCCCACTTTACACCACTTCCTTGGGGTTTGGCCCTCCAATAATTCCAAAATGTCCCTCTCTACCCAAATCTAAGATGGCACAAGCCATCTTCTCCTATAAAGAGCCCTGTGCACACCCAGGTATGTAGCCAGCATAATCATCCACTTCTCCTGGAAAACTGGTTTTGTAATGGGTTTTCCCCTCTGGAGAAGATATCAGTCTTTCTGCCTACACAAAGGAGTCAGTTTGTCAATGTGTGATTTCCATTTGCTTTACTGAGGCAGTAATGCAATGGGCTTTTCCCTCTGGAGGAAATGCCATGTTTTCTGCCTACACAAAGGAGCCAGCCCGTCACAGAGTGATTTCCATTTGCTTTACTGAGGCGGTAGCCTCTCTTAAGCTGGGCCATCTGTCGCTATCGCACAGTAGTCATCCTGGTGGAAGAGGTCACACCTCCTCTCATCAACAACTCTTTGTTCCCTGTTCTTGGGAACACTTCACACTTTTTAACAGGGAAGCAGCCAGCTGTTTTGGGTGATAACTGCTGCAGATAGACAGGAAAGGCTACAAGAGGTCTGGGCAAGAAAATATTGACTTTCTAAAGCCACCTTTCAACTAAAAATCACCTGAAATACGATCTTAGCAATGTGTCAGATTTAATGTAACGATTAATTTGATACATCAGAGTAAAATCTTTGGTGGTCCCAAATGGAAGTTCGCACTTAGCGTGCTGGCTAGTGAAACTCAATGTTAGCTAATGGGACCACTGGCCTTGCTAAGGTGAAAACGGCAATTTCGTGTTTTCACTATCAAGGAATACTGAACACCAAAGGAACATTCTTTTTAATACTAAGCACCATGCCTGGTTGGCTACCAAGGCCTTCACTAGGGGTGGCTTATTAATATTAACAAAGGAAGGGTTTGGCCTAGCAAAAGGTTTTATTTTGCCACGTTGAGTTGGTAGTTTTACCGTTGGCAACTAGCCTGCAGTGGCAGGTCTAGAGTCACGTTTTCACCTTTGTCACTGTTTGGTGGCACAATTAAGTGCTGCAGTCTACTAGTGACATTTACCTTACTAGCCCTGGGTTTGTCTAAACCCTGAAACTAAGGACTTATAAGTAAGCCAACAGGTTTCAAATGTAAACATACTTTGGGGAGCAAAGCACATGCAATGCAGCATCAGTTCAAAATCTTGGGGCGGAGGTGGGTGTGGGGGGGCTGTGATCATACAAAAGAGGTCCTTAACTACAGCCTGTGTTGTACTGGAGTGAGTGAAAGTGAAAATTTATTGTATAGTTAATTAAAACCAAAACAATATTCCAATTCATAAAATTCATTGTACCGTCATATTAAAACTTGTAAATATCCCCGTTTCTTTGAACATAAAAAGTTTAAAAATTATTGGATACAGCTGATACGCCACCTTTTTTGGACGGTGCATTAACATTTGACTAGTTGTTTCTATTTACTGTGTTATTATTGTTACAAACAGAGGAAGTCCACTGAAAGACGCTGTGACCACTTTTCATTGTGGCATAGATTTCGTGTAACAACTTAAAAATGTTACCAAATGGCAGATTAGTTGCGGGTCGCTTGAGTCCAGGCTTTTTAATATAGCAGATCTACAAGTGCGAATACCTCTTTCATTAAACTGTCTCCTCAACAGATGGCGACGATGAGGACCTAAAGCTGGGCATATGCATATTAAATGTATGAAGTCCTGTATTGGTGACCCACATAGGCTGCATGCTTTTGGGCCCTGGTACTTCCAGCTGGGACGGTCTGCATTGGAAGGCAACTTCCCCATACGGAGCTCTAAAAATTAGATTTTTTAGATAAGGGGAGAAGGCCTGACCCAGATATGCCGCAGGCTCAGTGTAGGAATGTAATACCATCCAAGCGTGGGCTCGCCGACTTAACATTGCTTTGTCGTCTTGCAGCGAGTGCATTTTTGTCGCTTTTTTAATAATTTGCTGGAATGATGCCAGGGGTACTTTCCGATGCCACAGGTCAGCCGTCCTGGTCATTTGTAGCGAAGCTTCTAAATACTTTGCGTAAGCGGACTGAGGGTCACTTTGCAAGGCGTCCCAAAGCGCCTTATTGATTTCCAGACCACGATTAAGCCAAATTTTATACCAGGTTTTAATTGCCTCATACCTTCTGTATAACTGTTGTTGTTGCAGCCCAAACTCTAGACGAACCTGGGTTGGGGAGGTGTCACGTGGCAGAGAGAAAACCCTTTTGTACACTCGAGTTTGAATGTTGTCCAAGATTGATGCATTGTTTCCGTGATGAACAACACTACCATATGCAATGGTTGGGAGCAATTTAGCTTTGATGACAGCCAATAATGGAGTGAATAGTGGGCCTTTTAAGATTTTTGATAAGCTACAAAATGCAAATGTTAGGGCGTTGCCCTTTTTTTGTATGGCCCATTCTGCGTTGAAAAGGAGAACCTTCGATCCAGGTGTATCCCGAGATATTTGTAGCTTTTTACCACTTCTAACCTCGCGTTGTTGATTGTAAATGTCGTTTGTTTATGTAAACTGTGAGTTATGATCATGACCTTTGTTTTTGTTATGTTTATTTCCATCAAGTTTGTTTTAGCAAAGTCAGCCAATTCGTGAATTGCTCTTTGCAAGCCAATCCGCATTTGGCTTAGAAGCACAACGTCGTCCGCATAGGATAGATGTGTTAGTGGCAGTGGCCCAGGCGGGGTGGATGTGCGTTAACCCCATCTAACCTTGGTGTTAAATCGGCCATAAATAGATTAAACAGGTGTGGAGCCAGGACACACCTTGCTTTAATCCCTCGTTGGTGTAGATCTTCCTGGTAAGCCTCTGGCCATCGCCGATTTTAACCTGCATCCAGGTATCAGTATACAGATCCATCATTGGTTTGAGGATTGAGTCTGGTAAGCCCTGCTGCTTTAATTTGCCCCACAACGTGCGTCTACTCACCCAGTCAAACGCCACCTTAAAATCCACAAAATATAGATGGAGTTTTTGCCGCCGCGGTAGGCTTTTGTCAGCTATTAGGCCTAATGCTAATGCGTTTGTGATTGTACCTGTACCATGTCGAAAGCCCGACTGGTTGAGGGGAATTATTTTTGTTCGTGTCGGACCAGTTTATCAGGTCTGCTAAGATCAAGGATGCATAATATTTGGCCTCGGCGTCTATTAGTGCAATCAGACGGTAATTGGCGGGGTCTGTACGATCTCCTCCTTTGTATATTGGATTGATTATTGCCCCTCTCCAGCTCTCCGGAATGCGACTCGATGTGCCTATCAGTTGAAACACACTATACATCTTACTTGCCCAGTAATTGGGGTCTTGTTTGTAAATTGCTTGGGGTACTCCGTTCGGACCCGGAGCCCCATCAAGCCTGCTTTTTGCTATTACTTGTGAAATTTCTACTACGGAGTAGGGAGGATGTGACTGTAGTATGTCCTCGTTCTGCTGATCACCGTTTCCTGTTGTTTTAGTAATAATGGGGAACTTGTCCTTCCTAACCCTGTGCTCACTTGAAGTCGCCAGAGCTGTTTGCTCTCCCTTTGAAGTGATATCAGTGAGGTTTGTGCCTCCCTGGTTTGTTGCTGAGAATGTGGTGATTAGGTGTTGTACCCATGTGGGTTCTGTGACGCAAGTCGCATTTATGACTTTCGAAGTTCTGGTCAGGGAATTCACTTGCTCCCAAAAAGCTCTGGCGTTTGATTTCTTTGCATTATATAGTAACTTCGTCCAAAAATCATTATGTTGTGTTTTTTTTACCGTCCCAAATTTGTTTTTTGTATTTTTTCTTTAATTGACGTACTTGTTCCCATGTTGTTGATGATGGGTTTTGTTGTTTTGCCATCCTGAGAGCCCTTCGCAGTTGTTTCCTTAAAGTTTTGGCTGTGAGACTAAGGTAACTGTTATGATATGTCCTCTTTTTGCTTGGCTGTTTTGTGGCTGCCTCTGATTGTGATAGACTTGCCAGGAAAGTAGTCCATGTTTCGATTGTCAAGTTTTGTTGTGACACCAGTGTTGTCATTAGATCTTTTGCCCTTGAGGATATGTGTGGTAGTGTGTTATTTGTCCATCGGAGTCGTTTCAAATTTATTGTCGATATGGACCCCTCCACTTCTTGGTCTTCTGTGTGTTTTCGAAATGTCGTTTTTAGTTCAATGTGCTGAGCCATGTGATCACTCTCAGTGGGACATGTGATCTGGAAGTTTTCTATTTGGCCTAGGAGCGGAAGCGTTACTATTGTATAATCCAGTACTGCGGTTGAGCTATGGCCATTGTATGTACATGCAGCAGGTCTGTCCTGTTTTATTCTGCCATTTAGCACACGCATCCCTAAATGGTCAAGATCTGTGACAAGGTGCTGTCCTACCTTGTCCACTCGTTTTGGATTGGGATATGATTGTGTTTGCACTGCCCAGATTACATTTGCTGCAGTAATATTATCTTCGCCTTCTTGGGTGTACAGCAGATTTGAATTAAAGTCTCCCGTTAAAATTATTTCCCAGGTTGGTTGCTCAAACCTAAATTCTGCGATAATGGTGATGAGTTGTGTAAATAGATCTTGTTTTATCTTCTGTTTTGTGTGCGCATAGATGTTAATGAGAATGATGGTGCTCACCCCTGGATGTGAGTCCATCTCCGTTTTTATTATTTGCATGGCAGATGTTGTTGACAGCTGGACTGAGGACATATTTAGTGCTGTTGAGATGTAGACAGCTAAGCCACCTTTTGGTCTTCCGTATTGCCGCGTTCGTGTTGCGTTCACATAGTGGAGAATCCTCCTTGGGACTTCTACTGGGGCTGTCAGCGATGTTTCTTGAAGGGCGATGATTTAATAATTATCCCAGTTCTCAATAGGCCCTTTCTCCTGTAGGCTTCTCTTTGCGCCTGCTATGTTCCAGGACAAGATTTTGATTGGGGGAGGGTCTGATGTGCGTGGACTAATTGCAGGTCATTCTCCTTTTTGGTCGGGTCTGAGATATGCTGTTTTTTGCCAATTCTGTTGTTGTGGATTTGTACCTTCTGGGCCTTTTGCGCTTCGCAGAACTGACGGGACTATGTTTGCGCTTAAATTATTACTTGAGGGTGTGTTTGATAGTAGGAGAGGAGATGGATAACGTTGCTTAGAAGGAATTAAGAGAAATATACCCCAATCTTCAAATTTTGTGGCCTCTTTTAAGATGTCTCACACTATTTCTTCCGACTTCCAAGTCGGTAAGGTTTTTTCCTTTCCTATATTATTTTCTAGGCTGACGAATTCTATTGCCAATAGATCTGTGGTTGTCAAAATGTTTTAATGTAGGGATAACTGCCATGAGACGCAAGATGTTCCCTCTGTTTAGATAATCTTGCGGTCCTTGAGAGGAATAGTATGGTGTAAAAGATCCTGTTGTTCTGGCTTGATGTAGGCACCTTTTTTGCGGATGAGTTGCTGCTACCTGCCTTAAGCTTTGATTGCTTACCAGTTCTTCTGATTCGTTACAGTTTGCGTTTTCGCGTTGCACTTTTATATTTATCTGTAGCTGATCTCTCTTTACAGTTCCTGATTGTTGGCCTTTCCTTGAAATAACTTCCCTATCTCCTCTATTATCCCTGTTATGAACTTGAGTGATAGACCCTAAGTTTCTTTGGGGGCTGCCACTTTCTTGTGTGCTTGTGATCGATCGCTGCTGGAGGTTTACTGGTCCTTTGGGGGTTTTTGTTTTGTTTGCCTTGTCCGCTGGACATCCTGCTCTTCTCACCCCAGTTTTAAGTTCTTGCGTGTTTTGTCTGGCTGACGGAAGGCCACTGCTCTCGAAGCTCGGGTTAATCAAGGCTGGGCTGTTTGGAACTGGCGAAGCCAGTTGCGATGCGTCTGATGATTCAGTTGTACCCGACTGGTCTGAGCAGCCTCCCTCGTCTTCCTCTTTGAATTCTTGATGCTGCCCTACGGTTACTAGTGAACGATCTTTACCGTGATTAAAATTGAATATTGGGTAGTTAGCCTTGAGCTGTATTTTTGATGTTTTGTTTATGTGTAGACGATTTCTCGCCAGTGTGCTAGGATTGATTGTGTAACTGTACATAGTACGACTGCCATCAGGCATTCCTAGCTGAAAGAAATTGATATGTTAGCGTATCTGCTACTCCTAACATAATGAATGATGGGAGTCTAAAAAGAGTGGTGGAGAACATTGAATCTATGTCCTACAGTACTCTTTACCAATAATTGTTGAGTTCTAATCAATTACATAGAAAGTGGAGTAAAGTACCTGTGTCTCTGCATTGTCGCCAAGATTTTGTTTTTGGATTTATCCCTGCTATGCAACTTCTCTGGTGTGTGGTACCAGTAAATGACTATCTTGGTCAGTTTCCCAACTGGCTAAGCTACTGGCAGCAGTTCTAGACCTGTAATATACTGCACCCTATTCCTCCCGGTTAGTTTCCTCCCAATCTCTGCCTCCCACCTCTTTTAACCTGGGGTTTTGTCTAATTGAGAGGTGTGATTCAGGAATTTATATATTTCAGAAAGTAAATGCTTGTGGTTTGTTTTAGAAACCAATCATTTCTCAACAGGAGTTAATGATCTGCTGGCTCCAGGTTTGGTTTATTTATCAAATATCCTATTTGCAGATATATTGGCCTTTTCCTTTCCTCCAGGCCGTAGTCCAACTTGCCTTGTTCAAATGATTTTAGTCCGTCTTAATAACAATTAAAAATATCCCCTATTCTCTTGTAACTGGCCACTTTCCAGCTCTTGAATTTAGCCTCATTCACCACCAGGGTAAAAGCAAGATTTTTCCAGAGACACTGTTAGTATAATATCCAGATACTGAATGTTATTCTTGGCCCAGGTGAGGGGAAAACTAGACTGTATTTGTTTCTTGTGCTTTACTAGAGTGTGCAGGTTGAGCATGCATGACTTCTGGATATTGATTTTAAACTCCAGCACTACACCAAATGCTTCCAACTCCTATAAAACCACAGGAAACCAGTGCAACGGGTCTGCAAGTAATAAGAAAACACTGTAGGCATATAAGGTAAGGATATTTATGCACGTATGGACCTGTCTTGATTCCTTCAACGTCTGTGTCTGAGCTCCACATATGGCAAAAGGATCTACGTATGCTTCAAACAGGAAGGGTGGGCATTTATGCCTTGTCCCCTTCTGATGTCAAATATTGCTGTGGAACTCCCATTTACTCGAATGCTGGCATACGGACTCTGGAAGCAAGGTTTTAAACGTAGGCATAAACCCAAAAACACTTTGGGGATCAGACAGAAATAGCCAATGTACCTATCAAACACTTTCTCAGCCTTGGCTGAGATGAGAAATGCTGATTTGTCTGTTCTGCTGATATTATCTATGATGTATTGAATGTGCCCTATGTTGTCAGCACAGTTGCAGCCTAGGCCAAAGCCAGTGTGATCTGGGCTTTTCGGACTTTCCATGTGTAGGTCTAATTTGTTAGATAAGATTCCTGCAAACAGATTCATGTCTATGTTTAATAATGAAATTAAATTGGCCTGTAGGATAAGCACAGCATCATGTCTTTGCCAGATTTGGGAAGTACCATGATTGAAGCCTCTCGCATGGAGACTATTATCCCAGATTTTCCAAATTAATCGTACATGGATCAGAATCAGTGCCAGGATTTGACAGTACATTTTGTAAAAATAGGCTTGGAGGCCATCAGGTGCAGGTGATTTGTGGTTTTTATGCCTGGCAATAACTGAGCCTATCTCCTGAACTCCAATTGACCTTCCTAGGATATTCAACTGTTTGGGTGTAAATTTCTGTGTTTTCACCATTCGGAGTTAATGTTCAATATTTACTTTGTGTCTATCCTCTTCAGTGTACACAGTACTGTAAAACTATTTGAATGCCTTTGTCCTCTTCATATACTTTGCCTGCTTGTGATTTAATGGCGACCACCCTCTACCAGGCTATCTTAGCCACAAGGTTGCAAGCTAGGAGCTTTCAAGTACTATTCCCCTCTTTGCGGTATGTTTCACAAGGAGTAAAGCACATTTCCCTTATCTGTCTAAAGGGCTTCAAGTTGGGGGGGTGTAGCCAAAAGCCTGTATCAAATCTTCTCTGATCCAGAGAGCTTGTGTTTTGCCTCTTTGTCCCTCACCTAGGATTCCAGCTCTTCCCTCTTCTCTATGTTTTCTCTGTGTTTAGCTGCTAGCAAGATTAATGTGCCCCTAATTGTCACCTTTAATGTGTCCCCCTCTCTGTCATTCTCCTGAATGAAGAGGATAAGTCCTTCCAGGATTTGAATCTTGTTGTCCTCGCTAAAAAGGAGTGCCCCCTGGACTCCAATTCCACATAATCCTTCGTTGTCTGGGGGTCTTGATAAGGATGTGAATTGTGGCATCGCAAAAAACCGACTGGACCCTGGTCTCTGGTACATGCACCTTATCTATCAAATGAAGGGACTCTAAAAGCAATATCCACCTCACATATGTCTTTTGTGTTCCAGAGAGGAAAATAAAGTCCTTCCATGCAGGCGTGTGTCGTGCGAAGTATCTCAGACTCACATCACTTAGCTACTGTAGGAAGCTGGCTCTTTATATAGTATACCAAAAAGACGCAAGCTGTGAAAAGAGTCCAGCTATCCCTTATTTATTTATTTGTTTATTTGATGAGTTTTATATAGCGCTGGCTAGACCCGGAGGTATCAGAGCGCTTTACATAAGGAACAGCGAGTTGCAAGGAACGATAATTACACATTAGTTGCACAATGATTAAACAGTAAAAAAAAAAAAAAAAGTGTTGCTAGCGGAGTGGATAGGGCTTACTCGAGCAATCCCAAGGTGCTCCATCTAGTGTAGTGTGCTCAAGCAGCTTTAGGCTTATCAGTGAGCAGTGTTTGACATTTGTTGCACACACAGAGTCAATAAATGACGCGCACATTCAAAAAGGAGATCCACACCAATTTGGAAAAATAACAGGTATCTTTATATATATTTTGAACCCAAGAACTTCGTTATCATGTAAGAACTTTTTCATAATAGTCTATATACTTTTTTAGCACAGTTAACCAAGAGTGCGATTTTAAGCTTAATGTTCTCCTATGGGAGAAAGAACATTTACTGAATACATATACTTGCAAGGCCCGTGAGACCCCTTTCAGTCATGATGTGGTAGAGGGACAGGGACCAAAGTTTCACCAGCAGATCGGTTGTATCTGCCCTAGTGAGTGCAGGTGCAGAGGTGCTGGACGAGTTGGTAGCCTTGCGCGCTACGTGGTAGAAATGAAGGGGGGAGCACCTGGAAATAAGCTGCAAGGGGGGACTTGGGGACAAGTTTGGGAGCTCCCAACAGGGGAAAAGGGGGGGGGGGGGGACTCGGGTCGTGAGGGTCCTGGGAGCATGGGGGAGCAGTCGGTTTCTTTAGGCCCAGTCCGGGCAGCTCGGGTGCAGAGTGTTTGTGGTCGGCTGGTTCCTGTGAGTCAAGGTGCTCAATGGTGTAGTTCAGGACAAGCAAAGGGGACAATAACAGGCCAGCTGGGCCACTCTTGGTGCTGGCCTCTACAGTGCCGATGTCCCTTGGTGGCTGATTGTCAGTGATGTCGTTGGAGCCGGATTGGACTTTCAACAAGCGTTGGTCGCTGAAAGGGTCCGGTACCCCGGGTATTGGTGCAGGAAGGCTCATGGAGGTCCTGGCGTCTTCAAGCTTGGCAGGAAGACGAACCTGACCTCCTTGAGTGCGCGGACCTTTTCTTGGGTGGCTACTGCTCGGTGGACCCAGTGGACAGCAGCTTCTTTAAACCGGACGTCGCGGTCGGTGCCTGCAGGCGAGTAGCTTCTCTACTCCAAGGGATATGCTTGCTGCTGGTCGAAGTGCTGGCAACACTCTGGGACTTGTGGAGGATGCACAGCTGTAGGACGAGTCGGGTCTTTGCAATTGTTGAGTCTCTATGTGGCAGGCAGGGTTTGGCGCCAAAATTCCACAGCAGTAGTTAGTTCTTGCGGGTTCAGCTCCTCAGTGTCCGCCTTTTCCTTTCAGTCAGTGGAATCTGAAGTTATGGATTCAGGGAGCCCTTTAAATACTAAATTTTGGGATGTTAAGGGAGTGGAGAGTAGTAGCCAATGAACTACCTACCCTTGGGGCAACTACACCCCCTATATGACCACTTCATGTGGGAAGTGAGCATAACCCTGTCCCAGTTGAATAAGTTACTTACCTTTGGTAACGATGCATCTGTAAGAGACATAGGTTAGTTGCAGATTCCTTACCTTAGAATTATCCCCAGGTGTCAGACTGGATCCGGAGAATTTTTTCTTAGCAGTACCCGCGTTGGTAGGTGGCGTCTGTCGACTCTGCGTTCGTCGTCGCCGGAATGACATCGCAGTGCCTACTTAGATGCCGCCCCTGCGCGCTGACCACTAGTGCGCCACAACTTCCCATGCCAGAAGCGCAGAGCCATGAAAGACACTGACCACTAGTGCGCCACAACTAAGGCTCTGCAAGGGAGTCCCTATCCCTAGAAGTCAGTTCGCAGAGCGGGGAGGATGGGTGGGGTGGTAAGGAATCTACAACTAACCTAGACCTCTTACAGATACATCATTACAGAAGGTAAGTAACTTGTTCATCTGAAAGAGACAGTTAGTTGTAGATTCCTTACCTTAGAATAGATACCCCAGTAATATCATCCCCGGTGGTGGGTCTGCGAACTAAGTTCACACCAGAAAATCCTGGAGTATTGAACAGGCAAAATAGCAGTCCCTCCGGACTTGGCTGTCCAGGCAGTAATGTCTGGTGAACGTGTGCAAAGACGCCCACGTGGCCACCTGGCAGATGTCAAGAAGTGGGACTCCACGTGCCAATGCAGTGGTTGCTGCCGTAACCCTAGTGGAATGAGCACGCAGCCCCACTGGAGACTCCTTTTTTGCTATAGCGTAACAGAATTTAATACAAAGGACAACCCATCGAGAGATGGTGCGCTTTTGAACAGCTCGAGCTCTCTTGACACCTACACAGCCAACGAAGAGCTGATCATCCACCCGGAAATGTTTTGTGCGGTCAAGGTAGAAGGACTGCGCATGTTTATGGTCCAGACGGTGGAGTCTCTCCTCCTCCTTGGAAGGGTGCGGAGGTGGGAAAAAGGTGGGCAAAGTGATAATTTGTCCTATGTGAAAAGGTGTAACCACCTTAGGAAGGAAGGGCCTTGTCGTAAGCACCACTTAGTCCGGATGCACAGAGAAGAAAGGGGGCTTGGAAGATAGAGTCTGAAGCTCACTCACCATGCGAGCAGAGGTGATGGCAACAAGGAAGGCAGTTTTCAGAGTGAGGAGCCTGAGAGGACAGTTGTGAAGGGGCTCAAAGGGAGCACACATAAGATATGTTAGAACAAGATTCAAGTCCCACTGGGGCATTATGAAAGGAGATGGAGGAAAGAGATGATTAATGCCCTTAAAGAATCTATTTACAATAGGGGACTTGAATAAAGAGGGTTGCCCTGGCAGCCGAAGGAAAGCAGAGATAGCTGCACTGGTAGTCTTTAAGAGTGCCCAGAGCAGAGCCCTGCTGGGCCAAAGAAAGTATAAACAAGAGGACCTCTGAAAGAGGGGCAGAAAGGGGATCCACTGCCTTTGCTGTACACCATGCCACAAATTTGTTCCATCTACAGGTGTATACCGTTTTAGTGGAGGGACACCTGGCTGCCAAGATGACATTACAGACTTCGGGTGGAAGGTCAAAAGCTGTCAACTGTTGCTGCTCAATCTCCACACAAGGAGGTGCAGGCTGGAGAGGTTCGGGTGAAGAAGGATAAGTTACTTACCTGTAATCCTAGTTCTCTTCCAGGGGTATACTCATCAAAGTCATAAGCACTGAATAGTCCCTCCCACGTGCGGGGACCCCGGAGCAATAGCCAATAATATGCATATACCTACATATATATCCATAAACACATATAAGTAAATATATATATATAGGTGATATGCATAAAACAAACATATATGCAGCCTGATATTATATACTAGGCTCAGAAAACCTGCCTCATTGCATGTAAAACCTTTTAAATTTGAACAACAAATAAACATACCCCATGATATAATCATGATTAAAACAAGTAAACCACTTTAGTTTGCTTTGAAACAACACAACCTTTATTTTCAAAGGTAAAAGGGGTAAGACCATAGAGGCAGGTCAGCCTAGAGAGGCTGCATATAGAACAGTTAGGAAAAAACTGGCGCCGTGCCTTTAAGACCTCTTGGAACCCTCAGGCTCCCATCATGCACTACAGGTGACAGTTAGGTCAGTTCTTTTGGACGGCGTAAACAGTGTGAACACAGTATGGGTAACAGATACATCTCACATGAACATGGTATTCGTCCGGGGAGGAGGGAGGGTTGCTTATGACTTTGATGAGTATACCCCTGGAAGAGAACTAGGATTACAGGTAAGTAACTTATCCTTCTCTTCCAGGGGATACTCATCAATAGTCATAAGCACTGAATAGAGTAGCAAGCCATCCCCATACTCTGCGGGCGAATACCATTATATCATGCCAACCAATCCAACTTATATTACCCAAATAAGTTCCTCAAGGATGCCTGGCCAACCCTAGCATCAGCTTGAGTGTCAGAATCCAGACAATAATGGCGTGCAAAAGTGTGCACCGAACGCCATGTGGCTGCTTTACATATGTCTTGAATAGGAACTTTACTCAGCATAGCTATTGTAGCTGCTTTTCCTCTTGTAGAATGTGCTCTCGGCCTGCCTGAGAGCTGTTTGTGTGCTAGCTGATAAGATAGCATAATACATGACACAATCCACCTAGAAATGGACCTTTTAGAGGCCGGAGAGCCAGTGTTCAATGGTCCGTAATTAACAAACAATCTGTCAGTGTTGCGTACAGTTTTAGACTTATCCAGATAAAACTTCAACACCCTTTTAAGATCCAGTGAATGTAATGCCTTCTCAGCAGGTGTGACAGTGTTCACAAAGAAAGTGGGAAGAGTGATCGACTGGTTGATGTGGAACTCCGAGACCACTTTCGGAAGGAACTTCGGGTGAGTTCTTAGTACCACTCTGTTTGCATGAAAAACGAGATAAGGCTCCGACGAGCACAAAGCCTGTATCTCGCTCACCCTGCGAGCAGACGTGATTGCCACAAGGAATGCAGTCTTCCAAGAAAGATGTTGCAGCGAGGCCTTATGTATAGGTTCAAAAGGAGGGCCCATTAACTTGGAGAGAACGATATTGAGTTCCCAAGAGGGAGAAGGAGCCCTCACTGGAGGATAGACTTTCTTTAGGCCCTCTAAAAAGTCCTTAACCACTGGCATTCTAAAAAAGGAAACCTGATTGGGGGACTTCCTATAAGCTATCGCGGCCAAGTGAACTTTAATAGATGAATATTGCAATCCTGCTTTTGCCAAAGACAGTAAATATGGTAACAGTACCTGTTCCTGACCATGAATAGGATCATGACCCTCTGAAGTACACCACATGTAGAATCGCCTCCATTTGAAAGCATATGTTCTCCTTGTGGAAGGACGTCGAGCCTCTTTCAAGATCTGCATGCAGTCCTGAGAGAGACCTAAGTGTCCATATTGGATGAATTCAGGAGCCATGCTGCTAGCTTCAGGGACGGCAGATTGGGATGGAACACTTTGCCGCCCGCCCTGGTCAGCAGATCTGGATGACAGGGTAGCCTCCTGTGCGGTACTGTCGAAAGACGAAGAAGGTCCGGGTACCACCACTGGCGAGGCCAGTCTGGTGCAACCAAGATCATCCTCGTTTTGGATCTGTACAGCTTCCTGATCACTAGAGGAATGAGGGGGACTGGTGGAAATGCGTAGAGTAATGTCTCTGACCAGTCTATCCATAGAGCATTCCCCTTGGAGCATTGTTGTGGGAACCTGGAGGCGAAGACGTGGCATTTTGCGTTGTCTGCATCTGCGAACAGGTCTATGTCTGGTTCCCCCAGGCTTGAAAAATGTCCTGTGCTACTTCTTGCTTTAGCGCCCAGTCGTGCGCTTCTGCGAAATGCCTGCTTAGGCCATCTGCCTGAACATTTAGGATGCCCGGAAGATGGACCGCTGAGATCTTCATGTCCCGAGCCAGAAGCCACCTCCAGATCGCCTGTGCTTCCAGCGACAGAGGCCTGGACCTGGTGCCCCCTTGCTTGTTCAGGTAAAACATTGTTGTTGTATTGTCCGTTTGAACAAGGAGGGCATTGGACTTGATGGACGGAAAGAATGCCTTGAGGGCCAGATGAACTGCCCTGAGCTCCAGCATGTTTATGTGATAGAGCTGTTCCCTTTCCGACCACAGGCCTTGTACCTGCAGGGGCCCCATGTGGGCGCCCCATCCTTGAAGAGACGCATCTGTTACAAGAGTCAGCTTTGGCGGTTCCTCGTGAAAAGGGCTGCCCACGAGAAGATGAGACCTCCGCATCCACCAGACGATGGAGATTTTGACAGACAGAGGTATCGTTATCGTGTCCTCCCAGCGATTGGAGATCTGGGACCACTGATCTTCCAGAGCCTGTTGAAGAGGTCTCATGTGTAGCCTGGCATTCGGGACTAGAAAGATGCAAGATGCCATTGAACCCAGAAGAGACGAGACTTGTCTGGCTGTTGGGTAAGGTTTCCGCAAAATGGTCTGACACTTGAGGAGGATGGATGATAGTCTCTCCTCCGAAGGATACGCTCTTGCGTTTACCGTGTCCAAAGTTGCCCCCAAGTAATGAATTCTCTGCGTTGGGTTGAGGATGGATTTTTTGAAATTGACATGCAGACCCAATCGATGCAGATGTCGAACGCAGTAAGCGAGGTGTAGTTGCAGAAGTGCTGGGGAAGCACTTTTGAGAAGCCAATCGTCTAGATAGGGGTAGACGAATATTTGTTTCCTTCTCAAGAACGCCGCTACTACTGCCATGCACTTTGAGAAAGTGCGAGGGGCTGACTTGAGACCGAACGGTAGGACTGTGAATTGGTAATGGTCGGATTGAATGCGAAACCTTAGAAACTTCCGATGCTTCAGAGAGATGGGAATGTGGAAATAGGCATCCTGAAGATCTATGGAACACATCCAGTCTTGTGGGTGCAAGTGTGGAATTATCTGATGCAAGGCCAGCATTCTGAACCTTTCCTTCAGAATAAATTTGTTCAGTCGCCTGAGGTCTAGAATGGGCCTGAACTCTTTGCCGAGACCTTTCTTTGGGACTAGGAAATAACGAGAGTAAAGTCCTTGATGACGTTGCTGCCATGGAACCTTTTCGCTGGCCTCCTTTAAAAGCAGGGCAGATACCTCTTCTTGTAGAAGACTTACGTGATGGGAGGTGGTCTTCCGGGGAGGAATAGAAGGTGGAGGTGACTTGAACCGGATGGAGTATCCGTTCCTTACGATGTTTAGAACCCACTTGTCCAGTGTAATTTTGGTCCACTCTTCTAGAAACATACGAATGCTTCCCCCCACCGGAGTGGTTAACGGGTTTAGGGGAAGCAAGCACTCACTGTTTCTGCTGTTGCTGCTGCTTGGCAGCTGGTGCAGACTGCCTGGAGGAACCTCCTCGTCCTCTGCCTGGACGTCGCTGATTGTACTGGGATCTACCTTGGTGCTGTGGTGTAGACCACTGAGGGGTTTGAACCCTCTGCTGGTAGTTGCGCCGATCGTAGGGGCGATAGCGCCGTTTAAAGTCTTTCCTCTTTTCGAGTCCCACTGCCTTGACCGTGTCCAGTTCTGTCTTCATGCGCGACATCTCATCATCGGCATGAGATCCGAAGAGCGAGGATCCGTTGAACGGCAGGTTCAAGATCCGATGTTGGGCCTCCGGCTTCAACCCCGTTAACCTTAGCCAGGAAGAACGACGGGCACAGATTCCATGAGAGTACCCATGTGATGCTAGATCTGAGGCATCCGCTGCCGCGCTGATGATCTGGTTGGACACCAGGCCCCCTTCCTGAAGGACCTCCAGGAAGTCTTGCTTGTCCTCCTTAGGGAGTTTGTCCGTGAAACGTGACAGGGAGTCCCAGAGAGAGCGGTCATACCGACCCAGCAAGGCCGAAGCGCTGGCTACCTTCATGTAGGATGCGGAGGTGTTGCACATCCTCTTGCCTATTGAATCCATGGCCTTACTGTCTTTGTCAGGTGGTACCGTGGAAGACGCTGCCCCTGTCTGGTTCTTCCGTGCGGCCGAGACAATGACTGAATCCGGAAGTGGATCGGATCTCAGAAACAGAGGGTCTGTGTCAGGAGCTTTATATTTCTTTAAGATCCTTGAGGGAGCAGCACCCACTGAAGCTGGAGTCAAGAACTTGTGCAACGCAGGCTCCAGTAGACCAGGCACCAAGGGAAGTAGAGGTCTGGATGACGCCCTCTGATGCAGCGTTTCAAAGATGATTGAGGTTGTTGGTACATGAACAGGCATTCTCAATCTGAAGTTTAGCCGCTCCCCTACACAAAACCTCATTGAAGGTGTTGAGATCATCAATCGGGGATACCCTACTCGGAGGTGTTGAGGAAAGAGTGGGTGAGTAGTCCGCTTTAGATGGTCTAGATGATGAAGACCATGAAGACGACCTATGGCTCTTACTCCTGTGAGAGCGATGACTAGGTCTAGAAGCTCTACTTCTGGGAGAGCGGGGTGTATGCCTTCTCACCGATGGAGATCTGCGTGACCGGTCTCGTCGATCATGCCGCCCTGAGGAGTGCACCGACTGTATCAATGGAGACCTGGATCTGCTACGTGAATGGACCACCCTGGAAACCTTCCGTATCTTCCACTCCCTTATATCTCCCAGCCATCTAGGAGAGATGTTTGTTACAGGGTGTGCAGGCGGAGCTGGAGAGCGCTCTGGCGAGATCTGTACGATCTGAAGCCCCGGAGAGGAAGAAGCACTCCTGGAGGCCATTTGGATGTTCTCCGTCGCTGACTCCGACCTCCTCGACGTCGACCCCCTCGACGGCGATCTGGACCTCGATCTGCAGGACCTAGATCTCGACGTCGACCTCCTCGACGCCGATCTCGCTCTCGACGTCGACCTCCTCGACACCGAAGTCCTAGACGGCGATCTCGCTCTCGACGTCGACCTTCTCACCGTCGAAGGCGACTTCCTTGGAGTCTGTCTTCTCGACGCCGAACGCGCCCTTCTCGACGTCGAACCCCTGGGTGATGCCTGTTTCGACGTCGAATGTCTCGACGGCGACGACTGTCTTGCCGGCGTCGACACTAAAACCGCTCTGCTTGACGACGAAGCTTGCAGTACCTTCGGCGTCGGTGGTGTCTTCGACGTCGTTGGAGGTGCTCTCGCCGGCGGGCTTCGACGTTGATGTGCCAACGTCGGTATCTCACCGCCTCTCGCTGTAGGTGAGCCAGATGTGGTCCGCCTACGCGATTCTTGATGACTTGGAGCCCTCGACGTCGAAGGACGTTTCGACTTCGACGCTGACTCAGAGCACAACGGTACCTTGGACGTTGATCTGTCCCTCGACGGCGACCGATGTCTTCTCTCGTCTTCTTTGCGTCTTGAGTGAGAGGAGGGCTTTCTTGCAGACAGTTCTCCTTTAGCACTTGCCTTACTTCCTCTCTCCAGCATAGAGTGCAGCTTTATCTTCTCCCTATCCTTAAGGGTTCTTCTGGATAACTTGCTGCAATGGTAACACTGGTCTGGCTTGTGTGATGAAGGGAGACAAGCAATACAGACCGAGTGTGGGTCCGATTTGGACATCTTCTTTCCACAGGCCGGGCACTTAATAAATAAGGCCGGCATTTTGACAGGGAAAAAAGTGAAAAATTTTGGGGAAAAACAGCTGAATCTAACAGCTAGTCAGTAAACACGTCGAGTGAAACAACAATATTCCACTCAAAACCAGAATTAGTGATAAAAAACCACTAACTGGGGAGCTCAAACTCCAGGGTCCTCATAGAAGGAGCCGGAAAAAAGAACTGACCTAACTGTCACCTGTAGTGCATGATGGGAGCCTGAGGGTTCCAAGAGGTCTTAAAGGCACGGCGCCAGTTTTTCCTAACTGTTCTATATGCAGCCTCTCTAGGCTGACCTGCCTCTATGGTCTTACCCCTTTTACCTTTGAAAATAAAGGTTGTGTTGTTTCAAAGCAAACTAAAGTGGTTTACTTGTTTTAATCATGATTATATCATGGGGTATGTGTATTTGTTCAAATTTAAAAGGTTTTACATGCAATGAGGCAGGTTTTCTGAGCCTAGTATATAATATCAGGCTGCATATATGTTTGTTTTATGCATATCACCTATATATATATATTTACTTATATGTGTTTATGGATATATATGTAGGTATATGCATATTATTGGCTATTGCTCCGGGGTCCCCGCACGTGGGCGGGACTATTCAGTGCTTATGACTATTGATGAGTATCCCCTGGAAGAGAACTGTCCCCTGTTGCTGCGACAGAAGATCCTCCTGAAGGGGCAGTCTGATTGGAGGATTGATGGCCATGCTCAGGAGCTCGGGGTACCAATACGGAGACACAAGAATAACTTGGGCCCAGCCGTGCTTGATCTTCTTCAGCACTCGGGGCAGAAGTGGTACATGCGGAAAGGCGTACAGGAGGCCGCAACTTCACTCGCAACGAAAAGCATCGCTGAGTGAGTGCCGCCTTGGAAACTCCAACAATCAGAACTACTGACATTGCACATTCTCTTTGGTGGCGAAAAGATCTAACCAAGGCTCTCCCCACCGCTGAAAGAGACCTTGCACCACCTCTGAGTGAAGACGCCATTCGTGATCCACCAGGCACCGACGGCGGAGTTCGTCCGCCCTGGCGCTCGCTCAGAGAACCTGCCAGGTTTTGAACCCTGATGTTCCAGCCATGTCCAGAGGTGAAGAGCCTCTTCACATAGGGTCCACGACCCCACCCCACCCTGTTTGTTGCAGTACCACATGGCGGTGGTGTGGTCTGTGAACACCTGCACCTCTTTCCCTTTGAGAGAGGGAACAAATGCTTTCAGTGTCAGGCAGATCGCCTGGATTTCCAACAGTTTGATATGGATCCTGGACTCCGCCGGAAACCAGACACCTTTGATCTCCGCCTCTCCCAGATGGCTGCCCCATCCCAGGAGTGACGCATCTGTCACCAGTGTTTGGTCTGTTTGGGGAAGGGAAAGGGATCTGCCTCTGACCCAAGCTGGGTTCGTTAACCACCACTGCAATTGTTGTGCAGTTCAGTCCGAGATCTGGACTAAGTCGGAAAGATTCCCCTGATGCTGCGCCCACTGGAACTTCAGGTCCCACTGCAGAGCCTGTATATGCCATCTGGCATGATCCACCAGCAGGATGCAGGAGGCCATGAGGCCCAGCAGCCTCAGGGTCATTCTCACCGAAATCCGGGATAGAGGCTGAAACATCAGTATCATAGCCCGAATATCCCGGACTCGCTTCTCTGGAGGATAGGCTCGAAACTGCACTGTGTCCAGAACAGCTCCGATGAAGGGGAGCATCCGAGAGGGAGTCAGGTGTGACTTTGGCACGTTTATAGTGAACCCTAGTGAGTGCAGGAGGTCCCTCGTAGTCTGGAGGTGGGAGACGACAGCCTGGGGCGATTCCACCTTCAACAGCCAGTCGTCGAGATAGGGGAAGACTGGAACCCCTGATCTGCGCAGATGAGTGCGACCACCGCCATAACTTACCTGAATACCCGAGGGGCACTGGTAAGGCCAAAGGGGAGCACGGTGAACTGAAAATGCTCGTGACCTACTGTGAACCATAGATCGCGTCAGTGGGCAGGCAGGACGAGAATATGGAAACAGGCGTCCTGTAAGTCCAGCACCACCATCCAGTCTCCATGGTCGAGGGCAGACAGGACCTGAGCCAACGTGAAAACGTGAGCATTTTGAACTTCTCCTTCCGGAGAAAGCGGTTTAGGGCTCTGAGGTCTAGAATAGGACGGAGACCTTTGTCCTTCTTGGCACCAGAACGTATGGGGAATAGCAACCACGACCTACTTCTGGCGCATGAACCCTCTTGATAGCTCCCTTTGCCAAGAGAGCTGTGACTTCCTGGTGGAGAAGCACCAAATGATCCTCCGACATGCGATCAAAGACTGTGGCATGGACGGAGGGGTAGTCTCGAAGGGGAGGGAGTAGCCCCTTCGGACTATTTGCAAAACCCACCTCTCCAACGTGATGGATTGCCAGTGGGGGAGGTGATGGCGAATCCTGCCACCCACTGGCCGTTGATGGGCCTGAAACGTCAGACTAGAAGGGTTTGGAGGCTACGGCAGAGGGGGGGAAGGGAGGACTGGCCCGCCCGACCGCTTGCTGGCTCCCAGGCCCGCGAGATGGCTGGGTCACATGTTCGCGGCCACGTAGAGGCTGGTGGGCAGCTTGTGTGAATCGGTGGTTAGGCTGGGCCGGACATGGCTGGGCACCCGTTCCATAGCCATGAAAGGGGCGAAAATCAAACTGGAGTGGTCAGAAAGGCGCAGCGAGGCCCAAGGATCTGGCCATAGCCTGAGAATTTTTAAAGCGATCCAGCGCCAAAAAGACGACGGCCATCAAAGGGCATGTCCAGCAAAGTTGACTGGACATCCCCCAAAAGCCAGATGTCCTCAACCAGGCATAGCGCCTAAGGGCTACCGACGTGGCAATTGTTCTGCCCTGTGAGTCGGTGGTATCCAGTCCACATCTGATTGTAAATTTGGCTGCGTGGGAGAGAATGGCCTGGGCCTCCTCCAGGCACTGAGGCAGCTCCTGCACCACCGTATTCCAGATGGTGTGGGAGTATCGGCCCAAGAGGAACGCTGTATTCACAGACCGCAGTGCCAAGCTGGAGGAAGAGATCATGCGCTTCCCAAGGTGATCCAGCTTCTTGGATTCCCTATCTGGAGGAGCAGAAGGGAATGCGCCCTTTGAAGAGGAGGCTTGGACCACCAAGCTCTCGGGGAAGGGTGTTGGGTGAGGAAAACTGGGTCGCCCGGGGCTGGGTGATGGTGGCGGGCAATCGTCCTTTCCACAGGAGCCCCTGTGCTGGGCTTGGACCAGGTGACCAGGAGGACGTCAGTAGGGCTTCGTTGAAAGGCACAAGGGGTTCAGAGGAGGATGCCACCGGCTGAAGCACCTGTCAGGAGGTTAGTCCTGACTGCCACTGAAGGGAGCTCAAGGCCCAAGACCTCTGCCGCCCTTCGCACTACCATTGCGTAGGACACTCCCTCCTCCGTAGCCACGGTAGGGAGAGAAAGCATGCTATGGTCTGGAGAAGTGTCCAGACCACTGGTGTCACCCAGGTCCTCTCCAGTCCAGTTCTTCCAGCTGGTCTGTTAAAGGGTCCAGCAACCCCTTCCAGTCCTCATAACCACCTTCTGGGCGGTAGGCAACATCAGGGATGAACAGGGGAACAAAAGTACCCTCCGGCATCGGATCTGACATCGCCGCAAGACTGGTCCTCAACCTGCCAAAACACTGCCACATCTCCCAGCACCTGCGCACACTCCACTGGCTGCCTGTCGAGGCGAGAATCACCTTCAAGATGCTCACCCACGCACACAAGGCCCTCCACGGCACCGGACCAGCATACCTGAACAGCCGACTCAAATTCCACGCACCCCAAAGGACCCTACGATCAGCCCAGCTCTCCTATGCCGTGGTCCCCCGCACCAGAAAGACCAGATCGGGAGGCCGCTCCTTCTCCTTCCTCGCGGCCAAAGCATGGAACGCCCTTCCGCTCCACCTCAGACAGACAACATCGCTCCCCATCTTCGCAAGAAACCTCAAAACCTGGCTCTTCGACAGACCCCCTCCTTGATGGATGGAACCTGCACCCCCCCCCCCCCCCCCAGCGCCTTGAGACCCTTATGGGTGAGTAGTCGCGCTTTAACAAACCCCTGATTGATTGATTGACCGACGTCGGTCCGGCTCCCGGTCCATCTCGAGGGTGAGGATGAGGACGGCACCGGCCGGGAGCGACGTCGTCGGGGAAGGTTGAGTGAGATCGACCAGCATCAATCGAGATCCAGGCCTGGATCCTCGGTGGTCCTCCAGCGTCTGATCCGCTGGCCTCGAAGGCCCAGGGCCCCCGATCAGCTCCGAGGGGCCCGAAGGTGCGCCGGCGGAATCAGGCTGCCCAAAGACGAGGTGGAGGACCACGTAGAACTTGCGGAGTTGGGCAGGGGATGCTCCGGCTCCCGGAAACAGGGAGGAGGTGCAGTTGTCCCTGAAGTAGGCACCAGAGATGGAGCCTTAGAGCGACGACGCTCTGGGTCCCGCGTCGCGTCAGCAGACCGACGGGGAGAAGGCGAAGAGCGCCGGTGCTTCTTCGCCTTCTTCTTCTTGAACTTACCCGAAGACCTTGAAGACTTGGAGTGCGACGAGGTGAGGGGGCTACGCGAGCGGGCTCGAGATCTTCCTCTCAAACAAGACCGGGAACGATGTGGAGCCGACCGCCTGGCCTCCAATAACTTTCGGTACCGCTCCCACAAAGACTTTGGATTCATGGCCCAACAGTCGGAGCACGACTTCGGATCGTGGTCGCGCTCCAGACACCAAAGACACACGAAGTGTGGATCCGTCACGGACATCAGCTTGTGACAGGAGTCGCAAGGCTTGAACCCGGTCCGGCATTGGGACATCCCTCACGCACCAGGAGTCGAAGACTCGAAAAAGAAGTCAACAAAACGTCAAAAAAGGTTAGTCAAAAAATGACCAAGGGGTAGCTCTCTCCGGATCTGCGCATGGCTGGCGTGGAAAAAGAAAGAACTGACGTCAGCGCGCAGGGGCGGCGTCTAAGTAGGCACTGCGATGTCATTCCGGCGACCACGACGCCGACGACGGACGCTGAGTCGACCGACACCATCTACAGACATGCAGGGGTACTGCTAAGAAAAAATTCTCCGGATCCAATCTGACGCCTGGGGGTAATTCCAAGGTAAGGAATCTAAAACTAACTGTCTCTTTCAGATTCCTAAATTCTGCCATCAACAAGATAGCGGAATTTTCCTAGAGTGGAGCTCACCTTAGGGGTGTGACTGTCCTGGGTGTGCTGCGAGCCTAGTTTGCATACTAATTTCCCGCCTGTCCTGGTGCCAAATGGTCCTCAGGCCAGGGGAGCGACCCTTGACCTTGCCAGGTAGGTCGCTCCCCCACCACACAGCTCCGCCTGTGCTGTCTGCCCGCTGCTCCTGTAGGTAAGATCGCCCTCCGCTTGTGGCCCCGGTGCCAGTTTTGTCTGCTTGTCTCCCCTTTCCTTTCTGTGCCCCTCGCTGCCCCACTGTTGTTGTGCCCGTGATTTGCCTGCTTTCCCCCGTTTTCCTTCTGTGCCCCTCGCTGCCCCACTGTTGTTGTGCCCGTGATTTGCCTGCTTTCCCCCCGTTTTTCCTTCTGTGCCCCTCGCTGCCCCACTGTTGTTGTGCCCGTGATTTGCCTGCTTTCCCCCCGTTTTTCCTTCTGTGCCCCTCGCTGCCCCACTGTTGTTGTGCCCGTGATTTGCCTGCTTTCCCCCGTTTTTCCTTCTGTGCCCCTCGCTGCCCCACTGTTGTTGTGCCCGTGATTTGCCTGCTTTCCCCCGTTTTTCCTTCTGTGCCCCCGCTGCCCCACTGTTGTTGTGCCCGTGATTTGCCTGCTTTCCCCCCGTTTTTCCTTCTGTGCCCCTCGCTGCCCCACTGTTGTTGTGCCCGTGATTTGCCTGCTTTCCCCCCGTTTTTCCTTCTGTGCCCCTCGCTGCCCCACTGTTGTTGTGCCCGTGATTTGCCTGCTTTCCCCCCCGTTTTTCCTTCTGTGCCCCTCGCTGCCCCACTGTTGTTGTGCCCGTGATTTGCCTGCTTTCCCCCCGTTTTTCCTTCTGTGCCCCTCGCTGCCCCACTGTTGTTGTGCCCGTGATTTGCCTGCTTTCCCCCCGTTTTTCCTTCTGTGCCCCTCGCTGCCCCACTGTTGTTGTGCCCGTGATTTGCCTGCTTTCCCCCCGTTTTTCCTTCTGTGCCCCTCGCTGCCCCACTGTTGTTGTGCCCGTGATTTGCCTGCTTTCCCCCCGTTTTCCTTCTGTGCCCCTCGCTGCCCCACTGTTGTTGTGCCCGTGATTTGCCTGCTTTCCCCCCGTTTTTCCTTCTGTGCCCCTCGCTGCCCCACTGTTGTTGTGCCCGTGATTTGCCTGCTTTCCCCCGTTTTTCCTTCTGTGCCCCTCGCTGCCCCACTGTTGTTGTGCCCGTGATTTGCCTGCTTTCCCCCCGTTTTTCCTTCTGTGCCCCTCGCTGCCCCACTGTTGTTGTGCCCGTGATTTGCCTGCTTTCCCCCCGTTTTTCCTTCTGTGCCCCTCGCTGCCCCACTGTTGTTGTGCCCGTGATTTGCCTGCTTTCCCCCCGTTTTTCCTTCTGTGCCCCCGCTGCCCCACTGTTGTTGTGCCCGTGATTTGCCTGCTTTCCCCCGTTTTTCCTTCTGTGCCCCTCGCTGCCCCACTGTTGTTGTGCCCGTGATTTGCCTGCTTTCCCCCCGTTTTTCCTTCTGTGCCCCTCGCTGCCCCACTGTTGTTGTGCCCGTGATTTGCCTGCTTTCCCCCCGTTTTTCCTTCTGTGCCCCCGCTGCCCCACTGTTGTTGTGCCCGTGATTTGCCTGCTTTCCCCCCGTTTTTCCTTCTGTGCCCCTCGCTGCCCCACTGTTGTTGTGCCCGTGATTTGCCTGCTTTCCCCCCGTTTTTCCTTCTGTGCCCCTCGCTGCCCCACTGTTGTTGTGCCCGTGATTTGCCTGCTTTCCCCCCGTTTTTCCTTCTGTGCCCCCGCTGCCCCACTGTTGTTGTGCCCGTGATTTGCCTGCTTTCCCCCGTTTTTCCTTCTGTGCCCCTCGCTGCCCCACTGTTGTTGTGCCCGTGATTTACCTGCTCTCCCCCGTTTTTCCTTCTGTGCCCCTCGCTGCCTATCGCCATTCCCGCCGCTGCGTCCCTGCGGCCCCGCCCCTGACTGCCCATTCGCTGCCCCTGCCTCCCGCCTCCCAGCTGCTCCTCCCTCCCACCTCCCCATAAATGGCGGCCGCTGCACGGCCGCGCAGCGGACGTGCGCAGCGGGCGCGCCGCTGGCGCGCCGAAGGCGCGCCTAAGGCAAGCCCGTCTGCGCCCGTCCGCGACTGGACCGCGCCCAGCGCCAGAACCCCTGGATCCCACCGATGCAACACCACTCGACGGACCTACGACGCCGCCACACTCACCGCACTCAATGCCGGCCGGAACCCTGCCTGCTACCGAGCCTCACCGAGACGCACCCACGGACCCTTCACCTGCCAAACCTGCCGATTCACCTGCCCCCTGACGTGCACCACCTCCGCCAAGTCGAGCAACAGCAGCAACCACCTGAAATGCATCCTGCTGAACACCCGCTCCGTCCACAGGCACGCCGTGGAACTCTGGGACCTGCTCGACGCAACAGCACCGGACATCGCCTTCCTCACCGAAACCTGGATGAACGCCTCCTCAGCGCCTGACATCGCCATAGCCATCCCGGATGGATACAAGATCACCCGGAAGGACCGCGTCAACCAGACGGGAGGAGGCATCGCCATCGTACACAAGAACACCATCCGCACCTCGACTAACTCCGACGAGACCTTCACCGCCGCCGAACACCTACACTTCCAGATACACACGGACCCCAAGACCACCCTCCGAGGCACCCTCATCTACAGACCCCGGGACCACGCACACTATTCAGCGAAGACATCGCAGACTTCATCAGCCCGCACGCCATGCCCTCCGCCGACTACATCCTCCTAGGGGACCTCAACTTCCACCTGGAGAACAACAACGACAGAAACACCACCGCCCTGCTGGACAACCTCGCCAACCTCGGACTCAAGCAACTGGTGAACACGCCCACCCACTACGCCGGCCACACGCTTGACCCCGTCTTCTCGTCCAGCAAGCACATCTCCTTCAGCCACGCCACCGGACTCCACTGGACCGACCACAGCTGCGTCCACTTCAGCTTCAGAAAGACTGCGACCCACCACCACCCGCAACAGGCTCCCCGCCGGAGCTGGAGCAAGATCACCGCCGAGCAGCTCACCGCCTCCCTCAGCCAGAACACACCCACCGACACAACGGACCCAAACGAAGCAGCCAGCAACCTCGCCAAGTGGCTGACCGCCTGCGCCGACGACCTCGCACCACTAAAAACCCTCCCAGCAGACCCGGAAGCAAGAAAACCCCTTGGTTCACCAACGAACTCAAGGAATCCAAGAAGAACTGCCGCACTCTCGAGAAAACCTGGCGACTCGACCAGACCACAGACAACAGGACCGCCCTCAAGCACGCCACCCGCAAACACCACCAGCTGATCCGTGCCACCAAGAAGTCGGCACTCAAAGAACGACTGGACAACAACGCCCATGACAGCAAGGAACTTTTCAGCATCGTCAAAGAGTTCTCCAACCCCAGCGCCGGAAACAACGACATCACCCCCTCGCAAGACCTCTGCAACTCACTCTCCGCGTTCTTCCACCGCAAGATCACCGACATACACAACAGCTTCAACGCACAAACAACGCACCCTACCGCCGAACCAATGCCCGCCACCACCACCCTCTGCAACTGGACCCCGATCAACACCGAAGACACCACCCGCACGATGAACTCCATCCACTCCGGATCACCAACCGACCCCTGCCCACACCACGTCTTCAACAAAGCCGACGCCACCATCGCACCCCATCTCCGGGACATCATCAACTCCTCCTTCCGCACCGCCACCTTCCCGGAGAGCTGGAAGCACGCCGAGCTTACCGCCCTCCTGAAGAAACCAACGGCGGACCCCACCGACCTCAAGAACTACCGCCCCATCTCGCTCCTTCCGTTTCCGGCCAAAGTCATCGAGAAGACCGTCAACAGACAGCTTGCCGCCTTCCTCGAGACGAATGGATCCTCGACCCCTCGCAGTCCGGGTTTCGGGCCAACCACAGCACCGAGACCGCCCTTATCGCAGCCACCGACGACATCAGAACCCTAACCGACAACGGGGAAACAGCTGCCCTCATCCTCCTGGACCTCTCCGCGGCGTTCGACACCGTCTGCCACCGCACCCTAGTGAAGCGCCTCAGCAACATCGGAATCCGAGAGAAAGCACTGGAATGGATCATCTCGTTCCTCGCCGGAAGAACCCAGAGAGTCCGCCTCTCCCCGTTCAGATCCGAAGCCACCGAAGTCATCTGCGGCGTTCCACAAGGATCCTCACTCAGCCCGACCCTCTTCAACGTCTACATGAGCCCCCTCGCAGCCATCGCACGCCGACACAACCTCAACATCATCTCCTACGCCGACGACACCCAGCTGATCCTCTCCCTCACCAACGACCCCACTACCGCCAGAGCCAACCTGCACGACGGGATGAGAGACGCCGCCGACTGGATGAGGAACAGCCGCCTTAAACTGAACTCAGACAAGACGGAAGTCCTCATCCTGGGCTCATCACCCTCCGCCTGGGACGACTCCTGGTGGCCCCCGGCCCTGGGCACCGCACCCAAGCCAACGGACCACGCACGCAACCTGGGCTTCATCCTGGACTCCTCCCTATCAATGACCAAACAAGTCAACGCCGTCTCATCTTCATGCTTCAACACCCTGCGCATGCTCCGCAAGATCTTCAGATGGATCCCCACTGAAACCAGGAAGACCGTCACCCAGGCACTCGTCACCAGCCGACTGGACTATGGGAACACCCTCTACGCCGGAACCACAGCCAAACTTCAAAAGAGACTCCAGCGCATCCAGAACGCCTCCGCACGACTCATCCTGGACATCCCCCGACACAGCCACATCACCGTACACCTGAAAGACCTGCACTGGCTCCCCGTCAGCAAGAGAATCACGTTCAGACTCCTCACCCACGCACACAAGGCCCTCCACGACCTGGGCCCAAAGTACCTCAACGACCGCATGTCCTTCTACACGCCCACACGCCAGCTACGATCAACCAGCCACGCCCTCGCCACCGTACCACGCATCCGCAGAACCACCGCCGGAGGAAGATCCTTCTCCTACCTGGCGGCCAAGACCTGGAACTCCCTCCCCACTCACCTTCGGCGAACCCAGGACCATCTCGCCTTCAGGAAGCAGCTCAAGACCTGGCTGTTCGAGCAGTAACTTACCCCCTCCCCCAGCGCCTTGAGACCCTCCCGGGTGAGTAGCGCGCTCTATAAATGCCGTGATTGATTGATTGATTGATCTCCCAGGTCTGAGGGATGCTGGGGTCGCATATCAAAGATGGCATGGCTTGTTGAAGCCTCCGGCTTTGATATACTGATTGCTAGCCATCCTGTTTGGAGGAGGTGTAAAACACCTCCTGCCAGAGCAGGCATGGTTTCTGACCTATGAGAGTGGGGCTCTCACCTCCTAGGGGGTCAAGAACGAGTCTGTGGTGGCAGGCTTGGATGGAACAGTCAGCCAGCACACTAGTGGACTAGTAGGGTTCAAGGGGTATGGCTTCTCCGTTCACTGGTAGTGCCCAAGAATCAACTTGGACATCACAGGGGCATATCTGCTCATGCAGATATGTCCACACATGTAATACAAGGCTCCCTGCCTTAGGGCTCTTGAGGCCTGCTGTGGGGTGACTTACATATATTGCATGCAGTGTCTGCAGGCATGGCACACAGGAGGAATGCCATGTTGTGTCTTCAATTTTGTCTGCACCATGTAACGCAGCCAGCAATGGCAGTCTGCATGTTGGTGCTGAGGGGTCCCTTAGGGACCCTTTTAGCCTCCTTGCCCTAGGTACTAGGGGTACCATGTACTAGGGACTTAAAAGCGGTGCTAAAGATATTGCCAATTGGGTAAACAATTGTACAGTTTTAGGGAAAGATATCCGGCACTGGGGACCTGGATAGGAGGAACCCAGTGCACTTCTGTCGAAATTACATCATTTACCAGGAAAAAGGTGGGGGTGACCAAGTCAAAAAGGGGCACTTTCCTACAGTTACTTCAACCATTCCTTGACAATCACTCCCATCTGGTCCACTCTCTCAGCTCATCTGTCCGGAGCATTATACAGGACAATAATTAAAATATCTGTCTGGGGAGGTCAGTATGTTCATGAGCAGCAATCTCAAAAATGATTACAGCCTTTCCTTGGGAGCGTATATGGAGGCTACTGCAAATTAATATTTGTACACCTCTATTCTAAGTGCTAATGTTTTGTCCTTTATGTCTTTCACTTCCTCCTTGACTTCGTCTTTGAATTTGTTCACAAGTGTGGCTCTTTTTCTTAGGTTTGAAAGAGAAATGTTGCCTAGCGAACCACAGTGAACAGAACCGGGGCCAATCCTTAAGAAGATTGGTCTCCTGAAGGAGACAGATGTCACTGCCGGAATTGTGTAGGAGTGAGAGAACTACAAGCCTAGGGCATTCAGACCCCTTACATCTAGGCTGGCAAGCTTCACCCCTGTCAAAGTGCCACTGGGACAAGATAGGAAAAGGAAGCATCCCTTGACCTACTTCTTCGGGGTCACAGCCCATCTAGACCTAGTCTTCCTGCCACCTGCCTCCCAGCCCCAGATGACTGGGCGGGTTTGTTGGAGATCTTCAACCGATGTGCCTTTGTACTAGTAAGTATCCCTTTGATTGTGCCCTCTGTCTTATTTTTAGCTCTCGGCCTGCACCAGCGCTTGCGCTGGTCTGGCCGAGAGTTTTAGTAAGCGGGTTTTGGAAGTGCAAACACTGGCTTTCGGCTGGCGACCAGCTTGAGTTCACGATGGCGTGCACGCGCAGCTGGCATCTGGGTTTCCTATCTCTTCCTCATTTCCTCGTCATGGCTCATTAACTCTCTGGACTCTGATGTTTCAATCGCAGCAGCAGCTCACATTACCAACTGAGGGCCCTGGACTACGGTCACATGAAAAACAACAGCGATTAGCATTGAAATGCAAGCTTTTTTTGTCTAGTTAGAAATATTGCTTCGGTGGGTTGATTTCACCTTATATCGCTATTTGTTTTATATTGGGAGTCACAGCCTAATTACCAGTATTTTTGTCTCTCACTGTTTTTTTAAAATATTTATTCGCGCAAAGCACAAAGCTATATTTAAGGTTACTTTTCCGCGTCACTTCTTCACTCTATTTAAACTCCACACCCCCACTCTTATTGTCTCTCTCTCTCCCCTCTCTAATTCTCTCTCTACTTAATTAACTCTCCCCTCTCTATCTTTTTTAGCCTTTCATTCTCTCTCACCCCTTTATCTGTTTCTCTTTCAAACTCCTTCATTCACTCTCTCTCCCCTTCTTTCTCTCTCTCTATCCCGCTCCACTCTTTATTCTATGTACACCCTTTCTCTCTCTTTCTCTCTCACCACCCTCTCTAATTGGGCATTATATCTTCACTCTATCTCTCACTCGGCAACACCACAGCATCACTCAGCGCAACCACAGCATCAATCAGAGCCAGCACAGCATCAATCAGAGCCAGCACAGCATCACTCAGCACCAACACAACATCTCTCAACGCCATCACAGCATCACTCAACGCCATCACAGCATCACTCAACGCAACCACAGCATCACTCAGCGCAACCACAGCATCACTCAGCGCAACCACAGCATTACTCAGCGCCACAACAGCATCACTCAGCGCCACAACAGCATCACTCAGCGCCACAACAGCATCACTCAGCGCCACAACAGCATCACTCAGCGCCACAACAGCATCACTCAGCGCCACAACAGCATCACTCAGCGCCACAACAGCATCACTCAGCGCCACAACAGCATCACTCAGCGCCACCACAACATCACTCCGCGCCACCACAGCATCACTCCGCGCCACCACAGCATCACTCAGCACCACCATAGCTTTACTCAGCGACACCACATCATCACTCAGGGCCAACACTGCATCACTCAGCACCACCGCAGGATGACTCAGCACCCACACAGCATCGCTCAGCACCACTACAGCATCGCTCAGCGCCACCACAGCATCGCTCAGCGCCACCACAGCATCGCTCAGCGCCACCACAGCATCGCTCAGCGCCACCACAGCATCGCTCAGCGCCACCACAGCATCGCTTAGCGCCACCACAGCATCGCTCAGCGCCACCACAGCATCGCTCAGCGCCACAACAGCATCGCTCAGCGCCACCACAGCATCGCTCAGCGTCACCACAGCATCGCTCAGCGCCACCACAGCATCGCTCAGCACCGCCACTGCATCGCTCAGCACCGCCACAGCATCGCTCGGCACCGCCACAGCATCGCTCAGCACCGCCACAGCATCGCTCAGCACCGCCACAGCATCGCTCACCGCCACGACAGCATCACTCAGGGCCACCACAGCATCACTCAGCGCCACCACAGCATCACTCAGCCACACCACAGCATCACTCAGCGCCACCACAGCATCACTCAGCGCTACCACAGCATCACTCAGCGCCACCACAGCATCACTCAGCGCCACCACAGCATCAAACCACAGCATCACTCAGCGCCACCACAGCATCACTCAGCGCCACCACAGCATCACTCAACGCCACCACAGCATCACTCAGCGCCACCACAGCATCACTCAGCGCCACCACAGCATCACTCAGCACCACCACAGCATCACTCAGCGCCAAGACAATATCACTCAGCACCACCACAGCATCACTCAGCACCACAGCAGTCTCACTCAGCAACACCTGAGTATCATTCAGCATCACCTCAGCATTGTCTCCGCAACAGTCACCACCACCACCACTACCACCTCAGCATCACTCAGCACCACCTCAGCCTGCTCTCGGAATCTGCCATCTGTTGATTCTCCCCTAGCGTCTGGCCGCTGCTAGTGTTATAATACAGGTACTAGTTCCCAACCTTCACCCTCCGATTGTTTATGCCCCCTCAAAAAAAATAAAAGCTTTAACAAACAACCATTGCAATAGGCAGAAACAAGTTGCCAGCATTGCAAGAACAAAAGAAAACTGAGGACATTTTTTATTGTAAATACTTTTTTTAATATGGTCGTTCAGTTTTACATAATGCCTTCTTGGTCATATATAAAGTAACAAAAATGCTTCTGACACTTTTTTATTATAACTTTTCAGCATGCCGCACAGCAGCCACACTTCTCTACAGCACAGCTTGAAGACATTGGCAAAGTCAATAGCTCTGGCTAAACACTTATAAGGCCCCAAAGGCGAGACCTATTGGCTATGCCAATGCTTGTTACTGATGGCCATGGTTAATCTGGCAGTTAGGGTCTAGGCACCTTCAAAGGAGCCGTTGGCTGATCTTACCCAGAGGAAGGGACTTTGGGTGTCCCAGTAGTTTCACTGTTCACTGGATGTAGAACCCACATATGTTCGGATCCTAGTGTTGCCCAGCCGGTGCCCGACACGATTAGACCAAGGACCTTCACCCGGGGTGCAACATTACCAATGCCTCTACAGCTTGAGTGTGCAAACAGGGGACCCATGGGCGCAGCACAAATCCGATACCTGTGCCTGGACTGGGATTTGTTCTTGACCCCGTGGGCTACTCTCCTCTCTCCTCCAATGACCAATACAGTCCGGTCCCGTTTATAGGGGCTGAAGCACCCCAAGGAGTGGGAGCGTCCACCCACAACTCCGTCACCATTCTGCTTCTTGCAGGACTGTACTATCAGCTCTGCATTCCCTAAAAGTCAGGCAACCTGCCCCTTTGGGGCCAGGTGCTATATTGAGGGCTACTTTTAATATATGGTCCCTTCTGCCCCTCTTTACAGTCTGCTGGAGGAAGCACTGCCCCCCAACAAAAATTCAGGAGTTCAGTAGGGCTTCCGTTGCTTCACACCACTCAGGCCAGCTCACATGCGAAACTTTGGGTGCTCTGGGCCACTCTCATGCTTAAGTTGTTTCGTTGAGTTCGCACAACTCTGCAGAGCACATTTCAGAGGTTTCCCCCTTCGCCAACTTCAACTGTCTCTCTGCCATTAGCCAATGGCAGTGATCTGTTTCCCTAGATCTGGCTGGAAGGAGCTATTCAACAAATGGGCAAGAGGAATGCCTGCAAGTCTCTCTATGCCACCACCTTGACTTTGACCCCCGAAAGGGATGTTACTTACCCTGTATGCATCTGTTCTTGGCATGTAGAGCTGAAGATTCACATGCTTTGCATACTCCTGCCATCTAGTGCTGGGTCCGGATGTTTGCAAGTTGTTTTTCTTCGAAGAAGTGTTTTCCAGTCACGTGGTAAGATGACTCCTCCTTTTGGTGATATTGCGCAAGAGCATCAACTCCATTGTTAGATTGTTTTACCACAAAAGGGTGAGAAAGGAGTAAGTGAAAATAGAGATGTTCATGCTTATGTAATGTAAATTATGAGAACTGAAACTACAGGTGCCCGGGCGAGTTGGAACGGCGCATGTGAATCTACAGCTCTACATGCCAAGAACAGATGCTACAGGGTAAGTAACATAATCCGTTCGAGGCATGTGTACTGTAGATACACATGCTTTGCATAGACTATATAGCAGTATTCTCCCCAAGCGGTGGCTAACCGGTAGGTGTTGCAGTTGTTTGAAAAAGTGTCTTTAGCACTGCTTGCCCCACATTGGCTTGTTGACGTGCTAACACATCCACACAATAGTGTTTAGTAAATGTGTGTGGTGTGGACGATGTTGCTGGCTTACAAATGTCAGCTATGGGAATGTTACCTAAAAAGGCCACAGATGCTCCTATTTTACGAGTAGAATGTGCTCTAGGAGGTATAGATAGAGTTCTTTTAGCTTTAGCATAGCAAGTTTGAATGTTTTTAACAATCCATCTTGAAATACCAGAGTTAGAGATAGGATTGCCTTTGTGAGGTGTAGCAAATGCAACAAACAGTTGCTTTGTCTTACGAAAAGTCTTTGTTCTTTCAATATAGTATAATAACGCTCTTCTGACATCAAGTGTGTGAAGAGCCCTTTCTGCTACTGAATCGGGTTGAGGAAAGAACACAGGTAAATCAACTGATTGGTTAATATGAAAAGCAGAAATCCACTTTTGGAAGGAATTTTGGGTTGGTGCGAAGAACTACTCTATCTTTATGAAGCTGAAAGAAGGGTTCTTCTAAGGTTAATGCCTGTAGCTCACCAACTATCCTTAATGAAGTGATAGCAATTAGGAAGGCAACTTTCTGTGAAAGAAACTGTAATGGACAATTGTGTAATGGCTCAAAGGATGGACCATGAGTCTTGTAAGCACAATGTTTAGATTCCAACTGGTGCAGGAGGTATTTAGGGTGGTATTACTATTTTCAGGCCCTCCATAAAGGCTTTAATAACTGGAACCTTGAACAAAGATAAATGTTGTCTGTTTTGCAAATATGTGGCTACTACTGCAAGGTGCAATTGAATGGATGTGTAGTCTAGACCTGCTCGCTGTAGATGCAAAAGCTAACAAATAATATTTTGAATAGAGACATCTAGCGGTTCAATATTGTTGTTGTTACAATACACAACAAATCTTTTCCATTTTGCCACATGCTCTGGTGGTAGGCTTTCTTGCTTCTTTAAGAATAGTCATACAGTCTGGCGGCAAATTTAAGTATCCAAACTATGACTTCAGGAGCCAAATCGCTAGATTGAGCTCTTTGGGCTTTGGGTGTCTGATTTCTCCATGGTTCTGAGTGAGAAGGCTGGAATTGAGATGCAGCTTTTGATGTGGAACCACTGATAGTTCCAAGAGTGTGGTGAACCACGGTTGACTGGCCCATGTGGGAACCACCAAAATCAGTGTGAGCGATGTTTGCCCGAGCTTCCAAACCAGAAACGGAAGGAGAGGCGGAAAAGCATAGGCAAATATCCCTGACAAATTCATCCACAGGGCATTGCCTTTGGATAGAGGGCGTGGGAACCTGGAGGCGAAGTTTGGGCATTTTGAGTTCTCCACTGTGGCGAACAGATCTATTTGTGGGAATCCCCATTCTTGAAAGTATGGAAGGAGAACCTGGGGATGAAGTTCCCACTTGTGTATTTGTTGCCGCATCCTGCTGAGGAGGTCGGCAATTTGATTGTTTACTCCTCGGAGGTGCTCTGCCAGCAGATGAATTCTGTGATGGATTGTCCAACGCTAAATGGTCTGAGACAAGCGTAATAGCTGTAGAAAGTGTGCCCCCCCCCCTGTTTTTGTACATAGTACATAGCTGTCATATTGTCCGTGCAGACTAAGACAACTTTACCTATGAGGTGGGACTGAAAAACTTTGAGTGCTAGATACACAGCTAGAAGCTCTAGATAGTTGATGTGGAGACTTTTGTGCTTGTTGTCCCACAGACCCTGAATTGTCAAGTTCTGTAGATGGGCAACCCAACCTGCGAGAGATGCGCCTGCTGTTAGCACGATCTGTGGAACAGGATCGATAAAGGGCCGCCCTTTTGATAAGTTTTGTGTGTTCCACCACTGCAGAGAGCAATGGGTGCGGCTGTCTACCAACACTAGATCTGTTAATTAGCCTTGTGAATGATTCCACTGACGTGCTAGGCATTCTTGTAGGGGACGCATATGTAATCTTGCATGAGGCACTATTGCAATGAATGATGCCATCATTCCTAACAGTTGCATGAAAGTCCTGACTGCTAAGTATTGGTTGGTCTGGAACTGTAGAAACAGAGTTTGAATATTTCGAATTCTGGCTGCATTGAGAGAGGCTAGAGCTGTGTGAGTGTTTAGAGTCTCTCCCAGATAGGACTGCATTTGTGAAGGCTGAAGATGAAACTTTTGCGTATTGACCGTAAATCCCAATTGGTGAAGTAGGTCTAATGTAGTCTGAGTGTGTTGTAAACACTTTTGGTGTGTGCTGGCTTGGACGATCCAATCGTCTAGGTACGGGAAGACATGAACCTGTTTGTCTTCTGAGAGGAGCTGCCACTACTGCTAGACATTTTGTGAACCCTTTGGGAGCAGTAGTTATTCCGAATGGAAGTACTTTGAACTGATAGTGTTTTCCTGCTATCACAAATCTAAGATATTTGCAATGTGCTGGGTGAACCGGAATGTGAAAGTATGCGTCTCAAGTCTAGTGTGGACATAAAATCGCTTTGCTGTAGAAGTGGAAGCACTTGTTGAAGTGTAACCATATGGACATGTTCTGACAGCATGTACAGGTTTAACATTCTTGGGGCCAAAATTGGTCTTAAGGAGCCGTCCTTTTTGGGGATTAGAAAATACAGAGTAAACCCCTGAACCTTGGTGCTGTAATGGAACTGGTTCTATGTCTCTCTTTGTTAAAAGAGCTTGTACCGCTTGTTTGAGGAGCTGTAGGTGTTCCAAAGAAAGTTTGTGAGTGCAAGGTGGGATATTGGGAGGATTGCTGGTAAGCTCCAGGCAATAACCATGTCGGATAATGTCTAGCACCCATTTGTCTGATGTTATTGATTGCCAAATGGGGAGAAATTGGTAAAGTCTTCCCCCGACAGGTGTTAAATGATCGAGGGAAATGTAGGCAAGTCACTATTTATTGGGGGAAGGGGAGTTAAGCGTTGGTGTGCTTTTACCCCTACCTTTGAAATTGTTTCCTCTATATCCTCCTCTATAGAAACCTCTAGAGGGAGAGGGTTGGGTATTTGATTTATAGGAGAAAGCATTAGGGTCTGAGGACGTACTTTTGGACCCTCCTCTATAAAATGAGCGGCGAAAGGAGCCTCTGTTTGATGGGGACTGAAACGCTCCCATAAACTTCGCCACGTCTGTGTCTTTTTTCATTTTTTCTAGGGCCTCTTCTACTTGAGGCCCAAAAAGGTGTTGCTTGTTAAAAGGGGTATTCAAAATAGACTGCTGAACTTCTAGTTTAAAACCTGAAATTCTAAGCCATGCATGTCATCATAGGAGAATGCAGGTGTTAATTCCCCTTGCTGCAGTGTCAGCAGCATCTACAGCACATCTAATGGAGGAATTAGATAGGAGTTTACCTTCTTGTACTAATTCCTGTGCTCTTTTCTTATGCTCCTCTGGGAGGTGTTGAATTAGGTCTTCCATTTCGTACCAGTGGGCTTTATCATACCTGGCTAATAGGCCCTGCGTGTTGGCAATACGCAAATTGTTAGCGGCTTGAGCAGTTACTCTTTTACCGGATGCATCTATCAGTTTAGATTCTTTGTCTGGGGGAGGTGTATCTGCAGATGTTTGTGAATTTGCTCTCACGAGCATTAGAGACTACTAGTGAGTCTAAAGGCAGCTGTCCTTTAATAAAAATGGGATCAGATGGTGGAGGTTTATATTTTTTGTCAACCCTGGGTGTCAATATGCGGGCACACACAGGTTCTTTAAAGATGTCATTGGCATGTCTCATCATGCCTTTTAACATAGGTAGACTCTGACTTGTCCTATGTGTAGATAGGATATAAATCTGGATCATTATCTATGGGAGGATCAATATTAGTCATCCCATGAGTCTGCTGGTAAATGACTATTGTCATGGTCATCATTATTTGGGAGCTCCTAACACAACAATAAGGAAACTCCAAGTCGTTCAGAATTGTGCTGCTTGGCTACTGCTTGGTACGCCCAAAACTCAGTCGGTTAAGCCAGCCTTGAAGACCTTACATTGGCTTCCAATCTCAGATAGAATAAAGTTCAAATCTCTGTGCATAGCTCACAAAACCTTATGGGGGAAGGGCCCATCAATCATTGAGTCTCTCATCACCTTCTATCACCCTATGAAATGTTTACACTCGGCTAATTTAAATTTGGCCGTAATCCCCAAAGTTAAAAGGGCGAGATGAGGAGGAAAGTCCTTCACGTACAACGTAGCCAGACTCTGGAATACTCTTCCTGTACATCTTCGGTCAGAGTCTCGTCATCTCCCTTTTCGAAAGCTCCTCAAAACTTGGCTGTTCCAAAATGCCTCTCTTTAAACCACTTAGCTCCTCTCTGTCTTGCTGCTAGCGGTGGGATGCCTTCGGGTAGCTATGCGCTCAATAAATGCTGTTTTAAATTAAATTAAATCATCATCATCCGCTATATCAGGCTGTGTATGTGGAGACCCCCGAGGTGTTATGTGTAAAGGATCTGAGCCTGGCAATGGTGGCAGTGGTGAAGATGGAGGAGGGGATTGATGATCAGGGTAAATAGTGCTTGTAGCCATGTCCTTCTATTTCATGAGAGGAATCTTATAGCTAGTGTCCTCTGAGCTAACTTTCCTTTTGGAAGGTGATTTTGCCAAAATATGTCCAGTATCTGGATTGATGTAAAGTTTCTTCTGCTTAAGGTCTAGCTTTTCTTTCATAAGTTCTAGTATCGGTTCTGGAGGCTTTGGAAGGGCATCTTTCGATTTTGGCGCCGTAGGTTTCGGTGCTGATCCGGACTTGTCTTTTTTGTCCTCGGAGTGGAAGGTTTCGATTCCGAACCGGACTTTTTTTTCGGAGCGGAAGGTTTTGGTTTCGAAGACAGCTTTCCTTGACTTGGTCCTGACCCAGAAGGCTTGACTGGTTGTTTAGGTGCCGGGCCTGAGGGCGGGGCGTTGGAAACATCGTCTCGATTGCGACCATGGCCCGAAGGCAGAGGTGGTCCCGAAGCTTTTTGTTTGGTCGAAGAGAGTTTGGGGGGTAAAGTGGCTTTAGTACTCACGGTACCCTGTCCCGGTGGAACGTCTTCGGACTCCAACTCGATTTTGGAATCAGATTCTGGGATAGAGAATGCTTCCTCCTCTTCCGCTGCCGACGCTTCAACCTCTTCGTGTTCGGATTCTTCTCCCAAGATATCCGGAGTATGTTGTATGTTTTGTTGCTGCATGTCTCTTTGTCGAGCCCGACGATCCCACAGAGTTTTTTTCTATCGGAACGACCCACAAGCCTCACAATCTTCTTTGTGCTCCGGTCAGAGGCACAAGTTGCAGACTTTACGCAGGTCAGTGCGAGGGTACTTGGAGTGGCACCAAGGACAAAATTGAAACGGAGTCTGTTCCATTGGCAGAAGTCTGGCTAGTACGGAACGGAGCAGAAGTCAACCGACACGGCTAGGCCCAAAGGCCACCCACAATGTCATCGACCGAAGATAGAGAGTTTCCCTATCGATTCGATACACGGAAAATAGTGAAAACACGTACGATAACAATATCGTTGAGGGTACAGTGGATTGCGCACCAAGGGGAACCAGAAGGACGGTTTCGAACTGGAGCGCCGCAAACCACGTCCGAACCCAATGGCAGAAAGAAAATCTAACACTGGAGTTGATGCCCATGCGCAATATCACAAAAAGGAGGAGTCACCTTACCTTGTGACTGGAGAAGACTTCTTCGAAGAAAAACAACTGGCAAACATCAGGACCCAACACTAGATGGCAGGAGTATGCAAAGCATGTGCATCTACAGCACACATGCCTCAAACACATTTTTATGAGAACATTTTACCCTAAAAGAGCATAATGTTGCATTTCTGGGATAGACTATATTAAAGGGACTGCTCCTTTGCTTCTTTCAACTTTATTCATGGCTGTTACATTCATCAAAGGACCCCTAAATTTGGGTGGCAGGCAATCCCTCCAAGATAACAGCAATAGCAATCACTATTTCTATAGATGACTATAATTGATTTAAAGAACAATCTGAAAGGTCAGGGAAAGCATCTGCAAATCAATTTCAAGACACTGATAAGGAGAATGGCAAACAAATATCAATAGAAATGGTACTCTATAGAGTGGTTGCTAACGTAAGCAGAAAGCCAAAGGAGGAAGATTTAAAGTACAAACAGGTCATAGGAAATTAACAGAGTTAAGAAGTAAAATGGCATCAGCAAGCAAATTATCGCATATATACTCGAAATGAAATAATAAAAAAAAACAGCTAGATAGACAACAAAGAGGAAAGAAAAAAGTGTGAAAAATGACTAACCAAACGAAACGCAAACCCAACAGTGAAGGATTACCTACAGATGAAGTCACACTGGGAAGAATCAACATAGCGAGAACGGCAGTAATTCAAAGTTGATGGAGTGAAATGTTAGTAAGTTTACCGAAAAGAGAAAGGAAGGGAGGGCAAATTCCTGTTTTACATTGTTGGAAGCGAATGAGACAGGATTATAGAAAGAAAGGGAAACACAATAGACTGTGGAAAGGATTGATGAGAGAGAAACAGGTAGAAAGGATTTTGGTTTACGAGGGATTAAGATTGAGGTAATGGTCAAGAATCCATAACTTGTGAGTGGAAATGCAGAACAAAAGACTTAAAGAAACAAGCATTGGCATAGCCAATAGGTCTCACCTTTGGGACCTTATAAGTGTTTAGTTATACAGCACAATATCCTTGGTGCAACAACATCAACTATTGCATGGCTAAACACTTATAAGGTCCCAAAGGCGAAACCTATTGGCTATGCCAATGCTTGTTTTTTTTAAACTGACAGCTGCTAGAAGTTGAGCTTTTAAGAGACAAACTGTTATGTGAATCTGATGTCTCTGGTTTATGTACTTTAAATTGTATTTTGATCCATTGTCGAGGGCCCCTAAAAGGAGTAGGGCCCCTAGGCCGGTGCCTATTTTGTAACCCCATACTGTTTTTCATACTGAGGATGAAAGCAAACATGGGGGGCCCCATTCGGACACGTCTCAGCACCTGGTTTTAAGAACTGCCGGTTCTGAGCACCTACAGAACCCGGACAACTGAAAGCCCTACTGTCCGTTCAAGTAATTTACATTAAATTCTTATCCTAATGATAGGAATTAAAACACAAGAGTTACACTTTCCCATTCAGAAAAGCTTGTCAATATTAAGCTGGGAGACAGCACTTACTCAAAGAGGCTCATGGGAGAGGAATTTAGAGCTGCAATTTCTCAACCACGGCCTCGGAGCCATCCCAGAAAATCCGGTCGAGTTACTCCAGACAGGAGGGACCTTGGCCAGACAAAGGGCGTAGGGATTAAAGTGTGGTAGTTCACGGGATTTTGGAGTGCAGGCAGGACACGCCTTCGTGAGCTTCGTTGTGGAAAAGCACATGGGAACAGCCATCGCATGGGGGGGGGGGATGTTAAAGAGTGGATTCTCAGGAGAGGGAGGAGTGCTGAGATACTCTTGTTTCGATTGTGGGTTTAAAGGACATGGTCTGTCAAGAGCACGAGGAGTGCTAGAGTCGGGAAGTTGTCGCGATAATAATGAGTTGTGGAAGTATTGGAACGAGGGCTCCTTATTAGTTGAACCCAGTGCTTGAAATGGAAAAAATACAGGTACCCTGGCCTTGAATACCTCATTGCTTCTGAAAAGTGGCGGCACTCTCCAATTAAAAGTATCGCACCTGTCGAAAAGTGCTGGTACTCTGGTTCTGAAAATAAAGAAGGGCAGGTTCTCAGTACCCGACAGTACTTTCACATTTAAATCCCTGGATGAACCCAATGACGCTGGCAACATGCTTTTAAGAATAGAAAAGGGTATGCGAAGTATTAAGCAAGTGAAGAAAAGAAAATATGATATAAAAAAACTCTGGGGGAACAGATAAGTATAGAATACAATGAAAAATGCACAGGAGGCAAGCTCAATGAAGTGAATTTATGAGTAAGAATAGCTTTAAAGAACGACAAAAGATGAAGGAAATCGCAACATGCAATGTTATAGGCCATTGCCTAGTGCGTTGACAATGGCATGGGGGCGGGAGGGGGTGCACTAAAGTAAACAACGCCGGACTTGCAGAAAAAGCATCATATTAAAACAAGTGCGCGCGCGCCTCGCGCTGAAAGTTTGAAAAAAATAAAAAGGCGTGCAGGCTGCAGCAGTAGGGACGTCAGAGAGGGAGAGAGGGCGAGGGGTACACCCGCGAGTGGTGCGCGGGAGCTTGGGAGAGCAGTCTTCACTTTTTCAAGCACTGCACTCGTGCTTGTGGCGCGCCGCTGCTCGCTCCCGCAAGGTGGATGCCGCCACAAGCACGAGTGCAGTGCTTGAAAAAGTGAAGAGCGACGGCTAAAGGCCCTCCTATGCAGCGCATGCGCGCTGCGTAGGCGAGACCTAAAAAGGTCAGTGACGGAAGGGAAAGAAATGAAGATTTTGGTGTCATTGGCCTAGGGATGAACACCTAATACAGATGAAGAAATAACCAACTTCCCCAGGATAGTGTGCAAGAAGGAAAATGCTACTTACCAGTATGCATCTGTTCTTGGCATGTAGAGCTGCAGATCCACACACTATGCAGAGATCGCCATCTGGTGTTGGGCCCGGATGTTTGCACTTTGTTGTTGTACTGGAATAAGTCTTTGGAAGTCACGAGATAGGTGACTCCTCCTTTGGACAATAGTGCGCATGGGCATCGACTCCATCTTCAGATTGTTTTTTCGCCAAGAAGGGAAATGATGGAGTTTTGTGAGAAACAGAAAGAGATGTCCATGTATGTTGTATCTAATTAAGATAAAGGTAGCCGGGGAGGTGGGTGTGCGTGTGTGGATCTGCAGCTCTACATGCCAACAGATGCATACTGGTAAGTAGCATTTTCCGTTCGAGGCATATGAGCTGCAGATCACACACTATGCATAGATTGCATAGCAGTACTTCCCTTTAGCGGCGACCACCAGTATCTGTTGCAGTAGTCTGAAATAGTGTTTTGAGTACAGCCTGGCCCACACTAGCTTGTTGTTTTGCCTGCACATCTACACAATAGTGTTTTGTGAATGTGTGCGGTGTAGACCATGTAGCTGCTTTGCAGATGTCATCTAAGGGAATGTTCCCAAAAATGCCATGGAAGCCCCTATTTTACGGGTAGAGTGGGCTTTAGGGGAATAGATAGTGTACGTTTTGCTTTATGGTAGCAAATTTGTATACATTTGACAATCCACCTTGCAATCCCAGATTTTGAAATAGGATTGCCTTTATGTGGTGGTGAGAAGGATACAAAAAGTTCCTTTGTTTAGCGAAAAGGTTTTGTTCTGTCAATGTAGTAAAGGAGGGCTCTTTTCACGTCTAGTGTATGAAGAGCTCTTTCTGCTACTGTTTGTGGTTGCGAGAAGAATACTGGCAACTCCACAGATTGGTTGAGATGGAAGGGAGAAATAACTTTAGGAAGGAATTTGGGATTTGTCCTGAGAACCACTTTGTTATGATGGAGTTGTAAAAATGGTTCTTGAATAGTTAGTGCCTGTAACTCACTGACTCTTCTGAGAGATGTGATGGCTACAAGGAAAGCAACTTTCCATGTAAGAAATTGGAGCTCACATTTATGTAGAGGTTCGAATGAAGGGCCCATTAATCTAGTGAGGACGATGTTTAGATTCCACACTGGAGAGGGTGGGTACCCTGGGAGGAATTATTCTTTTGAGGCCTTCCATAAATGCTTTAATGGCTGGTACCCTGAACAATGACAAATGTTGTCTATTTTGTAGGTAAGCTGCTATGGCAGCGAGATGCAATCTAATGGATGTGTATGCTAGATTACATCTTTGAAGATGCAGCAGGTAACATATGATGTGTTGAATGGACGCATCTAGAGGATTGATTGTGTTATTGGTACAGTATATAACAAATCTTTTCCACTTGGCTGCATAGCAGGCTCTAGTGGTGGGGCGCCTAGCCTCTTTGATAACGTTCATACAATCAGGTGGAAGATTGAGGTAACCAAATTCTAGGACTTCAGGAGCCAGATCGCTAGATTGAGCTGTGCTGGATCTGGATGTCTGATCTCTCCACGGTTCTGTGTTGAGAGGTGGGGAGAGGTGTAGTTTTTGGTGCGGGACTACGGATAGTTCCAGCAATGTTGTGTACCATGGTTGTCTGGCCCATGTTGGAGCAACTAGAATTAGTGTTAGTGACTGTTGTTGCAGCTTGCGCACCACTAATGGAATGAGTGGGAGAGGCGGAAAACCGTACGCAAATCTGCCTGACCAATTCATCCATATCGCATTGCCTTTGGACAATGGGTGTGGATATCTGGCGGCGAAGCTTGGGCATTTTGTGTTGTAATGTGTGGCGAAGAGATCTATCTCTGGATTCCCCCACATTTGGAAAAATGGTTGAAGAACTTGTGGGTGAAGTTCCCACTCGTGAATGTGTTGTGTTTGACGACTTAACAGATCTGCCATCTGATTCTGAATTCCTGGAAGATGTTGGGCTAAAAGGAATTTTTTTGAGGAATAGCCCACCTCCATATGCCCTGAGCTAGTTGAGAGAGCTGCAGAGAGTGCGTCCCCCCCTGTTTTTGTAAATAATACATTGCTGTGATATTGTCCGTCCGGACTAAGACAGCTTTGCCTGATATTTGTTTCTGGAATGATTTTAATGCCAGAAAGATTGCTAGTAACTCCAAATGGTTGATGTGGAGTAGCTTTTGCTGAGATGTCCACATGCCCTGTATGATGTGATGTAGTGGATGAGCCCCCCATCCGGTGAGCGATGCGTCTGCTGTTAGCACAATCTGTGGAACTGGCTCTAGGAACGGTCGCCCTTTGGAAAGGTTTTAAGTGTTCCACCACTGCAGAGAGCGATGTGTGCGGCCGTCCACCAACACCAGATCTGTTAGCTGACCTAGAGCCTGGTTCCACTGACGTGCCAAGCATTCCTGTAAGGGGCGCATCTGGAGTCTTGCATGCAGCACTATGAATATGCAAGAGGCCATCATCCCTATTAGTTGCATAAACACTCGAGCTGGAAGTGAGTGTTGCGGCTGGAATTTTGTTATTAGGGCTTGCATGCTTGCTATCCTGGCTGGATTGGGGTATGCATGACCTTTTGAGGTGTCTATTGTGGCACCTAGATATTGTTGGATGTGGGACGGTTGGAGGTGAGACTTTGTGAGGTTTATTGTGAACCCTAAGTCGTGAAGCAGTTGGATTGTGGTGTGTGTGTGATTTACACACTGGGTATGCAACCTGGCTTTTATGAGCCAGTCGTCCAAGTATGGGAAGACGTGAATTTGTTGTCTTCTTAAGTGGGCTGCTACGACTGCCAGACATTTTGTGAAGACTCTGGGTGCTGTGGTGACTCCGAATGGGAGAACCTTGAACTGATAATGTTGACCGTCCACTACAAATCGAAGATATTTTTTGTGAGCAGGGTGAATGGGAATGTGGAAGTAGGCGTCCTTGAGATCTAAGGTGGCAAGGAAATCGCCTTGTTTGAGTAGAGGAAGGAGTTGTTGAAGAGTGACCATATGAAAATGGTCTGATTGTATGTAGAGGTTTAATGGTCTGAGGTCGAGGATGGGCCTGAGGGTTCCGTCCTTCTTTGGAATGAGAAAATACAGTGGGTAGACCCCTGTGTTTTGCTGATGCAGGGGAACTGGTTCTATTGCATGTTTTTGTAGGAGGGAAAGTACCTCTTGTTTGAGAAGCGTTAAATGGTCTGTTGACATTGGACGCTGTTTGGGTGGTATGTTTGGGGGAGTTGAAGTGAGTTCCAGGCAATAACCGGATTGGATCATTTGTCTCACCCACCTGTCCGTGGTAATGGTGTTCCAGACAGGTAGGAACTGTAGTAATCTTCCCCCGACTGGAGTGTAATGGTCTGGGGGGAGTGGAGGGAAGTCACTGTTTGGAGGTGGAGACAGTACGAGTATTGATGGTTTTGCCTCTACCCTTGTTGTTATTGCCCCTGTAGCCTCCTCTGTAATAACCTGTGGTAGATGAGGTCTGGGTGGGACTTTTATAGGACGTGGAGGAGTTATCCGTGGTAAAACCTCTAGAGACGCCCCTATAAGAGGAGCGACGAAAGGAACTTCTGGGAGTTTGGGATTGCAAAGCTCCCATTGATTTGGCTGTGTCAGTGTCTTTCTCCATCTTTTCTAAAGATGAATCCACACTAGGTCCAAATAAATGTTCTTGGTCAAACGGCTGATTTAGTATGGCAGTTTGAACCTCGGGTTTGAACCCTGAAATACGGAGCCATGCATGTCTACGCAAAAGGACACTGGTATTAATAGCTCGTGAGGCTGTGTCTGCAGCATCCAGAGCACATCGAATGGAGGTATTTGTTATAATCTTGCCTTCCTGGATGAGATCATTGGCTCTTGTTTTGTATTGATCTGGAAGGTGTTGTAGTAAGGTCTCTAGTTCGTCATAGTGTGCCCTATCGTACCTAGCCAGCAAAGCCTGTGTGTTGGCAATTCTCCAGATGTTAGCTGCCTGGGACGCTGTTCTTTTGCCAGATGCGTCCAACAGTTTTGACTCCTCATCAGGAGGTGGAGCATCGCCTGAGGTTTGGGAGTTAGCCCTTTTCCTGGCGTTAGAAACTACCAAGGAATCTAAGGGAAGTTGCCCTTTAATGTAAACAGGGTCAGCTGGGGCAGACATATTTCTTTTCTACCCTGGGGTTAATGACTCTAGCCCTTACAGGATCTTTAAAGACTTCAGGAGAGTGTTTGATTACCCCTTTCAACATTGGGAGAATAGAAGTGGACCTTTGAGATGGTGCGAAAGTGTCCATAAGGAAGTCTTCTTCTATAGGGTCTGTGTGTAAATCTACACCGTGGTATTCTGCGGCTCTGTGTATGAGCTGAGTGAACCCTATAGTGTCCTCTGGAGGGGATGGTCTAGATGGGTAGACATCATCTTGTGGTGTGTCAGGAACATCTGGTGTCAAATGCAAAAACAACAATTGATGGACAGAATGCAGAACAATGTCATACATTCACCCCAGTACAGAGATCTGGGCCTAAATCCATCGTTTTTTGCTCACCATGCCATTCCAGTTTGAACCCAGCCATATGCAAATCAGTCTTGACCCTGTGCCTCATGGGAACAGTCCAGCCCGAACTGCCAAGCCAGGTTCTCCCTGGACTGGAAACAAGCATCCTAGGACCGGTTTCGGGGTTTCACCCCTCTTCAGCCAGGATAGCTTGATTCCAGTGGCATGGAGAGCACGGGACCCACGTCTGGGCATACCCGTCCCACTCGGGGTGACAAATGCAAAAACAACAAATGATGGACAGAATGCAGAACAATGTCATACATTCACCCCAGTACAGAGATCTGGGCCTAAATCCATCGTTTTTCTGCTCACCATGCCATTGCAGTTTGAACCCAGCCATATGCAAATCAGTCTTGACCCTGTTCCTCATGGGAACAGTCCAGCCCGAACTGCCAAGCCAGGTTCTCCCTGGACTGGAAACAAGCATCCTAGGACCGGTTTCGGGGTTTCACCCCTCTTCAGCCAGGATTGCTTGATTCCAGTGGCATGGAGAGCACGGGACCCACGTCTGGGCATACCCGTCCCACTCGGGGTGACAAATGCAAAAACAACAATTGATGGACAGAATGCAGAACAATGTCATACATTCACCCCAGTACAGAGATCTGGGCCTAAATCCATCGTTTTTTTGCTCACCATGCCATTCCAGTTTGAACCCAGCCATATGCAAATCAGTCTTGACCCTGTGCCTCATGGGAACAGTCCAGCCCGAACTGCCAAGCCAGGTTCTCCCTGGACTGGAAACAAGCATCCTAGGACCGGTTTCGGGGTTTCACCCCTCTTCAGCCAGGATAGCTTGATTCCAGTGGCATGGAGAGCACGGGACCCACGTCTGGGCATACCCGTCCCACTCGGGGTGACATATGGCCATGTCTGAACTGGGGTGGCGTGGTGAAGCAAAATAACGATGGATTAAACCCAGATCTGTGACTGGGGGTGAATGTTTGCCAATGTGCCGCATTCCGTCCATCTTGTGTGAGGAACATCTGGTGTGCCATAATTATCCCATGGGTCAGTTGGGATAGTAGGATGACTAGGTTCTCCTAAAGGTTGATCATCGCCTTCGTACTCAGAAGGGTCCTCATCATCCTGAGGTGGAGGAGTTTGTGAGGGTATTGGAGATGGAATAGGAGAGATGTGGTGTGGAGGAGGTGGAGAAGGAATTCTCAAAGGAGAAGTGGCAATGTCTCTTTTCTTTAGAGGGAGTGGAGCTGGTGTAGGTCTGTCCAATTTCCTTTTCCTGGAAGGGCTAACTATAAGCCGACCTGTATTTGGGTCTATTTCCAGAGTTTTTTGGGTTGGATCAGGTTGGAAAAGCTCCTCCTCTGTAGTGTGAGGTTTCGGTGCCGATTTTTTCGGGTCCGAGTATTTGTGTGGCACCGGTTTTGGAGTCGTTTTATGCTCCTTAGGTTTGGAAACGGGAGTTTTCTTTTGTTCCATTGGGGTCTTTGGAATCGGTTCGATAATTTTCTCGGCTCCGAAGGTTGAGCGCCCGCGGTTTTCGGAACCGGGTGTTTGTTTGGTTCTGATGGTTTTTCGGATCCGAAGGTTCGGTGCCCGTGGGTTTCGGTGCCGAATGGGGCGATGTGGAACCAGGCGTCGGTGCGGGCGAAGACAGTGGCTTGTCTCTAGGTTTATCTTTTGGTCTCGGTGCCGGGGATGGTTTTTCGGTACCGAGGGTAGGCTGGCTCGAGTCCGAGCGGCCTGAAGGCTTGTGTGTTGACTTCTTTGCCGAGCCGGAAGGCGGGGCGTGGGAAGTTTTGTCCCGGTGTGCACCTAGGCCCGAAGGTGAAGGTGTTACCGAAGCCTTTGTAGGAATGGATGGGGGGGAGGGGTCGACGTCAGTACTTACGACCCGCTGCCCAGGAGTGATGTCTTCGACGTCGGAATCATCGGCTTCGGAGGCGCTGATGATGCCCTCTTCGAGTTGTTCCTGCTCCGGTACGTTGATGCCTTCCTGGAAGATATCATCCGGTATCTATGTGGAAGATCGAGACATGCTTCTTCGAGCTCGACGATCCCGTATGGTTTTCTTGGAGCGGAAAGAGGCACAAGCTGGACAGTCTTTGGCCTCGTGCTCGGGCGAAAGGCAGAGGTTACACACCTCGTGAAGATCGGCGTGGGGAAACTTGGATCCACATTGAGGACACTTTTTGAAAGGAGTCCTTTCCATGAGCCAAAAGGCCTGATGGCGCAGCTAGGCCCGAAGGCCTGCGTCGACGACCGGAATCGAAGAGTTCGAGTTTGTAGAGATGCGCGTCGAGAAGGGAAACGCGATCGAAAACAATACCGAAGGAAGGGTGAAGGATTGCGCGTCGAAAGTTGGAACAGTAGAGACACCAAACTGGAGCACGACGAACACATCCGAGCCCGATGGCGGAAAAAAACAATCTGAAGATGGAGTCGATGCCCATGCGCACTATTGTCCAAAGGAGGAGTCACCTATCTCGTGACTTCCAAAGACTTATTCCAATACAACAACAAAGTGCAAACATCCGGGCCCAACACCAGATGGCGATCTATGCATAGTGTGTGATCTGCAGCTCATATGCCTCGAACAGAACTAAACAAGGAAATATTGGATTTTCCTATGGACTGCTTGCCAAGCCTCTAACGAATCAAGTATTACATATGCCAATCTGGCTGGCCTTAAAAAACAAAGGCAGTAGTAACAGGCAGCCTATGCAATATTATAAACATATTTTTGATATGGAAGTTAAACAATGATGTTATTAATAAGGTGGAAGTTAAGAAAACTGTCATTTGTCTAATAAAGCTATATTTGCCAGTGGCAGTTTAATTTTATGTACTAAATCCTTTGACTTCACCAATGTGACCACTTCTTAATAAAATATATGCACTACAAGTAAACAAGGAAAAAATATGTTTTCCCACTTAGACCTTGCTGTACGTACGTTCTTGTAGAGTTGTTCAGCAAGCTCCTTGATGTGCCTGAGAGTCTTCTGGATGCTTACATCTTCAGAACGCATTCGCTTCACTTCATACGCCACTAACTGAAAGACAGATGGCAGAGAGCAAGATAGTTTGACAAGGCACTGACGGGAGTAAAAATATATATTTTTTAAATCAAAACAATTCACATTGTAATATCCGAGGCCATCCCAGAATTAAACTTAAGCAAATGGAAAGTAAGACGATTCACCAGCTATATTAATTGGTTACCGCTACAATCCAGCCTTTTGCTATACTTCTACACATCATGCCAAGCTATTTACTACTATAAAGAAAAGACAACTGGGGCGCAAGGTGATCTTGGCTGCCCTCACACACTGTCTTTATAGTGAACGAGATTAACATTATGCATTCACATACAGTAAAGTCTTGCTGAACAATTGAACATTAAAATATGGTCCTAAAAAATTACTTACTTTTGGTAATGCTCTTTCTGATCGATACTCTATCTAACCACATATTCTACTGCTTATGAATCCTCCCAATAAAAGACTTGATCAAGAAAACCTCCATAGTTCCTATATGCCGGTAGGTGGCACCATCAGCAACAACTACACCTCAATTCTGCCCGGACATGATGAGACAGAGCTGCATTTAGGTGTAGCTCTGCCCACTGACAACTATCTTCTCTTTTGAAAACACACACTCAAACTCATAAACAAGACTAAAATAACTCATGTGAAAACCGGTAGTGAGAAAAGTTTGCAATCATTCTCGAAAGCTCATTCTACAGACTGGGGTGGTGGGCGGGCTGTGGGGACCTGTTGTTAAGTACAGTATCCACTGTACCCACCAGAAAACGCATTACAGGAGGCAAGTAACTATTTCTTCTGAAGGATACATCTACCAAGAGATTCCTCATATTATTAATCAGTGCTCAAGAAGTCCCCACAACTAGGCCTGGGTCAGAGGTCCTGTGGGCCTGAACTGGCAAAATGTCCCGCCATGCAGACCTCAAATCAATGCTGCAGCACTTGGTGAAAGTGTGGACAGACGTGTACACAGTGGCTTCACAGATGTCCAGAACAGAACACCCACACAGAGTCATAGTTGCAGCTTCTGCTCTAGTTGAATGTGCCCTGTGGTCTTCAGGCAGATTCTTTTTGGCCAGATCACAGCAGATTTTGACAAGTGAGCAGGACAAAGGACACTCCTGGACCATATTGCCCTTTTGTGCTCCAACAAACCCAATCAACACCTGATCATTAAGGCCATTATTCTGGACAATATGGAAGATAATGCCATGCTGAGGACCCAACCAATGTAACCTCACCTCCTCCTCAAATGGATGTGAGGGAAAGAAGAATGTGGCTCTGCAAACCGGGCCACGTAAACCCCTTCAGCAAGGGTGGTCTAAAGGTCACATACGTCAGGGAAGCCGGGACATCACCAGAGAATCCACAGCACCCAGGGGAGTCTGTGGATGAGAACACTGATTCCCATAGTAAAAACAACCCAAATCTATAGAATTAGTGCAAAATCTGCTTGGCCACATCCTGATCATTTTGAACAGCATGTGAAAAGGGAGCGTGATAGTCTTCCTGCAATGCAGGGAAGAAACTGCTACACCTTGTCCCAAAGAGTATGGCAACTAAAAGGCAGCAAGCATTAAAGGAGTGTCAAGCTAAAATGCTGAAAGGTAAGAGCTTTTTTGACCATTGCATCAATCTGATTCAACTACCTCTCCCGGGTAATAGAACGGAAGGCATTATGATTAAGTTAAATATGAAACCTGCACCACCAAACTCTCTAGCGATGGGTGCTACGCTAGGAACTTAAGATCCCCAGGGGCTGGTCTATGACTCCTGACAGTAGAGTGCTAGTCTATGAGTCCTGACAGTAGGGTGCAGCCGGGGCAGAAAAGGGTTTAGACCAAGCTGTCAGATAGGATTTACCAGAGCAGCGTTTAAATATAGAAGCAGTTTTAAAGTGGATGGACCAGGCTGAAGGATTTCCATAACCAAATTGGCTTTAGTTTCCTCTGAAGGAAGAGGCAAGTTCAAGAATATCCAAAGTTCTGAAGAAGACTAGCGCATTTGAATATAGTCTACTCTGTAGGAGGACCATTAGGGGACTCCAATGCTGAGTCAGTCAAGGTGTCTAGATCATTGGCATTCTGTAAATCCACATAAAGACCACCATCATTGTACTGAGGGGAGATGGTAATAAACTGCCTCCTCATTGCCTTCTTTGTCATGCAGACTGATAAACAAGGCATTATTACTGGGTAACCAAAGGCAAAAATGTCCTTCATTATGGCAAGTTTCTGGCAGAGCCCCCAGAGACTCATCCGCAAAACACAGCTGCGCTTTTATTATAGTGCAACATTGTAGGAAAGTGCCCCTTTTTGACATGTTCACCCCCACTTTTTGCCTGGTATCTGATGAAATTTTGACAGTGCATTGGGTTCCTTCTATCCAGGTCCCCAGTGCCAGATCTCTTTCCCTGAAACTGTACAATTGTTTCCCCAATTGGCAATATCTTTAGCACCGCTTGCAAGTCCCTAATACATGGTACCCCTGGTACCCAGGGCAAGGAGGCTAAAAGGTTCCCTAAGAGCTGCAGCATGTATTGTGCCACCCTAAGGGACCCCTCAGCACCAGCATGCAGACTGCCATTGCAGGCTGCGTGCCATGGTGCAGAGAAAAGTGAAGACACGACATGGCACACCTCCTGTGTGCCATGCCTGGAGACACTGCATGCAGTATAGGTAAGCCACCCCTACTGAAGGCCTTACAGCCCTAAGGCAGGGTGCACTATACTACATGTGTGGACATATCTGCATTAGTAGATATGCCCCGTGATATCGAAGTTGATACTTTCGTTTGGCAAGTGAACAGGGAAGCCATTTTGAGTACATGTGTTGGACACTGGTGTTTACGATTTCCTCAGCTAAATGATAGCTTCACTGAAACTAGAGATGTTTGGTATCAAACATCTCATATTAGTAAGCCCACACTGATGCCAGTGATGGATTTATTAATAAATGCACCCAGAGGGCACCTTAAAGGTGCCGCCTGAAAAGCTACTGACTACTAGTGAACTTGTGGACTGGTGCAGACCAGCCTGCCACCACCCTCCACAGACAGGTTTCTGACCCTCTGCAGGTGAGAGCCTGCACTCTCCGAGGGCAGAAACAATGCCTGCTCCGGCCGGCGGTGTTGTCACCTCCCCCAAACAGGATGGCTAAGTGACCAGCATATCAAGGCAGGAGACTTCAAAGGCCTCTGCCACCTTTGATATGTGACCCAAGGCTTCCCCAGACAGGGGAATGCCACACCCTGCCAGGGGCCCTTTTGGCCCCAGGACAAGCAGAAAAATTAGCTAATTAGGAGGCATGTCCTTCTCTCATGCTAGTACCACCCCTGAGGTGGGCTACCTGATGTGGACACGACTTTTAGAATTCCACCATCTTGATTGGGGTGGAATTAGGCTCTCTGGGTCAGGGTTATGACCATTTCCCACAGGAAGTGGTCATATAGAGGGTGTAGTCACCCTAAAGGTAAGTAGCCCATTGGCTACTACCCGTCACTCCCCTTAATGCCCCTAAATTGAATATTTAGGTGGCACTCCTGACACTAAGAACTCAGATTCAACGGATCAAGATGACACCAAGAGCCACAAGAAAAAGTGAGAACAGAAGACTGCTGTGGACATTTGGCGCCAAACCCTGCCTGCTGCACTAAGCCTTGGCAATCGTGACCCAGCGACTCATTCTGCAGCTGACCAGCTTCTACGAACCCCAGGAGTCTGCCAACCTTTGCAAATCGCTAGTCAATCTCCCTTGGAGTAGAAAAGCTACTACCCTGCAGTTCGCAGGCACCAAAACGCAAAGTCCGTTTTTCCGTGCTGCTACTCCCCAGCTACCCGAGGCAGGACTTCGACGACTCCAAGACATATCAGCCATCAAGGGACGTCAGCATTGCAGAGACCCACTTTGAGAGTGGCCCAGCTGTCCTGATTTTTGCACCCTCACCTGGAGAGACTGAGGACCGCAAGGTTCCCAGGTGCACAGAGTCCAGATGCTCTTTCCACTCTTCACCCGGGTGCCTCAGCTTGGGTACCGACGAACCGACTGTGCTCCGTGTCCCTAGGACACTTGTGATCCGAGCCTCTTATTGAGAGCTCCCGGACTTGTCCCCAAGAGCCCCTCTGCAGCAGTTTTCTGGATGGCCCTCCTTCTTACTAGTGTAGCTCGCACAGCTACAAACGCAACCAGCACCTGTGCAACCGGAAACCCCAAGGCAAGTAACGAGACACTGCTGGTAGTACTTTGGACCTTGGCCCCCTACAACCCTAAGTCCCGAAGGAGACCCTCGTAAACTGACCGTAAATACCTGTAAGCTATCTATGCCTTTTCTCCCACAGGAAAGCATTGTGCGTAAAGGTGCATTTAATTGAACGTTTTATTTACCTGCTAAAATCAATATATGAAAAAGTACTTAAATGCTATTGAAGGTCTTGGTTTCAAAATTTATATAAAAATACGACTTATTTTTCTAAATTGGTCTCAGATTTATTCTTGAGTATGTATCTCATTTATTGCCTCTGTGTGGGTCAACAAATGCTTAGCACTACCCTCTGATAAGCCTAACTGCTCGCCCACACTACCACAAAGGAGAGCATTTGGGTTATCATTTGTGCCTCTCTAAACCAACTGAGGTTTGCCTGGACTCTTTACACAGAATACCTCTTTTGGGTCCACTATATAAAGAGCCAGCTTCCTATAAACATCAAACAAACTCTAGCCAAGAAAGGACATGTAGGGAGCAGTGTTCTTGTTGAGTACCCCCACTTTTGTGCCTGGTATTTGATGCAACTTTGACTGAAGTGTACTGGGTCCTGCTAACCAGGTCCCCAGTACCAGTGTTCTTTCCCATAACTGTACAATTATTTCCCCAATTGGAAAAACCTTTAGCATCCTCTGTAAGTCTCTAGTAAATGGTACCCCTGGTACCTAGCGCCTGAGGTACCGAGGAGGGTCCCAAAGAGCAGCAGCATGAATTGGGCCACCTTAATGGACCCCTCACCAAGCACATGCAAGGCTGCCATTGCAGGCTGCGTGTCTTGTTTTTTTTTTTCTAAACAGACTGAGTTTCATACAAGGTGTATAGGCCGTGATTTCACGACCTTGTCAAACAGACATTTTGCAATCAAGCTGTTTAAATTACAAGTAGGGCAGTACATAACACACACGGTAATAGTTTGTTCGAAATGCTGGATTAACACAATGAATACTCAGCTCTGCATTAGTACTTGTAGTCCGTTCCCGCTGCAACTGCAGCCACCCATCTCCTAACTACCCCCCCCCTCCCCCCCCCCCCCCAACTACCCTCCTCCCGTCCCTCCCCCCAGGCGTGCCACTTAGGTCCAGGTCAACAATGTGTGGCATACCCTCATACCAAGCAGGGCAGCAACACTGATTGCGATATTACTGTAAGGGATCCCGTCGCAGGGAGGTGTCTCAATGCATTCCCCAGTAGTGGGAACCCAGGCCCCAGGAGCCCTGCTTCTGCCCGTAGATTAACCTGTGTCTGCTGTGGGGTCTCCTATGGAGGTGTCGTCTTCACTGTTATCAGGGGATTTGAGTGCTACAACTAGTGCCTCCCAAGCCCTCGCCGCCTCCAGCGCCTTCTCGCTCCCCGTCCGCTTCGCTACCTGCAGCCTGATCACCCCTTCACATTCGGCCCATTTAAGGAGCTCTGCTTTCCATCGTGCTATGCTTGGACCCTGCTTCGCTTTCCAGTGCATGGTGATATTTCTCTTGGCCAGGAGTAAACCCAAATCTAGAAACTTGTGATTTTATTTTTGGACGAGTGGGGGAACCAGTGTAGGATGCAGTGTTTCAGGGTCGGCTCTATCACCCTATCCGTGACTTCGGACAGTACCGTTAAGTCCTCCCAGTAGCTGTCTAGGAACGGGCAGCCCCAAAACATGTGTTTAAAATCTGCGCCTGCTGCATTGCAACGCGGACAAGTCGTTGAGTTGGTTGGGAAATACTTATTGAGCTTTTCCGGGTTGAGGTATGCTCTGTGTAGGATATAGAAGTGTACTAATTGGAACCTTGCGTTCCGGGTGCTCTTCCAGGCTCTCTCCACCAACTCCCCCCAAGTTTTCTCCGGGATATCCTCCCCAAGGTCAGCCTCCCATTTGAGCTTCAATTCTGTCAGGGGAAGTAAAGCTGCAGATGATATTCGCCTGTATAGGCATGCCTGCTGCCATTACCACGTATTGGCAACGCAGTGATGCTTTTGGTTCATTGAGACCTTCCCTCCAGTGGTTTCGGAGAGCCGCAGTAAGTGCGGTATACAACAGGAAATCTCCCCGGGTAGATCATAACGAGCTTGTAGATCATTGAATGGGATCAGGCTTCCCTCCTCGTACAGGTCTCCTATTGTTGCGGGGATTCTGCACATATACAGAACTATGCGCAGGAAAACAGGACCTCGGTGTATAGTGGTGTACCAACCATACCCCTTAGTACCCAAAATCCCAATCCGACTAGCTATAGTGTCACATTCGTTCTCCGTACTACAGCGAAGCTACCAATGATTAGACATCCCAGAACATGGACTCATTCAGGAATCGCGGGAGCAAGAACACTCTTTCATTATTCACTCATACTTGTCCACAACGTGCGTATTAAGAGACACAGTATAGTTTAAAATGTTTATTTCAACTATCGTGCTCTAAGACACAGTACACGTGCCAGTACTAGCAGCATAATGCATAAAGTTAAAACAGTAAGCATGGTTACAATTCCATAGAATACAAACGGGGACAGCATTTTATAAAGACAGTGGATATAGGACTAAAAGGCCTTGCCACCCTCCCCGTGCTAGAAACTAGTTTATTATAAAAATAGAAGACCTCTGGGCTTTGTCCGGGGGACCCCCATACCTCAAGATCTAGATACAAGGTTTACATCATCAGACAAGCACAGCTCTTCTCCCTGGAAAGGTTCTTCTCCAAGTGCCTTCAGCAGCGAGCTCACCATATTAAAAGCACACAAATTTCTCCAGTGCAGCTGTATGTCATGTTATGTCTAAGTGCGAGGGGCTGACCAGAACAGCAAAAAGAAGGGACGTTGTTTTTCGACCTTGTACATTGTGTGCAGACGAAAACCACAGAGAACAGGAGAAAAGGTGAAAGGCAAAAAGGCAGACAGTTCTAATGTGAACGGTCACAAGCAGAGTCTGGAAAAACAAAGTCACAGAGGAACGTGTGCAAAGAAGGCATCATGGCAGCGGGGCCTAAGCTAACCTAGCATTTGTCGACAATGAGGCCACATCCACACTACACCCTCCCCTGGTCAGTCCAGCGGCAAGACATAGGATGAAAACAGAGTTCGAATCGATGTAGCAGAACGAAAATGTCTATAGGTGCTTAATGTCCACTGGAAAGTTAGGGAATGAGCAAAAAAAATTTGGGGGATAAAAAAATTCTAGGAAGGGCCAGAAAAGAGGGCACTCTAAGAGAATAAAAAAATCCAGCAATGCAGTTCGTTGAAAGTCAATGTCCTTAATCCATCAGAGTGTATGCGCAGAAAACTGCAACACCATCCAGAAAGACATCATTGTCATCGTTTGAAAAAAGAGATGCCATCCAATTCAACTAAGTGAAACTGCATTCATGCTCCTCACAATAGGGAGCCTCTATCAGCATTGCGGGACAACTTGCGTGATTCTCGATATAACTTCGTTGTAGGAGATTCCGAGCAGCCGCCCAGATATCCCATTGTGCCAAGACCCCAAGTGCAGCCGCACGCGCCATTAATCCAGCCCCGGAACAGTCCCGTTCATGGGCCACTAAGGGGCCCACCAACCGGTCGAAATCCGGGTCCGAACAAGACGTATAGGAGAGGCAAAAATCCAAGGACCAAGAGACCGGACATCGTAAGCAGGACATCACAGGTTGCACGCAAGTGAAATACGCAAAGCGAAAAGATAGTCTATAAGACACGCTGAGGGTTGCCAGCGGCAGGATGCCGAAGCTGTCAATCATGCGGTCACGGAGCTTCCGCAGTCGCCCTGGGTTGTGTAGGGCCACAAGTGGTGCAGCCATTGCGCCACAGACAAAGTAAAAGCAATACGCCAGCAGCTAAGGCTAGAATCAATGGGAAGCCGCTAAAGACGCTGGAAAAAATGGAAGGAATAAAAGCCGGGATTACACCAAATATAGTCTGAAAGGAGGTCAAAAGGCCAGAGCCCACAACTTTAACAAGCATTTGCAATGCAATAGGTCTCGCAGTTACGCAAGTTTGAGCTATTGGCATTGTAAATGGCTATGCCTTTTATTTTGGTATTGGTTTTTAAAACATAAATAAAAGACTGTCATTTATAATGGCAATAGCTTAAACTCGCGAAAATGCGAGACCTATTGCATTGTAAATGCTTGTTAAACCAGTGATGAGCTGCATTTCGGGAGTTGCAGTTTCACTTTTGACATTTCTGATATATGCTCATAAATCCTAGCGTGCAAACTGCTGTTGCTAAGAAGGAAGCCATTATTGAAGGTGCCACACATGATGTGAGGCCTCTTGTCGGCGATGGAAAAACAGGAACTTTGCAGTTGTAACGGGCCCGCGTACAGGAACTCCTCGGTTGTAACGGGCCCCACGTACAGGAACTCCTCGGTTGTAACGGGCCCCGTGTTTGTAGGAGTTCCTGCCACTCTATCGAGTCGCGCGCTGCACAGAGGTGCTGACAGTCACAAACTTATAATGAGAAGCATTGAAATACGAGTCTCAAAAGCCAGGGTCGCCGGCTACCTAAAAGGACTGCCAGAAGGTACTCCAGGTAACATGGCACCAAGTAATAATATTGGAAGAAGGCGCCAGGAATGTGGTATAAAGAGCAGTGCGTTAGATGGAAGCAGAGAACGGACCCATTTTTATATGAAGTGCAAAGAAAGTCGTCATTCTTTTTGGGAGATTTTGGTGAAATGTCTGGCATCTGTCAAATCACTGGATCACCAGAGAAGCTCCTGAAGATAGTACATGAGCTGAGCGAGTAAATGTGCTTTTGCAGATATATCTGCACACCTTGGAGGCCAAAGGCTACACTTCCAGCAAACTGCAAAGATTGTGGCTGCGCCTTCTGCAGAAATCTGAGATGCACACGCAGCCTGAATCCTCAAGCGGCTATAGCATGGAGGTGATGTGGCTTAACGGCTGCGCTGCTGACCTTGGACCTGGGGGACCAGGTCCGAGTCCGTTTAGTCTCTTAGGCTGAACATCCTATGATTTTGGGCAAATCGTTTATACTGCCCGGGCCTAAAAATAATTCTGACCTTGTGTAATGTAATCTGGGGCTGAGGCAAAGCGCTCTGGTGCCTTTACGACACGTGAAAATGCGCCAGTCACAGGGATTCACATGCAATAAATCATCCGACTGGTTTATTTTGCTAGGTACGTAAATACGTGCGCGCAGACCGCAGTTCACATATTGCAGTTCCAGTGTATACGAGAGCTCACGGCTAGATGAAGCCGGAGAAGTCCGCCATAAAAGTGGAACAAGTAACATCTGTATATTTTGTTCGCCCACAGAACAAAATCCGGTTTAATTCGCTGGCGAAAAATAAAACCCAAGGCATCCGGATTAGTGCCTGTCCTTCAAGTACACCCCAGTCACCTCCTTGGTGACCACCTATAGCCGCTTCTATTCTAACCGCAGGGATGTTTGCTTCAATTACAGGTCACCGGTTCTACTCCTAGTAAGACAGCTCGGTTGGTTAATGTGCGCGCTGCAGAGACCTCCCTGTTAACTGCAGCCCATGGGTTGCCATATTTAGCAAGCTAGTTTATAAGGCTCCTCCCACCTGCTGTACAGTTCAGATGTGTATAATCTGCGGTTTTCCCATTCGGATCGCGGCATGTCCGCCTTTCCAGTTCCAAAGGTCAATAAAACAGAACCCCCACAGACGTTCCATTTAATAGCAATAGCACCTAACAGCCCAGTTTGTGGTTCGCGCTGTATAGGCTGTGCTCAGTAGTATTATGGGGTACATTCCTGTAGGCAAACATCACATTTTAGGGGCACTTACCATTTTTCCATGGCGACCTTGAGCTCTGCGCAGGGGTCTCGGGCGCTTCCGGTGCGGCGTGTGGGTCTCGCTGTCCGACATGCTGGAAAGTGCTTCAGTTTTATGCTTTTGGTGTCACCTGTTTACTCTCCGCCGTCTGTCCGTCCACTGCTTCCTCCCTCCACTCGCCAGGGCCTGCCTCGCACGCTCCGGCTCTCCACTGGACTGAGAGGAATCGTTCTGGCACCGGGCTCGGCACAGATCCCGCCGACATGCTAGCATCGGCGAGGGCCTCAGAAAACTGGTGCTCGCGACCCTCTATAGCCACCCGGACGCCGAAGATGGGCCCTGACGCCAGGGGAATGACACCCAACCACTCCGGGCGCCTCGGTTAGATTCCTGGTCCCAGTGATCGGATCAACGTTCGAGGCGGATCCATGAGACCACGAAGGAGCCACCCTGGAACCGATGGGCCACTAGGGCGGACTGATACCTCCAAACTATGCAGACCCTCCTTGCCCCCCCTGCGGACGCCCTTGCACGGAGCCGTCACGAGTGCAGCGGGGGCATTGTCTAAGCGCGTGAAACTGAAAGCGCGGTGGGAGCGCACGAGACGCCGTGAGCGTGCACATCGGCTGTCCCGGCGCAAGCTGAGGATCGCCAGAGAAGACACGCCGTCTATCCGTGCTGAGGCTCCGAGTCTGAATCCGAGGCCGAACTGTTCTTGAGCCTGGCACGCACCAAAACACGCTCCTACGGCAGCACGGCCAGCGTGACGGCGGCCGCCTGGGCAGAGAGGTACACCGAGCACCCCGTGAGCTCTGGGGACACGCTGCAGGGCATCGCGCTGAAGTATGGCGTAACGGTAAGGAATGCGGGGAGGGAGTAGCTGTATGGAGGGGCGTCAGGGGCTGAAAGGTTGTGCCACGATGCCTTCGTCCTGGCGGGGGAAGGAAACGAAGTCTGTAGTCCTGGAAGAATATAGTGGGGGTCGGTAGATGGCGCAGTGCTGGCTGACATTGGAGGGGGTGCAGGGACAGCTGGGAATTGGAGAGGAGCGACCTGGTGAGATACGCAGGAGGGTATGTGGCAGTAGGAGGAAGCGCAGGCAAGTACTACTCACGGCGAGTACACTGTGTGGTACCGGGGCCGCTGCTCTCTTTGCACTGTCTGCCGCCGCGTGTGCTCTTCTGCTGCTGACAATAAATAACAAGCTGTCCACACGTGTTCACGTAAGCGCGGCGCGCACAGACAGGAGATGTGCACGCGTATGGTGCGAGCAGGGGTTGTAATAACCCCGCAAGCCGTACGCGTGCACATCTCCTGTCTTGCCATACGCGTGCACATTTCCTGTCCCGCATCGCTAAGCAAGTCGACAACAATAGATCTCGCTTAGCGAGCAGCGCATGGCGCTGCATCGCTAGGCGAGACCTAAAAAAGTGTACAAGACCTGCTGTATTTGATGCATTAAATATACAGTGAATCAGTTCACCGAAATGTTGGGGGAGGTTAGTGTTTAAAAGGGCCTGTATCTCACTGTGGGCACTGGCCACCTGGAGAACGAACCTCTCCCGTGCGGAAGTGAGCATAACCTCCTGGTTTAATAATAGCGCCTTTATTCTGCTCAATTTATTGAAATCCGCCTTCAAAGTCGGTATGTAAGGCCAAATGGAACTATCTAACTTCCCACGCGAGGGCGGAAAAAGCACATTCTTGCAGCACACCACGCGTTGCGAGGCTGTTACTATATAGGGTATGCCAGCCTGCAAACCACAGCAATCCTGATTATTCAAAAGCAGATAGCTACCATTAGCAAGCATAGTGAAAGTAGGTGATATAACAGGAGCAGGACTGCCCTTTAAACCACAAGCAAGATTCGGGGCTGAAACATTACAAGCCCCGTGCAATTTAATGTTTTTACAAACAAGGGAATGACCCACTGTAGAATCGCAAGACTCTCCTGTGAGAAATACCTCCTTTTCATCCCTAAGGCATCTGTATGTGAAAGCTAGGGACCAGAGTTCGTGCAAAAAGGCACTGCCCAAAGGCTCGAAACGGCCAACAGGATAATGCTTCATGCATGAACTGAATTCAAATAAAGAAAAAGGCAAAGTGATAACCCCGTGTACTAGCCACACTGCAGACTCAGTCTCCGCTACAGAGAATGGTAAAGGATCTATCTTCTCGATATGTAGAAGAGTGTATGTTGCATCTTTCATGGACATGAACTGCTGTTTTTCAGTCAAATTAAACGGTAAGAACAAGGCAGAGGTATTTAAAAAATGCCATGGAACCTTCCCCATCTTCAGCGTCAGCAAAGTCCATGCAAACTGCATAACTGAACGCAATTGATTTTGACCATGATATAACACAGACACGTCATCCTGTACAATATCAACAGATGAAACAATATTCTCCAATGTGTAAATGCGGGAAGACAGGGTGTTAATACTATTGTCACCAGCAAGCACTTTTTCTAGATTTGCCTGATCTATTTCCCGTAAACGGGAAGCTGCTTCTATTTGTGAAAGCTTCCAGATTTCATTGTAGGTCGCATAAACAAATCGTTTAGGTCTTGGACCTCTAGGTCCTAGGACAAAGTCAGCCAGATCGATGTTGCCGGATAAGAGAGATAAATGTTGTTTTACTGAATCTAAACTAGAGTGCTGCAACCACTGTTTACATAATTTACCAACTGAATAAGTCGTAAGTGTACGTGAATCAGAAAAACGTGGATCTGGCCTATCCTGTTTGTAACCAGGAGCAGAGTCATGAAAACGCAGTTGGCAGGCATTAGAGGCAATGGGCCACACCAACCATGCTGAGTGATTTAGTGTGGAGACATTAAATGAGTTATTTTGAACCAACGCTTGCAAACCCTCAAGGGAAATATTTAAATGCAAGCTTTTGTTCGGCCAGGAAGACAACGCAGGAGTGGAAGGGGCATTCAATTGTTTGGAAGTTGCCAAACCCAAACAGGTTGTTTGATATATAGTACTGTTTAAAAATAATATTTGTGTGGGGATAAGGCAAGCACGGTGCAAAGCTTCTGTACCGCGTACCTGCCAAGATTTAGTGCCCCAAATAGATTTCAAGTCAATGGTGTTTCTCCAATGCTCATAGCCACCTACAGCTAATGCATCTAGAAAGGAACTTGAATATAGCAATTTGGTGTGGGTCAACATTACCTTTGGATTTGAAGAAATGTTCAATTTAAAATAATAGGACCCTGGGTTAGATCTGTCAAAGTCTGAAAAGTAAGTAAATTTATTTATCAGTGTTCGAGAGCTACCTTGCAGAGGGGTTGGGCAATGTTCCCATTGGGTGTAATTGAAACTACCATGAAGTGTACTGGGTTTATGCAGAAAATGGTTGCCGTAATGCTGGTAACAATACAAATCGGCATAATTAGCAGAATTTAAGTACAAATCCTCAGCGTTAAAGGCAGCATAATATTTCAAATCAGAAAATAACGATTCAATGGCATGCACATCCCAATCATCTGAATGAATATTCCTTTTCACCACATCACCCATGGAGACACGAAGTACATTAGGAACATTAATAATTTCGGTCGGTCCATGAATTTGGAAATTCACTGCGTCCCATACGATGCCATCTGCAACTGGAAAGGCAGAAATGTTCACAAATGTGTGGTCACGCTTCATGATGTGTGAAGAAGAATGCGGAGCCAAAGTTCCAGCCACAGAGTTCACCGCAGAGTGCTCTGGCAAGTAGTGACCATTGATGAAGTAAGAAAAAAACTGTCACAAAGCCAATGGACATGAACAGAAAAATCAGGAATAGCACCAACCAGATGTATGTCCATGGAGGGACCAAAAAATTGTCTCTGAACCAGGATACAAAAATACTGAATTTGGTAGGGACAAATGATGAGGTGGAAGACGAATCAAAGGAAAAGCGAGTAGGGTTCAGTGGTGTTGTAGGCAAATGAGCCACTGACTCACTTGCGGGGTAAATATACTCGGTTTCCTCGTTGCAGGAAGAAGCCGGGAGGTTGAGCAGGCGATCTGGCAAAGCGACCATCTCAATGGCAACATCAGCGCCTGTGGAGACTGGAGGGCCACGAACAGGATTTCTTGAAATTGCTGGACATGATACAGCAGGTGTCACACTATTCAGAATCGGCCAGATGGTGTAGCTTGACATTGTCCACTGAGATGTATCTGTTGTCTTTGTGACCAGGAAGCGGTGGGACGATGACTGTACGAGTACCCTTCAAGCCAAGAACTGGAACCGGTGCACGATAAGAGGGGCCAAATTCTTTTTTGTTCTCCACCTTCTCTCGGACCAGATCTCCAATCTTTGGAAGCCAGCCGGCAACCGGAATCTGCAACGCAGCGTCTGTGGCTGAAGGTAAATGTTCGTTTGCAAGTTTGTCACGGGTCTCTTGTAAGTCCTGCAACATAGTAGAATGATTATCAACGTCAAAGATTGCGGCGGTCGCCACCAAGTCTAGACCATCAAGATCTGGCACAAACATCTGGATGCCAAAGAGCATTTCGTATGGGGTCCGCCCACCCAGAGATCTTCTAGGGAGATTATTAAGTGCACGTTACACGCCATACAAGTGGGCAAGTCAGTTCCTGCCAGTACCTAAGACTCTAGCTGTCAAGGATTGCTTTAAGTCACGGTTCATTCGCTCCACAATTGAGTTGCCCTCAGGCCTATATGGAGACAAAAATTGCACCAGCACCCCCATGGACCTCATCGCGTCCTTGTACGCCTTAGAGGCGACCGCTGGACCTTGGTCGGAATGGAAGGTGCCACAGGCAAAAATTCCCACAAAGACACGCAAATCCCTGATGACATTTCGAGCGTCAGCACTGCGTTGTGGCCACACCCAGATGAAATGTGTGCACGAATCAACTGCAACTAAGATATATTTATATGCAGTGTCGGAAGAAAATGGACCGCAGTGATCAAGGAATACACAACCAAAAGGTTTATTAGAAATGCAGAGCTGTGATTGTGGCGGACGTGTAACCGTAGAGGGCTTAATCTGTTGACAAATGTCACAGGAAAGGACATAAGTAAGGGTTTGTTTATATAAACCACGCCACCAGTAACGCTGCTGCAATATCGAAACAGTGGCAGACACGCCAGCATGAGCCAAAGCCAAGCCTTCGTGTGCGGCAGTTATTAAAGAATTTCTGCGGTCCGCGTTGGGAATCAGCCGATCACCAAAGTCTGGAATTCTTACATAAGGAACCTGGTCGGGACTTAAATGATAAGAGTATTTGGAAGGGAAACCCTGTGGGTAATTGGAGCCTTCCTTGGTTGCGGCAATAGCTGCCAAAATCTCATTATCTATTTTTGTCATGGATCTTGTAACGGCTGCTAATGAGCACGTGGCTACTGCTGATTTGGCAGCGTCATCTGCCAAACTGTTACCGACCGCGTGTGCGCCCACACGCTGGTGGCCAAGAGTGTGAATCACCTGTGTGAGAGGCAGACGTTGTTTAAGATCTGCCACTCGAACCCAAAGCATTTTATGCTTAATTGCGCTGCCTTTAGAATCTCTATAGTCGTTTTGCGACCAAAAGAACAAGTTGTCATTAAAAGCCTGGACACAGTAGAAAGAATCGCATACAATAAGCATAGTCACTTGCGGGTTCGCAAACTCAAGGGCGAGCACCAAAGCACGCAGCTCGGCCAATTGCGCGGTACTGTCTCCCAGTGCCTGCGTATGCACAACACTCGATTTGAACTCCCCATTCACCATGTGACCTGCCACAATAGCACATGCTGCTGAGTATGCATGCTTAGAACCCGTGGCCGGTTGCACCGAACCATCGGTGTAAATGATACACTTGTACTCTTCAAGCGGCAGCAAAGACAGAGGAGGAGGATGAACAAATTCATACTGTAAGAACTCCTGTGTCTGAAGAGAGGAATCAAGATGAAAGTGACATCCGGAGATGTCAAAGAAGTAGCCCATTGTATCCAACGGGGGTGCAAAGCCTTAGAGTTTGGTACACTTGTCTTTGTCACTGCCTCACGGGCAGGATAGGGGGTGACAACCAAGATGCGTTTTCCCTGTGCCAGTACGCGTTCCTTAAGAATCGCCATTTGCACTGCAGTCAAAACTTTCTCCACAGTTGAAAAGCGCAACTCGGCAGAAGTGTAAAGATGTGACTTGTAGGCAATAGGTACTGTGTCACCTTTGTTAAACGTCAAGTAACTGAAACCCACTGCCCCTGGCACTATTCTGATCACCAGGTTCGTGTGGTTATCACGAGTCAACAAGAACTTAGATTCAAGTAGATCAGACTGCAAAGATTGCAGTATAAGCGAATGTTCCGGAAGCCAGCATGACTTCGAAAAGGTAGGTTGTATCAGAGCATAGAGAGGTTTGATATGCTGGGCATATTCGGGAATGTAAGTGCGCCCGAAGTTCAAAAATCCCAGCAAAGACTGAAGTTTTTTCAGAGTTGTTGGAGGGCGCAAAAGTGGGCACCTCTCCAGGAAGTGGGGAGCTAAGCCCCTACCTTCATTGTTGAGCTCATAGCCTAAAAACAACACAGTATATTCTGCGATGTGTGATTTGGCAAAATTAAATTTGTAACCTAAAACCGCGAACTCGAGAATAATGCGGTCTACTCGGGTAAGATGCGGCCATAGTTCGTCTGTCAGATAAATGTCATTGCCGTACGAATACGCATCTGGGTCTATGCTGTCCAACAAAGAGACAACACGCGCGGCGAAGACCCCCGGGCTGTTCCTGTAGCCCATTGGCAAACGCCGGAATTTGAACTGTTTTCCACCAGAGGTGAACGCGGTCCATTGACTGCAGTCCGGGGACAAATTGTGAGTGTAAAAACCATTGGAAAGGTCAAGTGTCGTTTTATATTTTTTACAAACAAGACTGTCTACGAGCGCAGAACTATGGGTATTCTGCACCGCGAAGGTCCGACAATGTGAGTTCAAATGCCGGTAGTCCAATACGAAGCGGTACGACCCATCGGGTTTAGAAACCGCGAAAAGGGGATTATTCATTGGTGACACGCATGTCTCAATTACTCCTTGATATTCTAACTTTGTTAGAATGTCGGAAACGGGACCTTTAGCTTCCCGCCGGAGGTGATATTGGGCTTGAGGCTGTGGCAGAGACCGCAATGGTATATCATGGGAGGGTGAATCCTCATCCCAGCCCACGTGATTACGGTACAGTGCCGGGGCCTGGGCCACAGCCCATTCAGCTGCGAGAGCCTCCGCTTTGTCCTTGGGGACATGACGAGAAAAGCTCAGAAGAATTACCTCCTCCCCTCTATGAGCAGCAAGAACAAATGGGGGTGGCCAATCCGCCTCCGCCAATAAAATGTCGTAGGAAGAGGTCAGATTTTCCCAAAAAATCCCTTTAATAACACGCTCAATGTCACCTTCAATTTGAAGGACAATATTAAATAGTCTGTCAGGGGGTGCCACTCGGGTGTCAGCTGTCTCGACAGTAATGAAAGTATCAGTTGCTGTCGCCTCCACATTAGGACGTAGTGCCTCCCGCACTATGGTAACTTCTGCGGCGCTGTCTAGCAGTGTCACTGCCCACGTCCTATTCAGGAGTCTCGTTCTCACCGTCTGTGGCATATCTCGCTGTTAAAGCGGCAACTTTTTTCTTCGGAAACTGCGGGGGAGGACCGGGAAATTCTTCTTGTTTCCCTCTGCCAGGTTGTCGAGGTTGGTCTCGTCCCTGTGGGGCGTCATGACCCCTGCCTCTTTCCTGGAGATCTCCTCCACCAGCCTGTGAGGTCGATGGTGCCTGCGAAGAACGAGGAGAACGCTGGTCAGGAACCTGAAATCTATCAGGGGATTTAATTCTCGCTCGGTCGCGCAAATCATAAGTGCGTTCAGAAGCTACTGAAACCGGTGACGCAGCACGCGACCTTGGTTTTGGTTGTTGCCTTCCCTGTTTCTTCAACTTCCAGTTCTATTTAGAAAAGAACGGTTTCTCGTCTTTATCAGACTGAGATTGTGGTTGTGGTTGTGTGTGAGCTTGCGTTTTAGCAAAAGGCTTAACCCCCAAACTATTGCGGCCAATGGTTTTATAAGCCTGTGCAATAATTTTTGGTAAGTCGCGAGGCCTGTCAGGCTCTGGGACCAAAGCCAAAGCATTAGCGACTTGAAAGTTGACTGCATCACCCTTGACGTTCGCAAGGATTAGATCAGCCACTACATCGAACACTCCCACCAGTCTCATCCCCAGTTCCACAGCCGCTTCTGGGCCATGCTCATCTGCACATGCTTAATTACGGTAGGGAGGACCGTCATAGATGGAGTGCCGAAACATTTTCCATACACTGCTGCGAATACCTTGCCCCAGTGGTTGCATTCTGTCAACTCGGGAATTAAGTCTTTTGGCAAACTAATAGTTAGAATCCTGTGTTTTTCCACAGGAGAGGTATTTGGAAACACCGCCTCCAGCTGGTCAAATTTTTCTGCAAGCCAATAAGGCAAATCATCCTTATTTTGTGGGCGCTTGCCCATCACCGAATTAACCATGACGGGACTTATGGTCACACCGCCATGTCCAGCTGGATGCGCCGCAACTCCAGGAGGGGCCATCTGGACATTGCCTGTAACATATTGTACTAAAGCTCTGTGCACATGGATTAAAGACGCATGCAACAAGCGCAGTTCATCTATGGGAACCGCTAAATGACGTGGATGAGGGGTATACCCGGCCAAAACAGGCCAAGTTGCCCCATCTATCGATAAGGGGCCTAAATGAATCGGGGTGACCGGATGTGGGAGGGCGCCATTAAACCAAACACGGTGTTGCCATGCCGTGAGCAGTACTTCAAGAGCCTGATAAGGCTGATAAACATTAGGAAGGGCGGTGGGAGCGTAAACGTGGAACAAATTGTCAGCTCCTTCCACCGCCGGAAAAGTGACCCATGAGTAAAACACCTCAAAATGGTAAGCCGGATCAGCTTGCACCACAAAGATGAGTTCGACACCCACGTCAGGCACTGCATACGCTGTCAATTGAGCTTGGAGCGCAGCCGGGATATTTATATTCACAGCCATTAAGGCCAAGAATGAAAAACAACCTAGTGTGTGGCAGCGCAATAGAGGGTTAACAGTAAGAGAATACCTTTTAATAACTTCAAGCTTGAATAAACCTATAAAAACATAAATATAGGAGGTTACACCCTCACATATGTTTCCGGAAACAGTAGTGAAGGAGGTTGTGGACAAGCACAAGTACTACTCAAGCATCTCGCAGATAAGAAGCCCACCACGTTGGTGGCGCCATGTTGTGGGGATTCTGCACATATACAGAACTATGCGCAGGAAAACAGGACCTCGGTGTATAGTGGTGTACCAACCATACCCCTTAGTACCCAAAATCCCAATCCGACTAGCTATAGTGTCACATTCGTTCTCCGTACTACAGCGAAGCTACCAATGATTAGACATCCCAGAACATGGACTCATTCAGGAATCGCGGGAGCAAGAACACTCTTTCATTATTCACTCATACTTGTCACCAAAGTGCGTATTAAGAGACACAGTATAGTTTAAAATGTTTATTTCAACTATCGTGCTCTAAGACACAGCACATGTGCCAGTACTAGCAGCATAATGCATAAAGTTAAAACAGGAAGCATGGTTACAATTCCATAGAATACAAACGGGAACAGCATTTTATAAAGACAGTGGATATAGGACTAAAAGGCCTTGCCACCCTCCCCGTGCTAGAAACTAGTTTATTATAAAAATAGAAGACCTCTGGGCTTTGTCCGGGGGACCCCCATACCTCAAGATCTAGATACAAGGTTTACATCATCAGACAAGCACAGCTCTTCTCCCTGGAAAGGTTCTTCTCCAAGTGCCTTCAGCAGTGAGTTCACAATATTAAAAGCACACAAATTTCTCCAGTGCAGCTGTATGTCATGTTATGTCTAAGTGCGAGGGGCTGACCAGAACAGCAAAAACAAGGGATGTTGTTTTTCGACCTTGTACATTGTGTGCAGATGAAAACCACAGAGAACAGGAGAAAAGGTGAAAGGCAAAAAGGCAGACAGTTCTAATGTGAACGGTCACAAGCAGAGTCTGGAAAAACAAAGTCACAGAGGAACGTATGCAAAGAAGGCATCATGGCAGCGGGGCAGCGGGGCCTAAGCTAACTTAGCATTTGTCGACAATGAGGCCACAATCCACACTACACTATACTGGCCAACCATTGTTCCGTCCAGATCCCCAACCTCTGCCAATTGCCACCATGCGGCAAGGCCTTACACATGAGTAATGGGATTTCCGGTGCATAAGGGCGTCTGATTTTAGCCCTTCGCAAGTATCTGTTCCAGCACTTTCGTGCCGTGCTGAGCTCCATGGTGAGGGTTGCGGTCCAGACAGGAAGCCGCAGGATTATGCGGGATAGTATGTGTGGGGACCCAACTTCTTCTCTCCGTTACTCTGCCCCCCTAGTACTGTGCGCTACCCATTGCGTAAGCCATTGCAACTGAGCTGCTAAATAATAGGTCTCAGTCAGGAACCGCTAGGCCTCCCTCCGCCCTCGGTCGCATTAGAGTAGTCAGAGCTACTCTACGTCTGCCGGTACCCCAAAGGAACCCTGTAATCATCGATCGGAGCTGGACAAAGTACTTTGCCGGGATCCAAATCGGCAAAGTTCCGAAGTAGTATAGTAAACGTGGGAGTGTGATCATTTTAAGCAGTGCCACGCGGCCCGCAACCGATAGCGACAAGGAGCCCCAGAAGTCCAAGTTACCTTTCGTCCCCCTTATGGCCTTCCCTATGTTACCCGCCAGGATGTCGTCTTTGTCATGATATATTTGTGTGCCCAGGTATGTCAGGCATCTGTCCTCCCAGGTCACCCCCTCCGATTCTCGTGGGCCTATTCTGCCCCTTTTCGTAGGGAACAGGCAAGATTTTGTCCAGTTCACTTTGAGTCCTGCGACTCTGCTGAGTGCCTGAAGCAGATGTTTCGCTCCAACGACCTCCGTCCTCGAGTCCGCCAGAAAGAGCAAAAGGCCATCTGCATACAGCGCTATGTGGTGGGTCTGCCCATGGACATTGAGCCCTTGATAGGCGCGCCCCGATCTGGCCCGTGCTGCCATGGCTCCATTGCCAGAGCAAACAGCAGGGGGGAGAGGGGGCACCCGACGCGTTCCCCTCCCAACTCTACAGGCCTCTGAGATGAGTCCACCAGTTTTAATTCTGGCAGTGGAGTCAGAATATAGGAGAGCCGTCCAGCTCACGAAATCGTCATCCAGCCCCATTTTCCTCATCACATGAAACAGGTAAGGCCACTCTAGGCTGTCAAATGCTTTTTCTATATCGACGGCAAAGACCGTCGCCGTGTCAGTATTGTAAGAGTCCGCTTCTAGGACTCTCAGAAGGCGCCGCACATTACGCGCTGTGTTTCTGGTGGGGATAAACCCGGATTGATCTTTGTGTATCAGGGCAGTCATATAGGGAAGCAAGCGGGTAGCCAAAATCTTACTAAGTATTTTATAGTCCAAATTGAGCATGGATAACGGGCGGTATGCAGTTTTATCCCATGCCTGTTTGCCCAGTTTGAGCAGCGGTACGATAACCGCATCCCTAGTAGACACGGGCAGTTGGCCAGCTCGCTTGGCGTCGCTATATAACTGTACTAACCTGGGGGCCAATATATCAATGTATGCTAGGTAGAATTCGATTGGGAGGCCATCTGTGCCTGGAGTATTGTTTCGGGCCATACTTTTGATAGCTCCCCGCACCTCTCCTACTTCGATTGCCCGCCCGAGCAAGTCTGTCGTGTCTTTGTCTACAGCTGGTAGCTCGACATCCCGCGTGAATTCATGTAATTCCTCCTCCGTAGGAGCCAGCTGACTACTGTAGAGGTCAGTATAGTAGGCAAGGAACAGGTCATTGATTCCCTGCTGATCATACCTTGCTACCCCATGTTGGTCTCTAAGCTCCAGTATCACTGAGCCTCTCCTGGCCGGGTTGGCTAACCAAGCCAGTAGGGCCCCCGACTTGTCCCTTTCCGAGTGTGCGCGGGTTATGTATTTTTTGTAGTCAAAGCAGCGTAGCCGCTCGACTTGTACTGCCACTGCCTCTCTGGCGTCTAAGAGCTCCTGGTGTTTGTCTGGGTTCTCAGGCCTATCCCTTTCCAGGTCGCGCAGTGTCTGGTCAGCTCTCTCTATGTCCTGAAGTATCGTTTTCCTGATTCCCATCATCTCTGAGATGCACCTCCCCCTAATGACTGTTTTACATGTGTCCCATTCCACTAATGAGGAAGTGGCAGTGCCCTCGTTATCGTGGAAGTAGTTAGTAATAGCCGACCCTATTGCTGCCTGAAAAGCTTGGTCTTCTAACGCCTCGGGGCGCAGGCGCCAGTTGGGGATCTTGGGTCGCGCGTGGGACCATTGCAAGCTCACTAGCACAGGGTTGTGATCGGAGAGCGTCCGCGTGAGGTATTCGCTACTGCAAATCCCCTCGTGGACATCCGGGGAGCACAATATTTCGTCCAGCCTGACGTGTAGTTCGTGCAGAGCTGAGAAGGAGTAATCCCTGGCCACAGGGTGTTGCGCCCTCCAGGAATCTATCAAGCCCCATTTCTGTTGCCAACGGTAACGCACTTCTGCTAGCTTGTGTGCGGGTGCATCAGGGAGTGGGGGGTGAGAACGGTCTAGTGTGATATCCGCTATGCAATTGAAGTCGCCTCCCAGCAAGATCGAGTTTGTAAGGACAGGCGCCAGTTTCCTAGAGAGGTGGGAGAAAAAGGCTGGTTGGTCCGAATTGGGGGCCTATATGCTTCCTAGCGTGAGGTCCCTGCCATCCAGCTTCCCTGACACTACCACATATCTACCCTCTGGGTCTGTAAACTGACGTGTGCACTGGAACGGGATACCTGCTCTTATCCATATTAAAACCCCCCGTGCAAATGCGGAGTGAGTGGTATAAAACGCTTGACCCCTCCGGCGCGGCTGCAATGCCGAACCTTCCTTTGCCAATATATGGGTTTCCTGAAGGAATGCTTTCTGAATACCTCTGCGAACCAAATAGGAATGGATTTTATGACATCGGACCATTGAGTGCATACCCCTCACATTCCACGAGATGCACTTCAAACCTAGTGGGGGTCCCATTGTAGTGGTATGATCCAGCACCCATTAAAAAATCCCCCTGTGACACGCCTGGTTCCCCAAAACAATTCCCAACTGATTGAACAACCCCAACTCCCCCTCCCCAGGACAGGTACCGGAGAACTAGCCCCCATCCAAACAGTGCTAAACCATGTCAACATCTAGTGACAGTTGAAGGGGTGGTCAACCTACAGTCTCGGTTCTAGGACCCCGCTCCACCACCCCCCCAGCATATGAATCAGACATCACAATATAATAACCCCCAGACCTGGCGGCCGAGGCCAACAGCACAGTGCGGAATACAATCAGGCCTGTGAGAAGTCCATCAGAGATAGAGATATGTCTGGTCGCTGGTATCTTCTGCTCCTGCCGCCGCGGCACAGACATCATATGAGATCGTCTGCAGTCTGGGGTGTAACCTGAGGTAAGTCCGTGCCTAGGCTATCATTGTCGCTGTGGTCCGGAGTCGTTTCAGATCTTCCTGTGCAACGGCCACTTCCGCTCGAGGAAGGGCTGGGGCTTTTCTGGCTATGGGTCGCCACCGCCTGCAGTGCTCTGCGGCGTTCCAGGCTAAGTTCTCTGGGAGACGGGGCATTGGATCCAACTTTAGCGCTGTGAGGACTCAGCTGTGGAGAGTTCGGAGCAGAGGCACGATGAGATGCCGCACTGCGCGTTTCGAGCCAGTCCCATGCCTCTTGGGGTGTGTGAAAGAAGCGTGTTCCCACAGGGTCTGCCACTCGAAGTCGAGCGGGGAATAGCATGGCATAGGGCAAGTGTAGTTGGCGTAACTTTGCTTTGACAGCTGTAAAGGACGCTCCGCTCCGTTGGACCTCTCTTGTGAAGTCTGGGAAGATCATGATGGCATTGTTATCGATTTGCAGACCTTGTTTTTGGCGGGCTCTCTGTAGGGTGTGATCCCTGTCCCGAAAGTGCAACAGGCGTGCCACTATTGGTCGTGGAGGAGCTCCTGGTTTTGGTGGTTTAGCCGGTACCCTGTGCGCTCGTTCCAGCGCATAGAAGGGAGATAACCCCTCCGGAGCAACTTCCGCTCGGATCCAGTCTTCCAAGAAGCGCACCATGTTAACCCCTTCTCGTTTTTCTGGCACTCCAATGACGCGGATATTGTTCCTGCGGGATCGCCCTTCACTATCTTCGGCCCGCATTTCCAGCACTTTTACTTTAGCTTCAAGATCTGTGAGAGAGCGTTGCAGACCATGCACTGTCTCCGGAAGGCCCCCTAGTTCTTTTTCGTGAATGGCCACTCTGTCCTTGAGCTTGCGGTGGTCATCTTTTAGCAGGGTGAGATCTGTACCGATGGCGTCGATTTTCCTCTCTAGCACTTCCCTGGAGGCCGTTATCGCCTGCATGACATCTGTCAGGTTGGGTTCCCGGGGGTCGGGTCACGCCCTGTCTCCAGGGTTTCGTCCTCGTCATCTATCTGATCACCCGGGGTATCCATGTTGAGGACAGAGAATCCTCTCTTCTTCTGTGTTCTCCCCATTTCGGTAGCGTTACAATTGGTGCCTTGCTGTCAGACACAGATACACGCTGGTATGCCGTATTGCGTTGCGGGCAGATTAAGTCCGGCCCTCTCAGTAATCCGCTAGGTGACCACGAGCCAACAGGAAGCTTCTAGACCTCAACAACCCCCCCCAGGGGCAATTGGCTGCGTTCCCCGGTAGGGTCAGGGACGCTGCTTTACAGGCCCACCAGGATCCTGCAGGCCCGTTCCTTTACCGGGAGACAGATGTGGTACTGTCGCACTAAGTTCTGGATACACCTCTCGCCAGTGAGGGCCTGACCCTCTCACCTCTGCCAACCCTCTCTGGCTCTGCGTGGGTAGCTCACAGACCACCTTTCCTCTTGTGCGGCGGCAGATGAGATGCCGCTGTTGATCTGCCCCTCAGCCAGTTATAGGCCTGCGTTTGCAGTCGGACTCCACCGCCTGGAGCCTCACTCAGTGCTCAGCCAAGGACCTGATCAGATCAGCAGTGTATTAAGCACCACTCCTTCAGAGGTGCTCAGCGTCGTCTCCCGCACAAGACGTCTCTTCGCTGGCGCCAAGCAGGCTAGGTATCATAGGATTGGGCCACCTGCGAGGTGTGGGTCGATCCCTCCAGGCCTAGTTCTCCAGCAGGGGTGAGACGCACAGGGAGCCGCCTGAGGAATGCAGGGCTTTGTGTTAAATAGCAGGGTCTCTTGGCACTCTCCCACTTGGCAGGGGTCTCAGGGCTCGAGTTAATGTGTGTGCTTTTTCTTAAACGGGAGCTCCGGCCCTACCAATCTCTCACACTCGCGGGCTCTGCTGCCCCTCCGGGGGCCTCCGTCAGGGGGATCGTTGGCACAGTTAATGGGGAGCAGTCCCGTTCATCCTCAGCGCTTTACAGGGGTGCAGCGCCCCATCTCTCCATAGCAGGACAGCGGTCCTCGCCTTCTCACAGTGCCCAGCTTCTCATGGCCCTCTATAGTGTGGCAATGGAGGCCGCTCCAGCTCGGGTGGACTCCTACACTCCACCCGCTGTCAGGCCTCTTCGCACTCACTTCGGCACCCCCCGCCTCACACCTCTACTCACAGGTCATATGGTGCTGCGCAATGGCCGGGTGCACTCTCTGATGTAGATCGGCTATCTGCCGCCGCCCGCTGTCAGGCCTCTTCGCACGCACTTCAGCACACTCCCGCCTCGCACCTCTACTCACTGTTCATATGGTGCTACGCAATGGCCGAGTGAGCTCCGCTAATGTGGATCGGCAACCTGCCGCTAGTTGCTTATACAGTTGGCCAGGATACAGGCGCCATCTTACTGCTGCCTCCACCAGATCAGGCACCACTGCTGGTTTGCTTGTACTATCAGGCGCCGCTCAAGTGCAGGTACACCACGATCTCAGCTGTAAATCCCAGCGCCACACCGGTATTCACGAGCCTCAAGGCTCACCAGGGGGGCCAGGTGTGAACCGCCGCAGCCGGTCTCCTGTCTACCGCAGTAGCCGCTTCAGATCGCCCGCGGCATGGGCGCTGGCGCCATTTTGTCGCCGTCCCCGCTAATGCAACAGCGGCTCAGCGTAGTTGGGCAGATTATAATATGTCCCGTGCCCTCACCTCCTCCGCAGCGAACTACAGGGCTCCGCCGATCAGGGTGGACGTCGCCGCCTGGTCTTGTGTGTCCGCCAGCTGTGCAGGGCAGGAGCGGCAGTCACAACACGGCCGCCATTTTCCTCACGAATTCGCCAGGCCGACAAATTACGATTTTCCCCAGATCCCAGTGTCAGCGGCACTTCAGGGCTCCGCTGTCCTGTGCAGGCACTTTCCACGGGGCTCCGCCAAGCAGTGTGGACGTCACCGCCTGGTCTTGTGTGTCCGCCAGCTGTGAAAGGCAGTAGCGGCAGCGGCAATCACAGCACCACCGCCATTTTGCTCACGAACTCGCCAGGCCGACAAATCACGATTTTGCCCCAGATCTCAGTGTCATCACCACTTCAGGGCTCCGCTGTCCTGCGTAGGCACTTTCCGGCGTCCCGCGGCGTGAGTTTCAGCTCCCCCCGCCACGTCTGGGGGTCAGGATAATTGCTTTTGGGGAGGCAGCGGTCCTTCCCCATCGGCTGCAGGCCACGCCCCCCGCAGGCTGCGTGTCTTGGTACAGACAAAAGTGAAAAAACATCATGTCATATATCCCTGTATGCCATGTCCCTTGATGTGATGTGCATGTGATATTTGTAAGTCACCCTACACCAGGCCTGACAGCCCTAATGCATGGTGCTGAATATTACTTGCGAGGGCATATCTGCATGAGCAGATATGCCCCTGTGGTGGTCAGTCCTATTCTGCCTGTGCAAGTGGACAGGGAAGCCGTTTTAAAACATGCTGGACACTGGCGAAAACGTGTTCTCCAGCTACATGATGGCTTTACTTAAAATAAGGATGTTTGGTATCAAATATCTCGCACTGATAAATCCATCACTGGAATCAGTGCGGGTCTAACAATACATGCACCCAGAGGGCACCTTAGAGGTGCCGCCTGAAAACCTACCATATTCTTGTGTGTTCCCAGACTGGTTTTTGCCAGTCTGCCACCCGAAACACTGTTCTGACCTCCTAGGATGAGAGACTCTGCTCTCAGGAGACCCAGAACAAAAGCCTGTCCAGGAAGAGGGTGTAACCCCCTCCCACAGGATGACCTGGTGATTAGCCTCCTTGGGCAGGCAAGCATCAAAGAGCTACCGCCTTTGGAATGCAAATCTGGCTCCATTCACAGGAGAGGAAGCCACCCCCCTTTTGTCCAGGACCCCCTGGGCACCTGGACAGGTGGATAAATTAGCTAGTCTGGTAGGCGTGCCACCTTCCGGCTATCACCCCTATGGTGGGCTACTGTGAGGTGCACACGATTTTTTTCAGGAACAACCATCTTCGTGATGGCCTACTTAGGAATTCTGGGACAGGGTTATGCCCACTTCCCACAGAAAGTGGTCATATAGGGCCGTAGTGACCCCCAAGGGACAGTAACCCATTGACTACTACCCTACAGTGGCCTGTCTGCATCCCTCATTGGATACTGCGCCACAGTCGACACATCCTGCAGCTGTTCACTCCAGAAACCTGGGAAGACTGCCTGCCTTCCAAAAAACTGAAGACCTACAGTGAACATCAGACCTGTTCTGAAGAAACACCAAAAGAGAAGACTCTGAGGCCTCTGGAACTGCCAAAACCCGACACCCGAAGTCACCATCGCCTCTGGCCCGAGTTGAAGTGGGCCACCGGTGTCAACAAGGTCCACCAGCTCTCCAGAGTTTGTCTATCGTGGTTTCACCCCGCCTGGACTCCTCGACGCCGCCTGCAGACTCTGCACGCAGGCCCCATCAACCACAACTGCTTTGGTAAGGAAAAATGCGACGCCTAAGGACACCCCTGCACCTGTCGCCCCTGGGCCTTGGAGAAGAGGACTAAAGCCCCCCTCTACCCTCCCCGTCCCAGAGCATCGCAAGGCTTGAGCCCACTTGCTGGTTCAGCCCAACTGGCCTCCTGGCCAGAGCATGCAGCCTCTTTCCGCAGTGACCGATCACCATTGAAATACATTGGGTTTGCGATGCTGTTTTGCACCCTGCACCCGGCCGCAGGTGGTGTCTTGTTGGTGCTGCCCTGGACCTTGTCCACCACTCACCTTAACTCCTGGATATTGGTCTTGTAAGTCGCTGTACCATACCTGTTTGTAGAATGTGTTCTTCTTTCCATAGGATAACATTGCAGATCTCAGAAATTGCACTCTGTCCACTTTTTTAACTGAAAAGATTTTATATTTAAAAACCTACTTACCTAAACTATTTTTCTCTGATGCCTAAACATATATAAAAATACTTGCTATTTTTATAAATTTGTGTGGATCTCCTTCTTGAGTCGTGTGTGTCATTTATTGATCATTGTGTGTATTTGCAAATGTCTTGCAGTCCTCTGTGTTAAACCTAAGGCTGGTTGACCACACTAAGCCCTAATAGAGCACTTTGGGATTGTATAGCAAGCCCCTGTCCACTCATAAAAGAACCACTGGACTCTTTACATAGTATAACAGATTCTTGATATATCACATAAAGAGCCAGGATATGACTCTGGAGAAGGTGCATTTGGGAGCAATGCTGTTGGAACCAAAAGTGGAGCTGATGCAACAATAACTGGGGAGGCCATCAGCGAAGGATTAGAAACAAGGCCTGGCACGGACAGCAGGTAGGGCAGGCTCAGCGAATGGTCAGCTGGTGCCATGAGCAGAAGTGTGACTGGGTGCTCTGCTGGCATTGTGGGACTTGAAGGCTCTACAGAAGAGGGAGAGCCAAATTGAAATTATCTAGCATTGCCTCTCTGAAGGTTGCTAACTGCCTAAGATCCAAAGATGGTCCTGGGAACTCGGATACATCTTTTGCAGGATTGGAAGAGGCTGAGAAAGGCAAGATGAGGTTTGAGTCATACCACACAGATGCCGACATGGCGACCTAGTCTGAGCAGTCCTGTTTGTGGTGCTTCTTGTGCCTCTTCTTTGAAGCCTTGTCTTTCATCTTCAACTTACTTGTGGAGGGTGACCTGGAGAGGCAATAGGCTTTACTTCTTGCAGGCCTTCCGCCCCTTCCTTGTCTATGAATGCAGAAGGAAAAATTTATCTCAGGATTCGGAGTTGTGTTTTGGCCCCAGACACCACAGACTATTGTCATGCAGGCCCATGGCTGACATGTTTGTGACATGGTTTAAAACCTGTTGTATTCAGTGGAGACATTCTTTATTCATATGCCAATAAATGAAAATCAGAGAAGTGGATCTCCAAATGTATATCAAAGGGTGCAGAAAAAAAGACCTGCACACAGCCGGCAGGAGTGGTGCCCACATACGGCTGTGTGTCATCATGTCTGGGGTAAGATGGAGTCACAGTGGATGCCGACGATACCACCTACTGAGCTAGAAGCTATGTAGGCTTTTCTGGCTGCAGTCTGGTGCCTGGGAGGATTCATAAGGTGAGGAATCTGTCATTAGAAGTATCAGAAAAGGTGTCAGGCTATAGCACAATAACTCAAAAGAACCACCCAATACAATGGGTGTCAATTTCCTGCACAATGCACCTTAGATGGAGCACATGCGAAGACCCAAAACAGGTTTCCATTTCCTAGGAGCAGGCACAAAACATAGGTAAAGCACAAGAATATACACCAGTCTCACCTCATCAAACAGGTCGATGGCCCTGTAGGGTGATCCTCTTTCTGACACAAACCCAGCAAATGCCATGCCTTCCAAAACCTTTGTGAGGAAATCATCTTCGATGAGTCCCCGTTGACCAAGGAATGCAGCCTACCAGGGGAACGAAGGCAGTAAAGATGAAATATGCAATACTTGCAAGAGAACATACTTCCAGGCACAGAAATGTTTCTATCATTGGTGGAGACATGGCACTGCGAACAAGTACACACCCCTGACAGTTACAGCATCACATCACAGATGCACATTGGAAGGATGTATAGGGAAGAACAAGAAAAGAAGGGACCTGACGTCAAATACATAATGCTTAAGAAGATGCTTCTAGAGTTCACAAATCTGATGTTTACTTGACAGAGACAAAAGTGGCATCAAAAACTCTTCAAGTATGTTGTAACTACACAGCAGATGTGGGATATGTAACTAACAGCAAAGTTCAAAACATGTGAAACAGAATCCTCTGCTTGACAAATTCATTCACAGAATCTTAATGGGCAAGAATAACCAAATCAGCAGGCAACAAGACATTTAATTTACAGTTTATATAACACCATTAACGTGTTCCAAAAGAAATAAAACAACTGACAAGGTCAATTTAAAAGAAAGTGGTGAAAACACTGCTTGTTATCACTACACTGGGATAGTCAAGTGTATACAGTGGATAACCTGAGTATTCAGGCGATGGTAAGGAAGATGCTGGGCACTCCCTTAGGGTTGGGCCCTGGTGATTCTTGGGTCTTTTTTTTCCACTTTCCTTGCCTCCTCCTTCCCGTGAGGTGAGGCCTCTACCCCCGCCGTTTTATCCCTGGTTCCCTGCTGCCCTTCTCCTCTCGCGGACAGGGTCCAGGGGAGGGGTGCACTCAATGGGTATCTGCTACCGCTGCTGTCGAATTTTTTGTTTACCATGTTCAATGCCTTGGCTGTTCTTAGTACGATTTGGTGATATAACCTTAAAACGCAATTAAGATGCAATTTTACATGTTGTACATTTTAACAGAATTAGGGCGGCGTAGCCACGTGCCAGACCAGAAGTTACTACTGTAGTGGGTGCTTGGCCCCAAAAAGTAGATTATATTTTTCAACTATTCCTTCTGCCGTGGAATGTATTGTTTTATTCTATGTAATACTGGCATGGGTGCTCTGCTGTTATACTATATATTATGCAACTGCTAAATACAAACAAGTTACAAAAACAAATTCAGGCAATGGTAAATGACAGTATCAACTGAGTCGCTTTGTCATCATGTCACAAAGAGTACTTCAGGTGACATTGCTTTGCATCTCTGGTGTGTGACACACAGGTAAATACAGCTGCTTTTCCTTCAGGCGGCAAAGGCAGAAATAGATGGCCATCGGGCCCTGTTTCAATGCCCTTTTTTATGCTTTGCCAGAGCTCAGTTCTGGCATGATCTGACCCACTTAAAGCACTGTTGGTGCATGCAGAACCCTAACTTTTTTAGCCCTTTTTATGTATCTACTCTCACGGACCCTGAATGGTACCAGAAGTAGGTACATAAAATAAAAATGCAAGAATGAGCATCAGAGGCTTTAACCATAACCATACCAGGTGCTAATCTAAATCCTACCTATAATCTCTAGTTATGCACCCCATGTATGAAAAAACTCTAGAGTCATGAAGGTGAACGCTGGCCAGTGCGCTGCAAAATTAAAGGAGAAGAAGAGATCAGAGCAAAGTAGTTACTACTGCAAGTAAAGTGTACCTATCCCAGACCATACAATTTTATGGGAGGGTACCCAAGCAAGACGTATGATATAGGATGATACAGGACAATGTAATGTAGAGAGATCTAGTCACAGACTGTTTTTAGCATGGCTGAGAAACATGGCCAGCACATCTGGAATAAACATTTAATGAGGAATGTTTGCAGAATACATTTATAGAGGGGCTATTTTACAAAGCATGTACCCAGCGAGAGGCAGATGACAGGCTACACACTACCTCAGCAAAAACGGTCTACATCTGAATCTATAAGGTAGGAGGCAATGTTGGATGGATATATTTTATGGTAGGACTCTACAATGCAATTCAAAGAGTAATGAAGACCCAAGTTTGCTCATTCCATGGTTAAGGCCACCAAAGGTAGTAATACCATTTCGGGCAAGACCAAAATCTTTTTTTGCCGTTCAAGTAAACATAAAGGGCCCTAAACAGGTCCAGAAAATGAAGACTTCACACATCTCACAGCCTTTGAAAGAGGTTTCAGAAAGAAAAATGTGACATGAAAACTCTATTAAAATGCCAAGACACAAAATGGCAACCAAGTAAAACAAGTTTCACAGACCGTTGGGTGCTATTTGAGGATTAAAATGGCAACTTAGGATGTAATATTTTGTGCATGCAACCAATCTCCAATACACAGGAGGCTCTGTTCAGAAAACAAAAACATTCACACACCTTGACAATACAGAGTGATATAACTGTCAGGTAAATTGTGTGGACAAGCAACTGCTGAAAATTACACTAAACATGCATGCAAATGGGAACAGAATGCAAAAGGAAACATGCAAGCAAACCTGCCAGGGCACTAGGACACAGAAGAGAACTTGTGGCAATTGTGCCCTACCAAAGAATGGGGGTAGTTTCAGCTTACCTTATGGAAGCGAATGACTGGTTCAGGATGAATGCGGATGATGTGCAAGCACCAGCGATAGCCTTGAAAAAGCTGTGCAAACAAGCGAAGGAAAACAGCTCTTATCTCCTTATCCTATGAGATCAAGAAATAAAAAGAAGCTGTGTGGGTGGAAGCTGAAATACGAGTAGTGGCCATCATCGAAAAGAAAAAATAATTGCAAGGAAACTACTAATCACATTAACCTAGTAACCCGAGACAATTTTCCAAACAAACTCAGAGAACCTGTATAACTGAAAATGCCTGCAAGAATTAAAACGATCAAGAACCAGAAATAGATAACCTGCAGCAACTCCTATTGGAAAGCATGACATCTACATGTGTAACAACAAGACCTCAACTGTTCAAAGGCAGGAATACGATCTAGAGCAAGCTGAAGGAAGCTGGCATGGAGTTAATGACTACCTCAAAATGCTGCACTTCTAAGATTCCAAAAGAATGGGTAGGATTTAGCCATCAAAGGGATATTGAATCAAATGCATGGGGAAGGGATGAGATCTACAGTATGACAATTAAATATTCCCATCAAATCAATGAGAAGGGAACAAAGCTAGTGTAAGCACAGAGGGCTACCACAACATAAATTCAGCAAAAATGAACAATCTCAAAAGAAGGGCCAGGAATTCTGCAACAAGCACATACAGGGAAGGATGTGATGTATAAAATGGTCAGGAAAACTAAGGCCCTGCAAATCTTCAAAACGGGGCAAGGTCTATGACCAACTCCGGTACCTACATGAAAAACAGACCTATCATCTGTTCTAAACGATCTTATCAAGAGTATGAAAAGAGAAACAAGACAGACCTCAGATCTCTGGTAGAAGAGAACATAGCCAGCACAAGCCCAGTGAATCCTGCAGATCTTACATTTCTTTGAAGTGACAGAGTGTAGGCAGAGTGAACAACCATACTTCATGCTCCTGTCAGAATAAGGTAGCTGAAGATAGACAATGGGAACAAAATGTTACTTACCTGTAACTAGAGTTCCAAATCATGGGTATCTTCACTGAATAATGCACCACAAGGATTAGGTTTTTTTGCACTGTAGCTGGCTCTCTAGGTGACCATAGCCGACCAATTTCAGGGATTTTAATTTTCAAATCTAACCATACAGTTATTGAATACAGATTTTGTGGGTGAATTTCACTTTTTTTTTGTAGAGATGTACCAGTGTGAGTTTGAAATAAGTTCCTCCTCCAACCAAGTCACTAAACTAATGTAGTGATAAGGCAAGGGAATCTGCGCAATTTTCAATTAAGTTGCCTCTATCAGAAATGCGACGATTGGCACTTGGGAAAATAGTGCTCCTGCCTCGCCTCTTCTACTTTTTTTGTCACAGTTCCGATGGTGATGCCCTTCAGATATTACAGAGATATAAATAGCTGGTACTGAACTTGATCTGGGGAGAAGGTAGGAGTAGGGCGGGCCTGCATAAACTACAACTCCTAAGAGCGGAGGGAGGTCTGGTGGCTCAGGACTATGAACATTATCACATTGCGACTGAGCTAAAATGGGTGGGTGGGTGGGCAACCCACAGTCTGAAGAGATCAACTATATGGGGCAAGTGGGAGGTGGAGAGAGGCTGTTAAATGATGTTTTGCAGCAAGGGCCTGGAAGACAGAACAGCCTGAGATATTTGGATGTGGCTCAACAGTGCTGTAAGCAGTGTCTGTTGTGGACCAGCTCAAAGTTGCAATACAGTAAAGGCACTGGGTTAGGCTTCATGACAACCAGTTGTCATGAAGCCTTGTAATTTCATACAGCGCCATCAGTCGAACTCGGCTGACGCCAGTTCGGGGTCCAACATGGGTGTCGGCACCAGATCATCAAGTAGCGTCAATACCGTTGTTGAGTGGAAGTCTGTATCCAAGTTGGAACAGGCCCAGGACCAGGTCCCAAGGAGACAGATCGTGTCAGGTAAGGACCGCCGGCAGTAACCCAACTGGATGCCCCCTGTGGTTCCTTGGGATCTCAAGGATCGTCAGAGGAACTGAACAGAAAATCTGCAGCATGGCCTCTTTAAAACAACAGATCTGTAGCATAGTCAATTGTGGCCTGGGAAACCTGGGACGTGTTGGGAACAAATGAGGAATCAGTTCCGTGACCAATGACCTCGAGGGAGTGAGACACAATTCTTGACATCCTCATGCCTTTTCTTTGGAGTCAAAGTGGCAGGATCAGGTCGAGTCTTGCCTTGCTTTCTTAGGCTTGCCCTTGTATCTGGATTTGACTTACTTGAAGATTTCGAGAGGGAAATGGAGCAGTCACAGTAAAGGTGCTCTGACCGGGACCAAGGCTGTGACTTGGAGTGGGTCCTGTGTGAAGACCGCAACTTTTATTCGGCATCATACAACTTTGTCTCCAGGTTTCGAATCGAATTCGAGTCTTTTAGAAAACATTTATCAGATGACTAAGAGTCCTGTCCAGAGCCAAGGCACCAAATCCCCAACTCCTGCGGGTCTGTCACAGACATCTGCTACCTGCATCTGCAGCACAGCTTGAATTCTGCTGTTTTCAATGGGGACATAATTCCCTAGCTAGCACAATGGTGACGTGTCGGTTTAGGAGTCGTTGAAAGACCAATAAGGTGGGAGTGGGACTCCTGATCTGTGTCGGAAGGCGGGGATAAGAAGGATCTGACAGCACTGGAACTTATATGTAGCTCTGTTGTGTCACTTCTGAAGCTGTATGGAGTTAGCAGGAAGTTGCATAACACCACACACTGGTGCAGGAAGCACTGCTGCAAAATACTTCAGATCAAGTCTGATGCCTAGGGAATATTATAAAGGAAGAAATCCGAAGTTAGAAGTATCCCTCAGAACCAATCAGCCTTGGGGAAAACAAGAGAGGCACAATACTCATTGCTGGCAACAGTTTGCACATTATCAAGGGCATTTGAAATTTAAAAAAAATGCCTGGACCAGAAAACATGAACATTTGCATAGTCTGTGACTGTTAAGAGAAGGGGCAGTGCAAAAACCAAAAAGGTCCAAGAACGCCAGTTAGCTATTGTATAATCAGAACACACTGTGACACAGCACTCCAGAAAGTGTGCTGTGGAAGTTAAGCCAGGAGTTCACTGCATTTGCCAATTACATGTCCCTTTGGCTGTAAATAGTCTATGGCATTTCATTGCTAACCTTGGACAAGATATGGAGTTGGACTGCCTGTTTTAGCCTCTTTTCCAGCATATGTTAGTTTAAGCCATGTAAAAGTAATTTATAAAGGACATTGATGCCAAAGCTTCCTGACACTGAGAGGCGTCTGGCCAGTTGTGAGAAAGAGCCTCTTTTTACATGGTTAGCCCCCACTTTTTGCCTGGTTTTGATGTGGTTTCAATTGTAGGGCACAGAGTCCTTGCCAACCAGGCCCCTTGTGCAAGTGCTTCTTCCCTAAAAACAAATCCCAATTGATACTTCTACACCTTGTAAGTCCCTAGTAAATGGGACCCTCGGTACATAGGGCCTGGGAGCTTAAAAGGTTCTTCTTTGACCATGACACTGCCCTTTCAGCTTGCATGCCCCTGTGAGGGAGAAAACGACACAGTCGACAAGGCACCTTGCCTAAGTGCCATGCCAGCCCGCACTGCCTGAAGGCATAGGTAAGTCGCCCCTCTAGCAGGCCTCACAGCCCTAAGGCAAGGTGCGCTATACTGCAGGTGAGGGCATATCTGCATGAGCAGATATGCCCCTACAATATTGGGGTTCATTCCTTAATATTGTAAGTGCCAGGGAAGCCATAGAGAGTACATGGGCTGGAAACTCGACAACTCGAGTTCCACAGCACCATGATGGCGTATGGAGTCACTGAAAATAGGAGTGTTTGGTATAAAACTACTCCTTTCAATAAATCAAAACTGATGCCACTGTGGGATTTATTGTACCATGTACCCAGAGGGCACCTCAGAGGTGCCCCTTGAAAACCTACCAACCCTGGAAATCGCATTGGTAGGGGGGAGGAGACAAGATGGCGGACTGACGCCGTCTCTGAGAGCCAGCAGACACAGAGTTGCTCCCGAGGCTTTTTGGAGTCGGTGATCGGCGGCTGGTATGAGTTGAGTGGGAGCAGCGAAACGCGATAGACGCCGAGAATGAGAATGCCGAGAGAGCGGCCGTTCTAGGAGACCCCTGCTAAACTGCTAAATGCCGACACTACAAAATTGAGGAACCAGCTTTTCGGCTTTTGTCTCCTGCCTGCTCCCTTGCAAGCCCGCTCGCCTGTTGTCTGTAGGTGTCAGCGGGGGTCAAGCGAAAAGAACAGAGGAGTGAAAAAAAAACGAGGGAAAAGTGACCGCACCCAGGGTTCTGGCGGGTGGCGGTCAGCGGCTGGCTTATCCTCGCAGCTTGCTGATAGCCCGCTGACGCCTGACAGCTGATGTTGCAGCTCGGGACTTGCGACCAGTGGCCAGCGGCAGGAATTCAACTTTTTCGCTCGCACAATTGAGGGATGCTGCTTGCCTCTCATTCTTCCCTGAAGGTTTCTTTCATCAAAATCGGATGCCTCTTCCCAGCGAGTGGGTGTAGATGTGGACGTTTGGGAGACTGCCTGCCTCGCTGCTTGCTTCGCTCCGAAATCAGCTGATTTCCTCCGCCTGAATCGGATTCTCTTTCCAGCGCATGGCCGCGCTGCTGTTTAAAGACGACCTGCTTTCGCTACAGTGAATCTTCTCCTGGGCTCTCAGGTCAGCTGTTTCTTTTACGCTTTTTAGTGGCTTTGTTGGCTTAGGAAAACGCTGAACTGTGTACTGCCTGGGCCCTGGCCCTGTTAACTCACTATAGCACTCCATCGATCATAGAGAGCCTCTGTGGAACTTTTAGTGAGTAGAAACTGCTTTATCAGTAATTGTAGCCAGATTATACAGGTCTACAGACCGTCGGATTGCCGGATTGCCGGATTGCTGGCTGGAAAAGACTTACCACGCGGAAACCACTGTATTGAATGCAGGCGATTGCACGAGTCGGACTTAACCGCTTGCCGTCTACGCGGGTGGCTGTTTGTCTTGCGGCTCGACGGCTTTCACTGAGCCTTCGCTATTGGCTTACACTCAGCCCGCAATTACATACTGCTTCCGTGGCATCTTGGAATATGGCTCCTTCAAAGAACCTTGCGAGGAGCACCCGCGCAACAAACCGCTTACCGGTAAGTGCCGCTGGGACCATGGTCTGTGATCCGGGAATCGAGACTCTGAAGGCGGATACTGCTGGTCATATTACAGGGGCAGGGAAGCTTGGAAAGCCGATATTGCGTTTCTTGCAGTCAAAGCGGTCAATGGAGCTACTTTCCTCAGAGGGTGTAATTGAAGCGAGTGATAGCAACAGATTAACAGAGATTGTGACTCACGCTATAATCGAGCAACAAAGTAGCATAGTCCCCTTATCCTCTGGTTTCAATAAAACAAATACTCCAGTGGAGACGTATCAGGACCAACATCAAGCCCGGATTGTAGAAACAAATAGTCAGTATGATAGTGGGAAATCTGATGGGGTATTCGAGGACATTAGGAGTCGAGCCCTTAATAGTTCTGAATACGGGGCAACTTGGGACCTCTCTCTTGAAGGGGCGGATCTACCCGTAGATAACATAGTCATTCTGGGAACAGAATTAGAAGAAGAGCTCAAAGATGGTAATGAAGAGAAACAGCAGTTATCGCCTCTAGACGATGTCCCAACAGGACTGGGCCAGATAGTAAAAGACGTCATAATAGAACCGAGGCTAACTGAGGGTAGTGTCCAAGGCACAGAGGCTGGCACTCTGGTACTGAGTGATGAGCTATATGAAAGCAATCTACATACTTTAGAGGAAAATGGTATTGCCCCTATCACCTCCACAAATGATTTTGCTTTGGACAAACAAAATACGCCACACATGCTTGAGAGGTCTGTTACGGATCAAGGACAAAAACTGGGGCAAAGCACTACGACATCAAATAATCTAATTGCTTTAAAGCAAAAGCAAACCCCACGCTCAGGAGCTTGTGGAAAGAAAAACTCTAAGCCTAAAACACCGAGGGCTATGGGGAAAAAAGCTCTAACTGGCTCTGGCCCATCTAGGGGTCAGAGGTCAACGCAGTTGAAAAATGCAGAGGTGATTAGCCCCATTCGACGATGGGCTCAAACAAAAGGGGGCGTGCAAACTTTAATATCTCGACTATCGGGTGCCGGCTTAGTGGATGATGTCTACGGGGAACTAGGCTTGCCAGCGGATGGAGTACTCGAGGGAACATATGGGAAAACATCTGAGGAAATTAGTTCCCATCAAGTCACTTGCATGCCCTGTGAGGTAGGAGACTCCCAGGGTTCCCAGGGCAAAGAAATCCAAGCTCAAGTTGGCGAAACTTCATTACTCTCACTAATTTTGCAAACCCTTAAAGATCAAAGAGAGGAAACACTGGAGCTTTTTGCCCAAGTCAGGGCAGATAATCATGACATACAGCAATCCTTAAAGGAAGTAACTTTGAAAGTAGGGACTCTCACAAATGACATAACGGATTTACAAGAGAGAGTAGTCAGCACGGAAGAGACAATGTCTAAAATAACCAACACGGTTCAACAGCACGATGACTCGCTTGGGGGACTTCAGCTAAGAATTGAAGATTTGGAAAATCGTCAGAGGAGGCAGAATCTGAAACTGTTAGGTATACCGGAAGGGCAAGAGGGATCAGATCCTAGGGCTTTTGTGGTACAGATATTGCAGAAGGCCTTTGCGGATCTTGGGGATTGGGACTGGGACTGTCAGATACAAAGAGCCCACAGATTACCATTCGTACAGCGTAGGCAGGATGCTCGCTATCCACGTCCTTTCCTCATCTATTTTGGAAATTTTTTACTTCGGCAAGCTGTCTCCTGAAGGCTAGACCTAGATCACCTGTTTCTGTTGAGTCATTTTCTATTTTTTTTCGATCAGATTTATGTAAAATAACAATGGACAGGCGTTGGCAGCTTAGACAATTGATTGACCCACTAAAATCTACCAGGGCACAAGTTTATTTGCAGGAACCAGCACGCTTGAAGGTAGTACGGGAGGGCCAATCATACTTTTTTGTGTCTGAAATCAAAGCAAAGGAAGCACTTCATAGATGGCAGAAAGGGGGGGGTATAAGGACAAGGCTAAGGGGCTGGGCATGACTTAGGTTTATGTGGAGGGATAGCTATGATGAAACTTTTTTTTTTTTTTTTTTTTTACAAAGGGGTCTTTTTCTCTCCTTTTGCATTATGATTTGCATCATGATTTTTTTTTTTCTCTTCTAAAACCAATGATTAGAAGGTTAGCCTCGGGAGTCGCTGTGGAGTCTGGTTCTCAGTTAGCTGCCAAATCCAACGGCAGCATTGGAAGAGGATGATTCTTCCTTCTAGATGTAGGGGGTGGGTAGGTGCAGGGGGGTGGGCAGCCTCCTGTGGTGGGTGGGGGTGGCTATGGGTGGGGGGAAGAGAAAATGTCAACACAAGGATACTAAGAATTAAAAGTGTAGATGTTTTATTGAGTTAAGTAATTTGGAGAATAAAAAGGCAGGAATAAAGAGTTTTCAAGATGGAGTGGGTTAGATGCCTTGCATGGAATGTAGCAGGACTAAACAGTAGAATTAAGAGGCAACTAGTTGCAGAAGAACTAAAAATGTATAATCCTCAGATAATTATGCTTACAGAGACACATCTTTCTTATAAAGATCGTGGACTGCTGAAACAACTAGGGCTCGAGGTTGTAGTCTGTACAGCGCAATCTGTCTCTATACGGGGTGTTGCTATTTTGAAGCAGAAAAGATTTGTATGCGATATAGTTAAGACAATGTCTGATAAAGGCGGCAGATGGGCTATAGTACAAATACGTCTTCTGTTCTCTGTACGGTCCTAATATAGACGACCTTACCACCATTGATACAATAAATATGGAATTGCTGAACTGGGAGGGGGAACGGGTGGTGATGGGGGATTTTAATTGTATTATGGATTATGCAGTAGATACAACAAACCAAAGAGCTACTCACAGGATGCAGAAGACACGGGCAGCGATAAGAGAGCTAGGTCGATTACAGGCGATTAGAGGCGTATGGAGAAAGTTATATCCCAATATACCGGGATATACATATTCTGCCCCGCATAAGTCATATTCCCGAATTGATTTAGCGTGGGTGTCAGATTCAATATCATGGTCTGCAGATATGGAAATTTGCCCAAAAATCACCTCGGACCACAATCCTATTCTTTTTACTTTCAAAGCCCCTATGGAGAATAAGACAACTAAACTTTTTTCATTTCCTAGGTATTCACTGCAGGATGAAGAGTATGTTGCTATGATCAGGAAACAACTTAAGGTATTTTTTATAGAAAATACAGGGTCGGCATCACCTATTGTGATCTGGGATACATCCAAAGCAATTATTAGGGGCTGTACGCAACAATATATTTGGAGACAGAATAAAAGTCGAAAAACTATGATAAAAAAGACTACATTAGCTATTCGTGCTGTGGAAGACCAACATGCAGAGGCAGTCTTGAGGGGCACTGATAATATAGATGACAGAGCAATTGGGGCTTACATTGATCGATTTGAGGTCAGCCCTGAAGAATACATTCAGGGAGAAAATAATGGCAAGATTTGGGAAATATCGCTTGGCACAATACGAATATGGGGAAAAATAGGTAAAATTCTTGCTTTTAAGGTTGCAAATGATAGAGCTAAGACCTGTATAAAAACTATTAAGGGGCCCAATGGTTTATTATATGAGCATCCGCAACAAATCTTAGCGCGGTTTGAAATTTATTACGAAAAGCTATATACCACATCTATCCAACCAAAACAGGACGATATAAATAATTATATTCAGAATAGCTTGATAGCTAATATGGATGGCGAAACATCTGAATTTATGGCAAGAGACGTCTCAAAGGAAGAAATAGAACTAGCAATCAGTGCTTTGCCACCAGGCAAAACGGCTGGCGAAGATTCCATACCACTTGAGCTTTATAAAATCTTAAAAGATGTCATATTGCTACCATTTAGTCAGGTTATAGAATATATTGGGCTAAATGGTAAAGTCCCTGAGTCCTGGAATACGACACAAATTGTTTTTTTTTTTTTAAAAAGGGTAAGCCAGCGGACGAATGTGGGTCTTACAGGCCAATTTCGCTTATTAATGCGGATGCAAAAATATTCTCAAAGATTTTAGCAAATCGCCTTGCGCCAGTCATGTCTAGTCTCGTATCCCCTCATCAGCACGGGTTTATTCAAGGGAGAGACACCACTGCTCACATTAATATGGCAATAGCTGCCTTTGATGTGGCGAAGGTTCGGTCAACCCCACTCGGTATGATTTTACTTGACGCTGAAAAGGCGTTCGACCGAGTGGGGTGGGACTTTTTATTGGCTACGCTCTCTGCCGCTGGCATCAGTGGCCAATTTAAAACGTGGGTACAAGCTTTATATGACAGGCCCTGTGCCAAATTAGTATACTCTGGTTTACAATCCGCTATATTTCCGATTCTTTGTGGCACACGGCAGGGATGTCCCCTTTCACCGTTGTTATTTGCGTTATACATAGAGCCTTTTTTTTCCATTCTGCAAAATAATCAGTCAATCCGCCCGTTTATGTCAGGCATGCTTGCCCTGAAGGCCAGTGCATACGCTGACGATATTGCTGTTTTTTCCACGGAACCTGGAGAGGCACTGAAAGTAATAGAGAAAGAAGCCGCTGAATTTGGTTTATTATCGGGATATAAATTAAATATTACGAAAACTCAAATCCTTCTTAACTTTAAACCTACGGTCCCAATACGGGGGGTCTGCTCAGTTGTTACTTATCTGGGGGTCAAGCTGTCGGCACAGATTGATAGGATCTTTACTTTAAACTATGAAGCATTATTGAATGAGACAGCTAAATCATTTAAAAATTGGCATAAGCTACCTTTAGGCATTATTGGCCGGATTAATATTATAAAAATGAAAATTCTGCCTAAATTTCTTTATTTATTTCGTTCTATTCCACTACGAGTTCCTAATTTGTTTTTTAAACGTTTAGAGGGTATGATGAGCAGCTTTATATTGAGGTATAGAAAATCACGAAGGGCAATAGATTTGCTAAACCTTCCTTTTAGCCAGGGCGGTTTAGAGTTTCCAGATTTTAAGATGTATTACTGGTCGGCGTTCATAGGACGTTTTCGCAGTCTTTTCAATCCTGATTTCACTACTTTTAGTCATAGGTTCATGTTAGGTGAAGAAAGTAACATGTTCCTTTACAGAACTAACGATCCGAATTATTTTAAAGGGTCAAATTTAAGACTGTACGAGATAATATACTAATTTGGCGGGCTATTTCGCTCAGGTGTAATATATCATTTTATCACGATAAATATCCTCTCTGGGGGAACCCAGGCTTGCCGGAAGTGTTTCATGATATTATAGGTAAACATTGGGCTAGGTGTGGTGTCACATGCTTAGCGGATTTATACGATGATAGGGGTTTTGCTTCTTTTGGCGTACTTCAGATACAATATAAGCTTTCTGAAAATATGCCGTTTAAATACCTTCAAATTTGAGACTATTTTACCCGTCATCTGAAGTTAACGAATATTTCTCGTTCAGATATATGGGATTGTCTATATGCCGCAAATACCAAGTCTTTAATCAGTAGGGCATATAAATGCTTGAATACTTACAGGTCAGATGACTCAGAGAGACTAGCAGATCGTTGGAGTAAGATCCTGGGGGAGTCAGTGGCGGCTAATTCGATATCGCTAGCTCTTAGCACGATAAATAAATCAGTGAGTTCTACTAATTTAAGGTTGCAACAATATCGTGCGATCTGCTTATTATACTATATGCCTGAAAGAATTGCTAAATGGTCATCTAATAACCTAAATACTGATCGGACAAAATGCCCAAGATGTGATTTATATGCAGCGAATATATTGCATATGTTTATAACATGCCCAGCATTGTCGATATTCTGGCAAAGGGTTGGTCAAGTAGTATCGCAGAAGTTGGGGATTGAATTACCTCTCACAACAAGGCAAATAATGCTGGGTAGTAGGAGTTCGAGCTTTAAACCAAATGGTATATTTTGTATCTTAATGGTTTCTGCAAGATTAGCAATTGCTCGGGACTGGATAAATCCAAAACCTCCTTCTGTTACTGATTGGTGGCTAATAGTCAGACAAAAATATGATATGGAACAAGCACTGGCTAAAACAAGGGGAATTCGTTCTTTAGCTAGATGTAATGCAATATGGAGGTCTGTGTTCTAAATGAGATTGTACAAGGAGGCAAATATGGTCTATCTATGATATGTTATGGTATTCGCTTGATTTTCTTCCCTTTCTTTTTTATCCCTATGGCTCATTGTGGAAACTTTTAGGTACTTAATCTGCTATTTATTTTTCTGTTTTGTAACCTTGTGTTGACAAATAAAAAAAGAAATTAAAAAAAAAAGAAAACCTACCAACCTTGGTGTGGTCTCTGACCGGCAATCGACAGCCAGCCACATCAGACATGTTTCTGGATCCCTGGGTAGAGAGCCCCTGGTTTCTGGGACCAGAAACAAAACACATCCTGGGCAGAGGTGTCACACCCTCTCCCCCAGGATGGGCCAGTATCGAACAGGGAAGCTTCAAAGGCCTGCCGCCTTTGTAATGCAACCCCCAGTCTCTGCCGCTAGCAACAGATGGCAGCCCCTGGTTTACACCCCCACTTTGGGCTGGCAAACCGGCGGGAAAACTCAGTAGAATAGGAGGTGTGCCCACCTCTACCAAAGTGAAGCACATCTTTCAGTCCCCGTCATCTTGAAGATGGGGGGAGACCCCTCCAATCAGGACTAGGTGTATGCATCCTCCCACAGGAGGGTGGCATAATAGAGGGTGTAGTCACACCAGGTAAAGTGCCCATTGGCCCTACCTGGTACTCTCCTAAACCGCCCCTAAATCTAGTATTTAGATGGCTCCAAAAGACCTAGAAACTAGATCTGCCACGACCTAAGAAGCAAGACGACGACTCTGCAGAGAAGACTGAAGACAACTGCCTTTGGCCCATCCCTACTGGATTGTCTCCAGCTTCTGCGAACCTGCGACCTGTCTTGCAGCCAGCAACCTCTAAAAACCCTAGGAGGACTGCTGCCTTCGAAAAAAATGCCAATCTCCAGTGGACCTGTCCAGAAGAAACAGTCTCCAAGGGCTCCGGATCCCGCTGGAACCGCGATCCCTGCACACTCTACACCCAACGCCCATGGCCCGAGTCGGAGTGGCTCACCTGTGTAGTGAAGTCTCCCCAGCGATCTTGACCTCGTGTACAGCGTTGGCTGACCTCTCCTGATCTCCACAATGGCGCCTGCAGTGTGAATTCAAGGCTCCCCCGACCGCAACTGGCTCTGGTAAGAAGACTCCGATGTCGAAAGGCACCCCTGCACCCGAAAGCCCCTGGGCCTTGGTGAGCCTAATTGACGGTGCCCCTACTACCCCCTACATCTCTACTTACCTCTGCTGTCGTTGGTCTCCCTCCTGCAATCTCCGGTGCCACACCGGCAGCCTATTTGCCAAAAGACAAAACCCCACTGAAAATCATTAGGCTCCTGACATCGAAATTGCACCCTGCACCCAGTCGCCCCTGCATCGCTGGTGGTGTATGTTTGGTGCTGCTTTGTGCCGTGCCCCCCCCGTACTGGTCCTAACCCCCAAAGCTTGGCCCCTGCAACAGAGTTTCTGACAATTTTTTAAAGTGAAAAGTATTTTTATTTAAAAACGTACTCCCCTTATTGCGAAGATTTTGGTCTTAAAGCACAAGTTACTAACTTGTGTAACGATATATCTGTAAGAGACAGTAGTTAGTGACAGATTCCTTACCTTAGAATATCCCCAGGCGTCAGGCTGGATCCGGAAAGTTTTGCGTAGCAGTACCCTTGCGCGTCGGTAGGCAGCGTCGTGCGGCTCCGCGTCCGGCGTAGGGATCGCCGGGATGACGTCGCGGGCAGTACTTAGACGCCGCCCCTGCGCGCTGACGTCAGTTCTGTACACGACTTTCCGCGCCAGGAACGCAGAGCCATGCAAGAAGCGGACATAGGTGTCTGAAAAATACTAGGGCCCTGAAAGGGATGTCCTTAACCCTAGAAATCAGTTCGCAGAACGGGGAGGATGGGAGGGGCGGTAAGGAATCTGTCACTAACTACTGTCTCTTACAGATATATCGTTACACAAGTTAGTAACTTGTGCATCTGAAAGAGACACGTTAGTGACAGATTCCTTACCTTAGAATAGATACCCCAGCAATACCAACCCCGGTGGTGGGTCTGCGAACAGATTCAGAAAGGAAGTCCCGGAGGACAGAACGGCCAAAGAAGCCGTCCCTCCGGACCTGGCTGTCAAGGCAGTAATGTTTGGTAAACGTGTGCAGCGAGGCCCACGTAGCTGCCTGACAAATATCCTGCAACGGAACGCCGCGGCCTAAAGCCGTGGTAGCAGCCGTAGCCCTGGTGGAATGGGCACGCAGCCCAACAGGAGGCTCCTTCTTAGCCAAAGAATAACAGGCCTTGATACACAAGATGACCCAGCGGGAGATGGTCCGCTTGTGTACCGCCCGACCTTTTTTGGCGCCCACGTAGCCAACAAAGAGCTGGTCATCCACCCGGAACTGTTGTGTGCGGTTGAGGTAAAAGGAAAGCGCACGTTTTGGGTCCAGACGGTGGAGCCTCTCTTCCTCTCTGGAAGGATGCGGAGGCAGAAAGAAGGGGGGCAAAGTGATGGTCTGCCCAATGTGGAAGGCAGTAACCACCTTCGGCAAGAAGGACGGACGCGTCCGAAGAACAACCTTGTCTGGATGAACAGACAGAAAGGGGGGTTTGCATGAAAGAGCCTGGAGCTCACTCACCCGCCGAGCGGAGGTGATGGCCACCAGAAAGGCTGTCTTCAGAGTCAGAAGACGAAGAGGACAGTTATGCAGAGGCTCAAAGGGAGCGCACAATAAGAAGGTAAGAACCAAATTCAAGTCCCACTGAGGCATTATAAACGGAACAGGAGGAAAGAGGTGAGCAATGCCTTTAAGAAACCTGTTAACAACAGGGGACTTAAAAAGAGAGGGCTGATCAGGAAGCCTGAGGAAGGACGAGATTGCACAAAGATAGCCCTTGATGGTACCCAGGGCAGAACCCTGTTGGGCCAGAGAAAGAAGGAACAGAAGAACATCAGAAAGAGGGGCAGAAAGGGGATTCACAGCCTTTGCTGTGCACCATGCCACAAACTTGTTCCACCTGCAGGCGTATAGCACCTTAGTGGAGGGACGCCTGGCTGCCAGAATCACATCACAAACTTCGGGAGGCAAGTCGAAAGGAATCAACTGCCGCCGCTCAATCTCCACGCAAGCAGGTGGAGACTGGACAGGTTCGGGTGGAGGACCGTCCCCTGCTGCTGCGACAGAAGATCCTCCCGAAGAAGCAGACGGATCGGGGGATCGACGCTCATACTGAGTAGCTCGGGATACCAAACTCTTCGAGCCCAGTCCGGAGCCACAAGGATGACTTGGGCCCGGTCGCGCCGAATCTTCTTCAACACTCTGGGTAGAAGTGGTATAGGCGGAAAGGCGTACAACAGACCGCAACTCCACTCGTGACGAAAAGCGTCGCCGAGCGAGTGCCGCCTTGGAAATTCCAACGCGCAGAACTGCTGACATTGCGCGTTCTCTTCGGTGGCGAACAGACCTAACCAAGGCTCTCCCCACTGCTGAAAGAGACCTTGCGCCACCTCCGAGTGAAGACACCATTCGTGATCCATCATGCACCTGCGGCTGAGTTCGTCCGCCCTGGCGTTCAGGGAATCTGCCAGGTGTTGAACCATCAGGGAAACGCCCTGATGTTCCAGCCATGTCCAGAGGCGCAGAGCCTCCTGACATAGGGTCCACGACCCCACCCCGCCTTGTTTGTTGCAGTACCACATGGCGGTGGTGTTGTCCGTGAACACCTGCACTACCGTCCCCTTGACAGAGGGAAGGAATGCCTTGAGTGCAAGTCGGATCGCCCGGAGCTCCAGAAGGTTGATATGGAGCCGGGACTCCGCCGGAGACCAGAGGCCTCTGATCTCCGCCTCTCCCATGTGACCGCCCCATCCCAGAAGGGACGCGTCCGTCACGACTGTGTGCTCTGGCTGGGGAAGGGAGAGGATCTGCCCATGACCCATTGCCGGTTCGAGAGCCACCACTGCAACTGTCTTGCAGTCCCCTCCGAGATCTGGACGTGATCGGACAGGTTGCCCTGGTGCTGCGCCCACTGGAACTTCAGGTCCCACTGCAGAGCCCGCATATGCCATCTGGCATGATCGACCAGCAGGATGCAGGAGGCCATGAGGCCCAGCAGCCTCAGGGTCATCCGTACCGAAACCCAGGATAGAGGCTGAAAGATCGGAATCATAGCCTGAATATCCCGGACTCGCCGTTCGGGAGGATAGGCCCGAAACTGCGTCGTGTCCAGAACTGCTCCGATGAAAAGGAGCTGTGGAGAAGGAATCAGGTGCGACTCGGCACATTGATGGAGAACCCCAGCGAGTGCAGGAGTTCAGCCGTAGTCTGGAGGTGGGAGACGACTGCCTGGGACGAGCCCGCCTTCAGCAGCCAGTCGTCGAGGTAGGGGAAGACTGGAACCCCTGCCCGGCACAGATGAGCTGCGACCACCGCCATCACTTTGGTGAACAGCCGAGGGGCACTTGTGAGGCCAAAGGGGAGCACGGTGAATTGAAAATGCTCGAGGCCCACCATGAACCGCAGGTAACGCCGGTGGGCCGGCAGGACGGGGATGTGGAAATAAGCGTCCTGCAAGTCCTGCAAGTCCAACGCTACCATCCAGTCTCCAGGGTCGAGGGCAGTCAAGACCTGAGCTAAGGTGAGCATGTTGAACTTCTCCTTCCGGAGGAAGCAATTGACGTTCCGGAGGTCCAAGATAGGACGCATGTCCTCCTTGTCCTTTTTGGGCACCAGAAAGTAGTGGGAGTAGCAACCACGACCTACTTCTGGGGTCGGAACGCGCTCGATGGCCCTCTTGGCCAAGAGGGCCGCAACTTCCTTCTGAAGAAGCACCAAGTGATCCCCTGACATGCGGTGGAATTGAGGTGGCATGGCTGGGGGGATGGTCTTGAAGGGGAGGGAGTAGCCCCTTCGGACAATGTCCAAGACCCACTTGTCCGAGGTGATGGCACGCCAGTGGTGAAGGTGATGGTGGACCCTGCCCCCTACTGGCGTGCTGTGCACCTGAAAGGAAGGACTAGGAGGGCTTGGAGGCCGCGGACGGGGCGTGGTTGGTGGCCCGACCCGCACTCTGGTTGCCTGACCCGCCACAGCGGGAGCCACATCCTCGGCCACGCGAAGACGCTTGCTGCGCGGGTCGGTGGCTGGGCAGCGGACGTGACTGGGCGCCCCTTCCGTGGCCACGAAAGGGGCGAAAAGCAGACGGTAGCGGAGGGCGTACAGCAGAAAGGCCCAGGGACTTGGCTGTAGCCCGCGAGTCCTTAAAGCGCTCCAAACAGACCGACCCCATCAAAGGGCATGTCCATAAGGGTGTTTTGGACATCACCCGAGAAACCAGTGGTCCTCAGCCAGGCGTGATGGCGCAGCGCCACTGTCGTCGCAAGCGATCTGCCTAGGGAGTCGGCGGTATCAAGGCCACATCTAATGGTGTATTTAGCCGCATCTCTTCCGTCCGCAATGGCGCGGGAAAGCAGTGTCTGGACCTCCTCAGAACACTGGGGCAGAACTTGCGCCACCGAGTCCCACAGAGAGTGGGAATATCGGCCCAAAAGGCAAGTGGTGTTGACAGACCGCAAGCCAGCACTGGAGGAAGAAAAGACCTTCTTCCCAAATTGATCCAGGCGTTTGTATTCCCTATCCGGAGGAGCGGTAGGGAAGGCGGTTTGGGAAGCAGAGGCTTGGACAACCAAGCTCTCAGGAGTGGGGTGTTGGGAGAGGAACAGGGGGTCGCCCGGAGCGGGGCGATGGAGTCGGGCCACGTTCCTATCCACAGGAGCCCCTGTGGCGGGCTTGGACCAGGTGCCCAAAAGAACGTCGGAAAGCGCGTCATTAAACGGCAGCAGTGGCTCCGAGGAGGTAGCCGCCGGCTGAAGCACTTCCGTCAGGAGGTTAGTCCTGACAGCCACTGTAGGCAATTGGAGGTGTAAGGCCCCAGCTGCTCTCACGCAACACCGTTGCAAAATTTGCTCCCTCCTCCGTTGCCACGGAAGGAGGAGACAGCATGCCAGAGTCAGGGGAGGTGTCCTTTCCACTGGCATCCCCAAGCTCCTCAGCCCAGTCCTGATCGAACTCACACTGCTGTGTGAGAGGGTCATCCGACCCCTCCCAGTTCTCTTCGTCCTCCTCTGGTTCAAAATAAGGAGGAGGAGGGACATGCGGGACCCAAGGTCCCATAGGCGTCGGAGCCGACGCCGGTCTGGCGCCATGTCCGGATCCGGAGAGAACCGGGGGACGACGCCGGAGACATCGGCGCCGGTGGAGGTGTTATTAGGTCAACCGGCGTCAATCGGGGTTGAGGCAGCACCGGAGCCGGGACCGGAGCCGGAGCCGGGACTGGTGTGGCAGGCGGGGCCGGGACCGGAGTAGCTGGCGGCGCCGGGGAAACCCCATCAGGGCCCGCGGGGCCCGAAGGCGCACCGGGGAGACCTTGAGGCCCAAGAGGTGGGCCATGGCCGACAGGAACTCCTGTATCTCGGCCGGAGTCGCCCCGAACCCGGGAAGTGCGGGTAATGCGGGGGCGGCTCCACAGGCACTCCCGGAGCCGCGGGGACGGTGCCGACAGGACCCTCAGCAGAGTCGCGAGACCGGCGAGGCGAAGTCGTCGAGCAATGACGATTCTTAGACTTCTTATGCTTCGACTTACCGGAGGAGTGCGAAGACTTGGACCCCGACGACCGATGAGGACTCCGCGACCGGCCCCTCGACCTCTCACGTGACCGGGGCTTGGTGCGGCGAGGAGCCGACTGCCGGACTTCGAGGAGCTTTCGAGACCGCTCTTGCAAAGCCTTCGGATGCAAGGCCCGACAGTCGGGGCACGACTTGGGGTCGTGGTGCGCCCGAGGCAGTAGAGACAATCCGCATGCGGGTCCGTGATCGACATCATACGACCACAGACGTCGCATGGCTTGAAGCCGGGCATCCCTACCGACACCTGTGGAGTCGAGCGACTCGAGAAAACAGTGAAAAATTCACCCAAAAATTAGTCAAAAAATGACTAGGGCACTGCTCTTCGCGGATCTGCGCTTACTGGCGCGGAAAAAGAAGAACTGACGTCAGCGCGCAAGGGCGGCGTCTAAGTACTGCCCGCGACGTCATCCCGGCGATCCCGACGCAGACGACGGACGCGGAGCCGCACGACGCCGCCTACCGACGCGCAAGGGTACTGCTACGCAAAACTTTTCGGATCCAGCCTGACGCCTGGGGATATTCTAAGGTAAGAAATCTGTCACTAACGTGTCTCTTTCAGATATAAAGTACAAAGTGTAATTTTCTAAAAGTGGTCTAGATCTCCTTCTTGAGTCGTGTGTCCATTATTGATCACTGTTGTGCAATAAATGTCTTACACCACTCTGTGTTAGGCCTAAGGCTGCTTGTCCACCCTACCACTAATAGAGCACTGTGGATTTTATATTGAACCCTGTACACTTACCCTTGGACTCTGTGCATGGTATAACCACCTAGTGGTAATCCCATATACAGAGCCAGCTTCGTACACCGGTTATCAACTGAAATAAGATTTATTGAATTACTAATTTAAGAACCAGGGTTTTAGCTTCCACCACAATATAAAAGAGGTGCGAAAGTGGAACTGGTATGGATGTGTTTGCTACAAAACTATCATTTTTCTGTGTGATAGCCATATTTGGACATTAAGAATCATCTTAAAGGATCTTTCCATATTTTATCTTTCTTCATGGAGGATCTCCAGATGTCATGCCTGCTCAAGCGACCTACAAGCCTTTATAAGGAAAATGCTACTTACCAGTATGCATCTGTTCTTGGCATGTACAGCTGCAGAATTGTACACTGTGCATAGATCGCCATCTGGTGTTGGGCTCGGATGCTTGCACTTTGTTGTTGTCTTGGAAGAGTCTTTTGTAGTCACGAGGTAGGTGACTCCTCCTTTGGACGATAGTGCGCATGGGCATCGAATCCATCTTCAGATTGTTTTTCGCCATGATGGGGAAATGATGGAGTTAGTAAGAAGTAAGAGATGTCCATGTGAATGTATCTAATTAAGATAATACTGGAACAGATACAGGTTCCGGGGAGGCGGGTGGGCGTGTACAACTCTGCAGCTGTACATGCCAAGAACAGATGCATACTGGTAAGTAGCATTTTCCGTTCAAGGCATATGAGCTGCAGATTGTACACTGTGCATAGACTGTACAGCAGTGTCTCCCTTAGCGGTGGTCACCTGTATCGGTTGCAGTAGTTTGAAATAATGTTTTAAGAACAGCCTGGCCTACAGAAGCTTGTTGCTTCGCCTGCACGTCAACACAATAGTGTTTGGTGAAAGTGTGTGGTGTAGACCATGTTGCTGCCTTACATATATCATCTAAGGGAATGTTCCCTAAGAATGCCATGGAAGCCCCTAGTTTACGTGTTGAATGTGCTCTAGGGGGAATTGTTAATGTGCGTTTAGCTTTTTGGTAGCATATTTGAATGCATTTTACTATCCACCTAGCGATCCCAGCTTTAGAGATGGGGTTACCTTTATGAGGTGGTGCAAAGGCTACAAACAGTTGTTTTGTGTTCCTAAAAGGCTTAGTCCTGTCTATGTAGTAAAGTATGGCTCTTTTGACGTCCAGTGTGTGAAGAGCTCTTTCTGCTACAGAGTCTGGGTTTTGAAAAAACACTGGTAACTCAACAGATTGGTTGAGGTGAAAGGCTGAGATTACTTTGGGAAGGAATTTTGGATTTGTTCTGAGAACCACTTTATTATGATGTATTTGTAAGAATGGTTCTTGTATGGTTAAAGCCTGGATCTCGCTTACCCTTCTGAGAGAGGTGATTGCGACAAGGAAAGCAACTTTCCATGTGAGGAACTGCAGTTCACATTTATGTAGAGGTTCGAATGGGGGACCCATGAGTCTGGTAAGGGCAATGTTTAAATTCCACACTGGAGAGGGTGGCAGTCTGGGAGGAATTATTCTTTTAAGGCCCTCCATAAAGGCTTTAATTGCAGGTACTGTGAATAATGACAAATGTTGTCTGTTTTGTAAATAAGCGGCGAGTGCTGCTAGATGTAATCGTATGGATGAATATGCTAGATTACATCTTTGTAAGTGTAGCAAATAATGTCTTGGATGTAAGCATTTAGTGGATCAATTTTATTATTTTTGCAGTATATGACAAATCTTTTCCATTTAGCTGCATAGCAAGCTCTAGTAGAAGGGCGTCTGGCTTCTTTAATAATGTTCATACAGTCTGGTGGAAGGTTAAGATAACCGAACTCTAGGACTTCAGGAGCCAGATCGCTAGATTCAGTTGTCCTGGATCGGGGTGTTGTATCTCTCCATGGTTCTGCGTTAGCAATGTTGGGGAGAGGCGTAGTTTTTGGTGTGGAACCACCGACAGTTCTAGTAGAGTTGTAAACCATGGTTGGCGTGCCCATGTGGGAGCCACCAGGATCATTTTGAGAGACTGTTGTCGGAGCTTGCATACTACTAGGGGAATCAGTGGGAGTGGCGGAAAAGCGTACGCAAATCTGCCTGACCAGTTCATCCATATCGCATTGCCTTTGGACAACGGGTGTGGAAACCTTGCGGCGAAGGTTGGGCATTTTTCATTCAGGTGTGTGGTGAACAGATCTATGTCTGGTTGACCCCACCTTTGGAAAAAAGGTTGGAGAACTTGGGGATGAAGTTCCCATTCGTGTATCTGCTGTGTCTGTCGACTTAGCAGATCCGCAATCTGATTGTGAATTCCTGGAAGATGTTGTGCTAGCAGGTATATCTTTTGTGGGATGGCCCATCTCCATATGGTTTGTGCGAGCTGGGACAGCTGCAGAGAATGTGTGCCTCCTTGTTTTTGTATGTAGTACATGGCTGTCATGTTGTCGGTGCGGATTAGGACAGTCTTGTGTTGTAGATGTACTTGGAATGATTTTAGTGCTAGAAATACTGCCAGTAATTCTAGGTGGTTGATATGGAGCACTTTTTGTTGAGTGGTCCATTTGCCTTGAATTGTATGGTTTAGGAGATGGGCTCCCCAACCAGTGAGTGATGCGTCTGCTGTTAGTGCTATCTGTGGAACTGGCTCGAGTAACGGCCGCCCTTTGGACAGGTTTTGTGTGTTCCACCACTGTAGAGAGTGATGGGTGCGGCTGTCTACCAACACCAGATCTGCAAGTTGTCCTTGAGCCTGGTTCCACTGACGTGCTAGGCATTCCTGTAGGGGGCACATCTGAAGCCCTGCATGAGGTACGAGAAATATGCAAGAGGCCATCATTCCTATGAGTTGCATGAACACCCTTGCTGGGAGTGACTGCTGCGGTTGAAATTTGCTGGTTAGGGCTTGTATACTGGCTATGCGAGCTGGACTTGGAAATGCTAGAGCTTTGGAAGTGTCTACTGTGGCTCCTAGATACTGATGGATGTGGGAAGGCTGGAGGTTTGACTTGGGGTAATTTAGTGTGAATCCCAAGTCGTGTAGTAGTTGGATAGTTTGATGAGTGTGATGAACACACTGGTTGAACGACTTGGCTTTTATTAGCCAATCGTCGAGATATGGAAAGACATGGATTTGTTGTCTTCTTAAGTGTGCTGCTACTAACACAAGGCACTTTGTGAATACTCTGGGTGCGGTGGTTACCCCGAATGGTAGGACTTTGAACTGATAGTGTTGTCCGTCCACTATGAACCTTAGATACTTCCTGTGGGCAGGGTGTATGGGAATGTGGAAGTAGGCGTCTTTGAGATCTAGTGTGGTGAGAAAGTCGCCTTGTTGTAGAAGTGGAAGAACCTGTTGGAGTGATCATATGGAAATGATCGGACTGTATGTAGAGATTGAGGGGTCTGAGGTCCAGTATTGGTCTGAGGGTGCCGTCCTTTTTGGGGATTAGGAAATACAGCAAGTAAACCCCCGTCCCTTGGTAATGTAAGGGAACTGGTTCTATTGCATGCTTTTGAAGCAGTGAGAGAACCTCTTGTTGTAAGAGCGTAATGTGTTCTGTGGACATTGGACGCTGTTTGGGTGGAATGTTGGATGGGGTTGCTGTGAGTTCGAGGCAGTAACCATACTGGATAATCTGTCTTACCCACTTGTCTGTTGTGATGGAATCCCAGACAGGCAGGAACTGTGAGAGTCGCCCCCCGACCGGAGTGGAGGGAAGTCACGGTTTAGTAGCGGAGGAGGCACGAGTGTTGGTATTACCTCGGCCTCTGCCCTTGTTGTTATTTCCCCTGTATCCACCTCTAAAATATCCTCTGTTGGGGGATGTGTGAGTGGTGGTTTTATATGAAGAGGAGGCGTTGTCTGTTCCAATATTTTTAGATGCTCCCCTATAAAAGAAGCGACGAAAGGAACCACGTGGGGATGGAGACTGTAATGCTCCCATGGATTTAGCGGTCTCAGTGTCCTTCTTCATTTTTTCTAAAATGGTGTCTACCGCCGGCCCAAAAAGGTGTTCCTGATCGAAGAGTTGATTAAGGATAGCAGTCTGAACCTCTTGTTTAAAGCCTGAAATGCGTAACCAGGCATGTCGTCTGAGTAGCACACTAGTGTTGACAGTCCTGGAGGCTGTGTCTGCCGCATGTAGGGCACATTTGATGGATGCGTTGGTTATTAGTTTGCCCTCTTGAATTAAGTGATTTGCCTCTGTTTTGTATTGGTCAGGCAAATGCTGTAACAGGGTCTCCAAGCGGTCGTAGTGGGCCCTGTCATACCTAGCAAGTAATGCTTGGGTGTTGGCTATGCGCCAGTGATTAGTTGCTTGAGCAGCAACTCTTTTGCCAGAGGCATCCAGCAATTTGGATTCTTTATCCGGAGGTGGTGCGTCACCGGAGGTTTGAGAATTGGCGCGCTTCCTAGCATTAGAGACTACAAGGGAGTCTACGGGTAGTTGCCCTTTGATGAAGGTGGGATCGGCAGGGGCAGGTTTATATTTTTTATCAATCCTAGGATTGAGAATTCTGGTCCTGACCGGGTCTTTGAATATGTCAGGGGCGTGTTTAATGACCCCTTTTAACATTGGCAGGATTTGGACAGTTTTCTGGGACTGTTCAAAGGTCTCTAGGAGGAAGTCGTCCTCCGTAGGGTCTGAGTGTATGGGGACACCATGGTAGAGAGCAGCCCTGTTTACGAGTTGTCCAAAACCAATATTGTCTTCTGGGGGAGATGGTTTTGTTGGGTATGGCTGTGGAGAAGGGAGGTCTATTGGGTCATTGTAATCGTCCCAATGATCTTGTGGCATATCTGTATGATCCAAAAGGGTTACAAAAGGGGATGATGGACGGAACGTTTGAGCCAATCAAACACTCACCCCCAGTCAACTGATCTGGGTTTAATCCATCATCATTCTTTAGCTCACTCCACCACCCCAGTTCAGACATGGCCATATGCAAATCAGTCTGACCCTGTGCCTCATGGGAACAGTCCAGCACGAACTGCCAAGCCATGTCTTCCCTGGACCGGAAACAAGCATCCTAGGACCGGTTTCTGGCATTCCAGCCGTCATCAGCCAGGCTTGCTTGAATCCAGTGGCAAAGTGAGCAAGGGACCCACGTCTGGGCATACCCCGCCAACTTAGAGGCGAACAAAGCGATACAAAGGGGATGATGGACGGAACGTTTGAGCCAATCAAACACTCACCCCCAGTCAACTGATCTGGGTTTAATCCATCATCATTCTTTAGCTCACTCCACCACCCCAGTTCAGACATGGCCATATGCAAATCAGTCTGACCCTGTGCCTCATGGGAACAGTCCAGCACGAACTGCCAAGCCATGTCTTCCCTGGACCGGAAACAAGCATCCTAGGACCGGTTTCTGGCATTCCAGCCGTCATCAGCCAGGCTTGCTTGAATCCAGTGGCAAAGTGAGCAAGGGACCCACGTCTGGGCATACCCCGCCAACTTAGGGCGAACAAAGCGATACAAAGGGGATGATGGACGGAACGTTTGAGCCAATCAAACACTCACCCCCAGTCAACTGATCTGGGTTTAATCCATCATCATTCTTTAGCTCACTCCACCACCCCAGTTCAGACATGGCCATATGCAAATCAGTCTGACCCTGTGCCTCATGGGAACAGTCCAGCACGAACTGCCAAGCCATGTCTTCCCTGGACCGGAAACAAGCATCCTAGGACCGGTTTCTGGCATTCCAACCGTCATCAGCCAGGCTTGCTTGAATCCAGTGGCAAAGTGGCAGTTCGGGCTGGACTGTTCCCATGAGGCACAGGGTCAGACTGATTTGCATATGGCCATGTCTGAACTGGGGTGGTGGAGTGAGCTAAAGAATGATGATGGATTAAACCCAGATCAGTTGACTGGGGGTGAGTGTTTGATTGGCTCAAACGTTCCGTCCATCATCCCCTTTGTATCGCTTTGGTCGCCCTAAGTTGGCGGGGTATGCCCAGACGTGGGTCCCTTGCTCACTTTGCCACTGGATTCAAGCAAGCCTGGCTGATGACGGCTGAAATGCCAGAAACCGGTCCTAGGATGCTTGTTTCCGGTCCAGGGAAGACATGGCTTGGCAGTTCGGGCTGGACTGTTCCCATGAGGCACAGGGTCAGACTGATTTGCATATGGCCATGTCTGAACTGGGGTGGTGGAGTGAGCTAAAGAATGATGATGGATTAAACCCAGATCAGTTGACTGGGGGTGAGTGTTTGATTGGCTCAAGCGTTCGTCCATCATCCCCTTTGTATCGCTTTGGTCGCCCTAAGTTGGCGGGGGTATGCCCAGACGTGGGTCCCTTGCTCACTTTGCCACTGGATTCAAGCAAGCCTGGCTGATGGCGGCTGAAATGCCAGAAACCGGTCCTAGGATGCTTGTTTCCGGTCCAGGGAAGACATGGCTTGGCAGTTCGGGCTGGACTGTTCCCATGAGGCACAGGGTCAGACTGATTTGCATATGGCCATGTCTGAACTGGGGTGGTGGAGTGAGCTAAAGAATGATGATGGATTAAACCCAGATCAGTTGACTGGGGGTGAGTGTTTGATTGGCTCAAGCGTTCCGTCCATCATCCCCTTTGTATCCCTTTTATATCTGTATGATCGTCAGGATCAGTATAAGGGTCATTGGTGTGCCCCCCATTGTCGAAATCATCATCAACCTCATCCTGTGGTGAATGTGGAGGAATTGTTGGAGTGTGTGGAGGAGAGACAGGTTTAGGAGGAGGACCTGGCTCAGGAGAAAGGACAGGGTTAGGGGAAGAAGAACAGGAGAAGAGGGTCTGATAGGTGAAGTGGCACAGTCTTTCTTCTTTGAAGGCACTACAGGAGTGTCTTTTGTGTTCAACTTCCTCTTCTTGTGTGGAATACTAGCCACATGTCCTGTTTTGGGATCTATGTGTAGCTTTTTCTGTTTGGGATCGACAGGATCAGGCTGGAAAAGCGGATCTTGGTCGATAATCGCTTTCGGCGCCGACGTCTTCGGGTCCAAGCGAGGTTTTGATGTCTGCTCCGAAGCTTTAGGAGTGGGTTTAGAGTCCTTTGTATTTGTTATGGAGCCGGAGATGTTCTTGGGTTCCGAAGGTTTTGGCTTCGGAGCCGATGGTTTGTCTTTCGGCGTCGAGGTGGTCGGTGCCGACTTGTGTTTGGGAGTAGGTAGGTCTCCCGTCTTCGGTGCCGAAGGCGCCTGTGGGACTTGGACATGAGGTTTGCTTGGTCCCGAGCTACCGGAAGTCTTGGCCTTTGTCTTCGGAGCCGAGCCCGAGGGCGGGGCTTCTGAAGCTTGTTTGAGTCTGAGTCGTCTGCTTCGGACACGATTTGTAGGTCTTCGGAATCGTCCTCCGGAACATCGGGGCCTTCATCGAAGATGTCCGCTGGTGCCGGAGCTGGTCTCTGCGCCATGATGTGTCGTCGGGCCCGGCGATCACGGATGGTTTTCTTGGATCTAAAAGAGGCGCAGGCCTGGCAGTCGCTCTCGTCGTGTTCGGGCGAGAGACACAGGTTACAGACCTTGTGATGGTCACTGTGTGGGAATTTGGCTCCACACTGGGGGCATTTTTTTAATGGAGTTCTTTCCATGAGCTGTAGGCCCGAGCGGCGTCGATAGGCCCAACGGCCCACGTCGACAACCGGAATGAAATAGGAGAGAGGCGCGTCGAAGATTACGCAATCGAAAACAATACCGTCGAGTTAGAGATAATTTGCGCGTCGAAAAAGGTTTGGAAAATAAAGTCCGGAACCGGAGCGCCGAAGTTACATCCGAACCCGATGGCGGAAAAAAACAATCTGAAGATGGAGTCGATGCCCATGCGCACTATCGTCCAAAGGAGGAGTCACCTACCTCGTGACTACAAAAGACTCTTCCAAGACAACAACAAAGTGCAAGCATCCGAGTCCAACACCAGATGGCGATCTATGCACAGTGTACAATCTGCAGCTCATATGCCTCGAACCATATTTTTCTACATTGTGGAAAATATTATATCATGATTCTGATAATGACAGCTTTTTGATGGTGCCACCGGACATCTGAAAGAATGCCTTTTGCCAAAGTGATGTGCTTACAGGAGAGTCAATCTTTCAATGACCTATTGTCACTGAAAGGAGAAAAGCACAATTTAAAGTAATAAATAGTCACGCTGAGGTCTAACCCAAACTAGTGGCATGCTCTGATGTACTGATTTGGTAATTTCCAAACTGAGCTTGGGTGGTCAACCACATCTTTTGGGAATTTTCAGAATTGGCATACAGAGTCAAAGTTCTAAGCGAGAAAAAGGCTCCTCCTATGGAAAAAATGAGATTGAACCATAACCACAGACTATCTATTAACTTGCTGCTGGAGTGGCTCAGTGGGAAGGTGCTGTGAAAAGCACAGTTTAAAGGAAGTTATAGTTCTTTACTCACAAGAGCTAATATGTATTACACAATAAAAATCAGTTAAATCTCCCTAAAAAAACCTAGTTAAAAGCATGTTATGGTTGCAATGCAAAACCTACAAAGCACTAATCCACCAGCAATGCTGAGCAAAACAAGCATATGTTCAACCAATGCGCTGCTCATGATATCGCACATGATGATACAGACATCACAAAAACCTTATCAGTAACATCGATAAAGTTGCTATGGCAATGGGGCACGGAGTTGTGAATCAACATCATCTCAGTCAATAAAATGTATTTTCCAAACCAAATTTGAGAACTGTCTGGTGAACTTAATGGTACAATGAAACTTAATTTAGCTGATTCCACATATACAACACCATGCTAATGGTAGATAGTTCAGCACATAAATACCAAACAACAGTAACCACTTTTATATGAAGAGGAAAAATTCAAATGGGGATTTACACCTTGTTCCATGGAGGATGTGGGTCCGGGATGTGAGGGGGTAGTGGAATGCCCCTAGTAATTTGCCAAAAAGGTCCCCATTATCACCAGGATGAGCAGATTCTCTCACACATTTGTGGAGACCACCAGCAGCATTTTCAAGATCCCCATTTTTAAAAAATATTTTATATTTATTTTTTATCCACAGATTACCAAATCCTGGAAAAACAAATTAAAAAAAGTAAATCCACCGCAACTAGCATGATCAAAGGCTGTGCATGTGACTACTGTGGACACGGGCTGGGTGAAAGACACTGCTTGTGTGGGTAGGACAGACACAGGGTTTGGCCTCTGGCCAATATCCAGCAACCACAGCCCACTGCACATGGTCGAAAGTCAGGCACAGACAATTTTGGAGAGATGGGGCAGGGAACATGCTCAACAGTTCGGTTGAAGACTACATAACCTAGTTCTGAGAAAAGCTAAGGGATATAAAAACTGGTTTCAGACAGTTCACACAATACATAAAATTCAACAGAGGGATACTGTGAACATGAACTTGGCAACTAGTTGTCTGAAGGCCAACCTTCTTTACTAACCTGCATTTTGAGCGATGAGGCAGAGATGGAGGATGGTGGGAAAGCAAGGTCAGCAATTTCCAACTCTGGGTCCAAAACCTGCAGAAAAGACAGAGACATTGGGAGGATTGTTTCTTAAAGTGTAGAAGAGGTTGAGGATAGGACAGAGATACAGGAGCAGTGATGTGGTCTCAGCAACTGAAAGTATCCACAACATAGTCTTACCAGAGCAGGATGCCAGATGCAGTGCTAGAATAGCTAAAGCTTTGGTCAGGATTGGATAAGAGTGATGTATGTTTGTCAGTAATGGAAAAGTAGTGTGCTGGAGGGCTGGTGAATTGTCTGAGATGCAGTGCTGGAATAGCAAACGGGGCAGTCAGTCAAAACTGGGAAGCATTGGCAGAGCTCTGTCTGGAATAGTAAGAAGTGCTGCAGTTCATGACTGACGCGATTTGGTACAACTGTGTACATCTCATAATGAAATAACAGTCATTGCTGCTGGCATACTTTGGTGTATGTTGGCAGGGCGAGTTGGGTTCCAAGTATTGGAATATCAAAGGGTGATGAAAGTATTAAGGTGAAATGGCAGAGCTGAAACAAACTACCAAAACAAGACTGGCATACGATGCAATGAATAACAACTGAGCTACACTGGCATCAGTCATGTGTGATTCTCAGAATTGGAAGAGCAGGCATGCTGCAGGCCACCTTCGTTGGCAAGGTTATGTTGGTCCCTGTAACTGATTAGCAGAATAGTGCAGTTCCTGACTAAGGTACATCAGCATTTTGATGCCACACATTCAATGGAAAGGGAGCCAGAGGAGAGGAATGAATTGCTTTGACACAGAAGAATATGGATCGACCTGTGTGGTGTGGAGTTGTAATGTGGAGGTGTAGAATGTGGGGCGAGATTAGTGGTATGTAGGTTAAAGTGTTTTCCCAAGAGGGCCACTCAAGAAAGCACATGTTAGGACTTCAAGACTGAGCTGCTGTCGCGGTGTAGCTGGAAAACAAAAACAAAACGGACTGCGTCTAAGCACAGGGCAGTGGGCTTTCATTCTAGAACATGTTGTGACAGGTCAGGACTGAAGTGCACCTTGTAGGAGCATTTGTGTTAGCATGATAAAGAAATGAAAGTTGTGATTATTCATAGAACAGGGAACCCTTTTAGATTTCCTTTAAGATATCTCACAACAAACACCAATGTGCAAAAGAAAGGGTGTGCCTATGAAAATATTCAATTGGAACATAACAGTTTTTACTGCAGCAGCAGAAGGGAATTACCAAAACAGTGTTAGAATTTAAGGTGGTGCTATGTTCAAAGCGTCTTTTTCAGTAAGACAATAGGTTCTCAGTGATGTCAAAGAATCTGTCTTGAAGGACTGATGCGCCTGATGTAGATTGTAAAAAAAAATGGAATTGTGGAAGTGAGTCGAATTACAAAGAACTAGATAGTATGGAAGGTGAAATATGAGTGAAAACACAGTGCTGAGCAGAATACAGTAGAATAGATAAAGTAAATGGCTTTCTATGCTTACCAGAGACAGAGCTTCCTGTGTGCGGTGCAGAAGAGGCTCTGGAAGTAGAGGGATGTGAATGCATTCTGGGACCATCACTGTCCCTCCATCCAGATCTGCAATAATCACATCCAGCTACAAGACAAAATGGATAGTTGTAAGGCTTAGTGGTATAAGACTGATGTTTTTTCAACAAGCCCATCTCTCGCACTATGACAGAACTTTAAATTTACAGAGAGGACTTCTCATTACCCTCAGTATCATCTTGAAATAAGGAGGCATTCAGGATCAAATCTGGTATTGTTGGGGAATTCATGAACACTGATCATCGCCGCCTCCATGCGGGATCCTGAAACACTTTTATACAAGAGAAAACTCTTTCTAAAAACCTTTTAATAAACCTCAATTAACTACTATGCATGACTCAGGCTTTTATCTTCATTTTAACAGAGCAAACGTCTGCCTTTCAAACAAATCTTTAAAAATCTTAATAATAAAAATGTAAAAGATGATGTAATTCACAAATGCTTTTTAAACAATCCCATTTTTGTTTTAAGAAAACAGGAAAATGAAAGACAAAAAGATGCATAGAAAAAAGCGCGTTTGAACTACATAAGAGTAATACAAACTGTGCTATGCTTTAAAAACTACTGGCTGAGCCAGGTGTCCAATGAGAACCAACCCCAGGCACTTGAACGCCAGTTGATTTTGAAGCTCTATATCTGAGAGTTAATGATATAGTCCATTCTATGCCATTGTTGCAAAGTGACCCCTTTTGGCTCTGGTATAAGGCCACAGTATACGGAGCAGAAATACACCAATGGCATGGAAACTTACATGTCACTTGCTGACTGCAACATCAATTGTGCCATCCACTACAGTGACAGTGAAAACATGGCTTCAGGCCTATCCTGTGTAGCCTGAAGCAGCTTGAATAATGCGGCCCAGATCTGTCAAAACTACTCTTTTGAATGGTAAGAAAACTGGATTAAAAATATTAAATAAGTCACCCCTAAGCACACCCGGCTGCTCTCAGGGTAGGGTGCATGACATTTAAAAGCGAGAGGTGCGACATTCGAAATGGCATGTTCCCCCAATGACTAGGCCCAAAACTATATTGGCACTGGTCAAGCTGCAATTGGCAAATGGTAAAAGTCAAAGTAAAAATTATACACTTTAATCTGTTAACGTTTGACCTGTACCAGCTACATACTCTGTTCAAAGACTTATTTTTATACTTAATGAAAAAAAACAAATCTAATGGTAAAGTCTGATTTTTATTAAATATACGGGGAATGTAACTATTAGAAACGAAATGGTTACTTACCAGTAGTAGTTTTGCAGCTTGAAGAATTTTCTGGATTCACATGCTGTGCATTATTCCGCCATCTAGTGGTTGGGTCCGGAATTGTGTTTTTTCTTTCTTTTTTTTTTCTTGTTTTGGTCACTGTCGACCACCATTTGGTGCCAGGCACGTCCCCTGTGTGACCTCAGACGGTATCCTGGAGGTCGACGTGCGTGGTGGCCATCTTGGGATTCTTTCTTCCTGTTCCTATTTTTTTGTGTAATCCTTGAGATGGTTATTGAATAACTGATGTAGTCCTTTTTGCTTCCCCACCTGTTTGTTTTCCTTATAGGGGAGGCTGGGTGGGTCGCATGTGAATCCAGAAAATTCTTCAAGCTGCAAAACTACTCCTACTGGTAAGCAACCATTTCGTTTTGCAGCGTGAATCCTTTTCTGGATTCACATGCTGTGCGTTGGATTATGTAGCGGTTTCTCCCGTGTCTGGAAGGCTGTGGTGAAAGGAAGACCTTGCAAACAGGTGTTGAAGCACCCTTTGTCCAATTTGAGCTTCCTTATTCATTTGTATATCCACACAATAATGTTTTGTAAAAGTGTGTGGTGATGCCCATGTTGCTGCTGCGCAAATGGAGTCAATGGGTACATTGGCCATAAAGGCTTGCATTGCTCCTTTCTTTCTAGTGGAGTGAGCTCTTGGTTGAATTGTTAGTTCTTTTCTTGGCATTGGTATAACATAATTGGATGGCTTGTACTATCCATCTTGCAATAGTTGCCTTTGTGACAGGTGAACCTGTGTTGGTATATGCGTAGGCGACAAACAATTGTTTTGTTTTCCTGATCTGTTCTGTTTTTTGCAAATAGTACAATAAAGCCCTCCTTACATCCAGGGTATGGAGGCTTCTCTCTCCTTTAGTCTTTGGGTTTTTAAAGAAAACTGGCAGGAGAATGTTTTGATTTAAGTGATACTTAGATACCACTTTTGGCAAGAACTGTGGGTTAGTTTTTAAGATGACTTTATCCTTGTGGATTTGTAAGTAGGGTTCTTGTATTGTTAACGCTTGCAGCTCACTTACTCTTTGTAGTGATGTTATCGCAATGAGAAAGGCTGTCTTTGGAGTAATGTGTTTGAGGTCCGCTGTATGCATGGGCTCAAGGGGTTTTGCCATTAGTTGAGAAAGTACTGTATTTAAGCTCCATGTGGGTACTGGAGCTGCTCTTGGTGGGGAAATTCTTTTTGCTCCCTCTAAAAACTTTTTGATTACTGGTCTTGTAAAAAAGCTTTTGCATGATTTTCCTCTTGTGTATGCTACAATGGCTGCAAGGTGCACCTTTATGCTTGAGTAGTTGATGTTGCTGTCTAAGAGGTAAGTAAGGTATGTAATAACCGTATCTGAAAGAGACACGTTAGTGACAGATTCCTTACCTTAGAATATCCCCAGGCGTCAGGCTGGATCCGGAAAGTTTTTGCGTAGCAGTACCCTTGCGCGTCGGTAGGCGGCGTCGTGCGGCTCCGCGTCCGTCGTCGGCGTCGTGATCGCCGGGATGACGTCGCGGGCAGTATTTAGACGCCGCCCCTGCGCGCTGACGTCAGTTCTTTTTCCGCGCCAGCTAGCGCAGATCCGGGAAGAGCAGTGCCCTGGTCATTTTCTGACCATACTTTTTGGTGAATTTTTTCACTATTTTCTCATCTATCAAGGTGTCGTAGGGATGCCCGGTTTCAAACGTTGCGGCGCCTGTGCGCGGATGATGTCCGTCACCGAACCGCATTGGGAGTGTCTCTTCTGCCTCGGCCGAGGCCACGACACGGAGTCTTGTACCGACTGCCAGGCCCTCAACCCGAAAGCTTTGCGAGAGCGGTCTCGAAAGCTCCTCGAGGCCCGGCATTCGGCTCCGCGGAAGCCCCGGTCGCGTGAGAGGTCCAGGGGTCGATCGCGGAGTCCACACCGGTCGTCGGCGTCGAAGTCTTCTTCGTCGGGTAAGTCGAAACACAAGAAGTCCAAAAAGCATCATCGCTCTAGGACTTCGCCTCGCCGGTCTCGCGGCTCGGCTGAGGCCCCTCCCGGCACCGTCCCCGCCCCCGGACATGCCTGTGGAGTCGCCCCCGCCATACCCGCCCTTCCCGGGTTCGGGGGGATCCGGCCAAAGTGCAGGAATTCCTGTCGGCCATGGCCCGCCTCTTCGGGCCTCCAGGCCCCTCCGGTGCGCCTTCGGGCCCCGCGGGCCCTGATGGGGTTGCTCCGGCGTCGCCGACGGCTCCGGCCCCGGCGTCGCCCGTGCCTCCAGCCTCGATCCCGGCTCCGGCTTCGGCCCCGGCCTAGATCCCGGCTCCACAACCCCCATCGACGCCGGTCGACCTAACGACACCTCCGCCGGCGCCGATGTCTCCGGTGCCGTTCTCGACGCCGCCCTGGGCTCCGGGTGGCGTCGTCCCCCAGTTCCTTCCGGCTTTGGACATGGATCCGGACCGACGTCGCTCGACGCCGGTTCCGGCGCCGATGGGACCTTGGATCCCAACTGTCCCTCCTCCTCCTTATTTTGAACCAGAGGAGGACCAGGTGGACTGGGAGGGGTCTGATGACCCTCTGACACGACGGTGTCAGTACGATGAGGACTGGACAGAGAGTCTAGGGGAGGCCAGTGGTCTGGATACTTCCCCTGACACTGGCATGCTGTCTCCTCCCGTGGCTACGGAGGAGGGAGCCAATTTTGGTACGGTGTTGCGTAGGGCAGCTGGGGCCTTACGTCTCCAACTCCCTACTTTGACGGTCAAGCCTAACATCTTGACAGAGGTGCTTCAGCCGGCAGCCTCCTCTGCGGAGACTGTGCTGCCGTTTAACGACGCCCTCACTGACGTTCTTTTGGGCGCCTGGTCCAAGCCCAACACAGGGGCTCCTGTGGATCGGAACGTGTCACGACGCCATCGCCCAGCTCCGGGCGACCCCCTGTTTCTCTCTGTCCACCCCACTCCTGAGAGCTTTGTTGTCCAAGCCTCCGCTTCCCAAACCGCCTTCCCTACCGCTCCTCCGGATAGGGAATCCAAACGCCTGGATCAGTTTGGGAAGAAGGGTTTTTCTTCCTCCAGTGCTGGCTTGCGGTCCGTTAACACCGCTTGTCTTTTGGGCCGATATACCCACTCCCTGTGGGATTCGGTGGCAGATGTTTTGCCCCAGTGTCCTGAGGAGGTCCAGACACTGCTTTCCCGCGCCATTGCGGAAGGAAGGGATGCGGCTAAATACACAATACGTTGTGGCCTTGACACCGCCGACTCGCTGGGCAGGTCTATTGCAACGACGGTGGCGCTCAGACGCCACGCCTGGCTGAGAACCACTGGTTTTTCAGGGGATGTCCAGAATACTCTCATGGACATGCCCTTTGATGGAGTCGGTCTTTTGGGTCCAAAGCAGACCATGCGTTGGAGCGCTTTAAGGACTCACGGGCTACTGCCAAGTCCCTGGGCCTTTCTGCTACACGCCCTCCGCTGACTTCTGCTTTTCGCCCCTATCGTGGCCACGGTAGGGGCGCCCTTCACGTCAGCAGCCCAGCCACCGGCCCGCGCAGCAGGCGTCTTCGCGTGGCCGAGGACGTGGATTCCGCCGTGGCGGATCGGGCAACCAGCGTGCGGGTCAGGCCACCACCTCCAACCCGTCCGCGGCCTCCAAGCCCTCCTAGTCCCTCCTTTCAGGTGCACAGCACGCCAGTAGGGGGCAGGGTCCGCCATCACCTTCCCCACTGGCGTACCATCACCTCGGACAGGTGGGTCTTGGACATTGTCCGAAGGGGCTACTCCCTCCCCTTCGAGACCACCCCCCCAGCCATGCCACCTCAATTCCACCGCATGTCGGGGGATCACTTGGTGCTTCTACAGAAGGAAGTTGCGGCCCTCTTGACCAAGAGGGCCATCGAGCGTGTTCCGACCCCAGAAGTAGGGCGTGGTTGCTACTCCCACTACTTTCTGGTGCCCAAAAAGGACAAGGAGGACATGCGTCCTATCTTGGACCTCCGGAACGTTAATCGCTTCCTCCGGAAGGAGAAGTTCAAGATGCTCACCCTAGCTCAGGTCTTGACTGCCCTCGACCCTGGAGACTGGTTGGTAGCGTTGGACTTGCAGGACGCATATTTCCACATCCCCGTCCTGCCGGCCCACCGGCGTTACCTTCGGTTCACGGTAGGCCCCGAGCATTTTCAGTTCACCGTGCTCCCCTTTGGCCTTACCAGTGCACCTCGGGTGTTCACGAAAGTGATGGCGGTGGTCGCAGCTCATCTGCGCCGGGCAGGGGTTTCAGTCTTCCCCTACCTCGACGACTGGCTGCTGAAGGCGGGCTCGTCCCAGGCAGTCGTCTCCCACCTCCAGACTACGGCCGAACTCCTGCACTCGCTGGGGTTCTCCATCAATGTGCCGAAGTCGCATCTGATTCCTTCTCCACAGCTCCTTTTCATCGGAGCGGTTCTGGACACGACGCAGTTTCGGGCCTATCCTCCCGAACGGCGAGTCCGGGATATTCAGGCTATGATTCCGATCTTTCAGCCTTTATCCTGGGTTTCGGTACGGATGACCCTGAGGCTGCTGGGCCTCATGGCCTCCTGCATCCTGCTGGTCAATCATGCCAGATGGCATATGCGGGCTCTGCAGTGGGACCTGAAGTTCCAGTGGGCGCAGCACCAGGGCAACCTGTCCGATCACGTCCAGATCTCGGAGGGGACTGCAAGACAGTTGCAGTGGTGGCTCTCGAACCGGCAATGGGTCATGGGCAGATCCCTCTCCCTTCCCCAGCCAGAGCACACAGTTGTGACGGACGCGTCCCTTCTGGGATGGGGCGGTCACATGGGAGAGGCGGAGATCAGAGGCCTCTGGTCTCCGGGCGGAGTCCCGGCTCCATATCAACCTTCTGGAGCTCCGGGCGATCCGACTTGCACTCAAGGCATTCCTTCCCTCTGTCAAAGGGAAGGTAGTGCAGGTGTTCACAGACAACACCACCGCCATGTGGTACTGCAACAAACAGGGCGGGGTGGGGTCTTGGACCCTTTGTCAGGAGGCTCTGCGCCTCTGGACATGGCTGGAACATCAGGGCATGTTCCTGATGGTTCAACACCTGGCAGGTTCCCTGAACGCCAGGGCGGACGAACTCAGCCGCAGGTGCATGATGGATCACGAATGGCGTCTTCACTCGGAAGTGGCGCAAGGACTCTTTCTACAATGGGGAGAGCCTTGGTTAGATCTATTCGCCACCGAAGAGAACGCGCAATGTCATCAGTTCTGCGTGTTGGAATTTCCAAGGCGGCACTCGCTCGGAGACGCTTTTCGTCACGAGTGGAGTTGCGGTCTGTTGTACGCCTTTCCGCCTATACCACTTCTACCCAGAGTGTTCAAGAAGATTCGGCACGACCGGGCCCAAGTCATTCTTGTGGCTCCGGACTGGGCTCGAAGAGTTTGGTATCCCGAGCTACTCAATATGAGCGTAGATCCCCCGATCCGTCTGCCTCTTCGGGAGGATCTTCTGTCGCAGCAGCAGGGGACGGTCCTCCACCCGAACCTGTCCAGTCTACACCTGCTTGCGTGGAGATTGAGCGGCGGCAGTTGATTCCTTTCGACTTGCCTCCCGAAGTTTGTGATGTGATTCTGGCAGCCAGGCGTCCCTTCACTAAGGTGGTATACGCCTGCAGGTGGAACAAATTTGTGGCATGGTGCACAGCAAAGGCTGTGAATCCCCTCTCTGCCCCTCTTTCTGAGGTCCTTCTGTTCCTTCTTTCTCTGGCCCAACAGGGTTCTGCCCTGGGTACCATCAAGGGTTATCTTTGTGCTATCTCGGCCTTCCTCAGGCTTCCTGATCAGCCCTCCCTTTTCAAGTCCCCTGTTGTTAACAGGTTCTTAAAAGGCATTACTCACCTCTTCCCTCCTGTTCCGTTTGTGATGCCTCAGTGGGACTTGAACTTGGTTCTTACCTTTTAATGTGCGCTCCCTTTGAGCCTCTACATAACTGTCCTCTTCGTCTTCTGACTCTGAAGACAGCCTTTCTGGTGGCCATCACCTCCGCTCGGCGGGTGAGTGAGCTCCAGGCTCTATCTTGCAAACCTCCCTTTCTGTCTGTTCATCCGGACAAGGTTGTTCTTCGGACGCGCCCGTCCTTCTTGCCAAAGGTGGTTACTGCTTTCCATATTGGGCAGACCATCACTTTGCCCACCTTCTTTCCGCCTCCGCATCCTTCCAGAGAGGAAGAGAGGCTCCACCGTCTGGACCCAAAACGTGCGCTCTCCTTCTATATTGACCGCACAACACACTTCCGGGTGGATGACCAGCTCTTTGTTGGCTACGTGGGCGCCAAAAAGGTCGGGCGGTGCACAAGAGGACCATCTCCCGCTGGGTTACCTTGTGCATCAAGACCTGCTATTCTTTGGCTAAGAAGGAGCCTCCTGTTGGGCTGCGGGCCCATTCCACCAGGGCAACGGCTGCTACCACGGCTTTGGGCCGTGGTGTTCCGCTGCCGGTTATTTGTCAGGCAGCTACGTGGGCCTCGCTGCACACGTTTACAAAGCATTACTGCCTTGACAGTCAGGTCCTGAGGGACGGCTTCTTTGGCCGTTCTGTCCTCCAGGACTTCCTTGTCTGATCTTTGTTCGCAGACCCACCACCGGGGTTGGTATTGCTGGGGTATCTATTCTAAGGTAAGGAATCTGTCACTAACGTGTCTCTTTCAGATGCACAAGTTACTAACTTGTGTAACGATATATCTGTAAGAGACAGTAGTTAGTGACAGATTCCTTACCGCCCACCCATCCTCCCCGTTCTGCGAACTGATTTCTAGGGTTAAGGACATCCCTTTCAGGGCCCTAGTATTTTTCAGACACCTATGTCAGCTTCTTGCATGGCTCTGCGTTCCTGGCGCGGAAAGTCGTGTACAGAACTGACGTCAGCGCGCAGGGGCGGCGTCTAAATACTGCCCGCGACGTCATCCCGGCGATCACGACGCCGACGACGGACGCGGAGCCGCACGACGCCGCCTACCGACGCGCAAGGGTACTGCTACGCAAAAACTTTCCGGATCCAGCCTGACGCCTGGGGATATTCTAAGGTAAGGAATCTGTCACTAACTACTGTCTCTTACAGATATATCGTTACACAAGTTAGTAACTTGTGCTTCTTGCGTATTGATTGAACTTTTTCTTGTTAGCGATGCACCATGTGGTATATCGTTTCCATTTTGCTGCATAGCATTTTCTTGTTGACTGGTTCCTTGCTTCTTTTAGAATTTCCATGGTTCGCAGAGGCAGATTGAGGTGCCCAAATTCTATGTATTCAGGCACCAAGCTGCTAGATGTAGTGTTGCTGGCTCTGGGTGAAAGATCTGACCATGTTGCATTGTTAGCAGGTCCTTTTCTGCTTTGATCCTGATCATCTCCCCTGGATAGTTCTAGGAGGGTTGAATACCATGTTTGTCTTGGCCATTGTGGGGCAATGAGAATCATATTTGTTCCTGGACTTTTGCTTTTTGTAACACTCTTTGCATCAGGGGTATTGGTGGAACGGCGTAAGCAAATGTCTGTGACCAGTTGAGTGAAAGTGCATTTCCCCTTGATTGGTGGTGTGGAAACCTCGAGGCAAAGGAATGGCATTTTTTGTTCTGCACTGTTGCAAACAGGTCTGTCACAGGTGTTCCCCTGATGTTGACCAGATAATGCACTATTTTCTGCTTCAACTCCCATTCGTGGGAGCAGTTGTTCTGTCTGCTCAGCTGGTCCGCTGTAATGTTGTCTACTCCTGGTAGATGTACTGTCTGTAGGTTGATTTTGTGAATTATTGCCCATTGCCAGATCTCCTGTGCAAGTTTGCTCAGGGAAAAGGACCTTGTCCCTCCCTGTTTGTTCAGATAGAACATTGTTGTTGTATTGTCTGTTTGGATTAAAATGGTTTTCCCCTGAATGCGTTTCTGGAATGCTTTTAGTGCCACAAAAACAGTTTATTTCCAAAAAGTTGATGTGCTTTGTGGAATCCGGTTCGTTCCATCGTCCATGTACTTTCAGCTGGTTGAAATGTGCTCCCCAACCGTTGAGGGATGCGTCCGTGGGGACTGTCACAGATGGAGTTGGGTTCCTGAAAGGTCTCCCCTGTGCTATGTTGGATGCCCACCATTGTATCTCTGCTTGCACCCTTTGTGTAATAACCACTAGATCCTCCCAACTTCCTGTGGCTCGAGACCAGCTGTTGGTAAGCCATTCTTGGAATGGGCGCATGTGTAGGCGTGTGTGAGGGATAAGTGGGATGCATGATGCCATCATGCCCATTAGTTTCATGACCTTCCTCACTGTCAGAGACTGACCCCTCTGGTAGAGGGTTGTTTCTTGATGGATCGCTTGTATCCTGGTTTGAGTGGGGTATGCCCTTGCTTTTGTTGTATTTAACCTTGCTCCCAGGAAGGTTTTTTCTCTTTCTGGTGTTGTTGATGATTTTTTGTAGTTTATCGAGAAACCCAGTGTTTGTAGCGTTTGGATCGCTTTTTGAACATGATTGTGACATCTTTGTTTTGAATGTCCCCTTATGAGCCAGTCGTCTAGATAGGGGTTGACGTGGATTCCCTCTCTTCTCAGGTGTGCTGCCACTGCGGCTAGACAATTAGTGAACACATGTGGAGCTGATGTTATTCCGAAAGGAAGTACCTTGAACTGGTAGTGTGTTCCGTTGTGCAGGAATCTTAGGTACTTTCTGTGTCTTTTGTTCATGGGGCTATGCAAGTAGGCGTCTTTGAGGTCTATTGTTGCCATGTAATCCCCTTTTTGAATTTGTGGGATTAACTCTTGGAGCGTACACATTTTGAAGCGTTGTGTTAGTATGAACTTGTTTATGAACCTTAAGTCCATGAAAGGTCTTAGTGTTTGATCCTGTTTGGGTATTAGGAAATATGGCGAGTAGTTTCCTGTGAACCATTCTTGTATTGGTACCTTTTGTATTGCCTGTTTTAGGCTTAGTTCCTTGATCTCTGCGTTTAGCAGTGTTTGTTCTGATTTCATGAATTTTCTTGTTTTGGGTGGGTTTGCAGGTGGTATGTTTGTTAGCTCTATGCAATACCCGTACCTTACCAAATTTAATATCCAATTGTCTGTTGTGATCCTTTCCCATTGTTAGTGGAAAAAGGATATTCCCCCCTCCCCCCCCCACCCGTGTCTTGTGTGGGTCCTTACTTGTGATTAAGTCAGTTGGACCCATTTCCTCACCCTCTAGAGGATTGGCTTCTTCCTCTGCCATTGCCTCTTCCTCGAAAGGGCTGCTTCTGTTGTTGTTGCCAACCTTGATAGCTTGACTGCTGACCCATTTGTTGACTTGGGTTCTGCACTTGAGTTTGTTGTGACATCTGTTGTTCTTGACCAAAGGTGCCTCTACCTGTGGGCTTTCTGTTATTGAATCCCCCTCTTTTAAAGGAACCTCTCTACTGCAGGGCCCCCATCGCCCTTGCTGTTTCACTGTCCTTCTTTATCTGTTGAAGGGATTCATCTACTTCTTGGCCAAACAGTGCTTCTCCATTGAATGGCCTATTAATGATGGAGGTTTGAACTTCCTGCTTAAAACCTGAGATTCTGAGCCAGGCATGTCTTCTCAGGATGGTTCCTGTGCACATCTGCCTACTAGCAGTATCTGCTGCATCCAGAGCTGACTTCAGACATGTGTTTGCCATGTTCTTACCTTCCTGGACAATAGCTCTTGCCCTCTTCTTGTCCTCCTCAGGGAGTTTGTTCAAAAACTCCTCCATCTCATCCCACTGTTGGTGGCCATATCCATTTAGTAGGGCATTTGAGTTAGCAATACGCCACTGTGTTGCCGCCTCCTTTTCCATCCTTCTCCCCACCATATCCACCCTCTTACTTTCTTTTTCTGGTGGAGGCCCGGTGTTGGAGACTGCATTTGCTCTCCTCCTGGCTGTGTTGACAATAATGGAGTCAGGTACTGTACTTCCCTGAATATATTTAGGGTCCTTTGAGGAGGGTTTATACTTTTTCTCCACTCTGGGGGTTACTCCCTTGTTTGAGGCTGGTTCCTTGAAGGCTTCTTTGCCTTGATCCAGAATACTGGGCAGCATAAAAAGGTATTGTGTTCCTTTTGTAGCTGGTGTCAGGGTTTCTAGCAAGAAACATGTGTCCCCTTTCCCCTTTTTCTTCCTCTAAGGGTACACCAAATTAATTTGCTGCCCTTTTTACAATGTCATTATAGAAAGCTATGTCATCTGGAGGTGAAGCTTTCGAAGGGTAACAGCAAATTTCTTCTTCTGGGCTCTCGGTGTCGAGGTCGTTCCACGTACCCTCGAAAGTTTCGGAGTTTTCCTCTTCTTCAGGTATGTCTCCGTATTCCTCGGGTTCTTCGCCTCGAGACTCAGGGGTTGGAGGTGAGTCGAAGATACCTTCCTCTTCTCCCTCGGCGTCTTCTGCCTCTTCGGCGTCGACGTTCTCTGGTTCGGCCACCGGTGTCTTTGGGATTCGATAGTCCTTTAGTGAGGCGTCGAAATCCCTCTTCTTTTGTAGGAGCGTTGCCATTTCCTCCTCGAGTCTTTTCCTGTTTCTTTCAACCTCGAGGGCCTTCTCGGCGTCGGAGGCTGAAGATTTTAGTTTCTTCCCGACGTCGACGTTAGTCTTCGGCGGTGTTGTGCCCTTTTTTGCGGGTTCCGCGTCGACCCATGGCTTCGGCGTTTTCGGCGATTTTCCCTCCTCGGTAACCGACGGTTGGGTTCCGTGGGGTTCCTTTAATCGCAGCTGACCCTCGATCGCCCTTTTGCTCGGCGTCGGGGCTGCCTTGTGCGCCTTATGTTCGTGGCCCTTCGGTTTAGACGGATCTTTATGGTGTCTTACCTTCTCTGTCTTCTTTTTCGGATCCCTCGCCTTCTTCTCGGCGTGGATTTTTTTGGAGTCCCCTTGTAGGATCTTGACGTCCGATCCCTCGATCGTCGACTCCGCTGGTGCTCCATGTTCTTCCTCGTCGCTAGAGAAACCCAGGTCTCTCAGGGAAGTTTTCTTTGTTGTCTGCGACATTGTGTCGTAATGGGCCTGTCTTTGAATATCCATGAGCCCGACCTCGCCATTTGTGGACCGGAGTGGTCCTCTGGTGTTCAATCCACGCTCAGCTCCTGCCTTCGGTTAAGACGTTGATGATCGATGATATTTCTTGGCAATCTCCTTTTTCGAAGTTTTTGGGGGAAAATCGAAAACTTTCTTCGGAGCTTCCCGTCTTGCTTCTAGACCCAACGGCAGAAAAAAGAATCTGAAGATGGCCACCATGCACGTCGACCTCCAGGATACCGTCTGCCGTCACACAGGGGACGTACCTGGCACCAAATGGTGGTCAACAGCTCCCAAAACAAGAAAAAAACACACACAAAAAAAAACTATTCCGGACCCAACCACTAGATGGCGGAATAATGCACAGCATGTGAATCCAGAAAAGGATTCAAGCTGCAAAAGTTACTCTAACCTTACCGAAAGCTGCTGGAGGCTAATTTGCATTAGTTTTCCAGTAACTGTGAAGCCTGTACTTGACCTGAATTGTGCGTGAAAGAGGTGTAAACACTGCTCCCAGAGTAGAGACAATGGCTTGAGAGTGTGGAGGTGTTCTCTTCCCCTGGCAGAAAAGACCAGTAGGGGTGGGCCCAGGAACTTAACTTACTTCAAAGGGGCCTGTCCTATCACAAGTAAATGTCAGGTGGCACCTGGAAAGGCCTCAACTTTTGTCCCCCCAGTCAGGCTGGCACCAAACCCAGTGGGAGGAAAGCTACTTCCAGAACTGGTTTTGAGTGACCACATGGGATGAAACTGCTCATTAGTCTGGCCACACTTCTGGGTAGGCACACAGGCTCTGCACTAGGCAAAAATGCCTTCCTCATCTTGAATTTTGGCAGTGAGGGGCACTGTGGGTTTGTTTGAAGTAGGGTGAATAGGAATTGAAGAAAAAGTGGGTAGGGTTGCTCCTGGGAATTTTTACCCCATTGGTTAGCGAGTGCCGATAAGTCACCTTGTTGTACATGATCAGTGCTCCATCGCAGTTTGACTCAAATCGTGCCTATGTCCTGGTCTACTGCTTTTATAGACTATCTGTGCGTTATGGTGCAATTTCCACTTAATTAGTTAAAAATTCATATCTCCAGTTGCCCTTACTGGATTTGCCTTTGATTTAAGCCTGACTGCTATGTGTCATGTTACGAGGGATTGAGCAAAGCTTTATTTTAATTAATTTAGTATGTGTGACATCTAGCATGTGGTGGTCTTATCCTTTGAGGTGGACATCTGTCCACCTTAAATAATAATCCACCTTCCCACAGCCATCCTCAGACTGGTCCCCTGAATTCTGCAGGGAAGGGCAGTTGTTTATGAATTTAGAAAGGATTTCTATGGTGGAGGACCAGTGTTACTACACACAAGTAACTTTTTCCTTGTCTATTGTTCGATCCTTGCTGATACTCATGAGCTCTCAACACAACGGCAAGCTCATTCCTCAGTAGCAGGAAACAAAACTAAGAGACCAATCCAAAATTACTTAACCTACACAAAAATCTATAGCCTGGTGTCAGAGCCCAGATAATAATAATAACAAACAAATATGTGAACCAATTGCAGGTTAGTGCCTCACCTCACGTATCTCTACAACTGACATTTTCAAAGCTACTATTGCTGTCTCTCCCCTTTGTTGAGTGTATTTTTGGTTTACACTGAAGGGTTACATTAGTTTTCTGATAGCATAACTGAATACAGGAAACGATCCACCTAGAAATGCACTGCTCACAGCCTGCTACCCTTAAATTTATAGGACCATGGGTAACAAAGAGTTGAAAAGAAAGTGTAGATTTCAGTCAGTCCTCAATAGATAATCTTGTAGTGCGTCCTCAATAGATAATCTTGTAGTGCTTTTTATTTTTTTAACATCCAGTGTATGTACTTCCTTTTCCACTGGGGAGGGCGGAAAAGGAAAAAAGGTTGGAAATGAAATTATCCGGTGCGGATGAACTACTTTAGGAGGAAAGGTGCATGAATTCTGAGAAATGTTTTAGATCTATGGATAACTCAATATGGTTCTTTGCTCTGCTCGGGCCTCAATAACCATTGTAGCTGATGTAACAGCTATTAGAAAAGGTTGCTTGTCTTAACGCATGCCTTTACCACACATATAAGATAAATAAATTCTGTGTATATATATATATATATATATATATATATATATATATATATATATACACAGAATTTATTTATCTTATATGTATATATATATCAGGAACACTCCGCTTGCATCCCCTTGCCACCAATTTCAGTAACGGACCACGTTGTAGTGCAAATTTGAAGTTTATTCAACTCTTCCAACACCAGCCATATATATACACATTTCTCTTTTTTTTCTTAAATTGGGGACACCCCCACAAACTCCCCCACTTTTTAAGTTACTCTTACCACCCTATACCCCTACCCACCCTTAATCCATAAAAACATCCTTACCATCCAATACCCATAACCACCCTAAACCCTAAAAACACCATTACCACCCAAGTCTATGCTGTAGAGATAAAGGGAGCGCAAACCCCAGGGAAACGGACAAGGCCTATGCCGGAGGACCAGGTCTGTCAGCTCCAAGGTGGCCTCAGGGATGAGTGCAAGGTCGACCAGCACCAGGGAAGGGTCTGCCCAAGGTGGCAAGGCAGAAGGTGACACATGTGCCTTTGAGTCCAAAGGTAAACCAGATGGAGCCAGAGTAGGGCAAATCATCCCACCAAAGTCTGGGTGAAAGCCACCACTGTTGTGTGATCTGCACCAGGAGGTGGTAACACAAGAAGAGGGCTTCAGCAGCTCTCCAAAAAAAGGATATGAAGACATATTTGAAGCACGAGTCAGGAATTATGCCTCTGATTAGAAGACCTGACCCACAATGCGACCACCACCAACAGAATGAAGAATATCTCTTGCAAAGTTTCTTAAGCTTTTTCCAAATAGACTTCTCTTTGTAGGAGCCCGCTCAGAAGATTTACCTGTGGTGGGGCAATGGGATCTGCAACACTGACAACTCCGTTACTTGTTCCAGCCTCTACCTAAAAAGAGCTTTGCTTCCTGCCCTCTTCAACTTTAGTATGCATGTAGCCTCACTTTTCACATGCTTTGGGATCAGGTGCATGCCCCAGGCAGAAGAGAAGGTTGTCATGGGTGTCTGGGTGACTTCTCTTAAAGCCTGACACTCTTGGTGGTGGAATGATCCTCAATAGCACTGAAATGTTTTTAAAGAAAAATTCCAATAGAGAGCATATGCTGGATCAGCATCGAAGGCACAAAAAAAAAAAAAAAGAAATGGACGTTAATGTGGCAGGTGGCACCATTTCTGGCTCCATGAAGTCGTATCCACGGATAGGTGCTAGAGTTTCCCTATTATTATGGGAGAGCGATTTTAAGTTTTCATAATCCAGTGGAGTGCCTGGAGGAGTCAAGACATCTGCAATTAAAATTATTCATCAAAAGATTATGATGCTTTTTTCATTCACCATGGAAACAAAAGCAATACTAGCACCAATAGCAATAACCTATCTTCCCAATTCCAAGGATGACTTCATTGATCTTCTAGACATTCTTGCAGGGGCCTCATACAGTCTATGCTGACGACGAACATGAGGTAAAATGTCACCGACCCAAAATGGGAAGGTACCTAATTCAAGGAAGATGATTAGTCTTAAATAGGTGAACATGTTTCTGCTATACTCTTTTGCCTGTTTTCAATCTAATATTGCACCCAGAAATCGTATCCATTGGGCTGAAATCACGACTGATTTGAGTAATGTTGACCTAGATACTTAATCAATCGGGTGATTGTGTTAGTCATGAAGTACTTTCAGTTGCAAGCTGGATTTCAGAAGCCAGTCATCCAGAGTGGGGGACACAAAGATCCCCTATTTATGAGACGAGCTGTGACTACTGCCAAACATTTTGAAAACACCCTGAGGCTGAATAGCATGATTTTGAATTAGGAATGTTCCTTTTGCAAAAGGAACCTCAAGAATTTCCTGTGTTTCTGGGTGACTGAAACATGAAAGTAAATATCTGATAGCTTAACAAAGCACATCAAATTACCATGCTGGATCTGTGGGAAATCTGGTGCAACATTAGCATTGTGAGCTGGAGTTTCTTTACCCACTTGTCGGTTGTTCCAAGATCCAACTCTTGTCTTCAAGGGCTTACAGTAGTATCATCTTCCTAACCTGGCTCTGGGGCCTCCCATACTTATGTGCTTCCGTGTGGGCTGAATCTCACAACTCATGCAAGTGACATTCCTGCTGCCCATGACTCCCTTCCCAGCACAAGTCCGAATGCAGAGCCATAAAGGGTTATAGAATAGAACTAGAAAACTACTGTCCCAAAGACAACAGAGCATTTTCCATAAAGAAAAACACAACTTTTCATAGTGGAGAGTGATATTCAATCCCTTAAAGAAATATTCCAAATGAAGGGAGAGTGTTACAGGCAAAGGAGAAGGGTGGCTTCTGGAGGATTCCTTAGCCAATGTGGTGAAAATACAGGAATAAAAGGAGGAACACTGCTAATGTCTGGGTCTCTTCATTTCCTAGAACAGTGATCTAGGTGAAACCATAGAGGAACCCTCTTCATTTTCCTAGAATAGCGACCTATGTGAACCAACAGAGATACCCCAGAAGACTGTCACTAACACTTGAAGACCAGTGAAGGCATATTCTACTCAGTCAACTATAAAAATTATGCTCCCACAAATCTAGGCATTTCACACAGCAATCTGCCCACCTTTAGCAACATGCAAATAGTAGATATTACAGAGCAATCCGTCAACTTTAAATTACGCATGGAAACAAAATGGTTACTTATCTGTGGTAGTATTGGAGCTTGAAAAAATTTCTGGATTCACATGCTGTGCATTATTTGCTATCTAGTGATTGAGTCCAAAACTGTCTCTTTTCTTTCCGTGGGCGTGGTCATTGACCATCATTTGGTGGTATGTCCATCCTCCTGTGACATCAGACGTGCATCCAGGAAGTTCCCCCCGGCGACCTGTAGATGTCTAAACTTCCTTTTTTTTGCTGTTTTCTACTGTTCGCCTGTTTGATCCACTTTCATTTCCTGGGAGGCGAATGGGTTGCATGCGAATCCAGAAGTCTTCAAGCTGCAAATCTACTCCTACAGGTAAGTAACCATTTCATTTTGCAGCATGAATCTTTTCTGGATGCTATGCATTGACTTTGTTGCCGTATCTGTCTCCATTGTGAGGCTGCGTAGAAATGAAGTGTTTTAGCACTTTTGTCTCGCTTTCCCATCTCCGTTTACTTGTATATTTACATATAATAATGTTTAGTGAAGATGTGTGTGTAGGACTAAGTAGCTGCAATACAGATGCTGATGGAAACTTGTGCTAGGAAGGCCAGAGTTGCTCCCTTTTTCCTTGTGGCGTGCACCCTTGCTTTATCTAGTAGCAGATTCCCTGCTTTTTGTAGCACATTTGAACTGTATGCACTATTAATTGGACAATGGTCCTTTTAGATAGTGGAATGACCTCCTGTAACGTTCCCATTTTGAAGTGCTGAATTTGTATGGACTTGTTTAGCTGTCTGAGGTCTAAACTCGGCCTGAAGGATTCGCCCAGATTTAGTAAAAGGAAGTATGATGAGTATACTCCTTTGTTGAGTTCGCTGTTGGGGACTCTTTCTATTGCTTGGTTTTCTCCTCTCTGGAGAGTGCCTTCTCCCATAGAGTTGTTAGAGGTTTGAGTAATTTGATGCAATGCCCACATTTAATTATATTCAGTATCCACTTGTCTGAGGCGAATGACCCCCATTTCTGGAGGAATCTCTCAATTCTGGTGTTAAGTGCTGGGGGTATGTGTGACAAAAGTCACTTGGCTGTAGACCCGAGCATTTTGTGGCTTGTCCCATTCCCCTGCTTGTCCCACAAATGGGCTGGTGTGGAGGGTATTGCCACTGAGATGGTGCGCCTTGTCGCCTTAAAGGCTAGTTAAAGGCGGATTGTTGTGGGGTTCCGTGTTAAATATCCTCTCGGTTCAGTTGCTTCTTAATTGATGTGGCCCCCGTTCTGAATTTGAAGTGCCCCCATTCCTTCGACTATTTCCTTGTCTTTCTTAATTTGTGGTAAAGTCTTATCCACAGCTGGGCCAAAGAGGACATCACCAAAGAAGGACATGCTAATGCATGAGGCCTGTACCTCTGTCTTGAACCAGGAAACTCATACCCAGGCATGCTGCTCAGGGTTGTTCCAGCACATTTGCCTGCTGACTGTATCCACTGCGTCGAGGCCAAACATGAGATAGGTATTGGCAATGTTTCTCCCTCCTGTACAAATGTCTTTGCTCTCTTTTTGTACTCCTTCAAAGAGGTGTTAGCATGATTTGCTCAATTACCTCCTGCTGCCGGTGACCATAGTGATTGAGGAGTACACTAGAGATGGCAATCCGCCATTGAGTGGCTGCTGCCCTCTTTAACTTCCTGCCCACTATCTCCATCAGCTTACTTTCTATATCTGGTGAAGATCTACTTGATGTGGGGGCTTTTTCTCTCTTCCTGGCTGCGGTGATGATGATTGAGTCTGTAGCTGCATTCCCCTCAATGCAGATGGGGTCCAGTGAGGAGTTTCTGTACATTCCCAAATTGAGGTGTCACCACCTTTGAAGTGGCTTATCAAAACCTCCCTCACTCCTTTGGTCGAAAATGCTTGACAGGATTGACAGGTAGATGTTCCTATTTTGATGGGGCACAAGCGTTTTGAGGAGGGAATACTATTCATTATTCTTCAAGGTGCACCTCGTAGGTATCCACCGTTCTTTTCAAAAGAGTGTTGTAGTCTGCCAGGTTGTCTGGTGGAGAAGGCCTTGAAGCATATGTACTCACACTTTCCTCTGGGGAATCAGCATCAAGTTCCTTTTATTGAACAGTCAATTAAAATTATTACAATAGGTTCCCATGTTCTTCAACAAGTGCAATATCAATTTAAGTGCTGATACGCAGCATCTAAAAAGCCATACATCAAAGATAGACAAAACGGACAACAATCAAAAAATTAAGAAAGCTATAAAAAAAAAAACAGAACTTTTTTTAAACCCTCTGCACCCAAAACCTAAAGTGCTAGCTTTGCCTATGGTGCAATATTTTAGCATCATATTTAATCAAGAAGCTTACCTTGAAGATTTATAGTCTGACCTCATAAAGACCATAAAGTGAAATATTCGCCTCCAGTAGAAGGACCAAATCTAAGGCCTAGGTAACGTGCAGGATTTTTATAAGCAAAGTTAACTAAAAAGGTCCTGTTTGCATAAAATTATTAAGTGCCCCCATAAAAACCATAGGGACCATCAGGACCGTAGAATGGTCGGTTCACCTCTACACTCAATACTTAAAGTGTTAGCTTTTTCTGAGATGTTCAATTAAGAGAGCCTGTACTGGTGAAGTTGTTATATAACCTCCTAAGGAACACGCAAGAGATCAGATCACCTCATAGATATAAGCATGCCAAATCATTTCCCCAATGCCGGCTTTACTTTAGTTTTGGGGTCCAGTTATTGTTCAATATGTGTTCCATACCCCTGCTCGGGGAGGGACGACTTATTGGGAGCATAATTGTATAGACTTGCTTCCTTCAGTGTCCAATCCGTTTACAGGAGTTGCTAGAGAGGATTTGATACATTTCAAATAACAAGCCGCTAGCTGCGATTATTCACCTCTCAGGCATGCTAGCACAGGAACCTTGGCAGGTTCTGCTATTTAGGGTGCACTATATTGGGCACAACCAGAACTTTCTTAAGAGGAGCAGCTTTTCACAAATGCAGAGGATATATAGGACAGGGATTCCTCTCCTTTTGCACAGAAGTGGCATTGGCTATTTGAATCCTCAAAGTTCCTCCGGCCATACCAATAGGTTTTCAGGGGGATTAGCCCAAATCTTAATCTCATCAAATGATTTTTCATCTTCTTGCCAAAGGGCAGTGATAGGTAGGTCGGAAGGGCCTCTGGATCATACAGTGTTGCTGCACAGGCACCATGGGCCAGTTTCTTCAAAGCCTGCACCATCCTGTTCTCTCGATATTAGTTTTGGTTGCTTGAACAACAGTTCTGAGACTAGGAAGGCTAGGAGGTCGCTTGACCAGATGTCTCAGGCCTCCAAAACATCCTGGGCTAGGTTTAGGTAACTATGCCAGCTTGTCTGGGGGATGCTTATTACTTCCCAAATTACATGTTTTAGTGTATTATTCTTCGCCTACTTGGCTTTAAGACAGTAGGCCAAGAATCTTGCCTTCAATATCAGGTGCTGTGAAAACAGGCAAAATGCTAGCCGAATTTGGGCACGGGAGGTGCTGTCTAGCAGGGAAATTACTCTTCTGTGGCAAGTGGACTGCGCCCTGTCCAACCAATTTTTCAGCTTGTCTCTGTACATCGTTGCTCCGGTGGGTAATAGTTTGCAGCCCATCACCTTTAGGAGGGGCCATAGGTCAGGATTCACCATTTACTTATGTAACTTGCGGAAAGCTTACGCTAGAGAATTTGCTGCCACCTGCTGGGCATCGATGTGCAGTGCGATGAGCCCTCTACAGTCCAGCTATACTCCCAGGTATTTGTTTTGTGTCAACAATTTCAACCGCACTCTCCTCAAACTGCTCAATATGTACTGGAGGCTCTCACGACTACAGGGAAGATTCAAGCATGTAAATCTATGCAAGATCTAATGCTGGAGAAAGAAAGGTTTTCCATGTTTTTGTATAAATGAGAGAGGCAGTTACATGGATCAGAGACCGGAAGCACTGTGAACACAAGCCCTATTCAAGTAGGCAGATAAAGTTCAGGATTTACTAAAGATATTACTAAATACACAATTCAGAATCTATATTTTAAATGAGATGATGCCTTTACACATGGTACATAAGAAGGAAAATACTACTTACCCAGTATGCATCTGCTCTTGGCATATAGAGCTGTAGAGTCATATGCTTTAGCATAGATCGCCATCTGGTGTTGGGTCCGGAAGTTTGCACTTTGTTTTTGTTCGAAGAAGTCTTGTAGTCACGAGGTAGGCGACTCCTCCTTTTGGTGATAGTGCGCATGGGCATCGACTCCATCCTTAGATTGTTTTGCCATAAAGGAGGATGATGGAGTTAGTAAAGTAATAAAACAGATGTCCATGTAAATTGTATCTAAGTAAGATATCACTGCAACAGGTAAAGGTACCCGGGGAGGCGGGTGGGTGCATATGACTTTACAGCTCTATATGCCAAGAACAGATGCATACTGGGTAACTAGCATTTTCCGTTCGAGGCATATGAGCTGTAGATCATATGCTTTAGCATAGACTATAAAGCAGTTATTTTGAAGTGGTGGCTAACCTGTCGCTGCTGCAGTGGTCTGAAATAGTGTTCGTAAAACTGCCTGGCCCACACTAGCTTGTTGTTTTGCTAACACATCTACACAATAGTGTTTTGTGAATGTGTGTGGTGTAGACCATGTTGCAGCTTTGCAGATGTCATCTATGGGTATGTTTCCTAAGAATGCCATAGAAGCCCCAAGTTTGCGTGTAGAATGCGCCCTAGGAGGAATTGTTAGTGTGCGTTTAGCTTTAATGTAGCATATTTGAATGCACTTAACTATCCACCTTGCAATGCCTGATTTTGAAATGGGATTGCCTTTATGTGGTGGAGTAAAAGCAACAAAGAGTTGTTTAGTTTTCCTAAAGGGCTTTGTTCTTTCTATGTAGTAAAGCAGTGCTCTCTTGACATCTAATGTGTGAAGGGCACGTTCTGCCACTGAACCTGGTTGAGGGAAGAATACAGGCAACTCAACAGATTGGTTGATATGAAAGGCAGAGATGACTTTAGGTAAGAACGTATAGTTTCTTACCTGTCGGTGTAGTTTTGCAGCTTGAAGACTTTTCTGGATTCACTATGCTGTGCATTATTCCGCCATCTAGTGGTTGGGTCCAGAATTGTAGTATTTCTTCTTTTTTTTTTTTTTCGTGGCCTGGTGGGCGTCGACATACCACCATTTGGTGTCCTTCTGTAACGTCGACGTGCTTCCTCCGGAAGCTCACACCTTTGGTCGCCATCTTCGGATTCTGTTTTTTGATTGTTCGTTTTAGTTTCCCTTTATTTATCCTGTGTCATCTTCCTGGCGGAGGCGGGTGGGTTCGCTAGTGAATCCAGAAAAGTCTTCAAGCTGCAAAACTACACAGACAGGTAAGAAACTATACGTTTTGCAGCGTGAATCTTTTCTGGATTCACTATGCTGTGCATAGACTTTGTAGCGGTTTGCTAGTTTTGTGGTGGCTGGGTGGAAGATGAACGCTGGTTTGTGAATATATGTTGTAAGACCTTCTGTCCTACTTGTGCTTCTTTGTTCATCTGAATGTCCACGCAGTAGTGCTTCTTGAACGTGTGCACTGAAGACCATATTGCTGCTTGGCAAATGTCCTGAATAGGTGTGTTTGCTAGGAAAGCCACTGTTGCTCTTTTCTTCCTTGTTGAGTGAGCATGCGGTGCTCCTTGCAAGGTTTGACCTGACTGATTGTGGCACAACTTTATGACTTGTGCGATCCATCTTGCAATGGTATTCTTTGTGACTGGTCGTCCCAGAAAACTTTTTGCAAATGAAACAAAGAACTGCTTTGTCTTCCTGCATTCCTTTGTTCTCTCAATGTAGTACATGACTGCCCTTCTGGCGTCCAGTGCTCTTTCTGCTTGTGTTTTTAAGTTTTGGAAAAAACATGGTATTTGAATTGTTTGATTAATGTGGAACTTTGATACCACCTTTGGCATAAAATGTGGATCAGTTCTCATGACGATTCGGTCATTATGTATTTGGAAGTAGGGCTCTTGTAGTGTTAGCGCCTGCAATTCACTTACTTTACGTAGTGATGTGATTGCCACTAAGAACGCTGTCTTTAGCGTGAGCATCTGTAAGGTTGCTTTGTGGATTGGCTCGAATGGCGCCTTCATCATTTGTGCGAGTACCACGTTGAGGTTCCATGTGGGTGGTGGCACCCTCATTGGAGGTGCTATCCTCTTTGCTCCTTCCAGAAATCTCTTAACCACTTGTGATGTGAAGAAACTCTTCCCTGTTTCTCCCCTTGTGTAAGCTACTGTCGCTGCCAAGTGTACCCTTACAGATGCGTAGCTTAGTTTCTCCTGTAGCAAATATGTTAAATATTTTAGCACTGTTGATTCCCTTGTGATCTTACTTGTAAGTTTTTCCCTACGGCACCAAAGCGAGAAACGTTTCCATTTTGCTGTGTAACACTTTCTTGTTGTAGGTCTTCTCGCTTCCCTGAGCACTGCCATAGTGCTCTCTGGTAGTTTGAGGTGAGAGAATTCTAAGTCTTCAGGAGCCACGCTGCCAGGCTTAGGCTCTCTGGTTCCGGGTGTAAGACCTTTCCGTTTTGCAGAGTTAGGAGGTCCTTCCTGTTGGGGAATTTGTGTCTTGTTCCTTGCGACATTTCCATTATCAGTGAGAACCAGGTTTGCCTGGCCCACTGTGGTGCTATGAGGATTAGTGTCATGCGGCTGATTTTGCACTTGCTGAGTACCCTGTGTAGCAGTGGTATCGGGGGAAAAGCGTAAGCAAATGTCCCTGACCAGTCTATCCATAGCACATTCCGTAGGGACTAGGCACACGGGTGTCTGGATGCGAAGAGTTGGCATTTTGCATTCTGGGGTGTTGCAAACAGGTTGATTTGCGGCGTCCCCCATTTCTTGAAGATTTTTAGAATCTCTGATTGATTCATCTCCCATTCGTGGGATGCTGATGTTTGTCTGCTCAGCCTGTCCGCTTCTATATTGTCCTTCCCTGGAAGATGAATTGCCAGTAAGTCTATGTTTCTTGGGACAGCCCATCTCCATAGCTCCTGGGCTAGGGTTGACAGTGTTGATGATTGTGTTCCTCCTTGTTTGTTGATGTAAAACATTGTGGTTGTATTGTCTGTTTGAATCAACACCCTCTTCCCGTAGAGCTCTTTCTGAAAGGCTTTTAAAGCGAGGAACACTGTTTCTAACTCCAGGAAGTTGATGTGCGTTATCGCATCCTGTGTCCATAAACCCCTCACCTTGAGGTTGTTCATGTGGGCCCCCCACCCCAGTTGGGAAGCGTCTGTTGTAATGGTCACTGTAGGAGTTGGTTGTGTGAAAGGTCTCCCCTGTGTTATGTTCTTCCTGTTCCACCATGTTATCTCCTGAAGAACTGTTTGTGTAACAACCACTAGATGCTCCCAACTCCCTGTCGTCTGTGACCATTGTTGTTGAATCCATTCTTGGAATGGTCTCATGTGCAGTCGAATGTTTGGGACTAGATGAATGCATGAAGCCATCATCCCTAGCAGTTTCCCTACTGTCCTCACTGTCAGAGCTTGCCCCTTGCGGTATAGATGTGTCTCCTTCAGTATTGCTACTGTCCTCTTTGTGCTCGGGAACACCTTCCCTACTGTTGTGTCGATTTCTGCCCCTAAGAATATCTTTACCTGCTCTGGTGTTATTGATGATTTCTCCCAGTGTATTGAGAAACTGAGCTGGACCAAAGTCTTTATGACTCTTTGTATGTGTTGTTTGCAAAGGTTGTATGTGTTTGCTCTTACTAACCAGTCGTCTAAGTATGGATAGACGTGGATTCCTTGCCTTCTTAGGTGGGCTGCTACTGCTGCTAGGCACTTTGTGAAGACTCTTGGTGCGGACTTGAGTCCGAACGCTAGCACCGTGAATTGGTAGTGCGTTTTGTTGATTACGAATCTGAGTAGGTTTTTGTGTTTGTTGTTCACGAGAATGTGCAAGTAAGCGTCCTTTAGATCTATAGTTGCCATGTAGTCCCCTACCTGTATCTGTGGTATTACTTCTTGTAAGGATGTCATTTTGAATCTTTGAGTCTTTATGAACTTGTTTAGGAACCTTAAGTCTAGTATAGGTCTTAATGTTGCTTCCACCCTTTGTATGAGGAAGTACGTTGAATACACCCCCTAGTTCCTTTCGTTGTAAGGCACCCTCTCTATGGCCCTCTTGTGTAGAAGTTCTTGTGCTTCTTCGAGCAAATGAGACAGTTCTCTTTTTGAATGAACCTTGTTCTTTGGTCTTCTGCCTGGCGGTTGTTTTGCCAGTTCTATGCAGTATCCGTATTGTATTATGTTTAGTATCCATTTGTCGGATGTAATCTTGTTCCACTCTTGGAAGAAGTTTGCTATTCTGTCTCCCACTGGTGTTGCATGTTGGAGGTGTTTTTTGTTGTTTGTGACCTGATGTCTTTGTACGTGTATTTGTGGTTGCGCCCTATGAGATCTTGTTAGAGTGTGCGCCAAGGTTGTAGTGCAGTCACTTGGAGGTGGGTTGCTGCCCCCCTCTTTGCTGTTGGCCTCTTCCTCGAGTGCGCCCTCGAAAGGATTGCCTCCCCTGTTGGTATTGCCAACCTTGTTGTTGTTGGCCCTGCTGTTGACCCTGGTTCCCTCCTTGGTAACCCTGCTGAAAGGTCTGGTGTGAGGCTACTGGCTGGTGGTTTCCCCTGCCTGCTGGTCTCCGTGAGGGTGTCCCCCTACTCATACCTCTGAATTGTAGCGTCCCCATGGACCTTGCAGTTTCATTTTCCTTCTTCAGCTGTGTTAGCTTGTCATCCACAGCAGTTCCGAACAGTTGTTCCCCATTGAACGGTGTGTTCAAGATATTACTCTGCACTTCTGGTTTGAATCCCGAGATCCTTAGCCAGGCATGTCTTCTCTCCATAACCCCGATCATCATTTGCCTGCTTGATGTCTCTGCAGCATCTAGGGCTGATTTCAAACATGTATTGGCCATGTTCTTCCCCTCTTCCACCAAGTGAGCTGGCCTTCTCTGGAACTGGTCTGGCAGATGTTTCAGCAGTTCGCTTACTTCCTCCCAGTGTTGGTATTGATGCCTATTGATTAGTGCATTAGAATTTGCTATGCGCCACTGAATGGCGGCACTTCGTTCCATTTTCCTTCCTGTGAGATCCATTCTTTTGCTCTACTTGTCTGGTGGTGGGCCCACGTTAGTGGGTACATTCGCCCTTTTTCTGGCTGTGGAAGCTATTATAGAGTCAGCAGGCACTGAACCTCTGATATACATTGGGTCCTTGGAGGAGTGTTTGTATTTTTTCTCTCCCCTTGGTGTTACTGCCTTGCATGTGGCAGGCTCCTTAAAGGCTTCCTTTTCCTGGTCCAGCACACTTGGGAGCATGGGTAGGAATTGGCTTCTGGTCTGTGTGGGCAGCAAGGTCTCTAGGAGGAAGCAGGACTGTGGCTTTTCCTCCTCTAGCTGCACTCGATAGGTGTCTGCAGCCCTTTTTATCACCTGATTGAACATCCCGATGTCGTCGGGGGGTGAGGGCCTCGAAGGGTAGGAGTCTATCCCTTCCTCTGGCGAGTCGGCGTCGAGATCTTGCCACTGCATGTCTTGTGTCTCCGAGGTTGCCGAACCGTGATAGGTTTGGTCCTCTTCTTCCCCCTCGGCTTTGAAGTCGTATTCTTCTTCCTCCTCTTCGTCTGCCGGCTCCGGGATCGTAGGAATCTGTAGCTCCTCGAGGTCTCCTTCGGGTAGTGTCGAGGTCTTCGTCGGGATCTTGAATTGCTTCATTGTCTCGTCGAAATCTTTCTTGTGTTGCAAGATGCTTGCCATTTCGGTCTCGAGCCTCTTCCTTTTCTTCTCGAGCTCCGACGCTTGTTCTTCGGCGTCGAGATTTTCGGGCTTTCCCTAGACGCTTGTCGACAATGACGTCGAAACTTGCTTTTCCCTCTCTTTCTTTGACGTCGAGGAGTCCTTTTCTTGACTACTATTCGACGACTTAGTCTTATCGAGGGTTTTCGCCGTCTGGGAGTCCTTGTCAAAGGAACCAACGGACTGTTTGTCATTAGACGAGCACGCGGTCGCCGAATGTTTCGACGCCGGGGCTGTTTGAGGACTTTCGGGGCTCGGTCGACTGTTTACGGGTAGCTGTCTCTCTTACCTCCTTCGAAGTTTTCTTTTCGGCGTCGACGACTTGGACGTGCGCGTCCTCCTCGCCCTCGGGCCCTTCGGCGACGTCCTCTTCCTCACTGGAGAGGCCCAGGTCTCGAAGCGATGGTGGTGGCCCTTGACCCTGCATATTGTAATTCACTCTCCTTTGCCTCTCCCTCACCCTCAAGGTCTCTGGGGTGAACGCCGAGCACGCGTTGCAATCTTCGGAGCGGTGGTCGAGCGGCAGGCAAAGGTTACAGACCGGGTGCTGGTCCTTCTGTGCGTACTTGTGGTGGCAATTGTCGCAGAACTTGAATGGCGTCTTGTCCATTACAGCGCCCAGGGAGCCCCCTGTGTGCGCATTCTCCGTCGGACGTCGAAGTTTCGATGGTTTTTCCCCTTCTCTGCGTCCGGGTTCACCGCCTCGAAGGCTGGTGTGTCGATGAGTTGTTTTCCTGTCCTTGTAGCTGATTCTCGTGGATTCTTCTCTCCAAAGTTCTGGAGCTCCTTCCGTCTCGATCCAGACCCAACGGCGGAAAAATAGAATCTGAAGATGGCGACCAAAGGTGGGAGCTTCGGGAGGAAGCACGTCGACGTCACAGAAGGACACCAAATGGTGGTATGTCGACGCCCACCAGGCCACGGAAAAAAAAGAAGAAATACTACAATTCCGGACCCAACCACTAGATGGGGGAATAATTCACAGCATAGTGAATCCAGAAAAGGTTCACGCTGCAAAATTTGGGGTTACTCCTAAGGACCACTTTGTTTTGGTGTATTTGCAAAAATGGTTCCTGTATGGTTAGTGCCTGAAGCGCACTCACTCTCCTTAGAGAAGTGATGGCTATAAGGAAGGCTACTTTCCATGTGAGAAATTGTATTTCGCATTTATGCAACGGCTCGAATGGTGGACCCATGAGTCTTGTAAGGACTATGTTAAGGTTCCACACTGGAGAAGGTGGAAGTCTGGGAGGAATGAGTCTTTTGAGTCCTTCCATAAAAGCCTTAATAGCGGGCACGCTAAAAAGAGATAAGTGCTATTTTGCAGATATGCTGCTATTGCAGCGGGATGTAAGCGTATAGATGTGTACGCTAAGTTAGAATATTGCAAGTGTAATAAATAACAAATGATGTTTTGTATTGAAGCATCTAGTGGATTGATCTGATTGTTGTTACAATACACAACAAATCTCTTCCACTTTGCTGCGTAGCATGCTCTTGTGGTAGGGCGTCTAGCCTCTCTGATAACATTCATACAGTCTGGCGAAAGATTAAGGTAGCCAAACTCTAGGACTTCAGGTGTCAAATCGCAAGGTTGAGCTGATTGGGATCTGGATGTCTTATCTCTCCATGGTTCTGAGTAAGGAACTTGGGGGAGAGGTGTAGTTTTTTGTGGGGAACTACTGATAGTTCCAGTAGAGTTGTGAACCAGTGTTGTCGGGCCCATGTGGGAGCAACTAGGATAAGCGTCAGGGAGTGTTGTTTGAGTTTCCGAACCAGTAATGGAATGAGTGGGAGAGGTGGAAAAGCGTAAGCAAATATCCCCGACCAATTCATCCATAGTGCATTGCCTTTGGACAATGGGTGTGGGTGCCTGTACACGAAGTTTGGGCATTTTGCGTTTAGGTGGGTGGTGAACAGATCTATCTCTGGGAAGCCCCACATTTGGAAGAATGGGAGGAGAACTTGAGGGTGAAGTTCCCATTCGTGTATCTGCTGTGGTTGATGACTGAGCAGATCCGCAACTTGGTTGTGTACTCCTGGAAGATGTTCTGCAAGGAGATATATCTTTTGAGGTATGGCCCATCTCCAGATGCTATGTGCCAACTGTGACAGCTGTAGAGAGTGCTTCCCCCCTGTTTTTGTACGTAGTACATGGCTGTCATGTTGTCTGTGCGAACCAGGACAGCTTTGCCTACTAGATGAAGTTGAAAAGCTTTTAATGCTAGAAAAATTGCTAGCATTTCTAGATGGTTTATGTGGAGTTGTTTTTGTCGCAGAGTCCACATGCCCTGGATTGTATGTTTTCCCATATGTGCTCCCCAACCTGTGAGGGATGCGTCTGCTGTTATAACTATCTGTGGAACGGGATCGAGAAATGGACGCCCCTTGGAAAGGTTTTGTATGTTCCACCACTGCAGAGAGCGATGAGTATGGCCATCTATCAACACCAGATCTGATAACTGACCTTGAGCCTGGTTCCACTGGTGTGCTAAGCATTCCTGTAGGGGACGCATTTGAAGTCTTGCATATGGGATGATTAAAATGCAAGAAGCCATCATTCCGATTAATTGCATGAACACTCTGGCTGGCAGTGAGTGTTGAGACTGAAACTGTGAAATTAGAACTTGCATGTTGCGAATCCTGACTGGGTTGGGGGTACGCTAAGGCTTTGCGAGTGTCTATTGTGGCTCCTAGATACACTGCGTGTTGGATGGTTGGAGGTGAGACTTGGTGAGGTTTACGGTGAAACCCAAGTCGTGAAGCAGTTGGACTGTCTTTAGAGCGTGATGTATGCAGCTTTGTTGTGATCTGGCTTTTATCAGCCAGTCGTCTAGGTAAGGAAAGACATGAAGTGCAGTCTTCTTAGATGAGCTGCGACTACTGCGAGGCACTTGGTGAAAACCCTGGGTGCTGTAGTTACTCCGAATGGGAGGACTTTGAATTGGTAATGTTGTCCGTCCACCACAAACCTGAGATATTTTCTGTGAGCAGGGTGAATGGGAATATGGAAGTAGGCGTCCTTTAAATCTAGAGTGGATAGAAAGTCGCCTTGCTGAAGTAGTGGGAGCACCTGTTGGTGTGACCATGTGGAAGTGGTCCGATTGTATGCAGAGGTTTAACTGTCTGAGGTCTAATATAGGCCTGAGAGAGCCGTCCTTTTTGGGAATTAAGAAATACAGGGAGTATACCCCGGTTCCTTGATGTATTAACGGAACAGGTTCTATAGCGTGTTTTTGTAACAGAGATAGAACCTCCTGTATTAAGAGAGTGAGATGATCCGGTGACATTGCATGTGCTCTTGGAGGAATATTTGGTGGAGTGTTTGTAAGCTCCAGGCAGTAACCATGTTGGATAATTTGTAGTACCCATTTGTCTGAGGAGATTGAATTCCAGACAGGTAAGAATTGGGAGAGACGTCCCCCGACAGGAGTGGGATGATCGGGGGTAGTGGAGGGAAGTCATTGTTTGTTTGCGGGGGAAGAGCGTGTGGAATTACCTCTTCATCTGCCTCTATTATTGTTTCCTCTATAACCTCCTCTAGAATATCCTCTGGGCGAGGGGGATTGATTGTTTCCCTTGTAAGAGGAGGCAGCATGGTCAGTGGACATAGTTTTTGAGCAACCCTTGTAGAAAGAGCGGCGAAAGGAACCTCTACTGTCTGGTAACTGTAAAGCCCCCATGGTCTTTGCGACCTCAGTGTCTTTCTTCATCTTTTCCAGCATGGTATCAACAGCTGGGCCGAAAAGATGCTCTTTATCAAATGACTGGTTAAGGATGGAGGTTTGCACCTCTGGCTTAAATCCAGAGATCCTGAGCCAAGCGTGCCTGCGTAATAATACACTTGTGTTGATTGCACAAGATGCTGTGTCTGCTGCGCCCAGTGCACATTTAAAGGAGGTGTTAGTAATAAGCTTACCTTCCTGTATAGGGTCGTTAGCTGTAGACTTGTATTGGTCAGGCAAGTGTTGTATTCGTTTTTCCAGCTCATCGTAGTGAGCCCTGTCGTAACAGGCTAGCAGCGCCTGGGCATTAGCAATGCGCCAGTTGCTTGCTGCATGCGAAGCTATTCTTTTGCCTGAGGCATCGATAAGCTTGGACTCCTTGTCAGAAGGAGGGGTGTCACCTGTGGCTTGGGAGTTAGCTCTCTTGCATACGTTGGATACTACAAGAGAGTCTAGGGGTAGCTGTCCCTTAATATAAATAGGATCGGTAGGAGCTGCTTTGTATTTTTTATCTACTCTAGGAGTGATAATCCTAGCCCTTACGGGATCCTTAAAGACCTCGTCTGTATGTTTTAACATACCTTTGAGCATTGGTAAGGTATGAGTTGTTCTTTGGGAGGAAAAAAGTGTCTCAAAAAGAAAATCCTCTTCTAAAGGTTCTTTGTGACGTTCTACCCCATGGTAATGAGCGGCCCTGTTAAGGAGCTCAAGATAACCGATGTTGTCATCAGGTGGGGAAGGTCTAGAGGGATACAAATCAGGGTCATTGTCTGTATTTGGGTCAGTGTGGTAATCATCCCAAGCGTCAGTGTCCTCATCCTGATCCCCATCCCCTTCACCCTGTGGGTTAGGTGTAATAGGCCTAATTGGTGAATTGATAGGTGTAATGAGCAAGTTAGGATTAGGAGGAGGAGAAGGAGGTGGAGGTGGAATGTAAGGAGGAGAAGGGTTAGTGCCCATATTCTTCTTTTTAGGAGGGGCATGGTGGTCCTCTGGCAAGTCAGCTTTCCGTTTCTTTGGAATGTTTGCTTGAATATGTCCTGTTTTAGGATTTATAACCAATTTTTTCTGTTTTGGATCAAAAATTGGTTCATTAGACGGAAGCTCTTTGGGGAAAGTATCTTTATCTTTCCGTGGAGACCTCGGCGCCGAAGGTTTCGTTCCGACCCCTTGGGCGTTGTTAATTTGGGCTCAGTGTGTTTGTGCTTGTCTGAGGATTTCAGCTCCGAGTCTTTGGTCTTGGAGGATTTGGGCTCCAAGTCTTTGGCTTTGGATGGTTTCGGCTCCGAGTCTTTGGACTTGGGATGTCTCGGCTCCGAGTCTTTGGGCTTGGAGGATTTCGGCTCCGAGCCTTTCGGAGTAGCAGGTGGAACCTTCGGTCCCGAAGGTATCTTGCTCTTATGTTTCGGTGTCGGTTCGGCATCGGAGCGGGGCTGGCTCGAGCCCGAAGGCTTTACTTTTTGTTTCGGTGCCGAGCCGGAGCGCGGGGCATCGGAAACGTGTTGTCGGTGCCGACCTGAACCCGAGGGCGAAGGAGGAACCGGAGCCTTTGTGTTTTGTGGAATGGGCCCAGGAAGAGTTGTACTCACGGTACGCTGTCCCGCAGTAAGGTCTTCTTCTTCCTCCATGTCAGAGTCGGCTTCGGACACGGAGACCTGCTCTTCTTCCTCTGGCTCCGAAGCTGCAGGTTGGATGCCGGAATCTTCTCCGAAGATGTCCGGAATGGAGTCGCTCTGTTGCTGCATTTTGTGGCGCCGAGCCCAACAATCACGAAGTGTTTTTTCGAGCGGAAGGATAGACATGCGTCGCAGCTTTTTTCGTCGTGTTCTGGGGACAAGCAGAGGTTACAAACTTCATGCAGGTCGGTGCGTGGAAATTTAGCACGACACCCGGGACATAGTTTAAATGGAGTCCGTTCCATCGACTGCTAACGCGGTCGGCACGGATAGGCCCGACGGCCTGCCTCGAGGTTTCCAATGGAAAGTTTTCCGAAGTAAGACGATGCGCGTCGAATGATGGGTTGCGATCGATAACAATACCGTCGAGGGTAGTGGATTGCGCGTCGAAGGGGTCCGAAAACGGTGCCGAACCGGAGCGCAGCAATACACATCCGAACCCGATGGCGGAAAAAAACAATCTAAGGATGGAGTCGATGCCCATGCGCACTATCACCAAAAGGAGGAGTCACCTACCTCGTGACTACAAGACTTCTTCGAACAAAAACAAAGTGCAAACATCCGGACCCAACACCAGATGGCGATCTATGCTAAAGCATATGATCTACAGCTCATATGCCTCGAACACAGTTAATTACAGCCTCTCATGTTAGTGGGTATACAATACACTGGGACAATGGTGAAAGGATTATTCATAAATGTACCTCTCACTGACAAAAGGGTTGATAGAAATGGAAGCTTCTACCACTATGGACATCACAGATCTAGGAAGATAACATCATTATGAATACAGCACTATGTTTAAAAGAGTGAGAAGAACAACAATCAAGCATACTTCCACTTCCTCTAGGGTGGCTTAAATGAAAGCAAGAAACAATAAAATGGTCTCACCAGTTCCTGAGTCTCCGTGCGAAAGAGGGAGCTTACACCTATGATGAAGGGCGTTGGCGTGCTGAGGACCTCAAGGAGCTGTGCAGGCAGAATGGGCACGTATGTGAAGCTGAGGTAAGAAAAGAAGCTCTATTACTCGTTTCCATAACACAAAATGATTGGAACAACTGTCCTCATGCACAATTGTTTTTACCCTGTGGTTGTAGGATCACTGGCACAACCTTTCCCAGGCACATTTTTATTTTTCACCCAGTGTTTGTAGGGGGATAAGAAATCTCTGAAATACTCTTTCACAACTGTTTCACATCCAGAACACTGCCTTAAACCTGGGTCTCTACAGTGTTCTAGCTATATTGTTGCTTTGTACACCACAGACACTTGTTTCACTAATACTTCAGCGCAGGAAAGGTGTACTGTTAGCTCTAACTATGTCTGAACTATGGAGTAAGGAGTCATATGGAACAGGTGTCCTAGTGAGAGACATATGGATGTACAACTAATTACCAGGTCCCATCCTGAAACCCCAATGCAACAAACTGGGATTCACAAGCAACACATTTTAAATATCTGGAAAGGTCAAATCGTATAATCGTATATTTTCCTCATAGAATGGAGGACACTTGGTTCTCACTTTCTCTCCTTTGCAGGCTAAATTATACACTAAAAAACAGAACTTAACTCACCTTACTTAATATCTGAGAAGGGCGACAGCCTTCTAAGGATCCAAGAGTTTAGCCTTCATTGGACTTCTAGCCAACTTTGTTACCCATGAAGGGCACTATTTTCAAATATCACCCAGCTGTCATTTCTGAATGTTTCTCACTCAATACGGCTTTATTTGCCTAGTAGCTTGCCTAAATACTAATAAGCATTAGTGAGCAAGGAACAGAAATAAGGAACCATGCCCTACAATTTGCTGGGCTCCAACTAACCCGGGTACATCAACATCTATTACAGCGTTCTATGTTAAATGGGAGAAGACACACTGCACTACAAAAACTCTTAAATTAATCAATAATTTTAAGATACATTAAAATACCTACATTTCTATTCATCTTAAAATCTAAAACATTTTGTTGTTCTCTCCCCCCCCCCCATTGTACTCTACAGTTTATATTATTTACTGCCACATTACTTCTTAGACAATGTGCCATTTATAGGCAGGCATATTGTGTCGCCAAATGGCTACTTCTTAACACAGATATAGGTGATAAAAGGTTAAGGCAGACATGTGGATGGTACAACACACACAATGTTTCTGATTCTCATTTTTGAAGCTCCACCTGTATGTTTACAACCTGTAGTACTAATAAAGCACTGGGTGATTACAAACATTGAACTGCAGTGCCTTACGCACACAGGAGTAAAAACAAGCCTTGGACAAGTGTGAAGTATCTGAAAATCAAAACCCACTTTACAAACAAATACATCTGCACCCCCAAACCCTGAGATACTAACCTGTACTCTAGAGGGAACATGAGCGCCATCAGACCTCGGCAAGCATCAGTCAGCCGCTGGTAACTCTTGGAAAGAAACAGGATCTTGTGTTCGGTGAGAGCAGCGCAAAACAGGGACAGGACATTATGAATTCCTGAAAAAAGAAAAAGAAATTGATAAGGTAGGCAATGTGAAAGGATTGCAAAATAGATCATCCAACAGAAACATGGTAGAAAGCAAACCCATCTAAAGGATTAGTTGAATGAAGAGCGTGGCAAAGATCAAAGGCATGGTTAGAGGTATAAGGAATAGGAGGAAAGGTTTGGGGGTACGGGAAGAGACGAGCACTAAAGGCTAGCTACATGATTATCTGTGCACAGCCTGTTAAAAGATGGCTTTCCTTTCATGCTATGGATATGTGCAGATATCCTGTATTCTGTAACAACATTCTTTAACAATTCTTCCTCATTCACTTTATTTGCCTGAAGATCAACTCTATTAAAATATTATTTGGGTTCTGGAATTGTAACCCGTGAATTCCAATCTCAACACATGATCCATCCTCGTGGATGTAATCTTTGAAAAACGTAACCTTACGTATACCCTCTACAATGCTACTGATAAATGACTCGTAGTTGCAATTGCTATTCAACCAAATCTGTACATAATAAGGTAATACTGCCTTCCCTGGTACAGTCACTGTACAAAGTTTTGGCTTTCATGTTTGGAAACAGGACATAAGTAACCCGGAAGAACTTATCCCGCTCATAGAAAATTAGCTGTTAAACTGTAACAATTGAAAAAGCTCCCCCTTTTTTGGGAGATAAAAATAGTATCAGAAACAGCCAGCCCTGTATCAGGATATGCACTTACAAAGTGATAACTCTCTCTTTCGGAAAGACCAGTTTATTATGTGCATGTTTTCTTCCACAAGAGTTAATGAAATCAGAAATCATGTGTCATCACACAATGGGCTTTTAGGCTTAAGGTTTGTCCTGAGCAACCTACGAAGCAGACACCGATCTGGCACTGTGCATGGTTGAGGGAGCTCCACAAACTTAGGGGATTTGGGGGCTGGGATGACATTGGCATCTCCACCATAGGTGACATAGTGGCTAAGGGCGAACTTAAAAGCTTCAGGTCCCTGGCGGGAGAGTTTGGACTGCGACCCACCCACATATTTAAATATGCGCAGTTGCGGCATGCCTGGGCGGCTGAAAGTTCGCTCTCCTCCCCGCTGACGGAATATGCACCACTGGAAGGGCGCCTATTGCAGGAACAGATACCCCATAAGGCGGTTTCTCTCACATACCGGACCCTGAATAATAATATGCCGGATGGGCTGAGGAAGCTGAGGGAGACATGGGAGCAGAACCTGGGAGAGCTGGAGACGGTAGATTGGGAGGTGGCCCTGATGCACCATAGAGAAGTGGCCATTAAATCACGCCTTAGACTAATTCAATATAAGATATTACACAGAATATATTTCGACAGGACTCGCCTACACCGTATGGGCCGCGCCTGCGAACCGCATTGTCTGAGATGTCGATACCCGCAAGGGGACTTCTATCATACTATCTGGGAGTGCCCAGCCATCCAGGCCTACTGGACGCAAGTGTTGGGAGAGTTAAGCAAGGTCCTGAGTGAAACGCTACCCCTAGATCCCAAATTTATTCTCTTGGGCATACCCGGAGATATTGACCTGGGGCGCCCACAGCTTATTTTCGCTCTGCTGGCACTAGTAGTGGCAAAGAGAGATGTGGCTCGCGCATGGGGGGGCGACACTGCCTCCCCAGCTTGGAGAATGGAGGAGAGGGATGGACATGTATATGGCGGCGGAAAGGGTTACTTATAAAGCGAGAGGGTGCCCCCGGAAGTTCCGTAGGGTTTGGGGGCAATGGAGGAAATATTATGGAATGGATGTAGGGTTGGGAGCCGACTAGATGGCTGCTGCTTAGAGGGCATATTGTATCCCTGTCTGGGGGAACCCCTATGCTTGCTTCCCGGCCTATGGGGAGGAGAGGGGTGGCGGGGAAGGCCTGGTTTGCACTATTATATTGCCGGGGAAATGCTGATTTTCATGGACCGGGGGGAAGGGGAGGGAATGATAAGCCTTATGATGCTGAAGGTATTTCAATTGTCTATGCTCGACTGGAATTAACTGTGACATGCTTGTGGAGCTGTGTTGGTTTAAAATACAATAAAAATATATTTTTTTAAATAAAAAAAAAATAAAAAAATAAAAAAAAAATAAAAAAAAAAATAAAAAAGGTTTGTCCTGAGCAAACATCTGGGGTTTCTGCCTAAATTTGTTTCTGAATAGCTTGTCAATGAATCAATTCATCTTACTAGTTACTTAATGGATGATCTGTATATATAAACTGAGGAGGCCAAGAGGTAGTTCACACATCACAATGACAGGATTAATAAGGGATTAAGTAACTTTTGTTGGCGTAACAGTTCTGGTCATACAGGGACATACAGAATGTAACTTTTATTGTGCCCTACTATCAAAAGGCCAACTTTCGTCTTCTGGTTGTGCTGCAACACATTCTACAGAATAAAGCACATGCTGGAACTCTCTTAAGAAATCTACCCATGCAGAAATTTGCAGTGCCGCTAAACGGAAGTCACTTCATACCTTTCACAAACATTAATGCTCAAACATAATGGGCCAGTTTTCAATCTATAGCAGCGCAAGTACATTTTCAAAACCTCTTGAGGTATGACCTGTGCAGTAGGGTAAAAGAGCAAACACACTAATGTAGGATTTAAAAGTGTCTTCTGTTGAAACATCATGGCAAGTGAAGAGGGTTCTGGACTATGTCACACGTCACTCAGAGGTCTTCAGGTCCTGAGGATGGCAATTGCTATTCGCGGTGCTTGTCAGGTACTGTCTACGCCCCTTAACAGAACAAGCAATATATCAGTCTTGTGGGACAAACAAAAATCTGGTCAAAATTACAACAGTGCTGTTTTGTATAGAAGCTCAAGAGAACCCGAAAACCTCTTGGATGGATACCAAAGCAAACAGAGTTTTTATTATCACCAACAGCATAAGAAAAAGGAGTGTTTGATATTACCAAACAGCTATCCTTTCACAGATAAGGTGATTCCTGGATCATATCAATCATGTGCCTCGAATTCTGGGAGGTTTAGACCCATCCTCTATTTATTGCTCAAGATTCCCACTACTTGCCTGGGGCCATTGCCATTTCCCAGGGCTGTAACTATGAGGACTCCATGACTCAAATGTGGTGGTAATTGAATTGTAGGCTCCGAATTGAGTGCATTCTACCATATCTTCTTTACTCTCCCCTGATGCCATCTCCTCTGCTATCCACCCTCCTCTATTTTCTGCTCTACCATCTGTGCTCTCTTCTCTGTTCTCTCTCTACTACTCTCTGCTCCAGTTTCTGTTTTTCTGACTCCGCTTTCCTCCTGTCTCTGCTCTAAAGCTTTTGCTCTCTTCTCCTCCAGTCTTTCACCTGCACTCTTCTCTTCTCTCTGCTCCGCACTCACAATGCTACTCCTCACCAGCCTCTGCCGCAATCTTTCAACAGCTTGATGTTATGTTATGTGTATTTGTAATACGCACTATCACCCGAAAGAGTATCCTAGTGCTGAGCAGGTGTGTGTACACCCAGCCCTGCCTATAGTAGGTTGGTTGATTGAAAAGCCAGGTCTTCGGCTTCTTGTGGAATTCGAGACTAGAGGAGGAGGCTCTAATATAGAGTGGGAGGTCGTTCCACGCTTTGAGCTATGTAAAAGAATGTTTGTCCTCCTAATGTGGTTTTATGTACGCGCTGGATATTTGCGAATACGAGTCCTGATGAGTGGAGGTGTCTGGATGGTTAGCAAAAGGAGATGCACTGTTCAAGTAGGTGGTCCTGAGTTGTGTAGTGCCTTGCATGTGTGCTTGAGGAGACTAAACTGAGCATGTTTGTGTACAGGGAGCCAGTGTAGTTTCCTGAGGTGTGATGTGAGTTGTGTGTGGGAGGTTGAGGATGAGTCTGGCTGCGGAGTTCTGGATGGTTTGTAGCCTTCTAGAAATTGCTTAATAATCCTGGCATAGAGGATGTTCCCATAGTCCAACTTGTGGCTAGGGCGTGACTGTTTTTTCTAGTGTTGCTTGGGAATCCCTTGAAGATCTTCCTCAGCATCTTCAGGGTGTGAAAGCTGGATGCAGGGGTGGCGTTGACTTGTGTAGTCATGCCCAGTTTGCTGTTGAAGATTATTCTGAGGTTCCTGGCATGGGTTCTGTGGGTCAAAGTTCATCTGGCCACCAGTTGGACTTCCGTGGTGAGTTGTTCTTGCTGAAGATCACCACTTCTGTCTTGTCTGTGTTGAGCTTGAAACACCTGGCTTTCATTTAGTTAGCGACTTCGGTCATGCATGTTTTGAACTTGTGTTGGGGGTTGAGGGAGAGTATGAGATGCAGGTTGCCTGGGTAGGAGAGGATGTTGATGAGGGTGCAGATGACCTGGCCTGAGGATTCATATATGCGTTGAAGAGGATGGGGCTGTGCAATGAACCAGAGGTACTCCACTGATGAGTTTGCGGGCTTCGGGAATTAAGGTGTCAGGCTACCAGCTTCTGTTCTATCCGTTAAGAAGGAGCAGATCCAGCGCAGAAAGGGTCCTCGGGTGTCAATATCATGCAGGTGCCGGATGAGGATGTGGTGTGAGATTGTTGCAATTGCTACAGAGAAGTCCAGGAGAATGATGGCTGTGGTATCTCCTTTGTCAGGGATCATGCGGATGTCGTCTGTAGCGGAGATGAGAGCTGTTTCTGTACTGTGGCTGGGCCTGAATAATGACTGAATGGAATCCTGGGTATAGTACGAGGGAGATAGGCCTGTAGTTGGAAAGTTTGGTTGTGTCAGCCGATGACCCCTTGAGCGGGCGCAAGACAGTGGAATGTTTCCAAGTGACTGGGAATGTGGCTGAGTCGATGGAGGCATTGAGGATGGGTATTAGCGCTTCGCTGATTGATAGGATTCCTTTAGTGAATGTGTGTGTGTGTGTGTGTGTGGCGGGGGGTGTCAGATGGAGCCGCCAAGTGGATGGTCTTCATGGTAGCAACAATTTTGATGGTGGTGCCAGCAGGCCTTGAGGTCAGGATTCGTTCATCAGCCGTGATGAAAAGTTGAGTTGCGAAGGTAACATGATCCAGTTGAGGGTCGAAGTTGCTGAATGTGGAGGCGATTTTGTTACAGAAGAATTCCAAGAGTCTGCTGCAAAGTTCTTTTAAGGGGTGATGCTGGTGGAGGCGGCAGAAGGCACGGTCAAATCATTGTTGATGGCGAAGATTTCCTTGCTGCTGTTAGTGCTGGCATCAATGCGATCTGCAAGAGCTGTGCACTTATTGTTCCATATCTGCTGGTGGTAGTGTCTAAGGGCTGATTTGAAGATGTCTTTATCTGCAGTGTCTTGACTTATTCTCGATTTGCACTCTAGTTGCTTGCAGTGGCGTTTCGTCAGCCTGAGTTCCTCTCTGTACCAGCTGGCCTATGGTCAGGCTTTTGCCTTTGGGTTTCACTTGAGGGGAGCCAAGGTGTTGGCGTATGCAGTGATACTGTTGAGGTTTTTGATGGTTTTCTGTAAGTCGCTGGTGTGCTCAGGCCGGTGCCCATAGAGGGTGGAAACAGACTCCTCATCTGAAATTGTTTTCCAGCTGCGGAGTGTGGTTCCAGTGATGGTAGGTCTGTGATGGTGCAGGATGATATGCTGAAACCGACAAAAGCATGTCTAAGTCATAGTTGCTGGCTTCGTAAGGATGAGGAAGGTGCACCAGAAACAAAGTCAATGAGTTCCAAATGTATCCAAATAATTGTTATCCTTTATTGTAGTAGTTGTTAAAATTGGACATCAGCCAACACGTTTCGTTCCAAATGGAACTTCGTCAGGGCACTAATAATAGAAGTATTCGGTATGTCAGTAATTTGATCATCCAAACTGTTAGACTTGGCATCTTTTGGCGTGTTTCCCTGACTTTTTGCTTTCTGACCTCCCGGTTTTGACTCTGTTTTTGCTGGTGTAATGATTCTGCGCACTTTCCTCACTGCTGTCCAGTGGGAAAGTGCAAGTGCTCCTGTATAAAATGTGTTATGGATTGGTGTTTCCATGATTGGCCTATTTGGTTTATCTGTCAGTCCCTTGTAAAGTGCACTGCGAGTGCCAGGGCCTATAGACCAAATGCTGTTGGTGGGCTGCAGCACTGGATTGTGCCACCCACGCAAACAGCCCGTAAAGTGTAACTCGGGCCTGCCAACGCAGAGCCTGTGCGCAGCCTGGGGCTGCCATGTCGACTTGGCAAGTGCACACACTTGCAAGTCCCTAAACCTTCCCTTTGCTACATGTTAGTCACCCCTAAGGTAGGCCCAAGGTACCCCTGTGGGCAGGGTGCGTTGTATGCGAAAGGTAGGACATGCCCGGGTGTGTGCGGCATGTCCTGATAGTGAATTACAGCCTAGTTCGTTTTTCACTATTGCAAGGCTACCTGTTCCCCGTAGGCCAGAACGTGCAGTTTTGATTATTACAGCTTATAATCCTAACTGACCCCGGGAACATGGTAGAAATTCGAGTTTAGTATGCCTGGACTCAGAATGATAAAATGCAGCTTTTAGTGAAGTTGGTTTTAACATTCTGTGTTTGAAAATACCACTTTTAGAAAGTGGGTATTTTCTTGTCTAACCATCCAAGCCTGCCTCTGCGAGGTTGTGTATTCCTTGTCTGGAGTGTGAGTGACAGGGGCTGGGGGATGCCAGGAGACAGGGTGAGTCAGCACAGGGCTGAATAGCAAGATCTACATGTAGATGGGTGGGAGGGGTCGCACCTGGGCCCTGAATAGGACAGTGCCTTCCCTCCACAATGCTGGCTCCACCTCCTGTGGTGCGTCTGATGTCCCTGGCCTACTCACTGAAAGAAGGGACGGAGACTTGTCAACAAAGTGCTCCAGAACTGGTTTGGACTAGGCAAAGGCCTCTCTGCCTTCAGAGAACAAAGGAATTTGGGATATAAATATTGGGGCCCTGACCCCATGAATTTAGATCTCGCTGGAATCAAGGAACCTGCCAAGACGAAGAGCTGGAAGAGCTGCCAGGAGGAGTACTGCCCCTTTGCTGTGTTGTTGCTTTGTTGGGTTGGCCTGCAGCTGCTGCTTCTGCCTTGGGCAGTGAAAGGACTGGACTGAACTTTCTACAAACTTGTGCTGAGTATCTCCAAGGGCCTGGAACCGAGCTGGCCTCCTGTTAAGAAGTCTCAGGGACTACAAAGACTTCACAAGCCTCTGGGTACCGCTTCTGGAACGCTGTTTCAGTTGCCACAGAGGAAGGGAACTGCAACCGACTCCGTCAACCGAATCCATCCCTGGCCGGTGACCTGTTTGCACCGCAGACCGCATCGCCCCGCTTCGCATCGCAACCCTGGTCTCACCGTGGGCGACGTCCGACGCCGCCAACATCGAGCCGCTGCTTGCACCGTGACCTGTGGGCATCGCATCGCTTCACTGAACCAACCGGACCCGACCGACGCGGTCGCTGCAACTGGCTCAAGAGTCGAGACCGCACCGCATTTGGGGCACCGCTCGCACGTCTGCGACGCACCGCTCCGACTCGCACCGCTGTCCGACGCCAGCTCCCGCACTCCGGCTAGGTCGCCTGCATCGCAACCTGTCAGCACCGCATCGAGCATCGTCTCACCCTGCATCGCACGCCTTGGACTCACCGACCCCGTCTGCACGACGCTCATCGAGCCGCTGCCTGCACCGCATCGAGGGACACCGCACCTTGCATCGCTCCGTCTTGCACCGCAACCAACGCCGACCGGCCTCGTACACTCCGTACCAGCCACAACGAGAAAGGTACTGTAACCGAGTCTGTTCATGACTCTGCTGGCCCGTATCGACGCGGTCGGCTGGAACTGTTAGACTCTGTGGTTTTCAGCATCGCGGTAGGCTCGGACGGAGCTACCGACTCGTACTGAACTTTGCTTTTGTGCTATTCCTGCAAAGAAGAAGTTACCGTATCAAGTATTCATTCGTAAAGTATAGTATTGTGGATTTTTGTCGTAATTGGTCTTGTCTTGAGTATATAAAATATTGGTTATTTTTCTAAACTGGTGTGGTGTCCGTTTGTAGTGCTTACACTGTATTACTGTTGGTTATGTGCAAATGCTTTACACACTGCCTCTGAATTAAGCCTGACTGCTCGTGCCAAGCTACCACGAGGGTGAGCAGGGGTTACTTCACGAGTGTAACACCCTTACCCTGACTAGGAAGAAGGGTCCCTACTTGGACAAAGGTGCAAGCCCTTGCCAACTAGAGATCCCATTTCTAACATTGGTTGTCAGCGGTGAGGATAGGACTTGTGTTTGCACTTGACTTACAGTGATTGGTGTGCACTACTACCATATCGCAGACCATTACGTACTCACATACTGGTTCTTTTTCTTTTGACCTATTTTTGATCTTGCCAGTTTTCAACTCATTACTTTTGTCATGCCTGAATCAATTGCATCATCCGTTGCATCTCTGGAAGTTATCTTTGAGGAGGATAGGTTGGAATCCTACGCCGTAAAGGAGCTACGAGCGATTTGTAAAAACCTGAAAGTCCAAATTAAAGGCCTCACAAGGAAGGAGGAGCCTGGGTAGCAGCCAGACATGCCAATGGGCAGCCTGGTAATCTCAGTGAGGAGGTGGAGGAGCCCATTTCCAGGGTGGATGTGCTTTTGGGTAGGGGGGAACCCGCCAGGTCAGGCAGCAGCAGTCTGTCCCCAGAGGAGCTGGAGGACAGGCGGGAGGGCAAGGCAGTTTGAGCTGCAGAAGCTCAGGCTGGAGAGTGAGCGGGAGGAGAAGAGATTGGCCATAGAGGAGAGGAAGATGCTCTTAGAACATGAGAGAGAACTGAAGGAGCTAGAACTTAGGAGTAAGTCAGGCTCAGATGGTGGCAGCAATTCGTCCAGAAAGGCAGGCAGGATTGTGCACATTCCCAAGAACGTAGGCAAGGAGTTCAAGAAGGGGGATGACATACAAAGGTGGTTTCAGGGTTATGAGGCAGCTATACACATGAATGGGGTCCCTGAGGAGAATTGGGGAGCAGGATTGTGGCCCCTTTTCCCTGAAGAAGCAAGGGATGCTCTGATAGCTTTGGGTAAGGGGTATCACCTCACCTATGCTGACATGAAGGATGCCCTTCTCACGAAGTATGGTCTTACTCCTGAAAAGTACAGGGATCAGTTCAGGTCCAGTAAGAAGTCTGATGTCAACACTTGGTTGGAATGTGTGGATGTGTTCTGCAGGTCTCTGGATGGTTGGGTGAAGGGCAGTAGTGTAACAGATTTTCAGGGGCTCTACAACTTGATTGCATGGGAGCACTTGTCTAGTCTATGTTTTGCAGATCTGCGCCAGCACCTAGTTGATAGTAAGCTAACTGACCCCAGGAAGCTTGCTATGGAAGCGGACCGCTGGGTGAGTACCAGGGTCCACAAGAAAGCGTTTGGGGGAGACTCAGCCAAAGGTGGGCAGGGTCCCCAGCAGAAAGGTGGGGGGACAAGGGTAAAGCACAGGAGTTCTCTAAAGGGCCCCAAACTAGTACCCAGGGTAAAGGTTCCCAGCCCCCCGGTGATAAGAAGAAAGGGGTCTCCACAGGGAAGCTTGTTGAGACCGGCCCCCGCAAGTGTTATGCATGTGACCAGGTAGGTCACTTTAAGGGGGACCCCAAGTGCCCGAAGGGGACACAGCCGCCCACCGGTGGACAGTCCAAAGTGTTGGCTAGTGTAGCGCTTGGGGAGGAGGGGTGCCCACAGGAGGGTGGGGATCCCGCAGAAATGACCCTTGTCTCACTAGGGGACAGTGAGATGGTCCCAGGAAACCAGGTGCCCCCTAACACAAAGAAATATAGCACCTGGGTGACCATTAATGGGAACAGGGTAGAGGCTCTCAGAGACACTGGAGCCAGTGTGACCTCAGTCCGGTGTCACCTGGTGTCTGAGAAGCAAGTAGTCCCAGGAGCATTCCACCAAGTAGTTGCTGTCGACAACTCAGAGCGCCAATGTATGGTGGCGCAGGTTCCCTTTGAATGGGGGGGTCTCCAGGTCCCTTGAGGGTGGTTGTGAGCCCTACCATGCCTGTAGATTGTCTGCTAGGAAACGACCTGGAGCAGTCCTCATGGAAGGAGGTTGAGCTCAGGTCTCACTTGGAGATGCTTGGGTTGCCAGAGTGGGCATGCGTGTCTACTCGGTCAATGGCAGCCAGAAAGGGTGATCAAGAGGACTTGGAGCCTGAAACAGTGGCCCAAGTCCCTGCCAAGAGAAAGGGCAGGGGCGCGGGAAACCGGCCCCCGAAGTTCCCACGGACCGGGAGGAGGCGGACCTCGAGGGGGACGCCCCGGTGCCTACAGGGGAGCAGGTAGCCGAACTGGGAGACATCTCTGAGCTGACCCATTGGCAGCAAGAAGGGGGTCCCACCAGGGAAGAGTTCTGCAGGGAGCAGAACGAGTGCCCTACTCTGGAGGGTCTGCGGCGACAGGCTGCAGACCAGGCAGCTGGTAATCAGTCCGGGTCACATCTGATCTACTGGGAGAGTGGTCTCCTATACAGTGAGCCTAAGGTTGCTGAGCCTGGGTCAGCCCGTGTGCTGGTGGTACCCCAGCGCTTCAGGACCTTCCTACTGGGTCTGGCTCATGACGTGCCTTTGGCAGGACATTTGGGGCAGGACAAGACCTTTGACAGGCTTGTCACCCACTTCTTTTGGCCCCAAATGCGAAGGCAGTCAGATGCACACTGTAGGTCTTGCCAAACTTGCCAGGCAAGTGGTAAGAGTGGGAGGAAGGTCAAAGCTCCTCTCCAACCTTTTCCTGTTGTTGGAACACCCTTTGAAAGGGTAGGGATGAATATTGTGGGGCCACTGGATCCCAAGACAGCCATGGGCAACAGGTACATCCTGGTCTTGGTGGACCATGCCACCCGGTACCCGGAGGCAATCCCTCTCAGGACAACGACGGCGCCAGTGGTGGGCCGGGCGTTAATGGGGATCTTTTCCCGTGTGGGATTCCCCAGAGAGGTGGTTTCCGATAGGGGGACCAATTTCATATCCAAGTATATGACATCCCTGTGGAAGGAGTGTGGTGTAACCTACAAGTTCACCACTCCTTACCACCCACAAGGAAACGGTCTGGTGGAGAGATTCAACCAGACCTTGAAAGGCATGATCAAGGGTCTAACAGAACCCATGAGGCATAAGTGGGACGTCCTCTTGCCATGCCTACTCTTTGCATACAGGGAGGTGCCTCAGAAGTCTCTTGGGTACAGCCCCTTTGAGCTCCTGTATGGCCACCCTGTCAGAGGACCTCTGAGTTTGGTAAAGGAAGGCTGGGAGGCAGCTCCCAGGAAAACTCCCCAGGATGTATTTAGTTACATGCTGGCCTTTAGAAACCAAACTGCCCGCTTCAGGAAACTCGCTCAGGCGAACCTAGAAGCAAGCCAGGAAGAAATGAAGAGATGGTATGACCAGAATGCCACTCTGGTCGAATTTCAACCTGGGCAAAAAGTGTGGGTCATGGCCCCAGTGGCACCTTGTGCCTTGCAGGACAAGTGGACTGGGCCATATGAGGTAAAGGAGCGCAAAAGTGACGTCACCTACCTGGTGGATTTGCAGGCTCCAAGGAACCCTTTGAGGGTCCTTCACGTGAACCGCCTCAAGCCCCACTTCGAGAGGTCCGAAGTGAGTATGCTCTTGGCGACAGATGATGGGTTGGAAGAGGAGAGTGAGCCTCTCCCGGACCTCCTGTCTACCAAGGAGCATGATGGGTCAGTAGAGGGTGTGATCCTCTCCCCTACTCTGACTCAGGAGCAGCAGGGGGACTGTCGCCAGTTGTTGGGACAGTTCGCCCTACTGTTCTCTCTGACCCCCGGTGTTACTCACTGGTGTACCCATGACTTGGACACCGGTGACAGCCCTCCTGTGAAGCACAAGATTTACAGGTTGACTGACCGGGTCAGAGCCAGCATCAAGGAGGAGGTCTCTAAGATGTTGGCGTTAGGGGTGATTGAGCCCTCCCACAGTCCTTGGGCCAGCCCAGTGGTCTTGGTCCCAAAGGCTGCGGCGTCCGGTGCCACTCCAGAACTCCGGTTTTGTGTGGACTACCGTGGGCTCAATGCCGTCACCAGGACTGACGCGCACCCCATCCCCAGAGCTGATGAGCTCATTGATCGGTTGGGAGCTGCCCGGTTCCTCAGCACATTTGATTTGACGTCTGGGTACTGGCAGATTGCCTTAACCGATGGGGCCAAGGAGAGATCAGCATTCTCAACCCCAGAAGGTCATTACCAATTCCGGGTGATGCCCTTTGGGTTGAAGAATGCCCCTGCCACCTTTCAGAGGTTGGTCAATCAGGTGTTGGCCGGGCTGGAGGATTTCAGTGCCGCCTACCTGGATGACATTGCTGTGTTCAGTTCCAGCTGGGAAGAACATTTACAGCACCTTGAGAAAGTGTTGAGGGCTCTGCAAGGTGCAGGCCTCACGATCAAGGCCAGTAAGTGCCAGATCGGGCAGGGTTCTGTGGTGTTCTTGGGACACCAGGTAGGAAGCGGCCAGGTGGCGCCCCTACAACCCAAGATTGACACCATTCTGGCTTGGGAACCCCCAAGACCCAGACAGAGGTGAGAGCCTTCTTAGGTCTCACCGGTTACTATAGGAGATTTGTTAAGGGCTATGGCACCATCGTTGCCCCCTTAACAGAGCTGACCTCTAAGAGGCAGCCCAGGAAAGTGATCTGGACTGAGTCCTGCCAGAAAGCTTTTGATGCCCTGAAGGCAGCCATGTGCACGGCGCCCGTGCTCAAGGCACCTGACTTCTCCAAGGAATTCGTCGTGCAGACTGACGCTTCAGAGCATGGTGTGGGAGCGGTGCTCTCACAACTGAACGAAGAGGGCCTGGATCAGCCTGTAGTCTTCCTTAGCAGGAGACTACTTCCCAGGGAACAGAGGTGGAGTGCCATAGAAAGGGAAGCTTTTGCTGTGGTCTGGGCGCTGAAGAAGTTGAGACCATACCTGTTTGGGACTCACTTCCGGGTTCAGACAGACCACAGGCCCCTCAGATGGTTGATGCAAATGAGGGGTGAGAATCCAAAACTGCTGAGGTGGTCCATCTCCCTACAGGGAATGGACTTTACGGTGGAGCACCGTCCTGGTACAGAACACGCCAACGCAGATGGTCTGTCCAGGTTCTTCCGCCTTAGTGAGGAGAACTCCAATGGGGTTGGGTAGTTCTCCCTACTTTCAGCTGGAGGGGACATGTGTTAGACTTGGCATCTTTTGGCGTGTTTCCCCTGACTTTTTGCTTTCTGACCTCCCGGTTTTGACTCTGTTTTTGCTGGTGTAATGATTCTGCGCACTTTCCTCACTGCTGTCCAGTGGGAAAGTGCAAGTGCTCCTGTATAAAATGTGTTATGGATTGGTGTTTCCATGATTGGCCTATTTGGTTTATCTGTCAGTCCCTTGTAAAGTGCACTGCGAGTGCCAGGGCCTATACACCAAATGCTGTTGGTGGGCTGCAGCACTGGATTGTGCCACCCACGCAAACAGCCCGTAAAGTGTAACTCGGGCCTGCCAACGCAGAGCCTGTGCGCAGCCTGGGGCTGCCATGTCGACTTGGCAAGTGCACACACTTGCAAGTCCCTAAACCTTCCCTTTGCTACATGTTAGTCACCCCTAAGGTAGGCCCAAGGTACCCCTGTGGGCAGGGTGCGTTGTATGCGAAAGGTAGGACATGCCCGGGTGTGTGCGGCATGTCCTGATAATGAATTACAGCCTAGTTTGTTTTTCACTATTGCAAGGCTACCTGTTCCCACTAGGCCAGAACGTGCAGTTTTGATTATTACAGCTTATAATCCTAACTGACCCCGGGAACATGGTAGAAATTCGAGTTTAGTATGCCTGGACTCAGAATGATAAAATGCAGCTTTTAGTGAAGTTGGTTTTAACATTCTGTGTTTGAAAATACCACTTTTAGAAAGTGGGTATTTTCTTGTCTAACCATCCAAGCCTGCCTCTGCGAGGTTGTGTATTCCTTGTCTGGAGTGTGAGTGACAGGGGCTGGGGGATGCCAGGAGACAGGGTGAGTCAGCACAGGGCTGAATAGCAAGATCTACATGTAGATGGGTGGGAGGGGTCGCACCTGGGCCCTGAATAGGACAGTGCCTTCCCTCCACAATGCTGGCTCCACCTCCTGTGGTGCGTCTGATGTCCCTGGCCTAATCACTGAAAGAAGGGACGGAGACTTGTCAACAAAGTGCTCCAGAACTGGTTTGGACTAGGCAAAGGCCTCTCTGCCTTCAGAGAACAAAGGAATTTGGGATATAAATATTGGGGCCCTGACCCCATGAATTTAGATCTCGCTGGAATCAAGGAACCTGCCAAGACGAAGAGCTGGAAGAGCTGCCAGGAGGAGTACTGCCCCTTTGCTGTGTTGTTGCTTTGTTGGGTTGGCCTGCAGCTGCTGCTTCTGCCTTGGGCAGTGAAAGGACTGGACTGAACTTTCTACAAACTTGTGCTGAGTATCTCCAAGGGCCTGGAACCGAGCTGGCCTCCTGTTAAGAAGTCTCAGGGACTACAAAGACTTCACATGTCAGAGGATACTGAAAAATCTGTAGTGGCGGTTGCTGGACCACAGTTGAACCAGCTACAGACTCTCTCTTCCAACCCCACCCAGAGCTTATGGTTGTGATGGATGCATCAATGCTATGTTGGGGAGGCCATCTGGGAGAGGTGGAGATCAGAGGACTCTGGTCTCCAGCAGAAACAAACATCAACATTAACATTAAGTATTTTCAAACACAGAATGTTAAAACCAACTTCACTAAAAGCTGCATTTTATCATTCTGAGTCCAGGCATACTAAACTCGAATTTCTACCATGTTCCCGGGGTCAGTTAGGATTATAAGCTGTAATAATCAAAACTGCACGTTCTGGCCTAGGGGGAACAGGTAGCCTTGCAATAGTGAAAAACGAACTCGGCTGTAATTCACTATCAGGACATGCCGCACACACCCGGGCAATGTCCTACCTTTCGCATACAACGCACCCTGCCCACAGGGGTACCTTGGGCCTACCTTAGGGGTGACTAACATGTAGCAAAGGGAAGGTTTAGGGACTTGCAAGTGTGTGCACTTGCCAAGTCGACATGGCAGCCCCAGGCTGCGCACAGGCTCTGCGTTGGCAGGCCCGAGTTACACTTTACGGGCTGTTTGCGTGGGTGGCACAATCCAGTGCTGCAGCCCACCAACAGCATTTGGTGTATAGGCCCTGGCACTCGCAGTGCACTTTACAAGGGACTGACAGATAAACCAAATAGGCCAATCATGGAAACACCAATCCATAACACATTTTATACAGGAGCACTTGCACTTTCCCACTGGACAGCAGTGAGGAAAGTGCGCAGAATCATTACACCAGCAAAAACAGAGTCAAAACCGGGAGGTCAGAAAGCAAAAAGTCAGGGGAAACACGCCAAAAGATGCCAAGTCTAACAGTTTGGATGATCAAATTACTGACATACCGAATACTTCTATTATTAGTGCCCTGACGAAGTTCCATTTGGAACGAAACGCGTTGGCTGATGTCCAATTTTAACAACTACTACAATAAAGGATAACAATTATTTGGATACATTTGGAACTCATTGACTTTGTTTCTGGTGCACCTTCCTCATCCTTACGAATTATTTATCTGGTTTCCAGTGGAGTGAAAGTGCGGCAAACTCCGGAAGTTGATGCACAGATTATTTGATTTTACTATATCTACACCTTTTCAATTAAGGAATTGAGGTGCTGAACCGTGGTCAGCCGCATTTGCTTGCTCATTTTTACTCATAGTTGCTGGCTTGTCAACTGTGATGTTGAGGAGAAAATCGGGTCCAATAGGTGTCTGGCGGTGTGGGTGGGTTCGATAATGTGATGGGTTAGGCCAAGGTTTCTGAAAATTTCTAGAAGGGTCGTAGAGTTTTAGTCGGTGCAGTCTTCTAGGTGAAAGTTAAGGTCTCAAAGGAGGATGAAGGTGCTGGCTTTGATGATGAGAGGTGCGACGAAGTCCGTGATGTTGCTGGCGAAATTGGTGGGAGGTCTTGGTGTTCTGTATACAAGGGTTCCACCCAGGGAGAAGTTAGATGTGATGTGCATCTTGAATGTGAGGTGTTCCATGTAGCTGACTGGGGGTGTTCATGTAGGTGGTGCAGCTGATGGTGTATTTGAATATGATGGCGACTCCACCTCCAGGCTTGTGCTGACGGTATATCCTAATGATCTTTAGCCAGTGGGGATGACTGTGGTGATGAATGATGCAGAGGTTGCTTTTTAGCCATGATTATGTGCAGAAGAGCAGGTTCGGAGCACAGTTGTGCAGTAGGTCCCAAATCTCTGTGGCATGTTTGGTGAGTGAGCTGGTGTTGAGGAGCATGAATGCGAGTGCAGCATTTTGTTTGGGTGGTGTTTGTTCTGAGTGAGCGGGTGGCTGGTTTGTGTGAGCAATTGGGGTGCTGGGTGCTGTTGATTAGGAGTGGTCAGTGTAGGGTGTGGGAGAGTCAATCAATCAATCAATCATGTCACTTATAAAGCGCACTACATACCCGCGAGGGTCTCAAGGCGCTGGGGGAAGAAGGGGGTGGTGCTGCTACTGATCGAAGAGCCAGGTCTTGAGGAGTCTTCTGAAGGCCAGTAGGTCTTGGGTCTGTCGGAGGTTGGTGGGGAGGGTGTTCCAGGTCTTGGCGGCGAGGTGGGAGAAGGATCTGCCGCCGGCGGTCGCTTTCCGGATGCGGGGGACTGTGGCGAGGGCGAGGCTGGTCGAGCGGAGCTGGCGGGTGGGGGTGTAGAAGCTGAGTCGTCTGTTGAGGTAGGCTGGTCCGGAGTTGTGGAGTGCTTTGTGTGCGTGGGTGAGGAGCTTGAAGGTTATCCTCTTGTTGACAGGGAGCCAGTGCAGGTTTCTCAGGTGGGGTGTGATGTGGCTGCGTCGGGGGATGTCGAGGATAAGACGTGCAGAGGCGTTCTGGATGCGTTGCAGTCGTCTCAGGAGCTTAGCCGTCGTTCCTGCGTAGAGGGCGTTTCCGTAGTCCAGCCTGCTGGTGACGAGGGCCTGGGTGACTGTTTTTCTTGTTTCGGTGGGGATCCACTTGAAGATCCTGCGGAGCATTCGGAGGATGTTGAAGCAGGATGAGGAAACGGCGTTGACCTGCTTAGTCATGGAGAGGGTGGGGTCGAGGATGACCCCTAGGTTGCGTACGTGGTCGGTGGGTGGCGGGGCTGTTCCCAGTGATGTTGGCCACCAGGAGTCGTCCCAGGCTGAAGGGTTGGAACCAAGGATGAGGACCTCCGTCTTGTCCGAGTTCAGCTTCAGGCGGCTGGTCCTCATCCATTCGGCGACGGCCTTCATTCCTTCGTGGAGGTGGGCTTTGGCGGTGTGAGGGTCTTTGGTGAGGGAGAGGATCAGCTGGGTGTCATCGGCGTAGGAGATGATGTTGAGGTTGTGCTGTCGGGCGACGTGGGCGAGGGGTGCCATGTAGATGTTGAACAGCGTTGGGCTGAGGGAGGAGCCTTGGGGTACGCCGCAGATGATCTTGGTGGCCTTGGATCGGAAGGGGGCGAGGCGGACGCTTTGTGTTCTGCCGGAAAGGAAGGATGTGGTCCAGTCCAGGGCCTTCTCTTGGATCCCGGCGTCGTGAAGGCGTGTTCGTAGTGTGAAGGCATGAAAACTTGCAGGAGGCGCATAAGAACGCTTCTACCGTGTTGTGTGATGCGGCAGCAGTGCAGCAAAAAGCAGCTGGAATTGAGCTTGATATCAGTGACGCTTCCTTTTCTTCAGTATCAAGCCTGGATATCTGGATGAGACTATGAACGAGAGCAAGACTGGCACTTTAGCATCCTTTATCCAGTTCGGAGTTCCTGTAGGACACGCAAGCTACTTAGAGTATCGGGTATATCAATTGAGGACATAGGCAGGGTGACAGTGCACTAGACATTTTTCTCAAACAATTCTCTCGCGCGCACTGTAAAATCTATTGTACACCTCTGCTTTGAGTCCGTCCTGCCCCAGAAGAAGAGTTGGGCCCAAATATAACTGCCACCTCCATGAGTCCATGTAAGTTTCTTTTGTATACTTGCCTATGCCGTTGGAGGCAGAGCCCTAGTGATCAGATTGTGGCAGTGTGCAGGTCTGTAATTGAAATCTTTTTATCATGGACCAAAAGAATCCATTCCACAGAAAGGGTAGGGAGGGAGGATCAGGGATGAATCTTTAGTCAGACAAAGTATCCACCAGAAAGAGAGATACCGAAAGTAAGTAACTTGTTCTTTTGACGTGTACTTCTCATCGCAGATTCCTCATCTTGCGAATAGACACTAAAGCAGTACGCTCCCAACTGGTAGGAATGGAATACCTCAAACCAAGAAATCCAGCTGGACTGGATTGGGAACTCCAATGCACAAAAGCTTGGATACTGTGCGTTCTTGGAGGCGGCACAAAGTGTAAGCCAAGATTCTCCCCATTATTGGAGGACCCCCTGTGCCACCTCTGAGTGCAGCTGCTATTCATGATCCACTAGGCAATTGCAGCTGAGTTGGTCTTTCCTGGCGTTTAAAGATCCTGCCAGCTGTTGCACTATTAGGAAGATGCCCTGACACTCCCAGTGGCACAGAGCCTCCTGGCATAGGACCCAAGACCCCACTCCGGTCTGCATGTTGCAGTACCACATGGCAGTAGTGTAGTTCGTGAGAACTTGCACTCGATCTCCCTTGATGGACGGGAGAAAGGTTTTCAATGCCAAGCGAATCACCCACAACTCAAACAAGTTAATGTTGATGTTTGTTTCTGCTGGAGACCAGAGTCCTCTGATCTCCACCTCTCCCAGATGGCCTCCCCAACATAGCATTGATGCATCCATCACAACCATAAGCTCTGGGTGGGGTTGGAAGAGAGAGTCTGTAGCTGGTTCAACTGTGGTCCAGCAACCGCCACTACAGATTTTTCAGTATCCTCTGACATCTGGATGGAATACAAAAGATTTGCTTGGGACTGAGCCCTCAGAGACTTCTGATCCCACTGCAGAGCCCGCATGAGCCACCTTGAGTGTTCCACAAGCAAGATGTAGAGGCCAAAAAGCCTCAGAGCTGCTCTCAAGGAGACTCAGATCATGGGCTGACACATCAGGATTATAGATCAGAGTATCCGGGACTTGTTGAGGCGGAGAGAAGTCTTGAAACAGCATCATGTATACGATGGCTCCAATAAAAAGAAGCCTTTGCAAAGGAGTTGGGTGTGACTTTGGCACATTGTTGGAGAACCCCAGTGATGTTAAGGGATTAGCTGTCGTCTGGTGGCAGTCTACGAATGTTTGAGGTGAGAATGCTCCAGGAACCAGTCATCAAGATATGGAAATACTGCTTTTACCATCCTCCGAAGATGGGCAATAATCACCACCATCACTTTCTTGAACACCTCAGGAGCATTGGTAATGCCAAAGGGGAACACCAAGAACTGAAAGTGCTTGTGCCCTACTTAGAATCCTAGGTAGCATCTGTGGAACTGCAGGAAGGGAATGTGGAAATAGGTGTCCTGCAAATCAAAGACGACCATCCAGTAGCCTGGACACAGGGCAGACAGAACTTGGACCAGAAAGTGAGCATCTTGAACTAATCCTGGAGGAAGAATTTTAGGGGTCAGAGATCTAAAATAGGAGGAAGTCCTCCATACTTTGGCTTCAGAAAGTAACACGAGTAATAACCAGTTCAGACTTCAGGTGTATGCACCCTCTATATAGCTTCCTCCTTCTCCAAGAGAGTTTGAACTCTTTTTTCAGATAATGGATAAGTGGTTGTGGTGTAGGTGGCATGTTGGAAGGGGTAGTATGGAAAAGTAGGGTAAAGCCAAGGTTGACAATTTGAAGCACCCATTTGTCCGAAGTGGTGCCTTGTCACTTGCAGAGGTAATAACTTATCTAGCCTCCAACTGGGTGGCAGAGCACCAGAGGGCAAGCCAAAGAGGTTTTGCAGCAGTGGAGGGGGGCGGGGGATTGGGTAGTTCATTGACCACGGGGGCCCGGATGCTGTTGGCCAGATCCCTACCAAGCTCTGATGTGGCCTCTGCTGTAAGCCACTTCCAAAACCTCAAAAGAGATGATACTCCTGGAAAAACTGCCATGCAGAGCGTGCCAGGTCCAGATCGAGGGAACACGCTGTTCTCTTGTTTTCTTTGAAGAACTCCAATGTTCCCCCTTGTATCCGAAGTGATGGATGCTGTAAAAGGGCATGTCCATGAGTGATTGTTGGATGTCACTCAAGAAGCCTGTGGAGCGTATTCAGGCATGCCCCTGAAGCACCACACTGAAACCAAGTGCCCTATCCAGATAGCCAGTGGTATCCAGCCCGAACTAATCACGCATTTCCACGCGTCCTGGCTATCTGGAATGATGTGTTAAAGTTTGGCCTGAAGATCATCTGGGACCATTGGCATGATAACGGCCACCATGTCCCATAACGCATGCAAATAACACCCCAGGGGACAACCTGAGTTTACAGACCGTAGGGCAAGACCAGCAAATGAGAACATGTGTTTCACAAAAGTTTCCACGTGTTTCGACTATGTTTATCAGGGAGGTCGGAAAGGCCTTGGGATTCAGTCAGCTGGTCAAGACGTGAACTACCAGGCTCACTGGGGCGTTGGATGCTGCAGGAGTAGACATGGGTACCCCGGAGCCGGTCTAGGTATCCTGGTTATTTGGTGGTTCATGTGAGGGAAAGATCCTGGCTTCGTCCAGGTTCCCAAAAGAGTGTCCATCTGTGCCTCAATTAACAGTAAAAGGGGTTCTAGACAGTTCTGCCCTTCCTGTACGTTCCTCTATGAGCAGGTTTGTCTGTACTTCCACTGAGGCAAGGTCAAGAACATCAACAGCTTTCTCCCGATAACCAGGACAAATGAGGCAGACACAACTGTAGAGGGACCAGGTGGAGGATTTAGGACAGTGTCTAGTGAAGTGTCAAGGCCACTTTGAGGAAAGGATTTTCTTTGTTGTATATCTGTGAGGTGTCATCACTGTCATGGTCTTGTGGCTCTGGGTCAGAGACTCTGTCATTCAGGGGAAGTGTGTCTGAATCAATTGAGATTGTGGGATGTGTCGAAGTGGATGCGACTTTGGCCGAGGTCATGCCAGAATCACTTTATAGTCCGAGAGGACTATGGGCTCTTCCTCTGGCATCGGTGGCGTAGACGCAAAGGGCCCTGGCACAGGTCTCTGTACATTAGTGGAAGTCAAAGCAAGGGAAGTCAAAGCAGGGTCGGTTCCAAAGTCAGACGTGCCCCGGAACAAGGTCAAGAGGCACAGTTTGTGTCAGGGACGGATACGCCCGCAGTAACCCAACTGGAAGCCTCCTTGGACCTGTGGGGCCCAAAGGCACTCCAAAGGGATCCAGTTGGATACAGAAACATTCTTGAAAGCCTGCATATGCTGTGGCGTCGCCAATGGACCCAGAAATTCAGGCTGGAAACGGGATTAGAGCAGGGATCAGTTCCAAGGTAGGAGACCTTGACTTTGAGGTACCCTGACATTCATGTGACGACTACTGGTGAGAGTGACAGGAGGAAGGTGAACTGTGTTTGGTGTTCTAGAGATTCTTTTTCTTTGACCTACTCAAGGACTTGGAGTACAATGACGACCTCTGGAATAAGAGCGGATCTGACTTTGACCAGGAACAGGCCTTCCAAGACTTCCTACGGTCTTTGGAGATGTAGAGCTTGGCCTTGTGGTTCTGGATGGCCTTTGGATTCATTTGAGACCAGTCGCCACACAACTTCGAGTCATGTGAGGAGCTCAGACACCAGAGACCGACCTCATGAAAGTGCATCATTTACATCTGTTTGTCCTTGCAGGGCTTACAACCTATTGTTTTAGGAAGAGGGAGATATGTCTATGTCCCTTGTACACTGGAAAAGACTGAAAAGTTTTTAAAACAGAAGTCTGTTGAGTGACAGCGATACAGGGAGTGAGCTCTGGATTTGCATCAGAAGACGAAAAAGAAAGGAACTGATAACGCACAGTTGTAGTGGTGATATTGGGGCCTTTATGTCACTTCTAGGGCAGGGTGAACCAGACGCGGAGCCGAACAACACCATCTACAGGCATTCGAGGGAACTCCTGAGAAAAATCCTAATAATACAGTACACGTATAACTCAGACTGCGTTACATTACAAGGCAATATTAGAGGACCACCACAACAAGACGACAGCATCCCAACTCCCACAAACCCTCAGCAAGACATCAACTCTCTGGGAACACCCAAGAAAGAAAGGGAATGTTTCATTCTGCTAGCTTGTTGAGCTGGGTTCCACAAAAGTGTTGAGGTTGTACACAGACCTAAAGGGAACGAGGGCCTCAACACCACAATGATCTTCCATTATGCATAGATCATCAATAATCACATTAATGACTCATCCTCTATCCCACTGTTCGAAATATAGACTTAGAATTGGTTGCTCACAACCTGCTCCAAGAACTTGGACACATCTGGAGGATTGGAGATTGGCCCACAGTTAGATAATTTAGCTTGGCTCAGTTGGAAATTCTTTTAATAGTGAAGTAACTATTTTGTGTCAAGGTTGTAGGAACTTTCCCTGAACTCACAGAAGAATTTATCCCAGAAGTCTAAGAATTATCACCAACTGGAAGCAGCTGTATCTACATAACATTTTGGACAGGGCTTACTTCTCGTGGAGAGCCTGTCAATTTGCATTTGATAATTGTGTTAATCATTTTGGCAACAGACATGAGCAAGACTCACAAGGGAATAATTGACCTGCGTGTTTGTAAGCGGTACAATTACCTTCCTCGGGTCCAGGACGCTTCCTGCTAAGTTCAGGGAAAAGTTTACATATCTTTTGGCGAAAGAAATCAGCCAGGAAGAACATTTCCCATGATGTGTCTTGAGTTCCACTTTCCTAGAGATAGGCACCTTCTGAAAGTGCTGTAAGGTCCACCTGACAATGGTGTCATTGTATTCAAGAATTTGTTTTAGGCAGACCTCAACCATCAGAGGACAGGACGAATAGTACAGCAGAAGAATCAAAGAGCTTACTTTATGTGAGCATTTCTCAATAAAGAGCACATGGGTTTAACTGTCACTCTTTGATATCACACAGATGTAGCAAACTAAGAACTCGATCACTACTACCACGGCACAAAACACACAGAATTATATCACAAATGGCATCTTGAAACTACAGATATCTGTCTGGACTCATGTGATTACGTTCACCAAGGAATCGTATTGCTTAGATTCCAGAGTAACGCCAATTACAACTCAAGTCAGACAAAGTATTATTGTTTTCAAGGGGGAGTGGAGGAGAGGTTGAAGCTTGCCATTAAAGACTAAAAATGAAGAGGGGGGTGTGAGACTCTTGCAGAATCTTCTTCATCTGGCTGCAATTCAAGACGTCCAATGGTCAGTGCTTTCAGTGAGCTTAATTTCTGGTCATTTAACCAGACATTCAGGTTAGATAACACACACACAAATAAATCACACTAAATATATATGTATTGTTTAAATCTGAATAGTGTTATTCAATTTTAACACTTGTACTTGATCTTTTACCCCCATGGATAAAAACATCTGGTGCCAGAGAACTTTTATAGGCAATGCAACGCTAGACAAAAGAAAGGGTTATAGAAAACCCCACAATTTCCTAATACCAAGCCAGTTTTGCTCACATATTTAACTCACGCTATACTACCTGGAAATGGACATGATTGAAATGGTAGTGGTTGATTGTGGCGTTAATGCACCAGAGGACAGCCTTTAACACAGATGAAGGGTCAGTTCTTTTGGAGGACGCCCGTGATATGGACTCTAACTATATATCTGCATCAGTGGATGATGGATATACGGTTTCCTGACATGGAATGGAAATGTCCTCCTGCACGTCTCTCACTGCCCTGCAGATTTGTAAGGACCTGATGGAGATCCAGGGCACAGCACATACCTAAATTACACTTTTGCAATTCGCATGAGTCTGAAGAACCTCCTCCAGGGGAATACATTTATGCAATGGGGCATTCTCTTAACACTGCTAAGTCATTGGACTCAATCAATCAGATCCTTAAGGGCAGTAGTCTTGGACAAGTCAGTCTCCTTTTAAAGGTGAAGTGGCTGCAGTGCTCAGAGGCTTTGGGTTAGCCCTCTCGATCCTTTCCTCTATATTCCTGCCTCCTTTTTTCATACAGTGCCCGTTCAGTTATATATTTTAGTAGATTATAGTATAGGTGAAAGAAACTGTTTAGATCAATACTGAGGTATTGAGATCAACTGGATAAGTGAGAAATTGGTACATCAGCAATAGGGAAGATCGAAGACATACAGATCACCCCAGAATGTCATCACTCTCACCATTTCTGTTCAAACTGAGATATCACTCCAATTCAAAACAAGTAGTTTCTGGGTAGATGCTCATTCAAGCTTGGCAAGGCAGGATAAATGCAAATGGAATACCAATGGCCCTGTAGTGCTGTTTAAAACACCTGCTGAGTGTTTTCTGAGGACTTGTCAGAAAGTATAGGGTTTCGAAACAATAATCGGTAACCTGGCTTTCCACCATAGGGATCACAGTAAGGAAATTGGCAATGCCCTTAGTATTTAGGCTAACCGTTAATATAGGTGAAGACTAGTCTTGCACTTTAAATTATGATGACATCATCGCAAGTTGACTAATAATCCCGAGTACACCATCTACCTGGTATTTCAAAAGCTCTAGTATTGCTATGAGCTGGTGCAAAATTGTGATTTTATTACACAAACAGGTAAAAACTTTGCATACTTTTTTTAATATATTTAGGTTTGTTAGCTCTTGCCCCTGAAATAAACCTGAAACTTTAACTGATCTTATCGATGCCTAGTCTTAAAAACAACCTGTGGCACCCTGTTCTGTTAGTTCTATTTTCCAGTACAGTGATAATGTATTAATGGTTACACTCCCTGCTACAGTACCTGCTGCAGTACCTTGTGGCATCATTTAAGTGGTGTAGTCAGCGAATTAGATGGCATAAATTGTATGCCACATGAAAGCATTATTTTCTAGTGTACAATACAAGTCTGATGGTGTATTTGCTCAGTATAGTCATCAAAACTATTTAGTCATGGACTATATGGAGTTTCTTTTGAAAATGCAGTATTTCTACTCAGCATTTTTCTGAGTGAGGCACCATTTGTAAATATTGGTCATTTAATATCTGTTAGCAATTCATCCATCATAGCTTACCGTCAAACTAAACAAGTGAGCTCTTTTAAAAAAAAAAAAATTGGGGGGGGAGATTCGTTTTGAATAGTCCCTACACTTTAGTAAGGAAAATTAGATTTTATCAGGCACAATCTTCAATATTTAATTAAATAACTACTACTCAGTGGAATTGGGCTCAGTCAATCTGCAAAGAAGCCCATGTGACAATTTAGCTGGATAAGAATTAAGTGTCAATACATTGTGTGGCGACTTCCACTTGTGAAAACGGGAAGGTTTTACATCATGAAAAGTCAAATGACCAAGTGTTGAATTGATGATATTAAAGAGAGTAGAGAGATAATGCACTTTGGGGTGAGAAACCTTTCTAACAAACCATCACATCCTGGGCACAAGGAAAAAGGAAGGTGGATGATTTGAGGATTGATTTCTCAAATAAAAATTCGATCGTCTACCACTATGTTGCGTTCCCAACACAAAAATGTAATTCAATTCTTTTAACTGTTTCACTCTACACGTTCCATCTACCAAAATACTCTGTAGTGGGTTGAACCTCCGGTAGATGATCAAATATTCTTTGTGCTTCGGTCCCTAAACAATTGCACAAAATCGCAAGTTTTCTGAACACATCAATATTTTTTGCATCAATCACAACTAAATAATCAAATACACGTAGCTACTATCTCCAATTCTGTGTAGGTTTTCCTGGACTCTGTGTAGTAATTAGGTTGCTTCATTCACCAGTTAGCAACCATAGTGAAAATCGTTATTATCCTGTGGCATTATTAACCAACTGTAAGTCTAACCACAGCTGAAAGTGTCAAAATGCAAGTAGCACATTTGACAAAAATGCGGACAATGACTAAAATGCAAGCAATGTTAATGAAAGTAGTGGTGAGCATAGACAAAGAAGGCGACGAGCAGCAAGGAATTAAAAAAAGTAGTAAAATGTTAACTATGTATTTTCTTTTTAAAGCTCCGATATTCAAATAATATCCTTATTTTGCAGACAGAACACACTAGTGTGATTTGTCTTGCGCTAATTAAAGTGGGAGAAGGGGATCTTACCTTTGGGAGGGAAGGTCATTACAGAGCGAGTATGGATCGCCCCTGAAAAGATTGGGGTAATTATGCAGAGAGATAATTATGCAGAGGATTTAGTTCACAGTGTTGGCAAGACAAGTCAGATGTGGTGAGAAAGTATACTGTCACAGCAGTGTGAGTGAATATCTTCTGCCATATGGTGACGTCACAATGGAGGCAGAAAGATTTGTGAAAGACACGCCACAGCGGGGTCCAATAAAAACTATTTGGCTTGGCTGAGATCGAACAAAAGGACTCTCACCTAACTGACGGAACAGAAGAGCGACACTACAACAGCTCACTGGGAGAGAATCGTTAATTGGCGTCTGAATAACCTGTCGGTCACCAGCTCCGAGGGAGATTGTTCTCTGCAAAAAAAGTGAAGCATAGTTTAGTGGCAATGGAAACCAGCACGCTTCAGCACAATGTGAATATCAGTTTCATCTTCCAACTCCACCAGGACAAACACACACTTATGCATACATCAATTCCAACAGACCATTTACTGCAGCAATTATGCTGTATCTTAACTTTATTCTAGCCAAAAAAAAAGGGGTACCTCTATAAGGAAGCATATTCTGGTTCATCCACTTCATCACTGGATAAAAAACAGTTAAGGGGGCTGGTGCAAGCTCTCAGAGCATAAGAAATGTCACAAAATCAGTACAGTCTGTAATGAGTGTTGTACTTGTACAAATCATGGAAATACTGGAACCAGTCCAGTAAGGCAGCATGGCAGACAGGATGGACCAGGGATACAGACAGATCCTGCAGTGAAAACTTTAGGAGCAAAGGCGTGTATGCCAGTGGCGGGTCCTCCGCTAAGGTGGAGAAGCGTCGCCCCACTATTTTAAGAGCAGTGCAGTGGAAAAATAAAATGATAACTTGGTTATTATCATTTTATTCTTCACTATGGGCTGGGTTAGGGAAGGGCGGGGCTGGGGTTACGTGGGAGGAGTGGTTTGCCCACTCTAAGTACGCATGCCTGCTTGGCCGGCCCTCTTTGGCCGGCCAAACAGTCATGCGCACTTTGCATCTTCCCCACCAGGATTGCTTTACACAGCCTAGTGAGTAACATGCAAAGCCACACGGCGCTCAGACCAATCACAACGCTGCATTTCAGCGTTGTGATTGGCTTAGGGGAGGGAGCCTGTGTGCTTCCTTCCGCTACGGAAGCAGAGGAGAAAATGGCTGAAGGGGCCGAAGGGGAGAGACGCCCAGCCGGCAGCAAAATGTATTGTCTCCCCACTCCCATTCCCTTCCCCCGGCCTGCTACCCCGTCCCCTGCCAGCCGCCACTGGTGTATGCTTATGGGGAGCATGGGTTTGTGCAAAAAATCCCACGGGAGATAGGTGAGCACATACACAGCTACCCGAGGCAAATGAGCGCGTAGGCATGTCCCCTCTTGACAGTGAAACACCGCTCCCACTCCACCAGAGGCAGGGATGTGCAAAGCTGCACCCACAATTCCATGGGAGTGTACATGTTAACCCAAAGAAGGCAGTCACAAAAGTGCATGGCAAAGATATCAAAGTATAAACCCAGTGACCCACGGTTGCAACACAAATGCATCCAAAAACAGGAAGATGTAGTGGCACCATGAAGCATGGTGCACACAGATAAGAATGTGAGGTATGCACTGAGAAGTGTGCACACAGCTTCCAGGGTAAGGGGCAATTTTCACATACAACATGAGACGGGAGATCGCAAACATGCTGACAAGTTTTAGGATCTGGTGAGCTGGTTTTTATGGTCGATTTCCCTGATATTACCACAAACATTGCCAGCAGCAAGCAAAAATACGTCTCCCACCCCATAAAACACAGCTATGCAGTGTGTCTTTACACGCTCAAAACCGCCCTGATTTGCAAATATGGACCACGTTTTTAGCTATCTGAAATACTAATGAGGGACACTTATTTTGGTACCCGAGTCGATTTTCTGTTCTATACTGCCACTGGTTGGGTGTACTCAATAGAACAGACTCAAAAGAGGCAGCGTAACATGGATGAATACCTAGATTCTGAACCAGTTTTATTTCTCAGTTTTAGTGTCTATATATTCTAGTTCTGCTATTTCTCTTTTATACTCCTCCCAGGCGTCAAGACATCCAAGACAAGTGTCAACATATGAAAATCCATAGTAGTTGAGATGCAGTTTCCTGGGTTAATGTGGGGGCAGTCGGCCCTTCTGTGCTAGACAGCTACCATTTCTACAGTGAGTGAGTGGTGTTGAGAGAAGGTTCTCAGATGTTAAACACAGTCACCTTTTGTTTGTTCTTCGCTAATTATACTTTTCTCATTCTGTTCTTTATGTGGTACGGGGTAAAATTCTGGAGCTTCAGTTGCGGATTCAATTGTTAATCTATTAAATATATCATTGCGAGTAGGGTGTGAAATGTAACCAAGACAGAGTCATTCCTTTTTCTCTGACCAGATTGGTAAATCAACTAACTAATCCTACAATTCCAAATCTGTTCTGATAGAGAATTTCACTCCATCCACAGTATAATAATGCCCTCAGCATCTACAACGATCCAGAAAAAATTATTTGCAAAGCTTAGGAAGAGAGATATGTATACATTATTAAGTATAGAAGCTTTAACTGAATTATCATTTACAAGACTTCAGCAGTTTAACTCACTCCAAGAGGCACTTTCCTGGCCAACTTGATAGTGTGTGTGCAAAGCCTTACCTCCAGAACAATCTCCATAGAACCTAACCTTAGATTACAATTATGTCTGAGAAAAATACTTTTGAAAATAAATTGTATAATTGTACAGTTGTAACCTTACTATTTACTGGTTCACTACACAGTACAGGCTTGGACACTAGGACAGTACACAGGACTGAATGGGACTAGTACACAACGGCATGGGGCACAAAACACTTACAAATGCTTTTAAGCAGTATTTCTAAGCAAGTACATCTTTGCAGAGGACATTCTGTTATTTTTTTTGTCCAAGAACTCCTTATGTGTTGATACACCACTTTTATCTCGGTTTTAGCAACCGTATACCCTCGAGCAGTTGGAATCTGACTTCCTGTCAATCACCCTTCACCAGCCAGCAACCACCTCTCCATATGCACAACTTTACCCCTCACCCAGGCCCCTAGGTTTTGTCATAACAAAGCTATGTTTACTTACTTTAGGGTGGCTTTCCTAGAATGAATCTTCACGAGTCATAAAGGTAACCTTTTCTCTCTTTTTAGGTCTGGCCTACATACTGCTAAGTGTATTATTTGCAGAAAAATCTACTGTGTAAAATACTAGTATTTCGAATGGGCATTGGGTCAGGCCATTGGTCATCACTGGTTGGACTTTCTTGTCAATCTCATTTCCTTTCTTATTAAATGGCTTTACTTCAATCAATCAATCAACCAATTAATCAATCAGGGACTTGTAAAGCGCAGCTACTCACCCGTGAGGGTCTCAAGGCGCTACTTCATCTTCTTATGTTTGGCTTTCCACTGGAGCATAGCTGCATTACAGTCTTTCAGAGATGCAAAGTTGTATCTCTCCACTGCTTACAATCATGGAACTACTCTTTTCTTTTTTTGAGCAATCCTTGGGAGTGCATGTGTTTTTACTTTTCTCTCCTTGTGCTTCTTTGGTTTTACATTTTAGCCTCTCCTTTCTGCCAAATGATACTTTCTCCAACTTCCTCCATTGCCCTGCCACCACCGATTGGTTTTTGTCCCTCACACCATGTTCTCCGGTGCTCTGCTACCTCCTCGCTCTTCCATTGTTTTTCGTGCCTCACACCAGTTCCTCCATTGCTCTGCTACCGCTCCATCCTCCTTCGTTGCTTTCGTCTTCACTCTGCCACCCCTCAACGCTCTCCTGTTGCTTTTTTGTCCCTTCCAGTTCCATCTATTGCTCTACCACCCCTAATGAAATGGGTACTTACCAGTAGGAGTAGCTTTGCAGCTTGAAGAGTTTTCTGGATTCACATGCTGTGCATCATTCCGCCGTCTAGTGGTTGAGCCCGGAATAGTCTGGTTTTTTTTCTTTCGTTTTGGGCGTCGTCGACCACCATTTGGTGCCAGGTACGTACCCTGTGTGACGTCAGACGGCGCCCTGGAGGTTGTTGTGCATGGCAGCCATCTTCGGATTCTTTTTTCTGTGTTTTAGTCTCTAGTCACTTATGTGGTCCTTCAGTGAATTGTTAGAAATATGATGTCCTACCTGTTTGTATTCCTTGTAGGGGAGGCCGGGTGGGTCGCATGTGAATCCAGAAAACTCTTCCAGCTGCAAAACTACTCCTACCGGTAAGTAACCATTTCGTTTTGCAGCGTGAATCCTTTTCTGGATCCACAAGCTGTGAATCAGATTACGTAGCGGTTTCGCCCTTCTTGGGGAGGCTGTGGTAGGAGGAAGACTTTGCGTATGTACAGGTGTTGAAGTACCTTTTGTCCTATTTCTGCTTCCTTATTTATATGTCCACACAGTAATGTTTGGTGAAGGTGTGTGGTGTTGCCCAAGTAGTTGCTGCACATATAGTGTCTATGGGCACATTGGCCATAAATGCCAGAGTCGCTCCCTTCTTCCTAGTTGAGCGAGCTGTTGGTTGTACCGTTAGTTCTTTGTTTGCGGTGGTACAGCATAGTTGGATGGTTTGGACTATCCATCGTGCAATTGTTGCCTGTTTTAGTATGTGAGTAGGCAACAAACAGTTATTTGCTTTTACGAGTTTGTTCTGTTTTCTGTAGATAGTACAGTAGTGCTCTCCTTACATCCAGGGTATGGAGGCTTCTTTCCCCTCTTGTTTTTGAGTCCTTGAAGAAGACCGGAAGGAGAATACTTTGATTTAAGTGATATTTGGATATCATTTTTGGTAGGAATTGTGGGTCAGTTTTTAAAATAACCTTGTCCTTATGGATTTGCATGTATGGTTCTTGTATAGTTAGCGCATGTAACTCACTTACTCTTCGTAAGGATGTGATGGCAATAAGAAAGGCTGTCTTTAAAGTGATGTATTTGAGGTCTGCCTTATTCATGGGCTCAAATGGCTTTATCATAAGTCGTGTGAGCACTGTATTTAAACTCCACATGGGGACTGGAGCTGTTCTAGGGAGCGCAATTCTTTTAGACCCCTCTAGGAACCGTTTTATGACAGGTCTTCTGCAAACACTTTTGCATGATTTTCCTCTGGTGTTAGCTACGATGGCAACGAGGTACACATTTATGCTTGAGTAGTTGATGTGACTGTCAAGAAGGTGAGTTAGATATATGATCACTGTTTCTTGTGTATTGATTGAGTTCATTCGGTTGTTAGCTGTGCACCAAGTGGTGTACCGCTTCCATTTTGCGGCATAGCATTGTCTTGTAGTTTGTTTTCTTGCCTCCTTTAGAATTTCCATTGTTCGTTGAGGTGGCCAAACTCAACGTATTCAGGTACCAGGCCGCTAGGCGTAACGTTGCTGGCTCCGTGTGAAAGATTTGGCCCCGTTGCATTGTTAAAAGGTCCTTGTCCGCTCTGATTTTGATTATCTGTCCCTTGGACAGTTCTAGCAGACTTGAGTTCCATGGCCCCTACCTTGCCATTTGTCGACCCTTAATGTCTTCGGTATTGGGGGTGTCGTTCTCAGAGTTAAGCTTTGCTCTCCGGTTGCGATGTCGATGTTGGTTTTCCACTCGAAATCTCGACTTTTACCTTCTTTGGGAATTTTTCCTGAAAAACTTCGGGGCGTCCCGTCTTGCTTCCAGACCCAATGGCGGAAAAAAGAATCTGAAGATGGCTACGCACAACAGCCTCCAGGGCGCCGTCTGACGTCACACAGGGGGACGTACCTGGCACCAAATGGTGGTCGACAATGCCCAAAACGAAAAAAACAAGCAAAATAAAGACTATTCCGGACCCAACCACTAGATGGCGGAATGATGCACAGCATGTGAATCCAGAAAAGTATTCACGCTGCAAAACCATGCTTCTGTTGCTTTTCTTTCTCCCACCCCTGCTTCTAGATGTTGCACCTCCACCCCTCCATTTCTCGCTTATTTTCTTCTTTAAAAAATTGCTTTTTTGCGCAGGCCCAGCAGCTACACACTGCTACCAGGCCACATGATTATTTTTGTGCTCCAACGTTTACATTTTTTAAATATAATTTAATGTTTGAAAATGTCTGTCTGCAATCTTGAAATGACAGGCAGCTTAAAATGCTTTTTTTCTCAGAAAACCCATTTCAAAGCATTCCAGGATAGCTCTAGAGCATCTGAATGCGACGCACTACCTGCCATTCTTAATTCTTTTTTTATAGTTTTCACTATACTTCACAAACAAGATTTGACAAACTCAATAGTTTATCCCTCACATTTTAAGCGTGAGAACTACTGGCTTTGCCAAAGCTTATCATATATTGAGTGTGAAGTATAGCTGTAATGTTTATTTCAGGTGATGCAGTGTCAGTACAAAAATTAAAAAGTGGTAAACATGGTACGTCTGCCACCTCTGGTCCTCAGTCATGAGACACCTTTACCAAGTCATTACTAGTTCCCCAGGCTGCTTGGACAAGTCTGCAAATTCCCCTACCCTACCCCACTGTACAGATCATAACTCTTTCACATACTGCACTACAGCATATAAATAGCTACATTTGCTCTGCTCATTCCTCTGTAATCAGAGGTTTCTTATCAGCTCATACCACTCGCTCATTGGGTACCACTATACAGTGCACAACTTTTTCTTAACTCGCAAGTCTACAGTGTGTAGCATCATCATGCACTGCACAACTCTTTCATATGCTTTCTCATTAAATTTCATTAACTATGTATCACCTCAAGGGGGCTGTGAACAAGCCTCCATGCACGAAATCAGATGTACAAACATGGCAAGTGTCTCACTTGAGGAATATCAGTGGTGACATGCCCGAGTGACTGATAGTGTGATTGTGTGTGCACCAGCTTTTATAAAAAGATTACCAGATCTAAGTATCACATATTAGTGGTGCATGATCAAATCAGTGCTTTATAAAAACAACTCTAGGAGCTAATGATACAGTGAGGCCTGTTACAGAGTGATACAACGAGGACAGAGGACTTAAAAATAGAGCAGGTGAGGAGAAAAAAAATATGACCATACCACTCCATCATCCACGTCCAGCTGGGTAGAAACAAATAACAGTCAGTGAGAGAGAGTGGGAGGGGAAGAGATGGGAAGAAGAGGAGGAGAGAAAAACAATGAAAACAGAAAAAGAAACTGAAAATACTTCTCAAACCAACAAGTCAACAATACATATTCAAATCCAACTCAACAAAAAAATTCACAAGCACACATTCGTATGCACTATATCATAAGCAGAACTCACTACCGCACCCACACTCATACGGATGTTTTTATGTAATCAGCAGATATTAAAGGCATAATAAGTTAGCTGGCACAATATTCATCCTCCCCACCACAAGAAGTTTCCTTTTTCTAGAAAGGACTCGCCAACGCTGGATGTGGTGGTAGAGAGAGACACAACATGACAGTCTAAAATATACAGAGTATCAAACAGTTCATACTTGTGAATGGTCACAGTAAGTCTGAGTTCCCTATAGTACTACTCTTAGGATCCTGCATAATCACTAAGTAGCTTGCGAAACCAACAAGATCATACACCACAACAGAGCATCAGAAGGTTTTTGTTCTCTCCACAATGGCTTACTGTCCCTGGAGATTTCAGCAAACAGTCAAAATTAAAATAGTCCTTCCCAGATCTATTTCCAGAATAACTAAAACTCATTCATCCAAAAAGCAACTAGCACTCAACATTGCACACTTCAGGAAAGAGTAAAATCATTCCACCACAGAAAATATCCCACTAAGGAAATCTGGTGGACCAAATGCAACAAGGTGAATTACTTTATATCACAACACCCATAGCAATTGAAAATTAAAATGTCATTTTATTGGCTCAAAATAATTGCCAAAGTACGTGCTGCAATTTCTATTGGCCCGGAGTATCAACTATATCTTAAACTTTTATTAAGAATATCCTCAGCATTCTATTTCTGAATACTCAAATTTCATTGCAGGTCCAGTTGCTATAATCAATCATTCACATCATGAGGAAGTAATGGCTTTATGTTGGAAACAGACTTCATATGGTCAACATGATCAAAAACGGATAGAGAAAAACATCATCATAATGCTGTGGGAATGTAACAGCTCCTTCTATGTATGCTCTTCAAGGCATAGACTATTAACAATATCCTTCAGATTTGAGAACTTGCTTAGTGTATTTTAGATGGTAAGTGGTTTCCCTGGGACAACTAAGATGTTGTCAAATGTAGGTATGGCCTTGTAAATCACCTATACTGAAGTCCATTTATCCAATTTATGAGAAAACAAACTGTCTAAGTTATGTTTCAAATGATGAACACAAAAGCCTACAGCAAAAACAAATGCTCAAGACCTGATCCATTATGGAACAAGAAAGAGTCTCCTCAATTATGTACAGCCACAATTTTTATATAAGTTTGTGTCTCTGTTAAACAAGTTACTTACTTCGGTAAAGCTCTTCCTAGTGGACAGTCTACCTAACCGCAGATTCCCCACCTTCTGACTTCGCGTAGACGGGAGCCTGAAACTTTTCCAGCAACCTTCCCCACACGCAGCCATTGGGCTCAACAATGACTTTGTCCTGCCTGTGGAAGTGACAGCACAGAGTCTCATATAAGAGCCAACTGTGAGTGCTGATGTCAGGTAACAATAAAGCATTATGTGACCTCAGACACGGAGCATCAGTAACAGAATGAAAACCATGACAGTATGCAGAAACTAACATGGGAGTTATTAAAACCTAGAAGTTTACTCCACAAAATGGGAAGGAGGGTAGGAAGTGAGAAATCTACAGTTAAATGAAGTATCTACAATAAAAAGTGCTATGAAGGTAAATAACTTGTTCTTCTGATGGATACTTATTACCCACAGATTCCTTACCATCAAATAGATACCAAGGCAGTACCTCCAAAAAGGTGGAGGGCCTGTGGAGTGGACTGAACACCAGAAAATCCTGCAGGACAGAGCAGGCAAACTGGCCCTCTCTGTGAATCAAGTACGTAATGTCTGATGAAGGTGTGGATAGATGCCCATGTAGCCACCTGGCAGATGTGAGGCGCTGGAAAACTCATGGCTAAGGCCACTGTGGTAGCCTTAGCTCTAGTAGAATGAGCATGAAGGCACACAGGAGGCGCCAAGGACCAGCACATTTTTATGCAGAGGACAATTTGTCTAGATAAGGTACGTATCTGGACTGCCTTCCCTTTCTGTGCTCTACAAAACCCGACACAAAAGTTGGGCATCCACTCAGTGATTGGTAGTTCGATCAAAGAAAAAGCTAATGATTCTTTTGGAGTGCAGCCAATGAAGCTACTCCTTATAGGGATATGGTGGAGGAGAAAAGACAAGTAGTGTGATAAACTTCCTCACTTGGAAGGGCAACATCATCTTTGGTAGAAAGGATGCCTGGGTCCGAAGTACCAACTTGTCTGGAAAGAAGGTGGCAGTTAGTGGTTGTACTGACAGTGCCTGCTCTTTACCGACACAGTATGCAGAAGTAATTTTAATGAGGAAGACAGTCTTAAGGTCAAAGAACAAATGTTCAAAAGCTCAAAAGGTGTGCTCTGTAAGAAAGTTAGAGCCAAGTTACAGTCTTTTTAGGTCGAGCCTAGACAGCGTGCATGTGCTGTCTTCGAGATATACTGTATCTACTCTATGGGCTTTCTGAATGCCCATTGCTATTCATTGGTTCCTTTGTGTGCCTTTCTAAATTCCTTATTTTTAAGTTGTAAATCGTGGCTATTTGTCCCTCCTTTTGGTGTGTCGTTCCTTCCTGTGGCGACTGGCTCTGATACATGTCTTATGTTGCATCTTGCCATTTAAGTTAGTTACAGCGCACTATTTTTTACAATTACCTTGGCTCGTGTGTTTGGAATTTCCAGTTGAGAAACACACTGGTTAATTTGATTGCCTTGTCTCAGAAACAAATGCGCTCTGCTGACAGCATTATTTTTTGGGAAACACACATGGCATTCATGTTTTTTTTTTGTGATTAACAATAAATACACAGGGAGAGCCGATGCTAAGACCCCATCCATGCCCATTACCACTGCCACTGCCCAAGTATAGCAACCAGTGCAACCAGAGCCGTAGGAGCAGCACCACCAGCACTACCAAGGACCAAGGCAGGATGCAAACCTATTTTTTTGGGTCGGGTTAAAAATAGACATCATCCCAGGAACTTTAGGGCAGGGCTACAACTGCTGTGCAGTTAGAGGAACCCGCCTCATTGTCCTGAAGCTTGTTTTTTTTTAATTAACAAACACACAGGGAGAGCTGATATCGGCCGAGACCCCGCGCACGTCCCGTTGCCACTGCCCAATGCCCAGGCATAGCAACCAGTGCAGGCCGAGCCGTAGGAGGAGGAGCTCCAGCACTACCGAGCACCATAGCATGGTACAAACCTAAATTTTTTGTCTTCTTAAAAACAGACATCATCCCAGAAACTTTAGGGCAGGGCTGTGAGTGCTGTGCACTCACAGGAACCTGTCTCATTGTCCTGCAGCTTGTGAGCGGAGACATGCGAGAGAGGCATGTGCAATGGGGAAAGAAATGTGATGCTGGTATGACTGACTGCTCTGCGTCTGTCGCAGTGGGGTACAGCTGGTTGGGAGGCAAAATCGAGCAACCCCTGTTGGTGCTTGCCCGACTCCACAACCATCTCCCACAACAGTGCTTGCCCACCCCACCACCCCTTCTATGTCACTGCTTGCCCGCCCCAACTCCCCCTGCATCGCCCCACCTCCCCCTGCTTGCCCCGTCCCTCTCACAGGAGAACTCCAGCACACTAAATTAATCATTAATCTTGGCGTTAGTGCAGACGTGCCTGTTTCTTTAAATTCTTCCCCTTTGTCTTGTTTTATCCCACACCCTGTTATTTTTCTGGTTAAATACTGATATCATCCGGGAACTTTAGGGCAGAGCTACGAGTGCTCTGCTGTAACAGGAACCCGCCTCATTGTCCTAAAGCTTGTTTTATTCAACTGGAAGTACGTACAGCTTGCTAAGGTTTTCCTTGTATGTTTGTAGGCAATACTTTTTTTTGATCTTGTAGCTTGAAAACCCCCAATGCAGGACCCGCTTTTAAACCATTTCTGTTGGGTTTAACAGATGTCCTGCACTATGCTCCGTGGGGCCTCACAGTAGGGGTGTGAGGGGGGTGGGGTAAGCAGCAGTGTATCTGGAAGGAGAAATTACTTCGAGGCGCTAGTGCTCAGCTCCTAATGGGGGTCAGAAGTAAAAACTGTAACCAGATACTGAGCCCCAGAAGCACTTTCTATGCTAAAGGCCCCTCCCCCTATCTGATTGTCTGGAGATCACCAGGGTTAAAGCTGCCCACAGGTGAAGGTTTAAGACAAAATAATGAACTTTTGCAGATTAAGAAGTGTTACCAAATCTACATAATAAAAACTGTGCCAATTCAATCTCTTTGCAAGGTCTATTTAAAGAGAAGTTTGCCTCTTGCTAGTAATCACCTCGTACGAAAAATGGCCCCCAACTGCTTTTCAGGGATTTTTTTTAATTTTTATTTTATTAAATAGCTTGCTAATTACAAAGGCCCAGCTTTAGAATACTTCTTGTACAAACGTCCTTTGGTGACCATGTCCTGTTCAGGGACCCCTTAAGACTTTGTAATGCTGTCCCCCTTAAATGCAAGCAACCAGAAGGTGGTTCTTAGAGGTTTTAAAGTACATTAGATTTTATACAGCAATGTAGTCTTGGTCCAAATAAATGGCTGTTTGGGAGTCTATGAGGTGTGATCGGATGTTGAGAATCGTCCTCTTTTGTTTGGCTCTTACTCATCAGTAAGCCAGTGTTCTCAGTTGTCCACTGCAAAATCAGCCATCCACATAACACTGCTTTACTTAGACAAAGAGCAGCTCTTTTGCTTGCGGCCGACTTGAGGGAACTTAGTACAATCAGCCTGCATAGCATTACTGTAACAATATATGAAGCTTGCTATGAAAGCCGAATGGTTAATGCTTGTCTCTAACTCTGCTGGCTGCCTAAGCTAGTACTCACAAGAGCAAGGGGCAAGTGTAGCTTGACCAGAGACCGGTGGTAACAGTGGTAGAATGATGGGTTTTGTAATCATATAACTAGTTAACCCTGCAACAGAACACCAACATAAAAGTATTCTGCTACATCAAAAAGCCAGTTGCCACCATATCCGGCACTATACAAACTACACCAAACATAAACAAGCATTGGCGTAGCCAATAGGTCTCGCCTTTGGGACCTTATAAGTGTTTAGTCAGAGATATTGGCAATGTTTTTAAGGTGTGTTGTAGAGCAATGTAGCTGCTGTGTTCAGTACTGTAAGGTTTGTGTGCAAGTTGTGCTTAGTGTAGTGACGTAAGGGCAGTGGCATGGTGTGGAATGTAGTGGTCAAAGGAGATGTCAATGGAAGTTGCTTAACTTGCTGAGCTATCGAGATGTCCTGTGAATTTTTGGATCAGTTCAAACATTCAAGTTGTTCTTTCATGGTATTTTAACACAATAATGTGTGTGTCACTCTGCAAAAGCACACGTGTGCCACAATCCCCGGTCACCAAGGGACAAAGTGTCAGCCAGGAGGTAAAGCGGAGGTGCAGGCTGGGTAATCCCTTCAAACACATCGACGCCGCTTCCGGTATGCGCGTGAGACGAGCCTTGTAGTCTGCTTGCTACACTTTGCACAAGTTCTGTGTTGCCAGGCTGTGCATTGTGTGGCTAGCTCCCGTACTAGTGGTACTTGGGTGATGTGTTCTCGAGACCGTGCACTGTCTGAAATCTCTAGCGGTGTCATCTGTTGCACGAGACCTCTGGTTTCTTTATTAGTTTCATTTCACATATGCAGTTGTGTCCTAAATATGGACATACTCGATACAAATAATTATAACTCACTGAAGGAGGGCAATGCGTTGATAATGGTCAGCTTAATTATATTTACTAAGCTTCATACATTCATAGTATAGATATCAAATTATACATCCGAAATAAAGAAGAAATCATTAAATAATTCTTTTGGCGAGGGGAGGACAGAAGAAAGGCCCAGTTAAAGCTGCACTTTTGCTGTAACTGTTTGCATGGACCATAAATCGTGTTTCACCATCCGATGGGCCGGTCTTGCTAGCAGGGCATGTGCTGAATGTGGGTCACGTGACAAGACGTCAACCTTTGCAGCATCTACGGGTTGATCGTGGGACTTCGGCCATGCTATGTGCTGGGTGGGGTTTCTGTAAAGTAAATCGGCGATGTGTTGCTCAGGTGATGCTACATGTAACTCGCTTTGCTCGAGTTGCAAGGGGCATCAGTCTGTGTTTGATGGAAATTATATGTGGTCTTTATTGCAAGGTTCATGAGCCACGTCTATGCGTTTTATGTTGTGACACAACAAGTATAAACCATACAATATACGTGCAATGAGTTGTGCAAGAGACCTGTACCATTCGAAATGTCCCCCATTGTCAGTGCGTGCGGTTACAAAGCCAAAGCATTTACCGTTGTGTGTGTAGTATGCAACTGCGCGTCACTGCTTGAAACCCGGCAGCACTACTGTAACAAGCAAAAGTGAAAGCACGGCGCGTTGCGTGTAACCTGACTCACCAGGAATGCAGCTGCCACCCTGCACGCCGCTGCTCGCTCTCCCAAGAGCAAAACGCCGTGGAAGTGACACATTGGAAAGGAGGTGGGACATGCACCCGCCTTTGGCCATTTGCGTGCTTTCATTATTGAAAGACACACGCAAAGGCCAATCCAATGTGTGGTAGGAGTCAGACCCACACGGAGAAGTTTAGAGTGCTCGCAAGAAGCCTCCCATAGAGCAGCACATGTGCGCTGCGCTAGGCTCGACCTAAAAACACATGGTCAATAGAGTAATTTACGGACAGAAGAACAAAGCCAACTTATCAGTGCTGAAAAAGTAGGTTGGAGAGCGAAATAAGTATTGCCTCAGGAATGCAATCGGGCTCTTGCGTGATCATTTCTGATAACACGAAGCCACAAGGTTATTACTAGTTCCAGTCAGTGATCGCACACATTCTTCATCACTACTACAGTCTTGTTTTCATTGTTTTGATGAGACGTGCGTGGAGTGAGTGTAAGAGAGAACGTTTGTCAACTGTGTTTTATTGGTCACAAAACAGAAAACCGTTATGATTTGTGTTTTTCACATAACTTTTGCATGCAACCTTTCAATTGACAGTACCATTGCGCTGGTAGTGCAGTGTACCATATTTTTTTCTGATTTCTCCCCTAAAATTAGCTAATGAATCAAATGTTAGGTTGAGCCCTTTTATACTTTTGTTTTGGAGCTACTCGGGTAGCAGGTATGTACTTTATTTCATATTAGGTCGATTGGTTTAGTGTCCGGTGGTGCACTGCAAACAATAGCAGGAGTGCTATATGCACTGTAACTTATCGACCCAAAAAGATGAAAGGCTGATGCAGCATTACCTGCACAGGAACTTCTGACCTAGACAAAAGTCACAGTAGATATCAATCAGGTGGAAGGGCTCAGCTCACTCGGCTGTCTTGCCAAGGACACACCACCACACATCTCAGCCACATTTCTCTCAAATAACTGTAGTTCTGGAAAAATTTTAAACTCCCATTTCTCTTGCATTGATATCCACAATGAATGCACAACAGTTATTTTTCAGTGCTCTTGAAAAACTCCACAGCTGCTTATTTCCCACCCAAATCTGCACAAAAAAGTAATTTAAGAATGTAATTTAGAAATGCAGTATAGCGCTCCCATTCCTGGCGGCACAGCACTCAGGATAATGTGCTGCACGGCTACATACTTATAAGGTCCAAAAGCCAAGACCTATTGGCTATGCCAAAGCTTGTTTTAAAAAGGAAACAAAAAATAAAAAGAAAGAAAAGATGAAAGGCATCTGGATAGGCATAGTAACCCTTACGGCACACAAGTCCAAAAAACTGCACGGGGCCAATTTATCGTGGAGCCCTTTATTAGATTTATCAACTTGCATTTCAGCTGTATGTTTTCATCAGACGTTATGATCCCAATGGAGGTGAGAGGGCTGTTCATGAATTTACTTAAAGATGGGCCTAAATTTCAGTCTAGTTAAAAAATCAGTTTTTAAAAGAGAGTATTCTCTTGTAAAGTACGTGTGTTCTGAACTCTGCACAGCGCTGGAGATATTCACTGTTCATGAATATCAGCAAAGCTCCTATCACAGATAAGTGATTATAAATTTGTAATATGCAGGCTGGAGAGGTCTTTAATTTGTTAGACTGGATCTTTGCGTTCTGCCATCGCTAGAACATGAGGAGGTCAATTTAAAACAGTGAAATAAATCACAAAGAGGAAGGGGGATAGTCGACGGCGTTTCAACCTGAATGATTGCAGGTCATCATCAGGACAATGGTCATTAATTTGACGGTAGTGCTCTAGTAAAAAGAGCGAAGTGGACGTGAGGCATCACGAAGGGATCACGATCTGCGATTTCTTCAGGGTGGCTTGTGAAGTCCATGATGTAGGTCCAGGAGCGCGATGGCAAAGTAAGGGGGGGTGGGGGGGGGGGAGGGGAGCCTAGGAAGGAATCCAATATCAGCCCGGTTGGTGGGCGGTGAGGATAATTTTGTATGTTAAACGTAGTCAGGGCGGTCTCCAATGAGTCCACATCACACTGTTTACTCGCCCTCCTGTTACACAGAGGTTTCGTTCCTCTGGCACGGTGATTCATTCCCCCCTCCATTGCACTGCGGACTCATTGGAGACCGCCCTGACTACGTTTAACATACAAAATTATCCTCACCGCCCACCAACCGGGCTGATATTGGATTCCTTCCTAGGCTCCCCTTCGTGATGCCTCACGTCCACTTCGCTCTTTTTACTAGAGCACTACCGTCAAATTAATGACCATTGTCCTGATGATGACCTGCAATCATTCAGGTTGAAACGCCGTCGACTATCCAGCCTAGAACACAGGCATTACTGTGGTCAAATTTAATTTTCTGACTATCTTGTATATATAAACTGTATATATTCTGCATTTTTTTGACCACCTTTAATTTACTTATTTTCGCCGTTCACGCTGTTTTTTGCACACTTATGTCACTGCGCCGTCCACCTTCACTAGCACGCCCAGTGCTCACGTTGTGTGTCATGGTCATTGTATAATTATGTACTGTAGTGCTTATTAAACTACTTACCGAATTATAGTTTAATTTACTTCACCCTACTCTCACGTTGTGGTCTCCCTCCCTTTGTCCCCCTTCCTCTTTGCGATTTATTTCACTGTTTTAAATTGACCTCTTTTAATTATCCTCCAGTTGAGACATTGTTTTTTGTTGTAAACTGCGCCTGGTCTCACCTGGGCTAACGGGCCTTACTCCTGTTAATTGTTACTCTATCGCAAGAACATGAGCATGGGTCTAGCACAGCTTATCACTGCCTCATCTCGTGTACAGAATGGGCACAGCAAGGTTTTTTTTGCCCCTTTCAAATTGGGAGACGCCAGATGGGGGGAGAAAGAACGGGGAATGAAGATAAATGTACGAAATTCACTGAGTGTCAGAGAGCAGCTGCTGATCGACAATGTTTCTCAAAATTGGCAAGACTGCGCATACACACAAGGATATGGGTGTGTTGTGTATAAAGTACACGTGTACGTGTACCAGCTCACTAACTACATATCAGATCGCTACAGAAAATGTTTCCAGTCCCACCACCACCCCAGAGAAAGGATACCCACAAGCTGAGAATGACAAAAAAAACTTAAGAGTATGTGATTTAGCTGTAATCATTGACTTGAAGCTTGTTCTGTTGCAGATTCACAAGCAGTGAATTCTCTCACAATCTAGTGATTAGACAGGAATAGCACAACACCTTTTTATTTATGTTTATGTTGCTGCTGAAGAAGTGACCATCACCATGATTAAAATTCAACAATGTTGTTGAGAGCTGTTCCATCAAAAAAAGTCATGACTTGGTGGGAGGACCTGTTAGGTCTCACCAAAAACAGTGCACATGTCTGTGGCAAGACATTTTGTTAGCTTACAGTGGGCTTAGAGGCCATCCACTGTTTACCATTGGGTAGACTCATCATAACTCAATTGCTTGCTTCTTATTTGAGGACTTGTGTGGGCTTTACTTCCCCGTCACGAGTTTATCCCTCTCTTGGAGCATGGAGGCATAACTGTATCCTTATACTGCTCGGGTTTGTTTTGTGCTACTTATCTCTTTTTATGTAAGCACTCGTGTGCTTCTCTACCCCCTCATCTCCATGTTGCTTTTTCTCGCTGTGTGCTTCTCTAAAACCAGCTTCGATCTTTAAGCTGCTCTGTCCCGCCATGTACTTTTGTGTTAGAGCATCAAAGTCAGGCTTAAGGTAGCCAACCTATCGACCCTCATTGACACAAACACTTTTGAGTACACTAGACTGGCTCCCTCAGTGTGTGCTTTGAGGGAGCAAATTTACTTAGGGTCTACATTTCCTAAGAGGCATATCAGTGGTTCATTTGTAAGAGTGAATCTATTAAACATTTCATTGGGGTAGAACACCTTGATCACTAGGATTTCTACCAAATGTGAAACTTTGTCGCTTTTTCCTGAAAATCAAATCAAAGTGGGAAAGAATCCAGAAACATGTGAGACAACGTATCTGAGATATAGTACCATCCATAGCTTACCTTATACATATTCTCTGTAGATATACTACAAACATCCAGCTATTGTATACCAAATGTTTTGCCAACAGTCACCAATGATCTCTTTGCCCAGTTCAGTCTCCTATGCTCTCATACATGCTGTCTATTTGCTCTTTGTCTTTTAATCATATGTTAAAGCATGATACAGTACGTATTAAAACCCCTAATCAATTGGTGTTTCTAATGTTGTCATTTATATTGTGATTCCCTTCTTGATTTTCAAATGCTTTGTTGTAAATCCCAAATATCTGCAGTGTTGTTCATCAAACAAAATCTATAACTGATAGGTAGGAACAATAGGTGTTTGGGAGGCAGGCTCAGCAATCCCTAGGGGTTCATTTAACCAATCATGGAAGCTAAGAGGGTTGCATACATGTCTTTCTCAATGCTAGGACTGCCCATACCTATATCAGCAGTGAGTATAAGTAGGATTATTTACTATTTTTGATATTCTTGGTTCACATTTTGGGAATAACCTTACAAAAGTACCACTCAGATCAATACCCTTGGCAATAAGATAACTGTAATGCTGATCACCCTGGAAAACCAAGAGATTTCTAGTTAAACCTATTAGTCTAAACCTATGTGTTCTTAAACAGGCATGGGATGCTTTGACACTATAAGGTGTCATGCCTCCACGCATTGCTTGTTTTTGTGCAGGCCGTGTTTTTACCTACCTCTGGTTAGTAATACCTGAAAATATCTCTTCATTATGCATTGTTGACCGATTTGCATGTTAATTATCAATCTTTTTCCCCACTAGAGTTTGACCTTGCTTTGTTTCAGGAATTCTGTAAATTTATCAAGGATGTTTTTACTGACTTTTACAGAATCTCTAACAGTTTTGATATAGAATTGGATGTCGCAGGTATTCCTCTCCAATATCTTCACACAGTCTTACAAAGATGTCACACGGCGATTGGGAAAACAAAAACAAAAAACACAGCAAATATAGCGGCTTTTGACCCCACTTATTACCCAGAGAAGAAGGCAGCACATGGATGAGAATTCTGAGCCCTCTCACTCAGAATACTGCGACTATAGCTTGAGTTCTTGAACACAAGAGAGCAGAACTACCAAGCTCTTCTTAGTACAGCAAGTGTGACAGGTTTTTGTTTTTTGCTAAAACAATTGTACGATCTCTCTTCTCACTGGACAGGCACTTGCCATGTGTCTTCTCCTAACATCCACTCATAGAAGTGTACTGTTGAAATCAAGACCCACTCTTTTTAAGTGGATAAGTGCTTTTTCTATGATCTGGGAGAGACACAGAGTTAAATGAACAGCAAAGTAAGCAACAACTGTCATGTCCAATAATATAATGTTCAAAGAAGTGATAAACTACCTGAGAACCTCCAGTGATAGGGATAGTGCATGTTAAGAGGTTTCCAATCACAGTCTCCAGCGACGCACTCAAGCCATCCACATAGATGGTGTAAATCAGACCTAGGGAATTCTGGAGAAAAGAAAAGTTATTTTATGAGCAGCAAAAAGTGATGAACAAAGTGAGCAATACTGTAGCCACAGCCTCCTCCAGATGTGGTTTTACCAACTGTGAATCAACATCCAGTAAAAACGGGTTACATTTTTCGACCCACAATTTTAGGTCTGGAAACATTGGCCCTCTCTTAGAAAGGTGGAGAGGCATTCCCCTAGTTATACCGCTTCGCCTAACTCGTAATGAGGCCAAAAGTGTCATTCTGAAAGTCACAGTATGTCAAGCATCACATCAAGTGTTACTCTGTGTGGCAAGAAATAGTAAGTGTTAAACCAGGTGTATGTAAATGAAGTCACATTAGGTGCCCCAATGGGGGGCGTGGCTAAGAAGCCAATGAGGACGGACGCGTGAGCTGGGAGCTCCGCGCCGACCCCGGCAATTATCCTGTGCAGAGCCGCAGGGACCAACTCGAGGACCAGGGACCATGCTGGCTGGCCTTGAGAGTAGCGGGAGAGGGTGCTGGCGGAGATCGAACCCTCACCGGTGACTGGTCGCCGAACAATGCGAGGAGGCCGGGCGCATCAAGATGGCGCCGACGATGGCGGCTTGGAGCCTGTGGGGTCTCCGGAAGTTGAAATAGGGCAGAAGCCCCGGAGGTCGAGGGAGCGCCGCGGATCGTAAGTGGCTGTGCCCGCTTCGCGGATAGAGCGATCCCAGTGGAAAGCACCGAGGGGGGCCAGAGGACGGAGGAGACCGCGAGGGCCCACCGGATCGCAGGGGTCTTTGATTGAGCGGCGGATGGCGGAACGACGTGGGAGAGGCGAACGAATGGCCAGGGGCACCCCCTGATGCGTGTAGCCCCCGTGGGGGGACTGGGGGAGGCCTCTTCCCTTTGAGACCCAGAGAACAGACACGGCCGGAGAGCCGAGCACGGAAGGGACCGCCATTTTGGAGGCTCTGGCGGGCTGCGGGACTGGGGCCTGGTGGAGAAGTACCCACAGTGCCGACCGGTCTGGCGGAGACCTGCGGATTGCGCCTTGTTGTGCCCAGATTTGCTACTGGCGGGACCTCTGGAAGGCCAGGTGAGGGGGGCTGTTGCAGCGCACCGGCAGCGAAAACCAGCCTGACTGTGGGGGGACCCAGGAGAGCCGAAGAGTGCGGCGGTGAATGGAGCGGGCGGAAGACCGACCGGAGGCTGCTCTGAGAAGCGCAGGCCAGCGGGGGGCTCAGCGGTGCCTCCCTTCATCGAGCTCCGCAAGGTTGAACTAATTGGGGGACCTGTGAGCGGGCCTGGCCGCCATTTTGAGTGTATGCCTGGCCAGAGGACATCGCGCTGGGGAACCAGTGAAGCAGTGCGCGCTGCGGCGGATCTGGTGGGCCCACCCGGGGCCGGTACATGGGGGGTGCATATTGATGTTAGCGTGCTCAGGCTGGGCGGAGAACCGTGAACTCATTACCATCACTGGATGCATAAGGCCGGGTCGGGGCCACGAGAGGAGTGACGCTATTGGATGGGACACTGGCCGAGAAGGGCTGCCCCCTGATTGAGGTTTTGCCAGCTCTGCTTGGCAGGTGAGAAGCACGGAGCGCAGGAGAGGGAGCATTTGACTGGGGTGTCCTGCGGATTGTGCATGCACAGGAGGTTCCGCCACACGGCTGAGACTGGTGTGAACATAGGGGGCTGGACGTCACTTGGAGGGGGCGAAGAGAACTTTCAACTGTTACGGGCTTGAGGGGGACCCATCAGGAGAGCGGTTGGGGGCAGGCTTTGCGCTTGGTGGACTGCCTTGAACCTGGGGACTGCCTGCAACGGAGTACAGAACTGCCCGAGAAGTCGAGCTGGAGGCTGGGGACATAGCAGGGCATGGGGAAGCCACGAGGGAAACAAGGGGGTGCCTCCCTGGACCCTGAAGACTCGGTGATGGACCACGGGAAGCAGGATGCTGCGGAATCACAACCTGAGACCCTGATGCAGCAGCAAGTGGATCAAATATTGAAAGCTATCACAGACACAAGGGCCGCCCTACAGCAGGACATTGCGCATGTGGCGTCGGGCCTGGGTCTCCTCCGGACAGAGCACGCAAAACTGTCCGATCGGGTGAAGCAGACAGAAACGACGTTGGAAGTCATGGCGCCGGCTCAGAGGACGCTGGAGGCCCAGATGGGTGAAGCCATGAATCGGTTGCAGGCCCTGGAACGGAGAGCTGAGGACGCTGAAGACCGAAACCGCAGGAACACCATAAGGGTGGTGGGGTTGCCGGAAGGAGTGGAAGGGGCCAACATGGTGGACTATTTGGAACACTGGCTGAGAACTGAGGTGGCTCCAGAGGGCCTATCTCCCTTCTACACCTTGGAGAGAGCACATAGGGTACCGGCACGCCCGTTGGCACCCGGAAGGCCCCCTAGACCGGTGGTGGCGCGCCTACTTCATTACAAAGACAGGGATCTGTTGTTGCATAGAGCCCGATCATCAGGCCCCTACAAGGTGGAAAATGGCAATGTGACACTGTTTCCGGATTACACCTTCGAAGTGCAACGACGTCGCGCCTCCTTCCTGGCGATCAAGAAGGCACTGCGGGATGAGGGACTGCAATATTCGTGGATGTTCCCTGCGCACCTGAGAATAATTTTGGACGGAAAAACGCACTTTAGTGACAGTCCGGAGGAGGCGTGGGCTTGGCTGGAGTCTTACCGAGCGGGCACGGGAGAAGCAGGGCGGAGCATGAGGCCGCCTGCTGAGGAACCGCGCCCTCGTAGATCACAACGTCTCAGGCGGCGCCGTCTGGGCACAAGAGGACCCACGGTGACCCAGACGGAGACGGAGAGGTCAGCGGCGCTGAAGGCTGTGTCCGCAATCTCCCAAGAAAGACTCTCTCAATCGGTGGAGGACACGGAGTCGGAGAAGGGCTCGGAAGGGACTGACTCGGACGGGACTAGGATAGGAAGTCCTGCTATGCCTCACGTTACACCTGGGACAGCGGATGAGCTTGTTGATGCTTAATGTTATAAGAGAGTGCTTAGTCGTTATCTGAGTAGGACTATGCTCTGTTGGCGCCTTTCTTCCCATTGGAATATTTTTACAATTATTGCGCAGGGGTAATGGCGGTTGGTCGGCCCTGGGGATATTAGCCCTCTTGTAATGTGGCGGCTCTCACTGTGCCGCGAGTCCCCTGCGAAGTAGGGGGCACGTAATTAATAGGGGTTTGGTGCCAAACAGTGACGGCGCAGAGAGTCGGGTCTTCTTGGCTCTTGGCCGCCTCCCCTACTTTTTTGGGTTTGTGAGTCCTCAGTAGCTACTGGAGGACGCAAGTTGGGTTTTGTAGTTTGGATGGGAACTAGAGTTTTAGTGCCTGTTCTGGGGTGAGGGGGGGGAGGGACTGGGGGGTTTCGGGGTGGGGAAGTTGAGGGATGTAGGGGATTTTGTTGGGGGACTTGGGCCACCGGTGTGTCCAAAGGGTGCGAGCAGCCACGTATGGGACCTCAAATGCAATATGGGGGCGTTACCTGAAGTAAAATGCATAACATGGAATGTACGGGGGTTACACACAATGCTGCGGCGCCACGGGGTGCATGCTTATTTAGTGCGCAGGGGGGCCCAAATTGCGTTCCTCCAGGAAACACACATTACTCGCGCTGAAGGTTTGCCGTTGCAACGTAGATGGAGAGGGCAACTTTTTTACACAACCTACTCAGCTTTTGCCAGGGGGGCGTTGATATGGATTAGAGCAGGGGTCCCCTTCCAGCCGACATGTCAATTGGTGGATCCAGAGGGGAGATTTGTGGTGGTGGCGGGGCGTCTTAATGGGAAAGATGTGACTTTATGTAGCGAATATGCTCCCAATGTGGATCAGGCGGCCTTTTTTACCCATATGTCAGGGAAGTTGGCGTCATATTTGACTGGCCCGGTAATCATGGGAGGCGATTTTAATTCCATAGCGGACATGGACAGGTCTCACCCCCCATTGCCTGACGCGCCTATACATAGACTTTCCAAAATCAGACGAGACTGGCAGGACAGGTGGGGACTCGATGTATGGCGTGCGCAACACCCGGGGGAGCGAGATTATTCCTTCTTTTCTGCGATGCACGAATTACTTGTGCGGTTGGACGCGATATTATGTTCCCCGGATATATACACAATGGTGGGCCACAGTGAATATTTGGCAAGAACACTGTCGGATCATAACCCGTTATTGTTAAGGGTACAATGGGCCCAGGAGAGGCCTACGATCCCGGCCTGGAGGCTGCGACCAGAGTCGCTGGAAGACTTGGTCTTCCGTGACGAGGTCGGGACTGGATTCGCGCAATATTTTATTGAAAATGAGGGCACGGCGTCGACGACGGCAATGGAATGGGGCGCTTTTAAAGTGGTGGTAAGGGGATTGTGTATAACTAAAATGGTGGGTGTGCGGAAGACACTACTACGGGATATAGATGTGGCAGAGCAACGCTTGCGGACGGCTGAGAGGGCCCGCCCTGAGAACCCAGATGAACAGGAGGCAGTTTTGGGCGCTAGAGAGGCAATGGCTGTACAAATAGAGAGGTTGCGCTGTTTTGACCACAAGAAATATTTGGCGCACGCACACACGGAACGAGACAAAGCAAGCACGCTGCTTGCCTGGTTGGCTAACCCGACCCCCAGAGGCACTCCCATATTAAACTTGACATCTCCGACGGGGACCCTGGTGTATACCCAACAGGGGATTAATAGGCTGTTCTTAGACTATTATAATGAGTTGTACCGGAGAAAGCTACGGGTTACTGGGGAGGTTATAGGGGATTTCCTGGCCGACATTGCGCTACCACGACTAGAAAAGACACAGGCGGACTTTGCTTGGACAAGAGATTACGCTAGGGGAAATTAGGAGCGCGGTTAAGCATATGGCACGTAATAAAACACCTGGTACGGACGGGCTGCCCATAGAGTTTTATTCGGCATATATCGATGTCTTGGCCCCTAAGTTGTTGGCGGTTTTTAAGGAGGCAAGGGAGGTTGGAGTATTGCCGGCTTCCACTCGAGAGGCGGTCATTATTCCACTGCTTAAGCCTGCGAAGGACTCCTCTGATAAGACGGCTTATCGCCCCTTATCCATGCTTACAGCCGATTATAAAATTCTGAGTCGGATCCTTGCGACTCGGCTCCTTCCATATATGGTGCAATTGGTCCATCGAGATCAAGCGGGATTTATACCAACCCGGAATACGGCCACCAATGTGCGACGGTTACTTTGCATATTAGGGGAAGACCAGTATGTGGCTACTTCTGCGGCCGTCCTCTCGGTGGATATTGAAAAGGCGTTCGACAGCCTTGAGTGGCCCTACCTGTTCCACGTTATGCGGATGTTTGGACTCGGGGAGGCTTTTGTGGGATGGACTGAAATCCTCTATAGATCGGCGACGGCTCGGGTTAGGACAGGGACTATGATGTCCTCCTCATGCCCAGTAGGGCGAGGAACGCGGTAGGGATCTCCGCTGTCTCCTTTATTGTTCGCATTGGCCATTGAGCCTTTAGCAGCACATGCCAGATTGGGACGGAATTATCTCGGGTTAGACCTACGCGGGGCCGCACAGTATATCTCGCTCTATGCGGACGACTTACTTATGTTTCTGGCTAATACAGAGGAGGCTTTGGATGGAGCGACGGCGCTGCATCGCGAATTTGGCAGGGTTTTAGGACTTGGGGTGAATTGGGCGAAGACTTGCCTGTTTCCGGTGACTCCATCGGGCGTTAACCCCGCCCATGTCAAGGGCATTCGGTGGGAGTCCCATTGTTTGCCCTACCTTGGAACTAACGTCTATCATGCGCATGATGACATGTTAGAAGGGAACATAGGCAGAGCTGTGCGAGGACTTGGGGTAGCTTAACATTTTGGAGTACCTTGCCGCTTTCGGTGGCCGGTCGGGTAGCCCTATTAAAGATGGTGGCGCTCCCCCGGTTGTTCTATTACTTTAGGACACTACCGATTTGGATACCGGGATCCACTTTTAGACAGCTTCGCTCAATGATAGGGGGATTTCTGTGGGGGACTGGAAGACGGCGGGTGGCACTGGACACGATGATGCGCCCAAGGGCCGAGGGGGGACTGGCGGTGCCGGACTTTGAGCTTTATTATTTGGCAGCACAACTGCAGTGGCTTACCCAGGCGGTGGCGTTGGAGTTTAGGGGACCTGATGGCCCAGAGGGACGATGGATACCGCGCCATGTGTTGTCCTTTATAGTACTTCAGCAGCGGTTGCACCTTGGGACGCTGTCTAACGAGGAGCGGACGTTGAGGTTATGTTGGAACCGGAGTCAGCGTAAAGCTGGGATCGTTCGTCCCTATGCCCCGGAGATACCACTAGGTATGTGTACAGCTCTCCCGCACGGGGGGGATTGGGCCGCGTTGGTCGAGTGGGAGGCACTGGGAGTTCAGGTATTGGGGGATTTATATGAAGATGGAGCTCTGTTGCCCTATCAGGCTCTGCAGGATAGATATGGTCTCCCTCGCAGGGATTACCTATTACATTCTGCCCTGATTTCCGCGGTGCAGCGACATTGGAGGGAGGGTCTCTCAGAACCACGGACTGCCATGGCGTGTCAGTATGTAGTGATGGTGGCAGGGACCTTCAAGGCAGTCACATGTTTATATAGGCGCATGGTGGGGGAGGGAATGGAGCCCCTGAGAGAATTGCAACGGAAATGGGAGGCGGATTTGGGCAAGGAAATCCCCGAGAAGACATGGGCTCAAATAGTCAGGAGAGCATGGAAAAGTACTAGGAACGCCAGATTCCAGCTGGTTCACTTTTATATTGCATAGGGCATACCTTACTCCTGCTAAGATTAATAAGTATTTTAAAATAGACACTGCTCAATGTCCACGTTGCACTTTAGAGGGGCCGGAGTTTTATCACATGATGTGGGGCTGTCCGCAACTGGGCACAACTGGGTAGTGGACCTGCTCTGCGAAATCACGGAACGACGGATTGAGCCTGACATGGGTACCTGTTTATTGCACTGGTTTCCGCACACTCCCAAAACGAAGGTAACGAGCAAGTTTCTGGACCTGGGATTGCTATTGGCTAAACGAGATATCACAGCGCACTGGAAGTCTAGGGGTGGGCCCAGCTTTGCGAGGTGGAAAGCAGAACTAGTTAAATGGGCGACGAGTGAAAGTACAGTTCGGCTTCAGCATGCCAAGCGGATTAATAACGACAAGGCGCTGGAGACCGCAAGGGCATGGGAGGCCTTAGTTATATCGCTGCAGACACCAGAGGTAGAATTAGAAGCAAACTCGGTCCTGAATGCACAGCCGGGAACACCCTGAAATATAAGGGCGGTAGGGAACCCTCTAGTGCAGACATGCTGTGCAGTTTTTGTAATGGAGTGATTAGAGATTGAGACGTATTGTATTACTGATTATTATGACAAGTGCTGCCGAGGGACTGGTTGTTCTAGATTGTATAGGCAATTAGTAGTTTTGACTCACCGGTGGGAGAGGGTGGGGTGGGAGGGGGGTGCGAGGGAAGTTTGTTTAGTTTTTGTTATAATACTCGGTTCCCATGGCATGAGCACACCTCGATAGCTGGCAGGGGATGGGCCTCTCCCCGACTGCTGCACGTCATACGGGGATAGGGCTAGCAAGCGCTGGTCTACAGATTGCTGGCATATAAATACCGTGAATGTGTTGATGGGGGGCAGTGAATCTCCTGATTAGAGGGGCAGTTGCTACGATGAGTACTGAGTATGAGTAATGCTGTATTAACCGTTTGTGGTAGTGTGGAAAAAACCAATAAAAACATTTTTTTTTTTTTTAAATTAGGTGCCCCAATATACAGAATGCTATGCTGGATTTGTAAATTGCAAAATCTCATGCTTCCAGGGAAAGGAAATGTAAAATATTACATGCGAGCAATGCAGTTTTGTCTGCATGCAGTGACTGAACTACAGAGCCTCTCATGCCTTAGATGCAGAGACTTCAAAGGCAAATGTTTAGCACTGCATGTAAGAAAAAATTTATTTACATGGCTGAAACAGAGGAAAATGTAGTGAACATAAATGTAAAGCTACACTACATAGGAAACATATGTATCAAACTAGGAACAAAGGTCAGCACACAGCAAGGAGAATACCTTAAATATTAGAAGGTCAGCTCTGCAAAGACTTTGCTTTTCCTCAACGAGTAATGGTAGGAGGGCAGTGTCTGAGTGTTGAGGAAGAGAGATGGGTGCAAGGGGGAGAGTGAATACAGATGTTTAAAAAGAAAATGTATATGTATATATATATATATATATATATATATATATATATATATATATATATATATGTATATATATATATACACATACACACGTTTTTTTCGTTTTGCTAATAATTTTGGCTCTGTTTGATGAATCTTAATGAAATTTTCCAAAAAGTGGCCTACTTTGCCTACTTCCGCACTGAAAGTTTCAGGGTGATTCATCAAGCATCAAGCTGGGGCGGAATAAAAGGGGGGGGTAGGGGGGGATTACCAAAACGATTTTTCCCCATGCAATGTGTATGGGGATTTTGCCATTTTTAGCTACAGGCTGAATCGCTGAACGGATTTACACCAAATTTGGCCGAAAGTTAGCTCTTGGTCTAGAAAGAGCACCCTTTGTAATTTGGTGTAAATCTGCTCTGTAGTTTGTGCCTTGTTTTCGAGGCCTTTGGTATCAGACGAGTGAGAGCTTTTCGTTACTTTCTCTGCTTTCTTTTCGACATCCTTGGTCATCCTTTTCGCGATATGCCTCTTCTCGGCATCCCCTTCGAGGATCTCGGCATCCGACCATCCATGTGTTGATTCTGCGGTCGCCACCTGTTCGTCTTCATGGCCTGAGAGGCCAGAGTCCCTCAGTGATACCTGCTGTTTGTGGCTGACTAGCATAGCTGCGTGGTGCTCCTCCCGCTGCTTTCTACAGGCCTTGAGAGTTTTCGGCACAAATACAGTGCAGGCCTCGCAGTCCTTATCCTTGTGATCTCTAGGCGGGCAGAGGTTACAGACGTCATGTGGATCGTGTTGCGCAAATCTGTGGTGGCAATTTGGGCAAAATTTGAAAGGGGTATTTTCCATGGCCCCTACCTTGCCTCATTTCGTTCCATCTACGTCGTTGTTGCTCCAACGGGGTCCCCTGATGGGGAAAGGTGGCCGGAGGTCTCTCTCCTTCTTTGGTGCCTTCTTGATCGATGTAGAATGGTTTTTCTCCTAAAAGCCAACATTTGTTTGGGGATTTCATCAAAAAATTCGGAGTCTCTTCCCTTGCTTCCAGACCCAAAAAAGAATCTGAAGATGGCTACAACGCACAGGAACTTATGGGGCACCGTCTGACGTCTCACAAGGGATGGACTTAGCACAAAATGGTGGTTGATGACGCCCAAGGCGAAAAAAAAGAAAAAGGGGAAACCGATACAATTCCAGACCCAACCATTAGATGGCAGAATAATGCACAGCATGTGAATCAGTAAAAGGACTCATGCTGCAAAACTTTGTACATCTAGGGACGTGGATCCACTTTTATATTACTTTACGTTAAAAAAACCATACAAATTCTACCACCTGAACATCACACCTCCTACCGCCCTATATCCCTTCTAAACACAGAGGCGAAAATACTCACCAAAGTCCTTGCGAATAGACTAATACCGTATATGTCAGACCTGGTCCACCTAGATCAAGCGGGTTTTATGCTTCAGCGCTCTACCCGCCATAACATTAGAAGGGCCCACAACACGATAGCAGCGGTACATCGCCTGGACAGACCTGCCGCCCTGCTGTTGGAGGATATGGACAAAGCTTTCGACTCCATCAGCTGGACCTACCTATTCGCACTCTTAAAACGCTATAATTTTGGGCAACAGTTCATAGCATATATTAGGCTCCTACATACCGACTTGACAGCCGCAGTTCGAGTAGCAAACAGTATTTCGGCCCCCTTTTCCATTAGACGCGGTACTCGACAGGGATGCCCCCCGTCTCCCCTCCTTTTTGCACTGGCTATTGAGCCTCTGGCCATCTGGGTCCAGAAAGACGCACTGATCAGGGCATTTGAGTGGACATTTCAGATCGTATAGCACTATACGCAGACGACATACTATTTTTCCATACCGACCCATATAAAACTGGCCCTAGAATTCTGCAGATAATGCGGATATTCGGGGAAACGTCTGGCCTATATATGAATATACAGAAGTCAACCATCTGGCCACTACGGGGCACCCTAGGGCGCAACACATGGGCTGAGAACCTGACACAAGCCACAGAGGGGCTGCAATACCTAGGGGTCTTCCGGTCCGAGAATCGAATGACCTCTTGCGATCGAAATATAGGCGCTGTCACGGAAAAGGTGCGAACTGACATATGACTCTGGGCAGGGCTACTATTATCTCTATATGGGAGGTCTGCGATATTCAAGATGGTATCTCTCCCACAATTACTTTACCAATTGCAGAACCACCCATATCCGATTTCACCATCCTGGTTTCGACAGATCAAAGCTATGTTGGGGCAATTCCTTCGGGGAGGTGGCGCATCCCGCGTGCGCTTCGCACCTTCCAGTCAACATACTGTGGTGGGATTGCGGCCGCAGATGTACAGGCCTACTACCCGGCCTCACACCTTCAGGTACTGAATGACTGACGATATGGACCCAGCGACGGCCCAGCGTACGCAGTAGAACCTTGTATAATGAATGACCCGGCTCTTACATCATATCTATACAGCAGATCGAATATCCAAACATTACCACCCGCCACCAGAGTGGTAATCTTCTCTTGGCAACAATCTCTCCGAAGGATGGGCTGAAGGGGGCGCATCACAACAAACTGTTACCCCAGTTGGTGGATCTCCAGGGCTTTCGCAAGTGGGACCGAACAGGAATTTCCACTATTGGGGTCATGCACAGCATGACACTCAAATCATTTCAGGAGCTTAAAGACGAATTCTCCATGCATAATTCCCAGTTCTATAAATATTTACAGCTCCGTCCTGCTATCATACCCCACATAGACAAGCTCGAGTCACTTCCAGATTTCAATCCTCTGGAGGGCAAACTCCTGATGGGAGACCTAGGGGATCATAAGATATCCAAAATCTACCAATCCCTCATTACACATAGCACCACAATGCTTGAGACATTGAAGACTTCCTGGCAAACCGATTTAGGCCACCTAGACTCCGATGATTGGACAGAGGCTTTGAAGTCCCCCCGGGGGGCAGCTATTTCCTCACGCTTACGACTCCTTCAATTGTGAGTACCTTCATAGGGCATATTATACACGCTTAAGATTATGAAGAGCCGTTCTGATTGGCTCCCCCGTATGTCTACGATGCCGGAGCGATGAAGGCACATTTTTACATACAATTTGGTCATGTATAGCCTTAGATAGGTTCTGGTCCGGAGTACTTGCATGCCCTACGGAAATCCTAGGATGGGAACTTCCCAATTCCCCTAGACTTACACTGCTCCATATCACTGAGGAGATATGTGGTAACAGGTATAAACGTCATCTCCTATGGCTCGGCCTAACCCTCGCTAAACAAGACAGTAGCCAACATCTCCCCTACTATCAGGGCATGGAAAAACGGGATGGACTTTGGCATGGGGCTAGAAAAACCGGTTTTCCTGGTGCGTAGATGCCCACAGAAACACCCCAAAATCTGGCAGAGATGGGCAGATTCCCGGGGTCTCATCTTGCCACAGCAGACAATGATGTCAGATGCTTTAGACTCTGAAATCCAGACATTTGATTCAAGGATATGACAGGCACTGTGAAACATCTTCATTAGACTATGGTCTGTATCTAGATATGTTGCATTTCACTGGAATGGAACTAATGCATTGGGGTTGAATTGTTGTAGTTGCCTTGTTATACTCTGCGATGTAACACTGTTCATGTATACCCATAAGTAACGATGTTGTCAATCGGACAACAAGATCGCAGAAGTCAAATAAAATTTGTTTCGAAACATACAAATTCACTGAAAAAAACAAAAGTTACAGGGACATTATAGTTAGGTTCCCACACACAACCATAGCAGGTATAGCTATACTTCTACTTATATGAAGAAACTGTAACTCACACCATTGAGTAACTTTAGGTCACGAGTTTCAGTTTCTTAAGTAGAACTATAACTGCAGAATCTCTCTGGTTTTGTGTGGGTAAAACGTGAACCTAACTATAACCTCCCTGCAACATTTGTTTTTTTCAGTGACTATGAATATATATATCTTTATATGTATATGTATACATTTATATATAGACATATGTGTGTCTGTGCTCCAAAACGAGGGAGGGTGTCGGCTTATTTACGAGTCAGCTCACTCCTATTTGGTATAAGCAAATCCTTTTAACCCTTCCCTGAAAAGGTGCAGACACCACCGGTTGCTTAAAATTGCTCTTTTATTTTAAAAGTCCAGCGTGGCGCATTTTGGCTGTATCCACAGCCTTGATCACACAAAGGAGCGCCATCTTTAACGTAACTTTTAATGTGCATACATGCATAAAAATTCATAAACATAGAAAACATACTATACTCCATAACCATACTTCAAAGTGCAAATTATAAAAATGAAAATTTTTGGCTAAAACATTTTCTTTTGCTGATGTTAAAACATTGAATTCTATATTACAATTTTATCTGAGGCAAAGCGAACATCTAAATGGGTTACTAAATCATCAATAAATCATTTCATATTGTGCTCCTATATTGTATTTAGCATATAGTACAACAACCATCAATGCTCATTGACAATTTGATTATTCTATCTAGCAAGAACTATATTCCAATTGTATGCTATCATTACAGCATCTCCTTTATTTAGTTATTATGGACAAGTCCCCCATAATTTTAATATAATTATTTCTAATTCTCGCATTTTAATTCATTTGGTTGCTTTGGACAAGTGTCTCTATTTCTAATATTACTATAACCACAAAATATCTTATTATTCACTTGGGCAACAAACAATTTTTTTTTAAATGCAGATTATTTTTTCTTATTCTCATGCTTTACATCAGCTCTAGCTCCTAATACTAAGGGTATACGGTCTAAATATTTTTACAGATGGGTATGTAAATCCTTATCTGTGTTGAGGTAATATGTGATTTTGCTGTTAAGCTCTATTATGTAACGGGATTCAGGTTTTCTGAGCTGTTTTGTTTGTCTCCTCCCCTAATATTTTTGAAGAAAGTGTCAATCACAAAGTATCTAAGGTCTTTATCATTACTATAATGTACTTCTTGAAAATTGTGGGCTACACGGTATGCCTTCTCCCTGTTCTTTATTACTATTATGTGCTGCAGTACCCTATTATGCACTTATAAGGTAGTACTCCCTACATAGAGTAAACTGCAGGAGCATTTCAATAAATAAACGACAAAATCACTCTTGCAATGAAAACATCTTTGATCTTTCTGTGCTTTTTTTCTCCAAATGGGGAGGAAACCTCTCTTTTATTAGTTCCATATTTACATGCTTAGCATTTGTTACATTTCTTGCAATCACATTTTCGGACTGCTCTTTACCAACATGTCTCTTATCGATCTAGCTCACCTAAAACTGATCTCTGGTTTCTTAGGGACAAGGCCTCCTAGTACTGGATCATTGTTTATCACATACCAATACTTCTTCATAAACTTCTTAATATTCCTTCCTCTCCAGAAAAGTACACACACACACACACACAAAGGAGAAAAGCTACTGGACAGTTGGCAGATATGGTTAGCATTTTGTCTGTAAGGAATCACAGCAACTTGTGGATAGAAAAATACATGTTGAAAACCAGAGACGAAAGGTGGTCAGGAAAGCAAAAGACCAAAACTAACTATGAATGTCAAATCCACTGTAATATTATTTGGGATATAATTTGGACAGTCGCTCTGAATTCTATACCAACTCTTTCAAGCCCAGTATAGATATGTTCTCCCTAAAGAAACCTAGAAGACAACTTTCCTCCATGTAAAACCACCATCCAAAATCACAACTCTCATATTTCAAAAAGACACTTCAACAACTAGTCTTTATCTGGCTTGCAATCCATTGCTCATACTTCAGTCTTCTGTGCTCTCTGCAATCTGATTTTCAGAAGCTCTACGGTTACTCCTGTGGCTAAATTACTTACGTCAGCCTACGACGACCCTCTCCTCTACGCTTGTTCTTTACAATCTTTAATTAGGAATGAGGATGGAATCATTCATTCACCAACTGCCAGAACAGCACCGTTCCAAGGTCTTGATTTGGGGAAAATTCACTAACGCTTCCCGTAACAAATCACTGATTAACACTTTTGAGGAGCACTACAAAAGTAGGCAGGTAAGACTACCCCAGTGCTCCCGTTTCTTGATAAAGTAACTGGTTTAGCTATAAAAACTCTAAACAGTTTTATGTATAGAAGATGTTGCCCTCGTTCGTTTATGGATTGAGTCCCATTGTTACGTACAGCCACACTGGTAGAAAGTAAACAAACAATTCCTCTGTTTTGCACCACAAGCTTCCTTATTGCAGAATATCCAGCCTGAGACCATAATTACAAATTTACATCCTATTTAAATGGACAGCTAAGGCGTGTTTCATTCTATGGAAAAGAGCGCAAAGGCTTGTCTCAAGGCTGTGAGCACTGAAAACAAAGAAGACCGTAAAACGCAAGGCAAATGTAACATACAGAATTGAGATTGCTAATTAGTGTCACCCAGCCTTTGAGTACATTGCAAAGTGTTAACACTATGTAATACAATTAACACTATTATTGACTGTGAAGCTATATATGTATATAATGGTGGTAATGGCTTGCTAAAAAACGTGCTTTTACCATAGTGTAGTCTTGATGTTGAGTTAGGATTTCTTGTCTTTTTTTGTTTAAATGTACTGATCCAAGATGGGTGTCGCCAATTAAAGCTGTAGACAGGCTCTGGGGAGGAGGTCGCAACACAGAGCATGTGCTACAGAACAAAAAGCAGCACACAAGGGAGAGAGCAAGCGGGCTTAGGAGGGAGCAATATGGAGGGCTCTGGGAGGGGGGTGCTGATACTTGGGGGAAGAAGCAGCACACGAGGGAGGGATCCTGAAAACACATGCACTCTTTTGAAGTGCTTAAAGAAAAAAGAAAAGATAATTCCATAACTGTGAGCAGTGGAAGGATAGGAACCAACCAATCAAAATGATGGTAAAGAGGCTATGTTCCAGGGGAGCGACAAACAAAAGAAGAGGAAGGCAAGACTCTGAATAAGAAGCAAGCTAATGAGAGCAACAATAAAACCAACCAATGGTAAGCAAGGGGCAGACTCTAAGCCCACTATATGCTTTTGGTAAGGTTCACAAGAGGTATTTCGAAACCCGAAAGCCATCTAGAAGGTGAGAGCTAAAAACTGTTGACTGATATGGACAGGTGGGAAAAACTAAATGTTTCACTTAGTCCTAGGTATCTACACATCAAAAGATGACATGGCACTCTTCATGAATTAAACACAGTATTGATCTCATAAGAAGACATATAACTCCCTGACGAGCAACTGAAAAAATTATTTGGAAATCCTACCAATTCAGTTGACATTCTGTTTGGCTAGGATCCCGACTACACTTTGTCTATTGAAAAACACAATGACTTAAAGAAGAGCCTTCTGGAGCATTGCAAAAATGAAAATGCTGGATCTGGATTGTCAGTGAATAGCAGGAATGTTTAGGAATAAACATCATATAGTGAATACTAGTCTATGTTCTTGAAAAACACTTGTTTTCAGTCTTTTCAGTCATATTTTGAAAAAAAGCAGCATGGTACACTTTCACTACCTGAAAGATAAATACAATCTTCCAAGAAAAAAACCATAACAAATTGCTAGTTTCCTTGAGAATCCATGGAAAATGTAGTAGCTGAAAACGATTCACTATTATCTTCAGTTACAACCTTTGTATTGCCAAATTAAAATAGGGCATCAAAACTGTATGGAAAGAATGTGTGTGAAGACCTGGTAATCCAAGCCATGAACACGCTGGACTGGGAAGAGAAACTAATCAAGAAGACATCACAAAAAGGTCAAGAATTCCTTGGGACAAAGAAAAAAGAAGTTAAAGTATTCAACCGTGAGTATCATAAATCAAAATCTGTTTATTGGGCTCTGTTACCTGTGCACAAAGCTCAAAGATGCCCTAACGTGTTGAAGATGCAAAACAGCAGTCACAAATTATAAACCCTTGTTTTGAGATTGCAAAGAAATACTTGGAAGAGGAATAGAATTGCATGTAGACTAGGTGCAGCCATAATCAACCAATCTGATTCAAGCCATTTATATAAATGCAGGAATTACCTTGAAGAATATTAGGAAAGATAAAGTTCTAAGGATAATGGTTAAGTTCTTATTGATGATTATTCTTTGATGACTGCAGAAGCAGGGAATATCGAGAACTGCTTCAAGGACAATACATATATCCTGAGAAACAGCATCACTCAATATTATTTGAGAAGTGTTTTGGCACGTTCAAATTAACTGTTGGTTATCCAGCTCTTTTATAATATTAAAATTCGTTATGTGCGGCACATTACTTTATGTGGATCACTCATCTTAGCCGCTTCGGTGCTAAGGACATGCTGGAGCTGTCCCCAGCACCAGTGCTGAAGGTTGCTCCAGCACATCCTGGCACAAGAGGCAGGAAACCGCACTGGTGCGAGCACCAGAGACATTTCCTTTTTGTATTTTTAGCCCCAGTTGCTGGGGAAGAGCTTCCCCAGCAACAGAGGCTGTTTTTGTTCTGTACAATGACCGACACGCATGGCGCACTGATGTCATTACAAAGAAAGTGAAAGTAAAATGAGTGAATCGGCTCATTTACTTTCACCGGTGTTCGGGGCATTTGGACGGGGAAGTTTCATTGGAAAGGGGAGAATATCCCCTTTCTGATAGTACCTTTCCCTAAGAGATCACTGCTTGGGGATCGCTGAAGGATAATCTCCAAGCAGGGATCCACTCACTAGACACCAGGGACTATTTCTGAGGGGGAGGGGAGCGACCCCCATGGCAATGGACTAGTGCTCCCCCTCCCCTGAGGCTCTACAGACTTTCTGTACCTATCCCCCCCAGGGCAGAACTGAGGGCTTGAATCCTATTCTGCTGAAAAGCTCACTAGACCCCCAGGGATGTAATTCATTGGCACATATTTAGAGGTGGTGGTGGCACTCTGACGCATCTGGCCAAGCCCCCACCCAAAAAAATGCCACAACAGTTGTTCTGCTCCCCTGGGGCAAAGTTGGGCAGTTTTACCACCCAATCTGCCACCATGGAGGCAGAAATCCTACTAGAAGCCAGGGATTTATATTTTTTAGCAATGCCAAAGGGTGAGAGCTACCCTTACACATATATCAGGCTGAACCCCACACTCACAAAAATGGCAATGCAGTCTTTGTCACCCGCTGGGGGGGTGGGGGCGGGGGGGTGGTTCTGGGAGATTTTACTCCCCAATCTGCCCCCAGGGTGGCAGAAAGCCCACTAAACCCCATGAATATTTTTATGGCAAAAACTGAGAGGGTGGGGCGGTCCTCATATACATCAGGCCGAGGCACCATCCCAAACAAGTCTTTCTGTCCCCTGAAGAGAACATTTGGGGAAATTTGCTCCTAATCTGTCACCCGGGTGGGCGGGGTTTAGAAAGCCTGCTAGAGCAATTTTGTATGTGCCATATAAAAAGGTGCTGAGGGCGTTTACCCACAATCTTCCCCAGGGGGTTAGAAAACCAGTTGTGCCCATTCTGGACTAGAGGCAAGGCACAATGCATTGGTTAGCCACCCCCACACCCTTTTTTTTAGTTTTTGAGCCTATTTTTACGTGGGGGTCTAGTGGCCTTTCTGTTACCCGGGGGTAGATTTTGGGTAAATACCCTCAATCCATTCCCAGGGGGCAGAAAGGCTGATGAAGCTGTTCTGGGGTGGAAGCGCTGAGTGATGCCTGTGCAAATCGCCCCCACCCCCTTTTTGCCTATTTTTCCCCTGGTGGCCTTTCTGTCCCCTGGGCAGATTTTTAGGGTTCACCCTCAATCCACCCTCAAGGGGCCGAAAGACTGTTGCGCCTGTTCTGGAGTGGAAGCTCTGTGCGATACCTGGGTGAATGACCCTCAGACCCTTTTTATTTTTTGGGCCTATTTTCTCCCCGGTGTCTAGTGGCCTTTCTGTCACCAGGGGGACAGATTTTGGCTAATCACCCTCAATCTACTCCCAGCGGGGCAAAAAGACCGATACACCCGATCTGGGGTCTGAGCGTTGCATGATGCCTGTGTAAACCGCCTCACACCTTTTTTTAAATTATTTTTTGGGGCACTTTTTTTCACAGGTGTCTAAAGGTCTTTCTGTCCCACGGGTGCAGATTTTGAGTAAAAACCCTCAATTCACCCCGAGTGGGGCAGTAAGACTGGTGTGCCTATTCTGGGGATGGAGCACGGCGTAATGCCTGTGTGCGCTGCCCCCCACATCCTTTTAATTTTGGGCCAAAAGAAAGTGAGTGTGGGAGGCTCACTGAGGCATAATGCTGCACTCTCACCCCAGAATAGGTGCATCAATTTTTCTTCCCCACCGGGGGTGGATTGAGGGTGTTTATCCAAAATCTGCCCCCCGGGGGACAGAAAGGCCACTAGAAACCAGTAATTTCAACACAGCACCAAAACAAACAAAAGGCTGGGGTGACCTATTCTAGCATCGTGCTTATACTCCTATCCCAGAATGGGCTATAGAGTCTTTCTGCCCAGTCGCGACTAAAGAATTCCCATCCCAATGGTAAGAGAAGAAATTTTGATTCTTTTAGATTTTTTTAATTTTATTTTACATATGGTTAGCAGAGTGGGGCCCCAATATTGTCCTACTTCTATGCTGAATGGCTGAACATTTTGGGCTCGGGTGTGTTGCCACCTGGGGAAACATACCAAACCCAGATGTTTCTGAAAAGTAGACACCAGGGGCAGTTTATAGTGGTGCACCTCACGTGGGTGTCATGACATTTTCTTACCCACAATGCCATGCAAATCTCAAAATTTGACTAAAATCGCACATTTCCCTTGGATTTCTGTGACGTAAACGTCCGGAAACCTCAGGGATGCACAAAATTCCTACCACCCAGCGTTCCCCACTTGTCCCGATAAAAATGCTACCCCACTTGTGTGGCTGGGCCTAGTGCCCCCCAACAGGCACAAATAAAACCAGGGTCAATGAGAGTCGCTCCACCATATTCACCTAGGTTTGATGAGTGTGTCGCGGGCACTAGACACAGCCACACAAGTGGGGGAGCCTTTTTTTCTAGACAGGCGTGTGGGGGGTTGGGGGGTTTCGCTGGGTGGTAGGAATATTGTGGATTCCTGCTGATTCCCAAGTTTACGTCACAGAAATGCAAGAAAAAATTGCAATTTTAGACAAAGTTTGAGGTTTGCAGGACATTGTGGGTCAGAAAACATTGTGGATTCATGCAAGCCACACAACCCTGGACTTCACTGGGTGTCTAGTTTTCAGAAATGTCTCGGTTTGGTAGGTTTCCCTCGGTGGCCGTCGATCCCTGGCCAAAAACCCGCTGCTACCCCCATTGCCAAATCAGATAATTTTGTGACAAGAAATGTTGAGGTCTCCACATTGGTTTTTAGGGCCTTTCCTGTTGCGGCGGCACTAGGCTTACCCACATAAATGATGTACCATTTTTATTTGGAGACTTGGGGGAATGGTAGGTGGTAGGACATCTGTGGCTCTCCACAGATTTCAGAACTTTCCATCACAGAAATGTGAGGGAAATGTGTTTAGTCAAAATTTGAAAATTGCAAGGGTTTCTGGGTAAGAAAACCTGGGGAGAACCATGGAAGTGACCCCACCCTGGATTCCCCTGTGTCTTGTTTTGAAAAATGTGCCGGTTTGCTAGGTATCCCTAATGCTGACTGAGCTAGGGCCCAAAATCCTCAGTTAGCCACATTATATAAAAAGGGTCAGTTTTGAGTGGAAAAATGTGATGGGTCCATCTTGCATTTTGGGGCCTGTCTTGTCACAGGAACTAGCCCTACCCACACATGTGGGGTACCAAGTTTTTCAGGAGACTGGGGGCAAAGCTGGGTGGTGGCAAATTTGTGGCTCCACTGAGATTTCAGATGAATTCTTCACACAAATGTGAGGAAAATGTGTGTTTTTAGTCAAATCTTTAGGTTTGAAAGGGCTTCTGGGTAGGAAAACTGGTGGGAGCTACACAAGTTATCCCATCCTAGACACCCCTATGGGTCTTGTTTTTGAAAATGTACAGTTTTCCTAGGTTTCCCTAGCTGCCCCCTGAGCTAGGGACAAAATTCAAAGCTACCCACACTGAAAAAAAGGAACATTTGTCAGTGGAAAATATTTGATGCGTCTATTTCGTGTTTTGGGAGACATGTTGGAATACAAGATAGGAGAACATTGTTATTAACAATTGTATTTCTCTGCATTTCTGCCTTCCAAATGTCAGCCAGTGTGTAAGAAAGAAGACCTTTTGAAAAATGCGCATGCTAGTAAAATTCAGAGATATGCAAATTACCACTGCTCCTAAACTCCATATCTTGTGAACATTTCAGAAATACACAGGTTTCCTTGATATCCATTATTCACTCTTTATATTTTACCATATGAATTGCTCTGTACCCGGTACCCAATGAAAAACCATCGTAAGGTACAGATCAGTTATTGGTTCTGGGCACCTCCGTTTTTGAAAACCTACAAACCCTATATAGTAGTAAGTTTATTCGATCAAAAACATGATTACATATAAAAATGTCACGTACCATACATATTTCATATTATCATACATGAAAAATAAAACCATCACTTCGTGCTCCTTTACATTATTCTGGGTAGAAGTATACTTAAAATACTTGAACTGGACATTTTAAAAATTCTGAGATCATTAAAATAATTTAAATAAAAAACATCAGTATGTCGAGTTGTTTCTCAATCATCATTTAAAAACTTGCAGCCCCTTTTATAACCCGACTCTTAAATCATGGTCTTGTTTCAGATTTAGACCTTTGCCACCAGGCATAAAGCAAATATCTTGATAGCGTAAAAACAAGCCATCTTGTAGAGTCTGATCTAAAAACACGTAATGCATCTACGGGGCGCGAAAAAGACAACACTCGACAGGCTGGAATAATCAATTTTTTCCTCAGATTGACATAAAATGGGCAGAAAAATATAAAATGCTCTAAAGTTTCCAGACTGGCACTACACAAAGGGCACAGTGAAATTACAGTCACGTTCGTCCATCTACTTTTCAAGGCATTCAATGGGAGTACCCCAATTCTAAACTGTATATAAAGTGCTCGTGCCTGAGGGGGTTCAACATCATCCATATAGGGATCGAACTTAAAACAACTTTTAAAATCTAGGAAACGAATAGTTAAAGTGCTAAGTGTTCTAGTTTCAGTGCAAGATTGATCAACAAGGTCCCAGTACCTTTTTTTGAGCTGGGAGCCCATTCTTTTAGTGATAGACTGCGGGTCATCCCACATGAACCCCAGCCCCAATTTATAAAGCCATTGCCTTACTTTTTTAAACCAAATTAATCGCCCTGCTTGCCTATGGAGCATTAGTAACTCCTCCACTGCCTCCTTTATTGGTATCCGAGTGTGATAGGTCCAAAGTCTTATCCAAAACATTAACATCTTTAAGACAGCTGAAAGGCTAATAGACCTTAGCCCGAAATCAAGACAAAATGGTATTAACAGCGTGTTCATTGGGAGATTTAAGATCGCTCTTAAAAATTTATTTTCAGCTACTTCTAGCTGGTTCAGGTACTCCATCCCCCACAATTCCGCCCCATACAAGGCTGCGCCATGCCCTCTAGCCCGGTGAATTTCGAAGATCGGGGATATTGGGCGATAAGGAGATTTTTTGACTTTCTTTACTATTGCACTATCCACGTGTTGCAATGAAAGAACGCTCTTCTGAATTTGGGAAGTCCAAGTTAAGTTCTCACTATTTCTGACGCCCAAATAGTCAAACACCTTAACCAGATCTAGGTGTTGTATTCCAAGCCTCAATTTCCCCTTAGTTGACTTGTAGGGGTTAAAGACCATAAACTTGGTTTTAGTACAATTAATTTCCAGACCCCGCTCTTTACAGGCTGCTGCAAACTTTGTTAGCACTTTCTGAATTCCCATTGGGGTTTTCGAAATAAGCAGGGTATCGTCTGCAAATAGAAGACAAGATATTTGTTTACCAGCTAATTTTGGTGGGTCTCCACCACAATCATAGAGATCATTGATGAGCCCATTCATATACAGGGTAAATAATATCGGCGCTAACACACAACCCTGCCGCACCCCCTTAGAGACAGGAATATTCTTAGTTAAGCTACCATCAGAGTTCCACCTGACTTTGGCGTAATTTCCTAGATGTAAACTTACCAGGAGATGAAGTAACCCACCAGGAAGACCAAGCTCCCTAAGGGCAGCCCAAAGCTTTGTGCGATCTATAGAATCAAATGCCGTTTTAATATCGACAAACACGACAAACAGGTGGCCCTTTTTGATGGTAACTTCCTTCCAGATGAGCAGCAGGAACCGAAACACCTGGTCTAAGGTACTCGTAGAGGCTCTAAAACCAGCCTGCAGGTGGGAAAGTATACTAAATTCCTCTATCCAGCTCTGTAGATGTGTTAAAATCATTTTGATAAATATTTTCTGTGATACATCTATGAGACTGATTGGCCTGTAGTTTGATGGGTCCCCCTTATCTCCTTTTTAAATATGGGTATTATTTCAGCACCCTTCCACGATGCAGGGATATTCCCACCTTTTGAAATTGCTGTAAAGACTGTGTGGAGCAAAGGGCCCCATATATTGGGCTCGGAACGATACAAATCACCTGGTAATCGGTCTAATCCTGGAGCCTTTCCAGACTGTAGTGATTTAATCGATCGCATTCACAGTTTCCTCTAAACAGCAACGAATTACAGTTTCTACTGGATGCTCTATAATGCAGTCACTTCCTGACAGTGCTACCTCATTCTCCAGCTCGGGAACCTTCCCTGAGTAAAAGCTTTGGAAATACTCTTCCCAAACTTGAGGTTGTAAATGAAAATCAGTTTCACTGACTGGCTGTTTTACCCCTTTTGCAAGTAAGTGCCAAAATTGCTGAGAGTCCTTCAATCTGGACGCCTCCACTAATGTACACCAATATTCTGCCTCCCAGGCCCTTTTTGCCTCATCCTGTAATCTTTTATAAATTCTCCTTCGATCAATAATATCAATCCTTAAGCCTTTTTTAACTGCTAGGGATAAATTGGTCTTAGCATGCCTACAGTCCTCATTATATCACAGGGCAGCATTACGGGTTGCTACATTTGGGCTGCACTTTTTGCTAAAATATGACTTAATAAAATTTACTAGATGTTGGAAGATTGACATAATGCTGTCATCATTTAAATTTGGATTACCCAAGACATTTAAGGTCTGGGCCACCTCTTTATAAGATGTTGGGTAAAAGCTTTTCATCAGCAATTACCTGAGGCCATTTTATCCTCCTATTATTGTTAGTTGTGATGACGGGGGCTGTCACTGAGTTTGTCTGAAACTGTTGAATGCTAATGCCAGATAACGTCAAAAGCAATGCATTGTGATCACTGTCCTCTCGGTTTAAAACAACCAAATCTTTAATCTATGCCCAGAGGTCAATATCTACCATAATAAAATCAATCCTGCTCCTAGCACTTCCCCTTTTGAACGTATATTTGGCTTCTGCATCTGAAGGAGTCCGCCAATTACATGCGCGTACCCCATTTGCAAGGGTAAATGAGAGGACTTGCTGCCAACCTTAGTGCTCTTTTTCCAAGGCCGGTATCTGAAGCCTTTTTATACCTCTAGTTTGTTCTTCCTCCTGGTCTAGTTCCTGGACATAATCAATAGGTTCATAGGTCGTATTGAAATCACCAGCTACTATAAGATGATATTCCTTGCCTGAGTTGTCAAGATAGTTTGTGAGCACTAAAATAGTATCAGAGTCCTTATGGGGGCTAGTAAACCGATTATATAGGTTAATTATCCTAACATGAAAGTTCCCTTTCAAAGATAGAAGATCTAAGCCAAGGATCTCCTGTGAGCCTATATTTAGCTGTTTTATTTTGCAACCCAGGGTTATCTTAATCCAAATTAACAGACCCCCGGCGGGTCTACTTGCTGTTGAGGGTCTAGCTTCAATACTAAATGTGGTGTAACCCACCCTGTGGTGCTGTCCAGTAGCCCAGGTTTCTTGGAGCAGGCCTATATGACTACTATCCACTAGACTACCCCACTCCGGGTCATTCAATTTAGATTTTATCCCTGCAATACTCCATGAAATAATACTTAATTGCTGGGCCTCTTCAGATTTGTATTGAAACTGGAGTCCTGTTGTTAAGTTTTCTACTTCTTGGCCTTGGGAACCTATTCGATGGCCATTTGGAATAACAAAGCTTTGAGTCTCTAGTTCTCTTAGATTATTGTTATTTGTGAAGTCCCTCCTCTGTTGACTAGGTAAAGGCATATCATGGGGCAGCGTCCTTTCATCACAGCCCATCCTTAGTCAGTCGGGGATATCCAGCTCCGAGAGTGCTTGGTATCTGTTGGTGGTTTCAAGGGAGAATTGTTCCTTAGGATAGTGGGTTATGCGAGTATTTAATGTACTGGCAGGGCCCTTATACTTGAGATGTCTATAGAAAAAACCCAGAGGCATAATGCCAATCCCATGATCAGGGCCCCATGCTGCATAATCCCTCCTACCTCTGATCAATTTCCCTGCTAGGACAGGAGACCTGCAGTTGATCACCACGCAGTCACCATGGGTAGATTTGCATAAGGGACCAATCAAACTCACTCTTCTACAAAGAGGATGTCACTGTAGCTATTGTTTTTATAGTCAGAATTAAGGGCTAGCCAGTGGCAGACTTTATTTTTTATTTGGCTAGTAGTTTCCTCAATATTTCCCTGTAACGTGGGGACATTGATTAAAATCGCCACGTATGGGAAACATTCTGGTGGAAGATCCAAATTAATCCCATATGAGGGAGAATGCCTGTTAAGAGGTGGCATCTAGTTGTGAATTAGACTGTCTAGTATGAACCGTACCTTTAACATTTTGTGCAGCTAGTCGCACCCTTGGACTACCCCCTGTATTTCCACCTCCTGTTGCGTGGACAGCTTGTCTCAAGGATCGATCATTAGATGAACCTTGTACTTGATCATTTGCTAACTTTGGGGTGATGACTACAGGAGAAGGATGTACAGCTTTACTATTATGTCTTCCTGCCATGTTAGACTGACTTACTTTTTCTTCTCCCACCCCCCCACCTCCAAAGCAGAGTGTTCCGGACCAATAGACCCATTTTTTCCAATCCCAACCGCAAGTTTATTAATACACTTTTGAATATCACCCATATTAGCCTCAAGTTTATCAAGTCTATCCATGATTGGTAGAAGATTCTTTAAGAATATATTGTCCAAGTGATTCTTTAGAGTGTCTAAGTCTTGCTCGGATAGAACTGTAGAGGCTATAGAGGCTGGTGGTGTAGGTTGAGATTCTGGTGGTACTGTTGGTGTAGTTGTGGTGCTTTTGACCCCCTCCTGTGTTGACAGCTTTGTTTTGTTTTTTGATCTGGTGCCTAGTGGTGGGTCTAGATGTTTCGTTTTCCTCTTCCTTTTAGATGGTAGTTCAATTGTTGAAGACGTAGTAGAGCATGGTGGGGAAGGGGGCTTCATAGGGGCGAACTGGTCAGAAGTTTTCTGTGTGCTCGTTGGGATTTCCGACTCTATACCGCCAGGTACCCTGTTAGGAGTGTGGTCCAAATTTAAAGCAGTAAGTGATCCACCATCCATAGACAACCGCCGTTCCACCACTAATATTTCTTTATCCAAGGCTTTAGCAGCACGGGTTAAAAAACAGTCAAGAGTCGAATTTTCGAGAGACTTAGGTGTCTTAAATGTCTTAAGTGTGCTCTCCATATCACCCGTTTGCTTATGCTTAGACATTAGTTAAACAATCCCAGCCCACACAAGATGTAACGTAGCTTAGTCCAAGGGCACAAGTAAACTTACTTGGCGCCAATTTGTAGACTCCCCCAGGCAAGTAACACCAGGTATAGCTCAAAACCCAGTTTGGGGAAAGGAAAAAACGAAAAGCAAGGGGGTAGGCCAAGCTCAACTTCCTCCGCCCAATATGTCCAATGATCGTAAAAAGCAGATAAGATCGAGCTCCAATATCTTCTATTTAATAAAAATCGGGCCGGTCACAATCAACTTCCTGTTACGCACTCTTGTTACAGCTGAGCCATACGTATCAATCTGTAACAATCTCAAAACGGTAGCAGTGGCAGTGGCTCACTCTGTTTTCATAACGTAATTTGTAAGTCTCAGAATAGCCCTCAGATAACCATCTTACTTAGCCCCACAAGACCTTCAGATGAAGGGCACCGGCGATAAAGTGAGAGAAAGTAGGTTTCAAATTTTTCAGGCACAAACAAGGGAAAAAGGACTCAACCCCGGACGCTTGAGGCCTCAAACAAGACTGTTCAGAGGGGTGGCCCAGCCTGGCCTCTTCCGGTCTATGACGGTCGCAGACGGGCCCGCCCTTGGCCCGGGCATGCCCGCGCGCGTCCTGAGCTGCGGGAAGCTTTGGCAGCAATTATATGCCTCCGGGCGTCTTGAAAATCGTGTCAGCAGCTCACAGGCCGTGAGTGATGCCGGGAATAGCAGTCCCCAGCTCCGGGTGTCAATTTCCTTCTCTCGCGCTGTGGGAGGCTTTGGCAGCAATTATACGCCTCCGGGCGTGTTGAAAATCGTGTCAGCGGCTCACGGGCCTCGAGTGATGCCGGGAATAGCAGTCCCCAGCTCCCGGTGTCAATTTGGTTCTCCCGCGCTGCGGGAGGCTTTGGCAGCAATTATACGCCTCCGGGCGTCTTGAAAATCGCGTCAGCGGCTCACGGGCCGCGAGTGATGCCGGGAATAGCAGTCCCCAGCTCCCGGTGTCAATTTCCTTCTCCCGCGCTGCGGGAGGCTTTGGCAGCAATTATACGCCTCCAGGCGTATTGAAAATCGCGTCAGCGGCTCAAGGGCCGCGAGAGATGCCGGGAATAGCAGTCCCCAGCTCCCGGTTTCAATTTCCTTCTCCACAAACCCTATAGGTATATACCCGCAACCAGAAGGGTCTAGAGGACGTAATGGTATATTGTTTTTGTAAATTGGCCGTTGAGACAAGATACAAATGAAAACGTCTCAAATATATGTTTTCGCTTACTCATTTGTTTTTTTATTTCAACAGTTAATTTCTTTGGAAGATCTTTGAGGTATATACACAAATAACCCCTTGCTGAATTCAGAATTGTGTCTACTTTTCAGAAATCTATAGCTTTCTGGGGTCACCCATGTGTTTAACAGCAGCTTCCACAACAAACTGGAGGTAGGTTGAAAGCGCAAAGATTAGGAAAATGGGCTGCCTGTTTGAAAAATGTAAAAACTGTGGTAAAAAAAATAATTTTTATGATTCGATTATGCATGTTCCTTAAAGCTGGGAAGATAGTGACTTTAGCAAATCAAAACTTTCTTTGATACCATTTTAAGGGGGGAGGGGGGAATATCTGACTTTTTTGCAGAGCACATTTTCCCCCCCCCAAAAAACAAAATGTTGCTGTATTTTGTCTATTTTCTCAGTCCCGTCCAAGGAAATACACAAACCCTAGGTACCTTTAGAATCTCCAGGATGTTGGAAAAAAAGGATGCAAACTTGGTGTGGATACTTTGTGGAAAACAAAAGTTATGGACTCCGAAGCGCGAACTACCTAATTAGCCAAAAACGGCTTAGCATTCTAGGGGGAAAAAGCCTAGTAACAAAAGGGTACTGAATCCAGCTAAAATAACATGAACCTCTTTTCCACTTGAAATGGGTCAGTGAATAGGACGGAAAGAGAAAGATGGAGGGGCTGCCAAGTTTAACTTTTGCTATTAAAAGTGAAAAATAGTGATTGAAGTGACACAGAGTAAAATACAACCACTAGATGATTCGAGTATTGTGCATTGTTAGCCATTGAGTGCCCCAAAAATGTGCTGGGAAGAAATTTCCAATATATCAACCATGAAACAATGAAAGGCTAAAATGATGGCCGATGTGGTCTTGTGACTGACTGCCTTTCATGCCAGATGTTAGTAGCAAGTGCATAATTTGTTGAGCCATCCGAGATTTACATTTGAATTCATTTATTGGAGCACTTTTGTGTGAAATTACTTCATTCCACTGTACTCGCCGACATGTCTCATTGATAGAAAACGTGTGATGAGAAATAAATCAATGAAAACCATTGGAGAAGGTCTTGCGCATACCCGGAATACGTCTGCATGATCCAACTGTGACACCAGCACCAAAGTCTTTGGAGCGAAGAGTTGTGAGGGCTGTGCATGGCCTGGCTCCTCATCTTGGTCCCCATTTGTGGTTTGGCTCTGAGAAAAAAACAATGAACAGGCTTAAATGAAACAGTAAAAGCGAGTGGTTTTCTCAAGAAATTACCAGAGTCTCATGTATACGAAAAAAATAATTTATAATCCATGATGTGACACTATGTCTACATACTTGATTTTATGTTCCATCTGCTGGCTTATTACAGAGAAGCATAAAAGTGTACAAGAAAGGGTGCTTTCCAATCAAATGTGATCAAAAGGCAAATCACAGGCAGAAACATGTAGGCATACACCTATCTTCGTCCACACAAGTGCCTGCAATATCATGAACAGGTACATATACATCTACCTCTGTCACACAAAGGCACCTATGAATACATCTACCTCCTTGTCATGTAAACAGACAAACTTTACTGTTATTGAGGCCCTCACGCTGCAGTTATCGCACAAATGTATATGGAGACCCATTAGGCAAATAACAGTTCCAAATATGGGCTCTTTGAAGTGACAATGGCCCGTAGTTAGACTATGAGTATGGATCTGTGAAAAAAATATATTTTTCAGATATTTCATTGAAGCAGAAGCTTTGAGTGTGGGATAGGAAATCTCATAAACCTCAAAATGGAGCAAGAGTGGAGTGACAAAATAAAATAAAAATATCTCCATTCAAACATTATTGCCACTGGCTTCAAAGAGACCAGCTGGCCTTTAATAAGGAGGCCATTTCAATTCAATAAAGGTAGAGCTGTGTAGATAATCTCTGGAATGAATCTAATTTTACGTTTTTGATTAGCATGTACCTTGCCAAAGACGGCTAACAGAGCAGCATGATGAAAGATACATCACAACAAAATAAACATCAATACTGCAAACATGAGTTATTGTTGTTACTCTGAAACAAACTTATGGTCCTTAAGCAAAGATAAAGGGAACAGCATTTCAGAAAGGGCTGTCCTTATACTGACAAGACCTGCACAATGATGGTTTTTGGAAAAACAGTATTTTAAGATGGAAAAGCTTCTTTTTCAATGTTACACGGTTTCCCTGAACAATGACAACGTGATCACAATAGCCAAATAATCTGGAAGTTTCCAGTCACTGTAGGTTGAGCCACCAAGAGGGAATTGGCACTGAAAATTAAGAGGCAACCAGTGTGAAGATTTGAATACTTGAGTGATCATTCATATTTCTGTATATCTACAGTGAGAGCAACAGCATCCTTTCTATGAAGTAAAGCATGTTTTCTGAGTCTGCAAGGAACTACACCCTCTAATTATGATGGGGGGAGAACAGGGCCTTCTACCAAAGAAGGGAAAGTCTCAGCCAGAAGACTTGCAGTATATTAGGACTAGTGAAGACAGTGGCTATCAACCCAGATCGATCTAACTACAGAAGCCAAAGTTAGAAAATAAGAGACAGTAGCCAATGTTGACTCTTTCGCAACTAAATCAGAAATTCATGGACACACATGAGCTTTCATTTTACTGAGTCAGAAAATTCCAAAGGCTACACTTGGTGAGCAAATCATCTCAAGAGAATTTAGAGCCATCTATATACGAATGCAGAGACTTTTTACTAAATGCTTTCATGTGGCCAGAGCATAGGTGTTGGAGTATGTTTTTAATAAACAGATAGGAGTACATTGATTTTGGGAAACAACACATTTCAGCCCCAAAATCTAGTCCACTGTTGAAGTTGCTGAAAACAGTGTTCTGTATCTGAATAGAAGGTGCCACTCATGCACTATGTATGTACCCTGGTGAGGGTTGATTAGGTGCCAAACTGGATCTGACAAAAATACAAAGCAGTGCTCCTGCATGCCAGAAGGTGGCCCTATAGGACGCAACATCGATGCCATTCCACTCCAGGAGTAACTAATGGAGCTGCATATCTGTGCGCAGTCAGTTTCTTTCATTAATTCTTCCGCAACCTCTGACGCTGAGCCACCAGATTGAATGTTAATGTTAATGCTAACTGCTACTTCTATAGCGCATAATCACCATCAGGTCTCTTAGCGCTTTGAGAGAGGGGTCCAATACCCGATACCCACTGCAGTCCCCAGGAACATGCGTAGCAGATGATTAGATGGAGTCTAACGCCTCCCTGAACAGGAGCGTTTTGAGGCATTTCCTGAAAGGGAGGAGAGCGCATTCTTTGCGGAGGCCATCGGGTAGTTTGTTCCAGAGTTGAGGGAGCAGGACAGAGAGGGCTCTGCCTCCCTTGGATATTGTATTAAACCGGGGAACTGCAAGCAGGCAGCTCTCGGCGGACCGGAGTTTACGGCCAGGCACATAGTTTTGAAGACGCTCTTTAATGTATGTTGGGGCCTGGCCGTACATTGCTTTATGGGCAATACAAAGGCCCTTGAATTTGGCCCTCAGCTTGATGGGGAGCCAGTGAAGCTTGCGCAAGAGAGGGGTAGCATGTGCCCTTCTAGGGAGCCTGAAAATCAGCCTGGCTGCATCATTCATGGTCACCTGTAATTTGTTGGTTAGTTTTTCCGGTAGGCCGATATACAGGGCGTTCCCGTAATCTAATCTGGACAGGACGGTGGCCGATACTATCATCTGTAGAGCTGTCGTCGAAAGGAGGGGGGCAAGTCTCCGCATCTGTCTCAGCAGGCCAGTGCATGTACCAATCACGGTCGAAACTTGGTTGGTCATAGAGAGGTCCGCATCTATCTTGATGCCCAAGCTTTTTACGGTCGTGACCGGCGTAGGGGTTGTGCCCAACTCTTGGGGCCAGAAACGGTCACTCCAAGGGTTTGGTTTCCAGGGGATGACTAGGACCTCAGTTTTGTCTGGGTTGACCTTCAGAGAGTTAGTCGTCATCCAGTTCACGGTGTATCTGAGAATATTTTGAGTCAAAGAGGGGGCCTGCTGGGAGTTGTCGATCTGGAGGATGAGCTGCGTGTCGTCCGCATAGTTAAAGACTTGGCAGTCCATGCGCGCCAGGGCAGCTATTAGCGGCTGGAGGTAGATGTTGAATAGGAGTGGGGACAATGCTGAGCCCTGGGGGACGCCACACGTGAGGGCGCCCCTGTCAGACACTTGCTCCCCAAGCTGGACCCTCTGCGACCTCCCGGAAAGAAAGTATTCAATCCACTGGTAGGCCACCCCGCAGATGCCCAGTTCGGAAATGCGGGCTAGAAGCTGCGCATGATTGACTGTGTCAAATGCTGCCGACAGGTCTAACAGCACCAGGGCGCACGGTTTCTTATTGTCGGCCATGACTCTGAGCTCGTCAAGTACAGATAGCATTACCAGCTCTGTGCTGTGGTGGGGCCTGAAGCCCGCTTGCCGCCCTTGGAGTAGCTGGTGTTCCTCCAGGAAAACCGCGAGTGTTTTTAGGATGTGCTGCTCTATGACTTTCGCTAGGAAGGAGAGCTGGGAAATTGGTCTGTAGTTTTTAAGAGTGGCCACATCCGCCCCAGGTTTCTTCAACAGGGGGGTGACCCTGGCTTCCTTCAGGCCGGAGGGAAGGTAGCCTGTCTCTAGGGAGCGATTTAGTAGGGCGAGGATCTGTCTTTCAAGACCTGGGAGGGCCATGCGAAAAACCCTTGGAGGACAGGGGTCAGCTGGTGAGCCCGATTTGATATGGCTCATCAGGCCTGACAGGGAGGCTGGGTCTAAATTAGGGAAAGAGGGGAGCTGGTTAGCTGGCGTAAGGGGCGTGGGATGCTGTTCTAGGGGGGTCTGATGGGTCGGGGTGCTCTCAATCTCAGCTAGGATGTCGGCGACTTTGTGTAGAAAATAGGTCTGGAAGGTGTTGCAGTCTACTAGTGAAGCTACTAGTGAAGCTGTAGATCCTAGTGTTGATTTCTGGCTGAGTTCTTTTAGTATTTTAAAAGTCTCTTTCTGTTTATTTACTGCCCCCGTGATTCTTGCCTCATAGTATTCAGCCTTCCTAGTCATAATGGCCTTTTTATATGAGGCAAGCAGGAGTTTGTGGGCAGCTTGGCTATCTGATTTTCGCCACCTTCTCTCGGCTTGGCGGAGGGTTTGCTTCCTGCCCCTCAGTTCTTCATTGAATCAGGGGGCGCCTTTTCCTTTATCTCTAACTTTCTCCCTCCGTGCCGGTTCTACCTGATCAATGGCTTCCTTAAGCGTGTCGGTGAGGGCAGCACACTCAGTCTAGGTTGCCTGAAGTGGGTGCTTTCATGGGGAGTCTGAGTAAGGTCCCCACCAGATTATCTTCCTCAATTCTATTCCAACTGTGCACAATTTTCCAACCAAGTGACGGCTGCAGTGGGGGGCTGTCCAGCGGGACCCATCACCTAATCAGCGAGTGGTCAGACCAGGTGCACGTGCTGATGTCTGTAAGCTGGGTTGATCGCTGGGAAGTCCAGATGAGGTCGAGTATGTGGCCCTTAATGTGGGTTTGAGCATTCACCAGTTGGTGAAGCCCCAACGAGCACATGGCTATCTCGAATTGGCTAGCCAGCGACTCTCTGGGAGTTTCGTCCCAGTGGTAGTTGAAGTCGCCCACCACTAGGAGTCGTTGGTAACGTGAGCAGAGGTCACTGATCAACTCAGAGAAGAGTTCGTTGAACCTAGGGGTTGGACGTGGAGGGCAGTATGCCACCAATAGTAAGTATGATGCAGGAGGATTTACTCGAGATTTTAACACCTAATGTGTCAGCGTTCTCGAAGTTTTCTGCCAGTATCTTGTCTACCAGTAGACTTTTTTTAATAAAAGATAGCCACTCCACCCCCTCTGGCATTGTCCTCCCTGTTGTGCCATACGGTGTCAAATTCCCCAGGTAGTGCTGCAATCATATCTGGGACGGAGCAGTCTCCGAACCAGGTTTCTGTGACCGCTAGGACATCGATGTCTCCGTCCTGGAGGAGCGAGAAAATTTCCAGGCAGTGTTTTGGCAGTGAACGTGTATTCAGTAGAGCAACCTTTAGGCCTGGTGGCTGTCTGGACGATGTGTTAATATGGTGGGCTATAAGTGGAGTCATGGCAGTATCGTCCCAGTTTTTGCTAAGTAGGTTTTCTGCTCTAAGAGTTTCTACTGCATTCCGGCCCAGGGTATGGTTCTTGGATTCTAGGGCACGGAGCTCCTCCATTGAATAAGCCAGGAATTGGCCTGGGGTCCTGGCCCCTGGTCCCGGTCGGGCGCAGACGGGCTTGCCTTAGGCGCGCCCGCTGCACGCGTCCGCTCCAGCGTGGCCCTAAATGTATTCCCTTCCGCCCGCCCGCCCTCCAATCAGCGCTGCGTTGCACCCAATGAACCAGATTCCTAGATTGGGACCTTTTGAGATAATAGAGCCCATATCACAGAGGTGGGAGGGTGGTGAAGAAGCTGAGGTTAAAGTATCCTCCAGAAAGAGGATTACCTACGGTAATTAACTTGTTCTTCTGATGGATACTCCTACCCACAGATTCCTCACTTTGTGAATAGATACCAAAGCAGTACCTCCCAAATTGGTGGGTCTATGGAATGGCTCAAGCTAACAAGTCCTGCAGAACCAAGCAGGCAAAATGCCCCCTCTACCTGTCGAGGCGGTAATGCTTCGTGAACATGTGCTCCGATGCCCACATAGCAGCCTGACAAATATCCATGACAGGCACTCCACGTGCCAATGCAGTAATAGCAGCTTTGTATCTGGTGGAATCAGTCCACAGGCCTTCTTGAGGCTGCTTTTTAGCCAATGTGCATCAGATATTAATGCAGAGGACTCGCCATTGATAGATGATTAGCTTCTGCAGTGCCTTCCCATTCTTTGACCCAAAGAACCGCACAAAAAGCTGATCATATACCTGATGTTCCTTGGTATGATCAATGTAAAAGCAGATTGCTCTCTTACTATCCAGACAAAGGAGTCTTTCTTCCTCTTTCAAGGGACGAGGTGGACTAAAGGTCGGCATGGTAATGGCTTGTGAAATGGTGTCACAACATTCAGTAGCAATGCAGCTCGAGTCCTTAGCTCCAGTTTGTCCTGGAAAAAGGTTATATAAAGAGACTGGATGGAAAGGGCCTGAAGGTCACTCACCCGGCATGCGGATGTTATCGGCACCAGCAAGATCGTTTTTGAGTGAGCAGGCGCAATGAACAACTGCGCATTAGTTCGAAAAGGGTACACATTAGAAAGGTGAGGACGGGAACATCAAAAATGGGTCCAGTGCTCACTATGGCATAAAATTCAAGCTACACGCTTCTGACAAGTCCAAAGTAGGATGAAACCAGTCTGGCGTTGCTTGTGGTCCCTTCTGGAGGTGGTCTGATCTGGCAGTTCGCAACAAACTGTTCCCATGAGGAGCAGGGTCGGTACTGATTTGCAAAGGGCAGGCCTTCGTGTAGAGTGACATGGTGAGCGGAAAACAATGGACTGGTATGCGGCCAGAGCGACTGGCAGAGTATGACAAATTCAAGCATCCCATCCATCATCTTTTTGTTTTTACAGCAAACATTTTATAAAAAGCATCACAACCGGTCATTTAAACAAGGACATTTGGCCCGGCAAACATAAAAAGGCTGTAAGGGAAGACTGCGGCTGTTACAGCTGTCCAAGTGGTGCCTGCCGTCTTCATTGCTTTCCAGATTTGCTGGAGGCAAAATCCAGGTTTGGTAGCATCCCTATGGCCTTAACACCTTCTCCATCTTTTCCAGAAAGGAATCAAAGGGCAGGACGATGAGGTGCAGTTTTATTTCTGGACAGAAGCTAGACACTCATAGCCAAGCATGTCGGCACAGGAGATTAGTCTCATAATATGCCATATTGACAGCATCAAGGTTGAACATGATACTGAAGTTTAAGAATGTTTGCGCTTTTGGACATTTTCTTTGCCTCTTTTTGGGTCTCGCCTAGGCAGCGCATGAGCTGTCTCTCGAGACATGAAGGTATCTACTGTATGGGCTTTCAGCATGCCCATCAGTTTTCATTCGCTCCTTCATGTGCCTTTCGAAATCCTGTCATTTTCGTTGGTGAATAGTTTACATTTGTCCCTCCTTTTGCTGTCTTGGTCACGCCCTGGAGACTGGCCCTATTACATGGATCATTTCAATATAGGCCATATATGTTAGTTTCGGTGCACTACATTTTCTTTTGCCTCTGCTTGTTTGGCTTTCTGAACGCACTCAGCCGGGGGCTGCAAATCATGTCCTTATCTTGTTTTCCACTGCCTTTGGTTTAACAAGCACTCTTTCAGCTGGAAGCTATGTTGTTTGTCATCCTATAGCATTTTTGGTTTCATTAGCTCAAATCTCCAAATCTTAAATAATATACTTACTTAATGGAAGTGTAGTTTAAAAAGACAGCAGACAATAGAATCAACCCATTTACATTGTGCTTTTGACAGCGTGATTAATTGGAATACGACTAAAGAGGTAAACATGCTGTTATTGCTCTGTTTTATGAAAATGGAAGCAGCTTTAAGTTGCGCGCTTTCAACTTTTGATGCTTTCTTTTAGGTTTCAATCATTGGTGAAATAAAACCAATATCAAGGGATGCCTCCTCGTGCTCTCCAAATGCATGTAATGTGAGGTTACTTAACAATATATCTTGCAAGCAGACAGTGAAACACCACCTCAGCATCAGCGCAGCACCAGTCAGCGTCACTCAGCACCACTTCAGCACCACCGCAGCACCACCACACCACCAGCAGGGCACCACCTCAGCATCAGTGCAGCACCACCACCTCAGCATCAGCACAGCATGACACAGCACTACCACAGCACCACGACAGCATCAGCACAGCACCACCTGTGAATCAGTGCACCACCACCAATGCAGCACCACTTAAGCATTAGCGCAGCACCACCTGAGCACGAGTGCAGCACCAACTCAGCATCACTTAGCACCCCCTGAACACCACCTCAGCATCAGCACAGCACCACCTCAGTACCAGCACAGCACCATCTCAGCATCAGCACCACCTCCGCATCAGTGCACCACCACCAGCGCAGTCCCACCTCAGCAGCAAATCAGCACCAACGCAGCACCACTTCAGCATCAGCACATCATCTCAGCACAGCACCAACTCAGCATCACTCAGCACCCCCTGAGCACCAGAGCAGTACCACCTCATCAGTGCACCCTACAAGTGCAGCACCAACTCTGCACCAGTGTATCCCCAACTCATCAGCATAGTACGATCTCAGCACCAGCATAGTACGATCTCAGCATCAGCACAGTACCCTCTCAGCATCAGCACAGTACCATCTCAGCATCAGCACAGTACCATCTCAGCATCAGCACAGTACCATCTCAGCATCAGCACAGTACCATCTCAGCATCAGCACAGTACCATCTCAGCATCAGCACAGTACCATCTCAGCATCAGCACAGTACCATCTCAGCATCAGCACAGTACCATCTCAGCATCAGCACAGTACCATCTCAGCATCAGCACAGTACCATCTCAGCATCAGCACAGTACCATCTCAGCATCAGCACAGTACCGCATCAGCACAGTACCACCTCAGCACAGTACCACCTCAGCACAGTACCACCTCAGCACAGTACCACCTCAGCACAGTACCACCTCATCAGCACAGTACCACCTCATCAGCACAGCACCATCTCAGCATCAGCACATCACCTCCACATCAGTGCAACACCACCAGTGCAGCCCCACCTCAGCAGCAGCGCAACCCCACCTCAGCAGCATTCAGCACCAACGCAGCAAGACGTGAGCATCAGCGCAGCACCACCTTAGCGCAGCCCAACCACCTCAGCATGACTCCGCAAACACCTCAGTATCACTAAGCACCAGCACAGCACCACCTCATCAGTGCACTACCACCAGTGCAGCACCACATCAGCACCAGCGCAGCACCACCTCAGCATCAGCGTAGCACCATCTCACCATCAGCACCACCTCCACATCAGTGAACCACCACCAGCGCAGTACCACCTCAGCAGCAAATCAGCACCAACGCAGCACCAAGTCAGCATCAGTGAAGCATCATCTCAACAGAGCACCAACTCAGCCTCACTCAGCACCCCCTGAGCATCAGTTAAGCACCACCTGAACACCAGCGCAGCACCACCATCTCAGCATGACTCAGCACCACCACAGAATGACTCAGGATTACCACAGCATCACTAAGCACCACCTGAGCATCGGCACAGCACCACCTCAGCATCAGCACAGCACCTCATCAGTGCACCACCACACGTGCAGCAACAACTCAGCACCAGTGTAGCCCCACCTCAACATCGGCACAGTACCATATCAGCACAGCACCCCCTCTGCATCAGTGCACCACCAGGGCAGCCCCACCTCAGCATCAACTCAGCACCAGCGCATCTCCTCAGCATCACTCAACACCACAACAGCACCACCTCAGCACCAGTGCAGCCCCACCATAGCATCAGCACAGCACCAATGCAGCACCACTTCAGCATTAGCGCAGCATCAACTCAGCACCACCAAAGCATTGCTCAGCACAACCTCAGTATCACTCAGCATCACCTGAGCACCACGGCCGCACAAGCACACCACAAACAGATTTGTCCTCATCCTACGCAAAAACGCCCATGGCACAAACTAGATGAGGATCATGTTTGTGACCTACTGCAAGCACAAAAGCCCCAGTTGCCCCCTAACATGGATGCAGCATTCTACCCTTTCCAGGACTGGCTTACTCATGCCCTGGACAGCTGTATTCCAGCCAAGCTCAGTCACAGGAAAAAAACTCAGTCTAACCTATGGTTTAATGAGACCCTGACCATTGCAAGAAAAAACTGCAAGCGGCTTGAACGAGCGTGGAGACGCTCATATGACCCAGTAGCCAAAAGTCAGTATCGCGCATCTAGCAAGGCCTACCACAAGTTGATTCAGAAATCCAGGGCGGATTATGTTGCCTCCAAAATTAAAGAGAGCAGCAATCCTTCAAAAACTATTTTTCCCTTCTCAATGACATGAGGAACCCGAAGTCGGCAGCCGAACATTCCATCACTTCAACTACTCAGTGTGATGTGTTAGCCAGCTACTTCACGAACAAGGTGGAGAATATCTATAAAAACTTCCCAACCTCAAGTGATAACATGAGTAGGATGGAAGGGAAAAGGGAAAATGTGAATAGTAAAGGAGGGACACTTCTCTCCTTCCCTTTACTATCTCTCACAGAGGTTGAGTCCCTCTGTAAAAAAATCAAATCAGACTCTCCAGCAGACCCTATGAAACCGGACCAGTTCGGCAAATTTCAAAAACATCTAATACCGGTCTGTGGTGAGCGGATTAATCTATCCCTGACCACGGCGTCAGTACCTCCTGCATGGAAGCATGCCAAGGTCGCCCCGTTATTAAAAAAAACCCTCTTTGCACGCATCCAAACCGGAAAACCACCGCCCTATATCCCGGCTCCCGTTTTTGGCTAAAGCCACTGAATCCTATGTGAATCCCATCCTCTCGAACTTCGTAGAGTCCAATGAGATATTGGACTCCTCAAAAAACAGTTTCAGATCACGCCACAGCACCGAATCCGCCTTGTTGACGGTGACAGAGCAATTACACAGCACTTTGGGAGAAGGAAACTCCGCGGCTTTGACTCTCCTCGACCTCATCGCCGCATTCAATACGGTATCTCACGAGATCTTACTGCGTCGCTTGCAGGAGATAGGTATTGGTGGCATGGCCCGGGCCTGGTTCAGATCATTTCTGGTTACTACACCCCCTTACTGCTCTCGGGAATACGCTGTTCATTTTACTTACAACCCCTGGCAGCAGAGGCAAAAAATAGACGGTTGTCATTAGTATCCTACGCTGATGACACCCAATTGGTTATCTCTTTTTCCAAAAACCGCAAGCATAACCTCACAAAATTTCAGGAAGATATGTTGGCGATAGCAGACTGGATGACAGCTAATTGCCTACAGCTGAATGCCAGCAAGTCTGAAATTCTGCTGCTAGGGAAAGACCGACATCTGTGGACAGAACAATGGTGGCCAGGTGCGCTGGGGCCCACGCCCCTGCCAAAGGAAGCTGTGAAAAAGTTGGGTGTTAGGGTGGACAGTCTTCTGTCCTTCGAAGCTCAAACAAAAGAGGTCGCAGGGGCATGTTTTGGGCTTCTACGTGGACTCAAGCCCATGTTAGGGTTTTTTGACCCGCAAACTCATCAGATCATTATCTAATCGACGATTTTATCTAGACTGGATTACTGTAACTCTCTCTATTTAGGTGCAAATTAAGCTGGGATTCAGCACTTACAGAGGGTACAAAACGCGGCAGCACGATCTCTTTTCGCTCTCCCTAAATTTTGCTCGGTATCAAAACACATGTCTATATTACATTGGCTGCCAATTGATGAGAGAATTCATTTTAAGACATGTTTTGCTCACAAAAATCTCACCCTACAAGCGCCTCCTATTCTTTCCAATCTCCTAGTGCCATATTCACTGTGACGCATGCTGCGCTCAGCGGATCTGCACCTAGCATGCATCTCCCCCCCCGCACCCCCCCCTCCCCCGAGTCAAAAGAGCAAGAGGGGGTCACTCTTTTAAGGCGTTGGCGTCAACACTCTGGAACTCTCTACCTGTGTCCATCAGAAGTATCCAGAACCATCTGGCCTACAGAAAGGCCATAAAAACCTGACTTTTCCCAAACTAATTCACACCTCCTATGCTTTCCATCCTGCAATGCTATATCTGGATTTTAGCGCTGAGACGCCCCGTCGCTGGGGCAGCCATGCGCTGTATAAATTGTCTAACATAACATAAGCACCACCTCAGTATCACTCAGCATCACCTTAGCACCAGCACAGCACCACCTTAGCACCAGCACAGCATCAGCGCAGCAGCATCTTAGAATCAGGGCAGCACCACCTCAGCATCAGGGCAGCACCACCTCAGCATCAGGGCACCACCACCTCAGCATCAGGGCACCACCACCTCAGCATCAGGGCACCACCACCTCAGCATCAGGGCAGCACCACCTCAGCATCAGGGCAGCACCACCTCAGCATCAGGGCAGCACCACCTCAGCATCAGGGCAGCACCACCTCAGCATTAGCACAGTATCACCTGAGCACCACCACCTCAGCATCAGCACAGCACCACCTCAACATCTGCGCAGCACCATCTCAGCATCAGCACAGCACCACCTCCACATCAGTGCAGCACCACCAGCGCAGCACCAGCGCAACCCCACCTCAGCAGTAATTCAGGACCAGCGCAGCACCACCTCAACATCAGCGCAGCACCACCTCAGCATCAGCGCAGCACCACCTCAGCATCAGCGCAGCACCACCTCAGCATCAGCGCAGCACCACCTCAGCATCAGCGCAGCACAACCACCTCAGCATCAGCGCAGCACAACCACCTCAGCATCAGCGCAGCACAACCACCTCAGCATCAGCGCAGCACAACCACCTCAGCATCAGCGCAGCACAACCACCTCAGCATGACGCAAGGCTCTATCATCTCGCCCATACTTTTCAACATCTACATGAAGTCATTACCAGTACTGATCAATCAATTTCACCTCACGTGCTATAACTATGCAGATGACACACAAATACTCCTTCAACTGGAATGCCCCAAAGACATTGGAAACTCTCCAATTTACAGTTGTCTCAGAGCCGTGGATCAGTGGATGACTTGGAGCCATCTCAAATTGAATGCTTCCAAAACGGAAATACTCACGTGTGGCGATTGGAAACATTATGACCCGCTTGCCGCCTGGCCTGATGAACTGGGATCACCACCTAAAGTATCGAAGGAAGTAAGAAACCTCGGAATGACTCCAAGCTATCGATGAATGTCCAAGAGGACAAACTAGCAAGATCAAGCTTTGTCACTATAAAAACTCTGCGACTAATTTTCCCCCATTTGGGATTTCCACACAAGGTTCAAGCTACCATCTCCCTTGTTTTGTGCAAATTCGATTACGCCAATAGCCTCTACCACGGATCACCTTTAACAACCATGAAAAGACTACAACGGATTCAGAACTCGGCTGCCAGACTACTCTTGCATATCAAACCGCAAGACCACATCTCACCTGTTTTGAAAGCCCTGCATTGGTTACCGGTTGCCAGAAGATCCACATTCAAGCTGCTTTGTATCACCAACAAAGCAATACATGGAATGGGACCGCTCTTCATCAGGAATAAAATCACCAAACACATTCAACAAAGGAACCTCCGCTCTAAAGTGGCACCTCGCCTCAAAATCCCAAGATACAAGAAAAAAACCATGGGTGGCACATCCTTCTCTGTTCAAGCAGCCAAACTATGGAACTCTTTACCCCCCAACATAATATCCACGGACAACCACCTTATCTTCAGAAAACTACCCAAGAATTGGCTCTTCCCCACATAAGCATCATACGCAAACAGAAATTTACAGCATATCCCTCTGTATATAAGCATTTATTTTACTATAGATATGTACCTATCTTTGTGTATTGCTTTGTATAAACATGTAGAATAATTATGTTGTTAGAAAATAAATACAAATACATTTTTAAAGTACAATAACACTTGAAACCCAGTGTTTATCTAATGCATCTTTTTACTTCCTTTATGCATCTATATACCTTCCATGTACTCGGATCTATATAATTATTACTTTTGTCCTAAAAAAGCATATCAAATGCACTACCCTATTTCTCATCCTATACCTCTATCAATATCTTTAATCTACATATACCTACCTCCTTTATGCATCTATATATACTTTCCATGTACTTATGGATCTATATATTTATCACTTTCTTCCATTTCAGCATATCCAATGCACTATCCTATTTCTCACCCTATACATCTCTCAATATATCTTCTACCCCAACTTTCAGACTCATCTCAAACTTTTCTACTACTTTTTCCAATGCACTACCCTATTTCTCAGCCTATCCCTCTATCAATATCCTCTACATCCACTCTCTCATTTATCCCAAACCCGATACCACTACTATGATCCCCACAATAACCTGTTCTAGACTCTCTCATACTCTACCCCTCCTTGCATCATCGGACACCTCTTTTACTATACCGATCCCCCAAAACAAGCTCTTCCCTCTGACTATTCCCCTCCACATCCCTTTTTACTCATCCCAAAGCCTCTTCCTACTGCTACGACCTCCAAAAACAAAAGAAAGTCTGAATCCTTCACTCTTCTATCCCCCCACTATCCTTTTCAATCAAAATACCTGACTAACATGTTCACTTCTCAAATTTCATATTTCACTATACTAATTCACCACTAATCCTTTATGGGTTCGGGAGTAGCGTGCTACTCGCCAATAAAGCGCTTCAACACCCCATCAGGGGTAACAAGCGCTATATAAATGCAAACCTTTTTCCCTTTTCTATCCCTCCTCAACCCTTCTCAATCCAAATAACTGACTAACATATCCACCACTCAATTACTTTCATATTTTACTATACTAATTTTCAACACTAATCCTTTATGGGTTCCGGAGTAGCGTGCTACTCGCCAAAAAAGCGCTTCAACGCCCCATCAGGGGTATGAAGCGCTATATAAATGCAACCCTTTTTTTCCCTCTTCTATCCCTCCGCTATCCTTCTCACTCCAAATAACTAATATCCACCACTCAAATTACTTTCATATTTCACTATACTAATTCACCACTAATCCTTTATGGGTTTCCGGAGTAGCGTGCTATTCGCAAAAAAAAAAAAAAAAGCGCTTCAACACCCCATCAGGGTTAACAAGCGCTATATAAATACAAACCTTTTTTCCCTCTTCTGTCCTTCTGCTATCCTTCTGAATCCAAATAATTGATTAACCTATCCACCACTTAAATCACTTTCATATTATTTCACTATACTAATTCAACACTAATCCTTTATGGGTTCCGGAGTAGCGTGCTACTCGCCGAAAAAGCGCTTTGACGCCTCGTCAAGGATAGTAAGCGCTATATAAATGCAATTGCAATTACCTCAGCATGACGCAGCACAACCACCTCAGCATCACTCTGCGCCACCTCCGCATCACTCTGCGCCACCTCCGCATCACTCTGCGCCACCTCCGCATCACTCTGCGCCACCTCCGCATCACTCTGCGCCACCTCCGCATCACTCTGCGCCACCTCCGCATCACTCTGCGCCACCTCCGCATCACTCAGCACACACCTCAGCATCAGCACAGCACCATCTCAACATCAGTGCACCACCACCAGCGCAGCACCACCGCAGCACCAACGCAGCACCAACGCAGCACCAACGCAGCACCAGCGCAGCACCATCTCAACATCAACACTGCACCACCTTTACATCAGTGCATTACCACTAGCACAGCCCCACTTCAGCAGCAACTCAGCACCAAAGCAGCACAACTTAAGCATCAGCACAGTACACCCTCAGCATCACCTCAGCACAACACCACCTGAGCACCAGCTCAGCACCACCTAAACACCAGCGCAGCATCACCAACTTAGCATGACTCAGCACCACCACAGCATCAATCAGCACCACCTCAGCACCAGTGCAGCATCTCCTCAGCATCAGTGCACCACCTCAGCAGCAACTCAACACCAGCGCAGCACCACCTCAGCAGCAACTCAGCACCACTTTAGCATTAGCGTAGCACAACCTTAGCACCAGTGCATCACCTCAGCACCTGCACAACACCAACTTAGCATCACCCAGCACCACCTGTGCACCAAAGCATCACTCAGCACCACCTGAGAACCACCTACGCACAAGCACACCGCAACCTCAGCACCAGCGCAACACCACCTCAGCACCAGCACAGCATCAGCTTAGAATGTACAAATGTATTTGCTAATAATATGACCACAGAATACTGAATCAGTGTACGTGCAATATGTTGTAAAATGTTAAAATGAACAAAAACTTTCATATGGATTTTTTTTTCATTTACAAACCACAGACATAATCCCACTGACCCACAGCACACAATTATTAGTTTTACTTAGGTCTTTCACTGTTGGGAACATTACATGCTCTCTTGCTTGCAGAAAAGACACAGATCTCAAAATGTATAGTCATATGCCGGGCGGGCTCTGGCAATTTCGTTGTCTGACTGCAAATCCCAGTCTGTCCTTAAGGGTTCTTCTGTGCATTTTCTGAAAGAGGCTACCGAGGGTGTGGATTTTTCTCCCAATTGTATATGGTAAATAAAATGGTACCTTCACAAAACATTAAAGGCATGGTAGCTCAGGGAAGAAATGGAAAACCTTGAAAAAAATAAAAAGGCAAACTTGGATGCCAAAAACTTGCAAGTCAATCAGAACCTGACTAACAAAATCAAATTTAAAAAAAAATGTTGCAGGACAGTTCAGTGTTCAGGTATCCAGCCTCTTGGAGGTGGATAAATTAACTGACTCAGAACTGTTATAACAGTATAAGCGGAAAGGCTTAAAGGACTAATGATTTTTACATACACATACATCCTGAAACCTATCTTTCTATGCTCCTACTTAGTTTCCAAAAAAGAAGCAGCCTTGTAAATTAGAGGATTGTAACAAATTGTTTTTCTTGAAAAACCAATTTAATATAGTGATCTTAAAATAAAGAGCAAGTCAGTAAAAAGGATAATTTACCTTTAGACAGACATATGTATACATTAAAAATTATTTGTGTCTCTTGAAACATTCATTTAATATAGTGATCTTAAAATAAAGAGAGCAAGTAAAAAGGATAATGTACCTTCAGACAGACATATGTATACAATCAAAAAGGAAAATGCTACTTACCAGTATGCATCTGTTCTTGGCATGTAGAGCTGCAGATCCTCACACTTTGCATTAGATCGCCATCTGGTGTTGGGCTCGGATGCTTGCACTTTGTTGTGGTCTTCGAAGAAGTGTTTTGTAGTCATGTGATAGGTGACTCCTCCTTTGGACAATAGTGCGCATGGGCATCGACTCCATCCTCAGATTGTTTTTCGCCATAATGGGGAGTGATGGAGTTAGTAGAAAAGGATGTCCATGTGTGTATATCTAAATAAGATAGGACTGGGACACATACAGGTCCCGGGAGGTGGGTGGGCGTGTGAGGATCTGCAGCTCTACATGCCAAGAACAGATGCATACTGGTAAGTAGCATTTTCCGTCTCGAGGCATGTGAGCTGCAGAGCTCACACTTTGCATAGACTGTACAGCAGTATCTCCCCTAGCGGTGGTCACCTGCATGTGTTGCAGTAGTTTGAAAAAGTGTTCTAAGGACAGCTTGGCCCACAGAAGCTTGTTGCTTGGCTTGCACATCAACACAATAGTGTTTAGTGACGGTGTGTGTTGTAGACCATGTGGCTGCCTTACATATGTCTTCTAGGGGGATGTTCCCTAAGAATGCCATGGAAGCCCCTAGTTTGCGTGTTAAGTGCGCTCTAGGGGGAATTGATAATGTGCGTTTGGCTTTTTGGTAGCATATTTGGATACATTTAACAATCCACCTTGCAATCCCAGCTTTTGAGATGGGGTTACCCTTATGTGGTGGAGAGAAAGCTACAAACAATTGTTTTGTTTTGCGAAATGACTTGGTTCTGTCAATGTAATACATTAGGGTTAGTTCTACAGATTGGTTAAGGTGGAAAGGCGAAATGACTTGAGGAAGGAATTTTGGGTTTGTCCTGAGAACTATTTTGTTAAGATGTATTTGTAAGAAGGGCTCTTGTATAGTTAAACCCTGGATCTCACTCACTCTCCTGAGAGAGGTGATTGCAATTAGGAACGCGACTTTCCATGTAAGGAATTGTAGTTCACATTTATGCAGGGGTTCAAATGGTGGTCCCATGAGCCTAGTAAGTACTATGTTAAGATTCCACACTGGGGAAGGTGGTAATCTGGGAGGTATGATCCGTTTAAGGCCTTCCATAAAGGCTTTAATGGCTGGGACTCTAAAGAGTGATAAGTGTTGCCTGTTCTGTAGGTAAGCAGCAAGGGCTGCTAGATGTAGACATATGGATGAGTATGCAAGATTACATCTTTGCAAATGTAGTAAGTAGCAAATGATGTTTTGCGTGGAGGCCTGTAATGGCTGGATATTATTGTTAGTGCAGTAAATAGCGAATCTTTTCCATTTTGCTGCATAGCAAGCTCTGGTAGTAGGGCGTCTAGCCTCTTTAATAATGTTCATACAGTCTGGCGGTAGGTTAAGGTAACCGAATTCTAGGACTTCAGGAGCCAGATCGCAAGGTTCAGTTGGGATGGATCTGGGTGCCTTATCTCTCCATGGCTCTGCGTTAGCATTGATGGGGAGAGGTGTTGTTTTTGATATGGGACTACTGATAGTTCCAGCAGTGTGGTGAACCACGGTTGGCGTGCCCATGTGGGAGCTACTAGGATTATTTTTAGAGACTGTTGTCGGAGCTTGCGTACCACAAGTGGAATGAGTGGTAGTGGTGGAAAAGCGTACGCAAATCTGCCGGACCAGTTCATCCATATCGCATTGCCCTTGGACTGCGGGTGTGGAAACCTGGCGGCGAAGGTTGGGCATTTTGCATTTTGGTGTGTGGCGAACAGATCTATGTCTGGCTGGCCCCACATCTGGAAAAAAGGTAGAAGAACTTGTGGATGTAGTTCCCATTCGTGAATCTGTTGTGTCTGTCGACTTAACAGATCGGCAATCTGATTGTGAACTCCTGGTAGGTGTTCTGCTAGAAGGTATATGTTCTGTGGAATTGCCCACCTCCAAATGTCCTGTGCCAGTTGGGACAGTTGTGGAGAGTGTGTCCCCCCCGTTTTTGTATGTAGTACATGGCTGTGATGTTGTCTGTTCGGATCAGGACAGCCTTGTTTTGTACGTGGAGTTGAAAGGATTTGAGAGCTAGGAATATAGCTAGTAACTCCAGATGATTGATGTGGAGCAGCTTTTGTTGAGTGGTCCACTTGCCTTGTGTTGTATGACCTAACAGGTGTGCTCCCCATCCTGTGAGTGATGCGTCCGTTGTCAGTACTATTTGTGGAACAGGCTCTAGGAACGGCCGCCCTTTGGACACATTTTTTGTGTTCCACCACTGCAGAGAGCGATGTGTGCGGCTGTCCACCAACACCAGATCTGTAAGTTGTCCGTGAGCCTGGTTCCATTGGTGCGCTAGACACTCTTGTAGGGGACGCATTTGAAGTTTTGCATGAGGGACGATGAAAATGCAAGATGCCATCATGCCGATTAGTTGCATGAACACTCTGGCTGGGAGAGTGTTGTATTTGAAACCTGGTGATGCGGGTTTGTATACTGGCTATCCTGGCTGGGCTGGGATAAGCTAGAGCCGTGGAAGTGTTTATTGTGGCTCCTAGATATTGATGTATATGGGATGGTTGGAGGTGCGACTTGGTGTAGTTGATTGTGAACCCCAAGTTGTGTAGTGTTTGTATAGTCTGATGAGTGTGTTGGACACACTGGTTGAATGATCTGGCTTTGATGAGCCAGTCGTCCAGGTATGGGAAGACATGTATTTGCTGTCTTCGTAGGTGTGCTGCTACTACTGCAAGGCATTTGGTAAACACTCTTGGAGCAGTGGTGACTCCGAATGGAAGTACTTTGAACTGGTAGTGCTGTCCATCGAGTACGAACCTTAGATACTTCCTGTGAGCAGGATGTATGGGAATGTGGAAGTAGGCGTCCTTGAGGTCTAGTGTGGCAAGGAAGTCCTCTTGTTGTAGTAAGGGAAGCACTTGTTGGAGAGTGATCATGTGAAAATGATCCGAATGTATATACTGATTGAGGGGTCTGAGGTCTAGAATAGGCCTTAGAGTCCCATCCTTTTTGGGGATTAGGAAATACAGGGAGTAAACCCCTGTGCCCTGGTGTAGTAGAGGGACTAGCTCTATGGCGTGCTTTTGAAGCAGGGAAAGAACTTCTTGCTTTAAAAGTATGAGATGGTCTGCAGACATTGGACGCTGCCTGGGTGGTATGTTTGGGGGGGCAGCTGTAAGTTCTAGGCAGTAACCATGTTGGATAATTTGTCTCACCCACCTGTCTGTTGCAATGGAGTTCCAGACAGGTAGGAACTGTGCTAGTCGTCCCCCGACAGGAGTGGACTGGTCGGGGGGAAGTGGAGGGAAGTCACTGTTTAGGAGTGGGGAGGTACGGGTGTTGGTACTACCTCGGCCTCTGCCCTTACTGTTGTTGCCTCGGTAACCACCTCTAAAGTATCCTCTATTGGGAGATGTTTGGGTGGTGTTTCTGTAAGAAGAGGAATTGTCTGTGTTGGTGTTCCTAGAGCCTCCTCTGTAGAAGGAGCGGCGAAAGGAGACACGTTGTTGTGGAGACTGCAATGCTCCCATTGATTTGGCAGTGTCAGTGTCCTTCTTCATTTTTTCAAGTGCTGTGTCTACAGCCGGACCAAAGAGTTGGTTCTGATTAAACGGCTGGTTTAAAATGGTGGTTTGAACCTCTGGCTTGAAGCCTGAAATGCGTAACCAGGCATGCCTTCTGATGAGTACGCTGGTGTTGACAGACCTAGCGGCGGTGTCGGCCGCATCAAGGGCACACTTAATGGACGCATTGGAGATTAATTTGCCCTCCTGAATGAGATCATTTGCCTGCGTCTTGTACTGGTCAGGTAGGTGTTGCAATAGGGTTTCTAGTTGGTCGTAGTGGGCCCTATCGTATCTTGCCAGCAGTGCCTGGGTGTTGGCTATGCGCCAGTGATTGGTGGATTGCGCAGCCACTCGTTTGCCAGAGGCATCCAACAATTTTGACTCCTTATCAGGGGGCGGAGCGTCCCCTGAAGTCTGAGAATTAGCCCGTTTACGGGCATTGGAGACGACCAAGGAGTCAAGAGGGAGCTGGCCTTTGATGTAGGCAGGGTCATCAGGGGCAGGTCTATATTTTTTGTCATCCTAGGGTTAAGAATCCTGGCCCGTACAGGATCTTTAAATATCTCAGGAGCATGTTTGATGACTCCTTTAATCATGGGCAATGTCTGTACAGTTCTTTGAGACTGTTCGAAGGTATCTAAGAGGAAATCTTCCTCTGGTGGGTTGGTGTGTATATGTACCCCATGAAAGACAGCAGCCCTGTGAATAAGTTGCCCAAAACCAATGTTATCATCTGGGGGAGATGGTTTTGTGGGATATGGTGGAGGGCTTGGGAGGTCTGGAAGATCTATGGGATCATTGTAGCCCCAATCGTCCTGTGGTGGGTCATCTGGGTCTAGGAATACGTCATCAGGGTCACCACCATCCCCCATGTCGTCCTGATAGTCATGTGGTGGAGATGTTACAGGCTGAGGCGGTGTAACAGGGATGTAGAGAGGAGGGGTGTTGGGTGAAAGGACAGGGGAAGAAGGAGGCATAGGGGAAGTAGCAGAGTCCTTCTTTTTGACAGGGAGGGGCTTGTGGCGTGGCACAGTAGTGATATGTCCAGTTTTAGGGTTAATGTAAAGTTTATGTTGTTTAGGATCGATAGGATCCGGTTGAAACAGTTCCTCCTCCTGGAGATTTGGCTTCGGCGCAGACTTTTTCGGTTCCGAGCGCGGTGATGGCTGCTTTGTGTGCTCTTTGGCCTTAGAAGGCGTGGAAGAGTCCTTCGGCTTGGCAATCGGCTCCGACAGCTTTGGCTTAGGGGCTGTGTCGTGGAGCCTTGGTTTCGACGCCGACTTATCCGCATGCTTGGAGGCGGGTTTTGGGGCCGAGGTGGATTTCGGAGCCGAGTGTTCCTTTGGCTTCGGTGCCGGTGGAACTGATACATGCGGCTTGGTCGGTGCCGAGGAACTGGAAGGCTTTAGTCTTTTCTTCGGTGCCGAGCCGGAAGGCGGGGCGTCCAAAGCATGTTTGCGGTCGCGACTGGGGCCAGCAGGCGAAGTCTTGACCGGTGCCTTCTGTTTTGATGGGGGGGTTGGGGCAGGGGCAGTAGTACTCACTCGTTGCCCAGGAGTGATGGAACCGTCTGAGTCCTCTGCCTCCGACACGATGGTTAGGTCTTCGGAATCTTCCTCCGGGACATCGGGGCCCTCGTTGAAGATGTCGACAGGTTCTGGAGCGGACCGCTGCGCCATAACGTGTCTTCGAGCTCGACGATCCCGAATGGTCTTCTTCGAGCGGAAGGAGGCGCAAGCTGGGCAGGTGGCCTCGTTGTGGTCTGGCGAGAGGCACAGGTTACAGACCTCGTGATGGTCACTGTGGGGGAACTTTGCTCCACACTGGGGGCATTTCCGGAAGGGCGTCCTTTCCATTAGCTGTAGGCCTTACGGCGTCGATGGGCCCAGCGGCCCGCGTCGACGGCTGGAAAGGGGATCGAAGAAGAGACGCGTCGAGATGTTGATATCAATAGAAGTTGTAGAAGTTTTGAAGTATGAAAAAACAGTAGAAGTAAAGTTTCGAACCGAAGTGTCGGAAGTTGCATCCGAACCCGATGGCGGAAAAAAACAATCTGAGGATGGAGTCGATGCCCATGCGCACTATTGTCCAAAGGAGGAGTCACCTATCACATGACTACAAAAGACTTCTTCGAAGACAACAACAAAGTGCAAGCATCCGAGCCCAACACCAGATGGCGATCTAATGCAAAGTGTGAGCTCTGCAGCTCACATGCCTCGAACATATTTTTTCTTGTATAAAGAGTTCTGGGATTTCACTAGTGAGCACAATTGCAATTCTCACGAATATCAGAAAAGACCCGTTAATGGAGAATCTTGCCTTCCGTGTATGTCCTGAAGGCCGTTCCGAAGGTGGAGCATGGTTTGTAATGTTGTGGTAAGGAGTCTCTGCCGGCTTGTGTACTTTCAAGAGAACAGAGACATTGAGCTAGAGCTGTAATGCTGCAGTAAAGCATCAGCAGCACAAATAAGACAGACCTATACAGATTAAATATTACATTGTGTGGTGCACTATAAGCCTATATACATTTCTGATTGATGCATACCCTCAGTTAGTCTTTATCTCTGATCTTGTGAGATAGTTATTTAGGCTCATTTTAAACTTGTTGAGGCTAAGATCTCAGGAGGTAGGGAGTTCCAGTGATTGTGATCCAGAAGACGGAGATCGGAATCTGGAACACTACATGATGTGATTTTCGTTTGATCAGTATGTGATGGTTGGGGACTGTAAATTCCAGGCGGTAGTCTAGCTGTTCTGTATGCCTGCTAGATAGGCCAGAGCAATGCTGTGAACTGTTTTGACGAGGGCTCTGGTTGAAGAAGCAGCGATACTGCTGTATGGAATCTCAAAGGTTGCAAGTGTACTATGTAAAGTCATAGAAGGTGATGAGTCTCTCAGTCCTAGTGACATGCATTTCCCAAACGGTAACTAGTCCTCAAGTGTGCGATTAGGATTCTCTCTCCAAGTTAAAGCACTCACAGCAATGCTAAAGCATTGAACCCTCCTTCATCCGTGAATTGTAGGTGTTTTCCATAAGGCAATACATTGGCAGCGAATGTCAATCTTTTCTTCATATGGCCTACTAAATGTGAATTCTGAAAGCAATTTCTTACACAAGATAAGGACACTTACTTGTGCACTCTCGATGGCCTCCCAAAAGGTGAAACAGGAGCAGTAATACCGTTCTGAATTGATGTCCGTTAGGACAGCGATGAAGAAGGTCGGTGGGTTCCTCTCGGTAAACAGCTGCCATCCACTAGGCTGGCAGAACTAGGAGAGAAAAAAGGGCAAGAGATGAGGGCAAATTAAAGGAAACTAAGATCAGAGAAAGGGGAATGAATAGGACAAAGGATCGGCGGAAGCATTCCCATTCCCCTGCTTTCTGCTTGTCCAACAAAGAGCAAAAAACAATGACATGCAGGTAAAAAGCACATGCATGGATTTCAAATAAAATTAAATGCAAGTAAAAGTAATTTGCTGATCCAAATAAAGATTTGAAAAATTATGATGTAGTAATTTTCTATCAGAAATCAGACATATTGACATTTCCTCAAAATCAGATTAATTAATGAGAATAGGATGAGAAATTAGGCATATACTATAATCACAAGAAGGGTGTGGGAGGGTTAAAGGGGTTCACCTGTCCTTATGGTGACCTGCCTAAGGGACTATACTTGACCTCCCAGAAGTGACTTCGTCCAAAAATCAGAAGAGAGTAAGTCCCTACATGCAGAAGTGGGCCGTCGACTTCATAGGCCAAAGGCACACCTTTTATGTAAAAGGGCTCTCACTCACCAAACAACTGTTTCATGCTTCATCATAGATCATACACACCTCTCCCCACCCCAGTCGTGTAGTTTCCACTTTCCAGTAGGAAATGTGCGTTTGCTAGGCAACATAAACACTGGGATGGTGCTAGACTGATTCCGTGCACCCCCTCAGGATATGTTGTCTTAAAGGCCAGCTAGCTCACAGTGCCATCATAAGCACCTCTAAACTTAGATAGGCAGCAAATGGTTTTGGCAACCACTGAACATGACAACCCTGATCCCCCCCCCAGGAATCGTAACAGATCTAGAACCCTTTCGCTCAGTCACTCGTGCGCTTCTCTGAGAAATATACAAAGAATACACAGAGGGACATTTTCAATATTTATTGAACCATCGTGAGTCTTGTATAGAATATATGTGATGCAATGATCAATAGACAGAAGCAGATAAAAGTAATTAGCAGTATAAGTACAGTGAACTGAAAGAATAGTTTCACCATCTTGCTACAACAATGTATATATGCAAGCATATAAAACAATATATAGCGTACTTCTACGATGCGTTCACTAACCTAGGTGTCTAGGGTATATGTGGGTGTTCTACCAAGAATCCCCTATCGGATGATCCAACCCCCATTACCCGAAGGGAAAGTATGTAGGTCCCTGTCTTGGTCATGGGTTGGACATCCCTCCTCACAGAGGGATCAGCAAGCAGCTGGGTTGAGGGTTCAGCATGTAGTGACCTCGCAATGACAGCAAGTGCTCCTCTGCCCAAACCCGGAAATGCTTGTTTATTTATAACAAAAAGCATCCTTGCTTCGAGCTGAGACCTTAGTCAAGCCGCCTTTGTTAATGTTCTATCGATAGCTGCATTGCAGTACGTACGACCAACAATCAATTACATTTGCACAATGTATGTTTAGACTTTGTACAGAATGTTCAATGTGACACGATAGTTTTCTTACGAAGTGGAATTTGTAAGAAAATGCTAATTCATGGAAACTAATCCTGCACTGTCACGCAGGCAAATGTGTGTCAAAAGTCAATGTGGAAGGAGAAGGCAACTTAGGACAAGCATTTGCAATGCAATAGTTCTCGCATTTACGCAAGTTTAAGCTATCGGCATTGTAAATGACACTGCGTTTTATTTATGTTTTCAAAAACCAAAACAAAATTAAAGGCATTGTCATTTACAATGCCAATAGCTCAAACTGGCGTAAATGCGAGACCTATTGCATTGCAATTGCTTGTCTTCTTTTTGTTTGCCGATCCGAGTTGGAGCGGTAAAGGAAAGAAAAACAAGGTAGCATAGTTGTGGGATAGCAACATGGAGAGGAAGGCATAGGGCTGGGGAGGCAACAGGAAGTCAGGAGGAGCAAGCAAGATCCAGGCGCGGGTGGGGGTTAACAACACAGAGAGAGGGGGGAATAAGGATGAGAGAGAGAAAGCAACATAGGGCAGGGGAGAAGCACACTGGCAAAATAGAGGAGGCCTGGGGTGGCACACAGCGATTGAGCAACACGAGCGAGCTCGGCAGCGAAGTACTCAAGAGAGAGCTGGAAAACACAAGCACTCTCTCAGAGTGCCTAAACAAAACGAAACAAGCAAAACAGAATTTGGTGACGGTAAGGGCAGATGGGTATAGAAAGGTGGCGAGGAATTTAGAGCCTAAGAGGAAAAGGGCCAAATCAACCAAGAAAGAGGAGGGGAGGGAAGGAGGACTGGTGAGCAGAGAGGGGGCAGAGCAAAGAAAACGAGAGACTGGGAGAGAGAACGGGTGCGAGGGGCAGAGAAAGGGATGGGCAGGGTGGAGAAAGGGAGGGGGTGTAGAAAATGCAGTAGGGTAAAAAGAAAATGACGAAAGCAAGCGGGAAGTGACAGAACGGGCCATAGGAAAGCAACACACAAGCGCACCTCGCGCTGCTTAATGACTGTTTTGAAGCACACTCGTGCTTGTGGCAACATCCGCCATGCGGGAGCGAGTAACAGCCAATTAGCATGTGTGCCGCTGCTCGCTCCCGCAAGGTGGATGCCGCCACAAGCACGAGTGTGTGCTTCAAAAAGAGCAGAGCGACGGCTAAAGGCCCTCCTATGCAGCGCATGCGCGCTGCGTAGGCGAGACCTAAAAAACGAGTACATGTAAAATGGCAGTGTTTCCCACTGGGCCTAACTGAGACATGACACCCAGATACTCGGGTATTGGGGACGTGCCGCAACACCTAAATACAAGGGAGAATGATTACATGAGTGAGGAGACAGTGAGTGGGGGGATCACCAAGGAAAGGTTAGTGATTTTGAAATTGCTTTCACACTACCCAGGAATTCCCTTTATTCTTGGCTCTGTTTAGGCAAGGTCAAAAACTGGTGTGAGTTTGAACGGGATGGGCTGTGTCACTAATATCCCTCCAATCACTTTTTTCGTCTGTCTATATATTTTAGCCAGAACCCAGTGGCTTTCGTCAGGACTTTGGACTCTTGCTCTTCCCTAGGTACAGTGGTTACCTGTGAAAGATATTGTGTTATTCAATCATCGGAGAGAAGTCATACTCACTCATGCTGGTAATTCTGGTAAGGCTTATAGCCTTAAATGGCATGCACTCCCTGGGCTAGGGAGGGGGGGTGTGCTTATTAGTCAAACTATCAACAGAAATCCCCATCAGCTTGGGCACCTATTCTCTGCTCTAAATGCCAGCCCTGGGAGCGCATGGAATAGGTGCTCAAGCGGGTAGGGACCTCTGATGATAGTATGACTAAGGCATTATTTTGATGGTCAACTATTCGTGACTGCTTAGGTGGGGGTCTCTGGCTTCCAGTAGTGATTCAGTGTGGGTCCACATAAGTAATAGGTAAAGAACTGGTGTTGTACCCATTACATATTAACATGCAGCAGACACCTAAAACTATCTAAGAATATTAAGGGCATGGAGACCAAACAGGGCCTAGTAACTGGATACTAGAGAACTGTCAAAAAGGGACAAAAACAAATTCTCTGACGTTCAAGGAATAACTTCTTTCATTCATCGAGTGAGGGAAAAGGCACAATAGGAATGCCAGAAAATGAGTTAGAAGGAAGATATCCCACAGATATGTACTGGATATGTACTGGATCTTAAACCATTCCGGTATTTAGAATTAACAATTAAAAAGTGAAAAAGATCCATAAGTAAAGATTTAGACAGCGAATACAAGTTGTGCGCAATAGGGTGGGATATTTATCACAATCAATTGGGGGAGAGGAGTTGGCCTAACGGCTAGGGCGGTCAACCTCAAATCTGGGGAACTGGGTTCGAGTCTCGGCAAGGACACGCAACATCCTGTGTTTCTGGGCAAATCACTTAACCTCCCCGTGCCTAAAAAAAATGAATGTTTCCTCATGTACCGTAACTGGTGCTCGTGTAAAGCGCTCTGATACCCGATGCCTTCGGGTCATGTTCGCGCTATATAAAACTCCGTTAAAAAAAATACCATTGCCCCAGGGTTAGAAATTTACTGTGGATGGTTAATGGTTAATATCGCCTATTCTGAATTTTGAACTTGGAATTGAAGCATAACATGCCGAAACTTTTTGAACACCCCAAACTGTGCATGTTTTGCTTTTTTTCCTTGGCGTTTTCCAATCAGGCAGACATGGTCTCTCACAAAAAGAATTGGGGTTTTCAGATGCCTTCAAAGTCTGGTTGTCTTATTACTCCTCTAAAGGGCCATATTTATTTCACGTGTACATGCAGTATGTTCCTCGAGAGGCAAGCAGTCCTGTGTATGTGTCCTACTAAGTGTCCCTCTTCGAGTTTGGCCGAACCAAAAGCACACAATGATCTACTTGAAAAGCTGTCTCTTTCTCAATGTCTCGATGTCTCGATTACTATGTTTCTTAGTGATATGGGAAGGACCCAAACCATCCCCAGAGATAATCTTGCCCTTTTCAGCATCAAAAGCATTAGTTAAACTTTTGACAACGACTGATAGTGGGTGCTAAGGACTTGTGTGAGGGTCAAAGAGGAGTTCTTTTCAACTCAAGTCTGGGAGAAAAGTTTTAGATTCCAGGTTAACATCTTTTTGGTGAGATCAAAACGCACTTTATGGCTTGGAGGGGGGGTGGGGTTGGGTCTATGTGAGCCTTGTCCCTCAGATACAGTTCTTTCAATGCAAAAGACAAGACACCTAACAGTTTTCTGCCTCTGGGCATGTGTGCGCTTAACAACAGTGTTGGACTTGGCCCTTTTTGGCAGGTTCACCCCTGAACTTTTTGCCTTGTCTGTAACCTGGTGTTGGTGATTTTAGGCCTCTGGGCACTTTTGCACTGTGGCCCAGTGGAAAGTGCGTGCGCTCTCTGTGTACGTGTGGTGAGCTTGGCCTGACCTCCCATAGGAATGCATGGGGGATTCCCTGATCAGTGTGTGTCAGTGGTAATTCCTCTTATGAGAGGAGCAGTGTGGTCAAGTCTGGTATGTATGAAATTGTGTGAATAAATGCTGCGCAATGGTGTGCGCAGATTTATTGTGGTTATTTTAGAAATGCCACTTTTAGAAGTTGGCATTTCTGTGTGCTATGTGTCTGCCTGCCTGATGTGAATTGCATGTCTGGCTTTGTGAGTGACAGGGGCTGGGAGGTGTGTGTGGCTCCAGGAGGGGCAGGCTGAGTCAGCGCTGGGCTGAATAGGACACCTGGGCTAAGGGTAGTGGGAGGAGTAATCCCCTGACCCTGAATAGGAGTGTGCCTGCCCTGTACAATGCTGGCTCCGCCCCCTGTGGTGTGTCTGAGCACCTAGCCTCCACCTGACACAGGGAAGAGGAGCTTGGCAAAACAAAGTGCTCCAAATCCCCCTAAACCAGTTCTGACTGGTATCCCCAAACCCTGTGCTGTGACACAGAGAAAGGGTGTATAAATATAGGGGCTGTGACCCCATGAAAATGTTCTGTCTTGGTTCCTGAATCCTGCCGGGGCGTGCTGCTGCTGGGGCCCAGGTGGGGCTGCCATGAGGGCTTGCCTCCCTGGGCCCTGCATTGCTCCTTGATCCCTAAAGGAACTTTTTGTTTGGGACCTTTTTGCTGTATTCTGCGCCCTGTGAGCGCTTTATCCTAACTTTCCCCAAAGGAGAGGGAGAGCCTGGGGGCTGCGCAGCGCTGAGCTGCAGCCCGTGGTGAGGGAATCCCCAGCGTAGGGATTCCCCCGTTATGCCTTCAATGCGGGTGCCCACCCCACTCATACTTTTATTTAAATGGCGGGAGCCCAACCCGCTTCAAGCATTTCAAGATGCGGGTGCCCACTCCGCTTTGTATTCTAAATTGAAAGGGAGCCTACCCCTCATTGCCGCATGTTGCTTTTCTTAATTGGCAGGTGCCCACCCCGCACTTTGCCTGAGGAGAATCACCGCCGCGGCCCGATCGATATTCCCGACCCGGAAGCCAGGCAGAGTCCGCCTGACTCCGGGCGGGTCCAATGCAGGAAACAGTTGACCGGCCAATGGCAGCGCAGCCCACCGAAGAGGAGCCCGGGTGGAGAGAAAAGGGGGGCCGAGGCCGCCGATGGCAGCGCGGGCTCCCATGAGCGAAGGGAAGCCCCGCGCCGCGAGGGGAGGGGAGAAACTGAGTTTTCCCCAGCCAGCCGGAGCATCACAGGCTCCATGTGAAGTACCCGCGCCGCAAGAGGAGACAGCGTGAAGCCGCCAGTGAGTCCCGGTGAGTGGGGACTCAAGATGGGCGGTGTGGTGCCAGTGAGGGCACCGTGTCTGTTTCCTTGAGCGGCCCCCGCCTGATAGGGGGTCGCTCCAACGACGTGGGCCATATTTTGTTTAAGGGCCCCAGTGGGGGTCCCGAGGGCCAGTGGTGCCCGTGCTTCCCCGTGTTGGCCATTTTCTACAGCTGCCCCATTTTGCTAGCGGGCAACTGCAACGTTATGGGGGCAAAGTTAATTTAAAAGCCCCAGTGGGGCCCCGAGGGTACAGTCGTGCCAGGCCCCTTCCCATGATTCTCAGCTGCACCGCACCAGCGCGGGCAGCTGCAACGTTGTGCATATCTGTTTGGAGGGCACAGTGGTGCTAGGCCTTATTACCTCACAGCTGACCAGCAAGTAGTGGGCAGCTGCATCGTTTAGGCCATTCTTTCTTTGGGGACATGCCTGGTGAGTTAGGAGTGAGATGCACTCCTTTGCCCCGCACATTCACAGCTGCGCAGCACTTAGTGCCAGCTGCAACGTTTAGGTCTGCGCAATGGCGCACCCTTGACTTCTGCTGCATTGGCAGCGCGCCCTGACTTTTGGACATAGGGCATTTGAGCCCCTTTGGAGATGGCCAGTTGGCCAGGGGGACTGTGGGGTTTATAAAGGGCCAGGCACTAATGTGATTTATGTGGTGCTAGGAAATGTGATTCATGTACTGTGATTTACGCACCCTGTTTGATGCCTCTAACTGTGGTTTATGTATGAGGTTACTTGCATAATATGGTTTATGCTTGGGAGGTTATCCTCCACTGTGATTTATGCCCCTAATGTGAGTGATACTTAGGAGGTTAGGGTCTAATATGTTAGACTGATGAGGTTGGCGGACAATGGATTTGGCGCCTAGGTGATACTGTGCATAATGTGGTTTATGTTACAGGATGATGCGGAGTACAGTGGTTACCAGTGATTACTGGTTGTACGGTTATGATATGTCTTACTTTTACTAAGTTCACTTTGTGCTGGTTCTGACAGTGGTCCCTGTCAGGTGTAAATAATCCCTTGTAGATATGACCTAGTGCCAGGTGGCACCATGTATATTATGTGAGTACTATTCTAATGTGTTATGACAATACAAAGGCTATTTTTGATATAACCTTGTGTGGAGTTCCTTTCGTGGTGTGCCTGGTATGTTGTTGCTGTGTGCGTGTGCAAACGCTTCACACATGGCCTCCGGGATAAGCCTAACTGCTCGTGCCAAGCTACCAAGGGGGTGAGCAGGGGTTATCTTTGGCGTGTAACTCCCTCACCCTGACTAGAGTGGTGGTCTCTGCCTGGCTCTTGGGGCAAGCCTTAGCCAACCAGAGATCCCATTTCTAACATTGGTTGTCAGCGGTGAGGATAGGACTTGCGTTTGCGCAGTACCACAGCGACAACTGGTTACACTACAAGCTCTGCATTTTAGATAGTCACATGGAAAGGGATTATTGTGTCTGAGTTTGTTTTAAGAGTCATTTCTTTGAAATGTGTTTTATTGCACTATGAGTTGGGGGTCCTGCCAAGGACAGAAACCAGAGAATCTGGAGGATTGACTGCCCTTGTGCAGACTGCTATCTTGGGTTGGCCTAAAGCTGAAGGAGGGACAGCCCTTGTGCCATCGTGCTATTTCTTGGGTTGGCCTGAAGCTGAAGGAGTGACTGCCTGTGCTGTGTGCTGGTTCTAGGGTTGGCCTACAGTGGTAACTTAATTGGCATGGAGTAACTGGCTCGGGAGGGTAGATTATCCCCTAAGTGCAGTGTGAGTTTTCTGGAATCCCCAGTAAGGGTGGGATCCAGTGGTGGCAGCAATATGTAGTCCAGTGCAGGAAGTCCCATTCCCAGAGTATGGTACCTGGTTCCCAGTAAGAGGGGGATAGGTTGAGATTCAGGGGCAGTAAGATACTGTCTCACCAGTCGGGGGGGGGGGGGGGAGGGGCGTATGTGGATGAGTGGTGTGTTGCACTGGACGATTGGGTGCGAGTTCTCCGAAATAAGGAGCTTGCATGGGGGAGTGACCCTAGAGGAATAGTGCAGGTGTCTCCCAACCCACATGGCGGAGATGGTTCAGAGGAACCCAACTAGGTACCGTTATAGTGAGGAGGTTGCAAGGCCTCACATCATGTCCTGCGAGGAAGGTGTGAGACTGGGCCGTATTCCGAGCCTCAACCTCAGTCTCCAGTACTGGATGGTTCTTAGAGGGAACACCAGGAAAGGAACCTAGTCTGTCCTGTTGGACTGTTCTGTGTGGGCGACCTCCCCGTGTTAGAGGATCTGAAGAGGCATTGGGGAGTGATTTCAACAAGAGTGGCTCGGGTATCTTCCGGTCCTGTGTGGTGGAAGAGGTTCAGTGTAGCCCAGCTAGGTCCCAGTGTAGTGGGAGGGGTGTAGGGGCTCACGTCCTGTCTCAGAGGAGAAGGAGTAAATGTGGGCTGTGTCCCAAGGTGCCCGAAACCCAGTCCCAGGGCCTGGATGGTTTCTTCAGGGAACACCAGGTCGGGGGCCTAGGCTGTACTTGTAGGCCATTTGAGGAGGATCTCCCAGTGTCTAGAGGACGTGGAGTGTCTGTAACCAGAGCTCCAGCGGTCCTGGTGTCTGGCAGTACCGCTCCAGTTGGGAGGGTGCAGAAGTCCAGAGTGAGGGGTGAGAGGGGGAAAGAGTCCCCAGTGGAAGAACCAGTGGGTCAGAAGGGGCCATGGTGACACCACTTCTGTCCTGGGGGATCTGCACGCACTGTCAGATGGACAGGAGGTCGTGAGAACGGCGCCAGGCAGACTGTCACACGACACATTAGTTATGTGTCACCCTCGGGGGGCATGCGTGCTCCCCATGAAGTCCTGGTTCGTCGGGCATCTGACCAAAGGGTACCGTCCCTGGGTTGGGGAGCCAGGAGCAGGTGTTTCCTGACCTGGACGGCAGGGCGACTAATCAGTGTCCTGGCCGGTTTGCCTTCTAGGGGTACCCCTGTGAACACAGGTGGGGCCCATCTTAAAGGAAAGGGACCCTGTGTTTCCCAGAAGGGGTGGTGCAGGCCTAGCCGGGATCTTTAGGGTCCCTGGCTGAGTGTGGTAGTACTACCCTGAGAGCAGGTGGGGCCCATCTTAAGTGAAGGGACCCTGCTCTACAGTGGAGGGTGCAGAACTCTGGAAGGGGGTGCAGAGGGAGGGAGTCCTCGCCTCTGACCCCGGTGCAGCCGGTGAATTTGGATCCCAGGTGGTAGACCAGTTGATGGAGAGAGGTCCTGAACTGGCGGGAGAGTTGTGTTCTGGAGGGTGCTTCTCCTGGGAGAGTGCGCAACCCCAGAAGTAGAGGTAGGGTGAGGAGACGCTTCGCCCGTGACCTCTGGTCAGCCTCAGGGTGCGGACCCTAGGTTGAAGGATCAGTGGTAGTTTGGAACTACACTGAGAAGGGAGAGTGGAGAATGGCTATTGGATGCCAGGGGTTACTGCCCCCCACTCTGTGGATTGGCAAGGACCAGTGACGTCTGGGTGGCCTGTTCCTGGCCGTGGACAACTAAGGAGTACCAGTGGGGTAGCCTAGTTGGTCCTGAGAGTTTTTTTTCCAGAGGGAACCACATGGGTTCAGAGTGGCGTAGAACCGGAGGGTGTCCCTGCAGTGCGGGCCCGTGTCCGTGTTCTATCGCCCCAAGCAGGGAAGCCCATCACAGTGGTGATTGGTCTGCCCTGCGTTTTGGCTGGAAGGGGGTTGTGTTGGACTTGGCCCTTTCTGGCAGGTTCACCCCTGAACTTTTTGCCTTGTCTGTAACCTGGTGTTGGTGATTTTAGGCCTTTGGGCACTTTTGCACTGTGGCCCAGTGGAAAGTGCGTGCGCTCTCTGTGTACGTGTGGTGGGCTTGGCCTGCCCTCCCATAGGAATGCATGGGGGATTCCCTGATCAGTGTGTGTCAGTGGTAATTCCTGTTAGGAGAGGAGCAGTGTGGTCAAGTCTGGTATGTATGAAATTGTGTGAATAAATGCTGCGCAATGGTGTGCGCAGATTTATTGTGGTTATTTTAGAAATGCCACTTTTAGAAGTTGGCATTTGTGTGCGCTATGTGTCTGCCTGCCTGATGTGAATTGCATGTCTGGCTTTGTGAGTGACAGGGGCTGGGAGGTGTGTGTGGCTCCAGGAGGGGCAGGCTGAGTCAGCGCTGGGCTGAATAGGACACCTGGGCTGAGGGTAGTGGGAGGAGTAATCCCCTGACCCTGAATAGGAGTGTGCCTGCCCTGTACAATGCTGGCTCTGCCCCTGTGGTGTGTCTGAGCACCTAGCCCCCACCTGACAAAGGGAAGAGGAGCTTGGCAAAACAAAGTGCTCCAAATCCCCCCTAAACCAGTTCTGACTGGTATCCCCAAACCCTGTGCTGTGACACAAAGAGAAAGGGTGTATAAATATGGGGGCTGTGACCCCATGAAAATGTTCAGTCTTGGTTCCTGAATCCTGCCAGGGCGTGGTGCTGCTGCTGGGGCCCAGGGGGGGCTGCCATGAGGGCTTGCCTCCCTGGGCCCTGTATTGCTCCTTGATCCCTAAAGGAACTTTTTGTTTGGGACCTTTTTGCTGTATTCTGCGCCCTGTGAGCGCTTTATCCTAACTTTCCCCAAAGGAGAGGGAGAGCCTGGGGGCTGCGCAGCGCTGAGCTGCAGCCCGTGGTGAGGGAATCCCCAGCGTAGGGATTCCCCCGTTATGCCTTCAATGCGGGTGCCCACCCCGCTCATACTTTTATTTATATGGCGGGAGCCCACCCCGCTTCAAGCATTTCAAGACGCGGGTGCCCACCCCGCTTTGTAGTTTAAATCGAGAGGGAGCCTACCCCTCATTGCCGCATGTTGCTTTTCTTAATTGGCGGGTGCCCACCCCGCACTTTGCCTGAGGAGAATCACCGCTGCGGCCCGATCGATATTCCCGACCCGGAAGCCAGGCAGAGTCCGCCTGACTCCGGGCGGGTCCAATGCAGGAAGCAGTTGACCGGCCAATGGCAGCGCGGCCCACCGAAGAGAAGCCCGGGTGAAGAGAAAAGGGGGGCCGAGGTCGCCGATGGCAGCGCGGGGCTCCCATGAGCGAAGGGAAGCCCCGCGCCGCGAGGGGAGAAACTGAGTTTTCCCCAGCCAGCCGTAGCATCACAGGCTCCATGTGAAGTACCCGCGCCGCAAGAGGAGACAGCGTGAAGCCGCCAGTGAGTCCCAGTGAGTCCCGGTGAGTAGGGACTCAAGATGGGCGGTGTGGTGCCAGTGAGGGCACCGTGTCTGTTTCCTTGAGCGGCCCCCGCCTGATAGGGGGTTGCTCCAACGACGTGGGCCATATTTTGTTTAAGGGCCCCAGTGGGGGTCCCGAGGGCCAGTGGTGCCCGTGCTTCCCCGTGTTGGCCATTTTCTACAGCTGCCCCATTTTGCTAGAGGGCAACTGCAACGTTATGGGGGCAAAGTTAATTTAAAAGCCCCAGTGGGGCCCAGAGGGTACAGTCGTGCCAGGGCCCCTTCCCATGATTCTCAGCTGCACCGCACCAGCGCGGGCAGCTGCAACGTTGTGCATATCTGTTTGGAGGGCACAGTGGTGCCAGGCCTTATTACCTCACAGCTGACCAGCAAGTAGTGGGCAGCTGCATCGTTTAGGCCATTCTTTCTTTGGGGACATGCCTGGTGAGTTAGGAGTGAGATGCACTCCTTTGCCCCACACATTCACAGCTGCGCAGCACTTAGTGCCAGCTGCAAAGTTTAGGTCTGCGCAATGGCGCACCCTTGACTTCTGCTGCATTGGCAGCGCGCCCTGACTTTTGGACATAGGGCATTTGAGCCCCTTTTGAGATGGCCGGTTGGCCAGGGGGACTGTGGGGTTTATAGGACGCCAGGCCCTAATGTGATTTATGTGGTGCTAGGAAATGTGATTCATGTACTATGATTTACGCACCCTATTTGATGCCTTTAACTGTGGTTTATGTATGAGGTTATTTGCATAATATGGTTTATGCTTGGGAGGTTATCCTCCACTGTGATTTATGCCCCTAATGTGAGTGATACATAAGAGGTTAGGGTCTAATATGTTAGACTGATGAGGTTGGCGTACAATGGATTTGGCGCCTATGTGATACTGTGCATAATGTGGTTTATGTTACAGGATGATGCGGAGTACAGTGGTTACCAGTGATTACTGGTTGTACGGTTATATGCCTTACTTTTACTAAGTTCACTTTGTGCTGGTTCCGACAGTGGTCCAGTGGGCCCTGTCAGGTGTAAATAATCCCTTGTAGATATGACCTAGTGCCAGGTGGCACCATGTATATTATGTGAGTACTATTCTAATGTGTTATGACAATACAAAGGCTATTTTTGATATAACCTTGTGTGGAGTTCCTTTTGTGGTGTGCCTGGTATGTTGTTGCTGTGTGCGTGCGCAAACGCTTTACACATGGCCTCCAGGATAAGCCTGACTGCTCGTGCCAAGCTACCAAGGGGGTGAGCAGGGGTTATCTTTGGCGTGTAACTCCCTCGCCCTGACTAGAGTGGTGGTCTCTGCCTGGCTTTGGCGCAAACCTTAGCCAACCAGAGATCCCATTTCTAACAAACAGTTTTTTGCATAATGTTAAGACAGCCTTTCAACATGAGCTATACTCTTCAGGACTTTTGAGCTTATCCAAGTGATCTAATGCAGTGGTTCTTAATCTGTGGTCCAGGACCGCAATGTCTACTCAGAGGGTCCGCAACTGCTAAGAAAATTAAATTAACAGATTAATAAAGTGTATATAAATAAAGAAGCAAAATATACAATTTACATTTTTAAAACTTCCTGTAAACTGGAAGGAATTTGAAATTGGAGACTAAAAATTAACTTAATATCCTCAGACTGATTTGTGGAAGAGTGCAAGTGCATCAAACAGAATATAGTATGGACGATGAGTGGCGTCAATGGAATTTAGAAATGCTCCAAACATTTCGTTAAAATTAATTATATTTTTCATATTCATTTGTGAAGTAAATATATATTGCATCATTTGTGTCTTTGTTTGATGAATGATTGTTTCTCTATTTTTGTGCACAATTTTGCGGTTAAAATCTTTGAAAATACAGACCAGGCCCCCAGCTTCCATTAATGACTCAGTGGGGGTCCCCAGGCTCCAGTAACGATTAAGTGGGGGTCCATGGAAGTCAAAAGGTTAAGAAAACACTATCTGGTCAACTGTTTTATGCAGGATTTCTATCAGTTTCTAAATATCACTCCTCTCATTGGCCAAAATTATATTTGTATTAGTTTTAGCACACTCAGCTTGTTTAACGTGTGTTCTGCTACAGAGCTAGTGTTCAGATCCCACTCTGGGGTTTTGGAAAACTGATGCCTACTTGGTGCCGAGGTCACTGCACAACACCTCCATCGTTTTCCTCTCCTTGATTTCAGTGCCATAGATAAAGAAATGCTATAGCCAAACACAGATAGTCATCATGGGCTCTTGAAAGCGGGACGTTACTTGCTGCCTGGACAAAAGACTCCTGTTTTGGGAATATGTGCTGACTGCTGATGTATGTTTCTGAAAAGCCCTGTGCAATGTTTCGTGTAAGTGAGCCACCATCATGTGCACGGCACGTGTGGAGCACGCCTAACCATGTATGTATAGGAATGTGGGTGAGTGTAGTTTCACAAGCTTGCTTGGACCGGTGCAGTCCCATGAAAAAGGAGATGGGGTGCGTGTCTATGAGTCTCCCTCAAGATGGTGGTCTGCTTTCAGTATAGCAGTCCAGTGTTCTTTTTGGACACCTCCTTCATGTACCCAAATTAATCATTTGTCTAGAGAGGTAGCCCACCAGCCCCTTCAAGGAGCTGCAGTTCCATTGATGGGATAAAACCAACATTTCACCTTAACTTCCTGCTCCAGATCATTATGTCTTAAGATAATGACCCCAGAGTGAGGCTACTATCCAGGCCATGTGAGCCAGTTTATTCCAGCTCAGGTGTAGTAACAGACCATGATATGAACAAGAGGTGATCAAGCTAATGACATGTCCTCCACAATTAGAGGGGCTCTTAGAAATTGACAAGCTGCAGATCTCCTGATTAAGCAGGCCTGGCCATCAGGTAGGAGAGGCATCTGGACTACTTACTAGCACCCTGTTTAACTCTGCATCCAAAAAGGATCTGTACACCAGCGCAGAGGAGACGTCAATGGGAGGCTCAGGAGTAGTAACTCTAATGTCTGCTACTCTACTTTCCAGCCTATGTCTATGTCTGAGCAAAACCGTGGAGCGGCTGCTGATTTAAGCAGAGATAAACACCTGCTTGCTGGTGGGAGACACTGGACGAAGACTGGTAGGAATGGCCCACCCCTAGCAAAAAAGCAGAGCCAAGTTGCCTGAGAGAGAGTACCTGTGTTCAGGCAGCCAAATGGCTGCGTCTGCCCTGGAGACACGAGGCTACCCTAAGCCAACTGGTCGGAAAGAAAGACCTACAGCATAATTACATTTGGCTCCTGGGGAAATCCTGCGACCTACAACTACTGACAGGGATCAGATATTTTCATTCATGACATAGCTTGTACCCATGGATAATCTGTCTGTCTCACTATTTGACTTGGGCATCTTGAGGAACTCTCAAATCCACCCGCTGGCATGCGGACCTATTCAGGCAACCAGAGGAGAGCGATTTGAATCCAGATCCACTGGAATTATCATTCTACCCCAAGGGGTTAGAGGGACGTTGATATTTTAACTCCATTTACTAATCCATGGCCTAGGTCATCTCCAGCTTACTCCGGGCCACACTGATATCTGTTGTGGATCTCTCCATGGACTGTGTACCTTACAACTGTAAAATCGTAAATATGATGTGCTTTCGAAGATATAAGCCACCTCACCCCATAACACCTTAAGGACACCAACGGTGAATTTGCCAGTCACTAACCACAATCACGGAGCCTTTGACTTCTGCATGGTCATATACTCGGTGTCTGTGACATTTTATCACCCACCTGTCTGGAAAGTATAGGTCACCCAAAGGAAATAGTTGGTTGCCAAGGGAAAGGGTGGGTGCTTCATTCCTTCGGTTAATGGTTCGATTGGGTCATGTGTTGTGGCAGATGCATCAAAACTTCCTTAAGAATATACTGAAACCTAGATGACTCCAAATCACTGTAACTAAAACACAGAAACATTAGTTCAGCATTTGAAGATTATCCTTGTATTCCTAGGAAATGTTTTTGCCTTTCGCTAAAGTAACTCTGGTAATTTTGAACTGAATAGTGTAGGAAGCTGGCTTTCTATTTAGTGCACCAAAATGAGGTACACTGTGTAGAGAGTCCAGGCAAACTCCAGAGGAATTACAGAGGCACACATGACACCCCAAATGCTCTCTTTGTGGTAGTGTGGGCGAGCAGTTAGGCATATCAGAGGGTAGTGCTAAGGATTTATTATACACCCAAAGGCAGTAAGTGAGAGAGACACTCAAAGAAATCCGACATCAATATATAAAAATAAGATGCACTTTATATATATTTAGATACCAAGATCATCGGAATTGAGTAAGTACTTCTCGAGTTATGAATTTTTACAGTTTTCAGAAATTGACAGTGCATTTTCTGGATCACCAATGTTATCCTTTGGGGGAAACAAATGTATTGCATTTGGGCACTTGACAACGACTTACAAGACTGTTTTTCAGGACTTAAGGTGTGTATGGGGCAAAGGCCAAGGCCACACCAACATGTCACGTCGGGAAGCTCTGGGGCGTCCGGGTGTAGAGGTGTGTCACAGAGTCGGGTCTCCTATTCACTTTAATGGAGAATGGTCTTCTTACAAAGAGGCTGCAAGCAGGCACTGGGGTACCAGTCCAGGGGAACCCACAGGGGGGGCTCAGCCCTTGAGATCCTCGGGTACACAGGGACACCCTTGGTCCACTTCTCCTCAAGGCATGGGGCTTGGGTGCAGTGGTGTCTTTTGGCATCGGATCCGGCGCTGGAGTAACTCGCGGTTGGAGGAGGCATGCAGAAAGAGTCTGCAGGCGGCAACCGGAAGTCCAGTCTGGGCAAACCCAAGCGTGGGTTTAGCTCTTGCGGGTCTGGGGACCCTGTTGGCACGTCACCTACCTTGGACTGGGGCTCTGGAGCGAGGGTGCATAGGTGCTTTTGTCTTGTGGTTTGTTGCCTGCCTTGTTATGTTGGCCTAGGACTAGCTGCCATGCTGCTTTTCTTTGCGCACGTTACACTGAGCCAGGGCTCCCTCGCCCTTTGCTCTTGCCAAGTTCTTTTGCGCTGTCTGCACTTTCTGTCTTTCACCTTTTCTCTTGTTCGATTTGGGCTCAGACTGCACAACATGTACAAGGTCGCATAACAATGTATTTCGGTTCTTCCTGATATGGCCAGTCTCGCGCACCCAGACATAACATTAGGCGCAAATGACATGAAACTTTGTGTGCCTTTAATACTGGGGTTTTTACTGGCGCTTGACACACTTGGAGAAATCCTTTTCAGTGAGAAGAGCTATGATGTCCTGCTGATGTAATTCTGCATCTAGAGACTGAGGTATGGGGGTTCGCTAGTCAAAGCCCAGAGGTCTTCTATTTTTATAATAAACTATCTTACTGCACGGGGAGGGTGGTAATGTTATTTAGACATTTATCCACTGAGTTATGAAATGCTTTCCCCGTTTGTATTCTATGGAATTGTAACCATGCTGCTTATATTATTCATATGCATTATGCTATTAGTGCTGACACGTGTACTGTACCTTAGAGCACGTAAGTTGAAATAAATATTTTAATCTACCCTGTGTCTCTTCATACGCGCATAGTGGACAAGTACGAGTGAGTGACGAAAGAGTGTTCTTGCTTCTGCGAGTCCTGAGATAAAGATACCGTGTTCTGGGTTGTCCAATCATTGGTGCTTTGGTACTAATGGGATGCTAAGCTAGTTGGGTTGGGGTTTTGGGTGCTACGGGATATGGTAGGCAAACCACTGTATTCCGGGGTCCTATTATCCTGTGCATAGCTCTGTGTATGTGCAGAAACCCTATGACATGGCGCGACCACCGTGGGGCCGCTTATCTGCGAGACGCTTGAGTAGTACTTGTGCTTGTCCACAAAACCCTCACGTACGCTTCCGGAGGCGTAAGTGACGGTGATACCTCCTATATTGAACGTTTTATAGGTTCTTTCAAGCTTGAAGTTATTAAAAAAGGTTACATAGAAAACCCATTTTGTGCTCCCTGTTAGGTTGTCGAATACATTTGTTTAGTTATGGCTGGTGTGGCGATAGCTGCACATAGCCGAGGACCACTCCGAGAACACCTAGGTGTATACGGAGTGCCCGATGCTGGGGTCGAGTTGGTCTTTGTGGTTCAAGCCGATCCGGCTTATCACTTTGAAGTGTTTTACACTTGGATCACTTTTGAGGCGGTGGATGCAGGTGATAATCTGTTTCATGAATATATACCCACCGCTATTCCTGCTGCCTATCGACCCTATACCAATCTTGAAGTGCCTCTCACGGCTTGGCAGCACCGTGTTTGGTTTAATGGCGCCCTCCCACAACCAACTACCGCAGTTCGTTTAGGCCCCTTATCAATTCAGGGGCCACTTGGCCTGTATTGGCCGGGTATACCCCGCATCCACATTATCTGGCATTACCGATTGCGGAACTGCGCACTATGCATACCGAATTGGTGCGAGTGCATCGAGCCTTAGTGACATACGTTACAGGTAGCCTACATGGAGCTGCCCCTGTAGTCGCTGGCCAACCAGCTGTTGCAGCTGGAGTGACCATAAGTCCTGTCATGGTAAATTCTGTGATGGGCAACGTCCACAAAGTAAGGACGATTATCCTTACTGGCTTGCCGAAAAGTTCGATCAGATAGAAGCGGTGTTTCCACATACGTCCCCAGTGGATAAACATCGCATCCTTACGATAAGTTTGCCAAAAGACTTAATCCCCGATTTGACATCATGTTAAAACTGGGGTAAGGTATTCGCAGCAGTTTATTCAAAATGTTTTGGTACTCCTTCCATGACGGTTCTACCCTCTGTAATTAAAAAAGTACAGGACGAACATGGCCCTGAAGCGGCTGTGGAATTAGGGATGAGACTAGTGGGAGTGTTTGATGTAGTAGCTGAACTGATCCTTGGAAATGTCAAGGGCGACGCTATGAACTTTCAAGTAGCGAATGCTTTGGCTTTGGTCCCAGAGTTGGACAGGCCCCGCGAATTACCGAAAATTATAGCCCAGGCTTATAAAACAATTGGAAGAAATAGCCTAGGCAACAAGCCTTTTGTAAAAATGCAAACTCAATCGCAACCACAAATTACACAAACAAAAAGTACATCTGAGAAAGATGATAGACCAGTCTTCACTAAAAAGAGTTGGAGACAGAAAAAACAGGGTAAGCAACAAAAGAAGCCGGGGTCGAGAGGCGCTTCCCCAGTTTCGGTTTCTTCTGGAACGTACTTATGATTTACGTGATAGGTCGAGAATTAAATCACCAGAAAGGTTTCAGAGCTCTGATACGCGTTCTCCTCGTTCTTCACAGGCCCAGACGTCGTCACAGGCTGGTGGAGGAGGACGGCAAGATAGAGGAAGGGGCCGAGAGGCTCCCCAGGAGCGAGACCAACCTCGACAACAAGTCAGAGGGAAAGCAGAAGACTTTCACCTTCCTCGACCGCAATTTCAAAAGAAAAAAGTTGCCGCTGTAACGGCGAAATATGCCACAGACCGTGAGAACGAGACTCCAGAATTGGACGTGGGCAGTGACCCTCCTAGACAGCGCCGCGGAAGTTACCATAGTGCGGGAGGCGCTACGTCCTCATATGGAGGCGACAGCAACTGAAACATTCGTTACTGTAGAGACAGCTGACACGAGAGTGGCACCCCCTGACAGACTTTACAACATAGTCATCCAAATTGAAGGTGACATACCGCGTGAAATAAAAGGGATTTTTGGGAAAATCTAACCTCTTCATATGACATTTTGTTAGCAGAGGTGGATTGGCCACCCCCATTCGTTTTAGCTGCACATAAAGGAGAGGAGGTAATCCTTCCAAGCTTTTCACGACATGTCCCAAAAGACAAAGCTGAAGCACTTGCAGCTGAGTGGGCTGTGTACCTGGCACCAGCGTTATACCGCAACCATGTGGGATGGGATGAAGAATCACCTCCTCATGCAATACCTTTGCGGTCACTACCGCAGCCACAACCCCAATATCCCATCAAACGGCAGGCAAAAGGCCCCGTCTCCGAAATTCTGACACAGTTGGAATATCAGGGAGTAATCGAACCATGCGTATCACCTATGAACAATCCCCTTTTCGTGGTTTCTAAACCCGATGGATCGTACCGCTTAGTTTTGGATTACCGGCATTTAAATTCCCATTGTCGGAACTTTGCGGTACAGAATACACATAGTTCTGCGCTTGTAGACAGTCTTGTTCGTAAAAAATATAAAACGACACTTGACCTTTCAAACGGTTTCTACACGCACAACCTAGCCCCGGAGAGTGGTCAATGGACCGCATTCACTTCCGGTGGTAAATTATTCCAGTTCCGGCGTTTACCCATGGGCTACAAAAATAGTCCGGGTATATTCGCCGCCCGTGTTGTTTCTTTTGTTAAATGACATTGATCAAGACGCATGTTCGTACGTAGATGACATCTATCTGACAGACGACGAGTTATATCAGCATCTGTCCCGTGTGGACCGCATTATTCTTGAATTTGCGGAGCAGGGTTACAAATTCAACTTTGCTAAGTCACACATTGCTGAATTTACCGTTCTGTTCTTGGGCTATGAGCTCAATAACGAAGGTAAGGGCTTAGCCCCCCATTTCTTGGAAAAATGTGCACATTTGTGCCCCCAAATACTCTGAAGAAACTTCAGTCTTTGCTGGGTTTCCTGAATTTCGGGCGTACCTACATTCCCGAATATGCCCAGCGTATCAAGCCTTTGTATGCTTTGATACAACCTACTTATTCAAGGTCTTGCTGGCTGCCTGAGCATACCTCGATTCTGCAGTCTTTGCAGACAGACCTATTGGAGTCTAAATATCTTTTGACTCGTGATAACCACACAAACCTGGTGATTAGAATAATTCCGGGGCGGTGGGATTCACGTACTTAACCTTTAATGAAGGTGATACAGTGCCCATCGCATACAAGTCGCATCTGTACACTTCCGCTGAATTGCGCTTTACATCTGTCGAAAAGTTTTAACTGCAGTGCAAATGGCGATTCTAAAAGAACGCGCACTGGCACAGGGAAAGCGAATTCTGGTGGTAACACCCTGTCCTGCCCTAGAGGCAGTAACAAAGGCAAGTGTACCGAACTCAAAAGCAATGCATCCCCGTTGGATACAATGGGCTACATCCTTGACGTCATCAGACGTCACCTTTATTTTCGATTCTTCTCTTCAGACTCAGGAGTTCTTACAGTATGAATTCGTTCATCCTCCTCCTCTGTTTATATTGCCGCTTGAGGATTACAAATGTGTGATCTACACAGATGGTTCGGCGCAACCGGCCACTGGGTCCAAGCACGCTTATTCAGCTGCATGTGCTATTGTTGCGGGTTCCTTTGTAAATGGAACGTTCAAATCCTCTGTAGTGCACACTCGCACACTTGGAGATAGTACCGCACAATTGGCCGAGCTGCATGCATTGCTACTTGCGCTTGAGTTCGCTTCTCAGGATGAGACCACTCTTATTGTATGTGATTCCTTCTACTGTGTACAGTCTTACAATGACAATCTGTTTTTCTGGTCGAAAAATGACTACAAGGACGCAAAAGGGAGCACAATTAAGCATAAAATGCTTTGGGTTCGAGTGGCAGAATTGCAACAACGTCTGCCCCTCACACAGGTGGTACACACCTTAGGCCATCAGCGGGTGGGCGCACACGCTATTGGTAACGATCTGGCAGATGAAGCTGCCCGTTCAGCAGTAGTCACGTGTTCAGTAGCAGCGGTTACCAGGTCCATGTCTAAAATTGACTCTGTTATTCTAGCAGCTATTGCTGCAACAAAGGAAGGTGTTAATTACCCTACAGGTTTTCCTTCCAAGTATTCTTACAAGTTAAGTCCCGAACAGGTTCCTTATGTAACAATACCTGACGTTGGAGATCGGCTGATCCCCAACGCGGACCGCAGGAGTGCCTTGATATCAGCTGCACACGAAGGCATGGCTTCTGCTCATGCAGGTGTGTCAGCTACAGTTTCCATCTTGCAGCAGCGTTATTGGTGGCGTGGATTGTATAAAGACACCCGTGCTTTTGTGCTTTCTTGCGACGTTTGTCAACAGATTAAGCCTTCCACGGTAACACGCCCTCCACAGACCCCGCTCTGCATTGCTAACAGACCCTTTGGGTGTGTTTACTTGGATCACTGCGGTCCATTCTCATCAGACACTGCCTATAAATATATCTTAGTAGCAGTGGACTCGTGCACACGGTTCCTCTGGGTCTGGCCACAACGTAGTGCTGACGCTCAAAATGTAATCAGGGATTTGCGTGTCTTTGTGGGAATTTTCGCATGCGGCACCTTCCATTCGGACCAAGGTCCGGCGTTTGCCTCTAGGGCTTACAAGGATGCAATGGCTTCGCTTGGGGTGCGGGTGAAATTTTCGTCTCCGTATAGGCCTGAGGGCAACTCTATCGTTGAACGAATGAACCGTGACTTAAAGCAATCCTTAACAGCTAGAGTTATAGGTACTGGCAGGAACTGGCTGGCCCACTTGTATACCGTTCAACGTGCACTTAATAATCTCCCTAGAAGACCTCTGGGTGGGCGGACCCCATACGAAATGCTCTTTGGCATAAGAATGTTTGTGCCTGACCTTGAGGGTCCAGACATCGCGGCGCAATCCGCCAAGTTTGATGTAGATAACCATTCTGCTATGTTACAGGACTTACAAGAAGCCCGAGACAAACTTGCAACTACACATTTGCCTTCAGCCACAGATCCTGCGTTGCAGATTCCGGTAGCCGGCTGGCTTCCAAAGGTTGGAGAACTGGTTCGAGAGAAGGTTGAAAACAAAAAAGAATTCGGCCCCTCTTTTCGTGCACCGGTTCCAGTTCTGGGCTTGAAGGGAACACGTACAGTCATTTTACCACCGCTTCCTGGTCGCAAGGAGAACAGATACATCTCAGTGGAAAATGTCAAGCTACAGCGCCTGGCCGATCCTGAATAGTGTCACACCAGCGGTCTCTTGTCCTGCCATTTATCGGACATATGTTCGTGGCCCATCTACACGAACGGTCGCTGATGCTGTAATTGAGATGGTTGATTTGCCTGAAACTACAATTGATCCCCAACTCTCCACCAATATCGACGAGAACGAGTATACTTATCCTGCATCTGAATCGGTGGCACATCAACCAATAACGCCACTTGGCCCGACTCGTTATTCCTTTGATTCGGATTCCACCTCTTCAAAAGTCCCATCCAAGTTCAGTATTTTTGTATCCTGGTTTAGAGACAATTTTTTGATTCCACCCTGGACATACATCTGGTTGGTACTTTTCTTGATTTTTCTGTTCATGTCCATTGGCTTTGTCACAGTGTTTTTTCTACTAATCAATGGTCACTATTTACCTGAACGCTCTGCTGTAGACTATGTTTCTGGAACTTTGGCTCCTCATTCCTCGTCTCACATCATGAAGCGTGACCACACATTTGTGAACATTTCAGCTTATCCAGTTGCTGATGGCATCGTATGGGATGCAGTGAACTATCAAATCCATGGTCCGACGGAAATTATTAATGTACCTAATGTCCTTCGTGTTTCAATGGGTGATGTAGTACAAAATAATATTCATTCTGATGATTGGGATGTGCATGCCGTTGAAGCATTGTTTGCCGATTTAAAATATTATGCATCTTTTAATGCTGAAGATTTATATATGAATTCTGCGAATTATGCCGATTTGTATTGTTACCAACATTGGGGTAATCATTTTCTCCATAAGCCAAGTGCCCTGCGTAGTTCTGTTAACTACACCCAATGGGAACATTGTCCAAACCCCTTGCCAGGTAGCTCACAAACTCTTTGAAATAAGTTTACCTATTTTACTGATTTTAATCGGTCGAACCCTGCATCCTATTATTTTAAACTTAATACCACATCAACTCAGAAAATTATGTTAACACACACCAAATTGCTTTATTCGGGTTCCTTTTTAAGTGCCCTAGCAGTGGGTGGTTATGAGTACTGGGAGGATACAATAGATTTGAAATCCATTTGGGGCTCCAAGCCATGGCAGGTACAGGGAACCGAGGCGTTGCATCGTGCTTGCCTCATCCCTACCCAAATTATGTTCCTAAATGCTTCCATCTATCAAACTACGTGTTGGGGCTTAGCTACCACTAAACAATTAAACTCGCCCTCAATTCCATCCCTTTCGAGTTTTCCCAATGATAGCTCACGTTTTAACCTGTCCCTGACGACCCTACAGGCTCTATTACAGAATAATTCATTTAATGTTTCCGAACTGGATCAATCACCCTGGTTGGTATGGCCTATATCATCTAATGCATGTCAAATGCGTTTTCAAGACTCCGGTACTAGATACACACAGGATAGGCCTGATCCGAGATTTACTGCTTCTCGTACTGTCACTACATATTCTGTTGGTAAATTATGCAAACAATGGCTGCAACATTCGTCCCTTGATTCTGTTAAACAACATTTGTCCCTCCTTTCAGGCAATATTGATCTGTCCGACTTTGTTTTGGGACCTCGTGGTCCCCGACCTAAAAGATTCATTTATGAGACATATAATGAACTCTGGAAGCTATCACAAATGGAAGCTGCTTCCCGTCTTCGGGAAATAGATCAAGCAAATCTGGAAAAGGTGCTTGCTGTTGTTGACAATAGTATTAATACCCTGTCTTCTCGCATTTATACTTTAGAGAATATTGTGTCCTCTGTTGTTGATATTGTACAAGATGATGTTTCTGTGTTATATCATGGTCAGAATCAATTGCGTTCAGTTATGCAGTTTGCATGGACTTTACAAACGCTCAAGTTAGGTAAAGTTCCTTGGCATTTTTTGAACACCTCTGCCTTGTTTCTACCTTTTAACTTAACTGACAAACAGCAATTTATGTCCATGAAAGATGCAACTTACACTCTATTACATATCGAAAAGATGGATCCTTTGTCGTTCTCTGTTGCAGAACTCGATTCTGCTGTGTGGCTAGTTCATGGGGTTATCGCTTTACCTTTTTCCTTGTTTGAATTTGACTTGTGCATGAAACATTATCCTGTGGGCCGTTACCGGCCCTTGGGCAGTGCTTTCCTGCATGAACTCTGGTCCTTGCCTTTCATGTATAAATGCCTTCGGGACGGCAAGGAAGTCTTTCTCACGGGGGAGTACTGCGACTCGACTATGGGTCATTCGCTTATTTGTAAACACATTAAATTGCATGGCTCATGTAGCGTTTCCGCTCCTAATCTTGCTTGTGTGCTGAAAGGTATTCCTGCTCCTGTTCTTTCTCCTACTTTCACTCTCCTTTCCAATGGTAGTTATTTACTTTTAAATAACGAAAACTGTTGTGGCCTGCAGGCTGGCATTCCTTACATTGTAACAGTTTCGCACAGGGTTGTCTGCTGCAAAATGTGCTTTTTCCTCCCCCTCATGGCAAGGTTGATATCTCTGTTTGGCCTTCCATCCCTACCATGGAGGCAGATTTCAATAGACTGAGCAGAATAAAGGCACTGTTATTGAACGAGGAAGTTATGCTCACGTCCGCCCGGGAGACATTCATTCTCCAGGTGGCGAGTACCCACAGTGAAATACAGGCCCTTTTGAACACTAATCTCCCCAACATTTTGGGAGTTAATTCATCGTATTTTTAAACGCATCTAACACAGAGGGTCTGGTACACTTTTTAAAGTCGTGGGGTCTGGTTTGGTGTCCTCCTTCCAAACTATTTTTGGTGTCATCCCGGCGTTTATTCATTCTATTTTTTCCAGCGTCTTTGGCGGTTTCCCGTTGATCATCGCATTGGCGGCTGGTGTCCTGATATTAATTTGTTTTATGCGCAATGGCTGCTCCCGATGGGACCTGCTCGTTCCAGAACGCCTCCAGCTGCTTCGTGAGCGCCTTTTGGCTGGTTTTGGTGTCTTGCCATTGGCGACACTGAGTGTGTCATATACTCTTTCCTTTCGCTTTGCGTATTTCACTTGCGTGCAACCTGTAATGACTTGCATCCGCTGTCCTTTCACCTGGACCTTGGATTATTGCCTCTCCAATTCGTCATTGTCTGTTCCGGATTTTGTTCAGTTGATGGGTCCCTTAGAGGCCCATGAGCAGGACTGTTCCGTTGCCGGCTGTATGGCGCGTGCGGCTGCACTGGGGATTTTGGCGCAATGGGATATCTGGGCGGCTGCCCAGGATCTCCTACAACAAAGCTGTTTCGTTTATCACGCAAGTTGTCCCGCATTGCTTTTGGATGCTCCCTCTGCTGAGGAGCATTCCTGCTCTTTTGATCTCATGGATTGGATGGCATCTATGTTTTTTGACGATTCCAATGATGCCCTTTTGGAGGGTATGGCTTTTTTCTGCACTTACACTTTCATGGATTGACTTGTTTTTCGCCGTTTGGGCGCTCCCTGTGCTCTACTGGATATATTTTTTTTGTTTGCCCTCTGTCTTGGACGCCGGACTGACCAGGGGAGGGTGTCTTGTGGTTTGTTGCCTGCCTTGTTATGTTGGCCTAGGACTAGCTGCCATGCTGCTTTTCTTTGCGCACGTTACACTGAGCCAGGGCTCCCTCGCCCTTTGCTCTTGCCAAGTTCTTTTGCGCTGTCTGCACTTTGTCTTTCACCTTTTCTCTTGTTCGATTTGGGCTCAGACTGCACAACATGTACAAGGTCGCATAACAATGTATTTCGGTTCTTCCTGATATGGCCAGTCTCGCGCACCCAGACATAACATTAGGCGCAAATGACATGAAACTTTGTGTGCCTTTAATACTGGGGTTTTTACTGGCGCTTGACACACTTGGAGAAATCCTTTTCAGTGAGAAGAGCTATGATGTCCTGCTGATGTAATTCTGCATCTAGAGACTGAGGTATGGGGGTTCGCTAGTCAAAGCCCAGAGGTCTTCTATTTTTATAATAAACTATCTTACTGCACGGGAGGGTGGTAATGTTATTTAGACATTTATCCACTGAGTTATGAAATGCTTTCCCGTTTGTATTCTATGGAATTGTAACCATGCTGCTTATATTATTCATATGCATTATGCTATTAGTGCTGACACGTGTACTGTACCTTAGAGCACGTAAGTTGAAATAAATATTTTAATCTACCCTGTGTCTCTTCATACGCGCATAGTGGACAAGTACGAGTGAGTGACGAAAGAGTGTTCTTGCTTCTGCGAGTCCTGAGATAAAGATACCGTGTTCTGGGTTGTCCAATCATTGGTGCTTTGGTACTAATGGGATGCTAAGCTAGTTGGGTTGGGGTTTTGGGTGCTACGGGATATGGTAGGCAAACCACTGTATTCCGGGGTCCTATTATCCTGTGCATAGCTCTGTGTATGTGCAGAAACCCTATGACACTTTGAGGCATCAGGTGGCGGCGGTCACAGACCAAAGTCTTTATTTTGCAGAAGAGGAGCAAGCAGGAGTGGGTCTCCCTGTCCTTAAAGTCACTCAGAGTGCAGGCTGGTCTTCCTCTGCATTGGTGTCCGGTCTGGGCACAACAAGCATTGGCTCCTACAAGGGGCCCAGTACCCTGGGTATTGGTCCTGCGGCTCCGAATGGTCCTGTTGTCCTCTCACTCGGTGAGTGCCGATCTGTGCTCCTGACCTTCAGGAGCACAGGGTCCTCTTCCTGGAGAGCTGCTACATCAGGCTGGCTGAGGAGCAACAGCTTGGTGGACGGCACTGTGTGTCTTTGGTGCCTGCGGCTGCAGGGGAGTAGCTCCTCTACTCCAAGGGAGTTTCTTCAGGCAATTGGTGAAGCACTGGCAGTCCTATGGGGTTCTTGGAGACAGCATAGTGGCAGGACGAATCTGCTTCTTCAACGATTGCTAGGGGCAGCAATCAGGCTGGCAGGATTGCTGCCAAGTCAGTCGCTGCTCCTCGGTTCTCGTGGCAGGACTCTTCTTTGTCTACTCCTTCTCTTGATCCGTCAAAATCTCAAGTCCTAGTATCAGGGGGTCCTGTAAATACACAATTTAGGGTCGTTAAGGGGAGTGAGGGGTAGTAGCCAAAGGGCTACTTACCCCTAGGGTCACTACATCCCCTAGATGAACACTTCCTTTGGGGAGTGGGCATCACCATGTCCCGGAATTCCTAATTCCACCACACACAAGATGGTGGAATTTCTAAAGTCGTATTCACTTCCAGCTGGTCACCCTAGAGGTGCCGGCCTGGCAGTGCAACACGCTTCCTGCATAGCTAATTTTCCGACCTTGTCCAGGCACCAAATGGGGCCAGGTCAGGAGGGGGGGTGGGGTCGGCATCCTCTCCTGCGAGGGAAGCCAGATTTGCATAACAAAGGCGGTGGGCTCTTTGAAGCGCCCCTGCCTTGGAATGCTAATCTGCAGGTCATCCTGTGGGAGAGGGTCTAAACACCCTCTGTCCGATGAGGCTTTGTTTCTGACCACCTTAGAGCCAAGGCCCTCACCCTTGGGAGTCTGAAACTTGTCTCTAGTGACAGGCTGGCAAAAACCAGTCAGTCAGCACACCAGTAACTGGAAGGTTTTCAGGGAGCACCTCTAAGGTGCCCTCTGGGTGCATGTATTAATAAATCCGTCACTGGAATCAGTGTGGGTTTATTAATACAAGGTATTTGACACCAAACACCATATGTTTCAGTGAAGCCATTATGTCGCTGGGGAACTCGTTTTGACCAGTGCCCAGTACATACCTTAAGAAGGCTTCCCTCCTCACTTGCAATATCTAGTAATAGAACTACACATCACAGGGGGATATCTGCTCATGCAGATACGTCCTCACATAAAATATAATGCGCACTGCCTTAGGGCCCAAAGGCCTGCTGTAGGGGTGACTTACATATATTAGATGCAGTGACTTTTGCATGACACACAACAGGAGTGTGCCATGTCATGTTTTCACTCATGGTTTGCACCATGTCAAGCAGCCTGCAATGGCAGTGTGTGGAATTTGTAGGTGGATCCTTTAGGGTTGCATAAGATATTCTGCAGCCCTTAGGGACCCTCTTTAGTATCCCTGTTAGAGGTACCTTGAGTACCATTTACTAGGGCTTACAGGGGTGCTAAAGTCCTTTGCCAAATATAGTACAATTAGACAACACCTTGTTTTAGGGAAGGAGCACTGGCATTGAGGTCTGGTTAGCAGGCCTCATGCACTGTCAGAGTCACAAATCAGCTTCTAGTATCAAAAAAAGGGGGCAAAATGTGTGTGGGGGTAACTGCAACATAATACCCTTCTCTACAAGTAGAACTGCAAGGTTTTCACACAGTATAAAAATGTTTCCAGTATATAACCAAAGGCCATATGAACACATTTTAAACAGATTTCCAGTGGTTAGGGACCAGTACAGAATGCCAGGTGTCTGGTTCAGACAACTGGAGGTGCTAGGCATTTCTGGTTTTCCTTTAATTCAATTCTATGTTCAGCATTTTATTCGAATTAGTGATTAAAGTCTTTATCTTACATCAACCTTATTACCTGTTACAACTCTGTCAAAATGTGAACCTCACTGAGTTCAAGTCTGGAATTCTTGACCTTTGTAGCCTTTGAGAGCGAAGTGATAAAAGGGAGTATTCAGTCATACAAGTTGCAGTGTAATAGTACTGAGAACCAGTACAACAGTGGTAAACAACCGCAGTTGTTACAATTATGGTCCAGTAAAAGCTTACTGCCGGGAGCACCAAGTAAAGACCTCAAACAAAACCTGTGTAGATTCATCAATTGTCCTTAGAGGTTCAGTTCAGACACACCCTAAAATGTGTTTTGTCAATCCCCCAACTTCGAAAAAACAGAGAAAAAAACCAACAAAATTTGCTAATTTTTGAGTCACTTGTATAGGACTTTAAGTGCCAAGACCTAGGATCTAAAAGACACTGTAGAGGAAAACTCCAGGCATTGTCAAAGCACATATCTAAAATCTTGTGCCCTGGACGGAATCATCAGCCCCTGAAAAGAGCAAACCACAATCTTGGTGGGGCTATCCCACACCCACGGAATTGAAAGGGCCAAGGACCAGCTTGTCTAGACACGAAACACCGTATGGGAATTTTATATGTCGTCCTAGGTAGGAATCCTTTTCGATTAAAGCATTACCCGAGACACAACCAATCACATAAACCACCACTGTTCATACCACATCAAATACATTTGACTCTCCCTGACTGTTCCATCAGACATAGTTTAAGATAGTTTTAAATGAGGGCGTGGCTAGTTCGCAATCCAAAATGGCTGCTTAGCCTGCGAGCTTCCAATGATCAGGGTGCAAATCCCCAAATATCCTAACTAAATCCGGCCGTGCAAACCTCCCTCCTGTGGTATTATACAAGAGAATACAAGGTGAGGCTGAGCTGCCCAAGGTGGAAGTGTGACTGCCATGAACCAAGGGTGTGGCCTGGCTGAATGACACGAGGCCCGTGCCATAGCCTAGAGGAGAGGAGAGGAGAGAGAATCAGCCCCAGAGCGGTTCCTGCATGGCTGCGCGAAGAACAGCAGGGGTGGAGAGCAGCCCTGATAGGCCACTGATGAACAGCAGTGTGTGGAGAAAGGCCGTCTGGGGTGGGGCTGACAGGCAGGTGGACGGAAGGAAGTAATGACAGCACCGCCCCCCGTCATCCCTCACCCCATATTGCACACAATGGTAGCATTCAACAGCAGAAGGCCATCCGAGGGGAGCAGAGGAACACAGCATACTGCAACTGGTTAAGTGTCATGGAGGAAGTGGGGGCATCAGGAAACCCGAAAGGCCACGAGGGAGATTGTGGGGGTGCTGATCCAAGATGACAGATAAGGGGTAAGGACCTCCGGGGCTTAACCCCCTAGCCATTCCCTCCCCCTGGCGACGGGACAACCATCAAACAAGACTATCGCGGGACCAGCCGGGGGAGATGGGTCCTCAATGATGGATATAATGCAAGCTATCCAAGAACTCAAACAGGCACTGGAGTAAAAAGTGGATTCAGGGACAGTGGCGGTCACACTCCGAACAGACAGAGTCACTACAGCAGAAAAACGATTGCAGCAGTTAAAGATGACACAAGAGCACTTAAGGTGGCTGTACACTGACTACATGCCAAAATAGAAGATTATGAAGGACACTCACAAAGAAACAACGTCACAGTGGTAGGGATTCTGGAGATAGCCCAGGGGCCCTTCGTGGAATTGTTCCTGAAGGAGTTCATCCTCAACACACTGAAACCCAAGGGCCTTTCTAAGCGTTTCTCTATTAAGAGAGCCTAGAAGGCCCAGATCCAGCTGCCCACACCAAGAGGGCCCCACACGCCCCTGCGATTAGCTAGATCAGCTACAAGAACACAGAAGTCAAGTTCTTTCCGGATTTTACCCTGCAGGTACAAAAAATTAGACGTAACTTCAGCAAATTTAAACGAGCCTTTAGAGAAAGAAACATTAAGTACATAAGGATATTCCTGGCAAAACTGTACATTAAGGTTGAAGGAAAGTCTTGGCACTTTACAACAACAGAGGAGGCCTGGGATTGGCTAGAGGGGTGAAGACTAGTGCAGGGCCGGATGACTGCAGTCAACAATCAGCCCATGGACGACGTCGAGGCCCAGAGCCTCTCCAGGGAGCAGCAACAACAACCAGCCCTTGAACAGAACAGGGTGGTAGCAGAGAGACAGAACAAGGTGGCACCAGGGGAAGTTCGGAGGTGTGTGCAAAGGAGGGGGTGGGGAAGCAGCTGGCAAAGACATGGAAGCGATCTTGAGACAAATTAAAATCTCAATGACCTGGCGAACTATGAACTGTATTCCAAACAAAGCAAACACAAGAAGATGATGGACGGAGCGCTGAAACTTTTCAGACGCTCACCCCAAGTCACAGATCTGGGTTGAAACCATCATCGTTCTTTAGCTCACTTCGCCACCCCAGTTCATACCCAGCCACATGCAAATCAGTCTTGACCCTGTTCCTCATGGGAACAGTCCAGCCTGAACTGCCAAGCCAGGTCTTACTTGGTCCGGAAACAAGCACCCTAGGACCAGTTTTTGGGTTTCACCACTCCAAGCCAGGGTAGCTTGAATCCAGTGGCAAAGTGAGCAAGGGACCCACATCTGGGCATACCCTGCCAACTTAGGGCAAACAAAGCAAACACTAGGAGATGATGGATGGAGCGCTGAAACTTTTCAGCCACTCACCCCCAGTCATAGATCTGGATTTAATCCATCATCGTTCTTTAGCTCACTCCACCACCCCAGTTCAGACCGAGTCATTTGCAAATCAGTCTTAACCATGTCCCTCATGGGAACAGTCCAGCCTGAACTGCCAAGCCAGGTCTTCACCTGGACTGGAAACAAGCACCCTAGGACAGGTTTCAGGGTTTCACCCCTCATCAGCCAGACTAGCTTGAATCCAGTGGCAAAGTGAGCCAGGGATCCACGTCTGGGTATACCCTGCCAACTTAGAAATGCTGCTATCTCCGATTCAGACCTTCCCTGTAGGCAGCCAGTGTAATCGTGCATATATTTACTCAAATGTCTTTCCCATATGTGCTGTTTTCCAAGGGTCATCTCGTAAATCTAGTCTTTAAGAATTACAGTGTAGGAGCCCACACTGCCCCATATCAATAAACGATTTTAACACATGTGTTTTGATTGTTAAAAATAGGGACGATGTTACCTTAAAGGCTGGGCTTTAAGTGGAATAAAAAAACTGGGGGTGCTCTAAAAGGAGCGGGGCACACCTCTTAAAGCGGTGTGGCCAATAGCCCTCGCATTTTTGCTTGAGTTAGAGCTATTGGCGTTGTAAAGGATAATGTCTTTTACCCATGTGTTGTAGAGGGTATGTATGTGGTGTGTAGTGGGATTACGTGAGTTGGATTGGAATGGTTAGTTGTGGAATTGTGTGGCATGGAATGTTGTGGTGTGGAGTGGGTTTGTGTAGTGGAATTATGTGGCATGGTATACAATTGAATTATGTGGATAGTAAAAATATGGTGTTGAGCATATTGGAATTATGTGGAGTGGGTGTGATGGCGTGCAATTATGTGGAATGGTATTTTGGGGTGTGGAATGGTATGTAGAGGAGTTTAATTGTGTGGTGTGCTGTTGAATTTTGTAGCATGATGTGGAATTATGTGGTTTGGATTGGATGTATGTGGTGTTATGCAATTGTGTTGTTGAGTTGAATTATGCGGTTTGTTGGTGAATTATGTAGTGTGGAATGGAAATGTGTGGAGTTGAATTGTGTGGTTTGGAACTGTGTGACATTGAGTTAAAGAGCAATGTGATAGAGAAATAAGGGAAGGAAGGGAAGAAAGGAGGAAGGAATTAAGAGGAGGAAGGGAGGAAAGATGAGAGGATGTGAGAGAGGAATGGAGGGAGGGAAGGAAGGACGGAGTGAGGGAGACAAAGAAGAAAAAAGGATAGGAGAGGAAGCAAGAAGAAATAAAGAAAGGACTTAGTGAAAGGCGGAAGGGCAAGATATGAGTGACTGGAATAAGTGAAGTTGAAATAAGGGTTGAGGAAATAAGGTTGGGTATACGATTAAGGAGTGAAGAGAGAGATTAAGACGGGCAAGAAGGAAGAAGGAGGAAAGGAGGCAATGAAGAAAGATAGAGAGGATTCTAGGCAGAAGGGACTGTGGAAGTAAATAGGAAGCAAGGGTTTGAGGGAAGGAGGAATCGAGGAATCGAGGAAGAGATGGTTGATGTGATGAAGAGTGGTAAAAGGAGGAAGGGTTAGGAACGAAGGAAGGTAAGGATGGAAGGAAAGAAGTAAGGGGGATTATGGAGGCCAATAAGGAAGGGAGGAACGAGGGAATAAGGAGGAGAGAGAGAGAAACTGTGAAATTAGCTACTTGATATGCATACGACATTCTCTTAGAGGATTAATTTTTCTGTCTGCCCTGTATTAATGTTTTTGATAATATAATGAATAAAATACATTATGAAAGCAAACTAGAGGGAGTGACACTCCACAGCAGTTTTAAATATGTCCCCTAAAATTATACTATGCTTGTTATGTATAGCTTACATTGCTGAGGAAGTAAACAGTACAAAACAAGGTGACAATAACAGCAGTTTGATTTTCTAATCACTCGTTTATAAATAATATAGTACTTTGTATCTCGGAAACAATGTCCATCTTAAGTAATAAGCAAATATAGACTCATGTTACCGGTGAGGTGGAATGTGATAGATAAATCAAAATAATGGCTAGAAAGGGTCAAAAATAGCATTTAACTGGGATGAAAGCGCAACATTTTGACGAGAAGTTGGATTTTGAAAGCGCTTCTAGTAGGTTTGATGAATTCAAAACTCACAATAAGAAGATAATGCATGACAGCTCTAATTGAGCTAATTCTGCTTCCGACGTGAAGAAATGTGCAAAAACAAAATATGCCCTGTAATACCATACGTCCATTTCCAGCTTTGTTAAAACTGTTTTCTTGTACAGTTTTTTCTTAGCCTTCTGACGCATCTCATAATGTGCATTCGGTGTAGAAATACCTCACGATGATAAGAGTGAGCCGCCTGTCTGAAGGCAGATTTTGATACACTTGATTATGCAACCGATATGTGAGCAACTCACATTTGAAATTCTGCCAACAGAAAGCGACCTTTTATTTTATTGCGAAAGTTTGATACATATTTTATAACATGCTGCAGTGGCGATAAATCGACATAAAATAAGCAGGGACCATGCCATCTGGTAAAAATAGAAAGAAAAGAAGTAGCACAGAAGTGGAGAGCATGTGGCGCAGTGGCCGGAGTTGCTGACTTGAGGGCTGGGGATCCCGGTTCGAGTCTCGGGGGCGCAACATCCTGTGATTGTGGGCAAATCACTTCATTTCTCAGGGTGTTAAGTTGCGCTGTATAAATCTGCAGGATCTTGTACTATATACCTTTTTGCTCACGTATTCCATGGAAGGTGGCTGCTATATGGGAAAGCGGGAGCAGTCTTCATTTCTTTGTTTAGATGCTGAATGACAAAGCTGTTCTGAGAGCAAGACCCATAACTGAATGATTCTAAATAGGATACATCCTGATTGTATGCTCTCAGGTAGTGTGCTTCCCTGCCCACTCCATCTGCACACCCTGAGCTGAATCAAGGTGCGAGGGAAACGGTCATGACAGGGAATGAGAAGAGAAGCAACCCTGACCCCTCATGCAAATCCATGATCCCCTGTGTATCCGGAGCACCCCCGACAAATAAGAAACCCAGCCAGAGGGTGTGCAGGCATCTCCAATGATTCGGAAAACGGGATCAAGTAACAGAGAGACTGTCCCTAAAAACAAACTCATCCTACCCTCGAGTCTCGAGGCAGAAGCCCGTATCTAGTGCATAATCGGTTTATTTAAATGGAGGTGAAATAAGCTTAAACAAACCTGACGAAAATAATTATGAAAACGAGAAGCTGATGCACAGCTATGGTAACATATCACCCAATATGAATCCTATTGGAGTTGGGAAATGGGAAAAACCGACACACTGAGAAAGGTCTCACCATTCCTCAATATGCGCTCTATTGTTTTTGTTACGAAAATGTCTCCACCTCCAGGTTTTGCAACAGACAGTGCAAGGGAGGGGGCAAGGGGGCATATAGTTTCAGGTGAAACAGATCTATTTCACACTGAACACTACAGTGTTCAAATGTAGAGAGGACGGAGTTCCGCTTGTGTCTGCGAGGCAGCAGGAAAACAGAAGCAGGTATCACGGGAGTGCAGAAGACGTGGCGCAGCGGAGCTGTTGACTTGAGAGCTGGGGATCCCGGTTCGATTCTCAGCAGCGAACATCCTGTGATTCTGGGCAAAGCACTTAAACTCTCCGGTTTATTAATTGGGCTATGTGAATCTATATGAAACAAAAGCGCATGTTAAACAAGCATTGGCCGCGCGGCCGTGAGACACGCGCTCTGTGGTGGGGGAGGGGGGAGGAGCGGGAGAGCAAGTGACGCGAGGCCGTGAAAGTGACAAGGCCGCGCGGCCCCGAGAAGCGCTCTGTGGTGGGGGAGGGGGAGGAGCAAGTGAGAGGAAAGACATATGGCGCCTGGAGCATGCGAGGAATGCGCGTTACTGTGCGCGTACTCGCATGCTCTAGGCCAGCCAAAAGTTGTGGTCGCATTTCTGCAAGCCCACTACAAAATGTCTCGCCCAGAGCCAGCCCTGAAGCGCTGGCTTTCAGGGCGAGACCTAAAAATGGACCAGGCCCACTTAAAGCCCTGCTTAAAGGGATACAAGCATATTAAGCAATAGATTAAATAAAGCACTGTCACTAGCACACAGAGTAAATGACAGCACTCACAGAGCAGCAATATACCAAGTACATATGCTGCTGCTATGTATGGCAGTTATGTTTGTCTCAGTGCGCACCAAAACAAATGTGCCCAGTGGTGCAAGAAAGCGAACAGCTTGGTAGTGCCCAGCAACTGCCAGGTCCTAAAAAGTGAATTAAACAAGCATTGGCATAGCCAATAGGTCTCGCTTTTGGGACCTTATAAGTATTTAGTTATGCAGCACAATATCCTTGGTGCAACAACATCAACTGTTGCATGGCTAAACACTTATAAGGTCCCAAAGGCGAGACCTATTGGCTATGCCAGTGCTTGTTTTTTCATGTGCTGACTGCAGTAGCATGATGTAGTAGAGATGAGCCTTGGCATTAAGTCATAAGGCAGACTTCTGGCACCATCATAGGTATTCCATAGCAAACTAAAGATTACATTATATCTTGATGTTTGAAAAGAAAGCGTGTCTTTTTAATGTCCACCTCAACAGTAGTTCTTGCTTTGAGTTGACCAAAGGAGGAAGACAAGCTGAGTGGCCTACAGATTACTCACCACAGGCCATTATTACGGTTATAGGTAGAATTTAGCCTTAAGCTTGTTATTCAAATTTACACCATTATGCCAGGTGTTGTAATTTTTCCTTGTTCGGGGTGAAATTTTGTGTGAGAGCACAGGAGCCGTGTGAACGACCAGAACGCAAGCGGGTTTTGTTCATGGCACTTGTGGTTTTTGTACTTTGTTTTTTGTATGAAACACATTTTCGCATCAGAAATGAAAGCGAGGGCGAATTTTGCGCTAAATGGGAATGCTACATGCTGCTTTGCACTTCATGTAATTTTTTCAGAATTCCATGTAATTGCATAGAAGCAAACTACATAAATGTCGAACACTCCTAGCCATTCTGCCGAGATAACAAGTTGGACAGTACACGATGGAGAAAAGATTGTGACAGAGTGTGACGCTCTGTCAGGCTTTTGCAATGGTCCCCAATAGACTGTAAACAAGCTGCTTTCAATCTGCTTCTTGGAACAGGTTGGGATTTCCAATGCTAAGGTCCCTCGGTAGAGGTTCACCGAGCGGTTTGAGTTACTGGCAGAGCCGCTGGCTCCTCCACTGATTATTTTAAGTGCGCGTGCAGCGTGAAGATCACGTACGACTTTTCAGCAACGGACTTGTGAGAGTACACGGTATCACACAGCTGGAATAATTGGACTACCACCAATTTAAATAACAGTAACACTTATCTATAGCAATGAAAACACCACAGAATCCTAGTACACCCTACCGAGCTACATAAAAATACATTATTTCGACGGTTAGAATCATTGCCAGCTCTGATGCCCTTACAGTCAACATACTGTGCATTCTTGCTTGTTTCCAGTTGAACGGCGACAAACGTCTCATGCGGAGTATAAAGCAAGTTTAACCGTGTACTCACCTTTTTTTATTTTAAGAGGATCTGGTGCTAAAACTGGTTTGCTGTGTTCTGATGAGATTCTGTGTTGTTAACAGCAAGGCAATGTACAGCTACGTAGGAATCACTTGAAAGTCGCGCTGTCGCAAACAGATGACGTATTCGTCACATGACTCAAATGTTTTGACTGTGAGTCGTCCATGTGTCTTTTGCAAGTGAAAAGCTGCGCTGTGAATGGTCCAAGAGGAAGACGAAATTGGGCGGGGCAGGGGCAGTCGAAAGCAATGAAGTGCACCCGGTAGACTTGGCATTTCACCCACATTTTATATGGCTTTCATTTGTAATAACACTACTGTGAAGCAGTCGGAAAGGAACATTTAACAAGCATTGGCCGCGCAGCCGTAAAAGTAACGCGGCCGTGAAAGCGAAAATGATCGCGATCCCGGGGACGCGCTCTGTGGTGGGGGAGGGGCGGAGCACTGAGCGCCGCAAAAGTGAAAGTGATCGCGAGTGTGCCCGCGAGCGATGCGGCCGCACGGCAAAAGTGAAAGTGATCGCGAGGGTGCCCGCGAGCGATGCGCTTGAGCGATGCCCTTAATGAGGAAAAGATAGGAATGCCAGATGGCGGCTGCGCGCGTACACGCGATCGTGAACGCAAGCTGGAGGCCAGCAAAAGCCTGTGGGTAGCACTTTGAAAACCCACATACTTCATTACCATCATTATTTATATTCATGCTGTTGATGTTATCATTAGGACTGTTGATTCTTTAGCCAGTAACACTGTTTTTTTAATTAGGACTTACCGTTCAGCTATTGGAAATTGTTGAGTTAGTGGGAATATCTTCACTTGAAATATTATTTGTATGATATTATCGCTACTATCTTCCAACTATCTATAATACATGGTTTACTACATATTGTATACTATCTATATCATCTCCTCCCTAGTCCACCTTTCCTATTCCTTCCTTTCCAGGTTTTATGAGTACCTTAGCTATTGTATCTTTTGATATCTGTATTATCTTTTTTATATTTAGAAATCTGAGAAGTTAACTTTTCATAGTAATTTATTGTGTGGCCATAATTTGATTTGTTTATACTCCTTTTTTAATGTATTGTTTATAAACTGACATACTTCTCAATAAAAATATACCACAAAAAAAAAAAAAAAAGAAAGCCCACATAAGGCTGGCTCTGGCTCAGGCGAGACCTAAAAAACGGTGGAGGTGTGGGAAAGAAAAGGGGCACAAGGAATGAGAAGGAAAGGGGGGTCTTTGGGAACATAAACAAGCACACGGGCCTCCTTTAACCCCTTCCATGCGTCAGACGGCAGGGAGCCATCCGACGCCACATTGGGCGTGTGAGTAGGACAGGTCCTAGCACCCACCCATGGGGGAAGGGCTGGCGCTCCCCCCGTGGACTGCCCGTCAAGTCACCCTCACCAGGGAAGGCAGCGGAAGCCCTTCAGCTGCCCCCCCTCCACGTCATCTAATAACGTAAGCATGCACCGTGTGCCGACATCATTAAATGCAACCGGACGTGCTGGAAGCCATTTGCTTCCTGCGCGTCGACGGGAGAAGGTGAGTGTTTCCCTGGGGAGGGGGAAAGTTTTCAAACAAAGAGGCATCGGAGAAAGGAAAGGGTTTTTCTTTCCTCCAATGTCTCTTTGGAGCATTCCTGCTGAAGGTATGCCCACTAGACACCAGAGATTTGTTTTGGGGGGGATCAATTTAGTCTATGCGGCGAGCGGCCCCTTGGGGAAGGGTCGACAACTTGGGGGAGCAATCCTGTTGGCCGTTTTTGCCCCCCTTGGGGGCAGATCGTTTTTTTTTGTATTTAATCCCACTAGGCCACCAGTGATTTCTCTATATAAATCTTGATGTTGGGGAGCGGCCCCTTGGACAAGAGTCGTTCCCCTTTATGGGGTGAATATTTTGGCTGTTTCTGCCCCCAGGGGATCGGCCTTACATTTTTAGGCCCATCTGCCCCAAATGGGGGCAGAAGCCACTAAACACCAGGGATTTCTCAACTGCAGCAATTTGGGGAGCGGCCCCTTGGGGAAGGGTCGCTCCCCTTTGGTGAGCAATTATATTGGCCGTTTCTGCCTCCCTTGGGGGCAGATCGGCCATATTTGTTTAGGCCCACCTGCCCCCAAGGTAAGCAGAAGCCACTAGACACCAGGGATTTATTTATGATCCATTTCTGCGATGTGGGGGAGAGGCCCATTGGGGAAGGGTCACTCCCCTTTAGGGAGCAATTATGTTGGCCATTTCTGCTCCCCTTAGGAGCAGATCGGCCTTATGTTTTTAGGCCCATCTGCCCCCAAGCCACTAGACACGAGGGTATTTTTCAATGTTGTTGGGGAACGGCCCCTTGGGCAAGGGTTGCTCCCATTTATGGGGTGATTATTTTGGCCATTTCTGCCCCCCTTGGGGGCAGATCGGCCGTATGTTTTTAGGCCCATCTCAGAAGCCATTAGACACCCGGGTTTTTATTCAATGTTGTTGTTGGGGAGCGGCCCTTGGGCAAGAGTCGCTCGCCTTTTAGGGGGTGATTTTGGCTGTTTCTGCCTCCCTTGGGGGCAGATCGGCCTTATGCTTTTAGGCCCACCTGCACCCCAGCTTGGCTGGTAGATTGTGTGTGGACTGGTGCATTATTTGCATTTGCGATTGTAATGTTTTATTTCTCCTTTTTATTCTAGTGCAAAGCATTTGATTCCTGTTTGCGGTTTCGGCAGTGGTTGATATGCAGTTTGCTTAGTTGCAGGTGTTTGGTAAGAATTTCTTTTTGTTGTGTTTTCTCCAAATGAGTATTATTGTCATGCATGAATGAATTTTCTGGAAATGGTGTCATAATAGAGGCATATTTAGTTTATATTTTGAGTGTGAAATTCTTTTTGGATTTGTGCACGATGTGTATTGCGTTGTCTCATGTGTAATTTTCATTTCTTTTTCTTTTTTAGTGGGATGTAGTTGGTCCTTGCTTTGTCTGTGCAGAGTAGGTGGTGGTGAGTCTAGATGTTTCTGGCAAGTGAGAGGTATCGTTTTGGAGTATATATAGGTCTTTGTGATAAAGCCACATTTTGTTTATTACTTATTTTACTAAGTGTTTGTTGTTGTTGACTTGTTTGTCAAGTTACCTTTATTAGTAAGGATTATGGCTAGCCGCAGGATTAGTGCTCAGCAGGTGGTTGGTATGCTTTTTGAATCTTCCTCTGACTATGATTATGAGACTCACAGTGCATCTGAGGCAGAGGATGAAGTGCAAGATTCTGGCAGTGAGTTTTCTGTCCACGGGGAATCATCTGTTGATGAAGCGACTCTCAGTGCGGATGAAGTGCCTGTTTTAGAGGAGGACACTGATGTGTCGATGGTGCAGCAAGAGGCATCTGGATTGCAGCCTGGGGCTGCAAGGCTTCCCATTGGAAGTGCTAGACTCTGGGTAGATCCAAACATGGTGCAGCTGGTGTTGCCTGCCTTTAGTGGTGATGCAGGGTGTAGAGCAGAGGTCTTCAAACTTTTGGATGCCGAGACCCCCCAGTCAAAATTTTCTGGCGTAAGGACCCCCTCCTGACAAAAAATTCTAAACCTATAGGCAGAGCTACTGGAATTATGAGGCAGGTGAGGACCAAATTATGCGACAAGCTCGACTAAATTATATGGTATGTAAATATAGATAATGCTATGTGATGCTGCATATTTTGGGATAGTATTGCTTCATTATTTTGACATTTTTTACACACTAACACCAAGGAAAGATTTCACCTCATCAGTACCAGTTTATAACGAAAATACAGCAATAAACAACAAAAAGATGTCTAGTCAACCTTTGTGAAGGGCCTTCCACTCCGCAGGAATACCTGTTGCCACATTAGAAGCTCACCTGGCCCTGGCCGGGAGCAGCAGGGGTCCCCTAAATAGGGTGGACCCAAGAATAGTAAATCTGAACATTAATATATATACTTACCATGACAACATAGTTATTTATATTCTGCACTCAACATAGTTGTCGATCAGTATTAAAAATTCGGAACTGTGGTAGAACACGGTATACTGATGAAAGGTAAACTAAATTCTTGTCTTAAGCTTAAGCCAGAAGTAGATAAAAGAAACTCTAGGATCCGGAACAGAAAATTCTTCAGTTGTTCAAAAACAGGAGGATGCTTATTGTTCCAGGAGTATTGTTTTTCAGTGATTACATAATCTTTCTTATTTAGGAACAGAAATAGGAAACACCAGGAAATGTAATCACGGATTAGAACCATGCGAATGTGCCGATCATAATGGAAACATAATTTAGAAGCAAAATCTCCCATGCAATCCTGCAATGCTGATAAAATGAAGGTGTGAGCAAGAGCATTTGTGGTTAGTTTGAGAGATAAATAATGAAAAAGCCTACATGCAGAGAATTAAGGGTCGGCCCTGTCATACCTGGACATTCTGCGAAACAGCTTTCGGTATGCCTGTGGTGAAAATATCCTGTTTCTCCTTATCTATGATTGTTAATAGTGTGTATTTGTATTTCTTTCTAGCTGCCATAAAACATGCACGCTGGAACAACAATCATTTTTAAAACCGAAAGCAAAGGATCTTAAAAAACAGTAATAAAGAATAAATAATAATAATAGGCAGACGTGTGACTGGTAATGTGCGACCCCCTTTCTTTCACTCCACGACCCCCCTTGGGGTCGGGCCCCACAGTTTGAAGACCCCTGGTGTAGAGTGAATTGTGAATTTGTTTTGCCTACACAGTTTTTTCAATTGTGTATGGATGATGTATTTTGGGCTGACATTTTTGAGCAGACTATTTTGCATGCTGAACAGTATTTGAGGGACAACAGTGCCAGACTTAGGCTCCGCTCTAGAGCTACCAGGTGGACTCCCACAAATCTGGATGAGATGAAGAAGTTTTTGGGTTTAACTTTTTTGATGGGCTTGATAAGGAAGCCGTTCATGTCTTCATATTGGTCTACCAGTCCCTTGATGGCAACGGCCATATTTCCTGCAATTATGAGTCGTGATTGGTATTTACTTTTGCTTTGGATGCTGCATTTTGTTGATAATGCTTCTGGGTTGCCACGAGATCACCCTGACTGTGACCGTCTTTTTAAGATTCGGCCTGTCTTTGATCAATTTGTAGATTTATTTTCAGAGATCTATACTCCAGGGAAAGAAATAGCTGTTGACGAGTCTTTGGTCCTGTTCAAGGGCGGTTTGGTTTTTAGGCAGTACATTCCTAGCAAGAGCGCACGTTATGTAATCAAGATGTATATGTTGTCTGAGAGTAGGACAGTTTATGTCTATAATTTCCGGGTGCACATTGGTAGGGATTCCACTATTGACCCCCCTGGTTGTCCGTCCACTTTAGGAGTTTCAGAGAAAACTGTGTGGGATCTTGGTACAGGACTTTTTAACAAAGGTTACCATTTGTATCTAGAGAACTTCCAAACTGCTGTGCAATTGTTTAAGGAATTGTTCACAATGGACACTCTTGCATGTGGCACAATCCGCTCTAACCGTAAGGATTACCCAAATGAGCTTGTTTGCAAAAAGCTTGAGAGGGGACAGTGCAGTGCCTTGCATAGTGATGAACTTCTAGCTGTAAAATTTGTGGAGAGGCGGGATGTCTACATGCTGACTACCATCCATTATGAAAGTACTTCACCTGTGACTGTTTGGGGACAGGTTGCTGAAGTGCACAAGCCTGTGTGCATTGTAGACTGCAATAAGCACATGGGTGGTGTAGATAGAGTAGATCAGAGGTTGGAACCTTACACTGCTGATCGTAAGGCGTACATTTGGTATAAGAAGTTGACCATCCATCTCTTCAACTTAGCAACTTTTAATGCTTTTGTTGTGTTCAAGGAGTGTTCTCCAGCATCAAGGATGACTTTTGCTCAGTTTCAGGAGTTTCAGGAGATAGGAAGCCTTGTTGTAGTGGAACAGGCAAGTGTTCCTAGAGTTGGAGTGGTGGAGGATGTGGCTAGATTGAAAGATCGCCACTTTCCCCATTTAATTCCTCCCAGGCCCAAAACAAACAATCCCTGTAAGAGATATAGAGTCTGTTTGCCAAGAGGTATGCGGAAGGAGACTCGTATGCAGTGTGCTGATTGTCCTTCTGTGGCTGTGTGTGCCCACATGTTTCAGATTGTATCATACTCAAAACAGTTTTTGGGCGCAACCATGAGTCTAATAGTGAACTGCCTGGACTGTATTGTTTTATATTTGTAGTTCTGTTTCACGGTTGGGATTATAATGATGTATTTAGTTACCGCTGTTGTATTTGCAGTTATAGTTTTGTATCTATTTCCAATGGGTTTGTGTTTCCTTTCTTGTTAAAAAAAAAATTGTTGACAGTGTGCGTAGATTTGGCGTTTGGCATGGCGGTGGGCATGGATTGGCGCGTGGCTGGCGGTGTGCGTGGACTGGGGCTTGGCTGGCAGTGTGCGTGGGCTGGCGCTTGGCTGGCGGTGTGCGTGGACTGGAGCTTGGCTGGCGGTGTGCGTGGACTGGCGCTTGGCTGGCGGTGTGCGTGGACTGGCGCTGTGTGAGTAGTGACTTACTGCTGGTCATTACACACACTGCTAGCCAAGCGCCAATGCACACACTACGTCAACCGCCAGCCGGTGTGATTAATGTGTCAGTCGTGTGGGCGTATAAAAGTGATGGGCCCTTGAATGGCGCTGTCTGTTGATGTGAATGTTGTAATGTGCTGGGCCCGCAACTGGCAGTGTGAAGGGTCTTGTGTGTGTCACGTATGAAAGGTGTGTGAATGGCCTGTAAAGAGGTTGGTGCCTTGCTGTGGCTTTACAGCTCACAAGCTGCGAGTCATTGGTTCAGGTTTTTAACCTTTTAATTATTAACAGTGCATTTCCTTTTTGTGAAATCTCTTCTTAATAAAATATACATTTTGAACCTTTCACTCACCCTTGTGCCAAATCCAACCAGTATGTGTGTGTAGTTGAGGAACAGATGGAAAGGCAGTAATATTTGTCTTGTCTGTATTTCTGTGCCAAGGTGTAGTTTGTCTCTAGGGAAAATCTACCAACTTTAGATATTTTTGTAAACTAAAATAAAATGGAGAGTACTGGGTGGTGTGCCTCTCATGGATCCCAACAACTTTTTTTACTCACAATACCATGCAAACCTAAAAATGTGACTATAGTCACACATTTTCCTTGCATTACTGTCATAATCTTCTGGTATCAGAAAAACCACAAATTGTCCTACCACCCAGCGTTCCCCCAGGTCTCCCGATAAAAATGGTACCCCACTTGTGTGGGTGGGCCAAGTACCCGCGATAGGCAAGGGCCCAAAACATATTGTGGAGACATCAAAATTACCTAGCACAAAACGATCTGGATTTGCAAGGGGGGCTCAGCGGCTATCTAGGGAACCCTACCAAACCCAGACATTTCAGACAACTAGACCCCCGGGACAGTCCAGGTAGGTATGGCTTGCGTGGACCCCCCCAACGATTTCCTACCCAGAATCTCCTGCAAACCTCAAATTTAGCTGAAAAAAATATCATTTTTCTCTTGTTTCTGTGTTGGAAAGTTGTGGGATCACCAGGCTACCACAAATTTCCTACCACCCAGCGTTCCCCCAGGTCTCCCGATAAAAATGATACATCACTTGTGTGGGTGGGCCAACTACCCGCAAAAGGGAAGGGCCCAAAATGTATTGTGGAGACATCAAAATTACCAATAACAAAACGACCTGGTTTTGCAATGGGGGCACCTGCGTTTTTGTATCCCAGGTTCGGCGGCCATCTAATGAAACCTACCAAACCCACACATTTCTGAAAACTAGACACCCGGGGGAGTCGAGGGATGGTTGACTTGCATGGATCCCCCAACATTTTCCTACCTAGAATCCTCTACAAACCTCAAATTTAGCTAGGAAAAAAAAAAAATCACATTTTCCTCACATTTCTATGTGGGATCACCGTGCCGGCACAAATGTCCTACCACAGACCGTTCCCCTTGGTCTCCTGATAAAAATGTTACCATGCGCCACAAAACGACACGCACAGGAACAAAGCGTGAAAGCAAGAGGGGCTGACCAACTGGAAACATGGAAATTAGAGTGGCGTCAAAGGCAACCAATGATAAGTAATGGGTGGACTCTAAGCCTTTTTTTATTTTTTTTTATTTACATGAGATCTCGAGCGACAGCGCATACACGCTGCCTCAAGCGAGACCTAAAAAGGAAATCGGATATTTAAATTTAGAAGTTCCAAACAGAACTTAAAGCGAGCAAGTTGTGTGGTAGTGTCTAAATGAGAAACTTGAAAAAAATTGGTCTGAATCAGTCGAAAACAAAACAAAATCAAAAGAATAAAGAAAGGACTACTAAGAAGGCATCATTTATACATTTGCAAAAGAAATAACTCCGCTATGTATGACAACAAGATAACAGACCAAACGATACCAGCAGTAGCTTTCCCTAAAGAGAACTCGGGATTAGAGAAATGAAAAAAAGAAGGGGGTGGGGGGGTTTCTGAGGAGATGACCCTTCATAGAACGGGAGCCCGAATGGAGCAAATATTAGATGTGAAACGCAAATATGGCACCACAAACAGAAAGTCAAAGAAGATCAACCAGGAAACATTTTCCAATCCATACATGGTAGATGAGGTACCAAAAAGTAATGAAGTGACTTAAAATAAAATAAAATGGCCCTGGGTAATAACCAGTGGCTGAGATTAATTCAAGGATTCCATCCATCACTTTTTTGTATACTTTAGTGATTTCAAATAAGAACACTGAATAAAATAAGACAGATTTCCGAATCCCAAATCTGATTTGTACTTAAGTTTGGGGACTTCTGAAGCACAGATAGTACTGAAATGCAGGCAACGCAGATTTACTCATGAAGGTGAGCGGAAAATAGTAGTGTTATTCAATCTGCTCTGCGATGACTGGATCAGGCACATCTGGAATTACCAGAAAAGGTGGTCTTTGTTGCACAGGTGGAGCGCAGGATCATTAATAGCACATATAGCTTTAATACACAGGTTGGTTACTTAATTGAGCCGGGGATATATTGTTGTTTAAATTCTCATTGATTTCTTCTCTGTACTTTAAAACTTTTGGTAATTCGAGTCTGTATTTAGGCTTTAAAAAGAATCTGTGGAGAGGAAAAAGAGTTGGTGTTTTACCTTTAGTGTGCCTAGTGCACCTGGGAGCAGGGGAGGCGTTGTAAAATAAGTCTGGATTACAGTGCTCAAGGCTGATGACTATACAAGTCACTTTGTGAACCCCACTTTACTAAGCAAAGTACAAGCCTGCATCGAAGACTGCAGTTTTCAGCTGCTTCTAACAAGATGAAATCTAGCCATTTAAATATTGTTCATACGAACATTGTATTAACATAATGTCTTCTTTCATAACTAAATCCGATGTGTAATTTGGACTGACTTTAGTTAGGATGACCAGGCGTCTCGGATTTGCCAGGACGGTCCCGGTTTTTCACCAGCTGTCCCGGCAGATTTCACGAAATATAGCTCATGTCCCAGTTTTTAAAGAGGGGCGACTGAAAACGGCGGGAGGTGTTTTTTATGTTTTACAAAGCAGGGATAGTTAGCAGTTGTTTCAGGAAAGCAATGTAATTAACAGGCAAGCTACTGGGTTTAAAAATTGCATTTTATGTATGTTTCTACTGCCTGTTATGTTATGTAGTTCTCTGCTGAGGAGCTCTGTCATTCTGTGCGCTCGCTTGAAGTAAAATTGTAGTCCTTCTATTTTCATGAAATGTCCCGGTTTTGGGCTTTGAAATTCTGGTCACCCTAACTTTAGTGCGACTCTTTAAACCACACTGAAGTAAATTGCTGCACTTCATTCCCTCATGTTTCACATTTTAAATAGGCACGTTTAGTATAACAATTATTAAGCACTGCAGATATTGTACTTTCACTTCGAAACGTATTATGAGAATATATATTGGCTGTTGATGAATAAGTGTTGTGTTTTGAACTGCATATTGCAGTCCGCAGCGGGTTTTTTTTTTGTTTATTTTCTTACACTCGAGATAATCGTGGTGCAAAAACAACCTCACATATCTAATTTATAAAGCAAAGAACATGAAAATGTTTGTTGGTCGGAAAATGGTTAGTGGATTTGGCCCTAAATATTAGCCTTACTGTCTCGGGTGGAATAGTTGGGGTAGTGTGCAGGGCAGTCTTTGAAACAGACCGGGGATGATGGAAACCTGAATGGCGGATGGCATCTTTTCAGGGCACCACTGACTTGAATCCACCATTCACTGTGCATGAAAGAGAGAGGTCTGATCGTTATGCCTCATTATGACTGCTCCATGCCACGGTGAAATAATGTAACTGCAGTGGCACCAGGAAGGAATTCCATGTGAATAATGCAACATTCATATGCCTAATCAATGCCAGTACCTCACTGCGGCCAAAGCTCGGCACTCAACTGGACAATCACATATATATGCTGTAGATTTGTGTAACCAATTACTGTTGATCTACATGACGGCCGAACTCCTCACCTTACTATACCATACCTTCCTGCCTGACGATCTGACCCAGGCCAGAGGAATGTAGCAAATCCTTCATAAAATGTGTTTGCCTGCAAACCTCTTTGAATGGGAAATTTGCCGGTAGCCAAACAAGTGGGCAGAGATCATTGCAGCCATTTTAAAATTAGTTATAGGGTGTCTGCGTTTGCTGTTCAGGTGCAATGCGTATTAGTTCTTTTGAACTACATGTGGTGAATATGTGCATTCAAAAGAAAACAATGTCAGCAATATTGTTCACACCATATAACTATTTATCATTTTCAGGGGTTTTTCAATCAAAACATTTTAGAACAATAAATTACAAATGTGTTTTATCTTGCACTGGACCAATCAACCTTGTGTGATGTGGAATATTAGATCTAAAACCTTTCTGTTGAGCAAATTTCTACCTTAAATCTTTAAGCATTCCTCACCCACCTTGACTCATTAAACTTCAACAGATATCCTTTCGACTTACCCCTCTCTTAGAGTGACTCTCCCCACTTCTTCGATCACTAAATCTGTTTCCTGAGGAAGTTCCACCTTCGACTACATCCCTGCTTACATCTTACCTACTCCGCTATTCTAAACTCGTCTCTATGATTCCTTGTGTGGACTGCCTTGTCAAATAAGTTTTGTTTGTACTTAAACTTGCCTTAAATGCACCGAACTGAAGTACCTATGTCTACTTAGCATGTTTTTATCGACCTGTACCTATCCATTCTTCATATATGCCTGATCTCTTTCTGTCTAGGACCCTACTAAACTGTCTTGAATTTGTTTTACTCATTACTGTGAAGCGCTCTGATACCCTATTTTGGGTCTTGTTCGTGCTATACAAAACTCCAAAAATAATAAAAATAAAAATAAATACATTCTACTTTTTGGGACTGTCAATGGCGAGTAACCGATTCCAAACAGATTAAGTCATTTGCAGCAACTTAAAAGGACAACCAAAACAACTTTAACAAGATATTCGAGCATCATTCCCCAAAGGAAGTTTTGGGAAATTGGTAGTGTGTAGGGAAGTTTAGGCACATTTCTTTTACTATTGTTCGGCAATAATGGATATACCTGCACATATTAGTTTTATATTATTTGCAGAGTAGGATGTTAGTTTAGTATACAACCCCCTTGATCTTTGTGGAAAAAGCTCAAGTCTAAGCTCTACAACACACAATGTTGAATATGAATTTCCTGGTATTTCATGATACAACTTCCATTAAACATTCTTGGTATTGAAAAGATTGGGCATTCATGAAGCCTGATACACAACTCATATTTGGAAAGATGCGCTGTAATAAGATGCAGGAAAGATAGAAACGGAGCACCCATCCTCCATGTATGTTGTTATTGTCACTGAGGAAGAGGGCGTTGTTAACCAGCTGGATCATGAATGTGCCAATACTGCAGCATGGTCTGAACCCCAGTTGATAGTCTTGAAGTATATTATTCTTTCTGATATGCCTTCCGTTGCTGGATGGCAACTTCCTTCTCAATTTTTCCAACACACGGGAGGTGGGTTATAGAACAGAAGCTGCCATGGTCAGCTGGTTCTAGTCTGGGCTTTATTAGCAAGGGGAGGATATGAGCAGTCTTGATGCTCTCGGGAAGGTGCCCTGGATGAGCTAGGCACTGACAATGTGGAGAAAGAGGGTGTGAGGGCTTTTCCTTGCAGAGACTTGATGATGGAGGAGAGGAGCACATTATTTTTGTAGGAGGTGGCTTGAGTGTGTTCAGGATATTAGAGAGGTTTGTGTGGGAGATAGTGTTTGATCTGTTAGTGTCCTGACAACTGCCTATAGGTGGTAGTGTTGATGATGATGGTGACCGTGAGAAGTTAGATGTGATTTCATTAATTTTCTTCATGAAGAAGGGGTTGATAACATTGCTTCTGTTGCCTGATGGTGAGATAATGGGTTCTAGGATAGGCTATCACACTGTTTGATTGCCTTAAAGATGGCTTTGGTTCTGCTAATTTCACCATTGATCATGGTCTTGTTGTTAGTGGCTTTAGCTGTGGTTATGGTGGCTAGAGCAGAATTCTTTCAGAAGGGTAAGGTCCTCCTGGCATTTCAATCTCCATTTTATCTCGTGTCTTCATAGGACATGCTTGTTTTCCATAGGTTCTTGGCTTTACCAGGGTGCTGATGGCTTGGAGGCACTGATTTTCAGAGGAGTGTAGCATTTTACATGATTCTTCAAAGGGGTGTTGTAGATTTTTACATCTGTTGAGGACTGGAAGTGCCTGGGATAGTTTGATAATTTCTTCTTGGAGCTCTTCTGGATGGGTGTCCTTGAAAGAAAGGATAGTAACTTTTGTTTTCTGCTCCCTTCCTTTTGGCTAGATGTGTATAAGTAGAAGCATGTGAAGCACTGTTGCCCTGCCCAGGGAGATAATGTCTTGGGGTCATTCCCTTTGTCTTGCATTCTCCTTTTCTTTTCCCTATACCCCTCCCATAGCATTTTGAGGCAGGGGTATAACTTCTACATAAATTAGAATAAGCTCAGCTTCATAACACTCAACTCTCGCCTCATCACATCATTGTTATTCCAAATGTATAAAAGAAGAATAGGCATTTCAGAGACTCCAATAGATTAATACTACTCAAGACCTACTTTTGCCTGAACCACGGACCAAAGACAATGTGGCTCAACGCAAAAGTAAAGACGTTGAAGACAGAAAACAGAACCTTGGAATATCAATTGATGGAAGTGAAATTACTGCGCTGACAAGCTCCCCTTCTAGTATCACACAATGATGTATAATTAGCCAATAAAAAAGGCCGAAGGACCATGACTCCCATCGGAGCTCCAAAGCAGAATTCCACTGGAAGTAACTTTGCAGGCTTAACTCGGAAGTTCACACCATTGCCTACACCACTATCAAGATCACACTACCTCCAAACCATTTATAATCCCCCTGCATACCAACCTGTCGTGAAAACCAATACACAGACGCATTACCTCAGAAGTAAATCAGCTAGTAGCCTCTATCCTTAGACCATACAAGAGAATCTCCGGTGGCAGGAACATATTGTGGCAATTTTCAAACAACTCTTCTCCATCCAGTTCAAGAACCTGCCTAAGCCCAGCCTCCCAGCTGGATCCCCATCAGACACTTGTCCATCTTGAGCTTTCAAATACAACCAACTCTCCACTAACACCTCTAGCTAGGAAAGAAGCATCACCTGCAACTTCATAAACCAAGACATCATTCCAAATGACCTAAATATCTCTAACACCAAGCCAATCATACAGACTAATAACCTTGATTCAGCTTGATATTGACTAGCAAATTCCTTTGCAAACTGATTGAAAGAGCTGCTTTTAATTAAGTGTCCAAATTCCTGGAAGAAAACAACCTTCCCATTAATTGTCAAAATGGCTTCCATTCTGGCAGAGGAACACTACACACCCTCATTTCCACCTGAAGACCACAGCTGATAAGAATGGAGTTGCTACCTACTACACCTGGGATTGTCTGCTATTCACTTCACCCAACTACAGAGGCTAGAAGATGTTATCATGGAAGGAATCATTTAAAACTGAATCTTACCTTACCTTTTGGCAGATAAAGCACCATCATGCTCCCACCGTACTCACTGCCTCCATTCTATACTAACTCTGGGGTGCTGCAAGGTACTATCATCTTGCCAAACCTCTTCAATACTTACTTCACTCCATTACCATCTTCTTCAGTTTACCCTGTTAAAACCACACAGATTTCCTAAAGCTGGAAAACCAACTAGACCTACACTGCTCCAGCAGCAATGACTGCATTTAAGCAATGGACCTATGGATGCTAACCAACCACATAAAACTCTAGTCATCCAAAACTGAGGTACTCACAGGTAGAAAACGAAGAATTTCCATTCAAGGACCATCTGACTTAAGGATCTTGGTCCGCCCACGATGACATCAGCTGAAGTAAGAAATTTGACTTGTTATACATATATAGTGCAGCAGACAGGATGAGCCTGGGAGGTGGAGGTGAACAGAGTCCTGAAATGAAGCCCATTCACTAGAAGCCTGGAATTTTGGTACTTGCAACAATTCCAAGAAATTAGTTGCAACATGGTTGTGACAGAATGGAGGGGGGAGGATGTTGCACACTGGGTGACATGTATCCAGGAGAACCCGTCATAACATTTAAGAGAGCCCAGGAAGCACTTGGGGTGTAATCAGGCCATTTTTTGTAGTTTGCAAAGTTGTCCAGGATGGTGAGGGAGATCTGGACAGAACTCCCAAAGGTGTCTGAGTCATCACCAACACTCGAAGTGATTTTACACTCAGGAGGGAGTCATACATTGGTCTCACAATTATACAAGGCTTTGAAGGCAGAGAGAAATGGGCAAACTTGGCGGGTAAGACAACTATGGGAGGAGGGCATTCAGGAACCATTAACACAAATAAATGGGAAGTAACTTAACAGGAGGCTCAGAAAATATAAAGCAAAGCTAGGTTCCATTTGACACACTTCCATTTCCTACATCGTACATACTTGACCCTGTATAAGATTAGGAGCATACACCCGGAGAGATCATCTTCACATCTGAGATACTGGTACTATAGGATGGTGGTGGAATATAGGGAAATGGTGGTGGCAAGGCTGCGTATAGCAATGGGTAATATCCTGGAGGTCACTATAAAACAAGGCTTCTTGAGAATAATCTCAAAACCCAGAAAAGATAAGTTGCAATACAGGTGTGCGCTTTTGAGATCAGTCTTGGCAAAACATTGAATTGCAGCCCACTGAATGAATCCTAGAGTGCACGGGGTAGAAATCTAGGTGAAAGACATGACAGAGTAGTTCCTGGTACAGGGTTCCCACATGGGAAATACTAGAAATGATCAAGAGGCAGCCGAAGACCTAAAACTCTGGGCTGACATGATTCATACTTTTCAATGTGCCAGGTGACTATTCCACATAGACCCAAGGGACATATATGATTAACTTTGGAGAAGAGACAGAAATAAAAGTCTATGAGCCTTGCACATTAAGAGGGAATAATTAATCCTACAGATAAGTACCTAATGCAGAGTGTGTAGTGAGGGAACAGATGCATTCGTAACAGGCAAGGTTCACAATAAATGTTAATAAACCTCCCTTTCTAGAGGAAGCAAGCGACCTGAAGTGTTGTGTTGAAAAGTGATCTTTTCTTTGTTTGTTTGTGTTATGTAGAAAATGACGAATAAAGATATTTAAAAAAAATTATACACTTCGGAGTAATCTGGGATTTTTATATATCAGTCGTCCTTCAAGCGAACAAAGCTATCAAAAGCATCTTCCCTACCATACCAAGCTTCTCCGCATTTTCCAACATTTAGGTTTCCCATTGAAGGACCACCTTCTACCTAGTTTGATAGCAACTGGAAAATACTTGAAGATTTTATCTGAACGCATCAGTACATCTACTCTGAAGACTACCAAAAAGCAGTAGGAAGACAAGTACTGCACTAACAAGCAGAATACCACACAAGTCCAGCTTTCCAACCGCTTGACCAGGCGATTCTACTTCAAAGGATATTTAGATCAATGAATTTTCATTCACAGAATGAAATGTGCATTTGTAAATGTGCGTCACATTTACTTGAGGCAAATAAACATGTACGGAATGAAAAAGCATAAAGAAGCCATGTTCATTCACAAAAAACATTTCATGCACACATTCTCCCCTGAACAAGCATGGTAAAGGATACTATTCAGACTGCACAACTTTGTACCGTGCATTACATAACTCTACTTGGGTCCAGGTTATAAATGCCCCCGGGTGCAGTGCGATAAACAACTGATAAAATCCATCATGACTGGATCTGAATTTTTTGTGCTTGATAACTAGCACCAATTATGATTTTGCCCAAAAATGGGGCATAACAGATGTAATTTGGTGCTTTCCACACTAAAGCCATATCTTGGTTTTTAACGGGCCTTTTTTCCCCTGGTAAATTTTGTCAGGTTTGCCATGCTGAGATTTACTTGCGGAATTTGTGGAGATGCAGTTCTAGGTGCAAAACGCATAATTCCAATATGTTCTGTACAAGTAGTTACCACACATTTTGGAATTAACTAGGCCACTTGTAATCAGGGCCATAGCCACTGAAACTCACTGTAAAGTTTTCAACAGGACTCAAGGGTACAATAGTGTAGACTACAACTCTTATACAATATATAGCACATATTTTGAAATGCACCTAATTCTGAATGACCAGCATTACTCCAAATACACGACCTAGTTCTGCGCATCTTTGCAGGAAGATTTACAGTACTTTGAAGGGTTTGAGTAATTTTGTGACTTTTTAGGTGTGTTGTAGTATACAACGCGATGTACTTTAAACTTTATTGAAATCTGTTTTGTTTTATGTAAGAAATATTCAATTTATAATCTAAAAAATTATGCCAGAGTAAAAAAGTTCTGTAGTGTTACCTATTGTATCAATAACAGAATGATGAAAGGCTAAGATAAGCCTGGTGGAAACCAAACTCATGTCATGGGGGCTTTAGAGCCCTTCGGAAGGCGCATGGCTGCCTATTTATATACAGAGCGATACCAAAGGGGATGATGGACGGAGCGTTTGAGCTAATCAAACACTCACCCCCAGTCAACTGATCTGGGTTTAATCCATCATCATTCTTTAGCTCACTCCACCACCCCAGTTCAGACATGGCCATATGCAAATCAGTCTGACCCTGTGCCTCATGGGAACAGTCCAGCCCAAACTGCCAAGCCATGTCTTTCCTGGACCGGAAACAAGCATCCTGGGACCGGTTTCTGGTTATTCAGCCGTCATCAGCCAGGCTAGCTTGAATCCAGTGGCAAAGTGAGCAAGGGACCCATGTCTGGGCATACCCTGCCAACTTAGGGCGAACAAAGCGATACCAAAGGGGATGATGGACGGAGCGTTTGAGCTAATCAAACACTCACCCCCAGTCAACTGATCTGGGTTTAATCCATCATCATTCTTTAGCTCACTCCAACACCCCAGTTCAGACATGGCCATATGCAAATCAGTCTGACCCTGTGCCTCATGGGAACAGTCCAGCCCAAACTGCCAAGCCATGTCTTTCCTGGACCGGAAACAAGCATCCTGGGACCGGTTTCTGGTTATTCAGCCGTCATCAGCCAGGCTAGCTTGAATCCAGTGGCAAAGTGAGCAAGGGACCCATGTCTGGGCATACCCTGCCAACTTAGGGCGAACAAAGCGATACCAAAGGGGATGATGGACGGAGCGTTTGAGCTAATCAAACACTCACCCCCAGTCAACTGATCTGGGTTTAATCCATCATCATTCTTTAGCTCACTCCACCACCCCAGTTCAGACATGGCCATATGCAAATCAGTCTGACCCTGTGCCTCATGGGAACAGTCCAGCCCAAACTGCCAAGCCATGTCTTCCCTGGACCGGAAACAAGCATCCTGGGACCGGTTTCTGGCTATTCAGCCGTCATCAGCCAGGCTAGCTTGAATCCAGTGGCAAAGTGAGCAAGGGACCCACGTCTGGGCATTCCCTGCCAACTTAGGGAGAACAAAGCGATACCAAAGGGGATGATGGACGGAGCGTTTGAGCTAATCAAACACTCACCCCCAGTCAACTGATCTGGGTTTAATCCATCATCATTCTTTAGCTCACTCCACCACCCCAGTTCAGACATGGCCATATGCAAATCAGTCTGACCCTGTGCCTCATGGGAACAGTCCAGCCCAAACTGCCAAGCCATGTCTTCCCTGGACCGGAAACAAGCATCCTGGGACCGGTTTCTGGCTATTCAGCCGTCATCAGCCAGGCTAGCTTGAATCCAGTGGCAAAGTGAGCAAGGGACCCACGTCTGGGCATACCCTGCCAACTTAGGGCGAACAAAGCGATACCAAAGGGGATGATGGACGGAGCGTTTGAGCTAATCAAACACTCACCCCAGTCAACTGATCTGGATTTAATCCATCATCATTCTTTAGCTCACTCCACCACCCCAGTTCAGACATGGCCATATGCAAATCAGTCTGACCCTGTGCCTCATGGGAACAGTCCAGCCCAAACTGCCAAGCCATGTCTTCCCTGGACCGGAAACAAGCATCCTGGGACCGGTTTCTGGCTATTCAGCCGTCATCAGCCAGGCTATCTTGAATCCAGTGGCAAAGTGAGCAAGGGACCCACGTCTGGGCATACCCTGCCAACTTAGGGCGAACAAAGCGATACCAAAGGGGATGATGGACGGAGCGTTAGAGCAAATCAAACACTCACCCCAGTCAACTGATCTGGGTTTAATCCATCATCATTCTTTAGCTCACTCCACCACCCCAGTTCAGACATGGCCATATGCAAATCAGTCTGACCCTGTGCCTCATGGGAACAGTCCAGCCCGAACTGCCAAGCCATGTCTTCCCTGGACCGGAAACAAGCATCCTGGGACCGGTTTCGGGTTCAAAACCCTCATCAGCCAGGCTATCTTGAATCCAGTGGCAAAGTGAGCCCTAAGTTGGCTGGACTGTTCCCATGAGGCACAGGGTCAGACTGATTTGCATATGGCCATGTCTGAACTGGGGTGGTGGAGTGAGCTAAAGAATGATGATGGATTAAACCCAGATCAGTTGACTGGGGGTGTTTGATTTGCTCTAACGCTCCGTCCATCATCCCCTTTGGTATCGCTTTGTTCGCCCTAAGTTGGCAGGGTATGCCCAGACGTGGGTCCCTTGCTCACTTTGCCACTGGATTCAAGATAGCCTGGCTGATGAGGGTTTTGAACCCGAAACCGGTCCCAGGATGCTTGTTTCCGGTCCAGGGAAGACATGGCTTGGCAGTTCGGGCTGGACTGTTCCCATGAGGCACAGGGTCAGACTGATTTGCATATGGCCATGTCTGAACTGGGGTGGTGGAGTGAGCAAAAGAATGATGATGGATTAAACCCAGATCAGTTGACTGGGGGGTGAGTGTTTGATTTGCTCTAACGCTCCGTCCATCATCCCCTTTGGTATCGCTTTGTTCGCCCTAAGTTGGCAGGGTATGCCCAAACGTGGGTCCCTTGCTCACTTTGCCACTGGATTCAAGATAGCCTGGCTGATGAGGGTTTTGAACCCGAAACCGGTCCCAGGATGCTTGTTTCCGGTCCAGGGAAGACATGGCTTGGCAGTTCGGGCTGGACTGTTCCCATGAGGCACAGGGTCAGACTGATTTGCATATGGCCATGTCTGAACTGGGGTGGTGGAGTGAGCTAAAGAATGATGATGGATTAAACCCAGATCAGTTGACTGGGGGTGAGTGTTTGATTTGCTCTAATGCTCCGTCCATCATCCCCTTTGGTATCGTGTTGCAAGTGGGTGGCATGGGTGGAAGGTTTGTCACTAAAGGGAGGGAGTTACCCATTCTGAAAATCTGGCCAACCCAGCGGTCAGATGTTATCGACCTCCAGTGGTGCAGGTGGTGGCATATCCTGCCTCCCACTGGGTGCCCATGATATTCAGAGGGCAAACTAAAGAGGTTTGATGGCTGTGGCTCCCAGGGGAGTGGTGGACTATTCGGACCTCTGGCTACCTGTCCCATGGGGTCTGTGGGTACCGCGTCCTCGGCCATGCATGGGCTGGAAAGCTGGCGCATGGTGGTGGCTGGGTGGGTGGGTATAGAAGCGGCTGGAAGCCCCTTCCGTAGCCACGAAAGGAGCGAAAAGCGGACTGGGATTGGCAAGGGGCCATGGAAAGGCCCAAGGACCTGGCCGTAGCTCTGCTGTCCTTGAAGAACTCTAGAGCTGAGTCCACCTTGTCTTCGAAGAGACGGGATCCATCAAAGGGTATGTCTATGAGTGATCCATAGACATCCGCGAAAAGCCAGTGGTTCTCAACCAGGCATGGCGCCTAAGGGCCACTGACTATGAAAACACTCTGCCTAGTGAGTCCGTCATATCCAGCCCAAAGCGTATGGCGAACTTAGTTGAGTCCCTCCTGTAGGAAGCTGGCTTTTTATGTAGTAGTGCCAATGTAGGGGCACACCTACCAAAAATTCTAGACAACGCTTATTGGTTTACAGGGCCTACTTTAATAATTCCCACAGAGTCAATATATGAGAGACACACTCAAGAAGAGATCCGAGACCAATTTAGAAAAATCACACAAATATTATGCAATTTTAGACACCAAGATCATCGGAATCAGGTAAGTACTTTCAGAGTTATTGATTTTTCAAACTAACAGTAAAATACACAAATAAAAGTTTTTGAGGTATGAGCCTTCAAACGCAGTAATGTTATCCTATGGGAGGAAAGACATATACTGCAAACATATACATGTAGTCGAAGTTCGGGGGTGCCCTTTGAAACTTAAGGTGTTAGGGAGCCAAGGTCTAAAGAACCACCAGCAGTTTTAGTTTACCTGCCTGGCGTGTCCAGGTGCAGAGGTGCTGGTCGGGTTGGTAGCCAAGAGCGCTACACCGATCAAAGCAATGGGCACCTGAAAACAAATTTTGCAAGGGGGGACTTGGGGACAAGTCCGGCAGAACCCAAAGGGGGGTTCGGTTCATGAGGGTCCTTGGAGCAAGGGGGAGCCGTCTGTTGTCGTGACCCCAGGCTGTGGGGCTCAGGTGCAGAGGTATTTGGATGACTCGCCACTTGCTTTGGAGGATCTCACAGTTCTTGGGTTGACCTGTAGAGGGGAGGAAAACAAGACAGTAGGGCGACTCTTGGTGTGAGCCTTTCCAGTCCCAAAGTCCCTCGTCCTGCAGGTCGGCTTTGTCGTCGGTGGTGTCCAGGCTGGACACTAACAAGCCTTGGCTGTTGCAAGTACTCTTGAACCCAGGGTATTGGGGCAAGGAGGTGCCTGGAGGGTCTAGTGACTCAAAACTCGGTGGAGAGACCGGGCTGGCCTCATGGAACCACGAAAACCTCCTTCTGGTGTGATGCTTCCTCAGTGGGCCCGATGGGCAGCAAAACGGTGTACAGGACAAGTGCGATTGGTGCTTGCAGATACAGGGGTAAGGCTCCTCCACCCCAAGGGAGATGCTAGATGGTGCTGGACAGTCCTCCAAGTGTTGGGGAGGACACACAGCTTTTGGACAAGTCAAGTCTTTGCAATTGTCGAGGTACCAGCAGTCAGGCAGGGGTTTTGTGACCAGTTTGGTGTAGGGCCTCAGTTCTCACGGTGATGGCTCTTTGTCCTCCTTCTGTTCCCAGGTAGACAAATGTGTCGCTCTGGTGTTGGGGGATCCCTAAATACTCAATTTAGGGACGTTTAGGGGAGTATATGGTAGTAGCCAATGGGCTACTCATCACTGGGGTGACTACACCTCCATATGACCACTTCCTGTGGGGATTGGGAATAACCCTGCCCCAGAATTCTCTATTTTCATCAAAACCAGATGGTGAAACTCTTCTCTGGCTGTCTACTTCAGGTAGCATTAAGGATGTCACTAGCCTGTAAGTGAAGCACACCTTCTAACTGTCTAATTTCCCGCCTGCTCAAGTGCCAAATTGGCCTCAGGGCAGGGGGTGGCGTTCCCCAGGTCTGGGAGGAAGCCGGGGTCGCATATCAATGTCAGTAGAGGCTTTGAAACCTCTGGCCTTATGCTAACTTAACTAGCCATCCTGCTGGAGGAGGAGTGATCACCTTCTGCCAGACAGGCATTGTTCCTGGCCTCAAGAGCACAGCTCTCACCTGCAGGGGGTCAGAAACTCGTCTGAGGTGGCAGGCTGAATGACACCAGTCAGCCAGCACAATAAGTGACTGGTAGGGATAGAGGGGACACATCAAAGGTGCCCTCTGGGTGCATGTCTTCATAACTCTGGTACTGGCATCAGTACGGATTTATTAAGACACAATATTTGATACCAAACATCAGTATTTTCAGTGAAGCAATTATGTAGCTGGGTACTCATAATTACCAGTGCCCAGTACATATCTTTAAAATGGCTTCCTGATCATGCAGATGTGCCCTCACATGTAATATAATGCACCCTGCATTAGGGCTCCAAGGGCTGTTGTAGGGGTGACTTACATATAGTCCATGCAGTGTACTTGGGCGTTGCACACAAGGACTGGGCAATGCTGTGTTTTCGGAATGGCTTGCACCATTTCACACATCCTGCAATGGCAGTTTGCATGCAGTTCTGTGTGGGTCCCTTAGGGTGGCATAATACATGCTGCAGCTCTTAGGCAACCTCTTTGGTACTCATGAAGTACAACCAGAAAGAAAGGGATCGAAGCACAAATTCCCGCACTGAGCTAACGTCCCCTATAGGTCCTGAACAACAAAAATGAAGGTGCTGATAGCCTGAGACACAATCCCCTATATCCCATGAAGAGCTGGAGAAAGAAAATGTTCCACTCTCTTCCAATAAGATACACAAAAAATAGCTCTGCACCCTTCTGATAGATCCAATTTTAAGTGTGTTATTAAATATCAAACATTATGCATTTTTATGTACAAATTTGAAGATCCATGTCCATTTTCCCAAAGTGAAGTCAGTCACAGGCTCTTGAAGTTTAAAATTTATTCTTTATTCAATTTTCTTATCAATGAAATAGCCAACGCGTTTCGTCCGTTACCGGACTTCTTCAGGGCATAATCAGTTTAAATAGTCCAAGGTATATGGACCTGCCGTTCATCAATTGAGCCCAGCTAGTTTTTATTTAAAGAATTGCCTATCGAATCCCCTTGGCAATATATTGGAGAGGCGTTTAGATTTCAAAAGATACCGGAAGGGTATATCCGCAATAGTATGCGTAGCGTCGTTCATGCGGTCATCTGGTTTGGATGACGAAACGCGTTGGCTATTTCATTGATAAGAAAATTGAATAAAGAATAAATTTTAAACTTCAAGAGCCTGTGACTGACTTCACTTTGGGAAAATGGACATGGATCTTCAAATTTGTACATAATAATGCATAATGTTTGATATTTAATAACACACTTAAAATTGGATCTATCAGAAGGGTGCAGAGCTATTTTTTGTGCATCTTTGGTACTCATGCCCTGGGTACCAGAGGTACCATTTACGAGGGGACTTACAGGGGCACTAAAGTCCTAGCCAATTGGGTTACAATTGAGCATTTGTCTTAATTTTAGGAAACCGCACCGGCACTGAGGCCTGGTTAGCAGGAACCCAGTGCACTACCAATCAACATCAGCACTGCTGAGCAAAAAATGGGGGTGACCATGTCAAAAAAGGGCACTTTCCTACACCTCACGTCAGCAATAGATTGGGAGAGTATGGCTCGAGCCTCCTCCGAGACCATAGGCAGCACCTGCGCAACTGAGTCCCAGAGTGAGTGGGAGTAACGGACCAAAAGGCACGCTGTGTTCACTGACCACAGTGCCAGGCTGGCAGAAGAAAACATTTTCTTTCCCAAAGTATACAGCCTCTTGGATTCCCTGTCCGGTGAAGTGGTAGGGAATGCTTCATGTTTTAGTTTGGAAGTAGAGGCTTGGACCCCCAACCTCTACGGGGTGGGGTGTTAGGTAAGGAAGTTGGGGTCCCTTGGGACGGGGTGATGGCGGCGGGCAATTGTCCTATTCACAAGAGCCTCTGTGCAAGGTTTGGACCATGCCCGGAGTAGAACGTCTGTGAGGGCTTAATTAAAAGGAAGAAGCGGTTCAAAAGGGCTAACTTCCAGCTGAAGCACCTCCGTCAAGACGTTAGTCTTGACAGCCACGGAGTGATGCTGAAGGTCTAGGATCTCGGCCTCCCTCCTCGCCACCATTGTAAATGAGACTCCCTCCTCCATAGTCATGGTAGAAGGAGAGAACAAGCCAGTATCTGGGGTGGTGTCCAGTCCACTGGCATCCGTTAAATCCTCACACCAGTTGTCCTCATTGGGTGTAGGGGCTGGTATTCATAAGGGTCCAGAAGCCCCTCCCAATCGTCCCAAAGTCTGAGCCCATAGGAATAGGGCTCAGGCTCCGGTCTGCATGGAATGCCTCCACTCGGATGCCACCAATCCAGCTCAGTGTCGGAGTCAGGGATAAGAATGGGGCGCCACCGAGGATGTCAGCAGTGGGGCTGGAGCCATGGAAGGTCTTGGTGGCTCGACCAACGTCTGTCTGGATCCATCACTGGTCCACTCGGTGCACCAGGTGCATGACTGATGCTGGGTGTGAACACACTTGCTCAAAACTAGAAGGGGTCCCTCCCGAACTCGCAGGGCCTGAGGGCGCACCAGCAGGGACGGGCCGTCTAAATATGAGGTACATGGCCTCATAAAACTCACCGAGTTGGCCCGGGGTCGCTCCGGCTCCTGAAACCTCTGGGAGGTGCAGAGACGGCCCAGGTGCAGGCACAACCACGGAGCCAGGCTTCGAATGCCGACATTCCCTCATATTGTTGGATGACTTTGACGGACGGGTCAAAGAGTTCTTCGACTTCTTGCTCTTCTTTCAGTGGGACTTCCCCGAACTCCCAGACGTCTTCGACTGTGATGAAGATCAATGGCTCTGCGACCGATGTCAGGACCTTCCTCTCGACCGGGGTAGAGACTGTTGTGGCGTCGTACGTCGAGCAGCAAGGCGCTTGAGGGACCGCTTCCTCAAGGCCTTGGGGTGCATGGCACGACAATCAAAGCAGGTCTTGATGTCATGGTCGTGCTTGAGACACCAGAGGCAGACGAGGTGTGGATCCGTCACAGACATTTGCCAATGACCGGCGTCACAGGGCTTAAAACCAGCCTTTGTCGTGGGCATCCCTGCCAAACCAGGAGACAATGTCACAAACAATCTTTGATAAACGGTCAAAAAAGGTCAGTCAAAAAGTGACTTGGGGTAGGTCTTTTCCGGATCAGTGCTGACTGGCGCAGAAAGAAAAGAGCTGATGTCAGAAAGCTGGTTTGGCGCCTACATAGGCACCAACGCGCACGCCCCTTCCGGTGCGGACGATGCCACGTGGAGTCGAACAACGTCACCTACTGGCACGCAGGGGTACTGCTCACAAAAACAAAATCCAGTCTGACACCTCGGAATAATTCTAAGGTAAGGAATCTGTCACTAGAAGTCTCTATCAGATTCAGATGTATCTAAATTTGGCTGATTCTAGCCTGAGCCAGTGTAACTTTTCAGTATAAAATAACCCATGACATGTTTATTGTGGTAAATTTAGCTCATATGGATATCCTCAAAAAACGGATTTCCTGAGAAACTGTCATGGGATTGGAGAGCGTGGAATAATCCTCTAAAATGTACATAGCCTTGAGTCAAATAATGAATCTTAGCAAGGCCTTATACTAACTCCTATATGAGCTGACCATGGTAGGAAGTACAGCGAGAATTCATGTCCAGTACTGGTGAGAGTTGCTGGTAGGCACTACAGAATTAAAGCTGCAATTCTAATGATTTTAGGGAGGCGCTATAGTAATTAATTCCTATGAATTACAGTACTAGTCTGTGGTACACCTTTGTACTAATCTAGCCAGATGGGGGAGGCCCACAGTAGCTTTGCTGGTATCTTGCCCCAAATGTGTGCTTGATCAAATCATCTTATTCTGGCAAGCAATCAAACTAATGAAATATACCAAACAACCTCCTGTGTTCTCAACCTGTACCCAGCCTAGCTTCATAATGCCTCAAGATCTATGACATCACTACAGGTTTGTTCCTTACTTAAAAACTGCTCATCTTCAGAAGTCCACATAATTTAAATAAGTCTTTAAAAACCGCTACCCTGAACTCACCCTGAAAGGCACTTGATATAAACCTCACAGCAACCACTGGGCCACCTCCTGCATCATCAAGGTTGAGAAACCAACTACAACACCTTCATGTCCTTGAGGCAGTGCCACCCTTGCTTCTCAATTAGTTCACTGCCTGTGATTCACCAACTGCTGTCACAATAGCGTGACATCAGCAGCCCTCAGCACTCATTATTCCAAACCCACTGCCTGCTGCCCGAGCAGTATTATACTCCAATTTCTGTCCTAGCACCTTTCCCCTTCAAAGCATGTCTTCCCCTTCAAGAACCTAGTCCAAATCCTCTCATTCATCAAATATCCTGGCAACACTGAAAACCTATTGCAGTTCAAGGGCAAAGAACGTCAAGAAGCAGTTCACATGTTTTTACCCCATCCAAAGATGGATGCCAGCTTAACCTGGATCATTCTGATCCATTCGGACTATGTGCATTCATTCTAATCAACTATGGCAAAGTGAGGTCATTTCGATTGTATGGCATTTTTCTCATCTTGTCCTATTATCTTGATCCTTTGTTACTGCGTCACTGTATCAGAATAATGGTACATGTTCAGTATGAACTGGAATGAAAAAATATTGTGATTAAATGCCATCATTTGCGTCCATTCAATTTTCAGAATAATGACATAGTTGGATCGGATCAGAATGTATGTGTAATGATGACTACAAATAAAAACAGTTATAGTGGAGTGCAAGTCTAAATGTTTATTCCTCCTTAGCCTCTGTCCTGAATCTACTTGCGCCTGCTCTCCTGATTCTAACTGCTACATATTTCTAACAAAACCATTCTGTCTCCCTCACACAAACTATGACTTTCACATTTCATTATGTTGTTACAACCTCTTCCCCCTTTGTTTTTGTTGATGGAAAAATAAACAAACAAATAAATTTAACAATGTTTAACAAAAGTCATTGTTGTTTTTTATGAGTCCTTGTTGTTCTGCTAACTAACATACTGTACACCCTTATGTCACCATGTTCAGAAGATTGATCCATTTCTGGATGTGTGACTGACTGTGCAAATCTTACAGTGTTCCTTGAGTTTCTGTTCTAACTTTCTTGAAACGTGCTTTCTTTCTGGTTATCATTCTGTTTTAATCTTGTGCAGTACTTGCTGACTCTTGCTACATTTAAGAGATGGGTGAAATAAAATCTACATTCCCATTTCCTTCTTTGTGTCTGTTTTATCGATACTGAATCCTCAACTTGATATTTTCGTTCTTGAATTATATTTTTCTGATCCCCATAATGCTTCAAATTTCCCTTGACCACCTTGCCTCTTACTATAGTTTTACTATGCTCCTTTGGTGGATCTCCTGTCAAATGTGCCAGATGAGTTTGCAGAGACTGCCCAAACATTAGCACTGACGAACATTTTAACGTTGGCCCATGAGATGAATTCCAGTAATCTCTCTGAACTTAACATAATGCTTGATTTATGGATATTTAAGGTAGTTTGGTTTTTGTATAGCTTTTTTAAATGACAGCCATTAATCTTTCCACTATTGTTTGCCTGCAGATATAGTGGTGTTATTCTTATGTGTATTACACACATGTAATCTATGAATTTGAAAAATTCACTACTATTAAGATGCGGCCCATTATCTGTCTTTAACACATCTGCTATGGCCTAAGTAGGAAAAAATGTCATCTAGGATAGGAAGGAGGACATCCTGTCTTAGAAGTTGATGGTACCATTTTTATAACAGAGGCACAAGAAAACTCATCAACTATAACAAACACAATATTCACAATCACGAGGGCCATAAAATCCGCTGCTAAATTAGACCATATCACATATGGCAGTACACCCCCTGCCAACAACTCTGCCACACCCTGGCGGACTTCTTCCACAACACGATCTCCACCGCCTACAAAAACTTCGAACCTTACCCGACACTGCCAACATCCTAAGTCTTCCTGTTCCCACAGCCGCAACCTCTGACCACCGGATCACCGCCTGGGACCAGCTCACCATGCAGAGCACCGCTGACATCATGCACTCCCGTCCACTCAGGAGCACCCACGGACCCCTATCCCCACCACACGTTCAACCTCAGTAGCAAGACCATCAGTAACAAGCTCACAGCCATCTGCAAGACATCCACCACCTTGGCCACCATCCCCAGTAAGTGGAAACACGCTGAAGTCAAACTCCTTCTCAAGAAACCACACGCCGACCCCAACAAGCTCAAAAATTACTGAGCCAAGTGCCTCGAAAAGGCCATCAACCACCAACTCATGGAATACCTTGAGAACAACTATCTTCTGGACAAATCCCAATCCAGATTCCGCTCGAACCACAGCACCGAAACCACCCTGATCACAGCCACGGACGGCATCAGAACCCTCCCAGACCAGGGAGAAGTGGCTGCCCTGATCCTCCTCGACCTCTCAGCGGCCTTCGACAACGTGTCCCACCACACCCTGATCAAGAGGCTTCATCAGATCAGAATCCAAGAGCACGCCCTTAAATGGATCGCATCCTTCCTCACCGGAAGAGCATAGAGAATGCGTCTGCCTCCATTCACTTCGGAGCCCAAGAAAATCATCTGCAATGTCCCACAAGGTTTATCCCTCAGCCCTACTCTGTTCAACACCTACATGACCCCCCCCACCCCCCCCCCCCATCATCAAAAACCAAGAACTGAACATTATCTCCTACGCAGACAACACCGAGCTCGTCCTCTCGCTTTAAAAGACCCATCCACCACAAGGGCCAACTTCCACTTGTGCATGACCAGCATCGCCGACTGGATGCAAAAGAACTGCCTCAAGCTCAACACAGACAAGACTGAAGTACTGAGTTTCGGGAACAACTCCTCCACGTGGGACGACTCCTGGTGGCTGCTGCACTGGTACCCGCTCCCACACCCATGGACCACGCCCGGAACCTTGGCATCATATTAGGCAGAAACTTTACCATGAAGAACCAGATCAACGCAGTCTCCTCCACCTGCTTCTTCACACTGCGCATGCTCCGAAAGATCTTCAAATGGCTCCGTCTCCACCAGATGCACCGTCACTCAAGCCCTCGTCTCCAGCCGCTTGGACTATGGCAACGCACTCTACACAGAAATCACCACACAACTCTACTACAGACCATTCATAATGCAGCAGCTAGACTCACCCTCGACCTTCCCAAAAGGGACCACATCACCCCTCACCTGGAGAAACTTCACTGAGTCCATGGCCACAAGAGATGCCTATTCAAGATTGTGACTCACGCCTACAAAGCCCTACCCAACTAGGGACCAGCATACCTCAACCACTGCCTGAAATTGCACTAACCCTCCAGACTCCTACGATCTGCCTCCCTCTCCTTAGCTCACATCCCCGCATCCACCGAAGCAACAGTGGAGGACGCGCCTTCTCCCACCTCGCCGTGATGTCCTGGAACAGCCTCCCTCTCCATCTCAGGAACTTCACCCTCTCTTCAGGAGTTCAGAAGGGGACTCATGACCTGGCAATTCAACTGACGCCCTGAGCAACTTGGACCTCAGCACCTGGATACCCTCGCGGGTGATTAGCTGTGCTTTATAAACCCGTTTTGATTGATTAATTCAGCCTGCACATTCTTAAATGCGTGAATATCTCTTTTTCTTACTTCAGGTGGAAATCTTGTTGCATTATTTATGTCTCCATTTGTTTAAAGCGGTTATCTGCTTTTTTTCTTGAATTGTATCATCTTTAATAGACACATATACCAGGTCTTTTCTAAAACTGCTTCCAGCACTGCTGATTTAATTATGAAGCATGTAATTATTAAGCAAACCTATTCCTCAGCTTCAGGTTCTTGTTTAAACTCCGATTCAGCTGTGTGTATGGATAAATACGCCACTGGATTATGCGCTTTTCCTGGTTTATGAATAAACTTGAAATTATAATCCATTAATATCATGCCCCACCTCTCAATACGAAGGGGCCTTTTTACTATCGGATTCCCAAAGATAGCTGTCAATGTCTGTGATCTGGGATTACTACAAAACGTTTTCCAAATAAGAAATTGTGATAAGGTTTATAGGCCAACTCCAAAGTCTTTTTCACTGGTTTTATTCAATTCTTTATAATTGCCTGGCATATTTCTGGAGCTGAAATGCCAGAATTTTGTCTTTTATAACAACTTAAGAGGTGTGGAAAATTTTGTTATATATCTTGATTGCTTATCAATATCCAATTGATAACTTTTATATAGATCTAATTTTAACAATACGACTGTTCCATTACGATTACTAATCATATCATTTAGATGGGGTCCCAGGTGTATCTCTCTCTACAAAATGTTGTGTTATGGATTCGCATATTCACACATATATTCTGATTTTGTCTTTGTTCACCCATGGTGTTGGACCAATGGTCAGCTCAATGATGCCTTGTTGTATTAATGAAATTTCTTCATCTATTTTAGTTTGAAAGTGAAATGAAACTTGTAGTATCCTCTGTTCATGTTATTATGTTCTCTTTCATCCTGTACCCAGCTGCTCAGCCAGTGTGAGTGTTCCGCGTAGAATGTTAGTGTGAGTGGAATGCTTGGGTGCCTGTGTGTGTGGGTGAGACAGTTGGGAAGATGGGCTGAGCAGCTAGGAGGCTGCTCCTGGTGGGGCTTGTTCCAGCTTGATGCAACTAATTCCTAAGAACTTAATAAACATCTTCTACATTTACCTGGCCACGTCTACAGCGTCTACTTTATCACCTGAACATGTGGGACAAGACTACTACATATTTATGGCGACGATCTGGAGCTAAGAACCTATCGCGTTTACAGATGAAGAGCTACAAGTTGAAAGAAACGCAAGTAAAAGAAACCAGTCAAGCAAGAAACATGTTAAGCATGCCTCGCAGCCCCACCAGTGTCCACCACACCGGACAGCCCAGTCAAGGTGTGCTGTACCTTCATCTTGTCATCTACAACAACAGTAAATACGGTTACAAGCCTGCTTACACCGTGGAGAAGAAACTATGCCACAACAAAAGTCTGCAGTACATCAAAGACGTTTACCGTACCACAAGCTACGTATTTTGTGCAACGAGGAATAAGGTAATCTGTGGCTGCCAGTGTTTCTGTCTCCAGTACAAAGTGTGCTGTTTCTGTTTTACACAAGACTTTCCTTTGAGTAGGCTTTGAAGGGTATTTCCTACTCAGTGTGCCTCCGTGTAGTCCAGGCGTGCTTACAACGCAGATAAATATGTTATCAAGGATGACTACGTTTTGCAGATGATCCTACGCCACAACAAATGTCTACTGAGCCACAACAAACATATATGGTGCCACTACAAATGTCTTCTGTGCCTCAAGTATGGTAATCAGTTGTTGTTTCCGTTTGGCGTGAGGTTTCATTTATTTGAATTTTTTAATCTGTGACTGTGTACGTGCTCTTCATTTTTCTAGGTGTGGCATTTGATGTTTTTGTGTCTCCAAGTAAGCACACCACTGCCGTTAACTCTACTTGGACTTTGCTTGTACCAGTTTATTTTCAACTGCTGGCGTTTTTAAAGTAAATACGGCTGGTTTTCACCTATTTGGACCTGTCCGTCTGCCTGCTAAGGGAGTTGTCATCAGGGCGAATTTTGTACAGTTTTCTGGTTTTTTCAAATTCCATTACAATGAGGCCGCTTAGAACAACAGCTGCGCTGCGATTCAAAATTCAAAAGCGGCTTGCGCAACTTACTTTGTCCTTGTCGCGCGGAGCTGCCCAGGTTCCCTTCATGACGGCCTTCATCTTGCCTATGGACGTTTTTGCAGCAGGAGCGTGCCGTGAGCCACTCGGCATGCGTCTCCTGTGCGTGCCGCCATCTTGTGGCTGGAGCCTCCAGCCACTCTATGCATGCTGTTATGGACTGCAGTGTGCATTTCCTCATACGTTTGCCAACCACGCATTCCATTACGATAAAGCTTTGTTTTAAAAAAAAAATGGAGATGAGAACGAACGTTGCAGCGTCTTGTTGCCCCGATTTAAAGGTTGCTTCGTGATGGCTTTCGTAACAACGCTTGACAAGTAAGCGCAACGTTGGACACCCTCAACGAAGTTAACTCACTCGAAATGGATTTTTGCCACCACTCAAAGTCGTACGCCTACCGTCTCACGGAGTTATGCCCTCCACATGGATAATGCTATGTTGCCATTCAAGTAGGTGGATTTACAGTAGTTGTTCTTCATTTGGACACTGTTTTGGTGACTTACAACTCTTGTGGTGGGGTACCTGTTTTTTTTTGCGAACCTGGGTGCTAGTGGATAAGTCATCTGCGCCCAAGTACTGAGTGTTCTTCTGAAAAGTATCTTATTGTGGCGCGTCTCTTGGAGTTGTCCGACGCCTGTCCCTCCACATCGCGGTGACAGGCACACCAGTGACATTTTTATTTTAATTGGGAATGTTATACTTACAGAGCATATCTTTCAGTGTTGTAATTGCACACTTTAAAGAAAAGTGTGCAAAACTGTTGCGATGTTTAAGATGTAGTATCCCTGTTTAAGGGATGGGAGTGGGTCTTAGTCCCACATCTCTTTACCACGTTTATGGTAACTGTGTAAAGGAGTATTTTTTTTTTTAGTTTTAGGCGGTTCCATGTCCCTTACAGGAGGGATGGTTTTGAATATTAGGCACTTCATTACATGTATGCTCCTATACGAATGAGTTTATTTATGTTATATTGGTAATCCTGCTGACCACTTTTTAGAATTCTTGTAGATATTTTATCCCTGCCTTGGGATGGGAGTGGGTTCTCAGCCCAATGTTCCCTAGTTTCAGATATTTTATCCCTGCCTAGGGATGGGATTGGGTTTTGGTCCCATGACCCCACGTTCACAGTTACTTACATTTGGGAGGGGTTTCAGCCCCACTTCCTGGTCATTAGTCTCCACACCTTTATGGTTAACCCGCTTGTGGTGGGGTTATGGGGTGTTTTCCCATTAACGCAGTTATAGGGGGTTTTTGTGTCCCACCTATGTCAGTAGTAATGGGTGTTAGTCCTATTTACTTAGTTTAAAGGGGGTGTTAGTCCCACCTTTGTTATTTTGGTGTTGGGTGTCAGTCCCTTCACTTCCTTGTACGTTTTCATGTGTGTGGGTAGTCCTCTTGTGATGTCACACTGTGCCGCATCTGTATTCCCATGCTGCACAAGTCCTTGGGGGTTAGTCCCATGTGATGTAATCTGTACATTTGGGGTGTCAGTCCCAATCATCGTTTTTTTTCCACTGGCGTTTTAGTCCAACAGTGTCCCTCACATGAGGGGTGGCGTATGGTGTTTTCGCCACAGTCTCCTCACGTGAGGTGCACTTCCTTGGGTGTTGTTCCACCCATTGTATTCTAGTCTGGGTTAAGTTTACCCTTTACTTCTCTCATGTGTGTTTTGCTCACTTGTTGTATGTGAGCTATTCTTGGTCTTCTTACATTTTTCTTTGTTCACTGTTAAAGGAGGAGGATGGTGTTAGTGTGTGTTTTTATCCTTTCATCCTTCTTTCCTCCTTTTTGCTTGTCTGTTTTCCCTCTCGCGATGTGTTCTATTATGCATCCCTGGGTCTATGGACTGCTTTCACCTTTTGTACTTTACTGTGTATAGTTGTTTTCATTTCATTTGTATATATTTTATTTTCAGTGTAAAAGGGAGAGGATGTGTAGTATCCTCTGTTCATGTTATTATGTTCTCTTTCATCCTGTACCCAGCTGCTCAGCCAGTGTGAGTGTTCCGCGTAGAATGTTAGTGTGAGTGGAATGCTTGGGTGCCTGTGTGTGTGGGTGAGACAGTTGGGAAGATGGGCTGAGCAGCTAGGAGGCTGCTCCTGGTGGGGCTTGTTCCAGCTTGATGTAACTACTTCCTAAGAACTTAATAAACATCTTCTACATTTACCTGGCCACGTCTACAGCGTCTACTTTATCACCTGAACATGTGGGACAAGACTACTACAAAACTCTTCTGTGAATCTGTGGAAAAGGTCTCAGTAATTCATATATATGTAAAGTGATTGTCTTATTTTCAATTTTCTATACCTTTAATACAGGATGATCTATTGTAATATTGAAAGTTATGGCTAGCATTCCATCATCTGGGCAGTGACACTGCTCAATTCGCGGGGCCTAGAAACTTCTCCTTTCAAGATATGCATTTCCTCTTTGCTTGATACCTTTCCATATGTCAAGTTTACTTTCCCAAGGAAGAGAAAGAACGGTTCACTCCTCTTTGTCTACTGTTGGTGTTTTTCAGAGTCAACGGTGGGTTTTTTGCACATTTTGTTTTTATTCAGTGATTCAAGTATTACACGTTGCTCTACTATAGAGAACAAAAGGAACTTTTTGAGATCCAACTAGTGTATCAATAGATGCTGTTTTCTTTATATATTCATTTTTTATGAAATACATTACTTCAATGTCAGTCTCTGCATGCATTATGTACAATCACTCGGATTGTTCAGAAACTTTAGTGCAATCATGATCCAAACTTTCCATTTGTCTGACATGTTTAACATTTCCTTGATTTTACCTTTTCAAATTTCTCAGTTTCTCTTTTACCATGTTTTAATATGCATACACTTGCAAAATGATGTCATTTTCCATATTTGTTGCACTGCTGTCCTAATGCAGGACACGTATTTGAATGTGGAAATTGCAATCCACATCTGTAGTCCAAACTTTTTCCTTTCTGTTGGAGTTCGATTTTTCAACTTTGTTTTCTTTCCTGATCATTTGTAGGACTTGCTCTATTATTTTCCTTCTTCCTTGTTCCATGCTGGCAACATGCTTCTTTGATTGAGCAACACTTTGAGCCAATGTATAAGATTGACATATCTTTTCCAATAATTTCTTTCCAAATTCTAGCAACTTACACCCTTGAATAATTCTCAGTCTTATTGCCTCGTCATTATAAAACTTGTCAAATTCACAAAACATTACTAATTTTCTTAGCCCTGTCACGTTCTCATCAGTCGACTCATTCTCTTCTTGGCAAGCCATGTTAAAACCGTATCTTTCAAAATCCTAAAAACTTTGCGAATAAAAACCTCTCACATACACATTTCATGAGCCCTTTAGATGTGCTTCATTATTGTTCTGGAAACGTAACAATTAGAACTCCTACCTCATCACATACTCAGTTAAGCAACAAATTCTTTGCTTGTTCATCTGTGAATCTTTTACAGGTAGCCTTCAAGAAATGCTTAGATCTTCTCAATTTCCCCTGTCTTTGTGCAACGGTTTGGTGGTCTGTTATATCAAATTATATAGGCTTCTGAAAAATCATGCTGGAAATGTTTTCTCCATCATGCATGTACATTTCATCCATATGCTGTTACACTTTCACCTTCACTTACTTAGTTTGCTTTTTTTTCCATTCTTAATTTACAACAAGAAAAATGCATAAAATAATTAATGTATTCTTTTTATCAGTATCTGCTATTTCCAGTTAGTGAATGATTAAATAGTGATAGTTAGCCACAATCAGCTTTCCCATAATGATATCTACAGAGCTTATTGTTTTTAAATGTAATATTCACCTTTAGATACAGAAACAAAACATTTCATAGACTCCAGAATCCTTGGTTACGTTAAACCAGGGATCAAATGAATAGAAAATGTACCCGATGAAGTAAATAAAATCGATGAAAAACGCCGATAATAAAGGTCAAAGTGATTGAGGGATGAACTTTTTAACTTCACTGACAGCATTGTACTGCAGTGGACAATTCAAGTAGCGCTTCATATCCCTGCCAAGGTTCCTGGATTCCTTTTCCAGTGCATGATTGATACAGTTAAAAACACTGCTGAGAATCTTCTGTCTAGCATAATATTTTGCTGGAGTGAAGAGGAAGGGCATGGGAAAAAGAGAACAAAACTTATTTTTCTAGAAAGATTATTTTCATTTCGGGAAAATGCATAAATGAAATGAACAAATGACATTTATGAACAAGAGAAAAGAACTGTCAGCAAATAAACAAACCACTTGGCATCCCCTCGGACTCAAGCTCCTCCCTTTGATGAGGAACTTACAGTTACAACCATTACTTAAGTCAACAGCCTAACATTCTCTTCAAGTTTAACAACGTATAAAATTGAAACAGAGGCTTCAAGATATGCGTGTGGACAGCCCTATGCCCCGAATATACTTTCTGTCAGAGAAGATCAATGAAAACGTAAGTACCAACAGGAGGATTCAAAAGTGAAAAAAGAATGTAGCTTATCAGGGATTGATTGACAAAAGCATGAAAGAAAAAGGCAAAAGTGTACAGGCGGAGAAACTTAAGGACTAGAAAAAGGAGGAAAGGAAGAAAAGTGCGATAGCAAGAAAGGTTTGCCTGCTTGCATCTTAAATCTACAAAAAGTAGACCGGTATAAAACCTAGATTAGAATATGGTATGATTTAGGCAAGATTTTGAAGTTTGCTACCCAGGTAGCCATCATTTGTATTCCATGTCATCACACATGTTTCAATGTCACTGAAAGCACAAAATAACAGCATCTACTTAGATGTCGTTGAGCATTTACTGACCTAAGATTTTGAACATGCCAGTATTAGAACCAGTAACCTCAAGGTTACACAAAAGGTGTGGAGCACTCAATGAGCTACCTTATCAGCTACACATCCTTTCTATTTTTCCAAATATGACATGGAAAAAGGTGCTGCTAGACAAGGTCTGTGGGCTGGAAATAATCTTTACAAATGAGGACATAGATTGCTGGAAATGTGTGTTCTTAGTCAAGTGCTGAAGCTAAAGATACAAAATTAAAAAATACAGCACAATAAAGCAGGAAATTCAGCTTTTCTGTACACTATCTTTTTGTATCATACTCACCAGTTCAACACCCTGCGGGAAAGGATTATCCTCCCAGTCCTTTTCTGGAAAGCGTTGCAAGATTCGGCCCTGGCCTTCACCACTACCTGATGGAAGAGAGGGACAAATGAGGAATTAAACCATAGCTTAGTAACCAGCATCAATTCCAGTTAACGAAGCACAGCACTCAACTTCTGTTCCTCGATGGTCCTTCAGAGTTCAACTATAAGCACAGCACAAGACAGCACCCTGCTGCTTCCCACTAATACGGCTGTCGAGTTCAACTTTATAGAGTAAGGTGAGCACAACAAAGATACCTTCAGTACCGTCTTGTAACCAGCTGTAGACTGCAGAAGCAGTGCTCCATTATTGCCTACAAATTCAGTCCCACGGGTCAGCTATAAAAGCGCAAGGGTAGCACTCAGCCCATGTCCAACAATGCAGTCACGCAGCTCAGTTTTGGAGTGCAGCCTTACAATGCATACAAGCCATCAGTACTACCTTACATCCATGGAAGAGCAAGTGCAGCACCCAGTCATTTGTGCTTGCAGGCATCGATAGCAACACCCAGAATTTATAAAATTCAAATGAGGAAAGTATGTGGTGTAAAGCCTGTTGAGGATGAATCAAATTCCACATACATGGATCACCAAAAGTGTAGTTGTAGCAAAAGGCATAAGTAGAACTGCAAAATGAAGAGCCATCAAGAAATGCGGGTCTATGATGGTTGATTTTGACAAAGAATCGGAGCACTATTTTTATTTATTTTTGTTTTTTATATTGCAGCTACTGACGAGGAGAAAGTTTGAGCTTTACTAATAAGCAGAACTGAAAAGCCCCAAGGCCTCATAATTAAATAATAATTTAAATGAACTCTCAAAAAGACCAACAAGCAGCAGATTTACAGGTCGGTAAAATTAATTTGCGACAATAACAACAATAGTAATAATAATAGTAATAATGATAAGGAGGATAGAGACTAGTTTTTATATAGTGATCAATACTTTAGTTCTTGAAGTTTCTTGGTGCACTAAATATTAGGTATTATCCAATTTAATGGCACTCAATTTAAATACCTCGGAAGAATGAAAGTCTGAGTATGACTGTCGGGTATCAAACTCGTGAACAGCAGGTCACAGCAGATGTCAGCATTCTTACTAAGCCATCTACAAGCTAAGTCTGCGAACGGGGCAAGTGCAGCTGATGCCCATGTAACAAGTATTGGCAAGGACAATACGTCTAGAATATAACTGAAGTGCCTCCTCTGCCACTGATGAGTTTAGGTAGTCAATAACTCATCATACTTGCACTCTCACTCATCCTTGCACTCATATAGATCTATTCATCTACTCACTGACTCATTTTACACACTTAATCTTCCTCAATAAAAAAGGAACTTACTCCAAAAGCATACGCAAGATAAATTAAAAGAATTAAAGTAAAGAGAACGGCCTGTTATAACTGTCGTGGGAACTGCAGGACACCCTAAAAAAAATTAATTATTCAAAGGAAAATGGAAAAAATGGATAACTAAATGACAGCACCCTCAACCCAAACAATCAATCATTCAATCAGGCAGGATTTGTTGAGCACGGCTATTTACCCCTGAGGGTGTCAAGGCGCTAAGTTCTCACTGGTGTCAGTCGAACAGCCTGGTCTTGTGTCCCCTTCTGAATTCCACGGAGAGGACGATGTACGCAGCTGGAGGGGTAGGCTGTTCCAGGACTTGGTGGCAAGTTAGGAGAAGAAACGACCTCCACTGTAGCTTTGGTGGATTCGGGGAGTGTGTGTGAGGGCGAGGGAGGCAGAGAACAGGTGTCTGGTGGGTAGGTGGAAGTTCAGGCAGTGGTTAATGTATGCTGGTCCTTGTAGGCGTGTCAGCATCTTAAACTGGCATCTCTTTTGGACGGGTAGCCAGAAGAGGTTCCTGAGGTGGGGGGTGATGTGGGTCTGTTTGGAGAGTTCGGTATAGTCTGGAGTCTCTTGAGGAGTTGGGTGCTGATTCCGGCATAGAGTGAGTTTCCGTCATCCAGCCGGCTGGTGACAAGGGCTTGAGTGACCGTTTTTCTGGTGTTGACGGTTATCCATCTGAAGATTTTTCAGAGCATGTGGAGGGTGTGGAAGCAGGTGGAGGAGACTGCGTTGATCTGGCACAGCATGGTGAGTTTGAGGTTGAATACAATGCTGAGGTTGCAGGCGTGGTCAGACAGTGTGGGTCTGAGTTCCGGGGACCACCAGGTGTCATCTCACAGGGAGGTGTTTTCCCTGAAAATCAGCACTTCCATCCTGTTCATATTGAGCTTCAGGCAGTTGGTCCTCATCTAGTCGGTGACACTCGTCATGGCCTTGGGGAAGTTTGTTTTGGAGCTGGAGGGGTCTTCCATGACCGAGAGGATGAGCTGGGTGTTGTCCACGTAGGATATGATGTTGAGCCCGACGGTTCTGACAATGTCAGCCAGGGGTGTCATGTAGGTGTTCAACAGAGTGGGGCTAGGGGAACGTCGCAGATGATGCTCTTGGGGTCCGAGGTGAAACACGGTAGGCGGATTCCCTGGGTGCATCCTGTGAGGAAGGGTGCAATCCATTTGAGGGCGTCTCATTGTATGCTGACGTGGTGGAGTCTCCTGATGAGGGTGTGGTGGGATACAGTATTGAACGCAGCTGAGAGGTCGGGGAGGATCTAGGCTTCTGTTTCACACCGGTCGAGGAGGATTCTGATGTCATCAGTGGCAGCGATCAGGGCGGTCACAGTGCTATGGTTGGAGCGGAAGCTGGATTGTGAGGTGCCAAGCAGGTGGTTTCTTTCTAGGTGTTCGGTGAGCTGGTGGCTGATGGCCTTCTCAATGACTTTGGTGGGGAACCGGAGCAGCGAGATGGGGCGGTAGTTTTTGAGTTCGCTGGGGCCGGCGGAGGGTTTTTCTTCAGGAGGGTGGAACTTCACTGTTTCCATTCATTAGGGAAGGCGGCCATGGTGATCAATGCATTGAGAATAGAGGTGAGTTCACCGCTGATTTCTTTGTTTCTGAGGTTGAATAAGTGGTAGGGGCAGGGGTTCGTGGGTGCTCCGGAGTGGATGGAGGTCATGATGGCTGTGGTGTTCTCTGTGGTGAGTAGATTTCATGTGGTGAGGAGGTGGCTGTGGGTGGTGTCCGATTGGTGTGAGGAGGTTGTTGAGGTCAGTGGTTTGGGGTTCGAAGTTGCAGGAGATGGGGGCTATATTGTTGTGGAATAGTTTACCAGTGTGTCGCAGAGTTCCTGGGTAAGGCGGATCGTGTTCTCAGTGGCTGACGGGAAGGCATTGACTCACTCATTTTCAGAGAGAGCGAGAGAACGAGCGAGAGAACGAGCGAGAGAGCGATAGAGAGAGAGTGAGAGAGCTTTCACTGAAAAAAACAAAGGTTACAGGGACATCACAGTTAGGAAATAAAATGTTAAAAACCATAGAAATTCACACACAAAAACAAAGATTACAGGGACGTTCTAACTGGGTTCAGATTTCACACACACAAAACCATATAAATTCAGCAGTTATAGTTATCTCAAGTAATTATACCTCTTGTCCTAAGGTAACTATAACTCACGCCCCTGCCATGCAGTTTTTTTTAGCAATAATTTCACTGCAAATGTTGCAGTGATATTATCAATGATGTCATAGAAGACGTCATGACTGAGGTAATATGTGGGATAATTAGCAGTGCATGGCGAGGACGCGACTTATTGTTACCTTAGGGCACGAGTTATAGTTACCTGAGATAACCAACTATACCAGCTGAATTTCTATGGTTTTGTGTGTGTAAGATCTGAACCTAACTATAGCACCCATGTAATCTTTGGTTTTTCAGTGATTTTCTACAGTTTTTTAAATCTATTTCCTAACTATAATGTCCCTGTAACCTTTGGTGTTTTTAGTGAATTTCTATGGTTTTTTAATGCTATTTCCCCTGTAACCTTTGTTTGTTTAGTGAATTACACCGTTTCTTTTTAATTTAAATTGTACTACGGTTTGACCCATTAGTTCAATTTACTAATATACAGTTTCATAAGGTTATAAATACATTTTATTCACACATTCATTCTTATTATATATTTCAAAACTAAAAATTAGGGTAAGGTAATTAATGTAGTCTTTCTATAAATGCAGAGCACCAAGTTGTTCTTTTTTTAAAATACACTTTATGGATCCGCGGATCTGTCATGAATTCTCGGACAAATAAGGGGTCTGCCAGTTATATTGCACACCTTGAATACTAAAACAACAACACATTTAATACAAACATATGCTATTGCAATTTCTATAAATATATCACTGCCTGTGTGTGGGTGTGTAAGTGACTTTGTGGGTGTGTGAGTGGTTCTCTGGGTGTGTAAGTGGTTGTGTGAGTGGCTGTGTAGGTACGGGCTGTGTAAGTGGCTGTGTGGGTCTGTGAGTGGCTGCATGGAGACACACACACACACACCTAGGCCCTCCTGCATTGTCAAGCCAGAACTAAAAAGGCTGATATGATTCCAAGCCTTTGATGACACAAAACCGAGCTGGCCTATTGTTAAGGTCTGGACACTACATATAAAACAAGCATTGAAAATGCAATAGGTCTCGCAATGGTTTGATTTAGAGCTATTGGCATTGTAAATATTAATGTCGGAAACGGGAGTGAGGGCAGGGTGGGGGCATCACGGAAACGGGAGGGAGGGTGGGGGGCATCACGGAAACGGGAGGGAGGGTGGGGGGCATCACGGAAACGGGAGGGAGGGCGGGGGCATCAAGGAAACGGGAGGGAGGGGGAGTGAAAGGCACGGACAACGCACAGGGACGGGGGGAGTGAATGGCACGGACAATGCGCAGGGACAGGTGGGGTGGGGGGGAGTAAAAGGCAAGGACAACGGGAGGGAGGTAGGGCGGGCGGGGGAAAGAAGGCACCAAAGCAATGGAAAGGAACAGAGCCTAGAATGTTCGTGCTGAAATATATAAATGGAGATTTTATATTTTTATTTAAGTGTCTGTGACAAAAGGTTGAAAACATTGTACAGAATACTCCTAAACAGCTGTCCCACGTCAGCCCAGTTACTACAAAGCGCATTTATAAACAAATAGAAGAAAAGCAATTCAAAATTATGTACTACACGAAGGACAACGGTGACACAGCATGGTGCTGGTCCCAAGGAGAGGTGAACAGTTTTGCAGGTAGCACGTTAGATGTTCCCTCTAAAGACAGTTCTGATGTGGCGTAAACAATTCCAATAGGTCACTAGAATTAATGGCCAGCTTTTACAAAAAGTTCCCTTATTCATGCATGGCGGAATGGTGGTTTGAAAGGGCAAAGGAAAGGGGCTTTTGTTTTATGTCGACAGCAGCGGAGCCACGGCTTCCCTCGACCACCCCCACCCACCAGGCAGTAAAGGGGGCGTGCACACAACCATCCTTACTCTTCTGTTCAAAACAAAGTGTGGGAGGGAGGGGCTCCTGCCATGGAAAACGTAAGGGGAGAGCACGGAGGCTGCGCAGCGAATGGCACTCCGCGATGTAAACACCAAGATATCGAGACGAGCTCGCTCCCCTCTCTTCCTCGCCGCTGATGGCAGACTTTACAAAACAGAGCCATGATTCACCTGCAATGAACGAGACACAGCAAGGGAAGCCGTCGCCTCCTCCTGACAGGAGACTGCCTTGGAGAACGTTGCAGCGTCTGTTTTATCAAAACCATGCGTTTAATTGCACCGAGGCTCGGTGTACATCAACTGTTAATTGATAAATCATGGCGCAGCCGAACTAAAATAACCCTCCTTGTGAGGGCTGCCCCCACCCCTCCGCACCCAGTCACCCGTAGACACGCACTACCTCGGTATCATTCAGAGGTTCAAATCCCTGCGCGCTGAGGTCTTAACATTTAAGGGGGGCAGTAAACAATTGAAGCATGCTTGCTTCAATTCCTTTGTCGTCGTTGACATTTTTATACCTGCTTCTTGTATGACTAACAAGAGACTGACGTGTCGGGAGGCATGGTGAAACCGCATCCTATGTAGAGTTCGATAATACGGCTTATAATCCCCAGCTGCATATTATTACTCCAGGGGCTCGCGCACTCTGTAAAAATTAACGGTGTTCCGCATGGCGTGTGAACGGTTTTAACGTACATATGGAAATATAAATAAATTAATCAGGAAGATGGGTCTCAATAAGTGGTCAACAGGGTGCGGTGCAGAACGCCAAAAAGCATGCGCGACAAACACGTCCACTACAACAACGTTCACAACCCCAACGAGACGGGTACCACAGCCTGGTCTGACGGACAGACAGGCCTGACTGGCACATAGGCACCTAGCGGCAGACAGCTGCGTTAGGCAAACAGGCAGTCGGTAGTGTTGACAGATTGGCAGAAGGCGGCCGGACAGGCACGCCGCATGCTAGTGAGAATGGAGACAACGGGGAGGGGGTTTGGGCTACCATGCCAGCATTCCGACTCACGAGCAGATGGTCCTGTTTAAGACGTGCGGAAGCACGAGATGAGCGGCGGGGAGTGGCTGAGGAGAGCAAAGGAATGGTGGGAGGGAATTCAGATCCTGTTTAAATATAAACAAGTTGGGTGAACCAGTTTAAAATAAAAAATGAAAACACGAGTGCTCAGGCTTTAACTACCACCAAGGACGGAGTGACGAAGCAGCAATCTACAGTAAGTGTCCAGATAAGAACAGCGCTGTTAACAACGGCACTCTTGGAGCAAGTCGGGCGAACACGTTTAAAAAAAAGTAATTAAAAAAAACATACAACTTAGAGCATCGCGCTTCAGCTGGAATGACAAAAAGAAAGTGCTCACACACTAATTAAAGGAGAGAGTATCACGCCGCAAGTAAAGGATCCAGTCCGGGTGGGCGGGGCCAAAAGTGGACAGGGCGGTAACAAGGAAGGACTAAGAAGCCACCTTTTCAATCACAAGCCAGCGTTTAGCATGGAGGATGACGCCACCCAATCAAAAAGATGGGCGGGGCGTCAAGTCCTTTTCGGAAAGCGTATTGATGACAAAAAACCCTCGCAGAGCGAGGAGCGCATGCGCGCTCCAGCGCTAGGTCTGCGAGACTTAAAAAGTGTACCGTAAAGGAACATGGAGTTACGTGCCCCTGAAAGGGTCTCTGCCTCAGTCCCAGCAACTGAGCTTAGTGAGATGATACACAGGTTTCGAAGTTCATCATTTTTGTGAGTCGCTGGGCAGGATATAATCAGCAGCCACTGGGAGGCTGGGATGTCAGTAGAAGACTACAGAACATGGTTTTTAGGTCTCGCCTAGCGTCGCAGGGCATGCGCTGCTCGCTCTGCGAGATCTATTGTCGTCGAGTTGATTTCGGAAGTGGGGTGGAAGCTCCGCCCATCCTTTCGATTGGCCGGCGTCATCCTTTATGGTAAACGCTGGCCTCCGATTGAAAGTGAGGCTTTTTGGTGACCGCCCTGTCTCCTTTAGGCCCCACCCACCCGGACTGGATCTTTTGCTGTGAGCACTTTTGTTTTTCATTCGCGCAATGGCGTGGCGACAGCTTCTTTTATTTACAGCGCGCGAATCGCGATGCACGCTTTCAAATGGCGACTGCTTATTCTACAAGAGCCTGCATAATACTGAAACGAGTGTGGCATCCAATGCACTAAATTTCCAGACACCGGAGAGAGTGTTTGTCCACAGAGTGGACACTGTCCTTGGCTGGTGAGCGCTAGTGCCCCCGGGGGCAGGCCGCGGCTCGGATGGTGCAGACCAGGTACAGGGGCTGCTCCTGTGTCAGGAGCCATTGCTGCTATTGTCACACTACTAAGGCTGTGTTGCTGTTTCTCCCTCTACTAAGCCAGGCATCGGCTACCCTCCACGCTCACTCTCAGAAGGCATTGAAGGTGAGCAAACCTCAGAAGCAGCACCGATTTAATCTGTGCAGGCCGCGCCTGGATTGCCGGCTGCCGTAATAACTCGAGATCGGGGTCTGGGCCTGCACCACTGCTGTGGCTCCGTCACTGCAGGGGAAGTTGATAACATGCCGGGGAACCAGCGGTGGAGGAGGTGAGCAGCATGTGGGAAGGGAGTGCTTCCTAGATGTCTTTCCGGTTTTAAGCTGAGGTGTGTGTAATTTTAGAAGAGGTCCCAGTTTCCCTTTCTCATACCCGTGGGACACACATGCTACTACCCTTGTGTCCATAATGTTACACAGTGCCTCTCTCTTTGCAGCTACATCTTCACCCTGCTTCCTTGCAGTGAACACTAATGCTTCGCCAACTATTGCCCCTTTGTAGTCAGTCTGAGGCGCTCAGTGCTTACCTACTCATGTACACATCTCCCCTCTGCACAGCCCTAATCTACCTCAGTGGCTCTGTTCCCTGTGTTCACTCTATTCCTACCAACCGGCCCACTCTTCTTCTTTAAAGTTCATTTTGCTTCAGCCACTTGTCCACTCTGCTTAGCTGGCTGTTTTAACTCTCAGTTTATCTTGCTCTTGGACCCATTCTGCCTAGCCAACTCTGGTGTCCCTATGTCCAGTTTCACCCGGCCCCAGTCTGCCCACCCCCTTCTATCTTTCACTACCTCTACTGCAGTTACATTGCCCATCAATTTTGTGTCCCCCAATGTTAAAATAACGCTTGTATCTATCTACCTATTTGACATCTGTCCATTCAAACCATGTGCCCATCTGCACAGCTAATTCCTGTTCCTCTCTGATTACAAACTACATACTAAAACACCACCCTTTCCATCCCTGGTGCCCGCCCCTCTCTACCAGCCCAGCCCAATCACCTCCTCCCTTCTGCTGATCTCAGCACAGCCACATATCCCCAGTAATTTCACATTTCTATACTAACCACTTCACAGCCCTATGCGTGTCTGATTTCTGTCTCTTTCAACACACTTTTGGATTTGCTCTAACACACTACCTTCTCATGTCCCACTCTGCTCAGTCTCGTGCCCCTCCCTGATTGATCAGCCTAGGTACTGCCCATTTGCCTGTTCTCTGACACATCAATACCTTGAAAATAATCTTGTTGGCTCTAATTCCTAGGCCCGGATTCCCCCAAATCAAATCCAGCCTCGCTTTGTCAGGCTGCCTCATGCCTTTCTTGCCAACTCCTGTTCCTTTCTTCTCAGCCATGCTCTGTTCTTCTCTAACCAGTTTTCCGTTTCTGATGACCACTCAACTCTCCATTTCCCTCATTGCCCAGCCTCTTCATATCAATTCCCTGCAAACCTCTTCCTGTCACTTCTATTCATTTCCTATCACAGCCTCTGTCACTCTCTTCCCAAACCACTTCCTGTCACTTTCTTGCCAAACCACTTCATGTTCCTCTTTGCCCAGCCACATCCTTGTATTAGTTCCGTTCTGCTCTTTCCATCCAGGTAGTCCCTCTAACCCCTCTCTGCCCATTCCCTTCACACCTTTATCTTTCTAAACACCATAAAACATTCTGCCCACTCACCTTCAGCCACTTTTGCTAATCATTGTCTTGGTCTTGTCTTTTGGTTCACTCCTTCTCCTGCCCCTTCCTTCTCCATCCACCTTTTTTTACCATTAGACTGCCTCTTTACTACACATTCCCAGGTGGCCTTTCCTACACTCCTTTATCATTCTTGGAAATACAGGGGCTGCTGCGTTATTTTAGGTTGTTCCATAGCGCCTCGCTTGCTTTATGCTGCCCCTGCGGCACTGCCAATGGACGTTACTCTCATGGTGCTGCATATCTTTGCAGCCCCTAAGTAATGCTCCCTAACTCTTATCAGAGGTCTGCAACTGTGGGTGCTTCTATGTTAGGCTGTTCAGCATAATTTCACTCAATTCCACACAGTTTCCCAGCACACAATTCAACTTCACCACATAATTCGATGACAAACCACATAATTCAAATCAACAACACAATTACACAACACACCGCATACATCCAATCCAAGCCACAGAATTCCACATCATGCCACAAAATTCAACAGCACACCACATAATTAAACTCCACAACATACCACTCCACAACACAAAACAACAATCCACATAATTACACTCCATGAAACACAGTCCCACTCCACATAATTCCAATACAGTCAATGCCACATAAATACACCATGCCACATAATTCCACTACACAAATCCACTCCACACCATACTATTCCATGCCACACAATTCCACAACTAACTCCTGTAATCCAACCCACATAATTGCACACCACATACTTCCACTCCACTCCAAACCAAAACACATGGGTAAAAGACATTGTCATTTACAATACCAATGGCTCTAACTCTCACAAATGCAAGACCTATTGCATTGCAAATGCTTGTTCGGTTTACTGTAACAAATACGAGTCAAATACTGCATTTCTGTTCTCATATATTCTCTTCTTGGGACTCTCAGGTTACCACATCATTGTGACGTCGCCAAAACTTACACACATTGACATGACCCACTGTTGAATATTTAGTTCATGTTGTAGAGACTCTTCTGTGACTAATCGTCTCATTAAACAGAAAGCATCATGGACTGAAGTCCAGATGATAGGTTAGTCCATGTGATAGCCTGTGAGGTGGACAGCGTTTCAAAATTCTGATGCAACTACGGCGTAATCACAACTCGATCCACATGCCAAGGTGATGTGCACCTCCTCCCCTCCACCATATCCAACGGATAATCTTCAGCTGTAAAATTACGTTCAAAGATGCACTCCCTTTAAAATATTGGTCACACTGAGCCTCAAATGTACAACTGCAGATAAAGAAAGGACGAGAAAAAATAGCGCAACAGCTCCCTGCTTTAAAATCCATAACAGTAGAGACAGGCAACGGGAGTGGCGCGGAAGTAGCGTAGAGGAAAGCTTTCCACCAGGAGGGGACCTGGAGTGAAAGCATTTGAAATGATTTTGCATTAGTAAGTCTGCAAAACACCAGAAGCGGGTGCAACGCGCCCAATGCCACATCACTTTAGAAGAGTTTGTGCTCCCATGGCTCAGTGCCAGCCTAGTCTTTGAGCCAGGAAGACCTGTTTTGAAACTGGAGCCGGGCCTGTGCTGAGAGCAGCACAGTTATTTGGGTGCAGTCCAAGAGCAAAGTTCTACTTATCTTGAAAAATGTTACAGCCTAGGAGGAAACAATTAACCAAATAAACCCATTATAAATGAAAGTGGGATATTCTTACTGTCCTCCTGCGGCCCGAGTTACTGCTGTGAGGCACCAGTAGCTGTTCAAAGTCACTGATTCAGGAAACCAACGGCTCAGTGACCTAAGCTCAAGAAATGCCTCCATGCTACGAGGGATCAGGCTGTGCCAAGGAAGACCCAACTCGTTAATAAACTCGGTTCATTTTTAGGTCGAAGCCTACCAGACAGCAAAGCAGTCTGGTTTGCTAAAGACATCTTGGGGACAAACAGAAAGTTTACAGAGGAATACTTTCCACCCGTTGATTACGATTGCTTTTGTAACTCACTTTTTCTGGCTTTTAATTTGCTGGCTTTATTGTTTTAGGCCGTCGAGGTTCAGCTAGTCCCTCCCAAGGAGCAAAGCCTTTTACCACTACCTCTCCTTGTATTCTTCCACAAGTGCTCCTTTCTGTTGACAGGCCTGTAAATCTCGTTCTTACCTTGTCACATTTTCTGTGCATTCATGTCACAGTTTCTGTGCATTCAAAGACAGAGGTCATATGTCGGGCCCCGTCTTCCAAGGGAGCTTGGTGCTTACTTTTCTTTCTCTAACTTCAAAGTGAGAGGATTTATGTGACTATCTTGCTGAATCCTGGGGGTAAAGGTTTTTTTTTTCTGATAATTAAATGAATTGTGCAAGTATTTCAAAATATATCAGAATTAGCAAAGCACAAATGAAACACATTTTTGTTAATTCTGAAGTGTGTTGAAAATAAATACTTTAATATGATCAAAACAAAACAATGCACTAGGTGGAGCCATTTCCACACATTATCGATTGATCGCTGTATAATTTTATTAGTAAAACTGTATGTCTGTGCCAATATAACAGTAATTTCAATAAAAAATGTGTTGTCTGTAATGGCTATCAACCATGCCTACTTCACTCGGCGCTCTCCATCCCACTGCACTCTGCACCACTCCACTTTACACCATGCCACTGCTCTCTGTGCTCCTCTACATCACTCCACTCTACGCCGGTGCTCTCTGAAGCACTCCACTCTATGGCACTATACTCTACTCTGAACCACTCCGCTATGCACCACTCTACTCTACACCACTGCACTCTTTGCCACTGAACTCTACACCACTTCAGTCTAGGCCACTCCACTCTGCACAACTCAACCCTACACCAGTCTGCAACACTGCATTTTTTGTCACTGCACTCTATGCCAATACACTTTACGTCAATGTGCTCTACTCTGTAGCACTCCACTGTACGCCCCTGCATTCCATGCCAATACAATGTAGGCCACTCTAATCTACCCTGCACCACTGCACTCTACACCACTTTATGCCATTACTCTTTGCCATTCTACTCTACTATACTGTACCCTGCACCACTCCACTCTATGCCACTTCACTCTACTCTGAAACAATCTACTCTACGCCACTGCAATCTACACCACTCTGTTAGACTTTGCGCCAATCCACTCTATGCCACTGCACTCTACTCTGCACCACTGTAATCTATGCCACTGATCTCTACGCCACTCTACGCCACTATACACCACTGCACTCCATGACACTACTCTGCAGCACTGCACTCTCTGCCACTGAACTCTACGCAACTGCACCCTGCACCACTCCACCATATGCCACTGCACTCTACGCCACTATACTCTCCTCTGCACCACTCTACTCTACACCACTGTACTCTATGCCACTGTTTCTATGCCACTGTTTCTGTGCCACTGCACTCTATGCCACTCAATTCTGCACCACTCTACTTCGTACCACTGCTCTCTACTATGCACCACTCAAATTTACACCACTGCATTCTACGATGCTGAATGCTATGCCTCTGCCTCTACACCACTATGCTCTGCAACACTCTACGCCGATGCACTCTAATTCAGTCCATTCTACTCTACTGTACACCACTCCACTCTATGCTACTGTACTCTACGCCACTGCACTCTACTCTGCTGAACTGTACTCAGCTCCACTGCACACTACTCTACACCACTTTAGTCTATGCCACTGCACTCTAAGACATTCTACTCTGCATCATTCCATTCTATGCCACCGAAGTCTATGCCACTGCACTCTACGGCACTATACTCTACACCACTCTACTGTGCAACACTTCGCCACTCTACTCAACACCACTGCACTCTTTGCCACTCCACTGTATGCTTCTCTACGCAACTCCATTCTGTGTCCCTGAACTCTTCTATGCAAGACAGCATTCTACGATGCTGCATTGTATGCCGCTGCACTCTATGTCACTATACTCTGCAACCCTCTACGCTAATGCGCTCTAAACCAGTCCACTCCACTGTATGCCACTCTATGCGACTCCACTCTATGCCACTCCAATACACGACACTGTATGCCACTGCACTCTGACATTCTACACCACTAACTTTTAGCCAAGCTGAATAGCAGCAACGCTGGTGTACAACATGGCTAAAGTACATTGGCAAAACGAATAGCTCTTGCATAGGTGAGACCTATTGGCTTTGCCAATGCTTGTTACAATTTCAGGACATTGCTTGCTTACTTGAATGACTTTCTTCAGAAAAATATGTTAACAAACATTGGCAATGCCAATAGGTCTGACATATAAATGAAAGTGGCTCTTTAGCCACTGCTGAATTTAGGTGCTTAATACCTCAGACACTCGTCCTCGCTCTCACGCATCCACTCATCTACCAACTGATTCATTAGTGCATTCACTCACAGAGCCATCCACAATAAAACGCACAGAACTCTGCAAGCCTATGTAAGATAAAATAAAAAAAGTGTCAAGCATGGGACTCTAATACAAATTACATATACCTGTGGGTGGCCATCTTAAAATGGTACTGTGCATAGTCTATCAGTGTTGTAGTGATCAAAGATGGCTGATAGTCCACCATCTGGTGACGGTAAAACAATGATACACTATGGATAGTACCATTCCAAGATGGTTACCTGGTTTACAAGCAATGACAATGTGAGCTGCCATGCACCGCAGAGGAAAAGAGCGGAAACGAGAGGTCCAGTAGCACTTTGTGAGGAGTTGCCGGGAGGTCTAAAAAAATCAATAAAAAAGGATAAATAAAAGGGGGCCTATAAAAGGAGAAAATGTATAACTAACGGAGTGGCACACAAGCCCTGAGAGCGAAGCACACTTTAATTCAAGGCAGATGTACATGTGATCACAGGAAATGCTGCAACTCGTAGGGTAAGCGAGTCAATGACTGCAGAGGACTGACCCAAAGCCACCCTCTATGTATATGCATGTTTCTACTGGTTAATATTTTTTTCTAATAAGTAGGTCAATATACACACACAGCTAAATAGTGTGCATAAAATTACAAATATGTACGTAATTATAGTTATCAACACAATATACAGCCCCTTTTAAGTGTGGCAAACAAAGATTCTCACAGAGAGAACAATGCACCTGCAGTTTTTGTCAGAGGTGGTACCACAAACCTCCGGGGAGAGGATGTAGCCTTACGGCTAGAGCGGTACACCTTGAAGCTGGGGAACCGGGTTTGAGTCTCGGCAACGACGCTCAACATCCTGTGATTCTGGGCAAATCACTTAATCTCCCCGTGCCTAACAAAAATTAATGTGTCCATCTGTAACGAACCTGGTGCTCATGTAAAGCACTCCGATACCTGATATCTTTGGGTCTAGTTCGCGCTACATAAAACTCTAAAAAAAAAATAACATAAAAAATAAACAACCCTTGCCTCATATAGTAATAAATGGAATCCTATGTAACAAAATTCCTGTTTCCAGGATGTACCAGTGTAATAACAATCCAATCTTAAAGACCTACAGGCTTCAACATATACTTTTCAGAATAAGTAAGTCAGACCCGTTGTCTTTGTTATACGTTCCATAACAAACAAATCATACCTGACATCACTGGCTTGTCACTAGAACCAATGCAAGCCTTGGGTATTGAGCAAAGGCTTTCCAATGAGGCATAAAGAGCAACACAAGCACTCTTTTCAGCAGAAGCACATGTTCTGCCCAATCAACTGCTGTAGTTAAGAGAATCAACATGTAGCTGGAGCCAACGGTCCTGTCTCAATAGTGCTGCTTAGCTTTTTTTTTTATGTTGATCGTGCTATATTAAGCAACAGCTGCGCTCTAAAGCCTGAACTAATATATATTTATATTAAGAATGGACATTTCAATAATTTGTGCTATTTTTCAAGCTACTGTGCAAATTAGACCAAGGGTTTCCTGCACTCTCTAGAGCAGCGATCCTTAACCTTTTCACTTCTGTGGACTCCTACTTAATCATTACTGAAATCCGGGGACCCTCACTAGGTCATTACTTGAAGCTCAACTTAAGCAATTTCAATGAGTTGAACCTCAAAACAATAAAAAAAATTACAAAAACATGCATTCATCAAACATATTTTATTTAATTCACAAACAGGTAAAAAGGATAATGTAACTTACCCAGTAAGCATCTGTCAGGGCATGTAGAGCTGTAGATTCATATGCTTTGCATACTCCTGCCATCTAGTGTTGGGTCCGGATGTTTGCAAGCTGTTTTTGTCTTCGAAGAAGTCTTTCCAGTCACGAGGTACGATGACTCCTCCTTTCAATGATAGTGTGCATGGTCATCGACTCCATTGTTAGATTGTTTTCCCGCAGAGGGAAAACAATCCCTCTGCCTATAAGGTGAGTCTGAAAAGCTTTGCGTGCTAGGAACACTGCCAAGAGTTCTAGGTGGTTGATGTGGAGAGTTTTGTGATTGTCGCTCCACAGACCCTGTATTGTGTAATGTTGGAGATGGGCACCCCAACCGGTGAGAGATGCGTCTGTTAGCACATTCTGTGGAATAGGGTCTATGAAGGGCCGCCCTTTTGATACGTTTTGTGGGTTCCACCACTGCAGAGAGCGATGGGTGCGGCCGTTTACCAACACTAGATCGGTTAATTGACCATGTGATTGATTCCACTGACCCGCTAGACATTCTTGTAGGGGATAAATGTGAAGCCTTGCATGAGGCACAATTGTGATGCAAGATGCCATCATTCCCACCAGTTGCATGAAGACTCTGGCTGGTAATGTTTGATTGGGCTGAAACTGTAGTACTAAAGACTGAATTTTGTGAATTCTGGCTGCATTGGGGGAGGCTAGAGCTTTTAGAGTGTTGATAGTAGCTCCTAGATAAGAGTGCATCTGTGCAGGACACAGGTAAGACTTTTGTACATTGATGGTGAAGCCCAATTGATGAAGTAAGCGTATTGTTCTTCGAGTGTGTTGCAGACAGGTTTGGTAAGTGCTGGCTTTGATGAGCCAGTCGTCTAGGTAGGGGAAGACATGAATACATTGTCTTCTGAGATGAATGGCTACTACCGCTAGACATTTGGTAAATACTCTGGGAGCAGTGGTGACTCCAAACGGAAGTACTTTGAACTGGTAATGCCTGCCTGCTATCACGAATCTGAGGTATTTGCGATGAGCTGGATGAATTAGAATGTGGAAATATGCGTCTTTTAAGTCTAGAGTAGACATAAAATCGCCTTGCTGTAAAAGAGGAAGTACCTGTTGAAGGGTGACCATGTGAAAATGCTCTGACAGTATGTATCGGTTCAACTCTCTCAGATCTAGAATAGGTCTTAGTGAACCGTACTTTTTGGGGATCAGAAAGTAGAGAGAATATACTCCGGACCCTTGGTACTGAAGTGGAACAGGTTCTATAGCTCCTTTCAGTAAGAGAGATTGCACTTCTTTGAGTAATAGCAGATGGTCTGGTGACAGTTTTTGAAAACGAGGTGGAATATTTGGAGGATTGGTGGTAAGCTCCAGGCAATAACCATGTTGGATAATTCCAAGCACCCATTTGTCGGTTGTTATAGATTCCCAAATGGGGAGAAAGTATTGAAGTTTTCCTCCGTCAGGTGTGGAATAATCGGAGGGAAGCGCGGGGAAGTTACTGTTTATTAGGGGAAGGGGAGTTACGGGGTGTGGTGTTTTTACCCCTACCTTTGGAACTGTTTCCCCTATAGCCTCCTCTGAAAAATCCTCTTGGAGAAGAGGATTGGATGTTACCCTTGTAGGAGAAAGTGTTTTGATCTGAGGTTGTTGACTTGGACCCTCCCCAGTAAAAGGAGCGCCGAAAGGAACCTCTGTTTGAAGGAGACTGAAGTGCTCCCATAGACTTGGCGACTTCAGTGTCCTTTTTCATTTTTTCTAGGGCTTGACCAACTTCAGGGCCAAAAAGATGTTGTTTATCAAAAGGTGTATTAAAAATAAATTGTTGGACTTCAGGTTTAAAACCCAGAAATCCGTAACCAGGCATACCTCCTGAGTAAAACGCTAGTATTTACCTCTCTAGCTGCGGTGTCAGCAGCATCTAGAGCACACCTTATGGAAGAGTTGGAAATTAATTTCCCTTCTTGGACTAAATCTTGAGCTTTGGCTTTTTGCTCCTATGATAAAAACTTGTAGTAATTGCTCCATTTCGTCCCAGTGCGCCCTATCGTATCTGGCTAGGAGGCCTGCGTGTTAGCAATGCGCCAGTGGTTGGCAGAGTATGCAGCTATACGTTTGCCAGACGCATCAATGAGTTTTGACTCTTTATCTGGGGGAGGAGCATTCCCCGAAGCTTGAGAATTAGCACGCTTACGAGCATTAGATACTACCAAAGAATCAAGTGGTAACTCGCCTTTAATAAACGCTGGATCTGCTGGGGAAGGTTTATATTTCTTGTCGACTCTAGGAGTGAGGACTCGGGCACGTACGGGGTCTTTAAAAATCTCGTCTGCGTGCCTCATCATACCTTTGAGCATAAGGAGTGTGTGGCTCAACTGTGTGTGGATCCTAAAGTCTCAAATAGAAAGTCCTCCTCTAAGGATTCTTTGTGAAGCACCCCATGGTATTGTGCAGCCCTGGCAATGAGTTCTTGATAAGTGAAATTGTCATCAGGTGTAGATGGATTGGCAGGGTAAAGGTCAGGATCATTATCCATTGGAGGGTCAATTGTATAATCTGTCCATGGATCCACTGGTACGTGTGTCTCCCTCATCAGTATCGACTCCTGTATGGTGAGAAAATGGGGAGTGATGAGGTGTAATATGTAAAGTTGGGGAGGAGGAGGCGGTGATGGTAGTGGATGAAAAGGGCTAGTGCCAACATTTTTCCTTTTTAAAGGGATTTTATAATGACTATCTTCATCAGTAAGCTTGTGCTTGGATGGTGTCTTAGCGTGAATATGTCCTGTGTCAGGATTAATATAGAGTTTCTTTTGCTTGGGATCCGGTTTGGATGGTACGATGTCTATTTTTGGCCCAGAAGGTGCTGAAGGGGCTTCTTTGATTTTCAGTACCGAAGATTTTTAAGCAGAGGTGTATTGACCTTTCGGCGCAGAGGATTTCGGCTCCGAAGGTTGTTTAGTGGCTTTCGGTGTCGAAGGTTTCGGCTCCGAAACGACTTTGTGCTTCGAACCGGAAGGTTTCGGCTCCGAAGTGGCTTTGGGCCGACTCGGTCCAAAGCCGGAAGGCTGGACAGTATGTTTCGGTGCCGAGCCGTCAATCAATCAATCAATCAGGGGTTTGTTAAAGCGCGACTACTCACCCGTAAGGGTCTCAAGGCGCTAGGTGAGGGGGGGGGGTGCAGGTTCCATCCATCAAGGAGGGGTCTGTCGAAGAGCCAGGTTTTGAGGTTTCTTGCGAAGATGGGGAGCGATGTTGTCTGTCTGAGGTGGAGCGGAAGGGCGTTCCATGCTTTGGCCGCGAGGAAGAGAAGGAGCGGCCTCCCGATCTGGTCTTTCTGGTGCGGGGGACCACGGCGTAGGAGAGCTGGGCTGATCGTAGGGTCCTTTGGGGTGCGTGGAATTTGAGTCGGCTGTTCAGGTATGCTGGTCCGGTGCCGTGGAGGGCCTTGTGTGCATGGGTGAGCATCTTGAAGGTGATTCTCGCCTCGACAGGGAGCCAGTGGAGTGTGCGCAGGTGCTGGGAGATGTGGCAGTGTTTTGGCAGGTTGAGGACCAGTCTTGCGGCGGCGTTCTGGATGTTCTGTAGCTTGCGGGTGAGGTTTTTGTTTATTCCGGCGTAGAGTGCGTTGCCGTAGTCGAGTCTGCTGGTGACCAGGGCGTGACAGTCTTTCGGTGTTAGAGGGGGATCCATTTGAAGGTCTTACGAAGGAGGCGGAGGGTGTGGAAGCAGGAAGACGAGACAGAGTTGATCTGGCGGTCCATTTTGAGCTCGGAGTCCAGGATGATTCCTAGGTTGCGTGCGTGGTCCGTGGGGGTTGGCGGGTTTCCGTGGGCGGGGGGCCACCAGGTGTCGCTCCAGGCATCGGGGTTTGGGCCCATGATGAGTACTTCTGTTTTGTTGGTGTTTAGTTGTAGGCAGCTGTTTTTCATCCATTTGGCGACGGCTTCCATGCCTTCTCGAAAGTTGGGTCTGGCGGTGTTGGGCTCGTTGGATAGGGAGAGGATGAGCTGGGTGTCGTCTGCGTATGACACGATGTTGAGTCCGTAGGTTCTGACGATGGGGGCGAGTGGAGCCATGTAGATGTTGAAGAGCGTCGGGCTGAGGAGGAGCCCTGGGGGACTCCGCAGGTGGTAGGTGTGGGGTCCGAGAGGAAGGGGGAGTCTGACCCGCTGCGTCCTGCCAGAGAGGAAGGAGCGGATCCAGTCGAGGGCCTTGTCCTGGATTCCTTCGTCAGTAGAGTCTGCGTATTAGGGTGCGGTGGGAGATCTGTGTCGAACGCCGCTGATAGGTCGAGGAGGATGAGGGCTACTGTTTCTCCTTTGTCCAGTAGGGTGCGGATGTCGTCTGTTGCGGCGAGGAGGGCGGTTTCCGTACTGTGGTTTTTTCTGAAGCCGGATTGGGAGGAGTCGAGGATGTTGTGTTCTTCAATGAATGTGGCGAGTTGGATGTTGATGGCTTTCTCGATGACTTTCGCTGGGAACGGGAGCAGGGAGATGGGTCTGTAGTTTTTGAGGTCGGTGGGGTCCGCTGAGGATTTCTTTAGGAGGGGTTGACCTCGGCGTGTTTCCAGTCGTCGGGGAACCAGGCGGTCGCCAGGGAGCGGTTGATGGAGTGGCGGAGCATGGGTGCGATGGTGTCGGCGGCTCTGTTGAAGATGTGGTGGGGGCAGGGGTCCGTGGGGGCCCCTGAGTGGATTGACTTCATTGTCTTCAGTGTGTCTTCGGTGGTGAGGGCTGTCCAGTCGTCAATCGCTGGTTTCCGGGTGTCGGGGGTGGTTGGTGAGGGTTCAGTGTGTTGGTTGTCTTCGTCGAAGTTGTCGTAGATGCTCTTGATTTTGTGGTGGAAAAAGGTGCTGAGTTTGTCGCAGAGGTCTTGTGAGGGAGGGATGTCGGTAGACTCGCTAGTGGGTTGGGCGAACTCCTTGATGATGCTGAAGAGTTCCTTGCTGTTGTGCACGTGGGTGGAGATTCTGTCTTCAATCGCTTTTTCCTCGTTTCTCTGATGAGTTGATGGTGGGCGTTGGTGGCGGCTCTGAAGTTGTCGTGGGCTTCTGTGGATTTGGTGTTCCTCCAGGCCTTTTCGAGGCGGCGGCATGTGCTTCTGGACTCTCGAAGTTCGGTGGTAAACCATCTGGCTTTCTTGGCGCGGGTATTGTTGTTTTTCTTGAGGGGGCTATGGTGTTGGTGCTGTCCGAGATCCATCTATGCAGGGTTCGGGCTGCGGTGTTGGGGTCGTCGTTTTCCACGATGGTTGGGGTGGAGTTGTTGAGTGAGGAGGTGAGCTGGTCGTCGGTGATTTTGGTCCAGTTTCTTCGTGGAAGCAGGTGCTGGTGTCTGTGGATGGTGGGTGTTCTGAAGGTGAAGTGGACGCAACGATGGTCGGTCCATGGGAGTTCAGTGGTGTGGCTGAAGGTGATGGAGTTTCCTGTAGTGAAGAGGGGGTCGTGAGGCGGAGCATCAGAAAGATAGTCTCAGTGCCGACCTTGTCCAGAAGGCGGAGGTGGTGCTGAAGCCTTAGATTTGTGAGGTATGGGTGGACGGGGCAAGGGGTCTTCTGTACTAACGTCACCCTGTCCCTGTGGCACATAGTCAACGTCGAGGTCTATCTCCAACTCTGAATTGGAGTCCGACACTTCGAAGGCCTGTTCTTCCTCGGCTGCTGTGGACTCGGGGTCATCTTGCTCGGAGTCTTCGCCGAAGATATCCGGCGTGTCGTCGATATGCTGGCGCTGCATCGCCCGACATCAAGCCCGACGATCTCGGAGAGTCTTCTTGAATCGAAAAGAATTGCACGCGTCGCAGTCTTGTTCTTTGTGCTCTGGTGCAAGTCGGTACTTGGCACGGCTCCGAGGGCAGAATTTAAATGGAGTCGGGTCCATCGACAAAGAGTCGGCGCGGTTAGGCCAGAAGGCTGCCCACGAAATTTTCCGTTCGGAGATGGAGATTTTGTTGACCGAATCAAAACGCGAAGGAGTGGGAAACGTGTTTGAGACAATATTTAACCTAAAATACACCAAAGCACACCAAGTAGTTGTGACTATTATCAAAATGTACAAAGTAACTCAATGAGTGAGAAAAGTTTTTTCTCCTCAATCCCCACACTGTATGGTTCAATTCGCCGTAGATCAATTTCTTTTTTTATTGATGTCCACGAAAAGTCTTGAATCAGGTCCTTTTGTTTATTTTATTTCAAATCTTTATACATGAAACACAGCAGCAGCCGACGTACGTTTCGCCCCCTCCAGGCTTTCTCAAGGCTCAAGTATGAAAGTTGAATTCATTCCCATAGTTTCAAGCGCATTGTATTATTTGACTCCCCTCACAACTAATTCTTCCAGGACCAATGTATAGGATGCAATGTCAATCAGACTGGCAGTGATGTTTGCTTCTTTTAGAAGTACATGCATCTCCTTACAGGGAATCGCTTCACGATATCGCTGTACTCTGTACTGTGGACCTTGATAAGTCCTCTCTCCGTCTCTCTGTGTACTCTGCTCCTCGTAACCGGCAGCCGTGTTTGAGACAACACCGTTGAGGGTAGAGTGGATTGCGCACCGAAGGGAACCCGAGGAACGATACCGGAGTGCAGCAATACACGTCCGAACCCGATGGCGGAAAAAAAACAATCTAACAATGGAGTCGATGACCATGCGCACTATCACCCATACCTCGTGACTGGAAAGACTTCTTCGAGACAAAAACAACTTGCAAACATCCGGACCCAACACTAGATGGCATGAGTATGCAAAGCATGTGATCTACAGCTCACATGCCTCGAACATCTAATTTTTCATTTTGATGGGGAGATTGTAGGTTTCCTAAATTTAACTGAGCCTCCCTTCCCCATCGTCCATTCTATATTCTGTTTGATTTTAGGGAGCAGTGCAGCTGCATCAATCTCAGGACACCAACTTAATTTTTGCCTTCATTTGCAAATTCCTTCAAATTTACTTAATGCTTTAAAATGTTCAAGTTTACATTTTGCTTCTATATTTACATACACTTTATTAATCTTTTAATATTATGTAATTGTCTAAGCAGTCGTGGCCATCCTGAATAGGCAGGCGTCACGCCCCCAGGGGTCCCCTGGACCACAGGTTAAGAAGCACTGCTCTAGAGGACAACATGGAGAGGTTCTTGTGCAGAGAAAAAAGACGTGCAGAGCTTCCTGCGCCCCAATAACACAGAACGAAGTCCTTCCTGTACACAACAGACGAAAGCACGATTAGGTCAATGCACACTTCAAAGGGCAGCATGCTGTAGCCCACAGCATGAAATAAATTCCTGCACACCTAACTGGTAATCATGCAGAGCTGCCCGCACACTTAAAAGGAAAGCATGCAGCAGCCATCATGCACACCCAAAGGGGCAGAAAGCGTAGCGTGCAACATAGTATTAAGCGCTCACTGCGTGTTCCACTGGCACAGCACCTTATACAGTGAGTAGGAGAGCACACAGATCTACTTGCACAAATTACCCAACAAGGTGCAGAGTTCCATGCACAGTGCAACGGACAGCGTGCAAACTCCATCAAGCAGCATAGGTGATCCCTGCACACTTCAACTGAGTCTGGCACACTTCGAACTTAGTAAACACATCATCCTTCAAAACTCATCCTCTAGGATGTAACGGATTTCTGCTTCTTCCCACGGAAGCTACCAGCACACTCCAAAGGATGGTCGAGAAGAGCTCCCTACATATCACAAAAGACCAGATGCTGAAATATCTTCGAACTCCACTCTGTAGCATGCATAAGCTTCAAACATGCTTCATAAGGCACCATGTAGATATTCCTGCAGATTCCACAGTATAGAATGCAGCAGTTTCATTAACGTTCCAAAAGACAACAAGCAAAGGCCACAGCACATTCTATCGCTTAGCACGCAACAGCGTCTTGCATCCCACAAAGGACTTTATTTAGGGCTTCCAGCTGAGACTAAACGACTACCTAGTGAGTCCTCTGCGTATTTAAAAATTAAAGCATACAGAGGTTCCTGCAATGCAATTTTGAAAAACGCACCAACCATTGTTCATCAAAGTCCATGTAACAGAAGAGCCCAGAAATTCAACCGGAATTACCTACAGTTAATGCTAGAAGCGAGGCACTAACTATACCAGAGTAGCAGTCTGCTACCGAGACGTGCTGGCACTGTCTCACTGATAGTAATACACACCTGCTGATTACTGCAGGTTCTCTCCCATGCAAATTAAGAAAATGCAGGGAATCGGTACCTGCCCGTCAAAGCACTGCATACGGTGCATAAAATACTAAGGGATATGCAAGAATGAACACGGACTGCAAACAATTCAGAAAATACCTTCCTTTATTCCCTTGTTGCTGAGGAAAAATGACCACGATGCCCCCAAGTGGAAAATAAAAAATAGGACTAATTACCACAAACACAAGATGATGGACGGAGCTCTGAAACTTTTCAGACACTCACCTCCGGTCACAGATCTGGGTTGAATCCATCATCGTTCTTTAGCTCACTTGCCACCCCAGTTCAGACCCAGCCATATGCAAATCAGTCTTGATCCTGTTCCTCATGGGAACAATCCAGCCCGAACAAAAGAGAAGAAATAAGAATTGGCAAAGTCAATAGGTCTCACCTTTTTTACCTAATTGCTTTTCCAATGCTTTTTGCCAAGGGCACAATGACGTTGTTCCATCATTCCGAAGGCGCTCACACACATGATGATATATATGAGCATGCACGCACCTACCGAATTACATGGGCACAGACCTTTGTTTATGATCCAAGATGGTGAACCCAACTTGGACTGGTAAATTAAAAAAAAAATATTACTTGTGCAAAAGCTCTTTTTAGAATGCAATGCAGCCTAGCAGCTGCCAGGCCCTTCAAAAAAGATGATATTTTATTTAAAGGACCGTGAGGTGTGGGAGAGCAACGGAGGAGCGGGTGGGGCAATTTAAAAAAGCAAAATTTAAAGCCGGGATAGGAGAGTTAGGAACAACATGGTGTGCGTGGATTGAGATTGACAATAACAATAAAAGCAGCAAACCAGGGAGAGGGCAAGTGGGATGAAGAGCATGCAACACGGAGCAAGTGGAGGTAGGGCTAATTGGGGAGCAGCATACAAGAGACTAAGAAAACACATGCACTCTGATGGAGTTCTTTAACGCAAAGAAAAAGGTAGCTCCTTAAATGTAAGCGATGGAAGGATACAAGTCATCCAATCAAAAGAGGATAAGATGCAGGGGAGGGACAAACGAAAGAAGAAGGCTAGCCCACTACCTAATCTAGAAAAACTGCACATGACCCAGAGAAATTGCAGCTTGCAAAGTAAAACACATGCCAAGAATACATCAAAGAAGCAACAGAAATACAGAATTGAATCTTCAATGTCAAGAAATGGTAAAACACTGTGCAAGAACTGTGGTACAATAGCTTATGATCCAAAATATTAACATGCTCCTAAACCATAGCAATTCCTCAACGAGTCTATTTTGAGGAAATCTATACATAATGCATAAAATCTTTGTCCTTCGCGAGGATGTAGCCTTACGGCTAGAGCGGTCTACCTCGAAGCTGGAGAACCAGGTTCGAATCTCGGCAACAACGCATAACAGCCTGTGATTCTGGGCAAATCACTTAATCTCCCCGTGCTTAACAAAAATGAATGTGTCCATCTGTAACAAAACTGGTGCTCATGTAAAGCGCTCTGATACCCGAAGTCTCTGGTCTAGTTCGCGCTATATAAAACTCTAAAGATAATAAAACAAATATACATTCCAAGTTTATAAATGGTAGAATTCCAATAGAACTCTGGAGAACATGGAACCAAACATACTAGAGATTTTTTTTACTTAATAGGCAAGTAAAGATGAATTAGTCACACAGAAGAAAAAAGTATGGCATCTTCTAACACAAAAATCAAGTATAGACATGGACACTCTGAGATTTACAGCAATAAAACAACATTCAAGAGCACCTGCAAATGTCCGAACAGGCTACCAGCACTTAACGTGCAATTAAAAAGACATGTTCCAATGCCAGATGAAAAAGTAACCAAACTTTTATGTATTCACCAGAAATATTGTTACCCAAGGTTAAGTAACTTTTTTTTCAGAGGAATAAACCTTCTTGCTGATTCCTCACCTTATTAATGAGTCCCAAAGCAATACCTCCCTAAGGGATCGGATTGAGTAGTGCAGTTAACCAAAGAAGCGATGCACCAAAGGCGAGGGCAAAGTACCCATCAGTGCAAGCCTAAGACAAAAGGCATTGCACTTTGCAAAACTATGCAAAGAATACCATGTTGCCAGCCATCTAATGTTGGTAACCAGGGTACTGCTGAACAGAGCAGGAAGGAAGCCATGGCTCTAGTGTAATGGGCACAAATACCATTCGGAGGGTCTTCCTTGGCTAAGGCATAGCACTTTTACCCTTTTTAGCTCCAGTTAAGAACACAAAGAACTGATCATCCCCTTTGTCCTGAGGAGTACTGTTGATGTAATAAGACACCACCTATCAGGATTACAGTCAGAGCATCCTCTCCTCTTTGGTTGGATGTAGAGGATGAAAGTGTAATAGACTGGGCCATGTATAATGATCTTAGTCTGCATAATCACGGTGGATACTGAAAAGTGCAGGTGACATGGGCGATCCTGGAGAAACATCGCAGTGACCTTCTCGAGTGTGACAGCCAGAGTTCCAAATTTCGTTCCTCTCATTGGTTGAAGCTACCATGGGATCACGTTAGACAAATATGTAGGGAAAAAATACAAGCTCCTCTTTGGGATGGTACACAGCAGTACCTTAGTAACAAATATGTATTAACACTGATGCAGCAATAATTTTGTTCCAAAATCTAGAAATACGGAATAGGGGTCTATGTAAAAAAAAAAAAAAAGATTTATGTCATACGCTCCAATTTACACAAACTGTACGTATTGTTAAGTAATAATGTGATTTTACTCTACTAAAAATGAAGGAATAAAAATAACTTGCAAAGCACAAACTAATATCCTACTAGAGCCATCACACACAAATGAAGTAAGATTATTGTTAAAGCACAAAAACAATGTTAGAGCACATTGTCCATTGATAGCGACCTTATTTGTAGATAAAATAAAAAGAAAGAAAAAAATGTAGGTACTTCTTTATCACAAAGTACTAAAATGGTTAAGTACGTACTTCAATATGACAGTGCTGAAATGTTACCTTTACGAGGATCAGTTTACTCAACTGATATCATAGTAGCCACTGGTGTTTATAGATCAAATAGAGTTAGTCGACTAGTTCAACCCACACGAGTACACTGCTGCTGAGCAGCATTACAGAGACCACATGCCTTGCTTCTGCGCCCTGTGGTTCTTTTCAGAGTATAAGTGGGACAGACCAAGGTCCTGAGCTGAACTGCGGACCCCACATACCCAACTTTGTGCCGCCAGGCACTGTATTTGCAAATTTGTAGTTGACCCTAGGCTTGCCTTATCCTTAATCCCACCTCAGGACTGACTATCACCATCTTATGACCCCACCTGAGGCCAAGTCCTGGGAGAGGAATGTGAAGGAACTGAAATAGAAGGAGTGGGATTCGCCTTGTACTTTTAAGGGACAGGGCTTCGACCTGCCGATCAGAGGTGCTCCATTGAGGGTTGGTCGAACACATTTAAAATACGTTTTCCCCACACTTTTCAATTGAGAGAGAGGAGGGGAGAAGACAAGAAGGTGAATGAGATTTAAAGGAGGGCTAACCGGTCTGTCTGGGGTGGGTCATAGAGTGAGGTAAACTTAACCAAACAGCTCTTACTTTTTCTTTTACAGACATGAACACTGTTTAACGTTAAGGCCCGGGTTTATGGGTTTTAAAAGTGTATTCAAATCAGTTAAAGAATCTTGTTCTGTGGTCCTGCCAACTTCACATTTGATGTAATGCAGTGAATAAGAAGAAATGAATGGGAAGAAAATTGACTCCTAAATTTGGTGATGGAGGTGAGCTGTACGGGATAATGTACATCCAATTGTACATTAGAAGGTCATTCAGCGTCCCCAAGGAGTTCTATGGCCATAAAGAGGAGCATGGCCGAAGACTGGGTGTCTTTATAAGGACATGAAACTGATGCAAGATACAATATTCTCAATGTACACAGTGGGGGGGAAGGGAGTATCAGGCTAGATACATAGGTGAATTGTATGCAGGTGTGCGGTGCTTGTGAGGCTATTTGTGTGAGTCTTAGTATAAACAGATATGCTGAGTTACTAGTTTTGGTGATGTGAGAGTGGTCAGTTGTTGGTGAGTGGTGTAAGTAAATGGAGTGGGCGAATGGCGATTAAAGATGGTCAGGGTGGATGCTGAATGCAGGCGGTGGTGTTGCTGGAGAAGAAAGACAAGTGGTGATGTTGGCAGGCGAGTAGTGGCCTTGGTGGATGTACAGAAAAAAGGGTGCTGAACTTTTTCTGTACGTCATACCACAATTTCAACTACAGAACTGCAATCCTCAAAACTGTGGAAACAGGCAAGAACTGTTGAGCACTTTCCGGGGCGGGAGACAGGCAGGCAAGTAAGTAGGTAGGTGGATGGATGGATGGATGGCGCTGGAATTAGTGAAGCAACAATTGCTAGTCACAGCAGCCCTCGAGACAGACGAGCACTAGAGCGGTTCCCCTTAAACGCTGTCAATTAACCTCAACGGCCACCCAAGTAATTTCTATAATTCTAAAAGACCACACCATTCAGTTTTAACACAGAAAAAACAACCAAAAATCACATTCACAAGCCATGATATATCTCTTCCTTACGTGTGGGGGCATTATTTCAACAAACAGGCCCTTCCAGAGAGCTGACCTGCTGTTTGTAAACAGAATGCAGCAAGCACATGCTGCATTACAATCTGTCACCTGGTTAAGAGGGATAACAGAACTAAATCCACAGCCCAGATTGCAACACCAATAATCCTACTGTAATTAAGCACATGGACCCTGTACTTCAAACATCCAAGGATAAACGGGTAGAGGGGGCGGCGGGCAAACATGCATTTTATGATGCAAGACAGAGATACAGATAAAAATATACAGGAGGATGCTACTGAAAAACAGAAAATGAGATTATCCACCATATTTAATTACGGCAGATTCCTTATCTCAATTTTTATTAGAGTTCGTTTCCTAAAGCAAACCCCTCTCTCAGTATAACGAGGGACAGACATATCTCTCAATCTAATCACTTGAAGATCCAACAGTATCAATCGGGAACAGATCTTACATCCTTTGAAATTAAGTACAGCCTCGTTGCTCACTTCTGTGTTAACAAGGGCCAGACCTCTCAGTGTAATTAAGGACAGACCCCCTCATCCACCTCTGCGTAATAAGGGAGCGAGTTCTCACATCTCACTGCAATCAAGAACGGATTCCCAGCCACCAGCTCACCTCTACATAACAAAGGCCACAGCCCTAACGTCTTAGATCCTTGCTCACCTCTATATAACAAGGGGCAGAGCTCTCTACTCCTAGTGTAATCAAGGACAGACCCCTCGCTGACCTCCATATAAGAAGGGATAGAGCTAAGAGCTTTCACCGCTCAGTGTCAAAGACAGACTCCTCGCTCACTTCTGCTTAACAAAGGACAAATCCCTCTCTTCTCTGCACAATCACAGACAGGCACCTCGCTCGCTTTTACAAAATAAGGGGCAGAGTTGTCACATTTTAGGGCAATCAAGGACAGAACCCTCACTCGCCTCTGCGTAACAATAGTTAGGACTCTCATCTCTCAGTTTGGCCCTTTGCACACCTCCGCCTTGTAAGAGACACGGCTCTCAACAGGTGTCACGCTCATTTCTGCACAATAAGGGACACTGGCACCACTGCTTAGTGTGTTCATGGGAAGGCCATTTGCTTACATCAATGTAACATGGCACACAGACTGCAGTATAATCAAGGATAGAGCAGAGTGACAGATGTTGGGGTCTCGGACAGGTTCTGTGTGGGCGCCAGACAAAGATATTTGGCTTTTGCTAAAACAAAGAAAATGCTGGACGTATGTGAAATAAAAACAGCAGTGGGTCCACAAAGACAGTGCTAGGCAAAATAGTATATGTATGAATTAAAGAACCTGTTTGTGAGTGTGTAAAAGGCGGGAAACCCTACGGTCTTGAGGAGAAACAGGACTTTGCCTCTGGGCTAAAGTAAGTAGAGAGGCCAACAGATAATTCAACCCATGGTGAGTGTGAAGTCCAGCAGATAAGATAAGATCTGGGATAGTATGGGCAGACTACACATCCATTTTGGCTTCATTTTTACTCTGGGGTGCTTTCTAATACCGTCCACTAGCAGGTGATGTTCTCAGTTACTGAAAATGAAGGGAAGAGGAACTACAAAACAGAAGAGAAAATACGGAAGGTGGAGAGTAAAAAATGAGTGGATAAGACAAGCATGAGAGTAATCGATGAAAGAGCCAGTGGAGTACGAGAGAGTCTGAGAAAGGAGAAGTAAAAGACTGTGAAAGGAGGTGTATAAGCCATTGCAATCAGTAAATGAGATAATCTAAGAATATATAAAAACATGTAAAAATACGGATGGTATAAACATCTTTTGCAAAAACATCGAATCAAAAATATAGCCTGCCTACACCTTGCCCTTGTATAAAATATCTCCCTACAAAAAATGTCAACCTGTCTTTAATTCCTAAATCCAACCAAACTCACTTGCCACATAAGTTAGGACTCTGTCAATTTTCTATATGTTTTTAATTCGAGCCGCAGCATATATAGTTGGCAAATGTTTATCCATGGGTTTAGGTCCAGGTCAGAGATCCTAGTACTCGATGGTTTGGAGTCTATATTTTGGCAAAATATGTTTTTGCTGTCTATATTTTCGCATGCTGTGGGAGTTAGATGTGACAGCAAGTGAGGTGCTATGGCTAAGAGTATAAGGAAGAGTGAATGAAATGTTCAATGAGTGAATACCTCAATCAGTAACATAAGAACTGAACGAGGCGGTAAGTGAGAGAAGAAAAGGAGACTGGTAACAGAAGATGAGATTAGAGGGAGAACAGATGAGAGTGAGGCATGAGCAGTACTCAATTTGAAAGATAAAATAACAATAAGTGCCTGGGCCCTCGTTAAGAGGTCACTGCAGCTTGCACTGCCCATTGCCCCTGCCAGTGCTGCCAATGACAGTACTAACACAACTACTGCCATCACACACCCACAACTGTGACAACTGAGAATATTCTAGACCCCCAAAGCTATAAGAATGACTTGGGCAGCGGGTAGCATTCATTTTTAATACATATTGAATTAATAAACAACTGTTGTGTGCTAATCTCTAAAATTAGACAAACAATGCCGGTGTCATAAGTGCCGATGTTGGCAATTAAGTGCCGGTTCCGAGCACCGGAAACCACCAACTCAAATTAAGCACTGGGTAGGAGAAATGACAGAGGGAAATGAACTAAGGTGACATACAGCGAGTCAATACATTTCACCAGTGAGTATGAGTGATAAGTGTGAAGGAGGAATGGATGAGTGTGAAGGAGGAATGGATGAGTGTGAAGGAGGAATGGATTAGTGTGAATGAGGAATGGAGGAGAGTGAATACCGAGTAGATAAGAGAAGGATGAGTTGAACTAGAGGATTATTGAAGAGGCCTACATGAGACCAATAGTGAAATGAAGGGTAGATGAGACATGTAGTCTAAGAAGCAGCAAAAGGGACAGGCAGCAACGAGCGATGCAGGCCATTGAAAAATCCTAAAAATGTTACCAGACCTGCAGGTCTAGTGACTTAAAAAAATCTACTTGACCTAATTATAATGCTCTTGACCCATAAACTGGTTTCAAATTATGTGATCCTGGGCAAGTATTTTAATTCACAGAGACACCATTTTCTTCTTTATTACATATGAGACCACCTACAAATACGCGTCAGCATGTCTGCTGTACAGAAAACTCTTGTTTGGTTTAATAGACTAAACGTTTGCTCCATATATAATACAAATCTAGCCACATATAGGATACACATGACCGTTGATTTGCCTCAGTTCATTAACTGCATTTTCATCAGTGCAGGGGCAGAAATGTTTCTGAACTCATGTTTAAAAACTATCACTTTTTTAATAAATACATAACTAAAGCATGAGGTAGCAGCATACGGTCATTTGCAATCAGCAGATTTTACATTGAAATGCTCACAGAATTTCCCACTGACATGTGGTTTTAAAACTATATTGTGTACAATGTCTGGAAATCGAGTTTCTGCAAATATTTGTCATTTGCACATCACCAAGTGTTTTGATTTGTTTTGCTCCTATGTAAATCTTTCTTGGCATCACACTTCTGAATTACAAAAGAAAGTTCTTTCATAATTCCTGATATATTTTGAAGTAACTGTACTATTCATTTACAAGCTGTTTAAATATTGTGTTGGAGAAAAAACCTGACACTTTACAGCCTTTTGTTTCCCAATTATTTTCAGATAACACTTGACAACAAGCATTAAAAATGCAATAGGTCTCGCCTTTGATTAAGTTAAAGCCATTTGCTTTGCTAATGGTATTGTATAGTAAAGCAAATGGCTTTAACTTAATAAAAGGCGAGACCTATTGCATTTTTAATGCTTGTTATATAAGAGATATGCCTGCACTGTAAGAATGTCAAAGGTGCTGTTGGCCTGTTCCAGTATTTACACAAATGACAATTTAAATACCACTATTTCGTTTTATTCCTCTTATAGCGCAACTCATCCCAAAGCAGGGTGTCGGAGCGCTTTACATCACGCGTACACATTATATATTGACAATAAATCAAATGTGTGTAAATCAATGTACGGGGTGTGTAACGCGCAGTGAGGGTTACAAGGTGTAGGAATCATATGTCCTTCATAATTCACTGTGCTATGTCACACTCAGACCCCTGAACATGTCTCCTCGCGCACACCTGTTCCAGAAGAGGAGGGGGGTCGGGCGAGGCAGGAGACGGTGCCAGACTGCCGGGGGTGGAGACTGCGGCACGGGGTGTGTGTGTGTGTGGTGGGGGGGACGACAAAGAGATCCGAAATGAAACGAGGGAAGGCGGCAGCTCAGCGGGTAAAGGGGGCAAGATGATGAAGGTGGGGGGGGTGCAAGGGAGTAGAGTGATTCCGAAATGAAACGAGTAGACACAGCACCTCTGAGTGGGCGGATATGCAAAGGAGAGACTGGCAAACAAACACACAGGCCTGGCAACAACATGTAACCACAAACGCGCACACACACAAACTGTGAATGCTGCCAACACACAGACTCCCACAACGAGAGACTGAAAACACACGATCTTAGACCCTCACAGCTCTGATAACACACAAGCACTCTGTAAGTACTAGTAATTTAGTGACTCCCACATCTGACTGACAACACACAGTCTAACAACCACCCACAGAGCTCTGACAGCAGACAGACTCCCACATATTGAATTCTACTGAAACCTAGAGTCCCAAACCTGGAACCTTAGTATCCCTCCCCCCCCGTCCCCCCTACCCCAAAAGGAAATTCCAGTCTGCATGTCTTCTGAGAAGACAACCCCCTAAATTAACTCGAGGGCCCCTCCACAGACCCTGCCCCATCTCATTCACTAACCATCCCTCCATACACCCCCTTCGCGCACCCCCGTCTCCGCGTGACCCGCTCTCCTCAGTCATTGTCTCTCTGACACCTTTTTATTATGAAGCCCGCCACGAGCGGCCCCCACCGCCCCCACTCCACAGATGCATCCGCAGCGCCTGCGATCTCACATTGTACACTCACATATGCCTATGTGCACATATCTGCATTCAAGGAAGTGTGTGTGCACACAGACGTACCTAGGCACGCACCTATAAACACAGACGTATATGAAACATATATATATTCCTCGCTCTAAAACGAGTTTCTACGCAGCTATTCAGCAATCCGGCTGCGAATCTATTTATTTATGAAGAATCACAGGGTTAATGGTAATTAAAGTTTCAGCGGCTGCGTACTAAAGAATTAACAAGACAAAACCTCAATTGATGTAAATGCCCCTATTGAGGATTTTTAAAGTGTAAAATGACAGCACTGAAATGACCTCATACATGTAAAATATATATTTTTATAGATATTCATGTATAGTATGTACAGTCTTAAAAGGACTGCGTGCAGTAAATACTGCAAAAATCACTAATATAATTAAACATATTAATATTACGGCACCTACTGCTTATGCCTATTCATACCCGTCTATATATGAAGTTGTGCACATACACCTTCATACATATATTCACATAAATGAATATATGGAGATCTCGTGTGAGGTTATTGTTTCTGAAGCAGAAACATCCGCGGTTCTGGGATCCATAATACGTGGCAAACAGCGCATGCGTGTGAATTACAGACTTCAGCCTATAGGAACCTACGCCACTTGTTTCATATGCAACATAAAAACACCTGCAATATATACCTACACGTTATGGTCCAATAATGACGTCTACAGCATAAAACACATTCCCAATGGCTGCTATGGGAGTCCCACAGCCACACACTCCCTGCCTCCCCCCCCCACCCCTCAAAGCGTGCGCCTACACACCACGGCCTTTCCTCGGAGCACTTGCACCACAACACGGCGCTGCGTTGGCTACACACAACACTGCCGAGGCCTATCCACGCGGTTCTTTTGTGGCACACACACGCCGATGCCGAATAATTCAACTGCATTATCTTTTAATTCTGAGAATACGAGTTGTTGAAAAATTCTTCAAATATGAGATTGTGAGTTAAACATTAAAATATCATGGGGGGGGGGGGCGGGTCTCCACTGCCTCAATCACACCACTTCCCCCTTCACATCACATTCCCGTGCAGTTTTCATCTCTCCGTTACTTGCTTGCGTCATTTCTCCCCTACAACTTCCTTTCTGGAACCCGCCCATTGACATGTCTCACTTTTCACGACCTTCCTCCTGCTCGCAGTCTTTTCACTCTCACCTTTTGTCTCTACATCCTGACTCCTCCATTTCTTCTCCATCCTCTCTCTCTCCTGCACACACACATCACTCCCACCTGGAAACACATTTCCTTTCCGTTATTTCGACAACTGTGCACCTCTTTCATATACTTTCCAACAGAATTGTATTTACAGCCTCCAAACATGGGGCCAGCACGCTGTGCGCTCTACAGAGAGGCCAAGGATTGAATGTGCATGCAGTCTGAGCACCTTTATGATCTAGTGTCAGACACTGTGAAAAACTCTCTCTGCCTTCTGCCTAACTCCCCCCCGCCCTCCCACTCCGGAGCTCTCTGTGATGATCAACCTTGAAGCACCTTGATCTCACCCAGACGCCTAGAGGTGACTCAGTTCTCTCTAAGCACTATACACGAGTCGAATGCTGCATAAAAAACTGCAGAAACACAGCATTTGGGATAAGGAAATACTCTTGGGGACTAGGGACACATACACTATGGAATAAACAGTGCGGGACTGGATTACTGACGCAACGGGCGCAGAGACACAGCAACGTATCACTGCAATTTATACGCAGTCCAAGGAGCAGGAAACAGCACGCCATCACTGCATACAAAACTGTGCTTAGGGGACAGAAACACAAATTATCACCGCAAGGAAAAATGTGTTTCAGCACAACAGTCGACAAAGCAACACTGCATGGCAAACCATGCTTCTGGGTGCACAGGTAAAACAAGCGCGGCCCGTCATGGGACGGACAGAAGATGTAAACGCGGGGACTGCCTTTACTGGCGGCGGAAAAAAAAGTCCCCAGTGTATCACGCCGCCAGTAAAGCATCCAATCCCAGCGTGCACATCTTCTGTCTCTTCTGTCTCCCCGCGTGCACGCTTTGGAATCCGTATCGATTCCAAAAGGCCCTTGTCATGGCGAGAGCAACGCATGCGCGCTAACGCCAGACGAGACCTAAAAAGCACTAACTATAAGTGAAAGAAAAGTAAAAAACATTTTCCTGGAACAGAGAAGCAACAATTAGTAAAAAGAGAAACTGACATTTGACCTCTGTCCTTGAACAGACAGGAAATGTGTCAAGACAAACAAGATTTAAAAGCCTCTTTATTGCTCATTCACTTTCTGAATGAGCAGAACACCTGTTCCTTCCAGTTTAAATTAACTCGCAAGCAAGGTCGAGTAAATGCTAAAAATAGCTCGACCTGATAAAATCTCACTCAACATCTCACTCAACATTGGGAGTGGGCGAGTGGATTTTTCGAGGCCTGAGCACTCAAACAGATGGATGAAACCAATCTGTGAGAGGAGCAGATGAAGCAGTCAATTAGTATCAGTGGCAGGGAAAGCAGCCTGTGGCAGATACCTCACCTCAATTTAATGATCACATTTCTGAAAGTAAGATATGGGGCCACGCAACGTCCAGTGTATCTAGAGGATGTAAAGTCAAATGCAGCAGCTCCCACTCTTGAGGGAAAGGAAAGAAGGAAGCTGATACATGTATGTATAAACACACACACACAAACATCGAAGGATGAGTGGCTTATGTCACCTGAATCCCACAATGGCAATATAGGACAATGTTACACATTCCTTGTTATGTATTTGTTAGTTCTCTTTAGAAAGATTTAGAGTATTTGAGCATCATCTGTTTAGTATCATTTTTTTGGCCTGAGACTGTGTCAATGTTCTGAGAAATGTGTATTTTTGATGGGGATAACGCACTGATATTTAAACGCACTAATATTTAAATGTGCATTATTATAAATCAAATTTTAAATGCAAAGCAAACATAAGAAAATTAAAAACGTGTTTTGTAGTATATTGAGCTTACAGAGTAGGTTTAACAAGACATATAAAGAAAGCAATCAAGTGCAATGTTGGACACTTACCTTTTGCTGACAGGGTATACAACTTTACAATGTTTATTTCCACATACTGGTGAGAATTTATTGGTAGGTGCTTGCATCATGGATGGGCCTGCAAGAGTGAGTTTGTCAGGTGTGCTGATTAACGGTTTAAGAACATCCTGGCATTGTGAAAGCTTTTTTAAGAGCACTGAACGAAAGACAAAATGCTGTGTTTAACTTTATTTGTATTGGAAAATTAAATATGCTGCTAATTAATTTAGCACTGTTAACAATGTGAAATAATTCAGTTATACCTCTTTTCAGTGAAAAAGAGCTTTACAACCACTGACAAACATTCAAAAAGAAGGCTTACTGAAGTAAAAATAAATAAGTACATTCAGTTCCAAATACCTTCAGCCTGGGAGTAGATTTGTGAGGGAGAGTGACTTGTGCTTGGAAAAACGCTGACAAGCATGCTTGTACTGAAATGGGGCTTTACATAAATGAGGCAACTTGGTTTCTCACATGAAAATGACTCCGTTCATGTGTAAGCAATGTGGGTCCTGCAATGAAAAATGTGCAGCACATATCTTGGCTTCACATACCAGAGAAATTTGCCTTCAAGCATCATAATGCTTTAAGCCAGGGCAATAGGTTTCCGGCATGCCTACACTGCTTAGCACACTAGAACAATACGAACTCTAGAACCAAACTTTGCAAAATATACACCCACAATGTGGTCTGGCAGTGGCATTTTAACCACTGGGACAGTGTAGTAACAACCATCAGGACTGACTTTTTCCCCACATAGTGCACCAGATGAAACCAAATTTAGCACCCTCCCCTTCATGGAAAATATTCCAGCCACCCAATGCTTGTGATGAGGACAACTCACATGGAGTATCCTTACTACCGTCTCCTCCTATGCCATAGCTGAATCAGCCTCACTGAGTTCCTGTGTAATATGGAAACGGGACACCCGGCAGGCGCATGAAATTACAGCTGTAACGTGTCTGGAAAATGTATATTATTGCCAAAAAAAAGATGCGCTACAACAAAAACAAACTGGGGGTGAAATTGTTGTCTCCAAGAGATATATACCATATACATTGCGTGCACTACTTGGGTACAACTGCAAAGGTCACTAAGTAGTTACCTTTGCCTCAGATGCACAGTGGACTGCTTTCCTTGCATTAATTTGCACCCGCTCATCCTTCATTTGTCTTTGGATGCGAGGAGGAAAATTGTGTTTGTCCCTCCTCGACCTTTGTGAAGTGTGTTGAAAAAAAAGTAAAAGGGGGAAGGATTAAGAGATTTACAGAGCAGATGAACATGACTGGCCCGTCGAAACAGTTACTTTTGTTAGGAGCCAGTTCAGAAGGAGACTGCTTCATGATCTTTATGCAGCGAACTCTCTGTGTCTCTCTGAATGTCGGCGCCCCGGGCATGGGCCCAACTCACTTATGCCTAAGGCCAGCCTTGACTACCAGGCAATGCTGGATTTTTATACGAGGCAATGTAGGCAATGGCACAATAGCAGTACCTACAACTTAAACAATAATCCAAATGCCTAAGCCCTGAGTCTATATAATAAATACCCTGAAGCAGTTGTAACACCGTAAACAACAGCCCTCACATGTATAGTACCCACTACAAGTCAGCAGTCTCCTGCCTTGTTGGCATCAGTGATCGCTTTGGACCAGCTGGCATTTTGAGACCTATTCTGGTATATTTGATTGGCAGACTGAAACTTTTTGCATCATAGTGCCAGTAGCACAGAATGTTTTGATAGGCCCTGCAAGAAAGTGGTTTATTATGTGGTGTAGTTGTGACCTCACCATGTAATAATGTCAAGCTCTCTACCAGGTCCAATTAGGTTCTTCGATAAAAACCTTAGCTCAGTCCTGGGTAGCTATGGCAGGGAGCAGTCAACTTAATCAAAGGAACAAGTATAAAACCTTTAGTAGTACCACAACACAATAAAAATCTGACATCAATGTTAAAATATTGGATATAATTTTATCTTTAAATAGACACCAAAACGATAAAAGTCTATCGAGGGAAACCAGAGATATAATTTTTCAAAGTTAAGATAAATCACTGTAGTTTAGTCTTTAAGATGCAATACATAGCCACAAGCGGCTTAGGGGTTCTGAGCTACTGGGTTGGAACAGCTGGTAAAACTTTCTTGAAAAGGCCACAAGGGGTTAGGAGCCAGTCACAGGGACTACTTAGGTCCAGGGAATCCGTTACCTGTCAGGTCCAGCAGTCTCAGGGTCCTTACTGCATTTTTACCCTTTACCGCGGTCCAGCAGAGAAATGAATCTGGTGCTGGAGATGCAGGATTCTAAAAATGCTGAAGAGATGTGGTGGGTCTTCGTGGGGCCACCCTTGGGTCCAGGAAGGTCAGGGGTCGTATCCGGCTTCAGGGTTCAATCTCCCACGAATCAACAGTGAAGTCCAGAGCAAGTCCAGTCTCCGCTGGCCAACTGGTCTCCCGGTTACAGCAGTCTCCGGGGCTACTTGCAGGTAAGTAAATCTTTCTCGTCTAGGGCCCACAGTTCTTCTAACTTTGGTCATGGGTCCAATGACTCTGGGGGCACATTGTGACGCTCAAAACTTGATGACCAGCAGCAAGCAGGCATTCCTGGGCAGCTGGGCTCTCAACAGGTTTTCTCCCTCTGAAAGAGATGCCAGACTGGCTGCCTACACAAAGGAGCAGGCAGACTAAAGTGTGATCGTTATTTGCTTCACTGAGGCTGTAGCCTCTTTGAAGCTGGGCCATCTGTAGTCATCCTGATGGAGAAGGCCACACCCTCCCCCACCAACAGTTCTTTTTATTTCTGCTCATGGGAGCGCCTCATACTTCCAAGCAGGAGGGCAGCCTGTTGTCTAGGATAAAAATAGGTCTACCAGAGATTTTAGGCACAAAGTTGTGACTTTCCAAAGTCACTTTCCTATTAAAAGTTACCTTTAAACCAATCTCAGCAATGAGTAACAATTCATTTGATACATTGAAGTAATATATTTGCTGGTCCCAAATGGAAGGTAGCACTTAGTGGGCGGGGAGGCTAATGTAACTCCATGTTGGCCGATGAGGTCACCGGCCTTTCTACAGTTAAAACAGCACTCAAGTTTTCTCAGTCAGTGCCTGCCAAACACAAGAGGAACATGCCCTTCTTTTTAATATCTAGCAGCCTACCTTGTGAGGTACCAAGGCTCTCCTTAGGGGTGACTAATATTAACAAGCATTTGCAATGCAATAGGTCTCGCATTATTAAAGTTTGAGCTATTGGCATTGCTAAATAATGCAACACCAATAGCTCTAACTTTAATAATGCGAGACCTATTGCATTGCAAATGCTTGTTTATATTTGTACTTGTTTTTTTCACCTAAAGGAAAAGGCTGTGGTAGAAATATCTATGATAACCCATCTGAACCAATAAAAGGAGTATTAAGGAAAGTCCTATTGTCATACTTTTTCTTTTTCTGAGGTTGAGTACCCACTGAAAGTTAACTATCAGAGGTGCTTGTTTGTGAAGTAAGTTGCAGCTTTAACGGCATCATGAAACACATTTTGCAAGTGTTGGACTGGAAAGATAACCAGCTCTCGGCACCTGCAAACCACTGAGGAGCCGCTCCTGCCCTCCACCTGTTTCAAATACTGCGAACAGTGCGCTCAGCACCCCGAGTGCCAGGACACAATTTCTTCTCCTATAAATCAGCTTGGAGAAGGATGCAGCGCTCTGAATTATACATTATAACCTCTGGAGCGCCTCAGGGCATCCAAGGCTGAGTCAGATAAAAATGACAACATATCATCTCCCAGCAAGACAGGGAGACATCGAATAAGCGGCTCTGAAGTTTTTATTACAGAAACACCTTGTCTAGGAAATTGGCAGAGCTGTAACATTTCAGAAACACCAAGGAGCCTGCCTCTAAATATAAGATTAAACAGCAGCTTTAGGTGATTGTTGTGTATATTTTAGGATTTCAATTTCGTTGTAAATGGGACGGATATCCTATGGGATGCCCGGCACAGAGGCAATGCTGCCTTACAGTACAAGCACAGCCATCCACTTCTCGTATCTGATGAGACTTTGGACTCTAGTAAGCCAAAGCGGGGCTTTCCTCTTCGCTGAGTGGACCTAAAACCAACTGACGTCCCCCTTTGGCCAATCCCAGATGGTCTCATCCAACAAAGATGACTCAGGCTTTGAAGCTACTCTACATGGATTCCTGCTTCCATCGCAGAGGAGCGCTGACGCTGAAGACGCCTTCCATCTTGGTAGGCCATTCAACAAAGGAACAGGAAATGACGAACTGCAACATTCTAAAGTTTGCTGTAGAGGCCACAATGAAACACAATTGTGCTCGGTATAGTAAATAGCAAAAAAATCTTTTTTGTTCCTGAATAAGCATGAGAAATGTGTACTATATACAAAAGAGCTGCATGTTTGACAAATAATACCACCAAACAAACACATTGGCTATAATGTTGTGTTCAGACCACACCCAGCTTGTGTGACCAGTCTTGATGTAATACTGATTACTTGATGCCTCTTATGCGAGATCTAAAAACATGACACAAGCGCGGCGCCAAAGCAGAAGCTGTGCAAACTTCTTTGGACAGGGGCAGCCAGGCAGCAGCACACACTTCCCTCTGTTACTGCAAGACCCTCTGGTACTGCTCTTCCCATGCTGGTTTTATGCCATGCAAGTCCCACTGCTGTGTCTGCAGATGATGTATGACACTCTCATCCTCTCTGTACCGTTAGTCATTCCTGTTGCACCCACCCACACAGGATCGGTTAGAAGAGGCAAAGACCAAAGCGAGAGAGGAGGTATTCTCCATAGAGCCCATGATGGCTTCTCAACTTGAAGGGTATAGGACAAAGGTTTTCTTGCAGCAGCCATTTTTGGGGCATGTGTCCCAACATTGGGTTAGGGCTGGCAATGCTCTGCACACACAACCTAGTGTGGACTCTTCTGAAACCCACCTATAGCTGCTCTTCCAGTAACAGGGGCAGACAGCAGCATGCACCCTGGGCATTTTGGGCACGGCAGCCTCAGGCACACTCTTGGTCACACACAGCCTGCCGGCAGCCTCGAGCCTGCAGCCATGCCTGGGCAGAAGAACTCTGACCTACAGTTCTCTGCAACACGACCGCCACTGAGGTAGCTGATCGCGCTGCTGCTGCTAAAAAGCAAACAATTATTTCGAATTATTATTAACCCACTCGGTTGGCTGCAGCAATAAGCAGGCACCGGGGCCTTCGTGATTAAGAGGCTGGGCACTCCCACTACCTCTGAAGTTTCGGGTCACTGAGTTTTTATCACTAATTACCAGCACTTCAACGCCAACAGAGACCAGCCGAGGCCCAGGGATGGCGCTGCAGCAGGCATCGGTGGGCTCTCTGGGCCAGTGGCCTCGGAGGGTGAGGACTTCCCGGAGGCCGAAACTCCGGCCTTTACCTAAACAGACAGCGACCAGCGAGAGAAGCACTAGAGGGCTCTGGTCACGAGGCAGGGGCTGCAATCGCCGTCTGCATCTCGGAAAGGCGTCCGTTCTGCTGGGTACCTGTGGTGAGTTAATTTACCTTCGTGTAGTATGAGGGCTGGCGCAGAAATAAGATCTGCTTTAGGAATTAAACTAGTGACCACAGAGCCTAGAGTCAACAGGTGTCGGCATTTCGAATTACCACACCCAGTACTTACTTTGGCCGCAGATGACACAGTCAGTCGAGTCCGGATTTGAAGCTGTGGCGGGTGGAGCTCCATAATTGCAGGCAGCGACTCTGCTCTGCAAGGCTGGCAGCAGCAGGCAGGCTCAGGCCGTTAGCCATGGAAATTCGGGTTTGCCGCCCAGCCTGCCTCCAGTGATAATCCAGGCTGTCCTGACTCCTGTGAGTCCCAGTCAGTCATTGGCGATGACGTTAGGTTGACCCGGCAGTGGAAGCCCGGGCCCGGGGAATCGCAATAATGCATTGTGCTACATTGTAGCAGTTAAGTGAGTGTGACCCTGGCAGCAGCCTTAACGCCGCTGGGAGCCCCAAGCTGGCTGCAGAAGCAACGCGCACGCCACGGGCGGCGCTGCTCTGCCGCACTTCATAGTTTATGGGAGCACTTTCAGTTACAGCTCAGCTGAGACACATCGGGCCTTTGATTGTTCAGAAGAAAAAAACTGGCCGTGCTCCAGACTGCCTGGTGCTCTGTTGGTCATTATGTCTCGCCTTCAGGTGTCTGGGCGCGCAGTGGGCGGCGGCGAGGCGAGGACAAAGCGGCAGGAAAACATGGCATTCGGAGAAGGAAAATCCGCACACTCACGCCAGGTCCACCTTAAAACCACTGAAGGTATTCCTTCCGGGTACTTAAACTAAAGGGCATTTGAGGAGATTGGCAACTCCGGTTCAGTAATACAGGGCAGCACACGAGCTTTAGTGAGTACGGGCAGCTACAAAAAAAAACAAAAAACAGTGGTGCGCGCACCACAGAGGAGCGGGGGAGGGAGCGCGGCAGCGGCAGCGAGGACGAACGCGCGCTGCTGCGCGTGCTGGCCACCGACGGGAATGGGCGGAGCAAAGGCGGGACATGCGCCCGCCTTTGCCCAATTGCGTGCTGGATTTTGTAAAAAAAAGCATGCGAAAGCCAATGGCAGCCGCGGAAAGCAAAACCACACGCACGAGCGTGTAGGTAGCTTTCAGAAGCCCTTTCTAGAGTTCTCGCGCTGTGCGAGCAGTGCTGCGCACTGCAACGCTAGGCGCGAGACCTAAAAAGGAAGGTTTTGACTTGGCAAAAGGGTTTGTTTTGCCAGGTCCAGTTGACAGATTTGGAGCTGCCTGACTAGATGCAGTGGCAGGCCTAGAGTCACACTTTCACCTTTGTCATTGTAGTGGGACTTATCTAACTTCAGGACAGAGTCAAAGTGAACGCTTTATCTAGAGCACGTCCGTGTGCTAACGAGCATTTACTATGCATTCCTAGGGTTCCCAAAGTCAGACTGGGTGGAAGATCTTTCTCCGTGAGGGCTCCTAGGCACTGAAATACCTTGCCAAAGCAATTGTGAGAGACTAAACTTGAATTGCCCTTTAAAAGGGGCCTGAAGACATTTCTCTTTAGAGAGTTTTAGATGATTGGCAGCTACCCGATTGGCTTAATGAAGGGATGCTCCCTTGGGGAGCTACTGTTCACACTTTATAAAAAGGATTTCATTAATTCAGTCAGTAGTTGCACAATTAAGTGCTGCAGTCTTGTAGTGACATTTAACTTACTAGCCATGGGTACCTCTAGTACCAAATACTTGGGACTTACAGTTATGCTAAACCTAAATAAGCCAGTCGGGTATTAGCCAATTGCACATGTACTTTGAGGGTCAGAACACATGCACTGGGGCCTGGACAGCAGGGCCCACTGCACTTCAGAGTCAAATACCAGCAGCACCAGCCCAAAACTTTGGGGGAGGGGGGGGGGGCGGGTCATTAAAAAAGAACCACTTTTCTGCTGGCATTTACCTGGCACAGGAAGAACAATGGCCATTGTCATGATAAAGAACTGAATGTTGGAGTTATGCCTCTCGACATGGGTTTATCATCTTTTATTCATTGTTGCATAGTGCATTATATAGACACTGCATCTCCTGTTGCACAAACAGAGGTGTACTATGCATCTATTTTTTTATGGGTACCCATGATTTTCTACTGCTCCAGGGCACTCCAAAAGAGCCGTAACTACTATACCAGTAGTTCTTAATCTATGGTTGGGGGACCCATGCGGGTCCACAAAGCCTACTCTGGGGGTCCGTGACTGCTTAGAAAATGAAATAATATGAACAGAGTAATAAAGTGTATATAAATAAAGAAGCAAAATGTACACTGAAAAATTTAAAACGTTTTCTAATTGTGAATGAATTTGAAATTGGAGGTAAAAATTAAGTTAATATCCTCAGATTGATTTGTGGAAGCACTGCATGTACATCAAACAGAATATAGTATGGCCGATGGGTGGTCTTAATTAAATTTAGAAAAGCTACAACCTTCCTCTTAAAATTACATTCCTTGTTTCTGTATTTTGTGCGTATTTGTTTGTAGTTCAAATCATCGAAAATGCTTCGGCTGGGGTTCTCGGCTTACAGTAATGACTCAGTGGTGGTCCCTAGACCCCAATAATGATTCAGTGGGGGATCCCAGGATGAAGAAATTATTAAGTGGGGTCGACAGAAGTCAAAAGGTTAAGAACCACTTTGTTAATAACTGCTTTTAAATCCTGGGTCTTTCCAGTCAATATATTTCTGACAAATATAGTGAAGTATGCCCCAGATGAGGCATTTTTTTAAAAATCAACAACATTCTTTGAGGTGAGAAATTCTCGAACGATGCAACTAACATGTTTTCTGATATAAATAATTTTGCAGAGAATAATTCTGACTCCAAATCCGTTTGTGAGAGGTTCAGCAATTCCTATAAGGGAAAGAAAATGAGCAGGTACTTCAAGAAAATGGGTGCATCAATGAGCACCCCAACACAGGAAGGAAAACTGTTTGCTCTATGCTGGGAAAGAGTGGTTATAATATTTTATCTGTCGAGTGTTAACATTCACCCCACGTCATGTTGGTGCCATGATAGAAACACATTACATAGTCTGTCACTTAAAAACATCACGTGGAGAAAGAACAACCAGAGCTTCAATTTATAAGAGTTCAAAAAAGAAGCAGCCAATAACGAAAAACAGTCACTTCTAGCCCAACTATGAGCTACATAGAAAGCCCTGGGGTAGTCTGAGAACTTGAACGGGCGTTATGATTTTATCCTGTGACAAACATTTTATTGGCATTTTTAGGTCTTGCTTGAGAAAGGGCAGGCGCTGTCGCTTGCAAGACATTTTGTTTACTTACAGGCCTCCCGGTCAGCGTACCGCTTCCCCGCTGCTGCCTAGCGCTTACTGTTTAAATAGACTGCCATAGTCCACACTTGCCTGTAACTCGCTGTTATTGTATTTGTATTCAGTTATCGTATTCTGTTGTATTTTTCTGATTTCCTGTTTTTTTGCTGTGCCCTCCGTTTTCTTCCCGCTACGTGCTCTTTCACCTTCCGCCTCCTGCTAGCCCCTCCCACCTCCCAGGACTACATATGGAGGCAGCAGCATTGGTGTGTCAAAGGCAAGCAAGTCTGCGTCTGGACGGCGCCCAGCGTCAGGAACCCTGGCTCTTCCACCCCACACAGCTACACCGCCGCAGAACTCTGTACCCTGGATCCTAGCTGTATCGACAACAACTGCTGCCACACATCCCCACGCACCACCAGAGAACCATTCTCCTGCCATCACTGCTGCTTCACCTACAACACTCATGCAACCAACACCGCCGTAGACACCGCAAACACAACTGCGTCCAACACGCAGACTGAGAGCGGAAACAGCACAACTCCAGTGCATTCTACTCAACGCACGATCGCTCAGCAAACACACCACAGAGATCCGGGACGCAAACTCATCCCTCTACCCGGACGTCATTTTCCTCACAGAGACCCGACTGAACCCCCGCCTCCGCCCCGGACATCCCTATTGCAACCCCCAAAGGCTACAAGATAAAACACCGGGACCGAACCAACAGAGGTGGAATTGCCATCATCTACAAGGACACCATCCGCTGCACTACGTCCCTAGATGACTCGACCCCAATAATGGAGCTTCTAAACTTCCAACTTTATACAGATGGAAAAAACACCATCAGAAGCACCCTCGCCAAGAGACTACCAGGATCACGTCCCGGCTTTTGCAACGCCATCCCTGACTTCATCACCCCAATCATCATTGACTCCAAACACTAAATCTTCCTAGGGGATCTCAACTTCCACCTCGACGACACCAGCGACACCAACACAACCGACCTCCTGGAAAGCATGAGCAACATCAGCCTCAAGCAACTTGTCACCGACACTACCCACATTGCAGGACACATGCTCAACCACATTTTTAAGTCCATTACCAGAGTCAAGTACAACCACGTCTCACAGCTCACCTGGACCAACCACTACAGCGTCCACTTCCCCATCTCAGGACCTACCAACACCGGCACCATGCCCCCCAGCTCCACACTCAGAAACTGGAAAAAGATATCAGAAGACCAGTGTAACAGTGCTCTCAACTCCCACCTCCCAGACACATCATCCAACCAAGAACAGGCTGCGAAGAACTCCTCTCAGTTGATCACAGAATGCGCCGACACAATTGCCCCCATCAGGCCAGCCAAATCCAAAAGGACTGCCAGAAGAACCAGATTGTTCACCACGGAGCTGAAATCCACCAAATGTCACTGCCAGCAACTTGAAAGGAAGTAGCGCACCAGCAAAGAGTCAGGAGACCTCACCATCTTCAAGACAGCACTCAACCAGTACCACTGCCTATTGAAACAAGCATTTGCAATGCAATAGGTCTCGCATTTACGCGAGTTAGAGCTATTGACATTGCAAATAATGCCTCTTATTTTTGTTTTCGTTTTTAAAACAAATAAAAGGCATTGTCATTTACAATGCTAATAGCTTAAATTCGCGTAAATGCGAGACCTATCGCATCGCAAATGCTTGTTAAAATATTTCATCGAAATAGTTGCATATATAAAGTCACACGTAACAGAAATTACATATTTGTGGCTGGAGGATCTATTTTTAGATAGATAAATTACGCTCTTCCTTAATCTAGGGCAGTCCACTCCCACCAACAGATGGCAGGTAGATTCGAGGGTCATTAGTGCAGCAGGTGCAGTGACACCGGGAATCGGTGTCTGGAGAGTCTTTTATTACCAAATAGGAGGACAGGAATACATATTCCTTATTTGCAGTACTGGCTGTTTACCCCCCCCCCCAACCCTTGCTAACCCTATGCATCCGTTAGCTCATTCCTTCGCCTGCTTAAAGTAGTTGTGTGCGCAATCATGCCTCACTTACACCTAAAAGTCTAGCCCTCAAAATGCCAATTGGCTGCTCGATCGCCTTAGTAACGAAATACCGTGTATTGGTCACGTGCAATGGCCACGGCTGGTGTTCACCTAGCACCTCAGCGGCTCATATGGTTAGTCGCGCAAGGTCTATCGGGAACTGTAGTTCATGCTCCTGTCCAGGGCATAAGTGAGAGAGTGCAGTTTTAGGGAGGATATTATCAATGACAGGAGGTTTCCTGCTCTCAGATAAACCCCCAGGACGCGCGCAAGCTCCGTTCATCACCTCTGCGTGTGCACAGCGTGCCCCTTTCAGTTCCTTTGCACAGATAAGCACAGAACACAAAATGCCCATACTCTTCATCTCTGCGTAAAAAAGGTACTTGTGTTGCTCGTAAACACGCTCGCGCTGGACCCCAATATTATATATGTATTAACTATGTTACTCTCTGCTAGGGGCTACTACCTAATTACACAAGGAAACACATGAAAACGTGACTCCCTGTGTTCAGTCCAGCCCACGGAGGTAGGCAGCTAAATGTACTTCTATTTTGCCGGCGCATTTGGTGAAAAATACGTGATTGTCTCGGCAAATACAGGGTACCATGTCACGTTGCCCAACATGCACACACTGGACCCCAATATGGTACGCCCCCCAGTAGCACCGCTACCCTCCTCCAAACAAACACATCCGATACAAAGTTCTTTAAAAAAAAATATATATATATATATATAAAAATATACAGGTCCTACGCATACTGGGGGGACGCTCGCATTCCACCTGCACGTAGGCAAGACGGGGGAGGGGGAATGTGGCCCAACGGCTAGGGAGTCAACCTCAGAGCCGTGGAACTGGGTTCCAGTCTCGGCAACGATGCTCAACATTCTGTGATTCTGGACAAATCACTTAATCTCCCCGTGCCTAACAAAAATGAATGTGTCCGTCTGTAACGTAAATGGTGCTCATGTAAAGCGCTGTGATAGCTCCGGGTCTAGTTCGCGCTATATAAAACTCTACAAAAAGAAAAAAGACACCCCCTCTTCTGATAGTCTATGCGTGTACACACAGTGCTGTTTCCCCCAGCTCTGCGTGTACACACAGTGCAATGTTTCACCCCAGCTCTGCGTATGTGCCCACAGTGCAATGTTTCACCCTCAGCTCTGCGCGTATACATACAGTGCAATGTTTCACCCCAGCTCTGCGTGTGCACACAGTGCAATGTTTCACCCTCAGCTCTGCGTGTGTACATACAGTGCAATGTTTCACCCCAGCTCTGCGCGTGTACCCACAGTGCAATGTTTCACCGTCAGCTCTGCGCGTGTACCCACAGTGCAATGTTTCACCCCGGCTCTGCGTGTGCACACAGTGCAATGTTTCACCCTCAGCTCTGCATGTGTACATACAGTGCAATGTTTCACCCCAGCTCTGCGCGTGTACCCACAGTGCAATGTTTCACCCTCAGCTCTGCGCATGTACCCACAGTGCAATGTTTCACCCCGGCTCTGCGTGTGCACACAGTGCAATGTTTCACCCTCAGCTCTGCGTGTGTACATACAGTGCAATGTTTCACCCCAGCTCTGCGCGTGTACCCACAGTGCAATGTTTCACCCCGGCTCTGCGTGTGCACACAGTGCAATGTTTCACCCTCAGCTCTGTGCGTGTACATACAGTGAAATGTTTCACCTTAGCTCTGCGTGTGTACACACCGCCACGCTTTAATTATCATTCGCTCCCTAATCCTATCTTGTGTGTGCTCCAGACAGCATCACTCCCATAGTACTCATCCAGTGCGCATGCGCTCCTAGAGCCGACCTGCTTCCCAATGTGCACCTTAGAAACGGCAGCATCACACCCCCGGCTCCTAAAGCGACCTCCTCTCTGCTCCTCGGCGTACACACCGAGCGGCAATATAACCCCCCCCCCCCCCTCTTCCCTGCCCCCCTCTCAGTCCGCCGTCAGAACTCTGCGAATAACTGGATGAAAACTGCGGAGCAGGGTCGGCCTCTCGGCGCGGACGGGCTGGTGGGGGGAGGGAAGCGTTTATTTAATCAGAAATCATAGGGGGCTGTCGGCGCCTTTTTATGCTTCCCATTGCACACTCTTTAGCGCCTCTGGGAGGACTTCACGTGTGCGGAGCTAATGGAACTGGTGCAGACATGCTGGTTGTTTTTTTAGCATAATTTAATCTACGTTTTAGGTGATTGGATTGGCTGCACCTCAGAAGTCACAAGTTTCACTTTAAATCCAGTGAGGTTGTTCTGTAGGTTAAGTTGATACTAAAATCGGTGTGCGTCCTGCACGGCATGAATTTGTGTCACACGAGTGTTCACTGCGACATTCACCTCCAAAGTCGATACACTGAACACAGCCAAGCCGGTGCCGCCACACCTTTTAATCACGGCGTTTTGGCTCTCCGCATGTATTGCAATAGACGCTATATTTTAGCGCCTCCGGTTTCGAGGGACTGAGTTCCTCGAACATACTTTACGCATAAATAAACACTTGAGTTTGGTCCCAGTAATCTTATACAGAATATTTTAGCCGCATTTATGGTTGCGCTGCAAATAAATATAAAATAAAGCGGACACCATTACTAAAGCTGGCGTCCCACCAGTGCTGTTGCATCGCGCTTTCACTTTAATTTACGAAAAAAAAGTGCTGACCGACCTAATTGAAAGAGACCGTTTCACGCCGCCAGCACACGATCCAGTCCGGATGGGCTGGCCGAGAAGGAGACAGGGCGTTCACTAAGAAGCCTCGTTTCCAATCGGAGGCCAGCGTTTAACATAAATAATGACGCCGGCCAATGGGAAGGATGGGCGGGGCTTCAAGTCCCCTTCCGAAGTCTCCTCGACGACAATAGATCTCGCAGAGCGAGCAGCTCATGCACTGCAACGCTAGGCGAGACCGCATAAAAAAAGAGAACAAACCACAGCAAGGAGATATTCACCATCGTGAAGGAGTTCTCCAACGCCGCAGCCGCTGAGAAAGACATCACCCCTCCCAAGAACCAAGTGACACCCTGATGGACTTCATCCACTAAAAGATCTCTATCATCTATGAAAACTTCAAACCCCAACCCACTGCTGCCAACAGCATCACCCAGCTCACACCCACAAACTCTAACCCCGAACACCTACTCACCCATATGGACCCTCTCGCAACTCAAGCCACAATCTCAATCATGAACTCCGTGCACTCTGGAGCACCCATGGACCCCTGTCTGCACCAGGTCTTCAACCTCGGGAGCAAGACGATTGGTGACGAGCTCAAGAAAGTCCTGAACATCTCCATCACCTCTGCCTCCTTCCCAGAGGACAGGAAACATGCTGAAGTGAGGCCCCTCCTGAAGAAACCATCCTCCGACCCAGCAGAACTAAAAAACTACCGGCCAACCTCCTTGCTCACTTTTCCAGCGAAGGCTCTCGAAAAGGCAATCAACCTGCAACTCACCGAACACCTGGAACACAACGACCTCCTGTACCCCTCCCAATACGGACTTTGAACTAACCACAGCACCGAGATAGCCTGATCTCAGCCACCAACGACATCAACGCCCTCCTGGACCGTGGCGAAAATGGAGCCCTCATCCTTCTGGACCTGCCAGCCGCCTTCGACACCGTCTCCCATCACATCTTGATCAAAAGTCTCCACCACATCGGAATCCAGGGAGATGCCCTCAAATAGATCACCTCATACCTCACCGGAAGAATACAGAGAATCCATCTCCCACCAATCACCTCTGAACCCAAGAAGATCATCTGCGGCGTGCCCCACCCTCTTCAACAAGTACATGACCCCCTTGTCCAACACCGTCTGATCGCACAGACTCAGCATCATCGCCTATGCCGAAGACACCCAGCAACAGCGGAGAGCACTCCTCACACCTGGTGGCCAAAGCTTGAAACAACCTTCCCCTGTTATAGAGTGGAATGGACTGTCAGAGTGGAGTGAGGTTTCACAGAATTGAGTGGCGTGTCATGTGAAGTGGTGTGTCATGTCGTAGAATGTTGTTTAAACAGACGTAGCACGTAAATGGTTGAACGCATTTAGATGAAACTTGGCAAAATTATACATTATGGGGCGAAAATTTGCTTTCTTGACAGTATATCTACATCAGTTCAGTAGTTTTAAAGTTTAAGTCACAAAACCATAGGGATATATTGGGCTGCGGTATATCACGCTAACTTTATGGTATACTGCAGAACATCGCGATGACAAAACAGTATATGATTGGGTAATGAAAGCCGTTACAAAGTAGAGGGCAACCATATTGTTTGGACCACACTTAGTCGGTGTTCTGAGTTTTATGGGGAAATACAGTATAGTACGGTGTTAGAAGTACATAGGAAGGTATGATGCAGTTTAGCTAAGTCTGTACAGGTAGGGAAAAGTAGTTTTATTACTATTTATTATGAAGTACTGCAGTAGGACCTAGAAAGTACAACGGTACTTACAGAAATAAAATTTAAAAGATGTACAAAATTAAAAATATACAGTACTACACTATATTTCTCCTTAAAACCCAGAACGCAAACTAAGCGTGGTCAAAACAATTATCTGTGCCTCATTCTCTTTCGCTAAATGTAATGCATGACATGTAATGCTTTGAAAAGTGAATAAACACATAACCTTCCACCAACCGACCAGACACCTACGATCCGCATCCCTCTTCCTTGGAGACACTCCCCAAATCCGCCGAAGCAACAGTGGAGAGCACTCCTCACACCTGCGGCCAAAGCCTGGAATGACCTTCCCCTGCACCTCAGGACCACTTCATTGCTCCGGCAAATATGGAAAGGACTCAAGACCTGGCTGTTCGAGTGAACAGATGACCATGAAGCAGCTACCAACTCCAGCGTCTTGAGACCCTCACGGGTGATTTGCCGCACTTTACAAATCCTTGATTGATCGACAGGGGGCTTAGAGGCCAACCATTTCTTACCACTGTTTGGCTTCAAGGTCTCTCTCATTTGTTTGCTTCCCATTATTTGGCAAGTGTGGGATTCAATTCCACTTGTGTTGGTCCCTTCCCTGGAGCAAATACTTGGCTCCTTTCAATGCTCTCTTAATCAGCCGCTACTTTTTTCTTTTTTGTCTTAACACTCAACCAGAATGCGCATCTTTTCCAGCACGCTCCCTCATGTGCTCGTCCTCAGTGATGCTTCGGGCCCCCCGCCCTCAATATTGCTTTGACCTCCGTGACACTTAACCCACTGTCCGCGTTGTTGCCTGCCCCTGCTCGCAGTCCATGTTGCTGCTAAGCAGTCTGTGTTATTACTCACCGTCCCGCCCCACCCGCGTCTTGCACTCTCTACCTTCATCTCCCAACAACCGTGTTGACTCCCACACTCCACCCGCAATAAGCTAAAAAGTGGTGTGTCATACAGTGGAACATGGTACAGTGTCATAGAGTAGATGGGCATACAGTGCAGTCTTCTAGAGTAGAGTGAAAGAGAGTGGAGTGGCGTAAAGTGGGGTGGAGTGGCGTGGCGTGGGGTGGAGTGGCGTGGCGTGTAGTAGAGTGGCGTGGCGTGTAGTAGAGTGGCGTGGCGTGTAGTAGAGTGGCGTGGCGTGTAGTAGAGTGGCGTGGCGTGTAGTAGAGTGGCGTGGCGTGTAGTAGAGTGGCGTGGCGTGTAGTAGAGTGGCGTGGCGTGTAGTAGAGTGGCGTGGCGTGTAGTAGAGTGGCGTGGAGTAGAGTGGCGTGGAGTGGCGTGGCGTGTAGTAGAGTGGCGTGGCGTGTAGTAGAGTGGCGTGGCGTGTAGTAGAGTGGCGTGGCGTGTAGTAGAGTGGCGTGGCGTGTAGTAGAGTGGCGTGGCGTGTAGTAGAGTGGCGTGGCGTGTAGTAGAGTGGCGTGGCGTGTAGTAGAGTGGCGTGGCGTGTAGTAGAGTGGCGTGGCGTGTAGTAGAGTGGCGTGGCGTGGAGTGGAGTGGCGTGGAGTAGAGTGGCGTGTAGTAGAGTGGCGTGGCGTGTAGTAGAGTGGCGTGGCGTTTAGTAGAGTGGCGTGGCGTGGAGTGGCGTGTAATAGAGTGGCGTGGCGTGTAATAGAGTGGCGTGTCGTGTAATAGAGTGGCGTGGCGTGTAATAGAGTGGCGTGGCGTGTAATAGAGTGGCGTGGCGTGTAATAGAGTGGCGTGGCGTGTAATAGAGTGGCGTGGCGTGTAATAGAGTGGCGTGGCGTGTAATAGAGTGGCGTGGCGTGTAATAGAGTGGCGTGGCGTATGGTAGTGGCGTGGCGTGTAGTAGAGTGGCGCGGCGTGTAGTAGAGTGGCGCGGCGTGTAGTAGAGTGGCGCGGCGTGTAGTAGAGTGGCGCGGCGTGTAGTAGAGTGGCGCGGCGTGTAGTAGAGTGGCGCGGCGTGTAGTAGAGTGGCGCGGCGTGTAGTAGAGTGGCACGGCGTGTAGTAGAGTGGCGCGGCGTGTAGTAGAGTGGCGCGGCGTGTAGTAGAGTGGCGCGGCGTGTAGTAGTGGCGCGGCGTGTAGTAGTGGCGCGGCGTGTAGTAGTGGCGCGGCGTGTAGTAGTGGCGTGTAGTAGAGTGGCGTGGCGTGTAGTAGAGTGGCGTGGCATGTAGTAGAGTGGCGTGGCATGTAGTAGAGTGGCGTGGCATGTAGTAGAGTGGCGTGGCATGTAGTAGAGTGGCGTGGCATGTAGTAGAGTGGCGTGGCATGTAGTAGAGTGGCGTGGCATGTAGTAGAGTGGCGTGGTGTGTCAGTGAGGAGTGACGTGGCGTGCCAGAGTGGAGTGGCGTGCCAGAGTGGAGTGGCGTGCCAGAGTGGAGTGGCGTGCCAGAGTGGAGTGGCGTGCCAGAGTGGAGTGTCTTAGAGTGGAGGTGCAAAGACTGGAGAGGCGTAGAGTGAAGTGGGATGCCGTAGAGTGAAGTGGGATGTCGTAGAGTGGAGTTGCGTGCAGCAGAGTGGCGTGTCATACAATAGAGTGGAGTGTCAGAGTGGCGTGTGGTACAGTGTCTCAGATTGGAGTGGCGTAGAGTTTACAGGGATGTGGTGGAGTGGTATGTTGTAGAGTGGAGTTATGTGTCATGGAGTGGCGTGGTGTGTCAGTGGAGTGGCATGTCGTTGAATGAAATGGCATGTGGTAGAGTGGAGTGTAGTAGAGTGGAGTGACCGGAATGTTATAGAGTGGAATGGACTGTCAGAGTGGAGTGACGTGTCATAGAATTGAGTGGCGTGTCATGTCGTAGAATGTCGTTTAAACAGACGTAACGTCATTGGGGTGCAGCTGCCCAGGTGTAGGGGCGACCTGGAGGAAGGGTCCTACGGCAGAGACTGCTAAAGAAAAGTGGATTTGGGCAAGTATGCACCCCAAATCTATCATTTCCGATGACTCGAGGCAGTCGGTCGGACCACCACAGTTGGGTAGTAGGAAACCCACATCATAATCTGGACGGCGGTTGGAGATTGCTGTACTACCCTATGGGTGCTGTTTTTCTCCGACCGCCATCTCGGCAGTAGGAGAAAGGCTGTCAGAGTCAGCGGTCGGTCGGAGTACAGAATGCATGCATCGTAATCTGGCGGTCGGCCCGACTGCTTACGACGAGACCATAGCAGTCCGACTGCCTCCGACAGGACTGCGGAAGTCCGTCTGACCAGCATCGCAATCAGGCCCTAAGTGTGGTCAAAACAATATGCCTTTTAATTTTGCACGGTCTTTCATTACCCAATGATATACTGTTTTGTCACTGTCATGTATCGCTGTATACCGCAAATTCCTGTGGTATTCCTCAGCCCAACATTTCAATAAACTGTTGTGCCTTATTTTAAAAATACTGGCCCAATTTACACATATTACCAAAAAAGTATCATTTACCCGTCTGCGCCCATCCGCGCTTAGACCGTGCCCAACACCATGAGCCCTGGCCATCCCACCCCCCGAAGATACATCATCGCCAAGCTCTACACCCTTAACCCCGGACGCCGCAACAATAACTGCCACCGCGCTGGCCCACGCTTCACAGTAGGACCTTTCGCCTGCACCCACTGTCACTTCACCTCCCACAAGACACACACTAACCCACTGAGCAGTCCCACACTGAACACACCACAGACACCACCTGAAGAAAAGCACCAACTTGCATGCGCCCTTCTTAATACACGCTCACTATACAAACACACCACCGAGATTTGGGACCTTATCTCCACTCTCACACCCGATGCCCTCTTACTTACTGAGACCTGGCTCAACCCCACTTCCGCACTAGACATTGCCACCGCAATAACGAAAGAATACAAGATCACCCACCGTGATCGCATCAACAAGCCAGGCAGAGGGATAGCCATCCTACACAAAGAATCCATCCAAAGCACCACCACAAATGACATCAGCCCAGCCATGGAATACCTCAAGTTCCGACTCCAAACAGACAGCAAAACCACCATCAGGGGCACCCTCCCCTTCTGTCCTCCAGGACCACATCCAGACTTCTGCAACATCATTGCTGACTTCATCGCCGCCCTCGAAATAGACTCCAGCAACTACATTTTCCTCTGCGACTTCAACTTCCATCTCGACCATCACAATGACGTCATCCCTACCAACCTCCTCGGCAGCATGAACATCGGACTCACCCAACTCGTCCATGACCCCACTAACACCATAGGCCACGCGCTAGACTTCATCTTCACCTCCAGCTACCGCATCAGGTACAAGCCACACCACGGAACTCACCTGGGCTGACCACTCCATCATCCACTTCAACTTCACCAGCTCACGGACCTCCGCCCCTAGTCTGTCCAACGCCCCACACAGGATCAAAGTCTCAAAGGACACATGGATCAACGCCCTCAATACCACCCACCCCATCTCCTCAAATAACCTAGACAATAACGTCAGAAACTTCAACAATTGGATTATCAACTGCACCGCTCCCGTCGGCAACAACACCCACAGAAGGTCCACTAAGCAGGCTAGCTGGTACACTGAAGACCTCAGAACCACTAAACCACACTGGAAAAAACTAACGGGGAAGGAGCATCAGCAAGGGCACGACCAACAAGACCGCCTTCAAGACAGCCCTCAACTTCTACCACAGACAGTTGAGAGAATCGTGGAAAAAGTTCTTAGCCTCATGCATCGAATCAAGCTCCAAAACCCGCAAAGAACTCTTTAACACTGTCAAAGAATTCTCCAACCCCTTAGCTGCAGCAAACAACATTACACCCTCACTGGAACTCTGCGACAACCTTGCAATCTTCTTCCATGACAGATCGCCAACATCTACAGAAACTACAAACCCCAGCCCAAGGCCACTGACTTCTTCAAGCAACACAACAACCCCGCTACCACCAAAGACATCCGACTAACCGAATGGAGCCGGCTCGCCCCACAGGACACCGCCTCCATCATGAACTCGATCCACTCAGAGGCCCTAACTGACCCATGCCCTCATCACATCTTCAACCTAAGTGAAGCCAGAATCAGCCACGTACTTATCACCTTGTTCAACACCTCAACTGCCACAGCATCCTTCCCTGAGGACTGGAAATGATTAGAAGTTAACACCCTACTAAAGAAACCATTAGCAGACTCCAGAGTACTCAGCAACTACTGACGGATCTCATTTTCCGGGCCAAAGTATTTGAAAAAGCCATCAACCAACAACTCTCCTCACATCTGGAACAGAACCTCCTACTAGACTACTCCACATCTGGATTCCGCAGCAACCACATCACCGAGGAAGCCCTAATCGCGACTACCGACATCATCCGAGCCCTACTCGACTGAGTAGAGACTGCGGCTCTAATCCTCCCAGACCTCTCGGCAGCCTTCGATGAGGTCTCCCACCACACTCATCACAAGGCTACACAATGTAGGCATCCAAGGAGCCGTTCTCAGGTGGATCACCTTTTTCCTCACCGGAAGAAATCAAAACGTCCCCCCCTCACCTCCAAACCTAAGGAAATCATCTGCGGAATACCCCAATGATACTCGCTCAGCCACACCCTCTTCAACACTTATATGGCACCTCTGGCTAGCTTCGCCAAAACCCACAGACTCAACATCATATCCAACGCCTATGACACAACTCCTTCTCTCCCTCTTTGAAAACACCGCCAACAATAAGACCAACTTCCACAACTGCATGACAGATGTCGTCAACTGGATGAAGGACAACTGCCTGAAGCTCAACACAGACAAGACAGAGGTAGTGAATTTTCAGAAACAAAAGCTCCCCATGGGACGCATCCTGGTGGCCCTCAGAACTTGAATCTACTCCCACCACCACTGATCACACTAGCAACCTAAGCATCATTATGTACAACACGTTAACCATGACAACTCAGGTCAGCCCCATCTCCTCCTCCTGCTCTTTCATCCTTCACATGCTTCGCAAGACATTCAGATGGCTACCCCAAAGCTCAAGACGCACCATCACCTAGGCCCTCATCTCCAGCCGACTGGACTACGGCAACACTTTCTATGTAGGAATCGCAGCTCACCTCCTCCGACGACTACAGACCATACAGAACGCCACAGCAAGACTCGTCCTGGATCTCCCCAGAGGAACCCACATCACCCACCAACTCACGCAACTTCACTGGCTCCCTGTACAGAAAAGATGCCAGCTCAAGCTCCTTACCCATGCATTCAAGGCCCTACACGACTGCGGACCCGCCTACTTGAACCACCGCCTGAACTTCCATCAGTTCACCAGCCACCTTCGCTTAGCGTCCCTTTCTCTAACCCTCACCATCCGCATCCGACGTACCAGATGCGGAGGTCACTCCATCGCCTATCTAGCAGCAAAGACATAGAATGAGCTACCCTTTCATCTACGGACCTAGCCATCGCTTCCAGAGTTCCGAAAGTCCCTGAAGACCTGGCTATTCAGCTAATCAACTGACCCTGCCAGCGCCTGGATACCCTCACAGGTGACCTGAAGCGCTCTATAAATCTACTGATTGATTTGGTTAATCATATTTAGTGATGACATGGATAAGATAACAAATGGCATGGCAAAATGCTGCCCAGAGGAAATTCCGAAGGTTAAGAAACAGCGAGTCATGCCTTTGCAATTCTCACTTTTGTTGCCTCTACCTAAGGATTTACTCTCGCCAAAAGTAAACGTATAAAAAGCTTAATCTGCTAACATTTTTGTGAGCGAAAAAATGATCTGGTTACATGTGGCAGAATGAGAACTGATCCAACTACTGAGAAGGAGGAGGCAGTCGAACAAAGAAATGGATAGAAACTAGCCATTCTCTACACCATGCAGGGCCAGTAAAACAAAATGAGAGAGAAAGCTGCAAGTTCATCGCTGGGGAAGAAGAGAGCAAATGCCATGTTCATGATACCCCCAAGTAACGGCAAATGAGATGTGAGGTTGTTGATGCTCTATGCTGCATGGAGAGAATATGCAGTTCAGAGCGGTGAGATCACAGGTTTCAAGTGGGCTTAGGCGAAATGTTAAATCCACTGGAGTAATCGGAGCAATTTCGGTAATTTTGCGTACTCTTGTGAGAATAAAATATGCGATTACGTCCGTTAGTGTAACTTTGGGCAAAAATGCCTACACCAGAACAGAGCGCGAGGAGCTGCTGCTGTTCCTGTTCCGTTGCATTCAGTGCTATTTTCTTAGAACAAAATGCATCCTCGTGTATATTTTGGACGGGAGGGTGCATTTTGTGGTAAGAAAATAGCGCAAAATGCTTCTTGCGTGACTCTGCTCAATCTCAAGTAAATTTGCTGTAATTACACATTATGAAAGTTACGCCAACCCATAATTTAAAAGGGGTGCTCTAGTTTACAAATTGAGTGCGCTCACAAAGCCATTGAGGCTGCTTAATTAGCTAGCACTCGTGTTGCTCTAGATTCTAGAGCTGCTAGATCTGCTTTCACCACATTCATTGCAACATGTAAGGGAGCATTAAAGAGTGCACCACACACATGCTAGGAGCAAATGTTCCACTCCTGCAATGGTGGAACTTCCACAGCACCAAGGTAAGACCAGGAGAAATGTCACAGGAGTAAGCTAAAGTAAGGAAACAATAAACTAGCATGAAGGGACGACTGCCATAACTCAATAAACCAATGAGGAGCTCAGTCAATAAAGTGATTCCACCGAGTAACAAGCATTGGAAATGCAATAGGTCTCGCATTTTTTTAAGTTAGAGCTATTGGCATTGTAAATGGCAATGTCTGTTACCTACTAAGGGAGGATGGAGGGAGCAGTTGGTGTCGGAGTGCCAAAATGCTCTTTTGGAGAGTGACTGGCCAAAAGTAAACCAAACAAGCACTGACTTTTAAAAAAAGAAAGCATGTGTGGACCGTGTAAGTGTGTAGCCATGAAGCATATTTTTAACAACTAAGCTTGGGGAATACTTGGATATTACTTTGTGCCAGGGAACAAAACAGAGCCCGATAGAGACCCGTTTCAAGGCCCCCTTTTAAAAACTGCCGGTGCTCAGCACCGGTGAGACCGGCCCACTTAAAGCCCTGAGTTTTGCACTCTAATTGTGGAAATAATCGTAGGTATTGGTGCTTGGGTACCAACTCATGCACGTTTTCCATCCTAAACAGGTGGTTTTCCCATTAAATGATTCCTCCTTGGGAAATGTGAATGGGAAAGAAGGATGGCAGCACAATTCAAACACACTACTGCAATTCCGGTGAAAACAGGTTTGTCTACCCACAATGGTATCATGAAAAAGCCCGGAAGACGGGCCCTTCAAGTATATGACCAAATGGTTGTGCAGTGGTTGCCTCTCAGACAGTGTGTTCTGGACTTGTAAAGTCTAAGTTGGGCAAAAGGCGAGCGCGTGTCCCGGTTTATCCTCTCCCCCAGCAGACACTGCTTTCCATTTGTAACAGTGGGTTTTTTTTGTAAAGGAAGAAACTCCCTCCACCCCCAACTATTGTACTGCAGTGTCCTTACTATATATTTTTCCTTGGCTTACCATAGCTCCCTCTCACTTGAAATTTTGTAACCAAGGATGTGACCTGATCTATGTTCTTGCTATCAATATTTTCAATAAAAATATACAAAAAAAAATAAAAATCACTCCGTGTTTTTGCCTGTAAAGTTTAGGACATGACTATAGTCTCCAACAGGGACCCGCTTCAATGCCCGTTTTAAATTCTTCCGGGTCTGAGACCCAGACGGACTCAGCCCACTTAAAGCCCTGACGATTGATATTAGGTAGGTTCAGACGCCTTTAGGTATAAACTGTGCAAATAAACTTGGGATTCTGAGAGCGAACAATGTCTAGTGATGAATATGTAATGTCAAGTTTAACAATTTCGCTATGACATTTAATTTTTACATGTAGATTTATGTGTGGGGAAATTTTTTTTTTTTAGTTGGATTTTCATGTAACATTTGTATTGTGCTGTTTTGTTAAAACATTAATCACGTAACTATATATATATTTTTTTTTTACATTTATTTGTAGGTTGAACCAAATGCACTGTATCCATAACTTCATTAAAATTAATTAGAAAGGTACATTGTATTTTATTGCATTAGTACTTATTTCGTTATTTAGCACTTAACATACTCTTTGCAAGGCCTACAGCGTTCATTAGACTTCGAAACATTGCAGAAAGAAGTATTAGATACATTTAGAAAGTAAAGTTTTTTGCGTGGTTAAGGTTTTCACAAAACAGCACAATACAAATGTTACAAGAAAATCCATATAATAAAAAAATATATTTATATTATTTTTATTTATTTAAAGGTTGAACCAAATGCACTGTATCCATAACTTCATTAAAATTAATTAGAAAGGTACATTGTATATACACACGCACACACATCCCCACATATTAGTTTTCCATTAAGAAGAAATTAAAAAGTATGAGCAATGTACACAGGAACAAACTTGCATTGTATTGTAATTGCATTTATATAGCGCTTACTACCCCTGACGAGGCGTCAAAGCACTTTTTCGGCGAGTAGCACGCTACTCCGGGACACAGAAGATTAGTGTTGAATTAGTATAGTGAAACATGCAAGTAAATTTTAAGTGGTGGATAGGTTACTCAGTTATTTGGATTCGGAAGGATAGCAGAAAGATAGAAGAGGAAAAAAGGTTTGTATTTATATAGCGCTTGTTACCCCTGATGGGGTGTTGAAGCACGCTACTCCGGAAACCCATAAAGGATTTGTGGTGAATTAGTATAGTGAAATATGAAAGTAATTTGAGTGGTGGATATTAGTCAGTTATTTGGAGTGAGAAGGATAGCGGAGGGATAGAAGGAGAAGAAAGGTTTGCATTCATATAGCACTGGTTACCCCTGATGGGTGTTGAAGCGCTTTTCTGGTGAGTAGCACGCTACTCCGGAACTCATAAAAGGATTAGTGTTAGTGTACACACAGTCTCTCACATACATTCACAATGCTCACACACACACCTGTAAACACACACTCAGCCTTTCACATTCATTCATACCTTCACACAGACGCACACCAGTACATACAAACACACACCAAATACACACCTGTACACACACTGCCTCTCAAATACACTCACACCTGCGCACACACCAGTAAATAGAAACACACCTGCTCGCGCCCAGCATCTCACATACATTCACACAGACGGACACTAGTACATACACACACCTGTAAACACACACTCAGCCTTTCACATTCATTCACACCTTCACACAGACGCACACCAGTACATAGAAATACACACCTGTACACACACAGCCTCTCAAATACACTCACACGTGCGCACACACCAGTACATACAAACACACACCTGCTCGTGCCCAGCATCTCACATACATTCACACAGGCAGACACTAGTACATACACAGACCTGTAAAAACACACTCAGCCTTTCACATTCATTCACACCTGCACACAGACGCACACCAGTACATACAAACACACACCAAATACACACAGCCTCTCAAATACACTCACACGTGCGCACACACCAGTACATACAAACACACACCTGCTCGCGCCCAGCATCTCACATACATTCACACAAACGGACACTAGTACATACACACACCTGTAAAAACACACTCAGCCTTTCACATTCATTCACACCTGCACACAGACGCACACCAGTACATACAAACACACACAGCCTCTCAAATACACTCACACCTGCGCACACACCAGTCCATACAAACACACACCTGCTCGCGCCCAGCATCTCACATACATTCACACAGACACTAGTACATACACACACCTGTAAAAACACACTCAGCCTTTCACATTCATTCACACCTGCATACAGACGCATACCAGTACATACAAACACACACAAAATACACACAGCCTCTCAAATACACTCACACCTGCGCACACACCAGTACATACAAACACACACCTGATCTACTTGCCTTCGTAAAGAGTAGTGCGACCAAGCTTCATTGGGGAGGGGCGGGAGTAAGGGGCCCTCACGCGCGCTCAGATCAATCTCATCACCTCAGCCAGCAAGCTAACAAACAATGGGGGCATAACTGGCCGTATGAGTCAGCACAACCTTCAAAGGCCAAGGCACACTCGTCATACCGTCCAGATTTCCCTCTTCAAGAGATCCATAGCCATGACATCAACCAACCCTTGCGCGCTGCAAGCCCAAGGCGCACCAAGGGCAGTTTAACGCGATAAAACACTCCCTGCCTTTCTGCTCGGCAGACGGACTGGGCCATTTTGTAGGCATGTGCATGCTTTTAATGCGTATGTGCACATATAGAACACAGCCCAGCGGAAGCATCATCGTTCTTTTTTAAATGATGCATTATGGGATTTGTAGGCCTGATTTTATGAATAGAAACAGCCAGAGTGCAAATTCCATCAAGAAAGCCATGCAAGCAGCAGCCTTAGCTATTAAATAGAAGTCTTGGCCATTACCCAAAGATCAGATATGATAATTTGCCGAGCTCAGAGGACTTCACGCATCACAATCAGTGACAAAAGGGAAGATCTACAAGTAGATGTGGGCAACAGACTGACAACACTAAGGAAGAAGCAGCGGCATTTAAAAATAAGTGTTATTTGTTTTATTAAAAGTAGGAGGACGGGGCAACGGAAACAACTCGGGGCAGAAGCAACAGGGAGGGCGCATGCGTCATAGGATACAGAAGCTCCATGGGAGATGGCAGGGGAACACTGAAGAAACACAGGGGAGGGGGTACATGGAAGCAACACGTGGAGGGTGAAAAGGCAGAAGCAACATGGGGGAACGGGGAATCAACACAGAGGGCGCAAGGGAGGGGTGGGGGGAAAGAACCAGGCATAGAAGAGGAGTGCACGGGTAAAGAGGAACGTAACAGGGGGTGGGGAAAAGCACATGGGGTACAGAGAGCAACACTATGCAGGGGAACAGAAATGCACAAAACATAGGGACAAATACTAACACTTGGAAGCAGTGAATGGGAACCAGGAGCAGCCTGCGCTCACCTCTCCTGGGCTGCTATACATGTTTAGTCCCCGCCCGCAGTGTTTTCTCCCTCCACGAACAAATATGCTTGCTGGCATGGGCTAGCGGTAGCGTACCAATGGCCCGGACTACACTTTCATCTTCCGTTGCGTTGCTGTTTTCTTGAGTCACTTCCTACCAGCATTTTGGTGCAGCCATATCGGTGGTGGTTCGTGTCAGCTGTACTTTTCAGAGGGTGTAATGTAAGCTACAGAGCTGCCGACTTCATGAGCGGGAAACCAGTTCGAGTCTCTGGCGGCTCTACCCCATGCCTACGTAAAATATGCCATCAAATTAAACAATGGAAACAAAATTACAAATGCCGATCATACTGCGAATTTGTCTTACTATGATCGGCATTTGTAATTTTATTTTTATTGTTTAATTGTTCTGATGGCATATTTCCCATCCAAAGTCTGGGCGTCAGCTCTCCCACATGTACTAAGAAACCCACTGCTGCGTTTGTGCTTGGAGCGTGTGGGGACTCAGATTGCGAGGAGGGAGGGGGAAAGCCAGTAATAGAGGCAGCAACAGAAAGGAAAGATAAGGCGGCGGTAATATAAATGCTGTCCAGAACATGAAGTACGGCGTCCGTGAAGCAGACGACGTGCTAATATACAAGCAGAGGGACAACAAAAACAAAACAAGACTGGATGTGTCGTTTTGTTATGGAACTGGTGCTCATGTTAAGCGCTCCAATACATTCGGGTCGAGCTCGCTCTATATAAAACTGCAGGAGAAACCAGTGGTGCGTGCGCACCACAGAGGAGCAGAGGGAGGGAGCGCGGCAGCGAGACGAACGCGCGCTGCTGCGCGTGCTGGCAACCAACGGGAATGGGCGGAGCAAAGGCGGGACATGCGCCCGCCTTTGCCCAATTGCGTGCTGGATTTTTTTTAAAAAAGCACGCGAAAGCCAATGGCAGCCGCGGAAAGCAAAACCACACGCACGAGCGTGTGGTTAGCTTTCTAAAGCCCTTTCTAGAGGTCTCGCGCTGCGCGAGCAGTGCTACGCACTGCAACGCTAGGCGCGAGACCTAAAAATGTACCATTAACTTCACCAACTGACGGTCCGCTACGACCTTCACAACATTAAGAGGAGTTCAACCAACAACTTAGGAGCGCCAGGAGAAACGCAGTCAAGAACTTTATGACATTAGCTAAAAATTCGCTGATCACACATGCACGTGATGCTTCATAACCCAACATAAGGCTTTGAGTTTGGCAATAGGCTACAATCCTTTACACATAACCATACCTCGAATCAATTAAAAAAAACACCATTAACTTTACAAAATACACAAATATTGTCAAAGCCAGGTGGTCTGCCTTACATTCCGAGTCCAGACTAGAACATATTTTTTAAATGTATGCAACAGTGAAAAAAAGCAAAACAAATATTGCTTCTGTAGAGATAGTGTCAATGAAATAAATAAAATACTGTGCGATGATTCAGAGAATTTTTGCTATGTAAAATAGTCCCTCAAGAATGGCAATGCAAGCCCCAGTAGCATGTGGCGAGAGTAATACTCCTCTCGGTAGAGCCAAAGCCCATTCTATTCGTATTTTAAAGAATTGGTAACTATACGTTGTGGTGCTCACAGATATTGATTCACACGACTCACCACTGAAGGTACAAACAGGGTCTAAATTCACAGGCACAGGGGACTTATTAACCGACATATTTCAAAGGGCAAACAGCAGCAATGGAGCAGTGACAACACCATACAAAAAGAGGTTTTTGCAAGTTTTACATAGAACAGGCACCACATGAGCCGAAACACTCCTAACTTTACTGGAACCCAGTAAGCATGGTCAGCACTATCAGCTGCACATTGGACAGGTATTACGCTAGCATTAATAAAACATAGCTATAAATGGCAAAAGGATCAATTAGGACGACAGGGAAGAAAAAATAAAAGTAGTACACGTTCAGTGGAAGGACAGCAATCAAGCTGAAGCAATCAGTACTTAGTCCATGCTCCAGCTGAAAGAAGGGGAATTGAAGCCAGCACACGCCGGCCAATTAGAAGGCAGCAAATAAGAGTGACAATTAAGCCAACAAATGTTAAGCAATGGGCAGGCTCCAAGCCCCTTGTATACAATATCTCTTGAAAGCGAGACCGCATGTACTGTCTCAGGCGAGACCTAAAAAGGTAATCAACCAGAGATGTCACAATCTCTCCTCCCAACTATGGAGTCTGCCCACTGATTAAAGGCTGGTGGTATGCACAGCAGATACATACTACACTCTCCACAGTACCACAGTCAATAAATTACTGCAAGAATTTTTAAGGAATCTCTTGACAAGAGTTTCTCCCAATTAATAAAGGTCGCCAAAGTACGCCACCACTAATGGAATGGGTTTTCACCTACCCAAATGGTTGCAAGAACCAAGGTGGCACACGCATTGGCCAAGACAAAGCACCACTACATTAAAACGTAACAAAATGATGTCAAAGTGAATTCTGCAGAATCAAAAGACTAAGCGCTACTTTTGCTCACATGCAGTGTGTGTTTATGCACATGATGAAATTTAATTAACATGAGGGGCCAAACTGCTGAAAACCTAAAAACCCAGCATCAACACAAAAATATGATGCATTGTTTTTCCCATTAAGGAGTTAGAGATTATGATACACATACAAATACTGGAATCTCCAGAGAAGTACAATGGCTCCTACCACACCTTCCCCGGGGTGAAAGTGGTTCGGGGTCACAGGATGGTTCCCATTACTTTCAGCATCAGCAGTGGGATAGTTCCCACTACTCACTCTTGTAGTAAAGATGTGTAGATTGCCAGTGGGATGGCTTCCAGTTTTCTCTACTGGCTAAAGGGAAATGAGGGGATATTTTCACCTGTCAGTGTCACGTAGACTACCCTGGGCTGCTGAAGAGTAGAGCAGCTTCCACAACCTTATCCTGTGCCAGGACGGAAGGGGTGAGGTAGGAGAATAACCCTCCCTACTCTCTCCCGGCTGAAGTATCTACTGGGTAGGACAGACCAGCTTTTGCTATCTTCTCCTGAGTTCCTGATAGCTCCATTTGGTACAGGTTTGCCACATGCCCAAGCACTGTGTGGAACTTGGAGCACGTTAACAGTGTGAGGAGAACTTTGCAGTGCTGTGTCTATCTTTGGCTTCAAGCATTCTCAATATGTTATCTTTCATGGGCACTAAGGCCAAAGTGCTGGAAGCAATCAGCTCACAGTGCATACTATAGGGAAAAAAACTGATCATATTTGTACCCTTTGGTAATGGAAAGCAGTGCGATACCACCACCTCCTTATAGCGCAGTCTGGAAGAAATCAAACTAGGAGCAGGTTTGAAGGGGGTTCTGTCAGTTAGTACAAGTGGCCTGAATCTGAGCGGACTGGCACCACTAATAGGAGCAGACTTGCACAGCATAACATCCAGAGGCCATCTCTGAGTGCTTATCATTTTGGAGACACTCAGTGCGTGAACTATGTGAGGAGAGAAAAATGGATTCAGGATACAGTAGAGAGGGAGAACGACTAGAAAGAGGGAGAACGACTAGAAAGAGGGAGAACGACTAGAAAGTGGGGGTAATATTTCAACTGCATTAATTACTTGGTAGGCCTTTCATGGAAAATGATGCACGCTTCTGGAGGTCACATCCCCAGAAAGAAGAGAATAATATACAGTCTAGACCTTAGCAACAAAAATGGTACAGGTTTAAACCAGAAATCTCTTGAGGATAGGCTCAAGCATATAAATTGACATTCATCTAAGAGGGACATATGAGAAGAATTCCCTTATCCATCGGTGATGGAAAAACATAGAAGCCAATGCTGCATTCTTAGAGGTAGAGTTATCAATCCTACATCTAGATAGAATACTACGAGATAATGGGCTATAACCAGAGCCAACGGAATAGTGCAGTAAGGGAGGAAAAAATTATGCGAAATGATAATGTGGCAGGATTGACAAAATTATATGAAAAGAAAAGGAAAATTTTGTGGCACATTTTGTTTTAGTATTACTTAATTTGTCGTTTTTACACATTAACAGTGTCTGGGCAAAGGTTTCACCTCATTAGAACTAGTTTCATGTTCAAATGCAGTAATACTTAACAACAAGCCTATGCAAGATCTAGTTATTGGATTTGTCAATTTGTTTTTAGCCATCCAGTATAACATGGCTAAAAGTACAAAAAAAGTGACATGACAAGGTCAACGCTGGCTGCTTTAGCGCTTTTTTTTTTTTCTTCTTTCGGCCATGTTTCACAACAGACACACAGCTGTACAATATTGCAAAAAAGAAAACTGAAAGCCAAATAGGTCTACTAACTGGCTTTAAGAAAAGAAAACAAGCATTGGCATAGCCAATAGGTATCGCCTTTGGGACCTTATAAGTGTTTAGCCAGAGATATTTGGAAAGAAAGAAAGAAAGAAAGAAAGAAAGAAAGAAAGAGAAAGAAAGAAAGAAAGAAACAGAGAGGGGAACAGATAGTGCGTGTTACGAAGAGAGTGACCACAGGAGGGATGAAAAGAAATAGAGGATGAGTGCCTGGGTGATGGCTAGACAGAAAGAGACGGCAGAAGACTAGATACAGAGATTAAAAAAAAGAGCATTAAAGAGACAAGGGGAAATGGTGAGAGGAAGAGTGGAAAGAGAAACAGAGGAGCAGAGAAAGAAGAAAAGAAAGGGTGACAGAGGAAGTGCGAAATGGAGATAAATTAATATATAGGAAAGGGGAAATGAGTAGAAAATACATGAAAACTAGCGCCCATAATTTGGCTAGAAGCCTCGTGGCCCTTCAGACGCAGCACAACCTTCCCATGGGCGCTGTCCAGATATCCACTTGCACTCCCGATGGTAGCTGGTCTCAGTCAAAAAAAATGAAGGTAGTAAGATATATTCGTAATACGTTAACTATGAATGATCACAAATGAGGCTTAAAAAACATACAAAGAAAACTAAGGTAAATGCTAATTAACCTTTTTATAAAGTATATTTAGCATAGATCCTGTTTTGCCTTGCAGGTTTTATATGAACGTGCACTCCCGATTAAACATGTTGCATGAAATAAATCGAGGATGGACCTATTTAATCAGAAATCATTAACACGAACATTGAAAAACACACCGAACGAATTGCTTCCTCATTTGCGATCATTTAAATGAGCCTCATTATAAACATATCATCCTACATTTAATTTTTGACTCTGAGACGGCGAGTGCAACCAGGTGGAATCTGAGCAGTCTTTTAGGTCGTTTTTCGCAGCGCCAGGAAATATGTCCATGAGGAAGAGCCAAGAAACAGAGTGGCATTGTGAAGGCGGGGGCCTTCAGGAGTAGGGGAATCTTTACAGCTGGAAACATAAGACTAAGCCTGTGGATCAAGACAAAGCCTCGAGCCACAAAAACACGCAGGACAGGATCTCACGCCCATGGAGTGCTCGCAAACAGAAGTGTGCAGGAGTAAGCCTCAGAGCCAAGGTCTCATAGGTATGACTGGCCTCGCGGCTAGATACTCCTAGGACTGGGCATAATGCACAAGGAAGATCGCACAAGAAACCCTCAAGAATAGGGGTTGTATGCCCCGAAGAACAAACCGCACGAGAAACTCAGAGACCATGCTTGATGCTTTGGAGGAACCGCACAAAAAAACTAAATTAAGACTCATTCCACGGAGAAGAATCACAAAATAACACGCACATAACCAGTTTTCGCTTTTATGTTTTTTATAATGAGAAATCAAAACTGCAGGAAGAAGAAACCAGGACTCTCCCCAATAGCGATAGCCGTATTTTTTAATCTGCAGCAGTGTGCACAGCCCTGTATCTCATGGTGAGACCACCATGTTTAAAGATAAAGCGCTGTGCCGTGCTGATGAAGGAATAATGCAGAGCATTACATTGTCGATTTCCCCGTATTTTCGCGGATCAAACAAATGCAGCAACAAAAGTTTAATATAAAACAACCCATTCCATAAAGCTCCCACCGTCTGGTTTCACCGACGGAAACTCAAAAGAAACGAGGAATGCAGCTGCCACCCTGCGCGCCGCGCACCGCTGCTCGCTCCTGAGAGCAAAACGCTGTGGGAATGCAAAACAAGTAGATAGTACGAGGAATGCAGCTGCCACCCTGCGTGCCGCTGCTCGCTCCCAAGAGCAAAACGCCGTGGGAGTGAACATTAGAAAAAGAGGTGGGACATGCACCCGCCTTTAGCCATTTGCGTGCTTTCATTTTTGAAAGACACACGCAAAAGCCAATCCAATGTGTGGGAGGAGTCAGACCCACACGGAGAAGTTTTGAGTGCTTATAAGAAGCCTCGCAGAGCAGTGCATGCGCGCTGGCTCAGGCTCGACCTAAAAAGCGCTATAAAGTGGCCAGCGTTGACTGTCGCAGGACCTTTTTTTTTTTTTCAATTACGTTTTAGCCATGCTGTACAGGAGCTGGGAGGCTGTGCAACATGGCCGACAGATCTCACATAGGTGAGACATATTAGCCTTGCCAATGCTGTTAAGAACAAAACGACAATCATGAACATTCTGCGCCATCTTGTCTGATGAAAGTTCCTACGTGCACATAAACTACAGTCATTCTGATTGACCACAGCCATTTTGTACTCTGTTGGTCACCTTCATTTCACCCTGTCCTCTAGCAGCCTTCTGACTCTCTGACCAAACCGGATATGTGTGCTGGGGGCTATAAACTATTTCCACGACAAACATCAACATCACCTGCTGCCTCAAACTCGTCTTTCCTCTCATCCCTGCACAAACAGGTTACAAATACCAAACAGACTCTTGCAAGCATGGTTTATTGCACTGCACACAGCAAGACTTGTTTTTTGCCAACAATGGGACCTGTTTTTATCAACAGAACGGACTATTAGATCTGGCCGGTCTCACTTGTGTTTAGACCCTGAAGCAAGGTCCAGCTGCAATTAAATTGTCTGTTTTTGACCTGGGCGGGAGGAGAGTTAATGTTGGGCTTGTGTAACCATGTTGATGAAACAATGTTGGGCTTGTGTAACCATGCTGATGAAACAATGTCGGGCTTGTGTGACAACCTGCCCGGGCGGAGACTCCAAGCTTGTAACAATGATAAATGAAACAAATACATTGTGTAAAACCTGTATAAAAGGAAGAGCCAAAAGCATTGACCAGTAGAACACCTCCCTGAAGACATCCTGGTGTCAGCAGTTGACGTGGTCTCCTCTAAGAGTAATAAACCTTTTTCTTGCCTTCCAGCTTCCAGAGCCTGCCTCGTTATTTTAGATAGCGAATCCAAAGTGGATTAAAGGTGACCTTGCGCCGGGCAGCATTGGGGATCTCAGGAGATTCGCTGCTTTTCACAAATTGGCGACCCAACGGGGGGCCCATCAGAGACACGTGGGTCCAGTAGAGAGGTCCTAACGACGGAGTGAACGACTAAATGATTGGAGTGCACCTGCCTGAAAGAGACCCTCGTCTGGCTGCCAATCGACTGAACTTCACCGGTTCCGAACGGACCTCTCTCGAGTGACCTGCGGTCCTGACTGGGGCCGCATTGATTGTTGGAGTGAGAGGACAACCAGGCGCTGGAAGGGGAAGACTAAGAACTGTCCATACGGTCCGGGTAAGGTCGTGAGAAAACATGACTTAAATTGATTGATTGATAGAAATAATAGTATTCCTTTTTGAGTTGAGACATTCCCTGCTTGCAAACAACGTAGAATAGGAATATTCTCTCTTTGCAGACAGCGAAGGACAGGTAGTGCAGACTTTTGTCTAACATTAATTGAGATATTCATTTTGACCGCTAAATACGTCATGCCTGTTTTCTCTAGATTGTTTGATTGTTTTGTACCGGACCGTTTGTTAGAGGTCAGTCATCCGGCACCGCCGGAAGGCACCCCTAACAAGATCATGTACGTGAAATATGGATTAGCCACCGTAGCTTATAGCAAACTATGGCATAAGTACACTAGGAAGGACCGGGTAAATCAGTGGCCACTGACGGGATCTTTCGATCCCGCTAAAATAGAAACGTTAGAATTAGCTCTCCACAAAAAGAAAGCTAGACCAGCCATGTTTGATAGTTTTGGTTTATGGCGAAAAGAGGCAGCTCAACGAAAGAAAAGAGACGAAGCTAGACAAGATAAAGAAACGCGAAAATCAGCTTACCAAGCCTGTAAAAAGTTAGAAGAAGAACTAAAAGAAAAGGAAATCGATAAAAAGGAACAGGAATCAAAAATATCAGGTCAATGCCCTGTTAGAACGCCCTTAACTCTTTACCCCGAGTTACCAGCAAAACAGGGGGTAGATGATGATTTATTGTTAGGTCCCCCAATGATATACATGCCACCCCCTTACGCCCCTACTCATCCCATAGTACAACACCAGGACCACCAAAGTATAGCCGGAGATGGCACGATCGCCTCAGTCTCCACTGCCTCTGCTCCCACCGAGCCACCCACACCAAATGCCTCATCAAAGGAGGCAGTAGTAGAGGTAGGAACCAAGGAAATAGGAGCGCCCAGGGTCCCGCGATTAAGTAAAAATCAGCGAGCAGGCATTGATAAAATAGTTAAAACCCTCATAGATAGGAAAGAACAGAAGAATACGTAACAGACATATGCGACTCCTATGTTGAAAACCGCAAACGATACTTTATTGTACGTCTCTGTTACCACACCCTTACTGCATATGAAGAGAAGTACCAAGACGTAGGGCCCGAGCGATTAGTGGCTCTCTACAGGAAGGTAGACATCGGAGATGAAGGCGACAACGATGTTGCAGAACTATTTTCATCCACACTAGAAGTATTAAGCGTCACCTCATAGAACAAGGACAGATAGATAGGGACAGGACAACTAAGGTAGCAGGACCCCCAGTGGAAAAAACAGATAGCATGATGCCAATAAAAGAAGCTGCCCCTTACTGGGTACCTCCTAGAGGACAAGGGACTAATGACGATATAAACCATCAAGACGCTAGAGGAAGGGTGGTCTACAATTGGGTGTATCAGCCATGGGACAGACAGGACATCCTGACCTTCCGTAAATCTTTGCCGGATTTACGAAAGAACCCCACCGCCTTTTACACCGAGCTAGGTACCGCTCTGGGATCAACAATAATGACACTTGCCGACATAGACTTGTTCTTCGGGTTATGTTTGCCAGCAGATGTGTGGAAACAGGTTAGGAAAGTAGACCATACCGAACTGTTTGGTCATACCTGGGAACAACTCGACACACTAGATAAACAGCGGAACCCTGGTCAAAAACCAGTTAAAGCAATATTAGACCTCCCTGACAAAATAGTGCAGAAAGTGAAAACGCTGATCCCAGAGAAAAAGATAGACTGGTCCATAGTAACCGCATGCCGCCAGAAACCACAAGAGGACGTCTCAGAGTACTTCTCCAGATTTGAAACTGTGTTCTCTGATTACAGTGGACAAGACATGTCCACCGCAACCGGACACCACTTATTTGTGCAGAACTACGTCAAAGGATTACTGCCAGATGTATCCCAGAAACTACAAGCCAGCGAAAGTAGTTGGGCAGCATCTAAACCGACGGCCATTCTCCAAATGGCCCAGTACTACGAGCATCAGAGAAACGAAAATGACAGGGCTACAGAAAGGAAAAAGAAGGACTTGAAGGAAAGGGTAATGATAGCACAACTCCAGGGGGCGAATACAGGAAGGGAGCAATATAGGGGAGGAAACCAGCAGAATACCCCTAGAGTACAGCCACCTAGGAACAATCCATCTACATCATATGTAGGACGCCAAGACCTAGGACAGGATCAATGTGCATTTTGCAAAAATATGGACACTGGAAATCCCAATGCCCGGCTTTGTTAGGAGCTGCTAGGGACAGAGGGGCGAGGGAAATAGCAAGTGGACAGAGAGGAAGAGGACGTGGAAGAGGGTACGCGAGTGAGGCAAGCGAGGAAAGGCCAGGAAGAATGAACGCATTTGACCATCCCAGACAGAATCAGTACCAACAGACAGATTATGACAATACGTACGACTTTGCATAGGACAGCCAGGGGCAAGGAAGGGATCCAGTCGAGCTCTGCGTTGATCAGCAAGGCCCTTATGTTACCGCTCAGGTCCTGGGCACAAGGTCGCCATTTTTGGTAGACACAGGAGCAACACGTAGTGCACTATCCAAACAACTGATTCCAAGGGCACCCTTGTCAGGCTCACATGTGACCTCAATAGGTTTTGACGGTACGCCCTCCACCAACCCTTTGTCCCGACCCATCCCTTTTAATCTTGACAGCAATGGCGTCGAAACGACATTCCTCCTCTCATCTAACACCCCAGACGCCATTATGGGCCTCGACCTTTTGAAACACTTCCATGCGACTATCAGATGCTCACCAGACGGAGTGCGTGTCATCCTGTATGACAACCCCCAACGCCATAGAGAGAACCCTTTTCAGCACATGTTTTCCATCTCTGAGACTGACACATCCCTACTGGACACTTTGCCATCACACTTATGGGCTAAGGCTGATTCAGACGTAGGACGAATGATGATTGACCCAGTACACGTAACAATACGAAAGGACGCAACCCTACCGAAGGTACCGCGGTACAAAATATCGCCAGAGAGTGAGAAAGCACTAACAGAGATCATACACTCTTTGGTAGAGGCAGGGGTGGTAGAGGAAGTAGTGAGCAACATTTGTAACAGTCCCATACTACCGATTGTAAAGAGACAGGGAGAGGGAGGTGGGAAAGCCTACCGCTTCATCATTGACCTGCGGGAGGTAAACAAAATCGTAGTACCACAATACCCAGTAGTTTCCGACATCACGACAATTTTGACTTTAATCCCCTCCACTGCCACCACCTTCACTGTGATCGACCTCAAGAACGCCTTCTTTTCCATACCTATACACGAGGACAGCCGCTATCTTTTTGGATTTACCCTAAATTCCCGTTCGTATAGATTTTGTAGAGCACCTCAGGGGTACACTGAGAGCCCAAGTATCTATAGCCAGGCGCTTAAAAGACAGTTGGACGCCATACAATTGCCAGATGGAGTGGCACTAATACAATATGTAGACGACATCCTTCTAGCAGCAGACACCATACCAATAGCCGTCACAGCCACCATCAAACTACTCCATTTCCTTGCTGAGAATGGTCACAAGGTCTCCCGAAAGAAACTGCAGTTCTGTAAATCACAAGTGACCTATTTGGGTCACCTTTTATCAAAAGAAGGGAGAAAACTCACGCCTGACAGGATCCAGACAATTCTAGGCACCCCTGTCCCCAAAAATCAGAAGCAAGTCCGCTCTTTGATAGGCCTCACCTCGTTTTGCAGACAGTGGTTACCGAACTTTAGCCTCATTGTCAAAGCCCTTCTCTCCCTCCTAGCTAAGGACATCCCCTCACCTCTCCCCTGGACCCCCGAATGCCAGACAGCCTTTAAAGAACTACGCAATACCCTTTGCTCAGCACCAGTCCTAGGAACCCCAGATTACTCCAAACCATTCTTCCTCTACACACACGAAAGGGAGGGATGTGCATTGTCTGTCCTAACACAATCAATTGGTCACAAACAACGCCCTTGTGCATATTTTTCTGCCACCCTCGATCCAGTAGCCAGAGTTCTGCCAGCGTGCCTGCGCGCTGTGGCAGCTGCAGCAGTATCAATACGCCAGAGCGAAGGAATAGTGCTCTCCAATCCAGTCACTGTTTTAATACCCCATGCAGTCGACACACTACTGAACCAGACCAAAACCCAACACTTGACTAGCGCCCGACTGACAGGATATGAGTTGACCCTGCTAGCACCGCACATTACCCTAAAGCGATGCACCACCCTCAATCCAGCCACGCTGTTACCCCTACCAGAGAACGATCCTAACGTGGCTCCACTACACGACTGTGTGACACTAACCGATGAACAAACAAAAAGTAGAGTAGACCTCAGAGACACCGCCTTTCTAGAGCCAGATGGAGAACTATGGGTGGATGGTTCGTGCATCAAACTCCCCGACGGCACCACCTCAGCTGCATACGCTGTCACCACAGCCCGAACCATTCTAGAAACAGCCCGTATTGCCCAACGTTCCGCCCAGGCAGCAGAACTCATTGCCCTCACACGAGCATGTATTTTAGCAGCTGGCACGACAGTTAACATATACACCGACAGCCAATACGCCTTCGGGGTGGTTCACCATTTCGGGATTCTATGGAAAGAAAGAGGGTTCCTGACTTCACACGGTACACCCATCCTGCATGGAGATTTAGTCTCCGCCTTGACGGAAGCAGTCCTCCTCCCCAAAAGCTAGCAGTGATAAAATGCCAAGCACATAGGAAAGTGACAGATCTCATTGGACAGGGAAATGCGCTAGCAGACGTTACTGCCCGAGCCACGGCAGAAGACAGAACTATGACACGAATGTATGTGACCAGGTCACAAGCTGAACAATGGACTGATGCTAGGACCACTGTAAGGGACATACAGACTACAGGCACACAAGACGAATTGACCGAGTGGGAAAAGGTGGGACTAAAAGACGAGGAAGATTGCTGGAGAACTAAAGACGGAAATAAATGGCTGTTACCCAATGCCTACCTCATCCCCATATTGACCATGGCACATTTACCAGCACACATAGGCTCCACCCCCATGATTGAACTAATCACAAGAGTATGGCATAATGTCAAGATAACAGAATCTGCAAAGCGCCTAGTACAACAATGTATAGTATGCCTACAACACAACCCAGGGAAAGGGACAGTAGTACCACGGGGAGGGTTTGGAGTCCCTGATCACATCCAACTAGAGAGATGCCATGGTCTAAAATATGTCCTGGTGGTTGTGTGCGCTTTTAGCAAATGGGTGGAGGCATATCCCACCCGCGACAATACTGCCATAGCCACTGCAAAAGTATTGTTGAAAGAATTCTTCCCCCGGTACGGCCTTTGCAGAATTTTATGGAGCGACAACGGCCCACACTTCGTAGCCGAAGTGATACAGAACATACTGAAAGGGTTGGGGGTAAAACAAAAATTCCATGCCGTCTTCCACCCCCAATCAGCGGGCCTGGTAGAGAGACACAATGCAACATTGAAACTAAAGCTAGCCAAAATAGTTGCCACAACCGGGTTGAAATGGCCCGACGCCCTTCCATTGGCATTGCTATCAATGCGCTCCACCCCGACCAAACACAGGCTGACCCCGTATGAAGTGGTCTTCAGCAGGCCTATGAACATTTGGGCGGCACCAAGACCCACCTCCATTAACGATGTCCCGAACATATTAATGTCAGACTATCTGCATAAATTGACAAACAAGCTAACAATTATCCACCAACAGGTGCAGCAAGCCTTGCCTGACGTATCCAGGGGCCCAGGACATGTGATAAAGCCTGGGGACTTCATCCTAGTTCGCAACTTCCAAAGAACGAAGAATCTGGAGCCCAGGTGGACGGGCCCCTGGCAAGTCTTGATCACCACTCGAACTGCCCTCCGAGTGGAAGGAAAAGAAATTGGCTGCACGCCCACCACTGCAAGAAAGTCCCTCCAACGCTGGCAACCTGTGAAGAGGTGGAGGTGCAAGAGGAAGTACTCGCAAAAGACCAACCAGCTCTGAGTTGCTACCCACAAGAAGACACCCTCCAACTGTCTGAATTTCCCGACCCCACGGTGCCATCCAAGGAAGGGTACAACCTAAGATCGACAAAAAGGGGAGCTCCAACAACCAGGCCACTAACTGAGTCAGAGTCTCAGATCGGTAGCACAGCCAAACAACGCTACCAGGAAAAACACCAGACAAAAGTCTGTGGTCCTAACAGTTGGTGAGCTCCTCGAAGATGATGGAAGAAACGGAACACCTGCAAAGCCACCGCAAAGACACCAAGACTTTTGAACTGCACAATACAAAGACAATTGCACTTGTAGCTGCATTTCTCACCTGCCTCCTACTAATGGTCACACTCTGGATCATTGAAGAGAATGCACCTGCATACAGAACATTGTCACCAACCATGCAACCAATCACAAAGAAAGAACACTACCTGGTATCACTACCGCCACATCTCCGAGAACGACGCAAAGAATTCTGGAATAATTCTTTCGTACAGATGCTGCACCAGCACAATCTTGCCTCCAATGCCACTAACTGTTGGGTCTGTGGGCAGCTACCACATGCCACTGAACATTCCATCCCTTTCATCCCTTCACCCTTTTCTGTTCATGGATCTTGCCTTGCCTGGATGATGCTCCTACAAGAAAGTTACAAAGACAATGCCACTTCCGATGGGACAATCGCTCAGTTCTACAACGAGTTCTGGCTAAACCAAACAGGAAGAACAGCAGCTCCCTTTTGCCCTCACACCTCCAATACGACATTCCCAATGAATTTCCCTTCCAAAGAACGAGTGGAAATACAAGTGTTCAATAATCCTGTCAGAGCCACATTTTCCTACCTGAAGAAAAGAACTGCTGCAACACTGACTGTGGCCCTATCTGTGGTGAACGTCTCTGGCCTTGTATGCATTGAAGGCCGTGGGACTAAGAATGTGGGTCACAGCACTTGTAACATTGTAAGGACTTTGAACACTGCCAACCCTCCAGCATTTGTTGCATCACCCAATATGTACTTTGTCTGTGGAACCAAAGCCTACACCTGGCTCCCAAGAAACTGGGGGGCACGTGCTACATCGCTTTTGTTTTGCCACCGACCTACACAGCCCCTGCAGAGCATCATCGAGAAAAGCGTTCTAAAGACACTGATCAAGCAGACTCTGCCGCATCACAGTTCGTTGACGCAGCAAAAGGGCTCGTCCCGCTATGGGGTCCGATGGCAAACAGCCGAGCCATCAGACATCTGTCTCAAGCGGTAGAAACCGCCCTGAACGTCACAGCTGGCATCCTCACCAACAACACTGCCGAGCTTCAAGTGGTCCGTCTGGTGGCCCTACAAAACCGCATGGTCCTGGACGTGGTACTAGCGGATCGTGGAGGAGCATGTCGCATCATTGGTGCCAGTTGCTGCATATACATCCCTGATAATTCACCCTCTGTCTATGAAGCAATCGAACATCTCCACAGACTGTCTTCAGAAATTCATCAAGGATCAGAGACTTGGACAATTGGAAGTTGGCTTTGGGGCATCTTGAAGGACTGGGGTTGGAAAATATCAATGTTTCTCTTGGTCCCAGTATTGGCAATATGTGGTTGCTGTTTGGGTGTACACTGTATACCACCTTTGTGTTCTCTTTGCATAAATGCCTTGCGCCCTAAGAATATGGACACTCAGTTAACAAAAATGAGAGTAATGTATGAACAAGAAATACAGGACATTATGGAGATCGAAATAGACTGACAAGATGGCTAGTTATGTTCAAAGGGGCGACTGTTAAGAACAAAACGACAATCATGAACATTCTGCGCCATCTTGTCTGATGAAAGTTCCTACGTGCACATAAACTACAGTCATTCTGATTGACCACAGCCATTTTGTACTGTGTTGGTCACCTTCATTTCACCCTGTCCTCTAGCAGCCTTCTGACTCTCTGACCAAACCTGATATGTGTGCTGGGGGCTATAAACTATTTCCACGACAAACATCATCACCTGCTGCCTCAAACTCGCTCTTTCCTCTCATCCCTGCACAAACAGGTTACAAATACCAAACAGACTCTTGCAAGCATGGTTTATTGCACTGCACACAGCAAGACTTGTTTTTTGCCAACAATGGGACCTGTTTTTATCAACAGAACGGACTCTTAGATCTGGCCGGTCTCACTTGTGTTTAGACCCTGAAGCAAGGTCCAGCTGCAATTAAATTGTCTGTTTTTGACCTGGGCGGGAGGAGAGTTAATGTTGGGCTTGTGTAACCATGTTGATGAAACAATGTTGGGCTTGTGTAACCATGCTGATGAAACAATGTCGGGCTTGTGTGACAACCTGCCCGGGGCGGAGACTCCAAGCTTGTAACCATGATAAATGAAACAAATATATTGTGTAAAACCTGTATAAAAGGAAGAGCCAAAAGCATTGACCAGTAGAACACCTCCCTGAAGACATCCTGGTGTCAGCAGTTGACGTGGTCTCCTCTAAGAGTAATAAACCTTTTTCTTGTCTTCCAGCTTCCAGCGCCTGCCTCGTTATTTTAGATAGCGAATCCAAAGTGGATTAAAGGTGACCTTGCGCCGGGCAGCATTGGGGATCTCAGGAGACTCGCTGCTTTTCACAATGCTTGTTACTGTGTTGTAATTCCATTTATGTAGCTCTCCATATCTCTGACGAGGCACTACGCTTCTCCTGCTGGATGCTAATGCATGCAATCTAGCAACCACGTAGCCCCTCTGCTGCTGAGCAAACTGCTTTCAATTTAAAACGTTGACGGTGAAACCCCCAGATTCGTCAACTGACCTCAGGTCATAGGGAGCCATTTAACACAGACTAGGCTGTTTTAGACCAGGTGCTCACCTGGCAGGCAGGGACTTGTAGTACCTACTTGCTCATAAGTAGGGGCCTACATGTCCAAGCATGCGAAGCGCTGTTGACCAAAGAGAAGGTCTGTCTCTGATGATTACATTGGGCCATTCAGCTGTTTTACCAAATTGTTTTCATTAGTGGATGAATCGATTCAGCATCCATATCAATTAAGGCCCAAAGGGCCAAGATTAGAACCTTTGCAGAAGATCTTTCCATTTACTCCTTCTCCTACATGGAAACAGGTGGCCTTAGCACTAATTTCATCCAGAATTGACTATTGCAATGCACTCTATATCGATGCTAGCAAGACAACTCTAGCAAACTGCAACTGGTGCAAAATGCAGCGGAAGGGCTCACATTAGATATTCCAAAATATGTGTCAGTCTCAAAAGGATTGCGTTAACTTCACTGGCTTCCTGTACAGAAGCGTGTCACCTTTAAAGCCATGTGTATTGTTCATAAAGCACGGTATAGAGCTAGTTCAGGGGGAATCAAAACCATGTTCCAACAGTACTCCACTTGTAGACTTCTCCGGTCGGCAGCCCACAATTTAGTTGTCATCCCCAAAGTTCAGAGGAAGAGATGGGGAGGCAGAGTTTTTTCGGTCACAGCTGCCAAGATCTGGAATCCCCTCCCCCTTCAACTAGCTGACATCAATCTGCATACTTCTTTTAGGAAGGCCTTAAAAACCTGGCTTTTCTTTTAGTAACTTGGCTAGGGCAATGGGGAGATGTACTCTCAGGATTAGCCTTCAGCCCCTTGACGCCTTTAAGCACTGTTGCACTATACAAATGTATATAGTTTCATCAAGAAGCATTCACGGTTGCAGCTTGTGAAAAGGTAATTGGTGTATGAATGTGCAAGACTCTTCAGTGAATAGTCACCGAAAGAAATATGCTTCCTGCTCGCATGAAGCAGTTACAACACCCCATGATTTACACAGTGCTTAATTTGTAAAATATTAAGTGCCAGGACTCTGACCAGGAGGCCACTGCAGCTTGCACCACCCATCGCCCTAGTCATCGCTGCCAAAACAACTACTGACCATCTCTCTCATGTAAATGCGACAGTTCAGATTATTGCAGGTCCCCAAAGCTAAAGGAATGGCTGGGGAGGGAGGTATTAGAAATTTTAATGTATATTGTATTCCTAAACAACCGTTGTTCTGCTCACCTCTAAATTAGATGAGCAGCGCCACCATGTGGTAGACTGTTCTATGTATGGTGTTGACAATTCGGTGCCGAGCACCGGAAACCAAGTAAGTGCCGGTGCTTAGCACCAGAAAGCACTGGTTCAAATTAAGCACTGGATTTACACCAAACCGGCTGAACCCTGCGTTCACACAAGCAGTTCAAAGTCTGCTAAACACACCCGCTCCGAAACTGGAGTTACTCTCAATCAGCAGAAGAACAAGACCTAGATGCTACTTCAACTAGCATTGGCAAAGCCAAAAGGTGTCGCCTATGTGAGATCAATTGGTGTAGTGAACGCTTGTTTAGACATGTTACACAGCAGCGCGGGCTGCTGTGCAACATGGCCTGAAATTAAGGGGGAAAAAGCACTATGATGTGGCCAGCGTTCACTGCATCATACCGCTTTTTTTTTTTTAAAGCCATGTTGCGCAATATGTCAAAAAAATACATTGGAGGGAGGGACGAGGCAACAAACGGATGCACGATAGAGGAAAAGAGCACAAGGCGGGGCCAGCAACAGGGAGAAGGGATGGGTGGGTGGTGAAAGAAGAAATAGTACTCAATCACAGCGCAAACGGCGGATGGGCACTGATTATGCATCAAATCCATAATTATGCGAAAAATGCCACAAAACTGAATTAATCCAGTGGCCCTGGCTACAGATAAGGAGTGACTTTAAAAAAACAGATCTGCCATAAGACTAAGGTTCACCAATCGATTCTAATGATAACTCAACCTAGTAAACACAAGTCATTTGGAGGTAAATTCCTTCAGGCACAGAGCTCCCTGTGGAGCTCCCTACCATTACAACTTGGACTGGAAAATAATTCTTTCAAATTCAGGAGATCCCTAGAAACTGACCTCTTCGTGGGTTTGTATAGTCTCTTATGTGTAGCGCAAATCGGCAACTGAATCTATTCCCTTCTGTCGAGCCAGCACGATACATAAGTGGAGCCATGTCTTTTACATTCTTTGACATTGCTGGTGCTTTAAGAATTATTTAATTTTGTGGGGAAATAAACGGGTGAGGGTGCACCAGCAGATTTCCCCCTTTCCACTGATGGAATGTCAAATTCGTCTCCTTTCACATTTATTCGCTATGTATTCTCCCACCTTTATATCCTTAACCAAAAGTGTTCCACAAATACTGCAAGTTGATAAGTACACCACGCAAAAAAGCCACATAAAATAAATATGTGGGTAATCTGAATATAAAGAAGGTGGAGGCAGCACGTAAAAGCCTCACAGCGAACCTTGTGGCAACAAAAACAGCAAATGATGCAAATCGATCCAAGTACAGAAACTTGGGAGGAGCAAAGAGAGCCCTTGTTCGGTCTGTTACTAAAAACACAGGCAGATACTGGGCAGATAGAGTGGGCCTCATGGGGTCATCGTCAGCCCTATTACTCTGCGTTTCGCAACTGGACAAAACTGCATTTACATTAAAACACTCCTGTTTGCTGGCTGACAGACACAAAATATATGCTGAACTCCCACTGGCAGACACAAAACTGCACATACTACAAACACTCTAATTCTCTAACTCACAAATAGCATGCACACATTCACACACACACACACACACACACACACACACACACACACACACACACACACACACACACACACACACACACACACACACACACACACACACACACACACACACACACACACACACACACACACACACACACACACACACACACACACACACACACACAAAACGGATAATGGCAAGTATCTTACAGACACACCTTAATGTACAATGAAACAGGCTGAAACACACAGGCTCTACTGCGCACATTGTCAAAGTCTGACTAAGCCAAAGTGCACATTATTCAAGTGTCACCAACCACTCCTGTCTGGGTGGAGACCGATGCAGTCTATATAAGGAAACAATGTGATTAAATGTGATAGCCATTAACCCTCAGCTTACGGCTCTCTGCGGGAAACATCAGGTAGATTCATAGCCACGATGACAGCTGGAACTAGTCTAAACAAAACAGCATTGGATCGGTAGCTGCATGGCATGGGGACCGGTAATGGCTTGGGATTTCTGAGAAGTAGGCCAAGGGGGCTGGCACGGACGTGGGGATTTGAGTTCCCCGACATGGAGAGTGAGCAATCCTTGGGTTTGGATACGCATGGGAACTGGTTGTATCCTCAACATCTTAGATGATGGCATTAGGCTGGCTTTGCCCTAGGCATCAGAGAGGCTTGGTACTGGGCTGGCACTGCCTCAGGGTTCTGAGATGGGAGGGCAGCAGTACTCTCATTAATTAGTGCCATCACCCTGGTTTCATGGGAGCTCTGTGTCAGTACACATGGGGGCGTGCGCAGCTAGGCAACCTCGTTCTGTAGACTCTATGGGGTAGGGTCAGGAAATGCTTAGTACTACTGTTGCACAATGGGACCTAACGGCAGAGTGTACTGGGCTCAGAGTAATCAATGAATGATGGAGCTCTATTGACAGTCAAGGACATAGTAGCGAGTACTGCCCAGCTGATGTAGTCATTACACAAGGCTTGGGCCTGGCATTGTTCAGTAATATCAATGTGGGTGGTTTGATGATAACTAAAATTCAGAAAGGCGTGTTGGGGTGGAAAAGGTTTTGTGATAGGTACTGTGGTATTCTCTTCCATTGCATCTTAAAAATTCACAAAATCTTTTTCAATTCAGGAAAGCTTTGAAAACATATTGCCAAGACACTTTTGGGTAATTGAGCGCTACACAAAACCTAATAACATAAGCTACTGTATTGTCTGCTAGAGCAGTGGGAGGCTCGTGCAAACACCTTCTGATGGAGCTCTATGGCAGAGGGCACGGTGGCTTGAACTGTTCAGTAACATCACTGTGGTTTGATGGAGCTCTCTGATGTTGGTGTGGCTGTATGCGAGCTAGGAGCTCTATAGTAGGGCATATGATGGCTGATACAAAGCTGACAGCGCCGGGTGGCCTTAGATTGATGGAGTGCCATGACACAGGACTGGTGGTATGCTAGACTGTGTATTTGATGGAAAATATAAGCAAGAGGCAGATGGCACGGCTCAATAGAAAGATGGAATCGGACACCAAATACAGCTCCATCAAGCACACCATACTTAGTACTGGCATACAGGCACTACAAGGTCTCCAGCTTTACCACTACTTGTCCTACATCCTTTAGGATTAGGTTAAGGTACGTAGTAAAACAGATTTGAGAGTGAGGAACATCTAAGATAAATCTTTGGTTAACAAACATATTGAAAATGGTGTTGCATTACATCAAATTGAGAGCATAGGAGCTATTAGTAAGAATCGATAACCAGGACAAGTCAAGTTCTCTTCGGTGAAAACGCGCCCACGCACAGACGGAGTCTAGTATTGGGAGAGAAAACCACTGGGACTGTTTCTTTTCTACTGTCTCCACAATAGTACAAGGCCAGATGAGCGCCGTTCAGTGTGGTGGAGGATCTCCAGATGGATTCTAAATATAGCTTACCGAGTTGAGCACTGTGCCCACTCGAAGCTGTGATTAATTACAAATACTGGGCACAAGGCTTAAGATGTAAAGCAGTCAGCTGCCTCAATTTCGGTGTAGGACTCCGTGCAGTACATACACTGCCGATGATCTTGCTCAGTGTACCGGATGGAGGAGGCGTTGCGCTGCTTGTGCGCCACTTGAGGTCTGCGGTTTTCGACAAAACGTACAGCTCCTCGTTTTGGAAGCCCCCACGAGGTTCAAAACTAAAAGCAACTGGCATGGGAGCCGTTTATTCTGAAAGAGCTCTTGCTTCTGTTGCGACATATCGTTCCTCAATCCACAACAGAACATGCACTCAGGAAAAAACAGCCCTTAGTAAATGAGGATGCAAGGGGCGCGGGAATTACATTGCAGAGGAAATCTTCAGAGAAAACGCACAAGTGTCCAAGGACACTCCTTGGTCAAAGCTATAGAAGTCCAATGGTGGCGCCTCGGGGTTTGGGGTGTACGGGCGACCCAGGGCAGATATACAATGGGCTCTCGGGTGACAGAGGAATGCAGAAAGGCGCGGCACGTTGATTCCACGGCTGCGATGCATGGCCGTGCCCCGCCCCTCTGGGCACACAAACATGCAAACAACCAGTTCTTTCAAGTGCGAGCAGGGCACAAGTTAGAGGTGGACGGAGTCATCCCGCCCCCACCCTTCTCCCTAATTTTAGAGACGGGACGCCATCTCCTGTAGCCAGAGGCCGAACAAGGTTCAGAACTGTCTCTTTTACTTGAGAACCGTAAAGTGCACACTGGCAGTTCCTGAAGCAGAGATAAACATTTGTTTTGATTTTTACTTTCTCGTGCCTTTTCAGACACAGTTGTAGCACAGGGGTGTTTGAGTTTGCTGATGGTCCCGTGTCCAAGGCCCAAACTCCCTGCAGGCTCTCATTATCTAGGGAATTTGGGCTTAAACATCTTCCTTTGTTTTAGGCAACTGTTATTGTGCGTGCGTTAGCAGTGAGATGCAAACATCTACATTTCAAAAGCCATATCCACCCTGTCCGCCTTTTCCTGATAAACGTTCATGCTTTTCAAAACCATTTGAGTATTTTTAGGGCAGATGCCAGATTGTTCTCTTGGGGCAAACACACAGGTGGGGCAGACACTTAGTATTGTCATCATAACTATTTTCACATTTCATAACAAAACAAAAAATAGTTTTTACCAGCTTAAAATGTATGAATTACAGTGGATGTGTGGGGGAATAAAAAGGCACACATTTACTAATTGCATTTTATGTTGCTTTCCATGCTGTTGTCAAGTGTCTCCAAGTCAGCCTATCTTGACTTTTCCCACAGTATCCTGTCGCACTCTGGGGCTTGCATCTTGGATTTTAACACTGCCACCATGGTCCTCAAAAATTTGACATGCAGAGTGATACTGGCTAAAAAGTCATTTCTGGCTGAAAGTGTCACACATTGCATGGACCTCTTGTCAAAATATGCTCAATTCCATTTTAAAAGCTGCTATTTCTTGTTGGCTATGCAAAACAAAAGCAAACTTTGTTCACATTTTGTGAACATTCGGTCTTTGCATCATATAGTAAACGAACATTCAAAATGCCAATCAAGTCCCTCATTTAATGGAAAGGTTTACATGCAGCTTCATTAAAACACAATATATAAAGTGTGTGTGTATTCTTCAGTTTTTTTTAGGTGTTAAGGAGGTTTTAGAATGCAGCTGGAGCCCTATGGGGGCAGTGTTAATTGAAGCAGCCCAGGAACCTTCTGAGTAATTATCCTCAAGTCAGGTAAATACCTGCCAACCCCTTAAAAAATTTGTTTGAAAGGACGTAACCCACACAATAACAACCTTGTTGCTGCACCTTCTCAAATTGTTGAGTGTTACCACTGAGATTGAAGGCTTTGTCTTGATAAAACTTGGGTCACTGCCAAAGGAGATAGCAATAGCAAGCAAAGAAGGAAAAAGTAGCATATTCCTTTTAAAAAGAAGGCTCTCACAGGGTAATGATATCACTTCCTGTGATGCCATGTGACCCCCACTGTGCACTGCTTATGCTAATTAGTTCCCCCACATGAAAAGCAGCATAAAACAAGCAGGTCTCAATCCAAAGTTGTAAGAAAAATTAAGAAGTTGTATGCTTTAATGTATTCTTGTGTAAGTGAATGCAAGTAGATTTTTCAAGCCGACCCTTATGTATTCTCTGTATAGCAGTAGTACTAATTTCTTGTAAATGTATTAAAAACCTTTTTACATAAAATGGACAAAGGGCCATTTTGTTAACAAGCACTGGCAAAACCCACAGAATGTCTTTGGTTGATAGTGTGTATTCCTGCCTTAGAAAGAAAATCCTACCTTCATCAATCATTTCTTTATTCACAGGTTAACAGGGAAAGACATGTTGGCCTCTCAGACACAGAATTTCCTTATGCAAAGTCCACTCCTGAGACACTCCACCTTTTGAGAGGTATCATTTTGGTCTCTATTTAGAAGTTGAAGAATTTGTGGTTAAATGTATCCATCAGAACTACAAGTTACTTATCTTTAGTAGAGCTCTTTCTGGTGAACACTCATCTAACCAGATTCTTTGCTACCCGTCCTCCCTGTTCTGTGGAGCGGATTTTTAGAATTTAATAAGGTCCTATGCTAGATACCACTCACTGTTGCAATCTGTTACGGATGCTCCCCTTCTAAGGTCACAAAATGCTTTATGGTACCCGGAGATCTGCACTCATGGATGGTGCCTATATGCGTCTACGCCATCCATTATGGAGGGGGAGCGAGGTCTGCATGGAGTCTGCTGGTGCCACTTATCGGTGCGCAGGAGCAGTTGCTGGAAAAGTTTCACCAGTCTGGCGCCTGGGGGAAATTGAAAAGGTGAAGAATCTGCAGTTAGGATGCACACCTGAAAGAGCATTACCAGAGGTAAGTAACTTGTTGTTCACTTTAACCTTCATCTTTTTCTCAGAGATTTTTTTTCTCCACTGTATATATTACATGAACGGTTACCAGCACCTGACCAACCATGGGTTTTTATTTTTGTGGCACATATTAAAATAAAAAACAACCATCGCATCACCTTGCCAAGGCCAGATCTGTTGGCAATGCTATTTCTTCTGATATATGACTTATTGTTTCAGTTGCAAACTAAATCCAAAAGCAGTTCTCTCCAATCCATCAGAAGCTACATTATGGGACTGATAACACCATCTGGGCAGAGATTGTCAGCTCTTCAATCTCAGCAAAGCAAACGACTCAAATGTGTATTGTATTGTAATGTATTGTATTGTAATTGCATTTATATAGCGGTTACTACCCCTGATGAGGCGTCAAAGCGCTTCTTCGGCGAGTAGCACGCTACTCCGGAACCCATAAAGGATTAGTGGTGAATTAGTATAGTGAAAATATGAAAGTAATTTGAGCGGTGGATATGTTAGTCAGTTATTTGGATTGAGAAGGATAGTGGAGGGATAGAAGAGGGAAAAAGGTTTGCACTTATATAGCGCTTGCTACCCTTGATGGGTTGTTGAAGCACTTTTTCGGCGAGTAGCACGCTACTTCGGAACCCATAAAGGATTCGTGTGCAGGAACCATCTGCAAAGCATCAGGAGCGGCGATGAATGTGACATGCAGCTTACTCGATAAATGTTGGTCTGTTGATTATATAATTGATGAGTTATGTGGCAAATGCATCAAATCTATAATTATGTACATATTACTGCAACTCCTGTGACGTTGGTTACAGTTCAGGAAGAAAGGTCTTCTGCAGCGCTTATATTAAACAAAATGTTTTAAATGCACTCATTTCCGCAAGTACAGTATGCTTTCTTGAAAATGTAAGTAACTGTGTTCACTTTTTTTTTTTTTTTTTTGCAAGAAAGCAGCATACGTAGTTGTGAATGTTTTTAGTTTAATCAACCAGTATTTTGTGAAGTTTAGGTAAAAGGTTATGGCACATCTAGTACTACACGAACAAGAGCTGCAACACCCTAGAATGCCCCATACTAGGAATGAACTGGGCAACGTACCTGGCAGAGATGTAATCCACCTCGGAGGTGATGCCTGTCTTGTTGGGATTCAACTGAAACTGAACCCAAAGGCAAACAAGCATTTGCAATGCAACAGGTCTCGCATTTACGAGAGTTTAAGCTATTGTCATTTACAATGGCAATAGCTCAAACTCTTGTAAATGCGAGACCTATTTCACTTCAAAGAAGCGGCCGCCATTGTCCAGGGCCGCTTGAAAGTGAAAGCGTGCATGGCGAGGAAAGCACGTCGTGCCTCCAGTACGAGAAACTCATTAAAGAAAATAGTGCTTACAGACTAAATAAGACATACCATGTCGCAACAGAAGTAAAAGGGCCAGGCGCCATGAGAGGTTACAAATGCACACAAGGCGCTACCAAGGAGGGACTAACAAGCCTAATAACGACTCGGAAGCCAGCGTTTACGAAGGACAATGACACAAGCCAATTAAAAATATGGGCGGAGAGTGGGCGGGGATTCAAAGCCATACTCCAGGTTCGACCTAAAAAGTTGTGTAAAGCATGATTCTGGGGGAATCTATGGCCCCAGGGTTAAAAAACCCATGAAACGCTCCTTTAAGAGGATATGAATCAATATAGACATTCTTCAATATAGTATTGATCCACTGAGTTTGCATTTGTCCACCTCTGGACTAGTGCCTGGAGGTTCAGATCAGTAATCTATATAGAAATCATGCCTTAGTTGCACGAGGTGGCTATAAGCAGAACATAAGGTCATCAAAAGATGAGGTATAGTGCAAGAGCCATATGCTGCAAATAAAGGCACACAACCACATTCTCTCCTGCACACCGTAAAGAGGCAGATATCTCTGTAGAGACTCAGGGGACACCTTCGCCACGACTAGCAAGCAGTAAAAGGATGGCAGTATTCAGAATGTGGAGGGAGGCACCACGTGCAGAGGACGCTTGTAAAGCACGACTGAGCTGCTGCCTTCGGCGCATCATCCCAACGGGCTCAAGTGCAGCCATTGTGTGCCCCTGAGGTTTGATCCCAGATGGGGGTGGGTGGGTCACACAGAAGACCGCATCACTCCACATATCTTTGAAGCTGACTCACTCAATGTCTTGGAAAAATCTTTGCCAGGAACGGAAAGTTTGGCAGTGGACCAGATAGTGTAATGCAAACTCAACTGTTTACAAGGGTGGGAAGATAATCGCCTCCTTTACAAAATGAGGGATGACACCCTTCATGCAGGGAGAGCTAATAATGGATGTAAAATGATATCTAGCGACGGCAGTAAAGGAACTTGATCCACATGCAAAACAATAGGTAACTTAAGATCTTTAGTAATTAAAACGAATAAAAAAATTGGCTAGAAGGTACTGAAATTTACAGTTAATAAAGAAGCCAGTTTTAGCAGAAGGCCAATTCACTGTTGCCAATTTAAATCACTAGCACCAAGGTGGCATCCAATTTAGAATGGAAACACCAAGGCCATTCTTAATTTAGTTGGGGAACAGCAAGAGCCAAATACCCCTAGTTTGGAACTGGTGCTAGCAAACCCACATTATGCTGATTGCATAATAGACAATGGAGCATACCGATTTGGATCGAGTCCATAGTGCATGAAGGTGTTTGTACCATGATAAAAATATATGAAAGGATATTGAAACCATTGCAGAAGTGACTCTCGTAGAGACATCTCTCTCTTACACCTAATTGTATATACTTAACAGGGATTTTACCAAAACCTTCCAATGAATAACTTTTGTGTTAAAAATAAAATGGTTCTAACTGATTTTGTACCATTCCTTGTTTACTCGGTAAGAAACTGAATTGCCTCTTTCCTGGTCCCATTTAAAGAATATACAAGAATCCATTAGCTCTATTTCTTATTATACAGAGAAAACACTGTGCATTGGTCCTTTGTTTGAGGTGTATCTTGTTTGCTCTCTTCACCAGTACATAACCAGCAAGGGTGGTACAGGAGGGTTTCTGCCATATCTCTTGCACAACAGTGCAAAACGTTATTATTTTTATGTTGGTGGTTTGAAAAGTGCTTAATGCATCCGTGAGCCATCTGAACAAACTAAGGTGCAACATGGAGAAGGAAACAGAGGGACCAGGGTAGAGATAACGAGTTTGCAGATACCAAGACCACCCTTATTAGTATTGAAGGGAGATAATACTGCAAATTCAGCTTTCCATCTAGCCCCTGTGGTCCATTCTCCTGCTTTGAGCCATGTCAATTCAGGATGGACACGCTGCAGAGGAACTGGGAACCCTTTTTCTGGTCTCTTTCTTATGTTGGACCATTAAAAAAATTACAAGTCATCGAGATGTACAACTAGGGCAATAGGAGAGTAGTTTGTACTCATTGGAAATTTTTTAATTCTTCAGTGAGGGTGGTAAGAAATTTAGAAAAGTTAATTGACCTCCACCTAGTTGAAAAGGTAAAAGCTGAAATGGGCCTAAAATAGCCTTTTTACACAAACTAAGCAAAACAAAATGTAAGAGTTTGCAACATATTTTTTTCTTTAAAAAGGGCACAGACTGAAAACGCCAAAAGCAGAATGACTTAGTCTTAGGTCCTTTGCAGCTCCTACCTTTGATTCAGTCAAAAATAATTAAAAACTAATCACAACTAGTAACAAACTGGTAGGGCTGATCAGATAAACGTAGAAAGGTCGAGACTGCTGATAAATATTCTTTAACAGTGCCCATGGCAAGGACAGGACAAATAAACGTGAACCAGAAGATCTTCACAACGGGCTACAAACTTTGCCCAATGCCCAAAGTAGATTGACTTCAGGGAAGAATTGTGCGCTACCAAGATGACATTGACTCTATAGTTTGCTCAATCTTTACGAATGGAGATGTAGGTTGTGGAGATTCGGGTGAAAATCCTACCATATTACTGGGACAGCAAATACTCCTGCAAAGGTAGATGGAGGGGAGGGCAAATGCTCATGGTCAGCAGCTCAGAGTAGTACACTTTCCAAGACCAGGATGGAGCTATAAGGAAAGTCTGAGCCCAGGCTCTCCTGGCCTTCTTTAGAGCTCGGGGAACAAGCAGCAGAGGTGGGAACACAGTCAGAAGGTGGAACATGTCTTGCAGAGAGCCTTGAGCAGTGGTCGAGTGGGCGCGAATCGGCAGGGTACGGCGTGCCCCTACTTCTTTAATTTCATAGAGTCCGTTCCCCTACTTTCTTATTTTAAACATGCCTCCCGGACGGCAGAAATCGCCAAGGCCGATAGTTAAGGCTCAGCTTTTGCGGACGGGCGGAACGGGCAGAGAAGGAAAAGGACTCTGTCTTTTCCTTCGTGCCCAGAGAAGACAAGGACAGTGTCCAGTTCTCCTGTCGCTGGCAGCTGCCCCCCCCCCCCTTGTTCCCCCTCTTCCCTTTCTTTCTGTCTCGCTCCTCCTCATTTAGTGAAAACCGAGACTTCAAGAAACAGGTACTACCTTCTCTTTCCTCCTTTCGTTTATTTGCTCCCCTGTGAAATGGATCCAAAAAAGAAAAACACTTTTGCTGGAAACGTCGGCTTTTTCTGACATTTTTCAATTTCTAAGTGCAGCCTCGGGGTGGAGAAATAAAATATTCAAAATAAGAAAAATAACCAACTAACTAACTAAAGCAGGACAGAGTGGTTGCAAGGTGGCCAGATTGATTTATTCACACCTAAACACATTAGCGCGACTTTACAGTGTTTGCCAGTGAAGCGCTACTTTTGTTTTCTCGTCGCTCTTTGAACAACATTGTTTTCCCTGGGGTGGGAAAGAGCACTATTCCTGGAGGTACTGAAATACCTGCTTGTTGGGTGAATTGGAAAACAAAATGCATACCGCGGCTCTGTATTCACAAATGTGGTCTTTTTAAGCCATACTTCTTACGTTTTGTAAGGATATAAGCAATGGGCATTAAAGCGGGTCCCTTCTGGGCCCTCTAGTCATGGCCTTAACGAACAAGTTACTTACCTTCGGTAACTATATATCTGTAAGAAACATTAGTTAGTTATAGATTCCTTACCTTAGAATTACCCCCAGGCGTCAGACTGGATCCGGAAAGTTTTTTCGTCAGCAGTACCTCTGCGTGTCGGAAGGTGGCGTTGGTCGGCTCCACGTCCGTCGTTGGCGTCGTGGTCGCCGGGATGACGTCGCGGCAGCTACTTAGACTCCGCCCTCGCGCGCTGACATCAGTTCTGTACATGACTTTCCGCACCAGAAACGCAGAGCCATGCAAGACACTGACCACTGGTGCACAAAACTAGGGCCCTGAAAGGATAACCTTAACCATAGACATCAGTTCGCAGAACGGGGAGGATGGGTGGGGCGGTAAGGAATCTATAACTAACTAATGTTTCTTACAGATATATCGTTACCGAAGGTAAGTAACTTGTTCATCTGAAAGAAACACGTTAGTTATAGATTCCTTACCTTAGAATGGATACCCCAGCAATGCCAACCCCGGAGGTGGGTCTGCGAACCAATATTACACCAACAGGTCCTGGAGAATAGAACGGCCAAAGAAGCCGTCTCTCCGGACCTGGCTGTCCAGACAGTAGTGTTTCGTAAACGTGTGCAGTGATGCCCACGTAGCTGCCTGACAGATGTCATGTAGAGGAACTCCTCGTCCTAAAGCAGTAGTGGCTGCTGTCGCCCTTGTGGAATGGGCGCGTAGCCCCACAAGAGGCTCCTTTTTAGCCAGAGAATAGCAGGCTTTGATACACAAAACAACGCATTGAGAAATGGTTCGCCTGTGTACGGCCCGACCTTTCTTGGCGCCCACGTAGCCAACAAAGAGCTAGTCATCCACCCGGAACTGTTTTGTGCGATCCAGATAGAAAGAAAGCGCACGTTTTGGGTCCAGAAGGTGGAGCCTCTCCTCCTCTTTCGAAGGATGCGGAGGCGGAAAGAAGGTGGGCAAAGTGATGGTCTGCCCGATGTGAAAGGCAGTGACAACCTTAGCAAGAAAGGAGGGACGAGTCCTGAGAACCACTTTGTCCGGATGGACAGACAGGGAAGGAGGCTTGGAGGAAAGGGCCTGGAGATCACTCATTCTGGCAGATGTGATGGCTACCAGGAATGCAGTCTTTAGTGTCAGAAGCGTCAAAGGACAGTTGTGAAGCGGCTCAAAGGGAGCACACATTAAAAAAGTTAAGACTAGATTCAAGTCCCACTGAGGCATAACAAAGGGAATAGGAGGAAAGAGATGAGTTATGCCTTTCAAGAAACGATTAACAACCGGGGACTTGAAAAGAGAAGGCTGATCTGGAAGCCGAAGGAAGGTAGAGATGGCCGAAAGGTAGCCCTTGATAGTGCCCAGAGCAGAGCCCTGCTGGGCTAAGGAAAGAAGAAACAAGAGAACCTCAGAAAGAGGGGCAGAACGGGGATCCACAGCCTTTGCTGTGCACCATGCCACACCGGCAGGCGTATACCGTCTTAGTGGAGGGACGCCTGGCTGCCAAGATTACATCACAAACTTCAGGAGGCAGGTCGAAAGACGTCAACTGCCGCCGCTCAATCTCCACGCAAGGAGGTGGAGGCTGGACAGGTTCGGGTGGAGGACCGTCCCCTGTTGCTGCGACAGAAGATCCTCCCGAAGGGGCAGTCTGGTCGGATGATCGATGGCCATGTTGAGCAGCTCGGGATACCAGACTCTTCGTGCCCAATCCGGAGCCACAAGGATGACTTGGGCCCGGTCGCGCCTGATCTTCTTCAGCACTCTGGGCAGAAGTGGTATAGGCAGAAATGCGTACAACAGACCGCAACTCCACTCGCGACGAAAGGCGTCGCCTAGCGAGTGCCGTCTTGGAAATTCCAACGCGCAGAATTGCTGACATTGCGCGTTCTCTTCGGTGGCGAATAGATCTAACCAAGGCTCTCCCCACTGTCGAAAGAGACCTTGCACCACCTCAGAGTGAAGACGCCATTCGTGATCCATCATGCACCTGCGGCTGAGCTCGTCCTGTGAAAGGCAGCGAGTCTTCTAAGACCCTCAATGCTGCCCGGTGCAGGGTTCCACCTCTAATTCACTTTGGGTTCGCTATCAAAATAATGAGGCAAGCGCTGGAAACTGGAAGACAAGAAAACGGTTTATTTCTCATGAGGAGATCACGTCAACTGCAGACACCGGGATGTCGGAGGGAGGTGTTCTGCTGATAACTCCTTTGGCTCTTCCTTTTATACAGGTTTGACACAATGCATTGGTTTCATCAACATGGTTACACAAGCTTGGGGTCCCCGCCCCGGGCAGGTTGTCACACAAGCCCAACAGTAATTCTCTTCCCACCCAGGTCAAACAGACTATCTTATCTTGCAGCTGGACCTTGCTTCAGGGTCTAAAACATGTGAGACCGGCCAGATCTAAGAGTCCGTTCTGTTGATAAAAACAGGTCCCATTGTTGGTAACAACAAGTGTTGCTGTTTGCAGTGCAATAAATCATGTTGCAAGAGTCTTTTTGGTGTTTGGAACCTGTTTGTGTAACTAGGTGCAGTGAGGGGTAGAGTGTCCAAAGGTTTGCCTGAAAACAGAGATGAGAGGAAAAGCGAGTTTGTGGCAGCAAGTGGCGCTGAGGTTTGTTGCGGCAAATAGAGTTTATAGCCCCCAGCACACGTACCAGGTCGGTCAGAGGGATGCTAGTAAGGGCAGGGTGAAACAAAGGTGACCAACAGAGTACAAAATGGCTGTGATAGATTAAAATGACTGCAACTTATGTGCACATAGAATTCCACCAGACAAGATGGCGCAGGTAATGTTCACGATTGTCGTTTTGCTTTTAACAGTGGCCCCTTTGAACATAACTAGCCAGCTTGTCAGTCTATTTCGATCTCCATAATGTCCTGCATCTCTTGATCATACATTACTCTCATTTTTGTTAGCTGAGTGTCCATAGTCTTAGGGTGCAAGGTAGTTATGCAAAGAGAACACAAAGGTGGTATACAGTGTATACCCAAACAACAACCACAGATCAGATGAGTGACGAACTTGCTTTAATTTCGACAGAAGGAGACCCAATTGTTGGTGGGTTGTTGAGAGAGCAACCTAAAGCCCCTCAAATTCAACCTAAAATCTATACGAAATTTAGTTTTTTAAAAGACATTGGCGCCGCTCTCTATTCAAGCAACGCCACCGTGAAAGGTCTTCAGTCTCCCTTACAACCAGACCAAGTATCAGCACTGGCAATTACACCAGGGCAGATAACACAACTAACTCACCAAAGCCAGCGGAAACAGCAAATTACAGCACAAGTTCATACCCCAGTCTCGGCCCAACCGAATGAGATTTCTACAACATCCTCACTTACATCCGCATCTACACCTATAACTACTACATCATCATTGATAGCGGAATATATCAAAGAAGTTCCATACAATAAAACAATAAATAAAACAATACAGAGCAATACTCAGAACAACTCAGTAGTTGAATCCCCCTCAACTTGTCCCTCAGTTAGCCCTATGGCGCAGCATAGGGCGCAGAGGAAGTTGTCCACAGGTGATTCGTTATCCCCTGGAGGAACTCAATCACATTTTGCTATATCATTAGGTTCTTTAGGACCTCATACATCTTTGCAAGCAGAAGCTCAGCATTCAATAACTGCAGCCAAATCATCAACTGTATCAACTCCATTTACAACATTAGGAGTATTTCAAACAGCGCAAGCACTGCTAACTTTAACAGGAGTAGGCCATTCATTGCCCAAGGAAAAAGAACATCAGACTGACAGGAGCAAGCAGTCCTGGTCAGACTCATCTAGCCTAGAAGATATAATGACAAAACAGGACTCCCTACGGAAAGCTGAAGGATCTACTACTGGACCTCAGAATTTAAATCTACCCAGTGGCGACATGGTTAACACAGCTGAGTGTGAACTTAGCCCCATTACCCGAGTTAGTTCTATGATGACGCCCCGCAAGCTAATCTAAAATCTCCAAAGCAGGACGAAGTAAGGGCTGTCTTATCCTATTTAGGAACACAAGAGTGGGAGGACATGATGGCAGCAAACTCCCCAGACCAACAGACGAGACCCTCCATGGAGAAGATGAAATACCAACACCCGCCTTCAGTGGACATTCAGCCCTCGTGGGGTAAGAAGGAAGTGGGCCCTAAGGAGCGGGGGAATCCAAACATGCATGATGGGAGTACTTGGGCTTCTCTCCTAAAAACCATGCAACTGTCAGTGGAGGCGCTACAATACCAATCAGATAAGATGGATATACAGGTCTCTTTACTAAATACTCTGGCAGTGTTTACAGCAGGGATTGATGAAAAATTGGGAGATCTCAATGCACTAATAATAAGGGCACAAACAGAGTCATACCTTCATTGTGGGTGTACCCAGATAGTGGACAAACTGGCAACTCTTCCGACTATGTTTTCTACTGTGCTCAATGAGCTGAAGAACAAATCAACCTGATCAGCCAGAGCTAGCCACTCCAACGACGGCTCCACTACACTGCCGACAGCTGATGGTAACTTAAAGCAGCTCTGTAAAGGCACTGAATCCGTCATACAACAAAGAGTGGGCATCAACGGCACTGGCGAATCACCTAAGATAGTTATAGCGACACCAACCGAGATAAAAACTAATGCCAAACAACGTCGCCAGCAAAAAAGAAAAGGTCGCAACAATAAATTACTCCTTCTCAATCAAGCAGCCACCTACTCAATTTTTAATAAACAATGCCCTAACTCAACCACCGCACTAAATGAGGGGGACTTGCAAGATTATGATCTAGCTCATACTAACTCCCATCAAGACACAGCAGCACCCTCCTGCTCCCATAACCTTGGAGTTGGATCAGGGAATATGATTTTGAAGGAAGCTGAGGGGGTCCTTGGGTCTGCAAGGGACAAAGCCGTTACCTGTTCAGCCCTCGAACCTCTGCCACATACCATCAGATCCAATTCAAAAGGGCCCGCTGAGCTCGCTGATCATCAAACAATTATGGCCCTAGCAAAGGACAAGAATCGGGAGCCCACCCCGCAGGAACTAGGGCAAGTTTCTACTGTTCCTCCAGTTGGAAGTGACCAAACAACATCTAGAATGAACTGTACAATCCAGAGAGTGGCAACCCCAGGGGAAAAGAAGCAAGCAAGGACGGCCAAGGACCAACAGCCTTTGGCTTCTCACTCCTTGCAACAACAGAGCCAACCTGTAAATTCAACTGCAATAATAATTAAGGAAAGAGATCTTAATTCCAGCCGAGCAGTTGTGCAATTGAATCAGAACGAGCCTTATCGGCTAATACAACATAACCCTGCAGCCAACTGGAACGGGCCACCTGAAATCACCTCTTATCCCCCAAACGATTCGCTATCGGCCCTGCGATACACATTGTTCAAACCAGAGTACATTTCAAAAGGATGTCACGATTTGCTGAACAGGGGCAATGTCTTAAAACTACTTAGGGCCATACCTACTCTATCAGACCTGAATACAACAGACTTACTCGCAATAGAGTTTCTCACACCAGATAATCCAGCCAAGCCAGAAATAACAAGGGCAACATGGAAAACAGATGCAACAGCCCAGAGAGTACTAAATCACCATCTTACCTTCAAAGACTGGGGCATTCAAGTCACCTCTTTTCAGCCTCAAGCCTACCCAGCTCCGCTATTAAACTTGAGCCCAAGGCTAGGGAGCAAGTATTGTTCAAGGCCCTCAACTTCTGTATTAAGAGGGGCACTTGGCTGCACTGCGCCACGAACGGATTATAATCAAGGCGCACAACATGGATCTCCTAGGGCTGAAAAATTACGCGGATACAACTCCTGGTATGCTGACAATACAAGAACTATAAACCTTGCCACATCAAAACAATGACATCATAACTATCTAGATCACAGCAATAAAACACAAAAAGAATCCGCGATACATCTCTGCTCTTGGAATGTTAATGGCTTAGCTTCTAAAATTCAAGATCCAGAATTCCGGCAATATCTTAACAACTTTGATATAATTATGCTACAGGAAACATGGCTTATAGAACCACTACACATAGACGGGTTTCTTTGCTTTGACCGTCCAGCTACTAGAGGTAGCAAAACGGGCCATTCTTCAGGAGGGCTAGCAACCTACATCTCAACAACATCCATACCAACAGCGGTGGTAACCGGTCCGGAAATAGATGTAGCTTTAGCAGTCAAACTTACTCTCTCCCTGGCAGGGGTACAACATGAAGTATCCCTTTTAACGTATATATCCACCCAAAACGGACAGCTAGTGACTCTGCAAAGTTAATTGATCAAATAACTTCTTATTTAGGCAGTGCCGAAATTTCAAACCTTATATTATCGGGGGACCTGAATCAATATCTATTGGGGTCATCCAAAGTAAAGGAAGTTTGTCTCCAATCCTCAAACTACAACATACCGTCACAAGGAACCTTCACGAATGGGAGGCCTAACAGGGAAAACAGATCCCTTTTGGAAGAATTAGAACATCTAAATCTTAGGGCCCTTAATGGAAGAACAGCCGGAGATACTCCCCAGTGGCAAGCTACTACACCGAACTAACAAGCTCGCTTCTAGATTATACGTTTGTTAGTCTCGCACTGTTTTCATATGTAATAAGCTTTAGAATGGGCGACAAGGGGGACAGTGACCATCGTCCACAAGAGACTATTGTAGCGGCAACTGCTCCGTCCAGCATTTATCCTGCTCCACAGTTGGGCTTAAGCTACATGATAAATTACAAGAGGATCAAGTATACTGTGGAAAGCATTGAGTCCTTAACAGACTCAGCAATTAATCTTGCTCTTGCACAACCGTTCGAAAAGAACTTGATACAAACCTGGGAACGCTTCACCATTACCCATAGCAACTTAAAGGCCACGGAAATAAAAATGAGTAGTCTTCCGGGGCCAGCACAAGCGAAAAAGATACCTATGGCTGAAAAGCGCAAATAAAAGCCCTTAAGAGAATGATAAATGGCTCCATAAGATCTTTGCGTCATGATCCAGGGAATATATTGCTTCTTTTATCCCTGCGGCAACAAAGAACTCAACTAAAGAAGTTGAAATGGAACATCAACAATAACTACGAACAGGACTTCTGGGCAAAACTTTTGCATAACAAAGTATAACGTCAGCGATCGCTTCTGGAAATCAGTAAATACAATTATCCACCCGCATCATGGGGGACCTACTTCCCACATCCTGGAGGAAACCTGGGCAAGCTACTTAAACTCCCACTTCAACAGTCAAAGCAATACTCTGCCCAAACAGGAACAGAGTAGAGCAGACTTGGACGGGCATTATTCCAACATCGGAAGAAAGGCAGGAGGCATCATTAATTTCCTGATTGCTCCGATGCTACCCGACAAATGGCAAGTAATACATCCAAATCTCCTGTTTTAATTCACCAACAGGAGGAAAGGTCAATCGGCACTGAGCTTTTAATTATTATGAAACAGATCAGGAAGGGTAGAAAGGAAGGAGCCCCAGGCCCAAATGGAATCCCGCCTGCAGTGTTCAAACAAAGACCGGAAGAATGGGCAAAAATATTCCATCCACTATTTCTGGAAGTAAGACGACTGGGCACCATTCCAGACTCCTGGAAAGGTTCCACGATCATTCCAATCCACAAAAGCGGCAGTAAGGCCTTGCCAGCCAATTATAGGTTAGTAGCACTGATCGATAACGAAGCTAAATATTTTGCGGGAATACTGCTAGACGAACTAACCTCCTGGGCAGAAAATAATGAAATAATCCCGTTAAATCAAACAGGCTTCCGAAAAACTGTGGCACAATAACCAACCTCTTGGCAATCTCGTTAATAATGGACACAACAAAATTGAGGAAAACACAGTTGCATGTCTGTTTTATTGATTTCAGCGCCGCATTCGACAACGTGGAGAGGACTAAACTGTGGAATAAGCTAGCCAGATTGGGCATTCCAAATACTCTTTTATCAATGTTAATGCTTCTACATACTGATACCTGGGTACAGGTGAAATTAGGATCAGGGTCTCATCTATCAAGAAAAGTAAAAACAATCAAAGGACTTAAACAGGGCTGCGTGCTGGCCCCTATTTTATTTAACTTATTCATGGCAGATTTACCACAGATACTTGATTCCTGTAATTCCCATGCGCCCAGACTCGGGGTACCAGCTTGTCCAACTTACTATACGCAGACGACGTAGTCCTGCTTAGCCACACGGTAGTTGGCTTGCAACATCTTCTCAACGGTCTGCAGGTCTATGCAGAGGAAAATAGCCTGACAATAAACTTAAATAAAACCAGGACCATGACAATTAACAGCAAACGAAGAAAGAGGTACCTATGGCATCTGGGCGGCACTCATATCGAAACAGCAGAGACTTATAAGTATCTGGGTGTCCACTTAGACAAAGAAGGATCATTTACCCGCCAACAAGAAGAGATCAAAAGGAAAGGGATGATCCTTGCCTTAACCATGAAAAATTTAAGAGCTAAGCTATTGGGCCCTACGCTGAGCCCTCTTTTAATGGTAGCACGGGCTAAAATTCTACCTACAATTGCCTACGGCAGTGAAGCTCTGAGAGGGAGAGATACTAACCTTTGGATAAAACAGTTGTAAAAGCTTACAGAATGATGTTTAGACTCCCGAACTATACTTCCCCGGCACAAATTAGACTGGAGTTTGGCCTGTTAAAGCAAACCTGGGCCAGATATGGAGCATACAACAACTGTTGGAACAAAATCAGAATATCAAACCCTAACTCAATAAACTACCTTCTGTGGCAAGATCTTCAACAGAGGGAGAATTCACCCGCAAGACTGTATCTTCAGGAGGCCCTGGCAAACACAGGCTTATTGCCCTTATGGAATACACAGTGTCATCATTCAACTCTGAAGAAATTAGTCTGGAAGTCGCTGAAAAACAGTCACTGGTGGAGGATAAAGCTGCTTTCTCAGCCAGAGCGCATGCTTGGATGACGTTGAATTCTTACAAGATCTTAGCCCCACAACAATATTTTAACCTGGGATATCCAAAAGCACAGAAATTAAAATTCCTAAAGCTACGACTTGGAGTGATACCATGCACACAGCACCTTCCACCATGGAAAAGGGTGCAGACTTTTACAGTATGCAGTTTGTGCAAAACGGCCAGGGTGATATCATCCATACCATCTGTTCATGTACAGCGATGCTCCAAGAAAGGAGGCAACTGCTAAAAATCCCCTTTAATCAAAGGGGAATTCGGACAAGGAGGCAAGCTGTTTTGGCTTGCTTCGATCCAGCATCACCTCAACTGAACTCCAGACTAGTTAGATTTCTGGAAGCGGCCAAAGCAAAAATGCCAAACTGTCACTAAAGCTTTTTAGGAAAAAGGAGACTTTTGATTATTAATTTTCTCAGAGGGAGCAAAAACGCCCGCACTGACTGGTCAACTTATATTGGTTGTTCTTGAATGTTTAAATCTTAATATTTTTATTTTGCAAGCAACAGAAGTGCTTTATATTTTAACTGCGATGAAACTTTTATTATTGTAAATTAATATTTTAGATATGACTTCATTCTTACCACGTATTGCAATGGTTTTAAGTAACTCTGCAAAATAAAATAAATACTAAATACTAAAATACATATTGTCAATGCTGGGACCAAGAGAATCATTGATATTTTCCAACCGCACTCCTTCAAGATGCCCCAAAGCCAACTTCCAATTGTCCAAGTCTCTGATCCTTGATGAATTTCTGAAGATAGTCTATGGAGATGTTCGATTGCTTCATAGACAGAAGGTGAGTCCTTACAATGCTACAGGTGGTGTGACCCACATTCTTAGTCCCACGGCCTTCAATGCATACAAGGCCAGAGACGTTCACCACAGATAGGGCCACAGTCAGTGTTGCAGCAGTTCTTTTCTTCAGGTAGGAAAATGTGACTCTGTTAGGATTATTGAACACTTGCATTTCCACTCGTTCTTTGGAGGGGACATTAATCTGGAATGTCGCATTGAAGGTGTGAGGGCAGAAGGGGCGGCTGTCCTTCCTGTTTTGTTTCGCCAGAACTCGTTGTAGAACTGGGCGATTGTTCCGTCGGAAGTGGCATTGTCTTTGTAACTTTCTTGTAGGAGCATCATCCAGGCAAGGCAAGATCCGTGAATAGAAAAGGGCGAAGGGATGAAAGGGATGGAATGTTCAGTGGCATGTGGTAACAGCCCACAGACCCAACAGTTGGTAGCATTGGTGGCAAGATTGTGCTGGTGCAACATCTGCACGAAAGAATTATTCCAGAATTCTTTGCGTCGTTCTCGGAGATGTGGCGGTAGTGATACCAGGTAGTGTTCTTTCTTGGTGGTTGGTTGCATGGTGGGTGACAATGTTCTGTATGCAGGTGCATTCTCTTCAATGATCCAGAGTGCGACCATTAGCAGGAGACAGGTGAGAAATGCGGCTACAAGTACAATTGTCTTTGTGCTGTGCAGGTTAGCAGTCTTGGTGTCTTTGCGGTGGTTTTGCAGGTGTTCAGTTTCTTCCATCGTCTTCGAGGAGCTCAACAACTGTTAGGACCACAGACTTTTGTCTGGCGCTTTCCTGGTAGCGTTGTTTGGCTGTGCTACCGATCTGAGACTCTGACTCAGTTAGTGGCCTGGTCGTTGGAGCTCCCTCCTTTCGTCGATCTTAGGTTGTACCCTTTCCTGGATGGCACCGTGGGGTCGGGAAATTCTGATAGTTCGAGGGTGTCTTCTTGTGGGTAGCAACTCAGAACTGGTCGGTCTCTCGCGAGTACTTCCTCTTGCACCTCCACCCCTTCACAGGTTGCCAGGGTTGGAGGGACTCGTTTGCAATGATGAGCGTGCAGCCAGTTTCGTTTTCCTTCCACTCGGAGGGCAGTTCGGGTGGTGATCAGGACTTGCCAGGGGCCCGTCCACCTAGGCTCCAGATTCTTCGTTCTTTGGAAGTTGCGAATCAATACATGGTCGCCTGGCTTTATTTCATGTCCCGGCCCCAGGATACGTCAGGCAAGGCTTGCTGCACCTGTTGGTGGAGGGCGTACCGTCAAATCCTATTGAGGTCACATGTGAGCCTGACAAGGGTGCCCTTGGAATCAGTCGTTTGGATAGTGCACTACGTGTTGCTCCCTTGTCTACCAGAAATGGCGACTTTGTGCCCAGGACCTCAGCGGTAACATAAGGGCCTTGCTGATCAACATAGAGCTCGACTGGATCCCTCCCTTGCCCCTGGCTGTCCTATGCAAAGTCGTACGTATTGTCATAATCTGTCTGTTGGTACTGATTCTGTTTGGGGTGGTCAAATGTGTTCACTCTTCCTGGCCTTTCCTCGCTTGCTTCACTCGCGTACCCTCTCCCACGTCCTCTTCCTCTCTGTCCACTTGCTATTTCCCTCGCCCCTCTGCCCCTACCAGCTCCTAACAAAGCCGGGCATTGGGTTTTCCAGTGTCCATATTCTTTGCAAAATGCACATTGATCCTGTCCTAGGTCTTGGCGTCCTACATATGATGTAGATGGATTGTTCCTAGGTGGCTGTACTCTAGGGGTATTCTGCTGGTATCCTCCCCTATATTGCTCCCTTCCTGTATTCGCCCCCTGGAGTTGTGCTACCATTACCCTTTCCTTCAAGTCCTTCTTTTTCCTTTCTGTAGCCCTGTCATTTTCGTTTCTCTGATGCTCATAGTACTGGGCCATTTGGAGAATGGCCGCCGGTTTAGATGCTGCCCAACTACTTTCGCTGGCTTGTAATTTCTGGGATACATCTGGCAGTAGTCCTTTGACATAGTTCTGCACAAATAAGTAGTGTCCGGTTGCGGTGGACATGTCTTGTCCACTGTAATCGGAGAACACCGTTTCAAATCTGGAGAAATACTCTGAGACATCCTCTTGTGGTTTCTGGCGGCACGCGGTTACTATGGACCAGTCTATCTTTTTCTCTGGGATCAGCGTTTTCACTTTCTGCACTATTTTGTCAGGGAGGTCCAATATTGCTTTAACCGATTTTTGACCAGGGTTCCGCTGTTTATCTAGTGTGTTGAGTTGTTCCCAGGTATGACCAAGCAGTTCGGTATGGTCTATTTTCCTAATCTGTTTCCACACATTTGCTGGCAAACATAACCCGAAGAACAAGTCTATGTCGGCAAGTGTCATTATTGTTGATCCCAGAGCGGTACCTAGCTCGGTGTAAAAGGCGGTGGGGTTCTTTCGTAAATCCGGTAAGGATTTACGGAACGTCAAAATGTCATGTCTGTCCCATGGTTGATACACCCAATTGTAGACCACCCTTCCTCTAGCGTCTTGATGGTTCATATCGTCATGAGTCCCTTGTCCTCTAGGAGGTACCCAATAAGGGGCAGCTTCTTTTATCGGCATCATGCTATCTGGTTTTTCCACCGGGGTCCTGCTATCTTAGATGTCCTGTCCTTATCTATCCGTCCTTGATCCACGAGGTGACGGAATACCTCCAGTGTGGATGAAAAGAGTTCTGTAACATCGTTGTCGCCTTCATCTCCGGTGTCTACCTTCCTATAGAGAGCCACTAGCCGCTCGGGCCCTACATCTTGGTACTTCTCTTCATATGCAGTAAGAGTGTGGTAACAGACGTACAATAAAGTATCGTTTGCGGTTTTCAACATAGGAGTTGCATATGTCAGTTACATACTCTTCTGTCTCCTTCCTATCTATGAGGGATTTAACTATTTTATCAATGCCTGCTCGCTCATTTTTACTTAATCGCGGGACCCTGGGCGCTCCTTTTTCTTTTGATCCTACCTCTACTACTGTATCCTTTTATGAGGCATTTGGTGTGGGTGACTCGGTGGGAGCAGAGGCGGTGGAGACTGAGGCGATCGTGCCATCTCCGGCTATACTTTGGTGGTCCTGGCGTTGTACTACGGGATGAGATGGGCGTAAGGGGGTGGCATGTATATGATTGGGGGACCTAACAATAAATCATCATCTACCCTTTGTTTTGCTGGTAACTTGGGGTAAAGAGTCGAGGGCGTTCTAACAGGGCATTGACCTGATATTTTTGATTCCTGTTCCTTTTTATCGATTTCCTTTTCTTTTAGTTTTTCTTCTAATCTTTTACAGGCTTGGTAAGCTGATTTTCGCGTTTCTTTATCTTGTTTAGCTTCGTCCCTTTTTTCTTTGAGCTGCCTCTTTTCGCCATAAACCAAAACTGTCAAACATGGCTGGTCTAGTTTTCTTTTTGTGGAGAGCTAATTCTAACGTTTCTATTTTAGCGGGATCGAAAGATCCCATCCAGTGGACACTGATTTACCCGGTCCTTCCTAGTGTATTTATGCCATAGTTTGCTATAAGCTACGGTGGCTAATCCATACTTTACGTACATGTCCTTGTTAGGGGTGCCTTCCGGCGGTGCCGGCTGACTGACCTCTAACGAACGGTCTGGTCCAAAACAATTACAATCAAACAATCTAGAGAAAACAGGCATGACGTATTTATCGGTCAAAAATGAATATCTCAATCAATCAATTTAGACAAAAGTCTGCACTACCTGTCCTTCGCTGCCTGCAAAAAGAGAGAATATTCCTATTCTTCGTTGTTTGCAAGCAGGAAATGTCGCAAATAACTCAATATCAAAAAAGGAATACTAGTATTTCAATCAAACTATTCAATCAATCAATCAATTTAAGTCGTTTTTTCACGACCTTACCCGGACCGTATGGACGGTTCTTCGTCTTCCCCTTCCAGCGCCTGGTTGTCCTCTCACTCCAACAATCAATGCGGCGTTCCTCTAAGGTCCCAGTCAGGACCGCAGGTCACTCGAGAGAGGTCCGTTCGGAACCGGTGAAGTTCAATCGATCGGCAGCCAGACAAGGGTCTTCTCAGGCAGGTATACCCCAATCGTTTAGTCGTTCACTCCGTCGTTAGGACCTCTCTACCGGACCCACGCTGTCGCTGATGGGCCCCCACGTTTGGGCGCCAATTTGTGAAAGGCAGCGAGTCTTCTAAGACCCTCAATGCTGCCCGGTGCAGGGTTCCACCTCTAATTCACTTTGGGTTCGCTATCAAAATAATGAGGCAAGCGCTGGAAACTGGAAGACAAGAAAAAGGTTTATTTCTCATGAGGAGATCACGTCAACTGCAGACACCGAGATGTCTGAGGGAGGTGTTCTGCTGATAACTCCTTTGGCTCTTCCTTTTATACAGGTTTGACACAATGCATTGGTTTCATCAACATGGTTACACAAGCTTGGGGTCCCGCCCGGGCAGGTTGTCACACAAGCCCAACAGTAATTCTCTTCCCACCCAGGTCAAACAGACAATCTTATCTTGCAGCTGGACCTTGCTTCAGGGTCTAAAACATGTGAGACCGGCCAGATCTAAGAGTCCGTTCTGTTGATAAAAACAGGTCCCATTGTTGGTAACAACAAGTCTTGCTGTTTGCAGTGCAATAAATCATGTTGCAAGAGTCTTTTTGGTGTTTGGAACCTGTTTGTGTAACTAGGTGCAGTGAGGGGTAGAGTGTCCAAAGGTTTGCCTGAAAACAGAGATGAGAGGAAAAACGAGTTTGTGGCAGCAAGTGGCGCTGAGGTTTGTTGCGGCAAATAGAGTTTATAGCCCCCAGCACACGTACCACGTCGGTCAGAGGGTCAGAGGGATGCTAGTAAGGGCAGGGTGAAACAAAGGTGACCAACAGAGTACAAAATGGCTGTGATAGATTAAAATGACTGCAACTTATGTGCACATAGAATTCCACCAGACAAGATGGCGCAGGTAATGTTCACGATTGTCGTTTTGCTTTTAACAGTCCGCCCTGGCGTTCAGAGAACCTGCCAGGTGTTGAACCACCAGGGATATGCCCTGATGTTCCAGCCATGTCCAGAGGCGAAGGGCCTCCTGACATAGGGTCCACGACCCCACCCCGCCCTGTTTGTTGCAGTACCACTTGGCGGTGGTGTTGTCCGTGAACACCTGCACTACTCTTCCCCGGACACAGGAAAGGAATGCTTTGAGTGCAAGACGAATCGCCCGGAGCTCCAGAAGGTTGATATGGAGCCCGGACTCCGCCGGAGACCAGAGTCCTCTGATCTCCGCCTCTCCCATGTGGCCGCCCCATTCCCAGAAGGGATGCGCCTGTCACCACTGTGTGTTCTGGTTGGGGAAGGGAGAGGGTTCTGCCGTTGACCCAATCCCGGTTCATAAGCCACCACTGCAACTGTCGAGCAGTGCCCTCTGAGATCTGGACGCAATCGGACAGATTCCCCTGATGCTGCGCCCACTGGAACTTCAGGTCCCACTGCAGAGCCCGCAAATGCCACCTGGCATGATCGACCACAGCAGGAGGCCTTGAGGCCCAGCAGCCTCAGGGTCATCCGGACCGAAACCCGGGATAGAGGCTGAAAGATCGGAATCATAGCCCGAATTTCCCAGACTCGCTGTTCGGGAGGATAGACCCGAGACTGCGTCGTGTCCAGAACCGCTCCGATGAAGAGGAGCTTCTGAGAGAGAATCAGGTGCGACTTCGGCACATTGATGGAGAACCCCAGCGAATGCAGGAGGTCGGCCGTAGTCTGGAGGTGGGAGACGACTGTCTGGGGCAAGCCGGCCTTCAACAGCCAGTCGTCGAGATAGGGGAAGACTGGAACCCCTGATCTGCGCAGATGAGCTGCGACCACCGCCATCACTTTTGTGAACACCCGAGGGGCGCTGGTAAGGCCGAAGGGGAGCACGGTAAACTGAAAGTGCTCGTGGCCTACCGTGAACCGCAGGTAATGCCGGTGGGCTGGCAGGACGGGGATGTGAAAGTAAGCGTCCTGCAAGTCCAATGCTACCATCCAGTCTCTAGGGTCGAGGGAAGACAAGACCTGAGCGAGCGTCAACATCTTGAACTTCTCCTTCCAGAGGAAGCGGTTGACGTTCCTGAGATCCAAGATAGGACGCAGGCCCTTGTCCTTCTTGGGTACCAGAAAGTAGTGGGAATAACAACCATGACCTACTTCTGGGGCAGGAACACGCTCAATGGCTCCCTTGGCCAAGAGAGCCGAAACTTCCTGTTGGAGATGGCCCAGGTGATCCTCCGACATGCGGTGATATTGAGGTGGCATGGCTGGAGGGGTAGTCTCGAAGGGGAGGGAGTAGCCCCTTCGGACAATTTGCAAAACCCACCTGTCCAACGTGATGGTGCGCCAGTGGGGGAGGTGATGGCGGATCCTGCCGCCCAGTGGCGTTTGATGGGCCTGAAAGGCTGGACTAGGAGGGTTTGGAGGCTGCTGCAGAGGGGGGGTTGGTGGACTGGCCCGCCCGCTGGCCCCCTGAGCCACGGCGTTGGTTCACACGTCCCCGGCCGTGCGAAGGTTGGGAAACTTGCTGCGGCCTGTGGCTCTGGGCGGGACATAGTGGGGCACCCCTTCCGTAGCCAGGAAAGGGGCGAAAAGCAGACTGCGCAGGGCGGCTGGAGAGGCCCAAGGACTTGGCCGTAGTCCGTGTGTCCTTGAAACGCTCTAGAGCGTTGTCCGCCTTGTCGCCAAAAATGCGACGACCATCAAAGGGCATGTCCATCAAGGTGTTCTGGACATCCCTCGAAAAGCCAGTTGATCTCATCCAGGCGTAGCGACGAAGGGCTACCGATGTTGAAATTGTCCTGCCCAGAGAGTCGGCGGTATCCAGCCCACAACAGATGGTAAACTTCGCTGCATCCCTCCCGGCGGCAACTGCCTGGGAGAGCACTGTCCGGGCCTCCTCCGGACACTGAGGCAGCACCTGCGCAACCGTATCCCACACAGAGTGGGAATAACGGCCCAAGAGACATGCGGTGTTTACCGACCGCAGTCCTAAGCTGGCGGAAGAGAACATTTTCTTCCTAAGATGGTCCAGCTTCTTGGATTCTCTTTCCGGTGGAGCAGTAGGGAATGCGCTCTTGGAAGTGTAGGCTTGGACCACCAAGCTCGCCGGGGTGGGGTGTTGTGAGAGGACAGTGGGGTCGCCCGGAGCCGGCATCGGGAATCATCCTATCCACGGGAGCCCCCGTGTTGGGCCTGGACCACATGCCCAAAAGGACGTCGGTAAGGGCCTCATTAAACGACAGCAAGGGCTCCGAAGAGCTCGCAGCTGGCTGAAGCACCTCTGTCAGGAGGTTAGTCCTGACCGCCACCGTAGGAAGCTCGAGGTTGAGGGCCTCGGCCGCCCTACGCAACACCACTGCGTATGACGCTCCCTCCTCCGTAGCCACGGTAGTAGGAGACAACATGCCAAGGTCAGGGGAGGTGTCAAGACCACTGGCATCCCCCAGTTCCTCTCTCCAGTCCTGTTCAGACTCCAGCTGGTCAGTTAAAGGGTCACCTGACCCCTCCCAGTCCTCCTCCTCATCCTCAGGAGGCCAATCTGGCCGAAAAGGGACCCCAGGAGTGAACAGGGGCACAAAACCCTCACTCGACGCCAGTCCGGCTCCGGGTCCACATCGGGATGGAGGCCGGGGTCGACGCCGGCCGGGGACACGACCGGCGTCGGTTGTGGCTGCGGTGCCGGAGGAAGCAGTGGATGTGTAATGAGGTCAACCAGCGCCGTTCCGGATCCAGGCCTGGATCCACGGGGGCCCTGCGGCGCCGGAGCCGACGGCGGAGAAAGCCTAGGCCCCCCAACCGAGTCCGCGGGGCCCGAAGGCGTGCCAGCGGGTATGGGCCGCCCAAAGATGACATGCATCGCCTCGCAAAATTTACAAAGTTCGGCAGGAGTCGCTCCGGGTCCCGGGAAGGGAGGGAAGGCCGGAGTCGACTCTTCGGGCTCTGCGGGAGGGGCTAAGCCCGCATCCCTCGTCGAGTCAGCCGACCGATGGGGAGAAGTCGAAGAGCGACGATGCTTCTTCGACTTCTTTTTGTGCTTCGACTTACCCGACCCAGAGTGCGAAGACTTCGATGACTTGGATGAGTGGTGATGGCTCCGCGACCGGTCCCTCGACCTCCCTCGCTACCGGAACCTTGAACGGCGCGGAGCCGACTGCTGGCGCTCAAGCAGCTTTCGGGACCGCTCCCGCACAGCCTTCGGAGCCATCGACCGGCAGTCGGAGCACGACTTGGGGTCGTGGTCGCGCTCCAGGCAAAAGAGGCACCCGGGGTGCGGATCCGTAACCGACATCAGTCGGGTACAGGAACCGCATGCCTTGAAACCGGGCATCCCTCGTGCACCAGGAGTCGTAGACTCAAAAAAGACGTCGACAAAAGTCGCTCAAAAAAAGTCAGTAATAAAGTGACTGGAGGTACCGCTCTCTCTGGATCTGCGCTGGCTGGCGCGGAAAAAGAAAGAACTGACATCAGCGCGCGAGGGCGGCGTCTAAGTAGCTGCCCCGACGTCATCCCGGCGACCACGACGCCAAAGACGAACGCGGAGCCGACCGACGCCCCCTTCCGACACGCAGAGGTACTGCTGACGAAAAAACTTTCCGGATCCAGTCTGACGCCTGGGGTTAATTCTAAGGTAAGGAATCTATAACTAACGTGTTTCTTTCAGATTTTTCAGGCAAAAGCACTCACTAATTTCTGAATAATGAATGTAAAAATAAAAAGGTAACCATGTTGTTCCTACTTACATTTCACATGTTTTAATTAATCTTGCATTCCCTATGAGTGTTTGCTTTTTCTAGGATGTTGTTAATTTTTTTTAGGCAGCATATTGCTCTTGTCTAGTGCGTAATTTGAATTGAGTCACATCCAGGTGTTTATAGCGGGTCAGTGCAGTGCAAGTTTCTCTCAGTGGGGCAGTATCGAGTTCAGTGGGGGAGAGAATGTGGCACTATGGTCAGAGCTGCTGAATTTGGAACTGGGGAACCAGGTTCAGCCTTCATTACCAGTCCACCAGACCACTCCCCCTGAGGGAGCACATTCCCATGCTAGACCTTAGAAGTCCCCGCAAGATCTTAAAAGCCCTGGTGTCTTAGCACCAGCAGGTGGACCCTAGCAGTGGCAAGTGTGGGTTAACCTTGAAGGCCTGTCCGCCACAATTCATTCTGAAGTTCACCTCCAGTCTTGCAGGCAGGCCTATGAAGCAGCACACCATAGAGTGACAGTGACTCTGTCACTGAGGTCACAGGACCCTTGAGCAGGGTGGCTCTAGGGCATTGCGACCGCACCAGGTGCTGACCAGACGCGTGCAGCTAACAGCGGTGGGGCAGAGGGGCCGGGTAAGGGGGGATTTAGAGGGACGATGCAGAGGGGAAACTAAATAAATAATTAATTTTCCCTCTGCATCGTCCCTCAAAATCCCCCCTAACCCGGCCCCACCGCTGTTACCTGCATGGACCGCGGCTGGCGCTGACCTCAGGTGGGGTCATCGTGTTTGCAAGTATAATATGGTTTTAAAAGCACTTGCTGCCTCTTTCCTGGCCTCTAACAATTTTCGGCAACAATAAAAATGTCATGATAACTCCAGGGATTAATGTTCTTAGTAAAGAGAGATGGTGATTTGTCTAGTGGACGTTTTGACCCATGGAAAGGAAGCGCAGAGGGATAATGTGCCTGCTGCTAAGAACATGTACCATGCAGATAAACAAAGTGCACATAATGTAAATAGGTCAGTGGGTTACTGCTTTTGTCAGAGAGACCCTATTGTTACTTGCAGTTAATAAGTTAAAATCCTAACATAGAACAGTGAGCTCTTAACTGTCATGTAAGAGCTGCATGTCAACTGCAAGGTATAAATTAGAGCGTTATGGTTTTTTCCCAGTCTTTGATTAACCTAATGTTGCAGAAAAAGGGTTCATTTGGGTAGGAATCAATTCAGATTATTAAAGAGAACCACCAACCATGGTATTAAGTTTGAAATTCTGAGTTTGTGTTTCTCCAGACCAATCACTATTAAACTATGCTGCCTACTAGTTTGGTTGTCATGTGACTCCTACACCTTGTAGTCCTTTGTCTTATGTAACATTTCCTATACAGTGATTTACACACGTATGATTGATTGTCTCTGTGTAATATGTGTGATGTAAAGTGCTCTGACACCCTACACTGGTATTAGTGGTGCTGTAAATTTTCTGATACTTTATTATTTTGACATTTTTACACATGCTAACAGTCTCTGCATAGATTTTTCCTTATTAGTACCAGTGGAACATACAACTGCAGCAGTGAGAAAGGTAACCAGTCAACCTTTGCAAAAGGCCCTCCACTTCACAGCAGCACAAGTCACATTTTTTAGGAACTTTGATCCGTTTGAGCTATAAACAATTTACTAGTTAAAATCGTCAGATTATGCAGCAGATGATGTATTATGTGCCAAATATGGCAAAGCCATAATTATGTGGAAAACATTTGGAAACTAGGATATTTTGTCATTCATGTTTGAACTGCTCTTGTGGAAAAAGGGAGGAGAAGTACTGATGACAGAAACTCCATGGCTGGGAGACAAATGGCTTGCAATTCCACTTTTAAGGATATTTGGGACATTCTGTGATTGAAAACGTATCCCACTTTGTGAATGTATTTGAAGGTCAATAACTCATATTAAACCTTAAATAAACATGTGTATCCATTGGTTAAATTAAATAAAGTAATAAGCTGTAACCAATTAGTGAAATGGGAAACAAATACTAAAAATTGGGATATTTTGCTCTTTCTGCCACACCTCTGACTCCGCCCACTGACCCAATCATGGGTTATTCCCACCCTCTGATTCTCCGCCCACAGTTCCCCTACTTTTTTCCCCCACTTCGACCACTGGCCTGGAGGCTGAAAATCTAGAGAGCAAAAGACTTGAGAGTGAGTGTTCAAGCCACACCCCATTTGGCGATAACACCTTGAATTACTTCTGGGTGCAGACAGCAATGTTGATCAGCTAAGTAGAGTCTGCTGAGCTTATCTGCACTGGAGTTCAGGGATCCTGCTTCATGGCTGACAGAGAGCAAGTTTCCAAGAAGGTCCAGCCAGAGTCAGTTTCAGTACTTCCTGGCACAGCACCCAGAACTGCACACCACCCTGCTTGCTGCAATACCACATGGCAATCATGTTATCTGTCAACATTTGCACAGGGCTGCTCTTGATGGAAGGTAAAAAGGCCTTGAGAGTCAGTCAGATGGCACACAGCTACAGAAGCTTGATGTGGTGCCTCTGCTACATCGGAGGACATAGGCCTCTCACGTTCCCCTTGTCCGAATGGTCTCCCTTGTTTAGAGAGCCAATGCATCCTTCACTACTGTTAGCTAGAGTTGCAGAAGGGAGAATGGTCTGATGCAGGTCAGGCTGGTGCCTTTCATTCACCATGGAAGGTCCATGGACGCATCGCCTACCATGCTGATGTTGTCAGAAAGAAACCTCCAGTATTGAGCCCATTGAAAGCAGAGGTTCCACTGAAGAGCCCACATGTGCCAACACGCATGAGGCACTAGAAGGATACATGAGGCCAGGAGAACAAACAAGCCTCAGAACCATTCAGGGCAGAACCAAGGACCGAGCACGAAGCATTGGGAATAATGTCGTAAATGCCCCGGACTTCAGATAGGGTGAGGACATCACCTATCGGTGCATGGGAACAATTATTGGAGAAGTTTCCAGATCGAGTCTGGTGCCTTGAGGAAATTCAAAAACTATGGAATCTGCACTCAGAAGCATCCAGCAAAACGTATTGTTAGCTTTGATTATAGCACATTCACACGTTTAAAAACAAACCTAAGAAATTCAGTGAAAAAAACAGTTGAAGTGGAGTAATGGTTGTGAATTAAAACCAAAATCCAGAAATTTGTAAGTTTTAGCTAGGACCAAAATCCATAATTTGCACAACAGATATGCAAACTATAACTTACATCAAATACAGTGCTGAGGACTCACAATATTTATCTTAATAAGTAACACAAAGGAATTAAATATCAATATATATTCAACCCACTAAATAATACTACATTCATAGTGGTCTCTTTCATAGTGTTACGGGTAATATGATATGTAATCTAATCTCATCTGTAAGATTATTTACGAAATTAGTAATTTTGTCAGGATGAGGTCAAGAGCATTGCTTCTGCTGGGCGAGTTACAGTTTTGATGTCTGTTGTGTTTGTTATGAGTTGCTGTCCTAACCGTACATTGAGAATTTGATTGGTTTTTCAGTTTTAAGTTGCAACCATAACTCCACTTTAACTGTGTTGTTTTCAGTTAGTTTTTAAGTGTTTTCAAACATGTTTTAAAGGGTATGCTCTACTTTAATTTCAGCATTGTCTTGTACACTCTGGTCAGGTAGAGGAGTACCAGGGTTATACTTTTCACTTACTTAGATTGTAAATGAACACAGGTTAGAGGTATGTGCAACTGCAGATGCTGCGAAGATCTGCAGCTGATTCTACCCCACAGGGAGCAGGCAAGGTCTAGTGGCTTAGTGGAATAAAGCATCCACTCCATATTTTTCTCAAGGTCACAGGTTCGAATCCGAGTAAGGCCACTCAGCCTCTTATCCTTCAGAGATGGATAATATGAGTATCACTGAGTTAGGTAACAATAAACCTCACTTACTTCAGCACCAAAAGACCCAAGAGTGAATGTGCACTTTAACAGTACACGTTATATACACAGATATGCACATATATCTACCTACATATATACACAAACACAGACACACACACACACGAACTCAACGGGGCGGGGGAGGACTACAAGCATTTTTAAACGGACCTGCACGTTTCCACTTTCAGACAAAGATTCATCAACATTTTGCAAGGACTGTGATTAAGGACAAGGACATGTTGGCAGCAGTGCTGAAGAAAATAGTGGTCAATATGCTGTCTTTAGGGTTAGGCATGTATGAAAGTTTTGTAAAGCGCATGAATGCCAAGGCGTCTTAGCGCTAGAGCTGCGTTTATGATCGTACAGAGAGAGGCGAGGCCACAGTGTTGTCACAAAGCTTGTTCCAATAGTGAAGTATGTCACAATGGAATATCCTGGAAACTTTGGATTTTCAAAACTTCTATTCTACTTCACTTGAATTACAAATGTAGTCTTCCCTTGAGAGCACGTGCTTCCAGATACCAAGGAAATTCCTCAAACACTATCTCCGAATGGCAAGTGACAAAAACAAGACCCCCTATTCAGTCATCTCATTTTGTCTACTCTACACCAATAGTCTTCCAGTTGCAATCTTCATTCCAGGAAGAAAGGCACTAAAGAGTGGGTGGCAACCACACTCGGTATAACAGAAATGCTGGTTCTAATACACGGGGCACAAAGCGCAGAGGAGAAGAAACTAGTGCCACGTCTCCGAGGGCACATACAAGACCCGCCCCGATCCTATTCAGAGTAGTAGTAGTGGGCATCAGAATTCAGAAATCTATAGACTACCTTTCTGAAGCATTAACTAGATGTTTAACGCACAAGGAACCCCTAAGAGCGAAAAACAACATGTTTCAAATGCACGAACAACCCGAAAAACAAAACAAACAAATCTATAAAACAATGCTGTAAACACAAAACAGGTTTCATTAAAATAAATAAAGCTTTTCTCCAGCTTCTGCTTTGTTACTTCAGTGTCAGCAAAGTGCAGCCCCTCAGTGACAGAACAAAGCCGAGGACGGTCCGCAACCAGGAAAAGCGGAGACTGGGACTGCTGGGGAGACAAAATTGTACAGAGCGTCTTGGGCCTGGGAACATTCCTTCCAGAAATTCCCAGGATTCCAGGGGTGGAATGGGAGGGGCGGAGGTTCCCCTTTGGGGCCGTTGGGATGCAATAGATGCAAACCAGAAGTACAAACCAAGCCTGAGATGCAACCCGTTTGGGCAGAGAATACGTGTTTGCCGACGTCGTTGCTCTTTTAGCACTAAGGCGTTGTCTAGTAGCTGCTTCAGAAATCCAGCGTGAACAACGGGAGAATTGTGCATAAAGGGGTACACCACTGGGAGCTGTCCCTGGTAGGCCCCGACGCCAGATTTATACAGGTAACGTGCACGGGAGTAAAGACGGAAGCCACTCCAGTCGTGGGTACTGAAACGCCCTGCACTAGCTTAGCGCAGTAGTACCACAGGCCGACACTGAGGACGCCCATGGTGAACTTTGGGGGCAGGGCTAATCTTGGGCAGGAGTTTTTCTCCTATAGGTTCTATAAGAGATAGCCAATCCCCCTCTCTCAGCTCCTCTGTGCTGCAGCTGCTTCAAAACGCCTGCGACATCTTGACAAGTCTAGACTGTAAGCAGTCTGAATGAGGGTGCGGGCAATTACTTCATGTTCAGGACACGGACAAATGCAGAAATAAAGGACTTCTTTGTGAATGATGTAACCTGGATCAAGGAAGAGTAAAGTATGTACTCTACTTGCATATTTCAGCACTGTCCTTAACACACTAATCACGTGGGAGAGTCCGGGGCTTAACTTTTCCCTTTGATTGACAACGAAAAGCGACTACAGGTACGTGCATTTACAAATGCCAAGACGATTCGGGACTCATTCTACCCCATAGGGACAGAAACAATAAAATGTATCCTCCTGGCGATTCTCACTTTCTCTCTTTTCAACTTGTTAGCTGCCAAAACTATGCAGCACGTAAGCATCCGTATAATATTCTTCCAAGGGGCCTGATAACACCTTCCTGGAAGCCCCAAGCATCACAAGACAGGAAAGCTGGGAGCAGTTTCAAGAGGCACAAGGGCAGAGCACAGCGTCGGATTGGTAATGCGGGCACTCGGGCAATGCCCGATGGGCCGGTGTCCGAGTTCCAGCTGTGGGCTGTTTTTTTGAGCAGTCTGGGGGGCCGATTTGGGCGGTGTCTCTGTTGTTCAGATACAGCCAGCGGCCCAGTGGGTGTCTGAGTGACCTTCCTGGAGGCAGATGGGCGCTCATTACCTCCCGTTTAGCAACAGGCAGAGGTGTCACTCCCTTTCTCTCGCTGGGCCGGCCCATTAATGTGTGCATACTGAGTGGGGGCAGGGGGCCTGAGCAGAAGTGGCCTCACTTGTTTTCAGGTGTGTTTCACCAGTGTAAACTAGTCCGTGTATTTTTTTATCACCACCCCCCCTTTTTTTAATAAAATTTTGCCGAAGCAGTGTTTTGAGGAAAGGCAATATGCAAATGTGGGCCTTTTTTTTTTTTTGCGTGCCCGGGCCGATTTTGAATCCCAATCCAACCCTGGCAGAGCACGACAGCCAGAGAGGCATCTGTGGGACATTAGAATGGTAGGATTAGAAGGCTGGTGTGGGGTAAAATCTACTGTTGGAATGTGAACGTTGGTATTGGCAGCTTGTCACGAGCAGCGGTTATGCTGGGCACTCGCTGGCACTGCTCTCTTTTATTTGAGAAACATAATTCATGGTAATAAACTCTATCTATACCACGTGTGGTGAATCTGTTCTAAGCAATGGCGACGAGTTGGCCAAGAGCAGCGTGAGAAGCGATCGAGGAGCTGGGTCGGCGTCCTAGATCATGGGCGGTTCATGTGGTAAATTCATTCTTAACAGCATCTCAATGGAGGCACTGGGCATTTCACAGTACGACTGACAGGATTAGGCCTGAAAATACCTTTGGGCTTCACAGAGCTGTTACCAAACCTTTCTCCCCTGCTTCATTCCAGTTATGAACCCGATTTTCTACAAAAATTCTACTTGCTAAAGGACCTTGTGGCATAGTATTTCAAGCCATGAACTCGGGCCACTCTGCCAGAAGATCCAAGCAGACCCCTTCTTTGGTATTTAGCATGCCCTGAAACAGGCAGACAACTGTTGGACTAACAAAAGTCTATACGTTATTTAGTTTTATTAACACATGCCCTAATCTCAGGAGGTCAAAGTAACTGCAAGATAAAATTATAATTAATTAGCAATTGGAGATAATCAATTGTTCTGCAGAATCACTCAATCCTCCCCAGTATAGTTAATTCCGTTTGATGGGGTACCCGCCCTGTCGAACGGAAGGGTATGCTTACCTTGCTATCTTTGTTACTTCTCATCAGCAGGCCACCAGGTGGGCATGAGCTGCAAGTACTGTGCTTTTTACCGATAAACCCCATTCCTTTTAGCGCTAGCTGGTCCTGCAGTTTGGCATCCCAAGTACTGCTGCCTTTGACACATCTCTTGTCCGACCATCCTTCTTTTCTGGCAAGGAGATTTCACTGTCCATCTCCCGATTGTGAAATTACAGCTCCTTTTGTATTCACTGTGACGTCAATTTACGTCTGAACCTTTCAGGACAGGTCGGTGAAAAATCACCTGCCTCCAGCAATAAACCTGTTGCCACCAAGGGGCTTTTAAATGCCCACTGCCCGGCCCATGATAAGCTCACTCAAATGCCATGAAGCGACCCATGGGCGCGCTCAACGCCGCCTCCTTCAAATTTTGCACCTCATGACTTGCTGTGTGAATGTAAACATATCTAAATAACTTAGTGGACAGAGAAGACAACCCCAAATAAAAATTAACTCCACTGAAATGTGGGTTCCGTGTGATAGACAAGTCAACCAGTCTCACATTCACTCCCTATCCTAGGAATAAGCTATGGGCATACACTATGTGCAAGACAGATAAATAACCCATGAGAGAACCATAAATTCTTCTGCCACCTGCCTCATTCAACAAGAGTCATGCAATCCAATTCCCAGTTGACAGGAATCCATCAACCTCCTTATGGCAAAGACAACCGGATGTTTGTTGGAACCGTCAGCTCCAAACTCTGTGCTCAAGAGTTGCAACATTTCTTTGCTTTGCAAAGACTTAAACGTCTCTTTCCTCATGATGGAGCAGGGTGAATGTAAAAATGTTAACCTCCTAATATTTTCGTACAATATTAATAAACATGTTCGTTTAAGTAAATAACCAACAATGTATGTTAAGGGTTAATGGTAACACGCGATTCTGTGTGCAAATTAATTGACTAATAATTGTTTACGTGTCTAACATAACATAATATTTGCGTACTAATTAAATAATAAATGCATGATTTGTGCTTCTAAATAAAACGTATGGTTGCAAAATAAAGCGATGGTAAGTAAGGGACAGCTTTATATGTTGCTTCTGCTAGGTAATACCTAATTGGGGTACGTAGAAAGACGGGAGGGAAACGAAAGGGTTTATATTTCTTTGTTTTAATAACATTTTGTTTATCTTTGAAAATAGTGCGCTTAGGCCTGCCGAGCAGCAATATAAAATGGCCGCGAGTTACTAGAGTGCGCATGAGCGGATGAGACCATGTGATAGAGGAGAAAGGCTGTGGAAAAGGGATGATCACGTGCTGATGCCGAGAGGCTAAGATGAAAGTATGGTCAAGGCTGCTGTGACCCTTCTGAGCAGATGTGTGCCAAGATGATCAGCAAGAAGCGTGAGAAGCCTGGCTGAATCAATAGACGGAACTGTATTATACAAAATGTAACAGAAAAAGATACAATTTGGACTGATCGAAACGGATGAGCAAGTGCATGAACTGTGGGAAACGATGCTTGCATGGACATTCCACACGGAACTGGTTAAGACCAGGAAGTTTGATTAAAATGTATATGGACCTGAGTTTTTGACCAATGAGAATGAATCGCGCCATGTAAGAAGAAACATTTTATGCTGTAAGCTAGAATTGGGTATAAGAAGACATACTCTTGGTGGGAGGGGTTAGAATGCTGCGGGATGCTGTGGGAGATGCTGATGAAGTTAGATGCTGTAGATGGGAGAAGTTGCGGTTGCTGATGCTGACGAGCTGATGCTGCTGCTGTTATTTTCCTTTTCCAGTTGAGTATAAAGATGCTGCTTTAGGAGAACTTTTTATTGATAGATTTTTATTAGAATTATTAGGCTTTCCCCAGAGAGATAGATAGTTTGATCTATAGAGTTCTTATTATGATAACCTCATTTTTCCGTCTAATAAAAGTGCCATGCAATTTCAAACTATTTTTATATTAATGATAAATGCAATGATCTGAATAATAAACTTAATCTCAATTTCCTGCATTCAAAACTTTATATAAACTTTATTATTCTTTAAACAAATGACTCAGTGATTTTCTTTAGCTTAATGATTAATAATGAAATGGTAAAAGAGTTCATTGTGATTGAGCTGGTCTTAATCACCATCAACTGATTCCTACTAGTTGGTCCATCGACCAATGAGCGGAATACCTTAAAAGCAGATGAGAATTATTATGTCATTATAAAGAGGTATCCCGTCTCCTTCCAACGAATCGTTTTTCTCCTAGGTTCATAACGGAGGAAATCCAGGGAACAAATGAGTAAGTAAATGTATATGCGGTGTTATGGGCCCCACCGTCATATGGATATAGTGTGTGTGTTAGAGAAATAATTGCACCAGGATGACCAAAGCATAATAGGAGAATTATTTTTATTGTTAGCGCTGGATCAGATTTCTTGGTAGCAGAGTTATGGTTACTATAGATTAGTTTGGTGATTATTGATTTATGATTATAGATTATTGATAAGTTTATGTCTAACACTTTTTGTTGAGTCGCGTTATGTTATATGTAAGTTTTCACGCTTCCGGGAAGTAGGAAGTGGAACACGTGTGGCAAGAGAAGTCACATGGAATTTTACACTGTCTGAGTTCATTTTTGGTAATAACACAGGTTGTGTTATATTAGGGACATTTTGCGTATAAAAGGTGTGTAAGTGAAATAGTGATCGGTTTTCTTGTGAAACTTTGGCCTTAATTCTCAGGAGCAGTATAGTCTCCACATGTGTTTTATCCCCAGAGAAACGGGTTTACTGATTGCGTGAAAGAAGGGTAAGGTAGAGGGAAGTGCTACTTTATCGACAAAACTGAAAATTCTGTGGTAGGGTAGAGGTAAGCGCTGCCTACTGGAAAATACAGAATTCTTGTGTGAATGGTCAAAGCTATCTTTTCGGTTTAGCGAATCAGACAATGGAAATGTGGATAAAATGTTGTAACTAACAAGAATTGTTGAAAAAGAAATTGCCGATAATTTTTGTACAGGAGGGGTCAAGAGCAAAGTGACGTAGACAAAAGCCGCGCTGGGATTGGACAGTGCGCTAGTCACATGAGAACAGAAGCAGGACTGACGTAGACAAAAGCCGCGCTGGGATTGGACAGTGCGCCGTAGACAGAAATCGCTGTGATTGGAGTGTTGGTGTGAGTCGCGCTAGTATTGGTTGAAATAACGCATAGGGAACAGTATTGAATTGCGGATTGTTTAAGGAGAAAAAGGTTGTAAATCATGTCGTACTATGAGTATGGAAAAGAGAAAACGTCTTGGATGTCGAAAGTTAAGAACTTCTTTAAGAAGGACAAAAAGGTAGTGACTAGAGAGGGTCAAATAATTCCTCCGCCGAAATCACCAGCTTCGCATATGATGCTGAAATATGGATATCATACATGCATATGGTTAGAAAATTGGACAAAATATACCAAGAACGATGGAGCATTGGCTTTCCCTGAGAATGGTTCATTTAATGTAGCTGTATTACGGAACTTGAGAGAAAAGATGGTAATGTTAGAACCCAGACCTAGACCGACACAGTTTGAAGCTTTAACGGAATGGGAAGATGAGATGTATGAGCGAGAGAGATCCAGAGGATTAAAGAATCATGAGTTTTTGCCTGGAAGGTTGTGGGGAATAAATCATGAGGACAGAGTAAAGCGTTGGAGATACGCTAACATGGCAGGAGGTTTGTTTCCAGCTTTTGCAGTTGAGGAAGAAGCAAAGAGAAAGTGTACCGAGAAAAAGAAACATGTAGTGGTAGAAAAGTATGTGTATGGTGGTAGTGAAACAGATTACGAATTGCTGGAAGATATTTTAAACAGAAACCCACCTCCATACCAACAGACTTCTGCGGTGGTGACACCTAATGCACCGCCAATGGAAACTGGGAGGAATAAAAAACCTGAACGAAGAAATGAAATAAATAGGTCACAAGAAACATTTAAAACTTCACAAAATGAAGAGACAGAAAGTGACAATGCAATTGAATTAGCAAAAACGACAAAAGAATTGACTGAGAAAATAAGAGAATTGACAAAGAATATGGAAGCTGTAACTGTACCAGTAACAATAGGTCCAGTAATGCCAATTTTTGAGAATCAGAAAATTAATGAACATTCCTTAGTGATTCCCATGAATTCACATTTGCAAAGAAAAAGAGAAGGGATGGAACTGAATAAAGAAGGTGCACACAATTTGGCTAGTACGTGTAGACCAAGCCCACCTACAAATTTGACGATAAATGAGAATGAGATTAGGAGAATGCCTATGGTGACAGAGTCCGCATCAGGAACACCAGAAAGAAGCAGTGATTGGATAGAATTAAATAGTACGCCTGTAGGTCCGACTCCAGAAGAGTTAAATGAATGGATGAAAGCGCTAAAAGCAAAAGAACCAGAAGAAAAACCATTAGATGTAATTAGGTTGAAAATAGACATGGAAGAGTTGATTTTGGGAACAATTGGAACAGAAAAACTAAAAAATTATCAGATGATGAGATTATGTTTTTGTGCAAAAGTCTTACTTGGAGAGCTAGAAATTTACATGACAAATTAGAAGAGATCGCAAGTGAACTAGGAGTAGAATTTGTGAAAGTGAGGACGTTGCAGAAACCGTACAGAGTAGATTTTTGTGAGAAAGACATAGAGAATTTGAACACATCAGGAAGACTGACCCAAATAAAAGAGCTGATTGTTTTATTGAGAAAATGGGGTGATGTGGATAGATGGAGAAATAGATGGACAAAGAGGAATGAGAAAACAACAGATAAAGCATCTTTGGCTTTTGCAGTGACAGATAAGGAACCAGTTGCTAGGGAATACCCGATGAGAGAAACACCAGGTGGTAGTTATGTGCATGTTCCGTGGACCAGACAGGATATACTGTCATTTACCAATGACTTTCCCAAATTGAGAGAGAAACCAGTAGAATGGTACAGACAAGTGGAAAGGTTTGTTAAGGTGTCAAAAGTGCTGTGGATAGATCTAGATGGATTGTTTGATATAGTAGTGCCAGCTGATTTATGGACAGAATGTAAGATTACCATTGATTGGCCAACTGTAGAATATCCAAGGGATGCTAAAACAGGAGCGCCAGGTCCAGAAGTGATGAGGAAGTATGATCAAGTAGTTACCTTTTTGAAGAATAAAATTCCACCAAAAGAAACAGATTGGGTAAAAATAGACAGAACAACACAGGAAAGCAAAGAGTCAGTGCACGCCTACTATGAGAGATTGTTGTTGGTTTTCAAACAGTATAGTGGTTATGAGACACTAAGTGAGAAGGACATGAGTCATTTTGTAAATAGGTTTGTGTATGGATTAACACCAGAGATAAGTGAAAGGATTAAGCAGCACTTGATAGGATGGCAGAATAGCACAGTGGATGAAGTTTTGAGATATGCTAAGTATTGCAGTTATGAAATTGAGAGTAAACAGCGTAAATTAAAAGAAAAAGCCATGTGGGCACAGGTGAAAGTTGCAGAAAAGCAAGAAGCTCAATTGAGTAATACTAGCAGTGAAACAGGACAGTTTAAATCCCGACCTAATATAGGTAAAGGAAAAGGACAAATGAGCATAGATGAGGCAAAGAAAAAGTGGCCATGCCACAACTGCGGAAAGCTAGGACATTGGAGAAACGAGTGTAAATTTCCTCCAAAACCTAATGTGGAAAATCAATCATTAAATTCACAGGTGCAGAGTGAGGTAGTTACTCAACAAGGTCAGGTGCCACAACCACCATTTCCCAAGAGTGTTAACCAACAGAAATACAGTGCAGAAACAGGATTCTACGGAGGAGAACAGGTAAAACAGTTGTCGCGTGCAGCTGAAATTTCTCAATATTTGTTACGACAGGATGAGGATGACACGGATGAAAGTTCCTGACGGTGCCTAAGAGAGAGGGAAGAGTGCGTGCTTGGCGCAACTCTAGAGGTAGATCAGTCTGGTCCATTTGTGGATGGAGAAGTGAATGGTGCAAATGTAACATTCCTTGTTGACACTGGAGCTACCCGTTCTACTGTTAGATCGTTGGAAATTCCAAATCTTCCTCTCTCAGGTGAACATATCCAAGTGGTTGGAGTTTCCAATCAGCAAATTAAAACGCCTCTTACTAGATTAGTAAAGGTAAGAATTGGTCCATTTAGTGAAATGCACCGATTTGTGGTGTGTGATTGTAGTCCCGTGAACCTTTTAGGACGCGATTTATTGTGCAAAATGAACTGCACAATTTATTGTACCCCAGACGGAATTGCATTTCAGACTCCGGATGAGGATGTGCTGTATAAAATGACAATGGTGAATTTAGAACCAGAAGTAAATGGTTTGTTTCCTGTATTTGATGCAGAGAAAATCCCAATTGAGTTGACAAGGACAGTGAAAGAAGAAGTGTGGGACTTTACAGGAGAAGATGTAGGATTAATGAAAGGAGTAGATCCCGTTAAAATAACAGTAAAAGAAGGAACGAGTTACCCAAATACGCCCCAGTATAAATTGACTCCAGAAATAATTGAAGGAATAACGCCAGTAATAAATAAAATGATTGAACAAGGGATTCTAAAAGAAATAATGAGCAGTCCATGTAATTCGCCAATAATGGGACTGAAAAAGCCAAACGGAACATATAGAATCGTACAGGATTTAAGAAAGGTAAACAAAATTGTTGTGCCTTGTTGCCCAATAGTACCGAACCCTGCTGTGATTCTATACCAGATTCCACGTGAAGCAGAATGGTACACAGTAATCGATTTATGTCATGCATTTTTTCTATTCCATTGCATCAAGATAGCCAGCCAATATTTGCGTTTAGGTTTGGAGAGCGTATTTTGGCATGGTGCCGAATTCCTCAAGGGTACACAGAAAGTCCCTCAATCTTTAATCAGATCATAAAGAAATCATTGGAAGATTTAAGAATGCCAGAAAAGTCAGTAATGGTTCAGTATATTGATGACCTACTGGTGGCATCAAAAACGAAAGAAGCATGTGTCAATGATACAATTGCTTTGCTGAATCATTTAGCAAAAGAGGACATAAAGTGTCCCCTTCAAAGTTGCAGTTTTGTCAACAAGAAGTCCAGTATTTAGGGCATAAAATTGAGAAAGGAGTGCGAAAGGTAACGACAGAAAGAATAAAAATGATTCAAGGAATGAGAGCTCCAATGACACAAAGAGAGGTAAGAATGTTTTTGGGAATGGTTGGATATTGTCGACAATGGATAAGCGGTTTTTCACTGATTGCAAAACCATTGCAGAAACTGACAAAGAAGGATGTTAAAGATCCTTTTGAAATGAATGATGAAGAAATGAAAGCATTCAGAGAGTTGAAAAAGAAATTGTGTGAGGTTCCAGCATTGGGAATGCCTGACTATGAGAAAGATTTTGAGCTGTATTGCAGTGAAAGAGATGGATGTGCATTTTCAGTTTTGGTGCAGAGACATGGAACTATGAAAAGACCAATTGCATATTTTTCAGCTGTTTTAGACCCTTTAGCGAAAGCGTTGCCTGGATGTTGAAAGCAGTTGCTGCTACTTGTGTGAGTCTGGAACAGAGTGAAGGCATAGTGATGGGGTATCCATTGAGAGTGTATGTTCCCCATTCTGTGGAAATTCTTTTGACAAGAACGAAAACCCAATACATGACACATAGTCGGCTGACTAGGTATGAAAAGGTAATTTTGAGTGCAGATAATGTGACCATTGACAGATGTATGAATGTGAATCCTTCAACATCATTGCCAGATGAAGAGAATGTGATTGAAATGGATGAAGTAGATCACGATTGTCTGAATGTGCTCGAATACTGTACAAAACCAAGAGCTGACATCCGAGATGAGCCTTTGAAAGAATCAGATTATATTCTGTTTGAGAACGAGTGATGGAGTTCTAAGTGCAGCATATGCAGTTTGCACAGTAGCAACTGTATTGGAAGCATCTTGTCTGAAAGGTATACGGTCTGCCCAAGTTGCAGAATTAGTAGCTCTGATTCAAGCATGTAAGTTGGGAAGAAATGTACGGGTTACGATTATGACTGATAGCCAGTACGGCTTTGGGGTCGTGCATGATTTTGGTCAGATTTGGTCACAAAGGGGTTTCTTGACGTCTGCAGGACGCCCATCAGAAATGGAGATTTTGTGAAAAAGCTGCTTGAGGCGATACAGCTGCCTAAACAAATCGCTGTAGTGAAGTGCAATGCACATAAAAATGGGGAAGACTACATTACTGTTGGAAACAAATATGCTGACGAGATGGCACAGTACTGTGCAAAGAATGTGGTTTCTTTGAATAAATGTCGCGAAAGAGAGCATATTTCTTGTCCTTTGCTTTTTACTAACTCAATTGAAACATGGGATGAGGTGAGACAGTTACAAGAAGCTGCAGAGGATGAAGAAAAAGATACCTGGATAAAAGCAGGATGTAGAAAACATGAGGAAACTGATGTTTGGGTTTACAGGGATGAGAGACCAGTTATGCCTGATAGCATGATTTCTGACATGGCACGGATGTACCATGGACAAGCCCATATTGGGAGAGATTCAATGATCAGACTTTTTAGACAAACATGGTACAATCCAAAATTCAGAGCCATAGCTGAGAGTCTTTGTCAGAGATGTCTTATTTGTCAACAGTTAAATCCAGGAAGGAAGACAGTAGTGAGTCTAGGAAGAATAGGACGAGAAGGGGGTCCTTTCACTAGAATGCAAATGGATTTTATTGAAATGCCACCTTGCAGCAGATTGAGGTATGTCCTAGTGGTCTTTGTTTTCCCGTTGGGTGGAGGCATATCCAACAAGAAGGAATGATAGTATCACGGTAGCAAAACCTTTGCTGCGAGAATTCATTCCGAGGTATGGTTTTCCAGTCACGATTGAAACAGATAGAGGAACACATTTCCAAAACGAATTAGTTAAACTGATTTGTGAAGCACTTAGTATTAAACAGAAACTGCATTGTGCATACAGACCAGAGGCTTCTGGAATAGTAGAGCAAGTGAATGGAACGATCAAGAACAGGTTAGGAAAAATGTGTCAAGCTACAGGACTCAAATGGCCAGATGCTTTGCCATTGGTTCTGATGACAATCAGAAGTATTCCGGAAAGGAAAACTGGACTCAGTCCACATGAAATAATCATGGGACGAGCAATGAGACAAGCACAAGTACCTGTCAACAAGCTACTGACTATAACTGATGATCTAGTGCTGGATTATTGCAAAGGATTGGCTGATGTGGTGCGTTCTGGGTTTCATCAGGTTGGACCGGATGCGACCACTCTTGAAAGAAAACCAGCTCACAACTTGAATCCAGGAGATTGGGTTCGAATAAAAGTCCACCGGAGAAGAAACTGTTTGGTTCCTCGCTGGGACGAACCACGACAAGTGATCCTAGTGACGACCACCGCAGTCAAGTGTGCAGGAGTGAAACATTGGGTACATGCCAGCCACACCATCAGAGTTCCAGAACCTAAAGATCGACATGTGAGTCGGCATCTGGAAATATCAGATAACAGTTCAGCATCAGAAAGAGAAGAGGAGACAAACAGGGTGCCAGAACCTGAAGATCGACCTGTAAGTCGACATCTGGAAGACCCAACTACAAGTGCAACGATAGAAGAAGAAGAGGAAATAGAAGAAATAGCTGAAGTTCCAGAATTTGAAGATCGACCTGTAAGTCGACATCTGGAAATATCTGACACCAGTTCAGAATCTGATACAGAACATTCGGAAGGTGAAGAAATTCTAAAAAGAAAGTGGAATTTTGAAAGCATAAGAGAAGAAACTGAGCCAGAAGATAGTGACAGTGAACAACCAAGTACAAGTTGTGGTAAAATTCCTTCGCAGATAATATTAATAGATGAAGAAGGGAGAGTTTCAAACCAAAAGTTAGAAAAATCGGAAAAACCCCGAGGAGCAGTAGGGACAGATAGTCAAACACAAGAACAGGGAATTTTAGAAGCAGATAGAGAGACTGACACAAATTCGGAAGAACCTCGAGGAGGGACAGAAATAGGTGAACGAAGGAAGATAAGAAAAGAACCACAAGTAGAAGAAAATGAAATTATAAGTTTCAAAATAAGAGGAAATAACGAAAGAATTGAAACAGAGTCTGAAGAAAGTGGAGAAGAAAGAAATGAAAAACTAGAGACAAGAAAAAGAAATTGGAAAACAGAAAGAGAGGAAAAAGGAAGTGAAGCAAAAAGGCCAAGAAAAGGAGACAATTGGCCCAACGAAGTAAGAAAATTAAGATACAGAATCATAAGGTTGGATGGGAAAAGTGCTGAACTGTCTTGTGGATTGTTACCTGCCTTGTTATGTTGGCCTAGGCCTGGCTGCCATGCTGCTTTTCTTTGCGCACGTTACACTGGGCCGGGCCTTCCTCGCCCTTTGCTCGTGCCAAGTTCTTTTGCACTGTCTGCATTTTCTGTTGTTCACCTTTTTGGGCTCAGTCTGCACAAACATGTACAAGGTCACATAACAATGTATTCTGGTTCTTCCTGATATGGCCAGTCTCGCGCACCCAGACATAACATTATGTGCAATTGCCATGAAGGATTTGATATGCTTTTAATACTGTGGTTTACTAGCGCTTAAACACACTTGGAGAAATCCCTTTCAGTGAGAAGAGCTATGATGTCCTGCTGATGTAATTCTGCATCTAGAGACTGAGGTATGGGGGTTCGCTAGTCAAAGCCCAGAGGTCTTCTATTTTATAATAAACTATCTTACTGCAAGGGGAGGGTGGTAATGTTATTTATACGTTTATCCACTGAGCTCTGAGATGCTTTCCCCGTTTGTATTCTATGGAATTGTAACCATGCTGCTTATATTAGTCATATGCATTATGCTATTAGTACTGACACGTGTACTGTACATTAGAGCACGTAAGTTGGAATAAATATTTTAACCTATCAAGTGTCTCTTCCTACGCATCTTGTGGACAAGTACGAGTGAGTGACGAAAGAGTGTTCTTGCTTCTGTGAGTCCTGAGATAAAGATACCGTGTTCTGGGTTGTCCAAACATTAGTACTTGGGTGCTAATGGGATGCTAAGCTAGTTGGGTTGGGGTTTTTGGGTGCTACGGTATATGGTGGCAAACCACTGTATTCCGGGGTCCCATTTTCCTGTGCATAGCTCTGTGTATGTGCAGAAACCTTATGACATGGCGCGACCACCGTGGGGCAGCTTATCTGCGAGACGCTTGAGTAGTACTTGTGCTTGTCCACAAACCCCTCGCGTACGCTTCCGGAGGCGTATGTGACGGTGATACCTCCTATATTGAATGTTTTATAGGTTCTTTCAAGCTTGATATTATTAAAAAGGTTAGTTAATAGACCCATTTTTGTGCTCCCTGTTAGGTTGTCGAATATAATCGTTTAGTCATGGCTGGTGTGGCGATAGCTGCACATAGTCGAGAGCACTCCGAGACCACTTAGCTGTGTATGGAGTGCCCGATACAGGGGTCGAGTTGGTCTTTGTGGTTCAAGCCGATGCGGCTTATCACTTTGAAGTGTTTTACACTTGGATCACTTTTGAAGCGGTGGATGCAGGTGATAAGCTGTTTCATGAATATAAACCCACCGCTATTCCTGCTGCCTATCGACCCTATACTACTCTTGAAGTGCCTCTCACGGCTTGGCAGCACCGTGTTTGGTTCAATGGCGCCCTACCACAACCAACTACCGCAGTTCGTTTAGGCCCCTTATCAATTCAGGGGGCCACTTGGCCTGTATTGGCCGGGTATACCCCGCATCCAAATTATCTGGCATTACCGCTTGCGGAACTGCGCACTATGCATACCGAATTGGTGCGAGTGCATCGAGCCTTGGTGACATACGTTACAGGAAGCCTCCATGGAGCTGCTCCTGTAGTCGCAGGCCAACCAGCTATTGCTGCTGGAGTGACTATAAGTCCTGTCATGGTAAATTCTGTGATGTGCAAACGTCCACAAAATAAGGACGATTATCCTTATTGGCTTGCCGAAAAGTTCGATCAGATAGAAGCAGTGTTTCCACATACGTCCCCAGTGGATAAACATCGCATCCTTACGATAAGTTTGCCAAAAGACATAATCCCCGATTTGACATCATGTGAAAACTGGGGTAAGGTATTCGCAGCAGTTTATTCAAAATGTTTTGGAACTCCTTCCATGACGGTTCTACCCTCTGTAATTAAAAAAGTACAGGATGAACATGGCCCTGAAGCGGCTGTGGAATTAGGGATGAGACTAGTGGGAGTGTTTGATGTAGTAGCTGAGCTGATCCTTGGAAATGTCAAGGGCGATGCTATGAACTTTCAAGTAGCGAATGCTTTGGCTTTGGTCCCAGAGTTGGACAGGCCCCGCGAATTACCGAAAATAATAGCCCGGGCTTATAAAACAATTGGAAGAAATAGCCTAGGCAACAAGCCTTTTGTAAAAATGCAAACTCAATCGCAATCACAAGTTATACAAACAAAAAGTGCATCTGAGAAAGATGATAAACCAGTCTTCACTAAAAAGAGTTGGAGACAGAAAAAACAGGGTAAGCAACAAAAGAAGCCGGGGTCGAGAGGCGCTTCCCCAGTTTCGGTTTCTTCTGAACGTACTTATGATTTACGTGATAGGTCAAGGATTAAATCACCAGAAAGGTTTCAGAGCTCTGATACGCGTTCTCCTCGTTCTTCACAGGCCCAGACATCGTCACAGGCTGGTGGAGGAGGACGGCAAGATAGAGGAAGGGGCCGAGAGGCTCCCCAGGAGCGAGACCAACCTCGACAACAAGTCAGAGGGAAAGCAGAAGATTTTCATCTTCCTCGACCGCAATTTCAGAAGAAAAAGGTTGCCGCTGTCACAGCGAAATATGCCTCAGACCGTGAGAACGAGACTCCAGAATTGGACGTGGGCGGACCCCATACGAAATGCTCTTTGGCATAAGAATGTTTGTGCCTGACCTTGAAGGTCCAGACATCGCGGCGCAATCCGCCAAGTTTGATGTAGATAACCACTCTGCTATGTTACAGGACTTACAAGAAGCCCGAGACAAACTTGCAACTACACATTTGCCTTCAGCCACAGATCCTGCGTTGCAGATTCCGGTAGCCGGCTGGCTTCCGAAAGTTGGAGAACTGGTTCGAGAGAAGGTTGAAAACAAAAAGAATTTGGCCCCTCTTTTCGTGCACCAGTTCCAGTTCTTGGCCTGAAGGGAACACGTACAGTCATTTTACCACCGCTTCCTGGTCGCAAAGAGAACAGATACATCTCAGTTGAAAATGTCAAGCTACAGCGCCTGGCCGATCCTGAATAGTGTCACACCAGCGGTCTCTTGTCCTGCCATTTATCGGACATATGTTCGTGGCCCATCTACACGAACGGTCGCTGATGCTGTAATTGAGATGGTTGATTTGCCTGAAACTACAATTGATCCCCAACTCTCCACTAATATCGACGAGGACGAGTATACTTATCCTGCATCTGAATCGGTGGCGCATCAACCAATAACGCCACTGAGCCCGACTCGTTATTCCTTTGATTCGGATTCCACCTCTTCAAACGTCCCATCCAAGTTCAGTATTTTTGTATCCTGGTTTAGAGACAATTTTTTAATTCCACCCTGGACATACCTCTGGTTGGTACTTTTCTTGATATTTTTGTTCATGTCCATTGGCTTTGTCACAGTGTTTTTTCTACTAATCAATGGTCACTATTTACCTGAACGCTCTGCTGTAGACTATGTTTCTGGAACTTTGGCTCCTCATTCCTCGTCTCACATCATGAAGCGTGACCACACATTTGTGAACATTTCAGCCTTCCCAGTTGCTGATGGCATCGTATGGGATGCAGTGAACTATCAAATCCATGGTCCGACGGAAATTATTAATGTACCTAATGTCCTTCGTGTTTCAATGGGTGATGTAGTACAAAATAATATTCATTCTGATGATTGGGATGTGCATGCCGTTGAAGCTTTGTTTGCTGATTTAAAATATTATGCATCTTTTAATGCTGAAGATCTATATATGAATTCTGCTAATTATGCCGATTTGTATTGTTACCAACATTGGGGTAATCATTTTCTCCATAAGCCAAGTGCCCTGCGTGGTTCTGTTAACTATACCCAATGGGAACATTGTCCAAACCCCTTGCCAGGTAGCTCTCAAACTCTTCGAAATAAGTTTAATTATTTTACTGATTTTAATCGGTCGAACCCTGCATCATATTATTTTAGACTTAATAACACATCAACTCAGAAAATTATGTTGACACACACCAAATTGCTTTATTCAGGTTCCTTTCCGAGTGCCCTAGCTGTGGGTGGTTATGAGTACTGGGATAATACAGTGGATTTAAAATCTATTTGGGGCTCCAAGCCATGGCAGGTACAGGGAACCGAGGCGTTGCATCGTGCTTGCCTCATCCCTACCCAAATTATGTTCCTAAATGCTTCCATCTATCAGACTACATGTTGGGGCTTAGCAACCACTAAACAATTGAATACGCCATCAATACCATCCCTGTCGAGTTTTCCAAATGAAAGCTCACGATTCAATATGTCCCTCGTGTCCCTGCAGGCAATGTTACAAAATAATTCGTTTAATGTTTCTGAGCTGGTTCAGTCACCCTGGTTAGTATGGCCTATATCATCTAATGCATGTCAAATGCGTTTTCATGATACTGGTGCTAGCTACACACAGAATAGGCCTGATCCGAGGTTTACTGATGCCCGTACTGTCACTACATACTCTGTTGGTAAATTATGCAAACAATGGCTGCAACATTCGTCCCTTGATTCTGTTAAACAACATGTGTCCCTCCTTACAGGCAATATTGATCTGTCCGACTTTGTTTTGGGACCTCGTGGTCCCCGACCTAAAAGATTCATTTATGAAACATATAATGAACTCTGGAAGCTATCACAAATAGAAGCTGCTTCCCGTCTTCGGGAAATAGATCAAGCAAATATGGAAAAGGTGCTTGCTGTTGTTGACAATAGTATTAATACCCTGTCTTCTCGCATTTACACTTTAGAGAATATTGTGTCCTCTGTTGTTGATATTGTACAAGATGATGTTTCTGTGTTATATCATGGTCAGAATCAATTGCGCTCAGTTATGCAGTTTGCATGGACTTTACAAACACTTAAGTTAGGTAAAGTGCCTTGGCATTTTTTGAACACCTCTGCCTTATTTCTACCTTTTAACTTAACTGACAAACAGCAATTTATGTCCATGAAGGATGCAACTTACACTCTATTACATATCGAAAAGGTGGATCCTTTGCCGTTCTCTGTTGCAGAACTCGATTCTGCTGTATGGCTAGTCCATGGGGTTATAGCTTTACCATTTTCCTTGTTTGAATTTGACTCGTGCATGAAACATTATCCTGTGGGCCGTTACCGGCCATTGGGCAGTGCTTTCCTGCATGAACTCTGGTCCTTGCCTTTCATGTATAAATGCCTTCGGGACGGCAAGGAAGTCTTTCTCACGGGGGAGTACTGCGACTCGACTATAGGTCATTCGCTTATTTGTAAACACATTAAATTGCATGGCTCATGCAGCGTTTCCTCTCCTAATCTTGCTTGTGTGCTGAAAGGTATTCCTGCTCCTGTTATTTCACCTACTTTCACTCTCCTTTCCAATGGTAGTTATTTACTTTTAAATAACGAAAACTGTTGTGGCCTGCAGGCTGGCATTCCTTACATTGTAACAGTTTCGCACAGGGTTGTCTGCTGCAAAAATGTGCTGTTTCCTCCCCCTCACGGCAAGGTTGATATCTCTATTTGGCCTTCCATCCCTACCCTGGAAGCAGATTTCAATAGACTGAGCAGAATAAAGGCACTATTATTAAACGAGGAAGTTATGCTCACGTCCGCCCGGGAGACATTCATTCTCCAGGTGGCGAGTACCCACAGTGAAATACAGGCCCTTTTAAACACTAATCTCCCCCAACATTTTGGGGAGTTAATACATCGTATTTTTAACGCATCTAACACTGAAGGCCTAGTGCACTTTTTTAAGGTCGTGGGGTCGGGCTTGGTGTCCTCCTTCCAAACTATTTTTGGTGTCATCCCGGCTTTCATACATTCTATTTTTTCCAGTGTCTTTGGCGGTTTCCCATTGATCCTCGCTTTAGCGGCTGGTGTCTTGCTCTTAATTTGCTTTCTGCGCAATGGCTGCTCCCCGATGGGACCTGCTCGATCCAGAACGCCTCCAGCTGCTCCGTGAGCGCCTTTTGGCTGGTTTTGGTGTCTTGCCATTGGCGACACTGAGTGTGTCATATACTCTTTCATTTCGCTTTGCGTATTTCACTTGCGTGCAACCTGTGATGACTTGTGTCCGCTGTCCTTTCACCTGGACTCTGGATTATTGCCTCTCCAATTCGTCATTGTCTGTTCCGGATTTTGTTCAGTTGATGGGTCCCTTAGAGGCCCATGAGCAGGACTGTTCCGTTGCTGGCTGTATGGCACGTGCGGCTGCACTGGGGATTTTGGCGCAATGGGATGTCTGGGCGGCTGCCCAGGATCTCCTACAACGAAGCTGTTTCAATTATCACGCAAGCTGTCCCGCATTGCTTCTGGATGCTCCCTTTGCTGAGGAGCATTCCTGCTCTTTTGAACTCATGGATTGGATGGCATCTATGTTTTTTGACGATTCCAATGATGAACTCTTGGAGGGTATGGCTTTTTTCTGCACTTTCACTTTCATGGATTGACCTGCCCTTCGCCGTTTGGGCGCTCCCTGTGCTCCGACGTCAATTTTCTCCTCTGATGGGCCTCTGTCCTGGCCGCCAGACTGTCCAGGGGAGGGTGTCTTGTGGATTGTTACCTGCCTTGTTATGTTGGCCTAGGCCTGGCTGCCATGCTGCTTTTCTTTGCGCACGTTACACTGGGCCGGGCCTTCCTCGCCCTTTGCTCGTGCCAAGTTCTTTTGCACTGTCTGCATTTTCTGTTGTTCACCTTTTTGGGCTCAGTCTGCACAAACATGTACAAGGTCACATAACAATGTATTCTGGTTCTTCCTGATATGGCCAGTCTCGCGCACCCAGACATAACATTATGTGCAATTGCCATGAAGGATTTGATATGCTTTTAATACTGTGGTTTACTAGCGCTTAAACACACTTGGAGAAATCCCTTTCAGTGAGAAGAGCTATGATGTCCTGCTGATGTAATTCTGCATCTAGAGACTGAGGTATGGGGGTTCGCTAGTCAAAGCCCAGAGGTCTTCTATTTTATAATAAACTATCTTACTGCAAGGGGAGGGTGGTAATGTTATTTATACGTTTATCCACTGAGCTCTGAGATGCTTTCCCCGTTTGTATTCTATGGAATTGTAACCATGCTGCTTATATTAGTCATATGCATTATGCTATTAGTACTGACACGTGTACTGTACATTAGAGCACGTAAGTTGGAATAAATATTTTAACCTATCAAGTGTCTCTTCCTACGCATCTTGTGGACAAGTACGAGTGAGTGACGAAAGAGTGTTCTTGCTTCTGTGAGTCCTGAGATAAAGATACCGTGTTCTGGGTTGTCCAAACATTAGTACTTGGGTGCTAATGGGATGCTAAGCTAGTTGGGTTGGGGTTTTTGGGTGCTACGGTATATGGTGGCAAACCACTGTATTCCGGGGTCCCATTTTCCTGTGCATAGCTCTGTGTATGTGCAGAAACCTTATGACAGAACAAGTGAATGAAATAAGTCAAAAAGAGCAAGAAAAACAAGATGGAAAACACTTGCAGAAAACGAAAAGAGTAAAGAAGGTAAATCAAAAGTATAGATCGCCTGAATGGTTGTATCGTGCTTTGACTAGTCACAAAGAAGAATTGAACACTCACGAAAACCAAGAACAAAGAAACCTGATGGGAGAAAGTGAAGTGCAACAAACCTGAAGCAACAAACCTGAAGAAGTTTAGATAGTTTACCGGATTTGACAAAACACTGAACTGACGAATTTACCGGATGTGACAAAGGATTCTGGAAAAAATTAAAAGAAAGTACCAAGCAAAGACAAAACATTGAAAGTACAGAGTGGCAAGCAAGTCATTTCTGAGGTGTAGTGACACAATTTTCTAGAAAACAAATAAATAAGGTTAGAAGACAAAATGGAGAATACTAGAGATAGAAAATGTAAATGTGAGTTTTTAAGTAGATGGTGCAAGATGTGCTGTTTTTGTACAGGATTATTAATAATAGTATGGGTGGTATTAGCAATCACTATTCCAATTAGTTTAGCTGTAGTAGAAATGTCTAATAACACTGAGAAAGAAAAAGGAGCTAACACTCAAGAGACAATTTTAAAGAGTAGTGCAGAATTACATAAGGACAAATCAATAACAGATTTTTCGAAAAATGTTTTTACTAAATTATTATATGAGTATGTAGAAAGAATGGATGTAAGAGATTGCTATGTTTGTATGCAGTTGCCTGCATCTGTAGCAGAGGGTGGGACTTATCATCACCTCCCTTTGACGTATGGAATAACATGTAGTGTTTTAGCAAGTTTATTTTATAAAACAGGTAGATTAGAATATTATTACACTGATATAAATAAGATTTTTGCAAAGGTTTCTGTAGTTCCTGAGCTTAACAAAATAAAAGAGGGAAAGACGTTTGGTGAATATTTTTTAGAAGATAAGATTTTAACATTAGATAGTATAATTAGGTACAACCTTACCTGTGAGTTAAAGAAGGAAGAAAAGGTATTTTTAGAAATGGTTGAAGAGAGAAGAGTGAAATTTCAAAGAAAAGTGATAGAAGAGACAAAAACACCTCTTTGGGCGTTTGAGGAAGACCATCATGACAAGAAAAAGACAAATGCAGCTATGACTCTGGATTGGCCCCAACAGGGAAGGTTGTGCATTAGAAGAAATAAGACAAGATATGACAATTATTTTGTGGGTTCCAGCAATTGCCATGACAATTACCAAATTTTAGGTGGATGGGGATTCAAAGGGGAAAAGATCCAATATTTCCAGGGATTTATTATGTTTGCGGGAATAGGGCTTATTATAGGTTGCCGGACCATTGGTATGGGTCAGGCTACTTAGGCCTGGTCTTTCCAAAGATTTTTCATGTGGATAGAAAAGAAAAAGGAACACACAAAATGATAAATACCTTTACACGAAGAAAAAGGGAAAGTTTTTCAGAAATAGTAGGTGATATTTTTGGTGCATTGATACCAGCAGTGGGAATATCTTTGAATGCATTTAGAATTCGGAAATTATCCACAGTGGTAGATTGTTTATCTACAGATACTGCTGGAGGGTTCTTGATGGTAAATGAGAGCTATGGTGATGCAAAATCGTCTTGCCCTTGACATTCTTTTGGAAAAAGAGGGCGGAGTCTGTGGAATGCTGAAAGTTCAACATTTTTGCACTTACATTCCAGATAAGAGCGAAAATATACAGAAGTATATAACAAATATTACAAATTTGCACAAAGAACTTGTTCCACTGGAGGTTGAAAGTGTTTGGGGAAAACTTGGTAAAGGGTTTTCTTCTGTAACAAATTGGTTAACAAGAATGAGTGGATTAATAATAGGGAAAGTTATAATAATAGCAACCATGATAATAATAATAATATTAGTACTGAAGCTTGCAATAACATGTATAAAGAGAAGAAGAAGGCAGAATAAGATAGAAAAAGAAAATATGATAAACAAGGAAAGAGAGAGAGAAATGGGTGAAATAGAGTTAGAAGAAATAAAAGAGAACAAGTACAAGAAAACGAAGAAACAAGTTGAAAGGGATACAGTTGTGTAAACTAACAAAAGCAAACGGATAAAAGATATATGCTGTCTGAGAAAATTGTATAACTTAGTTTTTGTGGTGATATTAAAAATCACCAAAGGGGGAGTTGATGGAGCAGGGTGAATGTAAAAATTTTAACCTCCTAATATTTTCGTACAATATTAATAAACATGTTCGTTTAAGTAAATAACCAACAATGTATGTTAAGGGTTAGTGGTAACACGCGATTCTGTGTGCAAATTAATTGACTAATAATTGTTTACGTGTCTAACATAACATAATATTTGCGTACTAATTAAATAATAAATGCATGATTTGTGCTTCTAAATAAAACGTATGGTTGCAAAATAAAGCGATGGTAAGTAAGGGACAGCTTTATATGTTGCTTCTGCTAGGTAATACCTAATTGGGGTACGTAGAAAGAGGGGAGGGAAACGAAAGGGTTTATATTTCTTTGTTTTAATAACATTTTGTTTATCTTTGAAAATAGTGCGCTTAGGCCTGCCGAGCAGCAATATAAAATGGCCGCGAGTTACTAGAGTGCACATGAGCGGATGAGACCATGTGATAGAGGAGAAAGGCTGTGGAAAAGGGATGATCACGTGCTGATGCCGAGAGGCTAAGATGAAAGTATGGTCAAGGCTGCTGTGACCCTTCTGAGCAGATGTGTGCCAAGATGATCAGCAAGAAGCATGAGAAGCCTGGCTGAATCAATAGACGGAACTGTATTATACAAAATGTAACAGAAAAAGATACAATTTGGACTGATCGAAACGGATGAGCAAGTGCATGAACTGTGGGAAACGATGCTTGCATGGACATTCCACACGGAACTGGTTAAGACCAGGAAGTTTGATTAAAATGTATATGGACCTGAGTTTTTGACCAATGAGAATGAATCGCGCCATGTAAGAAGAAACATTTTATGCTGTAAGCTAGAATTAGGGTATAAGAAGACCTAATCTTGGTGGGAGGGGTTAGAATGCTGCGGGATGCTGTGGGAGATGCTGATGAAGTTAGATGCTGTAGATGGGAGAAGTTGCGGTTGCTGATGCTGACGAGCTGATGCTGCTGCTGTTATTTTCCTTTTCCAGTTGAGTATAAAGATGCTGCTTAAGGAGAACTTTTTATTGATAGATTTTTATTAGGCTTTCCCCAGAGAGATAGATAGTTTGATCTATAGAGTTCTTATTATGATAACCTCATTTTTCCGTCTAATAAAAGTGCCATGCAATTTCAAACTATTTTTATATTAATGATAAATGCAATGATCTGAATAATAAACTTAATCTCAATTTCCTGCATTCAAAACTTTATATAAACTTTATTATTCTTTAAACAAATGACTCAGTGATTTTCTTTAGCTTAATGATTAATAATGAAATGGTAAAAGAGTTCATTGTGATTGAGCTGGTCTTAATCACCATCAACTGATTCCTACTAGTTGGTCCATCGACCAATGAGCGGAATACCTTAAAAGCAGATGAGAATTATTATGTCATTATAAAGAGGTATCCCGTCTCCTTCCAGCGAATCGTTTTTCTCCTAGGTTCATAACGGAGGAAATCCAGGGAACAAATGAGTAAGTGAATGTATATGCGGTGTTATGGGCCCCACCGTCATATGGATATAGTGTGTGTGTTAGAGAAATAATTGCACCTGGATGACCAAAGCATAATAGGAGAATTATTTTTATTGTTAGCGCTGGATCACTCACATGGCTTGACTATTTACTTGTCTTTCTCTAAATGGGCTGAGTTGGAGTCAATCCTACTTTGAACAAACTCTGCAAATGAGGAAGTTACGTACACTGCACGGTTCATCAGTCATTCTGCAGACTTGCATTGAAGTAGCTGAGCAAGGAGGGTGGATCTGATAACCAGTTTAGCTGGCCCCAGGTCAATCAAGGGTTACTGGGATCCATTGTAACAATATAAGGCATTTATCACTGGTGTCCTAGGCACGCCGTATTATGGACCCCAAAATGGATCACCAATTACTCCCTTCAGCACTCGACTCTCAATGCTAAAGCAGCAGGGGAATCCCAGGCGTAGTCAAGGAGGTTGTAAGGGTTAGACACTCAGAATAGAGGAAAGCACAGAAATAATATTGACTAAGGATAGCGCATCATTCCGTGCTATACTTTGTGAAATGGAAAATACTTTAATAAACACATGATAAAATATCTACAGAGAAAATAAGTATGTTTAAAGAAAAACAAGAATCCTTTAGCTCCTTCTTAGCCAAAGATCTGACACCAAATGTTATTAGTGTATAAGGTTATTCAACTTTCACATTGCTGGTGTGGGTCAGGCTTTCTCAGAGGTGCCGAAAGATCCTGGGGCACAGACCCCAATAGCCAAGACAAAACCTGGAGATTAAGAAACCGGGTTTAGCTCCCGATCTGTTGAGATGTCGTTGTCAAATTTCTACTCAGTGAATTTATGAAACAAGCAGTCTCCCCAAGTTCCTCTCCAACTTCCTCAGGCCAGAGGATGCAACCTAGTTGGCCCTGTAGGCTCCGGGAGACAACTAGGGGCTGATACAGTTGTCCTTGCAGAGTGGGCAGTGTCATGGACAAAGCATGCTCAACAACCATAAGGTAGACAACAACTCTTCCTCAAGGTCCCAGGCAATGCAGACAAATGTTGTTAGCTTATCTTCCTGCAAAGCTGCTGGGCAACCTTGTGTCCTCATGACTGCTCCCAAAAGTCCTCAGACAGCTGGGCTGGCTAACTCATTCTACACTGCAGACACTTTTGTGAAGTGCAGTGCAGCACCCCTCTCACATCACACTGGGATCTCTTCTTTGCAAAGCAGTTCCAACAGCACTTTGAAAAGGATTGTACCCCACACCTACCCTAGTCTGGCAGTAGGGCAGCAGCCAAGCAGACTCTGACCTTGGAAAGTAGTGACCTCAACTGTGCTGGCACATGGTTTCTTCTTTGGTCACAAAGAATTCTGGAGCAATGTACTGGTCAAACACGGCAGGATTTATAATCAGAGCTGTCCAAGCAGGTCCTCTGCATGGTTCGAATTATTGGCAGCTCCAACCACCAAGCACTACATGGCAACTGATTGAACAGCTCATGCCAGAGCCATGGCCACTAGGATTCTCTCGTGGGTTAGTCGAAACTAGCCCAGGAACCGGTTTTTATTCAGTCCAGACAGCAGGCAAGGAAAAAACACAGACTATACATGAAAAACAACAGAGCAGGGGAACCACACACTCAGGAGACATGCAGGAGATATCCCATCTCAACAGCGGACTTGTCTAAAATTCTGCCAAGGCAAAACCACCTCTGCTTTGTTCTTGCTCAGAGTGGGAACTGGTCAGCATACTTTTCCAATCTTGGGGCTCAGAACACCAGCAGTATAAAAAGTCCTTAACACGAGCATTTAAAAAGCACAGACAGGAACATGCATAAAATAGACAGAGAGAGGCTGGCACAGATGCCACTATGGAAATAGAAGTGCACAAAGGATCTCGGGGAACAGGTTGAAGTAAGCAAGATTGATTAATTGGGACGCAAGCAGGAGAGGAAAGAGTTGATGGTGGTTGATCTATAAGAGGATCACAGTGGGTCATGGATGTTTTACTTATAAAAACAAATATGTTAGGAGGGGATAGGAGAGGAAGAGCAATAATTGTTTGGTCTCAACTGTTAAATATATTTACTGTGCTAGTCCTCACTGGACACCCAAGCAACTAGCATCCAAAATAGCAGGTCTCAAGAGGTCAAAACGAAATGTCTAAAGGGAATGACAACAGCATAATCTAGTGTTCACATGTTCTCGAATGCAGGTAATCAAAGATAGTCACTAGGGGCTGAACACAATGTGCTGCTATTTCAAAAATTGATTTAGAGAAAAGTCGTACAAGGGTATGAAGCTATGGTTTACTGCTTTTTACCCAATTCTCAGTGCAGGCGGCAGGGGAGTCTGAGACTGTGGAATCCTGAGGGCTGAAAATATATATAAATTGCTCTTCACAACAGGGGCATCATGCTGACTCTAGCTTAAAGGGGTAAAGATTAAATGTAGCTTTCTCCTGATGATGCCCTGCACTGGGGAAGGGCTATTGTATCTCCAGGAATAGATGCATTTGTCAGTGACTTTGGGTAGGACATTTCCCATACAATACCGATAGTAGGGTACTTACAGGCAATGAATGTGTAGGGGAGAAATGGGTGGCGGGGGTGGAAGAGAGGGCCTTAGGAAAACAATGGTGTGCTATTTGGATCGAAAAAGAAAATCATAGGCCGAGTCCTTCCTCTATCTGTATTTTGGAATCTAGACACAAGTCTGGCTGGGGAATACGTTGAGATGAATGTTTGCATGCAGAGCTTATTTTGCTATGATGCGTTTGTATTATTGATCGCCCAGTGGTTTTAGCCCTCACAAATCCCAGCATATCAGGCTGCTTCTTGCAGCTTACAGCTGGAGGGCATGGGTCAAAGGTGTGAAAGAGTGTCTTGTCAGGCTACAGTGCGAGACTGAAGCGCTCGGTGGTCAGTGGGCAGTACAAAGGGCACATGCTGGCATTCTACACAAATACTCTTCAATCCAAAGGCTACCAAGAGCAATATCGAAAAACGATCAAATGACAAGACACAGACTTTCTCTGGCAGTGAGCCAATCTCATTGATGCAGTCAGAAGACTAATGTAAAAAGAAGTGCCATTGCATGCCTCTGTTAAGGAACACATAGTCCTGCAGCTTGCATTAGGCTCTAAACTAGCCTGATGATAACCTCATCTGAAGTTACTGAGGGCATTACATTAGCAATGCACACTGGGCCGATCATCTCCTGGGACTGAGCTGCACTAACTGTACAATAAAATGATTCTCAGGTATGGCTCAACACTGGATGTTATTAAGATTCAGAGTACCACTAAGCCATTCCCTTTCAATCAACAATTTATGTCATTGCTGTCAGGCAAGTGTTTCAGGTCCTGGAATAGCTGTGGCAGGGCAACACTCAAGTGACGGTTAAACACCACTATTTTATTGCTCAAAAAGTCCAAAGAGTCTTGGCTTCTAGGGTAGCAAGGCCGAACAGTCAAGGCTCAAAACAGAAGGTGAGAAGGGTCTCAGATGCATTATGACACGCTCAAGGAGCAATCAAAGGTGCAGTTCTCGTCAGGCTATTGTTTAGAAAACATGCACCCTGTTATTGACAGACAGTAAAAATTATAAGCAACAAAACATAATAGAAACTTTTAGCACATTCTGGGAGCATTATACAACAACAAATGGACCTCTATAGCCCACGTTAAATTTAGGAAAATACTTCTCACAAACATCATTTTCGCACCGATTTCCTAGAAAGCAAATACTGTGAGGTTTACTGAAATAGTCTCTAGCTCAAAAATTTAACTGGAACAGACGTTTTCCAAGTCTAGTAGGTCACTTGAAATGCACAGATTAGACATCTGAGCAACCATAATTGAAAAGAGGAAATGCTACAAGTGTGCCTCTAAATTTACAGCCACAGCGTCACCTAGCCCCACAACAGTATCAATGCTGAGAGAATGGTGTTTGCAAATACTCCAGATCCAATCAACAACCACGTGACACAAACACTTTTTTAGAGCAGCTACCTTTATGGTTGCAAAGGAGTGAGAGGGGTGTGATAAAAGTAATCTCAAGTCAAAGATGAAAACAAAATTAGACATTTTATTTTTGTAAAAAACTTGTGTGGCCAAAGTCTCAAAATGTGCCAAGGTATTTGGACCAGGGCTCTACAGGCAGGGAAAGAAGGGTCTCTATAACTTGTAACAGCAACCTCTCCAGCACTGTTTGGACTAAAGAGAGTAATACTTCCTGAAATCTGCCCAATCTGACAGCTACAGGCTCGGATACAATGGGGCTACCAAAGTGATGTTCTGGGGTGGATGGGTGATTGTTATTGAGCCCAAGAAAGATTAAGGCACTTGTCTATACATGGGCAATTGAGTGGCAGCTCATGTAACTCCTTTATAAACCACACCAAAACCTGAGGGCAGCCTGTTCAATGTCAGATTTCAACAGACAGGTGTACACATAAGAGACATAGTAGGGGAGCAGTTTTCACAGGGTCAGTTCTCATTTCTTAGTGTTCGTGCTTCTGGGATGCACCGAGCAGCTGTCGAAGATTCCCTAATTTGGGTGGGCTCTTTCTCCTTAAAAAGGTCTACAAACCAAGTTACTTTTAGCCTAGCTTCATGTATGGTACACAAACTCAAGGACTTGATCAACTAATTATTAATTGACTGATTGATTTGGATATGTGTAGAGCACTTGTATTCCACCAGGTGGCTTTGTGGCGTAAGGTCGTCTCTGCTCAGTGAAGTCCAACATCCTCTATTTCCTCACAGAAGACAGCAACTGGGACAGCTCCATAATTCTAAGCCCAATCAATCTCTTGAGGATCACAGGTACGAGGGCCCCTGCAACTAGTCCATCCCTTTCTCAATCCAAGTACAGAGTACTTTCTCAAGTCAAAATGTCACTGAAGTAATAGAGCAACAGTGCCTGTATTTATCGACTGTTGTGGTAACTGGAGGAAGGGGCTTGTAATCCCTCAATCTATTACCAGCTGCCACCAGCCATCAGCCTCCTCTTATAGAGCACACCTGATACAGCAGAGTGTACAATGTTTCTAAAGGGAGCTACCACAGAAAATAAATCAGGTGAAACTTCCACTGGTTTTGAGTCAACATAACAGGATATATACCAAGTCACAATACTGAGGCTGAATGGCGCACACAGTTCACAATGCCATGTGGGAGTTAGAGCCAACAAATATTTGAACTGTATTCTGCCAACACATAATCCAGTGCAGGTCCTTGCCCTCCTCAACATCCATTATTCATGTTCCGTTAAACCACCAGGATCTATCCCCTCTCCCTGTATCTGCTGTCAACAGCACCTTTTTCTCATTCTAAATCTACCTCGTCCCCATCCCACTGCTTTATATGTGCCCCTCAAAAAGCACCCCTTCCCCATGCTTCATCAAAACAGCTGAATTTAAACTTTCATTTAATCATTCATTCATTAAAACTCAACTGATACAATCTATAGAACTTCCTAACCTAGCTAACATTTAATGCACTGTTACCTTTTTTTCTAAATCAAACATCCACCACTCCCATAGTTGCACCAACTTCTGATTTTTCCTCACCTTCTTCAACATGCTATGGGCCTCACCAAGTGTATTAATCTTACATTCATAACTCTTACAACTGCTATCTCAACCACTACCTCCTCCTCTGTTGACCTTTCCATCTAGCCTGTCAATTTTCCCTCTATCTGTTCCACCTGCTCCCCCCTTCATCTTGCTCCTTGAAGGCCTTTTCATTTCATTGCTTCATATTGTTTTAGATTCCATCCCTATCCAGCTGTCCAATTAACATCATTCAGTTTAACAGTGCCCTACCAAGAGTCACTACGGTAGCTTGTACTTGCTGCAACATGCGATTCTCGAATCTTCCACACACGAGTTCAACCCAGTCTGTTTATTTTTGGCATGCCACCTTTTTCGCTCTATGTGTCAAGTCTTTTTTGCACTCTGTAGGTCCAAATACATATTTTGCTCAGAACTGAAAGGTGCACAAGCTGTCCTGGCTAAATATGAGAGCTCACTGGTAATGGGAACATACTTTCTTAAAGTCAATTGAAAAAAGGCATACTAATGACCACCAGAGAATATTTCTCAGATCTGTTCATAGCACACAGTAAAGACCCTACTTAGAGGCACTGAGAAGTCTCTGCTCCTGCTCTGACTGAAACCGTTCTCAGTCAATCATGACACATCCCTAAATTAGAAGAGCTTGGAGACTCAGTCTGTTAAGCATCATAAAGTCAGCCTTATGCAGGATGCTGTGGTACGGTGCAACCTTGTAAAATGAAGCAAAATCTAAGCAGGTTTGTTACCCAATACCTTGTACACCATGCAGCACTTTTCTCACCTCAGTAACATATGGGAAGCTCAACTGCCATTCCAGAGACTACATGCAAGATATTCTGAAATTTCATAATTTTCTGTGTTTATATACATGGTTTAATTTATGCACATTCATATTATTCCTAAATTTTGCGTCTATTTTGTCCAAAAAAATCCTGATTTCGATCTTTTATCTATGTGGGGTTTGGGTATCATCTTCAAACATGAAATTAAGAGTTAGGAGGAACGAGAGCAGGTCCACATATCTATTAATGAGAAAGATCAGCTTGCAAACAAAAGTATGCTCCCTGTAAACCCTATTTCAGATTACTATGGCGGGCTGAACGATCTTTACACCATTTAGTGTCCTGCATGGATTTCTCTTATAACTCACTACACAGCATACTATTCTCAAACGTTTATCAATCCTTTTAAGTTATATTCAAACAACAACTTGTCAAGCATTCTTCAGGATTCTATGTCATGATTGGAGACGAGGACTATATGTTCTTTCTTCGCTTTAATAACTTTCAGCAGCCAAACAAAACTACATTTCCGGTAACCCTTGGAGGGGGAAAAAACAGTACTATACATGTAGCTATTCAGAGTCCATCATACTATATTTCAGTCTGTTCTTCTCTGGCCTTTCTCCCTCTTTCTTTTCTGCTCATAGAGAAGATAAGTGGCCTTCCCCTTCGGTGTCCCTTTCTTTCTGTGCGATAGCTGCTTTTGACTGTTATTGTTGTACCTCATTATTTCTGTGGTAAACTGTGCGCAATTCTCTTGCTTCCCGCAGGGGCTGTTTTGATTCCGGAGCCAGAGGCTGCCGATGGGTGCGGTGCGGTCCGTCGTCTGACAGGGGGAGCTGTGGTGCTCTTTTTAGGTCGAGCCTAGCGCAGCACGCATGCGCTGCTCTAGGAAAAGGCCTTTTGGAAACACTTCAGCTTTTTTTCAAGCTCGTGCGTCTGGTGCTCACACGCTATTGGCCTTTGCGTCTGGCTTTCAAAATTGAAAGCACGCAATTGGCCAAAGGCGTGTGGATGTCCCAGCTTTTTGGGAAATGTTTACTCCCAGAGCGTTTTGCTCTCGGGAGCCAGCAGCGGCGCGCAGGCTGCCATCTGTTTTGGGTCAGGATTCATCCTTTGAACGCCGCTCCTCGTCCCCGACCCCCACCCGCTTCTTTACTCCAGAGGCTTCCCTGGGAACGCGCGAGCTTCAAAACCATTTCAGCGTGTCTGGCTGCAGTCGTGTGCGCACGCACACAGTCCTGGCGTTATTCCGCAGCGCCGAACTGTTGGCGCTAGCTTGTTTTCTTTTTAGTTAAGTACTCTACGGGAGAGTGTGTTTTTTAGCTGTACCGTACATGATTGATCTCTGTATTCAAGTCAAGCAAATCAGCTTGGAAAATCAGTCGCTAGCACAGCGCAGAGGAAGACTCGTTCGGTAGAAACTCCATGAACCCTTTTCCGTATTAAAAGCAACATTTAATTTGTAACCCTAAAAAGAGCGTAATTGGTTTTGGACTCTTGGCTCAGGTAATCTTGATTTGACAGGAGGAATACTAGACCACCTCAGCCCCTCCCCTACCGTACCATTTCATTGACACCAGTTGCTATTGGAAATAAATTTGTTAATCATGTAGTCATTGCTTTTCTTAATGTAGTGTAGATTCTAATGCGGTTTTCACAAATTGCTGAAATTCTGTCAACCCAGACCTCTTTTTCGAGCAGCGGCGCGCACAGGGACCATCTGTTTTTTTGCTGCCTGTGCTGGCTCGAAGAAATGTAACTTTGTCCTCCTCCCAGTGGTGATTGTGAACCAGTCTTTGTTGCCAGTTGTGCTACACCCTGTTCTCAAATTAGGGTGACGTAATGTTCGCGTGTCCCTCTACACTGGCCTTTCCCTTTACGATCGATAATCTTCCTTAGTCTTTCACTCACTCACCCCACACCCCACGCATTCTAACCCTCAGCCTGTTTATATCACGCTTTGCCCATCTCTCTCATCTTGCCTTTGCTTTGCTGTGTCTCTCTCTGCAACACGTTCTCAGCGGTCAGTTCATCTGACCACACTCCTGACTTTGACTTTCTCCTCTGATCCTGTAGTGCTCGTTTCTGCTGTGTTTGCGCGCATTTCTTGCTCTCTGTGGATGCGTCCCTCTCCCTGCCTGTCTTCTATGGCCTGTCATTTCCAGATTCTTTCGACCCCTCAGTCCGTGCTGTCTCTGCCTCCCCCTTGTCTGCAGAGGGTCCTTATTTAGGCTGCCTGTTTGTCTCTCGTTATCATCGCGGCCCGTCTTGTCTAGTGTCACTCTCTCCAGCCTCCCCAGAGTCTTCCCTCTCTTGTTAGTTTTTCCCTCTGTATCCCCGTCTCTTCACTCCATGTGACCCTCCACTTGTCCTGCGTGTGCTCCCATCGCTCGGTGACTCCTCCTTGTCAGCTCCCCAACCACCCTCCGCCCGTCTGCGCCTTGTTTTTTGTTAGTCATAAATATAAAAAAATGTAAATTGTGCTAAACTAAACGCACCAATACCAAGACTCTTAAAAAAAGAAAATACTAATGTTTATTGAGTATTTGTAAGTTTTATGTAGCCAGGAGTGCGCTGCACGCTGGGGGTTTTAATCCAATACATACAACACTAAAATTAGGCCTGTAGAAAACCGATCAGGTGGCACCCTAGATATGAGGTATTCTTGCTGCGAGTTTCTTGTATTTGGCACACTTAAGAATCAACAACAGTAATGAGAGGTGCATTTATTTATTTATTTGTTTATATAGCGCCTCGGGAGCCATGTAATTCTTCTGAGCACCCAAAACTTCCAGTGAGCAAGGAGTCTTGAACTGTCCAATGTATTGGAGCACTTGCATTTACGTCATCTGTGGGACACAGGCTTGAAAACCAGCGGGGCTTATGCAGCCTTTCATTCTTATTAGGTCAGTAAAATAAATACCAATGAGTTGTGTAACGCGATCACCTGCTAATTCAAGAGCTACAAAAGGGCAACATCTTTCTATGGCATTTCTAACGATATATCCTAAATTCTGCATTTTTTTTTAACGATTTTGGGGTACCAGAATTCTTTTTCACATCGAATTCTAGTTTTCCCTTTGCTTTGGAATCCGATGTGGTGACTAAAAAGTTGTTACAGCTGCAGATTGCTCTGCTAAGCACTCTGCCCCAGCCCTGCAAGCTTTTCTGAGGCTTCTTACACGACCACATTTATGCAGCATCATCAAGTAACAGTAGATGTTATAGCACCTGGGATAATGTGTTGCATGGCTAAATACTTAGAAGGTCCTAAAGGCGAGACCTATTGGCTATGCCAATGCTTGTTTCCTAACCTATGCGACCCGCATCGGCTGCCGAGTGTTTGTGGCACCTTTTGGAACACACTGAAGAACTCATTAGGAAGTACACTTTACAGAAAAAAATGAATTCTGAATACCCCACAACATTTATACTTTGCTCAGTCTCTAATTGAATATAACAAAATAGAATAATTTTGAGCCACAAATAAAATATACAAAACAGCTTTTAAAATGTTTTTTTTTTACAAAAAGTATTTTCTCAAGTATGAAACATCTCTTTAATAGATCATATGACTGAATGCTTGTAAACATAAAATTCCAAACATTTTTCCCTTAATCAAAAATCACCCCTCCCTCACATACTCAACCCACGTGTGCAAAATGAAGACCACCATTTTCTCATCTCTCTCACTCATTCATATCCCATTCAAACTGCAAATGTTCAATATTTCTCACCCAAATAAAACCAACAAAATGGAATGAGATTCTTAGGCCAAATAAATTACACAATACTGGTCTGTTAAGTTTTACACAAATACATCTATTATGACATATATATGCTCGATTCAATAACTCAACAGATTACCCCCTTCTCATTGCTTTGAGGGAAATCCAATAATTCATCTCCTTTAGTGGACCAGGTGGATAACTTCACAAAAGCGCCAGATTTGTGCCGACGCTCGTTTTGGTGTGAGACTCCTAGTCAGTCTTCTTCAGGGTACACTGATAATTACACTATTCAAAAAGTGAGGAGGGTCATGTGTGGGGGGGGGGGGGTTCAAAACATTGAAAATTAAATAATGAAAGATGAAATAGAATAATTACGACTCAGACTGGGGGAAAAATTCTTAATTCAAAACAAATACAGGAATAAGGCTCTTAGTATTTAATATTGTGTGTGTACTTGGTAAATCAAAAAATAAACTAACCACCTGTGGGGGCACCCTAAAACCTCTAACCAATCTAATTGCACCCTGGATATGCCACCACCTGCAGAGAAAATAACAAGAAAAGCCTGTTACATTGAACGTTTGTAGAGTGATTATTTCACGATTGCCATCACCAAGAACAACCATATCAATACCTTGCAATTTAATAGCAGGCACCATAAGTGATCCACAGGAGAACAAACTCCGTTGGTAACCGCTGGAGAGTAAACATCCAGTAGGTGACTAAACACACATGACAAATAAACATATTACCAACAAACCACCCAAGATACAATCCAAATAGAGGGTAGTCCATCATGGAACTAACCCATACATCGATTTCTGTCTCATACTCCTTCCTGGGAACCGTGAAATTTCTAAATCCAACTACTTTGATATGATAGGAAAGATCATCTAATGTATATAATCAATATAGATCCACGATGATCTCCCAGTCCATGTATTTGGCCAATCACCTCACAGGTATCAATTCTACAAAAGAAAAGGTAATAGCAGTAGTCAATGCAGGGATAACAAGAAGACAAGAAACTAGGCTAGCTCTATGCAATTTACTATAGTCTGAGAATAACGGCTCAGAACTATATAGGGTGCCTCAAATAGTGCCTACATGAATTACAAGTGCTTTCTTCTGGTGCACGCCAATCAAACAATGAGAAGCATATTCATACACAAGATTAGACCACTTAAGTCACACTATAGCTCTTTCGGGGCTGTCTCATATAGTATAGCTTCATATATCAGGGCTAATAAGCAAGGAAAAGTAAAAAGATCCATAGTCATGGAGCTCTCCTAGGTCTAACTCCATCCACATTAACTACTAGCGTCCCAACCACTGTAAAATTAACCCCTGGGTTTGTAATCTCAAATACTGGCATTCCCCTCATATGCCAATACGAGGGCCCAAGCGGATCCTAATACATCTCCTTACCTCTCTATTGATCAAAAGACTGCATGGTCCGGCATTTTAATTCTGTCCGTATTAAAAAACACGTGAGACGCCTTCGCTCTCCCTTATATTCGTCAAAGTGTTAATCACATGACGCCAACGTTATTGGACGCACACTAGAAAGATGAAGCAAACCAACTATACAGCTGGAGCGCCATCTTGGAATGGCTTCTTGGTTCAATTCCATCCACAGATGTCTATTCAAGTTGGGCTGAACACATTTCAACTTTCTCCCTCCTAGTATTGGGAGAGAATCTCAGATTATCATTGCAAAGGTTAATCTGTGAAGAAACTCTAGGAGCTGTTCTTCTTCGCAGTGCCAAACAAAAAATATATCATCGATGAATCGTGACCAGTGTTTTATGTTTTAAAAAAATGGGGCAATTTCATTGTATATATGTTTTTCCCTCTAAAAGACCAATGTACATATTAGCTATACTTGGGGGCATAGGCCACTCCCATATTAACCCCTTTCACCTGTTTATACAAATCATTGTCAAATTCAAAGAAATTATCTCCCAATAGGATTTCAAGACATTTTAGAATAACTGTATTGGGACCATCCAGACATCGTTGGTCCAATAAATTACTGACTGATTCAAAAGCTTCCTTTTGGGGAACATTAGTATAAAGGGCCTCAATGTCCATTGTGACCAATCTCTCTCCATCCTCATCAAACTCAATCCCTTCAAGTCTTGAGATCATATGCCCAGTGTTTTTAACATAAGAGGCAAAGACACTAAACATGGGCTTTAAAAACGGATCAATATATTAGGACAATGGTTAAGTGGCTGCTCCAATAGTCGAAGCAATGGGGCGAAGAGGGGGATTCTCAATATACTTCTGAGTTTTGGGCACTCCATACATCACTGGTATGAGAGTATTCGGCTGATTAAAATACTCAAACTCCCTCTTACATATGGTACCGGCTTGTATGGCCTCTTCACTTATTATTCAGATTTTATTAATCACTCTTTTTCCGGATCACCTTTGATCTTTTGATAAAGTTCCGGTATACCCAAATTAGCCTTCAATTTTTGCTTGTATTGGTTGGTGTCCAAAAGAACAATCCCTCCTCCTTTGTCACAAGGTCTAACCATAATCTGCGTTTGGGTTTTTTCAAGGCCAGATTCTATTCACACGAAAGATTGCATAAGGGTTTCAGAATATTCTTAGTAATTTTCAGTATTTTTGATAAGACGGATTTTTTAAAAATTTCAACTTTCAGCTTTAGTTTGTCAAGACTGGGAAAGAAATGTAGATGGCAATCTCAAACCTGCTTTGTTGTTCTCCACAATATTGTCTTTACCCAAAAATAACTTTTTTCAGCCTTAGCCGACGAAAGAAGGCATGGAAATCCTGGACCAGTTCGAACTTGTCCGCTCTTGTGCTCGGTACAAATGTTAGCCATAATGGAAAGATTAAATATATGAATGATGTCTACTTCCTCCAGTATCGTAGTCTTTGTGCCTGCAGATAATGATAGGATGAGTCTGAATTCTGATACCTGCCTCTTGTTTGACTTTGAAATCTTCTCCTGAAATTTCCTCTTCTGGGTTCTAAATAAGGGCTATTGATGTTTTGTCATCATAATGTACACATCTATCACCGTATTGGTCAAACTGGTTTGAGTTTGCCTCATCTTCTGGTTCGGATGTATCTGAAAATGTTATTACTTACAGCCTTTATTTCCTGATCCCCTTGCTGGATCGTATGACATATAATTGTCAGAGAGATGGGGGCATTCATTCCTGAGAGACAATGTTGATATCCTTCTTTAGCTTGTCTGTCTTCTTCTAAATCTCTTCAATTTTCTTCTTTTCTTCATCTAACGCATTGACTCTCTTACGTTTCTCTTCCAATTCTTCTAATTCCTAATGAAGTATTACCACCACTTCCCCTGGCTGTCTCAATGATAACAATCATCCAATCTCATGAACAGCGGTTTGAAATCAACGCCTATTTTTCCAAAAACGTCTGCATCTCCATGAACAATCCTGGGAACATTTCTCAATATCAAGCCTATCGGGACAATACCCACCTTCAAATATTCATGCATGAAATCAGCATGTGACTCCGTACTTTTAGCCTTCTTTTTCAAATTGAGTAATTTTGCCCATTCAACATTTTGTACCTTAGACGCCAATATGGGTTTGTCTCCTATGGTCGCCTGACCTATAAGCTTGGTGAAATTCTTCTTGATAAACCCCAATGTTTTTTATACCTTTCATGTAGAGCTTCAAAGTTCTCTTATCTAGGGACACCCCCACACACCTCTAGGTGAAAAAAGAAATAGTGCTGACCAAGGTGAAAAACTCCGAACACCGGTACACAGACAAATATCAATACCAACCTCTCGAACAGCAATTGCTGTAGAATACTGAGTAAGAGCCTACTTCAGCTCTCAGACCTTGGGGAGACAACAGGACCTTTGTTTTTAATAGAGATAATGAACTTTAGGACATATTGCTTTAATGGTTGTAGGGTTTGATATATTTTTTGTGTTTTTGTTACTTTGCTTAATTATTGATTATATATTATGGATATAATGAAAGTGAAATTGTTGCTTTCGAAGAATATTTTTGGAATCAAGTGTTGTGATTTAACAAATAAGTAGATACTCGGAGGCAGATTAGAAAGAATAGAGAATATATATTGTGAGTTTAATATTATGCGAGGAAAAACATTTCCCTAGTTTTTTGTTTGATTCAAAAGAGAAGGCTCTGTTTCCTATTCTTCCTGATACCGTGTTATTTTTGTGAGGTAAGTAGAATGCTTAACATAAACTATAATATGTAGCACAACTGAAGATGTATAAAGGAGTTGTTGATCGAAACTGGGTTCGGCATACCAAAGCTTACCTCATTCTTGTGTTAACAGGTGCAGAGCAGCAAGAGGAATGTGGATGGTCCTACAGCTGGTAAATGAGCTCACAAGAAAGAGGGAGAAGGGATGTAGTAGTGGAGCGGCGCAGAGTGGAGCGGCGCAGAGTGGAGCGGCGCAGAGTGGAGCGGCGCAGAGTGGAGCGGCGCAGAGTGGAGCCGCGCAGAGTGGAGCCGCGCAGAGTGGAGCCGCGCAGAGTGGAGCCGCACAGAGTGGAGCCGCACAGAGTGGAGCCGCACAGAGTGGAGCCGCACAGAGTTCAGAGGCGTACAGTGGAGTGGTGTGGAGAGGAGTAGAGACGAGTTGAGAGGAGTAGAGTGGAGTGGAAGTATGCATGGTGTGGTAGCACACCGCCATTACAGACAACACATTTTCAATTGAAATGACAACATACAGTTTTACTGTTAAAACTAAACAGCGCACAAACTGATTTTATTTTGTTTATATTAAAATATTTGTTTCCACCACACACGGAATTTTTAAAAAAGTGGTTCATTTGTGCTTTCAGTAATTGATATATTCTGAAATATTTGCAGTTAATTTACAGACATTTAAATTTTCTTGTGAGCTAGGAAAAAAAATTCTTTCCCACTACCTGACAAGATTCTCACATAAATCCTCTCACTTTAGAAAAGTAAACACCAAGCTCCCTCTGAAGACAGAGCCTAACATTTGACCTCTGACTTTGAACGCAAAGCAAATATGACAAGACAAGAACAACATGTAAAAGGTCTGTTTATAGAAAGCAAGGACTCAAGAAAGAATATAAGGGGCAATGGTTAACAAGGTTTGCTCCGTGAGAATGACGAAGACATGCTGGACAACCTAAAACAAAGCCATCAAATAGAAAGCCAGAAAATGTGAGTTACACACCACAAAGCCAATGGTAAGCAACGGGTGGAATGCATTCCCAGGGAAGCTTTCAGAATGGCTATAAGAAGTCCTTTCGCAACCAGACACCCGTGCTGTGTGGTAGCTTTGACATATAAAAAATTTCAAAATCCTCGCCCCCGGTCCTTAATAGAATTAAAAACTTTCCATCACATTAACTACGAAATTATATATTCTTCATGATTAGTCCTATGAGCAAGGAAAAACCACAAAATGAACTGGGGCATGGACTCTTACTGGGGTTTTTAATTACAATATATTTGATGGATTTGAACTGGCATAAAGTATCATGAAGAATACTTGAAAAGTTGTTGTCTGAATGTAACTTAGAAGGATTGATAAGCCTCCGAGCATAGTATGGTGTGCGGTGAGCGACACGGATCCAGGTTGGGTCAAGTGCAGTGAAGATAGCTTGTCACAGGGGTGTCTACGGTAAGACACAGTCGGAGAGAAAATGTCTGGAAAGGGAAGAGGCTGAATGATTATCAACAGCGATATACAGCAGAGCCAGTCTTACAACTGGTAAGAAATGTATATTTTAATCGCACCAATTCCCAGAGTCACACCCAAGGAACTTGGCAATGTTATAAAAGAATATTCAGCTGGAATGGGGCTCTGTCAAGCACGTCATGAGTTATTCAAAATAAAACCAGGCACAAAAGATTACATTGTTTCATACAGCAGCCTTCACTGAGAAGGCTCATCGGAAATGCAAAAACTCAGAAATTAGAACTGTGAATAAAATGTGTGAAACTGTCAAGTATTCCACTACATAAATTACAGAGTGAGAGAAGGGAACAAAAAATCTTAACACCGAATTCTCTTACCTACCAAGCTTTAAATACAATCTCAGAAGGTGCAAAACATATCATCCTATCTTTCCACCGCCATGGGTATGGCATCGGGCATGTACAGGATTCCTAGAGCGGATGAAGCACCTTCAGCAGCTGACAGACTGACTTTTTTTTGCATAAACAGGAGGTATGGCAGATGGAAGACTCCAATGTGGGGTCCTCCCTCCCTCTGCCATGTACCAATAATGGAGTCCCAGCCATGGACTTTGATTCAGCAAAATGCATACTCTGATGACATCATGAGGTTAACCCCTTGTCTCATCTATGTATAACCCCTCAAAATGATCTTATTTACTTCAGAGGGTCTATGGGAAGGACAAGGAGCAGAAACTACAGAAAATAAACAGGGTTAATCCCCTGTTTAGTTACTTTTCCTGCCACAGCCTTCATGCGCCAAAGTTAAGGGTAGAGAAGGACAGTACTAGGGGCATCAAATGGCAAGTCCTGGTAACCCCCAATTGGTGTCCAGGTCCCAGCAAACCTGATATTGGGACGCAAGTTCCAGTTCTTGTTCACCCGAGAGACTAACAGTAGTCTGACAGTATGCAAATCAGGTGATGATCTCACCTGAGGCACAGGAGCTAAAGTGATCATTCTCTCAATAGCTTTTTAATGGGTCGCCATCAAGAGGAGAAGATAACATTATTGTGATATCTTGCTAACACAAGATTCTTTCTGACACAATGTAATTATAAGTTGGAATGTTACTATTCAACTGAAAATGTATGTTCTCTGGTGGCAGTTGAGGCGATGGTAGATGGGCTGGGTTAACAAAGCTAGTCACTTATGCTTTCACCTGGATTTTGGTGACTTATTTACACGGACTAGGAGCGTGCTGCTGACAAGTCAAATGAGAAAGCTGTGAGCAGAGGTAAGCTCTTCTGTCCTGCAGCAGGGAATACGTTGTTCACAGGACAAGGAGCACCGACTGCAGGGAGAACGGTTAAAGTGCAAAATTTGCTTGAAGTGAGTAGGATGTATTGAGTTTGGATAGCAAAGGAAATTGTGAAGATTGTTTTGGAGGGAAAATGGTATTTTAAACCATCACCATTAGAAGACTGTTTGGCTGGCGGGAGGTACATACGTCCACTAGAATGTCAGACAAGTGAAGTGAGTCTGCATACAACGGCCTGGAAACACACCAGAACATAGCGACAGCATCACAAACCAGGCAATCAGGTCTGGGGACTGTGAGCCAGGCAAAGAAGTGTGACATGAGTCTTGAATAGTACCTGGGAGCGCATAAAGCAGAGATCTTTATTGTGGGCCGTTTGTGGAAAAACAACTGTGGAACAAAACACAAGTGTGAAGCTCCTACAATCTGTTGTCGGTGCAGATAGCAAGAGGTTAAAGTACAAAAGCCAAAATCTTATCTTGATCCACATAAAGGGAGAGTCGTGGATTTTTTTAACATTTCGACATGATGGAACATTGACCGAATTAAAAATTAAAGGTCACAGTCTGTGACAGGAACACTTCAGCAGTGTTAACTTTCTTAGCTACTCCCAGTGAGAGATGTCCGGGTTAAGCGAGTCAGTGCAACCTGTTCTGTCGTCTGACTCTCTCATCAGACGACAGAACTGGATGCACCGACTCTCTTAACCCAGACACGGTACACGTCGGCAACAAAACTTAATAAGAATTGTACACAGCTACTACTAATCGGAACTAAAGCCCCCACAATGGACATCTCTCACTGGGAGTAGCTAAGAAAGTTTTCTACATTTCTGTCTAGATGCCCTGAAAAAGCTTGTACATAGGCGAAACGCGTTGGCTGCGCAAGGTTTTATGTCAAACTACATAATGAAAATCGAATAAAGGAATAAACAAATCAAGGACAACACCTCTCGATTCATCTTTTTGCGAATAGCATTTGGCTGTTACTTATTATTCGTTCTTATAGTTGCCTCTCAGATGTGTGTTAAAAAATCTTCTTCAACACTGTTTAGGTGCTGAAGGGCAAAAGATTTTATATACTCTCACAGCACTGAGCCAGGAAGAGTCAAGAGGCTTGAATGAATTAAATGTTTGCTTGAAAAAGCCAGACATACACTACACCTACCTATGGTTAGCACAATTTTACAACATTACCATTTAGTGAAAAGGGTTCTCAGTGACGGAGAGACAGTGGGGGAATACATGACAACCTTAAGTAAGTTGGCCTCATCATGTATGTTTAGTCCTCTCACTGACAAAAGGATAAGGGATCAATTCCTGCTACATCACAAGACAGACAAGATGTGAGAAGAACTCTGGATGAAAGATGAGCCCCCACTAACTTAAAGAATCATTGTGGAAAAATACTGGAATCACATGATGAGATACACGGAAGATATAAAAAACAAAAAAGGGACAATAGGACCTCAGTGGTGATTAATATGGTAGGTGCAAGAAAGTTAAGTAACAGCCAAAACGAAAAAATTAGCAAACATTTAAGGGGTGTTGTTACCAGTATGGAGGTGAGGACTATATGGCCAATAGTAAAACCTGTGCAGTGGTGAAAACAATTTGCAACAAGTGTGGCAAAAAAGGGCAGAAGAATTGGAAAACGGTGCAGGCATGGAGGAAGAAAAAGAAGTGAGTGGCGTGCAAGAAAATTGTTTTGCAATTAGGGTCAGAGTGAAAAAGAGACTACGTTGGAATGGGTGTTGATTGAGGGTCCCAGAGTAGAAATTATATTTGACTTGTGTTTAAAGTGGACTATCATTTTAGAAAATGTCCAGCTACGCACTCTTGCAAAGATGTGCAGGTCGAACAAGACTGATATTAGATCCGGAAATATGGGGACCAAGAAATAAAAAATAAACATATTTCATGATCTCATTGAATTCGAATGAGGAGTTGATTCCAGTCATGGTAAATGTCTCATGTAAAGGTGACTGCACCTTTGGTTGGTCCCACCAGAAAGTTGGGAGATGGTTTAGAGTCCAAAGCAAACTTGCAAGTGCATGTTCATGGGTGGGAGAACAAAGTTTAATTCAAGACAACGTTCCCAGAATGATTAGAAATGAGTTGGGGTGCCTTAAATGTCACATATAAAATAGAAATCAGGGAAGGTGCAATACCTATTTTCTCTTAAGTTAGGTTATCTATAGGAGGGCATGATGTGGTTAAGAAACAATTGGATCATCTATGTCAGTGTGGCATAAGCGTACCTGTGGAAGCCATGAAGTGGTTGGTGCCAACTGCTATGGACAAAAAGGCCAATGGTGAAATCAAACTGTGTGCTGACCTGAGCAATTAAAAAGTATGTAGTGGTTGATAAATTCACCCTCCCAAACATTACAGCTATGTCAGTATTATGAGGGGCTAAGTACATCACAACTCTTAATATGACCATGGCTTACTTCCAGAACCAGCAGCATAATAAGTGTCAAGAATGTATCACTTTCATTACACCAATGGGAAGTAAGCGTTTGTGAGGATGCGATTTCGTCTGGTCTCGGTGACAGTGTTTTAGAGGGCCATATATTCAACGTTAGGAGAGCTGCATGGAGTTAAGTATTTCCAAGATTACTCGATATATGGCGGAACTTGCATGGAACATAACGAACTTGTCAAGATGGTCCTGGAGAGATCTAAGGGGCATGGGTTTAAACTGAGGGCAGAAAAATGCTAGTTCAGCAGAAAGGAGAGTGACTATTTAGGGTACAAATTTCAAAGGGCAGAGAGATCCAAAGAGGAATTGGTGCAAATGATAAAGAATTTACCAGTACCTAAGAACAAGGTGTTGTGTTTTATTGGTTGATGGTGTTTTATAGTAGATTCATTGAGGATTTGTCAGGAAAGACTGACTATGAAGAGCACCAGCTTTGCATTTAATGACAACTATGAAGTTCTTTTTTTAATCGAGTGCTTAATTTGAGCCGATGTTTTCCAGTGCTCGGCATTGGCACTAATGACACTTCGCCATGTGGTGGCACTGTTTGTCAAATTTTGAAATGAGCACAACAGTGGTTTAATAACTCAATATACATTAAAAATGACTAATGCCTGTCACCCAAACGATTCTTATAGCTTTGGGTGGCCTGTAATAGTCTGTAGGAGCGTGATGGTTAGTAGTTGTGTTTGTACTCTCATTGGCAGAGACAATGGATAGTGCATGTTGCAGTAGCCTTCTGACATGGGCCCTGGCACAATTTTGTTGTTGTTTTATAAACCAAAAACTGCCTCCTATGAACTAATCAGTAATTTGAGCTAGTGGTTGTAGGTGGGGCCCAAGGGCACTCATTTTCTGGGATTGGCACTTATTTTTAATGGACTCTCACCCACACATTTATATGTGGCATGCTTCATCCTCGAGTACTCGCCCAGTAAACTAAAGTGTATACCTGGCGGGCTCAACCCCATTTTTGGGAGGAAGCACTTTGACATTATAAAAGAACACATTACTAGGTCCCAGGAAAAAATGAGAAACTTAAAATATTTTTTATTTATTTATTTATTTGAGTTTTATATAGCGCTGGCTAGACCCGGAGGTATCAGGGCGCTTTACATGAGGATTAAGACGTGTTACAGCGTTAAATCAGTTATATTACAGTTACATCCGTTGCTAGTGCATTCAATAAACATAGAAAAACAAGACTGATGGAGTAAAGAGGGTAATAGGGGGAAAAGTAAGGGGTTTGAGTGCAGATCAGGAATCAGCAGAAAGGCCATCAGGAATCAGCAGAAAGGTAATGGGGAAAAGAACAAGTAGGGGAACCAAAAGAGTCAGAATCAGACAAAACCGGTGGAGATCCCATGATCACCAGTATCAGATCTGGAAATCCTCATAGCGTCGGGCCGCAATAAGAGATGGAGCTGGTCTGAGGGAGAGGGAGTAAAAGGAGTCTCTGGTGATCAAGTCCCATTGAGGCGGGGGAGGGAAAGGAACATAACGGGGAGACGAGGAAAAAACAATGTTCGATGTCCAGCTGGGTGGGTGCCGGCCGAGGGGGTGAACCAGAGCCAAGCTCCTCTATAGCTACATATGATAGCTCCACCGGGCATCAGCCAAAGGTTACTCTGGCTCCGCGATAAGTCCGAAAAATTATGGATTCCGCCCAGGGGGCAACGTCATAGTTCTATCGAAGCAGCGTCGGTCGCCTCGTCCTCCAGCTTTCCCCCAGGTCAAGAGTTGGTAAGGGGAGAGGTGGGAGGGACAGGTCCAAAGACTGCAGATCTTCCCCATTCCTAGAGACAATAGTGAGTGTTTGGGCATTTGTACCACTGGGTGTCCCCTATATAAGCTTGTTTGACTGTATGGGCACCCACGAACAAGTTAAAAGGACAGAAGGTTGGACGTACAAGGAGAATCAATGTCTCCTACATCCATTGTTCTTCCCTGAGCCCCCACACTCTTTAACGCCTACATGTCCCCCCTAGCGGAAATTGTTCTCCCCTACGGGGTGCACATTGTGACTTATGCAGATGATACCCAATTAGTTGTTGCACTTAACCATTCAGATAGGGTTTCCACCTCCCTATGTATCTGCCTCGAAGAAGTAGCCAGGTGGATGAAAGACTCTTATCTAAAATTGAACGGGGACAAAACCGAACTTATGCTCCTTGGTAACCCCTCTCTTTTCAAGACAGACACCATGTGGCCAGCATCGATGGGCGTGGCACCTGCTCCTAAGTCTGAAATTAAAAGCCTGGGCGTCTGGCTGGACTCTGATCTTAGCTTTAAAGTCCAGGCCAGAAAGGTGGTGGCCTCTTGCTTTGGCACTTTAAGGATGCTCCGTAAAGTGCTCCCTTTGTTTCCCTTTCAGGCAAGAAAGCTCATGGTCCAGGCACTTATTCTTCCCCGCCTGGACTACGGCAATGCCGTATACCTTGGAGCTCCAAGTTCGGTTCTTGCCAAACTGCAAATAGTGCAGAATTGCGCCGCAAGAATCCTCATGGGGACTCAGAACCGGCAGTCGGCCAAACCAGACATGAAGGCTCTCCACTGGCTCCCCATCCGGGAGAGAGTCCATTTTAAGGCCTTATGCATTACCCACAAACTTATAGGAGGAAAGGGACCAGAGATCATCTCCTCCTTGGTTAAGCCCTATCGAGCCAACAGGCGACTACGATCAGATGACCAACACCTGGCAGTCGTCCCCGAATCAAGAGAGTTAGAAGCGGTGTCGGCTTTTTCTTACAATGCCGCCAAGCTTTGGAACTCTCTTCCTCTTCAGCTACGTGGGGAACTTAATCATCTTGTCTTCCGCAGACTATTGAAAACTTGGCTCTTCCCTAAATGATTCTGTGAAGCTTCAGTTATTCTCCAGCGCTGGGATGCCTACGGGTAGCTATGCGCTTTATAAATGCTGCTTCATTCATTCATTCATTCATAGGTCAACATATTTAAGCTGGTAATTAACACTTAAAAGTACATCCAGCTTTAATATGGACCTTCCAGGTCCTCAATGATATGCTTGGGTTCTCATCGTGAACTTCACCACATTCATACCATGCACAAACAAATACATCTACAATACTGGATTCTCGGTTGCTGGGTACTTCACAGTTTTTAAGTTTCTGAAAACCAAAAGTACCTTTATCAGAATACCCAAGAGCATGATGAATTTAGAGGTACATATTTTTAAGGGCTTCTAGTCAGCCCCATGAGAGGCAATGTGTCACACTGGAAAACAATTATATAAACAAATGTGTAGAAGCTGTCACAATAGTACTTGCAAGCAGTGTGTTGCAAGTCAATCATCGAGTGGATACATGTGGCCAAACAGACTCCGGACATGTGTCCTACTAAGGTCATCAAGGATCCAACCCGGTAGCAAACCAATTTGGTTCCCACAACTCTTGCATGGTGCACTACGCAGGACAGGGTGCCATCTTCTGTTTTCGCTAGCTTCTGACACGCATGCCGATGACCACATAGGTCTGCAGCCAAACTGGACTTGCTAGCTTCCGACATGCGTGGAGACCGCATAAGTCTGCAGCCAATCTGGACCATCCACAATGGTTGCGATACGTTAGCCAATCAGAGAATGGCAACGTTTAGTTACAGATCAACACAATTTTTTGGATCATCATCATTCGAAATAGCAGACTCAGTGTGCCATACTCCATGTTGTCATAGCTCATAGAGGGTGACGTAAAAATGCAGATCCTATCTGTTAGACCTGTCAGCCTTAGGGTTGCCTTCCCCAAACATTTTGCCTTACTCCTCCATATTTTTCTGGTCTCGTTTTTGTTGGCCCTAGGACTCTGTGTACTTAGTCCTTAAAAGAAAGTAGCATTGGTTTGTCCCCAACTGGTACAGTAGATTTACTTATAAGTCCCTAGTATAGTGGAAGTACATGTACACAGAGCCTGTAAATTAAATTTTACATTTGCCAGGCTCAAACTTGCCTTTTTTATACATATAAGTCACCCCTGGGTAGGCCCTAAACAGCCCACAGGGCAGAGTGTAATATATGTAAAAAGTAGGACATGTAATTTCAAGTTTTACAAGTCCTGGCAGCGTAAAATCTCTTAAAATGTGTTTTTCACTATTGCAAGGCCTGCTTCTCTCATAGGATAACACCGGAGTTACCTTATTACATTCAATAAGCTGTAACTTCCAAATGGGAACAGGTAAACAGTTCATGTTTGGTGTCTCTGCCATTGTAATAGAAAGTCCTCTTTTTTGTGAAGTCGGATTTTTGATACAATTGTGAAAAAACACTTTTAGAATTTAGTGCCTGCAGTCTGTCTCTGGGTCACATGACTGGGGTAGTTGGCAGTTAGGCTTTGTGTATTCCTCCTAAACAGCCACACACAATAGAGGGATTAGGTGTGCCTGCATGAGCAATCTCTGGCAGGATGGGAGGGCAGAGCTGGGCACAGTCCTAATTACACCTGAATAGGTTGTGTTGTGCCTTCACACAAAGGACTGCCTACCCCCGTAGTTAGTATGGAGCCAGGGGAGGCAGGAAACCGGAGCACTTCAAAGGAAATCCTCCAAAGATTCTTCCACTTCAAAAAAGGCACCAGGTATAAATAGTGGACCTCTGACACCAACTGTTCAGTACAATACTGGACCTATGGATGCTACAGAATAAGGACTGCTGGGCTGCTTTGCTGCCAGAAGTACTACCAATATGCTGCACTGCTTCTCTGCTTGCTGCCTGCTGAGAATGAAGATTGGACCTGCACCTTTCATCCTAAGCTGAAGTGACTCCAAGGGTCAGCCAGCTGACCTCCTGTTCTGAGCTTCCAGAGGCTCCCTGCAACTGTCCATCTGACCGGCTCCCTCGACCTGTAACTGGACAAGCCTGAGCACTGGTGGCCTCTGCTTGAGTGATTCCTGACCCCCAAAAGATGTCCCTCAGGTCCTGGACCCTTGCTGTGGCCTCGGTTAAGCTCCCCTGAAACTTTTGGGCTCTTTGCGAATGGGCCTTTTGTCACCAAGACCTTGCAGATCGAGGTTCTGATGTGATTGGATGGGGGGAGGAGAAGGGGGGACATATAGTATCTTAAAACAACTGTTGATTTTCCGTTTTTTCCCCATGTATGTTCTAGAAGAGCATCCCTATTGTTGTTGCTGGCCATTTTAGACATTCTCTTGGTATTTTTTTCCCATAATTTCAGACAAAGCAGCTGCGCTGGTCTCTCAAAGTCCTCTTTCTGACTACAAGTTGGAGCCTCAAAAATTGTCTGACAGGTATATTTTCCTGCAGAGGGTCCGGTTGAAAACTGTCAGTTCTTGTCAATCGGTTTTTTGGAGGGTGTCTGTTCTCAGAGTATTCTCACTGTGGAAGATTTTCACATCAAAGAAAGCGTGTCTGTACTGATAGTGCTTGTAAATCTCTTATTTTTCCTCAATGAACTTTGTTCCAATGCAAGAGGGAAAAAAACACAAATGGAGGAACGAAGAATTTACAGTGACAAATAGACAGCAGGGATGAGAAAGAAACTGCAAGAGTGAGAAAAAGAGGCAGGGAGTGTCTGGTGGTGGATTAAAGCGACATCAGGTGGCATTAAGAATACACAGCCTACGTATTCAGCACCAGACCTTCGATAATGCAGCAGAGACATTTTATGGCATGGGCAAAGTGGGCAATTGCCCAGGGCCGCCACCTTCCAAGAAGTCCCCAGGGAAAGTGAACTTTCCCTCTATTTGACCTCTGTCTATTCTATTCTCTATCAAAACTTTACTCCCTCTCGGTCTACCTTTGACTCGATGTCTCTACCAAGTGTCATCTTAAGGATTTTTGGGGTTCCGACAAGTTATATTTAAACTATTTTTGTGTGAACCTCTTACATTTAAGATATAATGTAGTACTGTTCAGCATAATGAGGCCTTGAGTCAGCAGGAAAGGGAAATACAATTCAAATTTGTTCCATAAAGGAGCCCCCAAATTATGCCTTGCCCTGGGCCCCCAAAATCCTTAAAATGGCACTGTAGCGTCGACTGCAGTCTTCTGAAAAAAATGTGAACCCCGGCACTTGATCTTTTACACATTAAGCACCGTTTTAATCTAGTCAAAGTAGACCTTAAGCTTGCTCAAAGTCTGCCAACCTTTGTTCTGGGTAGTTACGATGCCAGATCCAAAAGGATAGGTGCAGGTTTGTTGCAGGTTGATGAGAGGAGAAGATTACAGCATTTGTGTCCAGGTCACTGAAGTGGGCAGAAAATAAACATTCTTTAATTGGGAAAAAGACTTTGGCCTTGAAGTGGGCAGTGAATAAAGTGAGGAATTTTGCGTGGGTCAAAAAGTATGTAGTCAGGAAAGACCACAAGCCTTTAAAGGGTTTTTTTTTCCTCAAAAGGGAGTTTGACACCGTTTCTGGAAAATTTCAAAATCGGTTACAACTTTACAGAAATATACCATTTAGGTGGAGTATTTATCGGGCAAAAATGCTGTGAAACAGACTGTCTGTCTCAGTTGATAACAGAGGCAGAGAGTAATGAGGTGGGAGAGAAAAAATACTGGGCACATGAAAGTGTACGCATTATAACAGATGACATGGTCTCTGAAGAAAAATTGAGGGATAAGCTGGCTAATGATAGTGTTTGTGAAGGTACTAGGATTTTTAGGTGCAGGGTGGCCTGGTAAAACCAGTAGTAGGATGGAAATGAAGCCGTACCTACTAGCAAAGGATAAACTAGCTGTTAAGTTGTTATGAGAGGCTTTTGTGCCGATAACGGCATGGTTGTTAAACCCCGGGTGCCACAGATACAAAATCCGGTCCTCTTCGGTCCAACTATGGGAGGAGTTTGCCCTTGGCATTGAATGTCTGTTAAGAGGTGGAATATGAGTCACATTTGCGTGTTTGGAAGAGGTAAGGGTGAGGATGTGTGTCAAGATGAGGTTCAAGGTGGGATAGAAGGTTGATGAGGAGATACCAGCCAACAACGTGTGGAAGCTAGTAATGAGGTGTTTTAATAAAGCTTGGCACTAATGCCCTCACCTGGACTTTGGTCACATATTTACTAATATCATATGCTGCTGTCTGCACTCAGTCCTGCAGTGTATCCGTCTGGGCGCCAAGCGGAGGCTCGGAGCTTCTTCTGGTCTTCCAAACTGTAAGCAGAAACCTGAGGCACTGGCATTTAGTAAGCAATGTCTGACTTCGGCTGCTCCGTTTTGTGGCTTGCCATTACTTGGACTATTTTTTATTAAGCACGTTCTAGAGTACATTTTTGTAACTCCACTCACTTATGTTTTCATGGTTTTCTGGTGGTTACTGGCTCCTAACGAGTGGGATATAAGGAGGAGCGCCTCACTCGTAACATTTAACCAAGGTGCAGCACTGAAGAATTCTATTTTTACAAAAGCTGCTACAGTGATAGCCAGGAAAAGAGCCACAGCACTTATCTACAATGCCTGCCGTGCAGGCCGAAAGGGTGGCACTGTGACTGGCGATGGGAGAAGTCATAAAGCAAATAGGAGGATCCAAGATAAGAAACCACTGCAGTCAGGTGGAAGGGTGCCAAGCGCTTGGATGAGCGGTCACAGAAGGCATGTAGAGGTGAAAGAAAGGATGAAGCGTAGACTGTGGACAGAGAGCACATAGAGATCATGGCACTCAGAAATGACATGAGCACAGCCATAGATACTGAAATAAAATACACCGCAGACAGAGGCAGTAAGAAAGAGAAAGCTTATTGCGCGCGGACATATACAGAACACTGAACAGTATATTCGAGGACACAAAGCGGAGGATGGGTAAATATAGAAGTTGTTAACAGTTCTTCTCAGATTTTAACTTCATAATATTCTACATTTCTAAGAGGACAAGTTACCACACAGCAAAAAACAAAAGAAGTCTTGTATTCACACTAGTTGGCAATGAGCATCTCCTGCCTGCAGACTCCCACGTTCATTGCGTGCATCGTGCCTCATCCCTGCAAGTTGACATCCTGTGCAATGACAGACGTCTTTCCACAAGTATACGCCAGTGGTTAGTAAAAATTCACTAATCACTTCTCACCATGAGACCTAACACAGCAGATCTGCTCTGAAACTAGAAAAGCCATGTCAATTATACGTGCCTGCTCCACTCAGAATTGGAAATGTATCTACGTTTAGTGTTAGTAATAAACGTCTGCATATTTTAGCACATAAGCAATAGAACTACAAACATCTTGAAATGACATAAAAAATATGATATATTACACTGAAGTCTTTCAGTAATACAAACTCTGGAGAGCAAATGAATGCTCTCGTTGTTCAGTTGCAGGAGGGGGACCTGGTCTTTTCTTGCGCCATCTTGGATGAGAGGCAAAGTAGACAGAATGAAATGGTGGGAGATTTGTGGCTTGAACACCACTCTAAAACAGTAATAGGTATGGAAGTCCTCGAAATAAAAGCACTGCCCACTATCTGGATTCAAAAGGTGATGATATTAGAGTTAACCAGGGAGGTAAAAAAAAACGCGTTTTCAAATTTCAGCCAAGGAGTTGCAAGTTAGGCTCTAACCATAGACCTGTCATTTTAAAGCACTACATAAGAACTGCAAAATGTCGGCCTAGTTACATAGTGGCATATATAGTAGTCTACTGGAGGTCAGTATGATGTATCCTTGTCCTGGCCAAAAAGTGGAAGGCCAATTCTCTTTATGTAGAATTCCTCTTAAATGGTTTCCTTTATGCATTACTACCTCAAATGAAACCCTGGCCTGAATAGAGAGCCAGTGAAAATTGTGAAATACCATACCTGTGGGGGTGCTTTTGAATACTTTCTTCACCACTCCGTGGAATATGACTGGATCCACAACAGCATACATATCAGTACCTACTGAAATTAGAGAGGTCCCGGATAAAACAGCATTAAATTAAGCAAATGCAGCCGATAGGCTATCCTTCCCATGAACAAATAAATGCACTAGGATGTCCAGATGGAGAAAAATAGCTAAATAGCAGGTATGTTATGTTATTTGCACTTGTAACGCGCACAGATACTCCGAGGAGTGTCCCGGCGCGAGCCTGGAGAGAGGGAAAGTGAGCACAGAACGCCAGAAGATGCGTTTAAGTAAAGAGATAAGTCTTCAGGTTTTTTTTTTTAATAGAAAGAAGTCTTGAATACTGCGGAGAGCCAGAGGGAGTGCGTTCCAGGCTGTGATAGCTCTGACAGCAAGTGAGCTGCCCCCCACTCTAGTGAGCCGGAAACGGGGAGTATGGGCCAGGAACTGAGAAGATGAACGAAGATATCTGGCGGGGGCATAGAACTGGAACCTCTTTCGTAAGTAGGAGGGGCCGCAGTCATGCAATGCACGATGGACCAGGGCTAGGGCTTTAAACTTGACTCGATTAGCCACAGGCAGCCAATGAAGTGATCGCAAATGCTGTCTGACACTGCTGCTCATCGGGATGTTAAAAACAAGTCTAGCAGCAGCATTCTGGACAACCTGTAATTTATTAACAAGCATTGGCATAGCCAATAGGTCTCGCCTTTGGGGCCTTATAAGTGTTTAGCCAGAGCTATTGACTTTGCCAATGTCTTCAAGCTGTGCTGTAGAGAAGTGTGGCTGCTGTGCAGCATGCTGAAAAGTTATAATAAAAAAGTGTCAGAAGCATTTTTGTTACTTTATATATGACCAAGAAGGCATTATGTAAAACTGAACGACCATATTAAAAAAAGTATTTACAATAAACAATTTCCTCAGTTTTCTTTTGTTCTTGCAATGCTGGCAACTTGTTTCTGCCTATTGCAATGGTTGTTTGTTAAAGCTTTTTTTTTGAGGGGGCATAAACAATCGGAGGGTGAAGGTTGGGAACTAGTACCTGTATTATAACACTAGCAGCGGCCAGACACTAGGGGAGAATCAACAGATGCCAGATTCTGAGAGCAGGCTGAGGTGGTGCTGAGTGATGCTGAGGTGGTAGTGGTGGTGGTGGTGACTGTTGCGGAGACGATGCTGAGGTGATGCTGAATGATACTCCGGTCTTGCTGAGTGATACTGCTGTGGTGCTGAGTGATGCTGCGGTGGTGCTGAGTGATGCTGCGGTGGTGCTGAGTGATGCTGTGGTGATGCTGAGTGATATTGTCTTGGCCCTGAGTGATGCTGTGGTGGCCCTGAGGTGGCGCGGAGTGATGCTGTGGTGGCGCGGAGTGATGCTGTGGTGGCGCGGAGTGATGCTGTGGTGGCGCGGAGTGATGCTGTGGTGGCGCGGAGTGATGCTGTGGTGGCGCGGAGTGATGCTGTGGTGGCGCGGAGTGATGCTGTGGTGGCGCTGAGTGATGCTGTGGTGGCGCTGAGAGATGCTGTGGTGGCGCTGAGAGATGCTGTGGTGGCGCTGAGCGATGCTGTGGTGGCGCTGAGCGATGCTGTGGTGGCGCTGAGCGATGCTGTGGTGGCGCTGAGCGATGCTGTGGTGGCGCTGAGCGATGCTGTGGTGGCGCTGAGCGATGCTGTGGTGGCCCTGAGCGATGCTGTGGTGGCCCTGAGCGATGCTGTGGTGGCCCTGAGCGATGCTGTGGTGGCCCTGAGCGATGCTGTGGTGGCCCTGAGCGATGCTGTGGTGGCCCTGAGCGATGCTGTGGTGGCCCTGAGCGATGCTGTGGTGGCCCTGAGCGATGCTGTGGTGGCCCTGAGCGATGCTGTGGTGGCCCTGAGCGATGCTGTGGTGGCCCTGAGCGATGCTGTGGTGGCCCTGAGCGATGCTGTGGTGGCCCTGAGCGATGCTGTGGTGGCCCTGAGCGATGCTGTGGTGGCCCTGAGCGATGCTGTGGTGGCCCTGAGCGATGCTGTGGTGGCCCTGAGCGATGCTGTGGTGGCGCTCGAGCGATGCTGTGGTGGCGCCGAGCGATGCTGTGGTGGCGCCGAGCGATGCTGTGGTGGCGCCCGAGCGATGCTGTGGTGGCGCCGAGCGATGCTGTGGTGGCGCCGAGCGATGCTGTGGTGGCGCCGAGCGATGCTGTGGTGGCGCCCGAGCGATGCTGTGGTGGCGCCGAGCGATGCTGTGGTGGCGCCGAGCGATGCTGTGGTGGCGCCGAGCGATGCTGTGGTGGCGCCCGAGCGGCGTGCTGTGGTGGCGCCGAGCGATGCTGTGGTGGCGCCGAGCGATGCTGTGGTGGCGCCGAGCGATGCTGTGGTGGCGCCGAGCGATGCTGTGGTGGCGCTGAGTGATGCTGTGGTGGCGCTGAGTGATGCTGTGGTGGCGCTGAGTGATGCTGTGGTGGCGCTGAGTGATGCTGTGGTGGCGCTGAGTGATGCAGTGTTGGCCCTGAGTGATGCAGTGTTGGCCCTGAGTGATGATGTGGTGGCGCTGAGTGATGCTGTTGTGGCGCTAAGTGATGCTGTGGTTGCACTGAGTGATGCTGTGATGGCGTTGAGTGATGCTGTGATGGCGTTGAGTGATGCTGTGATGGCGTTGAGAGATGTGTTGGTGCTGAGTGATGCTGTGCTGGCTCTGATTGATGCTGTGCTGGCTCTGATTGATGCTGTGGTTACGCTGAGTGATGCTGTGGTTACGCTGAGTGATGCTGTGGTGATGCTGAGTGATGCTGTGGTGATGCTGAGTGATGCTGTGGTGTTGCCGAGTGAGAGATAGAGTGAAGATATAATGCCCAATTAGAGAGGGTGGTGAGAGAGAAAGAGAGAGAACGGGTGTACATAGAATAAAGAGTGGAGCGGGATAGAGAGAGAAAGAAGGGGAGAGAGAGTGAATGAAGGAGTTTGAAAGAGAAACAGATAAAGGGGTGAGAGAATGAAAGGCTAAAAAAGATAGAGAGGGGAGAGTTAATTAAGTAGAGAGAGAATTAGAGAGGGGAGAGAGAGAGACAATAAGAGTGGGGGGTGTGGAGTTTAAATAGAGTGAAGAAGTGACGCGGAAAAAGTAACCTTAAATATAGCTTTGTGCTTTGCGCGAATAAATATTAAAAAAAAACAGAGGGAGACAAAAATACTGGTAATTAGGCTGTGACTCCCAATATAAAACAAATAGCGATATAAGGTGAAATCAACCCATCGAAGCAATATTTCTAACTAGACAAAAAAAGCTTGCATTTCAATGCTAATCGCTGTTGTTTTTCATGTGACTGTAGTCCAGGGCCGTCAGTTGGTAATGTGAGCTGCTGCTGCGATTGAAACATCAGAGTCCAGAGAGTTAATGAGCCATGACGAGGAAATGAGGAAAAGATAGGAAACCCAGATGGCAGCTGCGCGCGTGCACGCTATCGTGAACGCAAGCTGGTCGCCAGCCGAAAGCCAGTGGGTTTGCACTTCCAAAACCCGCTTACTAAAACTCTCGGCCAGACCAGCGCAAGCGCTGGTGCAGGCCGAGACCTAAAAAGGTAGCCCGGCAAGCCGGCATACAGAGCATTGGCGTAATCGAGCCGTGAAAGTATCAGGGCTTTGGTCACGGTTTCCGTAGCTGCTCTGGGGAGAAGCGGGAGAAATTTCCTAAGGGTTTTAAGTAACCCAAAGCATTTCCCCGCTAGCTTCTTAATCTGGGTGGAAAAAGTAAGATTCTCCTCAAACCAGACTCCCAAATTTTTCGCGGGTTGCCCCGTTGCGGCTGGCAAGGGAAAATCCGCTGGCCATAGAGTTTCTCTGAACTGGGGAGGGAAGGTCCCATAGAAAAGAATTTCAGACTTATCCTCATTGCATTTAAGCTTTGCTGAGGAAAGCAATTGAAAGACTACTGCGAGGCAATTTTTGGCCAGTAGCGGGGAGCAGTCTGATTTTCCCCAGGTAAACAGCAGCTGAGTATCGTCAGCGTAAGCTATAATTTTGGCTCCCAGCTCTTCAGCCAAATAAATCAGAGGGGTGACGTATAGATTAAAGAGAAGGAGGCTCAGGGAGGACCCCTGCGGCACCCCAGTGGTCATCTCCTGAGGTGAGGAGGAGAACGGAGGGAGCCAAACTTGTTGGGTGCGCCCTTCCAGGAAGGATTTGAGCCAACTCAAGGCAGCACCCGAAATCCCCAAGCCCGCAAGGTGGGTAAGCAACAGAGAGTGGGGGACAGTATCGAATGCTGCCGAGAGATCCAACAAAACAAGAGCTGCCCTCCCTCCCGCATCCAAACATTCCCGAATAGCCTACGAGACTTCCACCAAGGCCGACTCAGTGCTAAAGGAGGCTCTGAATCCGGATTGAGCTGGGTGAAGTAGGCCAGTCCCCTCGACGAAGTCTGTGAGTTGTTTATTAACCACCTTTTCGCAGGCTTTCGCCATAATAGGGAGGAGGGAGATAGGGCGGTAGTTGACTGGGTTCAGCGGATCTAGCGTTGGTTTCTTTAAGAGGGGCAGAATCTTAGCCTGCTTACATACTAAAGGAACAAGGGCCTCCTGAAGGGACAGATTGATAAGTCTTTTGGCTTCAGGGTTCACTGTCTCTGCGACCGAGGCCAGAAGTCTGGCTGCACAGGGATCAGTGGGGGAGCCTGACTTCAAGGCCTTAAGGATCTTCAGTGACTCAGGAAGGTCAATAGGTAAAAAAGCTGTCAGGGAGGAAGACTCAGTATGTGGCACCTCTGAGGGCGAGGGCCTGGTCATAGAGTGATCACCTAAAGTAAAGGAAGCCTGGATGGAGCGAACCTCATCAATAAAGAAATTTGAAAGTGCCTCGCACCAAGCGTTTGACGAGGGAAGTGTGACAGATTCCGCCCTAGGGGCCATAAAATTCTGGACAATGGAGAAGATTTCTTTAGAATTGTTCCTCGCTAGATCGATACGATCCGCATAGTAAAGGCTTTTGGCCTGAGCTATAGAGGTATAGTACAGCTTCTGGACTTTCCTAAGGTTCAGTTTCGCCAAAGGGCAGTAGTCCAGCCGCCAAACACGTTCTACCTTTTTGCAGTGTTGTTTCTGCAGTCTAAGCTCATGCGAAAACCATGGCTGGGATGGGGAATCCCTGGATAGTTTGCGGGGGGCCGTGGGAGAGGAACGGGCCACCGCCCTCTTAATCCAACTGGAGAAGTTTTCAAGAGCATCCTCCAAATTAGCCGAGGGGGCTGGTCTGGACTCAGCTAGAGTGCAGCTGAAAATCATCGGGTCGATTTTAGCAAAGGCCGGGCTTTGACCGGCATTGCTTGGGGGAATACTACCCTCCAGAACCCAGGAAAAGTATGTTAGGAGGTGATCGGACCAGGACACCGGCAGAGGATCCTCCACCTTGATGGGGAAGTTGGAACAGATAGGATCAAGGATATGTCCACCTGAATGTGTCGGTGCCCTGACCCATTGAGTAAGCTGGGCTAGGTTAAGAGAGTCAATGAATTCCCTGGTGTCTCCCACATCATCTTTATCTAAATGGATGTTCAGATCTCCCAGAAAGAGATAATTCGTAAACCGCAACACGCGGGACTGATGACATCCGCCAGCTTTTTGAGAAAAGGCCATGCAGGCCCCAGGGGCCTGTAAACCAATGTACCACCCAGCGAGACGTGTGGGGAGATAGTAACACTAAAGTCTAGGACATTACCCTCTCCTAGCTCAGAGGACTCCTCACAGCGAAAGGCCCATTTATCCCTGAAGATGACCGCAACACCACCACCCCTCCCGACTTTGCGATCAACACGGGAAATTTTAAAACCGGCAGGTATCGCCAACTCAATGATAGGGTTTGAAAAGTCATTAAGCAGGTCTCGGTAATAAATAATAAATCAACCTTTTTATCAGAAGGAGATCAAAGATATCCTGGTGGTGTCTGCCTAGTGATCGCGTGTTAATTAGGGCTGCTCTAAACATGGGCCCCTTCCCACTGCCTCTGGAGAAGGACCCGGGGTGCTGGGGTGCGTCCATGCCAGGGTACAGGGTGAAACTACAGTTAGTGCACACGGAAGGGGGGAAGGCTAACACCTCCCACCTGGTGGACTGGAGGCAAGGCTGAGGTCGAAGCAAAAGAAGATCATTGCGGCTATATGTCTGACGGATAGAATGGTCCAGCGGCAAACGGGCAGCGTGGCTGGCGCTGGCAGCTTCCGGGATGCTGACGGGTTTGGCTTTGGCGCGCCGCCTGCGCGCTCGCTGCGCATCGGCTTCATCGCCTAAGATATACTCGGGGCCTTGGTATGGCTTAGTTGGTTTAATTGTGGTTCTATTTTCAGGGCCCTGACAGATGCAAAACTCTGCCTTTTTACTTTTCTTGCAAAGCTGGGACTGGAGCATCGATTGTAAGTTTATTGCATTCACAGATCAGTCACTGGATACTGTACAGAGTCCACTATCAAAACGTATAATCTTTCCACTGATACTTCTTCAAATGCAGTCCACCAATCACTAATGTCATCTTTATTCGAGTGCAGTGAGACTTTAAATCTCAAGTATGATCAGCATATTTACAAATCCCAACACTGTAGCCTACAGTATGTTTATGCATGGGTTTCAATTTATATATTAAAAAAGTACTGAGTACAATGCCACGTCCAGCAGGACTGGTATATAATACACCAATAGGAATTGAAAAGTCACTGATTTACAAATGCCCTTAAGACCTCTTTTATTCTTTGTAATAGGGTATCATAGTTGACTGTGTCAAACGCTTCTGACAGTTTGAACACAAAGCTGGAACATATTTGTCAGAGGCGTTTAGTAGCTGTTCGATTACGGTTAGCAGGGACGAGCTGTGCCTTTGGAAGGACGGCTGGTAGTCTGAAAGCAATTCACAGGGCTCAAGGTCTTGAGTTGGCAGGTTTCCATTTTTTTCCCAAATTCTGTTAAAACTTAGCTCGATCATAAGGGCCTAGAGTGGTATTCGTTATCAGGGGAAATGTACACAAGGGGTCTTGTTAGATTGGTTTGAAAGACTGAGAAAAAGCAGCATACGTGCATTTGGAAAGGAAGAGTAGATGTGAGGGAGGAAGAATAGACCCTAAATACGTACCTCAAGATAACATAGAAGGGCATTGGTAACCTCAGACGTTAGTGGCCGGGTTATTTACAAAGCACATCATGACCACAGAATCAGTTTCTATGCTAAACAGTCATTCGTCTGTTGAAACCACCAATTAAGAAACTATTGTATAATCAAAGTTAGACTTCTGCTCCAGTGTTTGGAACCTTTGGTGCTATAAACACTTCTTAGATAGCACTGGTAATCCTTTAGATAGCTAGCCTGTCTAAAAACCTATGTTTTCGATAATTTTTTAAGACATGGATTCTGCAATTGTCAATGCTATCAGGAACTTATTCCAGAGCCTCAGAATACTGAGAAAGAGTGCCGTCCCAGTAGGTTTGTTTTTGAATCTCTGTTCCCAAAAGCTGTGTTTTTTAGTTTGTCATCACATTTCTAGTGATTTATGAAGGATTTATAATGGAGTAGAAGACCCTACTATTTTCACTATTTTCAAAGCTAAGGTGAGGACAATAAACCTGACTGGATCAGACCGGGAGCTAGGGTACAAAGGTAGATGCTTGCACTGGAGAGCTACATAATGAAAAATATTTGAAAGCCACTGTTCGACCTTTCATCCTTAGGGTGGTCATCTCCCAAACGTTTTGTCTGCTTACCTCCACTTTTTGCTGTATCTTTTTGTTGACCTTAGGACTCGGAGCGCTTTACCACTGCTAACAAGTGCTAAAGTGCATGTGCTTCTCTACTAAACATGGCGACACTAATCCTTTTTGGATTCCAGAGTAGCGTGCTACTGGCCAAAAAGCGTTTCAGACGCCTCGTCTGGGGTAGTAAGCGCTATATAAATACAATTACAATTATAAGCCCCTGGTAAAGTGGTATACCACATACCCAGGGGCCTGTAATCTAAATGCTACTAGTGGGCCTGCAGCAATGGTTGTGCCACCCATACAAATAGCCTTTCAAACCTCTCTCACACCTGCCAATGCAAGGCCTGTGTGTGCAGTTTACTACCACTTCGACTTGACATTTACAACCACTTGCCAAGCCTTCAACTCCCCTTTTATTACACATAATTCACCCCTAAGGTAGGCCCTAGGTAGCCTTAAGGGCAAGGTGCTGTGTAACTAAAAGGTAGGACAAGTACTGTTAAGTTTTACATGTCCTTGTAGTGACAAACAACAAAATTCGTTTTTCACTACTGTGAGGTCTACTCCTCTCATAGGCTAGCATTGGGAATATCTTAAAACACTTTAAAGCTGTAATTCCTCACTAGAAAGGAGTAGCTACATGACGTTTCATATCTTTGGAATTATAATCATAAATTCTCTTCACTGGTAAAGTTGGATTTAACTTTACTGTTATAGAAATGCCACTTTTAGAAAGTAGACATTTCTCTGCTCTTACTGGATGCGTGCCGTGCAGCCTGTATACACGTCTGGGTGGGTGACAGCTACACTTTGTGCATCTAGACAGCAACAAACACAGGAAGGGCGGGTGTGACAGAGAACTCATCTGCATTCATCTACATTCTGATGGGTCTTCCGGGGCAGGAAGAAAGAGGGGGAGCGGACACTTACACCTGAATAGGCAGTGTCCTGTGTCCCCACACAAAGGGTTGATTACCACCCACAGATAGCCTGGCAGACATGTCTGGGATTAAAGGGGGACCTGTGCACTTCAAGGGCCTGCTTTGAAGTCACCCCCTCTTCAAAGGCACATTTGGTTATAAGTACTGGGGCTCTGACCCTACAAAGGCAGTACACAACAGGACCTGTGAAGAACTCTGCTAGGAGTAAAGACTGCTGTGCAACAAGGATTGCCACTTTGTCTGACTGCTGCTCTGAAGGAACTGCTTTCACGAGCTGCACTGCTGCCTGCTGATCTCTACCCTGCTGAGGACAAGGACTGGACCCATCTCACTTGAACCCAGCGAGACCCCAAGGGCTTGCTGGATTGCCCCCTCTTCTGAATTATCAGGGCCATCAAAGACTTCCTGCAGTACAGGGGTATTTACACTATTGTTGGCGCCCGTATCTCACCATAATACACTATTGTTCTTCTCGCTTTCTGTATCTGAATCGCAATGTCCTACAGATTCAAATCACCCATTACGCCTGGGGCCATTCATGCTGTTGCTCTGTATATGTCACTGTTTTTTCTTTGCTTTCTCAGGTGAAAAACTAATAACCAGATTTACAATAAAAAACAAATAATCAAAGAATTCCTGCAACAGCACCTGGACTCTGCCATCTGAGTCCTGCCCTGCCAAGTGGTGCGAATCCAGCCCTGGGCCCTTGAAAGGTGATTTCTGCTGTCCAGAACCACCAGAATCAGCATAGTGACTGCTTTGCGCCGATTGGAACCGACACAGTGCCAATCCAAGGGCACCCCTGCTCGGCTCTACGACCAAGCGAGACCCGACTGCAAGGTTCGACGAGTATGCAGCGCCTGCATCGTAAGGCGTTCAACCCCGACGCGGGACATGACTGCGAGGTTTGACATCGACCCATCCACCAGACGGCGTAGATCAGAACCAACACATTGAGTCTTTGACGCAGACGATTGCTACATTCAAGGTATTTTCTCAGCGAGACCTGTGAGAGTCCTGTAGCCAGCCAGTCCTCCATCGCGGTCGGCCTGAACTCTGGATTTGCCCCAGTCCAGCGCTACCTCAAGTAACCCCTTAGCGTTACTGACTTCTAGGCACTACTTTTTGATTTATTCTTTAAAAATTCATAACTCCGGTTCTACTTATTGGATTTTTGTTGTTTTGGTCTTGTTTTTATTCATAAAATTGTTCTCCATTTTTCTAACCTGTGTGTAGTATATTTGTGGTGTTTTCAGAGAGTGTGTGTGTTTTTTGTACAAATACTTTACACATTGCCTCTTTAGATAAGCCTGACTGCTCTGTGCCAAGCTACCAGAGGGTGAGCACAGGTTATCTTTTACTGTGTATCTAGCTTACCCTGACAGGTTTGTGGACCCTACTTAGACAGGGTGCACATCTCTGCCAACTAGAGACCAGATTTCTAACAGCCACATTCCAAAGAAGTTTAGCTTTAAGTTTTGGCATAATCATTAGTGACATTAGGAGAATGTTTTTTGCTATTATAGTTCAATTTTATCAGCATGATTCCGGGTTTGCAGAGAAAAGCTTAGGAAAGATGGTGGTGCCCCCCTCTTTTATGCAGATAAGGCAATGAATGAGTTTAGCAGGGAGATCTTTTTGCTTACCTTCGTGTACGACAGTGCATTATCTCGACAGAAGTGATAATTAATGAGGTACGGTGTGAGTCAGCTGCATTTAAAGATTAAACAATATTGGATAAAGGGATAAACCCACTGGCAATCTCTGGCTCAGGGTATGGGCACATGAAACTTTATCAACAAAAGACTGACATTCCTTCTATCAGGAACGATACGATCCAGAGTATCACAATAATACAAATGCTACCAGCATTTACTGTCTTGTTAAAAAAAAAATAGATGTCATGGTAATGCACCAATAGTACCAAGCATTTAAGCATCATTGCCAGCAAGCCTTCGGACAGATATCCGCTTCTTCTAGTATAGTTCCGGATGTGGATTTTCACAATAGCTAGGTGGTTTCATTGTAATGACTGCTGCCTGAAACTCTGCTTCCAATATCTGGTCAAAATAATGACAATAATGACAAAGAAAACAGAAAGAAGAGTCTTTGTGAACGGAAGCATCTTTAAACTGCAGTCTTTGTTGCCATTGCCGATCAAACAAAGGACTCGTGGGTTCTGACCTTTTTACTGCACAATCGTAGCTCATGAGGAAACCGGTTTAACCACAGGGAGCTAGGGGAAGTGAACAGAAAGGCAGACGAGGAATCCCGTTTAAATTCCTCAATGATTCTGATGAAGGGAAAAAATTGGGGGGGGGACATTGTTCATATTCTACGAAAAGGCAGTTTATTTGCCAGTAAAACATTGGAAATTACCAACTCCTAAAGGCATTCCTTTCAACCAGGACCTCCCTATTGGTGGCAAAGAAAACATCTTGTTGGGGGCAGTGAGTTTCCTAGGAGCACTGAATATTTTACAAATAGCAGTCAAGGCATGGGGGATTAGCAGGACATTGCCCTCATAACCCAAGATGATGGACGAAGGCAGTGGCATGCAGCAGATTTGGGATAGACTATTATCCAGAAGATTATGGCCCTAGGCAGAAAGAGCGCACTGCCTCACACAGATCTTCTAAATGAGCTAAAGAGGGGGCTGGGTGCAGTGCCATACAGCAGGATTGAGCTGAAAGGTATCAATGTTCAGAAAGAAGCATCAGACTTGGAAAGCACTCTCCTACAGTGTAGTGCCATGAAGTGGATGGTGCTCGTGGGTGGCAACCTGACGTTCTATGTTGAGGGGTACTGTTTTGAACTAAAGATTTGATCTGGATTGTGGAAATGTGCTGTAGCATCCAGAAGATTTGGGCTGGTAGGTGAAGTACCAGGACCTGCTGAACAAACCTCAATTAAAGCTCATGCAATCCTGTCCAATATGGAAATTATGGACTAAACATTCCATAACATTTCTGAGCAGACTGCACTTCTAAATGAACCCTGAGAAAAGTAATCCAACAAAGCAGACCTATAAACAAACAGCAGGGACAGCTTTAAAGAAACAAACAAATCTTTTCACAAAATACACAAGAAAAGCAAATATGATGAATCCCAGTCGTGTGAAAAAAGATTTTAAAAATGTGATATGAGACGGTTCAGCTATTACATTGGTATCTTCAACAAAAAGTGATCAATGTTTGAAAGAAGCTAGGAATGAAGTTTCTCTCAGATGAAGTGCTTTTGTTATGCATGAGATACAGAAAATGAAAGGAAATATTAATTGAAAGAGTTTGAGAGCACGTTTCTTGCACACCTTTTCTTAACCTGATCTAAAGATGTCAGAATTTATATGGTTAAAAATAAACTGGCAACTCTTACGTTGTGCCAAGAGGCACAATTATTCGCACAGTGGTGCTGTGCAGACCCTTAAACCCAACAGCAACAACGGTGTTATAAAAACAAAAACTCATACACATTTTGTGTAATCCCTGCCACATGGGGAGTATCGGTATGCTGGTCTCTTGCAATGGTTCCTCCCCAGCTCGGTCTGTGATGTATCAAGTGTATTCACAATACATTTCCATTCCTTCACAATCCCACTGCATACCCACGTCACCAGGATTCCACAAGAGGTAAAGTTGGTGACCACACATACAGAAAGAGTAGAAGAGCATCATAAGGTTCGGAAAAAGGGAACCTCCAGAACACACTTATATACGCTGTGGCTAGAGGAAATTGCCCTCCCATCTATGCAAGCAAGATAACCACTTCCGGTATGACAATAGTGAATGGGAAAGTCAATGTGTTACGCTACTGTCTTGAAATAGGAAGCCATGGTCACTGTAATCAAAGGAGTGCATTCCCAGTTGTCTGTAAATAGAAATTCTTAATTGATGCGATCACTAGCACTGCACAAACGGCGCTGGTTGAATGGCTTCCTGTGTATTATTCAGAGTGCAGCAAAGATATCCTACACAATGAAGTTCAAATCATGTTGCCGCGCCTTCTTATCTAGCACAAATCTTACAAAAACCCATACACTTAGTTTCACCTTGGCTCATTAAATAATGCCATGCTTCCTACAGTGTGTGCACAGGTCATGACCTTCCTTCAACAAGAATGAAGATCAGTTCCACAAACTAAACAGGCATTTTCAATGTAATAGGTCTCGCATTTGCGAGTCGTTTAAGCTACTGCAAATGACAATGCCTTTTATTTATGTGTTTTGTAAAGCAACACATATATAAAAGGCATTGTCATTTTTAATTTCACTAGCTCAAACTCTCGTAAATGCGAGACCACTGTAATGGTGGTCGTGCCCCTTTCTTTAGACACTGCTCGCCGTATTCAGGTTACAGCGAGCAGCGTCTAAAGAAAGGGGCGCGGCCAACATTAAAGTGAAAGCGCGTAACCGAATAAAGAATATATATATATATTTTTTTAAGCGCTTATGGTGCACAAAGCAAAAATAAATTAATTTGAAAGGTTCTGGAGAGCGGCCGCTACAACGCTGTCCAGGCTCGACCTAAAAAGAACTATTAGTTGGGTTACTAACAATATTGTCGTGAGACCACATAACGTAAAGTGGCAGTGCAGCCAAGTAGTCCTTCCTAAGAGTGCATATTCAGAGAGCAAAACAACCCGTTTAGAGAGTGTACCACCCAGTGACTAACTGTTTAGTTTTCTTCCCTTGTTCTCTCATTCAAAATCTGATGGGACGCTTACAGCACCAAATGTAACGTTTTAAAATGGCCTCCACCAAGGTAACAACTCCCTTAAAGTCCTAAAAACATGTTGAGCAGGATAGAGAAACTGTTAAAATATTGACACAATTCAAATAAAAAGGGAAAAAACGGAACAATGGAATGCCCAAACAAACAGGCTAAACTAAAACATGTACTGAACAAACAAGCATTGAAAATGCAATAGGTCTCGCCTTTGATTAAGTTAAAGCCATTTGCTTTGCTAATGGTATTGTATAGCAAAGCAAATGGCTTTAACTTAATGAAAGGCGAGACCTATTGCATTTTTAATGCTGGTTTCTTTCACTCCATACACATACACTCCAAATACCACTCAATGCCACATAATTACACACCACATAATTACTCTACTGAATGCAACATACACTCCACACAATAGCACTCAGTGCCACATAATTATATGCTACATAATTACACTGCACTCAATGCAACATACACTCCAAATACCACTCAGTGCCACATAATTACACACCACATAATTACACTCTACTGAATGCAACATACACTCCACACAATACCACTCAGTGCCACATAATTATATGCTACATAATTACACTGCACTCAATGCAACATACACTCCAAATAATACCACTCAGTGCCACATAATTACACGCCACATAATTACACTCTTACTGAATACAACATACACCCCCATAATACCAATCAGTGCCACATAATTACAAGTGTTACTCCACGAGAGTGAGAGGAGAGTTGTGGGCTTAATTTAAGCTGAGACGTAGACTTTCCCACCCGCAGGCATTGTGCTCCCTCGAAGCCTGGCAGGCTAAAGCAGCCATTGTTGAAGACCCGAGTCTTACAATAGGAGCTGCACCACAATACACTTTCATGCCACTGGGCTACGAGGTCAGAGGTCATTCTTCGTCCTTGCCACGGGTGTTCTGTGGAGCTGAGGTCGGCAGGCTGTAATCTTGCACCGAGGCCTGTGTTCCTTAGCTCGGCAGATGGCCAGGGGTCATTAAGGTCGTGGGAGCCTTGCCCGCTGTGCCTTTTCTTATCTTTTCACAACAATCAAGGAGGTGGGGAGCACAACAGTGACGCCATCTAATTACCTCCATGGCCCCTCCCCCACCTGTTCCTACTGGCTCCGAGCCCTTTTATGGCCTCCTGCTCTTAAGTCGAATCCCCCCTCCCGCTGCTCCCTAGAAAGCACATCTGGCAAACTCGGAGGCTTGTCAGAAATGTGGGGGTGAGCAGAACAAGTGTTTGTGTGGGGAGGGGGTGTCAGAAACCTGGTGATGGGAGAGAAAGTGGAAACGGGGAATACAATGCTTTGCTGACTAAGCGCATTTCACGTATGGCTGTCGACTCTCCTCGTCTCATAATAGGGGCTTTCGGACAGTGCTGGTTTTAGAGAAAAACACAAAGCATCCTGGGAATTGTAGTGTAATCATTCCTATTGGTAGCGTTGACATGTCTCGAATAAACCAAGACTGTCTAAATCTCATCCTTGTGACCTGCGGCCTCGTTCACAGTCACACACAGTCACACACAGTCACACACAGTCACACACAGTCTCACACACACACACACACACACACACACACACACACACACACACACACACACTTACTTGTAGGCTGACTGAGCAGCAATCCTCTGCATCGCGCTTTCACTTAAGCGCGATGCAAAAATAAACACGCAGCGCCCTGTCACCTTTTGGGACGGCCCATCCGGACTGGATCGCACAGCTTGTTTTACATAACGCCTCCTTGCGATAAGAAACTGCTTCACGACAGCCGTGAAGCAGGCGATCCAGTCCGGATGGGCCGGACCAAAAGGCCAAAGGGAGGCAACCCAAAAAGCTCATTTCCAATGGCAGGCCACCGTTTAGCATAAACGGTGACGCCAGCCAATGGAAATGAGGCTTAAAGCCCTTTTCTGAAAATCCTCATTAGCAATAAATCTCGCCGAGCGAGCAGTGCATGCGCTGCCACGCTAGGCGAGACCTAAAAACTAGTGAAAATGGCCGCTATAATCAGGTGGGAAGGAAAGGGTGAAAGAAAATCCCAGAAAGTGCAAAGGCAGAATCGGTTCTTAAAGTTGTCCCACTAAGTCCAGAGTAATGCATTAATACCACAACACCCACAAATGAAATGAACGTAAAGGATACATCAACGCTTCTGATAACACCAAAGCAATTTAAAATTTTGAGCATTAGCTGGTAGAGCTATTACAGCTACACAGCCGTACACTCTTAAGATGGACAATGATTGATTGAAATCATGAAGCATCCAGTGCCCATGAGAACTTGATTATGTGGGCATGGCAACACGAAAAGTCAAGATATGGATTCTAGAACATCGTAGCAACATGGACAATCTACCACGAAGCATACATTACATTTCCTCAATATGAAGCATAATGAGGATGATCATAAACTAGGGTCTCTTTTAATGTACTAGGTCCTGTTCATAGCCTGCGCACACACGATTCACACTATTTTGTTTTCTTATGATAGACAAAACTTGGCTTTGTACCACTTCTCAGTTTTAGCCATTTTTCATCAGTATTGACGATCTAATATATTTTTGAATCACATTGTTTATCATAATCAAAGAGGTCCGGTTCTGAAGAAAGCTCAACACACCTATCAAGGGCACATTGTAGGGCTGAAACATATTGGCCTAATGCGAAGGGTAGTATTAGCCTTTCTTACTTTTAATCTAAAACACTGGAGGCTCGGATAAAAGTTAATAGTCCAAAATAAGGCAGTTTTACGATACTACTTTAATATCTGCACTAACCACAAAACAAACCAGCAAATTTACGTCAGCCCTTTTCCACCTCTGACAGTCTTTGTGTCCATGTTTTCCCTTGAAACAAGGTTTCACGCTTCCTAACCCTTAATCGTTTGGTGCCTGAAAACTTCCCAGCTTACCAAACTACACTAGCCCAACAAAACCACCCTCAATGTTTTACACTTAGCTGTCTGGGTGTTTTTTGTTAAGACTTTTGGAATGTCTATATTTTTCCACAACTCATTTTCTAAATTGTTAAATTTGGCAGTTTTAAAATCTGCTGTGTTTTATTGAAAATTAATAATGCAAATCATTTTATAGACTTTAGAACGATAAAAGTCTGACTAAGCCTCTCTTGGCATTCGAAAAGAGACGTGCAGGTCTTTATGCAGCCATTCATTACACAGGCTCCTTACAGGTGATTACAGAGAAGTGTGATTGAGTATCAGTTCAAATGGCCCTGCAGTCCACTAACCAAAAAAGATCAGAAAACCGCACTGGTCACACTCTCCAAGTATCAAAATACACAAACAGATATCACAATTACATATAATAGATTGTTCTAATTTCACATGGTACATGTAGGTTGCAAGATTCTACTCTTAAAGCCTGCATCCCTGAAGCCTGAAATGAGCATCACTGAATGCCATATCTTTTGCACTGGTACTGATAGCTGTAGTGAGTTACGCCCTGCTTCTGTAGGTAATACATGGCAGTCATATTGTCTGTTTTTATGAGTACTACTTTGCCCTAAATGTTCAGAAAGAAGGCTTTGAGTGATAAGTGAATGGCAATAAGTTCCAGGTAGTTGATGTGGAGCATCTGTTGCTGGGGTAAGCATATATCCTGAACTGTCATGTTACGGAGATCTGTGCCCCCTCCCACTCAGCCAATGACAGATGTGCCTGTGGTTTTGGTCACCTGTGGAATGGGAACTATGAAGCGTCTGCCCTGCAAAAGATTGCTGGTGTTCCACCACTGCAGACAGCGATAAATGCTGGCCCCACCCAACACTAAATCCTAAAGATGACTCCTCGCTTGTGACCATTGTGCTGAAAGACATTCCTGCAATGGACGCATGTGAAATCTGGCATGGGAGAACCATGGCAAGACAGAACGCCATCATTCCTAAGAGTTGATCACTGTTCTGACTGAAAGACTATGATTAGGTTGAAAAAGCAGCAGTGGCTGCTGGAGGGCTAGCACTGTTTGGTGGTTGGGATATGCCCTGCCTGTGATGGCATTGAGGATTGACCCTAGAAAGAACTGCATTTATAAGGGCTAAAGGTGAGACTTAATGGTGTGTATTGTAAATCCCAAACTGTGAAGCAGGTAGATAGTAGTTTGAGTGTGCGCCAACACTGCTGTCTGCCCCCACTCTTGATCAGCCACTCATCTAGAAAGGAGAAGACTTGTGTGCCCCCTCATCTGAAGTGAGGAGCTACAACTGCTAGACATTTTAAAAACCCTTGGGGATGTGGTAATCCCGAAGGGCAGTACCTTGAATTTGTAGTGCTGACCACCTACTGTGAAGCAAAGCTAGAACAGTCATGAAGTCAACTTGCTGTGCCAATGGAACAACATCCTGTAGGGTTGTTGAATGAAAATGTTTTGAGAGGATGTATTTGTTGAGAGGCCTCGGGTCGAAGACTGGTCTGAGAGAGCAATCCTTTTTGCAGATTAGAAAGTACAGGGAGTAAACCCCCCTGCCCTGGTGTTGTAAGGAGATTGCCTGTATAGCTCCTTTGAAGAGAAGCACATATAACTATTCTTGGAGAAGGCAGCAGTGTTCTGTGCACAGGGTGGAATGTTTGGTGGGGTTGAGAGAAGCTTTAGACAACAGCCATGTTGTATAATGCCTACAATACAACGTTTGGAAGGAATTTCCTCCCAACATGAAAGAAAATCTTGCAATCTTTTCCCGACAGGTGATGTCTGATAAGCCAGTGTTTTGAGGTGGAAGCTCCCTTGGTGTGAGTACCTCTACCTCTGCTCTTGTTGGAGTTGTGATCCCAATAGGACCCTTGTTTGCCACCCCTGCCTCCCTGCTGGAGGTAGGACAGCTACAGCCTTTGATATCACTGGGGCTGGTCAGGAGAAGTGGTCTTTGCTTCCCCCTCTATATTGCTGCCTACAAATGAAGCCCCTAGAGGATGGCACCTGGAGGGTACCCATAGATTGGCCTATTTCTGTGCCTTTAAAAAAAAAAAAACATTCTAACATGTTATCTGCCGGAGGACTGAAGTGGTGTTCACCGTAAAAAGGTAGATTGATGGTCTTTTTTCACGTCTGGCTTAAAAGCCTGAGTTGCATAGTCATGAGTGACGGCAGAGAATAACGGAGGCATTTACTTCTCTAGCTGCTGCATACAGGGAAAATCGTATGGTGGCACCGGAGGTGATTTTGCCCTCCGATACAATCTCTTCCCCCCTTTTCCCAAACTGCTCAGGGAGGTGCTGTAATAGGCCCTCCATTTCCTGCCACTGTGTTCTAGCATATCGTGAGAGGAGGCCGATGGAATTAGCAATACGCCAGTGGTGGGATGTCCCTATCCATCATCAGTAGCCTGGGCAGCAGCACATTTTCATGTGGTATGCACTAACAGGGAGTCTGGTGAACATGTTCCCCTGATATAATAAGAGTCTAAGGTAAATGATTTGAACCCTTTCTAGACTCTGGGAGTAATCACCCTGGTTTTAACAGGCCCCTAGAAGTTGTCAATGGTAGATTTAAGCTTACCCTTTAACTTAGGTAGGAACTACACTGATTGTTACAACCTAGAGAGTGTTTCAACGAAAAAGTAGTCCAACTTTGGCACTGTGTGCAAGTCTACTTTAAGGTATGATGCTGCTCTTTGGATAACCCCTATGGCAGGCTACTGTGACGTCTGGGGGAGAAGACTTGACTAGAACTGGTTCTCAGTGTGGATCTCCCAGGGAATCTACATCATAATCTTTCCATGGATCCTCTATGGTATGTCGGCAGAAAGGGGTTTTGTAATCCACTGGCAAGGTAGATGGGCTGGGGCTACTGATATCCAAAAAGGACTAAGGAGATCCTAGTGGAGAATCTGGGGGGGATGATGTTGGTGGGGGTGGAAGCAGAGTAGGTGGAGGGGTAATGTAGGAGGGAGGACTAGTGGCTGCGTCTTTCAGCCTTTTAGATGGTGGCATAGGTTCCGGGGAAATGTCTGGCGTAGGCTCATCCTCAAAAGCCCCCTTCTCTTTCTGGGCAGGAACTGGTGGCTTCACAGATAATTACCCTGTACTGGGGTGGATGAAAATACATTTCTGTCTTTCACCAAGTTTCTCCTGCAGCCTTTTCAGAGTTGGCCTCTGGAAGCCATCGGAGACAGCCGAAAAGGGTGGTCTGGGCACTAGCGCTATCTTCAGGTCAGAGGTAGGGCAGGTGCCGATAAAGATTTTGGTTTCAAATAGCGTTTTGGTTTTCCTGAGCCGGGATGATGATGGGGGTGGAGGAGTTAAATCCCATTACGGCTCCGATGCCTCAGTGACAACTGTAGGCTGCAGAGGCCCTGTAGATGGTGATGCTTTTTGCACCGGGATGCTATCTGAGATGGGCTGATGTGGGGGGGACGCCTGTGGATTCGATGTTCTCTTTTTCTTTCTTTCTAAACAGGTCTGGTTCGCCAAAGACGTAGGGCATCACCTTGGCTGCCTGCCTCCGCATTGTGATGTCTGCCCAGCATCTGCCTCTGCAATGCTGATGAGTCTTCTTGCACCTGAAGGCTAGGCAGAATCTGTGGCGGCCAGCCCATGGGTATTGTGTGTGATATTGAGGGCATTTCCTGACAGGTGTCCATTCCATCTCCCTCTATGCCACTTCATTTTCCGGAGTCGATGAAGGGTAGAAAGCACAGAGCCCCGAAGGAGTGTGGGTACCCTAAGAGTCAGGGTGCCCAGTCTTCCTTAACAGGTTGAGGTAAAGGGGAGAAAATGAAGGCAGATGTAGAGAAATATTTCTGGGTGGAATCTTTTCCAAGTGGGCTCGAAGCAGTGAAAATAGAACAAGTGGAGACCGGTAGCCTTGTCGGTACATATCCAAACCCGATGGTAGAAAAAGAAATCTAACAATGAAGTTGGTGCCCCTAAGCATTGCCAACTAAGGGAGAAGTCGCAGGGCATCTCGTGACTCAAAATGACTTCTTCAAATAAAAACAACTTGCAACATCCAAGGTCAACACTAGACGGCAAGACTAGAGGGCAGGAGTATGCAGAGCATGTGTATCTACAGCCACACATGCTACCAACATTAGATCCCTTTTTTAAGTGATGCCATCACAAGCAGTGTATTTTCTAATGGGTTCTGTTCTATTGCTGGGCCCGAGTGTAGCTTGGTTGCAGCAATATCATATCAGCTTGACAAGATTATTATAATGGCCTCTTTCTCAGTTCAAGTAACTCACAATGATAAAGATGCATGCCATTTATCAACCCAAATCAATAAACAATCGTTGCAAGCACCAATCAGTGGTTAAAATGGTTACTTAGCACCAATCAAAATGCTCTAAGTTGGCTTCCATTGTGTTCTATTTAATGGTTGGCGCAGAGTCCTAAGTAACAGTTGATTTTACTTAATATTGCTAAACATGCACCTAGCGGTCCAATGATTGGTGTGCATGTGTCAGTCTCACCATGTTATAAACACAAGTTAGCACTCAGAGGTCATTAAGGGTGTGAGAATATGTTGTGAGAAATAATACTAATGCTCGGATTTGTATAGCGCGGCTAATCACCCGTGAGGGTCTCTAGGCGCTGTTCCTAGGCACAGGGAGATTAAGTGATTTGCCCAGAGTCACAGAATATTGAGCCGACGCCGAGACTCGAACCTGGACCCCAAGCTCCAAAGTCGGCGGCACTGGTCGTTATTCCACACACTCCTTGAGAATGTGTGTGTGTATGAGAGAGAGTTTGTGTGTGTACATATGTGAGAGGGAGTGAGAGTATGTGAAAAGTCCACAAAAGGTCACCTTAACTGCAAACTTTATTAAGGGACGTGGGCAGTTAGGCACATATGAATAGCACAGGAAGCCAGAATCCAAACAAAATATTTTGAGAGCGCCCCCTCTAAATATACATAACGTCAAAACATCACCTGTCTGCACAGAACATCTATGAAAAACAAACAAGTGCATATATGCCTTAGTTAAGTATCAGTGCTAAACAACACAACCATAGCTGAACACCAAAGCCCCTTGGGTTATCAAGGCCTTCAAAGATTTAAATATTTTGCAAATAATGAAGGACGATGACCTAGATGCTTCTTAGTGATGTTCATGGATGTACTAGCCAAGCCATCAGGAAATATGCAGGTTCCATCTGAAACAGTTTTCATTGCCATGTCTCCTTCAATATCATACTTCTACAAACATGAGGAAAACACAGCTTTACAAAGATGCGTTGCCTGCATCATGGATGACCAGTCATCAGGGTCTGAGATCACATGAACAATGTCTGATAGGTGGCTGTGGGCCAGCTATCAACATTTAATCAACTTTGCCCCTTTCTGAATGGTTTCCACATGTAAAACTGCATGAGAGTTTCACACAAAAAGAGTGCCAACCCAGAGGTTTGAGAGGAAGAAAGGGTTCAAGGTGTAGTCCCAGACTTACAGAGTTACTGTCACCAATTGAAGAACAGATCTTGACAAAGCAAGATCTCTGGCAGAGCTACACGGTGGCCTGCAGGGAAGTATGTTGCCGAGTCCCTCTTCACTTTCTTCATTAGCTACTTGAAAGTCTTAGCAGGAAGGCCACATTACGTGTGCTATTCTTGAGCAGAGACTTGATTTTTGTAAAAAGATCTGTGCTTTACCGTGAGCACTCAAGCAGTCAATGCCAATAGTGTATCTTCTGGACAAAAGGAAAAGGTCTCTTTCCTATGACTACACACTCACAGAGCAAAAGTGAAGGGGTTGATATGCTAACCTCCAAAAGAAGTCGAGAATTCTACCAGGACATTCAATAACATCAACCTTCTACCAGACTCTTACTGTGCATCTAATAGAAACTTAGCCAGCAGAAAGAACAAGATTAAGAGGCTGAAAGAGGACTTTGAGATGCCAGCCACCACCCTTAATATACCATAACAATGCACCCAAGTGCAGTATCTTGACTCTTGAAAACCTCTCAAATATCTTCACACTCTAAAGGACACATCTTATGAAGATAATATTTTCACATCGCCACAGTGAAAGTACTTATCAATGGAGTAACTGACCCAGTCACATTCACTTAAAGCATCTTCTCAGACTTTCCCAAAACTGGACGAACCCTCAGCTGAAAGAAGTAACCTCAACCCAAGCATCTTGCAGTGTCCTGTCTAATAACTCTCCTTTTATCCCTTGCGCAGACAGCCAAAAAGGTTACTGCCACCCAGCTGTCAGAGAAAATCATGATTACAGGAAACATTTAATCAACTAGTTTATAATTAGGATAACTTCACAATGTTGAGTGCCACACGTGAAAAATAAAGAAAAGAAGTAGCTACTCACATGAGAACCCGTCCGGGTACTGGTATTGTGAGGAGAGATGGAAAGAAAATTCAGTGAAGAGTCCTGAAGAGACCCTACATTGATTAGAGGGTCGAAACGCCGTCGACAGACAGAAGAAGCGAACCATTACCCAGCGCGTATCACTGTATATAGCTGCTATTCACATTGAATTGAATTGATAATGGTCGACTTGTATAAAATGTGGAAACCTTGTATATAATCATCACGTTGTCACTTAGTTTTAGGTTCCCCTTTCACTTGGGACACTATGCACAAATGTTTTTCAATAGATTTGGAACAATGTATATATCCTTTTTTCTCCCTTGAAAACTCATAAATTGTGTTATACTTGATCATTGGTCCTGGTGGTTTCTTCCCCTCTGACATTAGTTAAACCCTCCTTATTGCGATTGTGCACATTATTACAAGTATAGGTTGTATTAATCCACAGGAACCATTGTTTTCCTACATAAGTCTTTACACTTGAGGCAAAGTAAGTTGAAATTAAGTATTAAATGAGTTTTGAATTTTCTTTCGAGTCTGGCAGGTGACACTGTTCTTGATTAGTTCACTGAGTAACAGCATATACATTTTTGTGTACGTATAATTTGGGGGTAGTTCTATATATTATCATGGGTTACAGTAGTGTTTTTGGCTAGGTTTGCATGTAATTCACGGCACATTTAGGTAAAGGATGGCATGTTTTTGCACACTCTGGTATCGCATTGCACATTTTTAGGTCGAGCCTAGCGCAGCGCGCATGCACTGCTCTATGGGAGGCTTCTTGTGAGCACTCCAAACTTCCCCGAAACTTCTCCGTGTGGGTCTGACAACTCCCACACATTCGATTGGCCTTTGCGTGTGGCTTTCAATAACGAAAGCACGCAAATGGCCAAATGCGGGTGCATGTCCCACCTCTCCTCCAAAGGTTCACTCGCACTGCGTTTTGCTCTCGGGAGCGAGCAGCTGCGCGCAGGCTGGCAGCTGCATTCCTCCCTCGTCGTGGATCAGATTACTAATTAAACACAGCGCGGTCGCTTTCACTTTAGCGGCCGCGCTTGTTGTTGTTTTTGTGTGGGCTTGTTTCCTAATTTCCTGTTGTTTTAGGTTCTAATTGGTTTCTTTATTTCAAATACTTTGTAAAAAATGTAATTCGTTATGTTCTTTGATACTTTTTATGTTTCTTTTATTCTACCTGCTTTCTACAATAATCATATTGAAAACTAACTCGTTAGAAAGTGAGCGAATTCTCCATATTTCTTTCGCAACCCCCTGTCAGCCCCGTCACCTGTTGCATAAATCTCAAAACCGGAAGGATGTGGCGAGTGGTGATGTTATCAGCTGCAGGGGATTGTGAAACGGGCTCTCCATGAATCCACACTTGTTACACTGAAGCTCCGTTCCTGCTTTTCACAGCAGAGGAATGTAAAGTGAAACACAGACTCGGGCGCTATGTCAAATCAGGCCCTACTAATGCGGTCCCGCAATAATGGCGCACTCCGCAGTTGGTGCAGGCGTGGTGGTGTTTTAATTACTTGAAACACCAACAAATTCCGCTGCACTCCGTAAACCTTTCCAAACTCCAATGTTTATTTTAAAGCCTCATCACACTGCCGCTTTTCGACCTCAAAAAGGTCTTTGTCACAATAAGCGAGTCCTTTCTCTGTTACTTCTTATATACAACCAACCCGTCCTGCCAATAACGAGGCATTCTGGGGTATGTAGTAAAACGTAAACAGTATAAAAACAATGTAAAATGGTGACTATTTTTATACCTGTATGGGCTATTCACGCAGATGTGCTTACATTGTGATATGTGATATCAGAATGAGAGATGATGCCTCCTTCGCATAGAATCACAATTACCATTATACAAGACCATTGCTCCCTGCATTCTGTAGAGAGATAACTGAATGAACAAGTATTCTGAAAACTTTACCACCCACTGGCAGGCACCGTGTGAAACTCGCACTGCCGAGTCTGCTGCTCTCACCCTTTCCCTTGCAGCGGACCGTGAGCCACCTCTCCCCTAGCCCCCCCGTGAGCCACCGCCGCCCCCCCCTCCACGCCACTGTTTATATTTACCTATGGCGGGCCGTGCGCTGCCCTTCACCCTGCTATTGTCTCCCACAGCATGCCCCTGTTTATTGTTTACGGCAACCAGTAGTGCTGTTAATGGGACAGTCCCAGCAGTTTTATGGCACTGGCGTGAAAGACTTGCACAGTGCTTTGATACTGTGCGAGAGGCACTTTATTACAGGGTGGGCTTAGTATAAAGTTCATAGGAGGGGTGGGGGCTCGTGAATAGTGTCCTCTTTGCGGGAGTTCTGAAGAACTGCTCGGCTTCAGGCCACTGTGACCCCCCTCCCCCCACACACACACTTAATTGCCCAGGTTGCCAAGGGAGCGTTGCATGTTTTCCGCCGCCTCCTGCGCAGGGCCTGGTGGGTCACCATGTGGCCGGACTTCAGTGCAGAACCTTGAGTCAGCCGGGAACATCAGGCGATGTCCCAGAAACGTGCTGTGTGTGGGAGGCAGGCAGAGGCCACTTATCATGCCACAATCGATGTCCGAGTGGCGATGTGCCTGCTTCTTCTATGCTGCCGGCTTGCATCCCAGTCACACTCTGTGCGTAGCTGCCGGGCTCCACAACTGCCTGCCTAGTGTCCCGTGGACAGAGGCAACAGACCTCGACCAACTTCCGGGAGAAACAGCGCAACTAGCTGGAAGCACTTGAATGCATTTATCTGGACTCCTTTAAAGGTAGGTGGAGAGTCAAACTACTACATTTGTTGCACCCCGCAATGTAATAACTGTATTTCTAAATGTTGCCGTGTATGACCTACATCTTGCTCACAAAACGCTTTCTTGACCTTTCACAAGATTGTCTCCTACGTGACCCTGTGTTGGTGCCCTGGGCCGGTTTCTACTGCACCCACGCATTTATCTCTGGAACTTGTATAGGCAACAGAACAGGTCTGTCCCTGCCAACGGCCTAACACCTGGCCAGGTCACGAAACCCTCCTCAGCTGCAAGGCATGAAAGCTGCCCCCAAACAGGAATATGTCCAGCGCACTCCTGAACTCCTGCATTCCTCGGAGTTTCCTTTGGCCCAACACCTGAAAATCTGCTCCACACACCTGAATTCCTGCATACCAACTGACTTTCTGTCATCCTCCTACACCCGAGGGGAGTGTCTACATCCTATAAAAAATGCTGCATGCCAAGGACATTTTGAACAGTCTCCTGACACCTACGCAATCCGTGGGTCTCGGACACTCTTCCATCTCTAGAGATTATCTTTTGTTGTACTAAATAAATCTTTTGTTTCCTTGCTTCCAGAAGTGTGGTCTCCCTTTCTTTGGAATGACATTTGGCGCACCAACGTGGAACCCGTCAGAGACTCGGTGGCCCAGGCTTGACGACCCGGAGAGGAGGGAAATATCGGTAACTTAGGAGCGCACCTCACGGAAAAGCAGATTCAAGTCCCCGTAGCCAACGTCGCCAGTATCTCCTTCCCTCAACGGTGTCCTCTACAACAGTAGCCCCGGTCCTGACTGGGGATCCCTTCTTTGGTCCACCTGATTTGTTTTCGAAAAAGAAGAGACCCGCTGGAAACAGGACACATCAGTATTCTGGTAAGGTCGTCTTGAGCGACATGTTTTTTCTATTCTGAACGTCATATTGAGCATGCCTTTGACTATTCTGGTTTTGGATTAATTATTCGGTCTTTGCAAACACCGAAGAGCAGGTAATGTGTTCTCAATTTTGAACAAAACTGCAGTCATAAGAGAATATCCTTGTTGATACCCATATCTTAGACATGCCTGCCTCTAACAGATTAAGGAAATTATGTTGCTGTTTTTATGGCCAAGATACTCTCGAAGACAGTCAGCCGGCTCCTCCGGAAGGGACCCCTAATAAGGAAATGTACATAAAGTATGGTAATTCCGGCATTATTCACACAAAATCGTGGCGGAAATACACAAAATCAAATATAGAATTACAATGGCCAAAGTTTGGGTCATTTGAAATTCCGCAGATAACGTACCTAGAAGAACAACTTCACCGGCGGAAGGTTAGAGCAAGTATTTTTGATTCTTTCAGCCTTTGGAAGAAAGAAATACATGAGAGAATTAGGAAGGCCCAGGCTAAAGAAAATAACCAGAAAAAGAGAACACCCCAATCAGACATAGCAGCCCTTAAAGGGAAGGAAATAGAGCGGAATAAAGAGAGACATGACAGAGAATTTAGGTTAAATGTAACAGGTCAATATCCGGTACTACCAACTAAACAAGATGAAGAGGATACACTATTGTATTCAAGACCTCCTGCTTATCAACCACAATTGTTAATGCAACCGCCACAGCCTCCACCTGTCATTCCTAATGTACTCCCAAACCCGCAACATCAACCTGTTCAGCCATCTGAAGCAACTGCCCCGATTCCCCAGGTTAGCGAATCAGATTCCGTGCCTCTTACCGCTAACGAACCAGTGGTGAGATTAAAAAACAAAGAAGCGAGCCCTGTCTGCTGCAGATTCAGACTCCGAGTCAGAATCCCTGGTACTAGGTCATGAATCAGATACTAGTGAATATAGACAAAACCATCCCCCACGATTAAGAAGCCACGACAGGAAAAGAATAAATCTCAGAGCCCAGCAGCTAATATACAAAGGTGCCACCCCAGCAGATATACACAGTGCAACCAATGAGCAGATCCAAGTAGCAGGAAAGAACTATCTACTAGAGAGGATGGCTTATCACCTAATGGCTAAAAATGATGATACATATGTAGATACACCTACAGCATTTCGCAAACTCTATCGTTTGGTAGAAAGTGGTGGGTCAACAAAAGATGAAAGAGATACTTTATTGACAATGATTAAAACAGCTTTACATAAAGAAAGTCTTTCCAATGAGGTAGAACCTATTGAAAGGATACAGCAAATGCCTGTTAAAGAAGCAGCACCCGTTTTTGTCCCACCTCGGGGCGATGGGTCTAATGTTACTAACCCTAATGATCCCAATGCGTGTTCTAGATGGCTGTTTAATTTTGTATACACCCCTGGACCAAAGCAGAAATGTTGCAACTGCGGAAGGACATCCCTGATATCCGAAAGAATCCCACAGGATTCTATGAAAGCGTCCAACAGGTTCTGAGTTCATATACACTGACTCTAACAGACATAATACAGTTTTTTGGACTTATACTTCCAGCCGAACTGTGGAAACCCCTACGGTTTACAGATGACCAGGCAGCCCTTGGGGATACATGGGAAGAATTAGCACTCAAAGATACAAATAGGAAACCAGGCGAAAAGCCACACGACCATATTTTAAAATTGCCCCAAAGATTGTTGACAAAATTGAAAACAATGGCACCTGAGAGGAAAATAGACTGGACATTACTTGCTGCCTGTAAACAGAACCAGGATGAGTCAGTCTCTGACTATTTCACAAGGCTGGGAAATGCTTACGCTGTTTTCAGTGGTCAGGATGTGACCACTGAAACTGGCAGACATCTCTTAATTCAAACTTTTGTAAAGGGTCTGTTACCTTCAGTAGGGAACAGACTAACATCTAGTGAAAGTAGTTGGCCAGCGGCCACTCCGGCCACTATTCTGACTATGGCTCAATATTACGAGACACAGAATAAAACAGCGGAGGATGAGAAAGAGAACAAAAAGAAGAAATTAAAAGAACAAGTGTTGCTTAGTCAAATAGATACGCGTCGCACAAACAGCCATATGCCCAGACCAACGGTCTCATACCCCGAACTCTAGACCATATACCTCAGATACCCCACGCCAACTACCCAGACTAGGCCCCCAACCTACTGACATCTGCGCTTATTGTAAAAAACCAGGACACTGGAAAGGTGATTGTAGGATTCTAGCAGCCAACATCGCTTCGGGGAAAACTCAACCCAGAACACATAATACCCAGACACGAGCTACACCACTTTACAGGGAGAATAGATTTGATAGAGGCCCAAGACAGCAGGAACTTCAAGCTACCCTTCAGGACTATACCGTGGATGATCCTGAAATGTCATCCCTGTATTGGGCAGCATAGGACAGTCTAGGATGGGGAAGGAACCAGTGGAAGTACCTGTAGATCAACAGGGACCATATGTTACAGCATCAGTTGCAGGGTCAGCGGGACCTTTTCTAATAGACACAGGAGCATCCCGTAGCACTCTAACCACACCACTGATTCCGAGGGCTCCTCCATCCGGCAAACTCATTACATCGACTGGATTCGATGGTCAGCCCTCTGTCAATTCCTTGTCCTACCCAACACCATTCTCAATGCAAGGTGAACAAATTTCAGCTACCTTTTACTGTCTTCCCAATGCCCAGAGAACTTACTAGGCCTAGATCTGTTAAAACACTATAGAGCTACCATTCGGTGTTCACCGAATAACGTTCGGTTAATACTGTACGATAACAATGCTCCTTCTGCTCCTACCCAGCTTTTACAGTTATCACACATACAAGATGATTTGGCGACTATTTCCCCCTGTCTATGGGCGACCTCAGACACGGATGTTGGATCCATCCAACTGCCTCCAGTGCATGTCACCGTAAAACCAGGAGCAACTCTGCCAAGGATCCCACAGTATAAAATATCTAAAGAGGGAGAGGTCGCCCTTCAAACCATTGTTCAGGACCTCATACTCGCTGGTGTAGTGGAACAGGTATCAGGAAATATCTGTAACAGTCCTATTCTCCCAGTTCTTAAATGTTCCCCTACAGGACAAAAGATATATAGATTTGTGATCGATCTGCGAGCTATTAACAAAATAGTGCAGCCTCAATTTCCTGTAGTTTCTGACATTACCACCATTCTCACCATGATCCCACCAACAGCTAGAGTATTCACAGTTATAGACCTTAAAAATGCATATTTCTCTATTCCTATACACAAGGATTCCCGTTTTCTCTTTGGATTTACATTATTGAATGTCTCATATAGATTCTGTAGAGCACCTCAAGGCTACACTGAAAGTCCCAGCATCTATGGCCAGGCTTTAAAAACACAACTGGATCAGATCCAGCTTCCACAAGGAGTAGTATTAATTCAATACGTTGACGACATTCTTTTAGCAGCAGACACAACACAACCTGCCCGCAAAGCATCCATGATCACACTCCAGTTTCTTGCTACTAAGGGACACAAGGTCTCTAAAGACAAACTACAGTATGTAAACAACAAGTGACCTACTTGGGTCACTTGTTGTCTGAGGAGGGACGCACTCTTACACCAGATAGGATTCAAACTATTCTGAATTTTCCAACTCCTGTCACCCAACGAGATGTCAGAGCACTCATAGGACTGACTTCCTTTTGTAGACAATGGGTCCCTAATTTCTCCCTCATCATTAAACCATTTCTTGCTCTAGTCACCAGAGATGTATCTGACCCCGTCCCCTGGACCACCCAACACACAGAAGCATTCACGACACTACGCCAGGCCCTGTGCTCTGCTCCCGTACTAGGTACTCCTAACTATCACAAACAATTTTTTCTTTTTGTACACGAGCGATCTGGATCCAGCCTCTCGCTCCTCTGTCAGACACATGGCACACACAAGCGACCATGTGCGTACTTTTCTGCAGTCCTGGACCCTGTTGCTTCTGCTTTGCCCACCTGTCTACGCGCTGTAGCGGCCACTGCAGTGGCGGTGCGACAGACGGAGGGCATTGTTTTGGGATCCCCCCTGACGGTTTTTGTCCCACACTCAGTGGACATATTGCTCAACAAAACCAAGACACAACATCTCACCAGTGCCCGACTACATGGATATGAACTCACCCTTCTTAACCCGCATATCACAATACAACGTTGTACCACCCTCAACCCAGCCACACTCTTACCCTTACCAACTACTGATCCCCTCACACAACCAGCCCACCATGACTGTGTATTCCATACTGAAGCTGAAACAAAAAGTCGGGTGGATCTGAAAGATACAGCTTTTCCAGAGGCAGAAGGCCACTTATGGGTGGATGGGTCATGTCTAAAAATACCGGACGGTACTACTTCCGCTGCCTATGCAGTCACTACAGCCCTTACAGTGATAGAAACAGCTAGAATTCTCCAGAAATCAGCCCAGGCAGCAGAAATAACAGCCCTTACACGAGCATGCATCCTTAGTACCAATATGTCAGTCAATATATATACCGACAGTCAATATGCCTTTGGCGTGGTACATAATTTTGCACTACTATGGAAAGAACGAGGTTTCCTTACTTCACATGGCACCCCTATTCAGCATGGCGACCTTATCAATGCCCTTTTGGAAGCAATCACTTTACCAACCAAACTGGCAGTAATCAAATGTGCAGCTCACAAAAGGGTGACAGATGAAGTAGGGCAAGGGAATGCCTTAGCAGATAAGATAGCAAGACAAACAGCATTGGGGGAAGTACCAGCTAGAGTATACGTCCTAAAGTCACAAGCTGAGAAATGGCATGACGCTAGACAGCAGATAATTGACATACAGCGTTCAGCCACTCCTGAAGAAAAGGCCCAGTGGGAAACAGAGGGAACAATGGATGAAGAGGGGTGCTGGAGGTCCCAAGATATGCTAAAATGGAAATTACCACAGGCTTACGTAATCCCCTTGCTCACTATGACTCACTTACCTGCACATATTGGTTCCCAGGCCATGTGTACCATGCTCAAGGAAGTATGGGATTACCACCGACTCCACCCAGCAGCAGAGCGGTTTGTCAAACAGTGCCTCACATGTCTCAGACACAACATAGGTCAGGGAACTAAAGTCCCAATGGCAGGATTCGCCCTTCCTACTGCACCATTTGAAGTACTTCAGATAGACTATATACAGTTAAACAGAGTCAATCACTACAAATATGCATTGGTGGTAGTCTGTGCCTTTAGCAAATGGGTTGAGGCATACCCCACAAAGGATAACACTGCCATCACTACAGCTAAAGTCTTATTGAAAGAATTTTTCCCTAGATATGGCCTTTGTAGATTAATGCAAAGTGACAGGGGGTCCCATTTCATTGGACAGACAGTCAAGAACATCCTGGGAGGGCTTGGGGTCAAACAAAAATTTCATGCAGCATTCCACCCACAGGCAGCAGGGCTGGTGGAGAGGTACAATGGGATCCTTAAAGAAAAGCTGGCTAAAATAACAACAGAAACAGGACTGAATTGGGTCAATGCTCTTCCATTGGCACTACTATCTATTAGATCAGTCCCACATTCCAAATCCCATCTTACCCCATACGAGGTAGTTTTTGGCAGGCCCATGAATATCTGGAATGCACCCTCTCCAAAGTCCATTTCACACCTACCACAGGAAATATTGACTGATTATTTGTATGAACTTACTGAGACCCTGTCTTTAATCCATGAACAGGTGCGGGCCACTACTGAGGACAGATCCCAGGGTCCAGGCCATCACATCCTCCCTGGCGAATTTGTCCTGGTGAAAACTTCGCCCGCACCCAATCCCTACAACCACGCTGGAAGGGGCCTCTGCAGGTACTCCTGGCCACAAGGACAGCCGTCAGAGTGGAGGGAAGAAAGTCGTGGGTACATGCGTCCCACTGCAGGAAAGTGGACCCCGTCACCAAAGAACAACTACAAACCCAGAAAGAAGTCTTAAGGCACGAAAAATCAGCATCACCACGCCTTGAGTCGGACACTGAGTTGGAACTTTGTGACGAAGGAACAGACGGATACTACCTCCGGTCCAAGGCTAAGCTAAAGAACAAGTCTAGCTCCAAGGATGAAGAAAGCTAAAATGAGAACTTGTAGTACCCGGACAATAGTACTGTTTATCCTGACTGCCATTTTTGTCCTGTTCAGCGTAGTGTTCTGGATCCTCGAAGAAATAGTCCCCGCCAAACATACTGTATTACCCCAAGCAACAGTTCCACCAACGCCACCTGAACATTCTCATGTACCTTGGCCAGACACACATCTCAACAGACACTTGGAGTTTCATAATAATACTTTTATTCAAATGTTACACCAGTTTAATCAGGTTTCCAATGCGACAGACTGTTATGTTTGTGGACTCCTACCTCATGCAGTTCAGCACACTATCTCATTCTTGGTGTTTCCCGCCACTCCGGCCTACACTTGTGCTCTGATGTACAATTTGACGAACGTTTTTCCATCATGTTATGACAAAGGCAACCTTACAACATTCCAACCCTTTCTTTGGACTCTTCATAAAAAAATAATACTCTCTGCAATGCCTCTGACCCGCCACAAATGCACGATATTATGTCCACCCCTATGCAGGACACCTGGGGTTACACTTTCTTTCCTACTCAAGAGAAAGAAGTTGCCATTTCAGTTACATCACGTCCTGGTACATTGTGTCTGCAAGGTCAAGGAACAATACCTATAGGAGCCAGTCTGTGCAATACTACCATAACCTACAACAACTTCACCCCATACCTCAGCCTTCCATCAGGACTGCACTTTGTATGTGGAAACAAAGCTTACACCTGGCTGCCTTCTGACTGGAGTGGCACATGCTATATTGCATTCCTGCTGCCACCCACATTTAACAGGAACAACTTGTACCACAGACAGAGGAGACGGGTACCAGATATAGACCAGACCGACACCAGCAACCAGCAATTCGGCGATGCCCTGAAGGGCCTTCTACCTTTTGGGGTCCCATGTCCAACAGTCTCAACACCAGGCGACTCACCAGAGTCCTGGAAGCTACTGCCAACATCACTGCAGGAATACTGACCCAGCACACGGCCGAAATCGATGCTACACGGATGGTTTCTCTTCAGAATCGCATGGTGCTCGACGTCATCCTGGCAGATCGAGGAGGGGCCTGTCGCATCATCGGGGCTAGCTGCTGTGTGTATATTCCTGATTCATCGCCCTCCGTCTAAGAAGCAATCTCCAAACTACACCGGATTGCCACCGAAATACAACCAGACAATGGGACCCCTTGGACCTGGACAACTGGCTTATGGAACATTCTGATCACCTGGGGATGGAAGATACTGGCGCTCCTCACGATCCCCTTGGGTACCATCTTCTTCTGTTGCCTGTGCGTCCATTGTGGCCCAGCACTCTGTTCTCTGTGTGCATCTACCTGCAGATCCACACCTATGACCAGTCAGACTGAAAACAGCAAAATACTATATCATCAGACATTTGAAGAACTCTGTAAAATTGACATTTACTAATGACGTTGCACACGGCAAGAGGAGGGACTGTAATAACTGTATTTCTAAATGTTGCCGTGTATGACCTACATCTTGCTCACAAAACGCTTTCTTGACCTTTCACAAGATTGTCTCCTACGTGACCCTGTGTTGGTGCCCTGGGCCGGTTTCTACTGCACCCACGCATTTATCTCTGGAACTTGTATAGGCAACAGAACAGGTCTGTCCCTGCCAACGGCCTAACACCTGGCCAGGTCACAAAACCCTCCTCAGCTGCAACGCATGAAAGCTGCCCCCAAACAGGAATATGTCCAGCGCACTCCTGAACTCCTGCATTCCTCGGAGTTTCCTTTGGCCCAACACCTGAAAATCTGCTCCACACACCTGAATTCCTGCATACCAACTGACTTTCTGTCATCCTCCTACACCCGAGGGAGTGTCTACATCCTATAAAAAATGCTGCATGCCAAGGACATTTTGAACAGTCTCCTGACACCTACGCAATCCGTGGGTCTCGGACACTCTTCCATCTCTAGAGATTATCTTTTGTTGTACTAAATAAATCTTTTGTTTCCTTGCTTCCAGAAGTGTGTTCTCCCTTTCTTTGGAATGACAGCAAAGACAGCCCAAGTTTGCTTGATGAACTCCACAGAGCATGACTTGCAGTAAATGTTCATGCTTTATGTGTTCCTGCATACTTTCACAATAAGCCACATACGTTGCAGTTCATTATCGTTTTTTTTCCCCTCAACCATGCCACTATTTTGGGAAAACAAAATTTCGGGCAAAGATTAACTAATGGTTTGTTTACATGCCCAGGACTAGTAATGTGCATTTTGGATTGCTGATATTAGTGCTAAAGAGGGAACTGGGAATCAGATGGATTGTACTTCATAGAGGTAACGTGAATGAACTTAGGTGGTTGCATTTATATATATTTTTTTATACCATCACTTATGTCGTACTGTATTTGTCCCAGGACAATGTGCTGCATAACTAAACACTTATAAGGCCAAAAGGCGAGACCTATTGGCTATGCCAATGCTTAAGTTTTATGTTGGATCTCGTCCCTAAATGCTAATGGGCCTCTTTAGGTCGAGCCTAGCGCAGCGCGCATGCGCTGCACTAGGAGATGACCTTTTGGAATCTGTCTGCACTTTTCTAACACTCGTGCGTGCGGCGGCGGCATCCACCTTGCGGGAGCGAGCAGCGGCGCGCAGGGGCCATCGGTTTCTAATTAGCGTGGCCGCGCTTGTTCTCTTGGTAACAGAAGGAAGTCGTTGCTTAACACATCACGTGTTTCCCATTGTAATCCCTCTCTCCTGTTGTGTTCTGCTGCCACCTGGTGGCGGAAAGCACCCGCGTACACAGTAGGCTACAACCTCTCATATCACGTTTGCAACAAGGGCATTTACCGATGTATCTCTCCATGTCCAAAGGAGGCAATTGGGGAACATGGATGTAAACGGACTCTTTCGGCCATTATTTATTATTATTTTTATTTATGTTTTTTATAATGTGCGTACTTTACCCGAAGGTGTCCAAGGCACAATGCAGATTTTCCCTCACAATGATAATGATACAACGTATTTGCCTTTGTGTACATTTGTTTTGCTACCATCATCTCACTGCATTTTTTTTTCTAACCATAACACAAGGTACTAACACTAAACTCCACTTCTCATTTTATTGTCCTCAAAGCAGTTAACGGCTGCTTGTTTGGGCTTCACGGCACTTGCCTGAAACTGCCGAGCTCTCGTTCTGGCTATCTTATAGGCTCTTTAAGAACCATTGAACAGGCACATGCTTCCTCTTAGAAGAATGCATCTACAAATGCGGCAAATTACCATTGTTGATTTGATATATATTTATTTATTTACAAAACAAGTATGAGTCTCTCTTCCCCCCCCCCAAGTATAAATAATATTCGCAATGGTGGCTTTGTGTGAATCATGCAGCAGCCCCCTGTAAACTTGCTCGAGGATTTGGACTCAATTCACAAGCACAAATATTGAAATTTCGCCTTCACTATCACCCCTACATAATTCAACTTCTTGAACTCAAGAGTTAGAATGGATTAAAGACAGAAAACCAGTGTGTAAAGCATTGCATGCGTGTGGTGATTGAAGTTAAATTATTATGAACACAATCTAAAATGCACACCCTCATCCTGCTTTTTGCTGACATTTTGCTTTAAATTACCCGCAGGCCCATAACTGCAAAGGTGAAAAGTCCCAGACGGCAGAAAGAAGATGTCTTTATTACACACCTTTTATTGTCCGTCATGGAAAAAATGCGCGATACTGGAGCAGAGTCTGTGGACAGTTTTTGCACGCGATTTTTTCTCTCTTTTTAGATCTCTTTGCAACCTCTGTGATTTAAGATATCTGGCTACTCATTTTAAAAATTAAAAAAAATTTAAGTGAGCATGTGGCATTTGTTAATTTCAGTAAACTTTGTTGTGGTCGTTTGTAATCGCATTTTAACATGCTGCAGCCTCAAGTCATTGATAAAGGTTGTTAAAAGAGTGTGTCGGGCCTATTGTTCTGTGATGCAATTTCCTGTGATGTCATTAGGGGTAAGTGAAGCTTGATGCCATCAGCTTCACAGTCTGTGTACAATTTAGTCCTCTTATCTCCTGACCGGATTCAAGGCCTATACTGTCTTTTTGTTCCGTAGGCTAGCTAGCTGTGTCCTTGTGTTGTACTGATTGTGAAGAGGGGGACATGGTATATCCTTTGTTGGTAACTTCCCTGGGTACCTGTGAGTGCTGGCTGAAGTGTCCGGGTTCATCTGTCCCGCTGAGGTATATATGACGTCAGAGTGCACCATGACATGGTATTGTAGGAGTCTTACATGCAATTGTGACGTGAGAGCATACCATAATCATTTTTTGAACACATTGTTTTATTCAGTGCTTCACATTGTTTTATTCAGTGCTTCTTCCATTTCTAAGCACTGTAAATAGGTTGAAGGGTTGAGTTGGCCTTGTCAGGATTCAAACCAGTGACCTGCAGAACACAGCAAGTGTTAGAAGTGACTGAGCCATCTTGCCCCGATGTCTGGTGATGTCAGAGGGATCGATGCCTTGGTAATTGTAGAGTATTTAATGCTTTGGTGATGTCAGCATTCTATCTCATGGTGATGTTAAAGTTGTTCATGCCAATGTGATGGACGAGAGAGATCCACGACAGAGTGATGTCAGAGTGTTGCCTGGCACGTTGATGTCAGGGGTTTTGTTCCATGTCGATAGCACAGTGATCCATGCCACGTTTACACAGACCTGCCAACTAAAACCAAAAGTTCACAGTGAGGAGGGGGCATGACCGAGGAGAAGGCGGGACCTCGTGCCGAGAAGTACCAAAGAGGCACTTTTGCCCCTCCCTACTCCCAAACCCCCTCCACCAAAAAAAAGAAGCTTCATCAGGCTGGTGGCGATGTTCTGGGGGTGTTCTCACACTCCGAAATGGACGTCAGCAGTTCGAAGCCTCCCAAAACAAGCTGGAAAACCACTGTTTACAGTGGTTTTCAGCTTGTGTGCCCTGCCATCGTGTGATATCGGCTCCTCACCGGGTGAAGGTACCTGATATTGTGTGGCATAAGGTGGCACTGTGTGAGTTGGCAGGTCTGGCATGGTGATGCCACAATGTTTGATATCCCTCATAGCTTGGCTGACAGTTGGTGCTGTTGGCCTCTGTGCTGAGTTGAAGTAAAACCATTGCCCCTGTTTGGGCGATGGCCTACCTGCAAGCTGAAGTAGCTTGTATTAAAGAAGGTCTGTGCCTGATATAGGGTGGTCCCCTTTTCACTTATTCCCTCAGCGCCAAGTCAGGAAGCGCAAGGTGTGGTCCGGGGCTGAGCTCCAAAGCAGCTCTGGCTGTCCCAGAGGAAGCAGCGCTATCCAGGGGAGGAGGAATCCTGGCTGAGCAAGGAGGGGTGAAAGCAACAGCAAACCCCTGAGACTCTCTGTTCTGTGCGTTCCTTCGAGTGCAGCAACTATCAAAGTGGCCCCACCCAGGGTTGGACTGGGAGAGAAAACAGGCCCCGGCACCCAAATAAAAGCGCCAGCCATTAGTGAATCAGACGGCTAAAAAAGTGACCCATGTCTGAAAATTGGGGCAGTTTGAACTCGAAAAGACACACTGTGTAAGTGTTTTGCGAGGTATGGAAGACTGCAAGGATTTGAGTTTTCTACAACCAAGGTTTGTTTTAATATCAGGAAACCAACAATAAAAACCGTGTCAGTTACCATAAAACAGGCCCATAAACAGCCACAAAAAAAAGAAGTACCACACACTGACCTGTCAGACCAGCTCCTCTGGCATTCCCTGATTGCCCTATAGGCCCGTCTGACCCTGTCCCCAATTTAGAGAAAAAGCTGAGAGGGAGAGCAGTGGAGAGGGAACCATGTGCATTATATTTTATTGTAGCATTGGTAAAATGTGTCACTCCCCTGAGGAGGCCCAAAGTACTTTCGGTGATTATGTAAGAGGTAGGTGGTTGGGCTAAGGTTGGAGTACTGGTGTCCTCACATCCTGTGATTCTGGGCAAATCAGGAGGGTGTGGGGGTAACGGCCAGAGCTGCCGACTTTGGAACTGGAGAACCATGTTCGAGTCTCGGCGTCGGTTCAACATCCTGTGATTCTGGGCAAATCACCAAATCTCCACGTACCTTTAGAGAGAACAAGCATTGGCAAAGCCAATAGGTCTCGGCAATCCCAGAACTATAGGCGCTGGCAATTTAAATGCATTTGTTTACGGCTCTTGGGCTGTTTTTATTAATATACACAAATGCATAAACACTGCCAACGCCTATAGCTCTAGGATTTCAGAGACCTATATGCTTTGCCAATGCTTGTTATTTCTTAGGATTTGCAAATTAGAAGGAAAAGACACGCTACCTCTTAGATGCTCCTAAAGTGGATTACCTTAAAGCATTTGCAACACAAACTACGAAAGGAGGGGGCAGGAACAAAGTGAACAAGCACTACAGGCAGAGGTGGGAACAAATCAACACAAACTATGGCGGGAGGGGGCAGGAACAAAGTGAACATGGACAACGGGAGGGGCGCGGAAGAAAGGCAACAAACTACGGCAGGAGGGGGCAGGAACAAAGTGAACACGCACTACAGGAGGGGGTGGGAACAAATCAACACACACTACGGAGGGAGGGGGGGTGGGAACAAATCAACACAAACTACGGAGGGAGGGGGGCGGGAACAAATCAACACAAACTACGGAGGGAGGGGGGGCGGGAACAAATCAACAAACTACGGAGGGAGGGGGCGGGAACAAATCAACAAATTACGGCAGGAGGGGGCGGGAACAAAGTCAACACAAACTTCGGCGGGAGCAAAGTCAACACAAACTACGGCAGGAGGGGGGCGGGAGCAAAGTCAACACAAACTACGGCGGGAACAAAGTCGAAAACAAAACAAACTCCTGCACAATCGAGGCTATGTGATTATTTACATTTCGCAACACATTTCCCAGACTTTATTTTCAGATCCAAGTTACACCTGATGGTTGAGGCATAAGTAAGCAGTGAGGGTGAGAAAGTGCATCACATAAAGGCCCCTCAGAATGTGGTTGTAGGAAAGGGAAGCATCTTGGGGCAAAACATAACAAAACAAGACGAGAGACGCGCGGCCAAGAAACGCGCTCTCTGGTGAGGGAGGGGGAGGAGGGGTGAGGGAGGGGGAGGAAAGGCAGATGGCGCCTCGCCAGCGATGCGAGGAATGGATGGTGCGCGTGCACGCCATCGTGAACGCAAGCTGGTCGCCAGCCGAAAGCCAGTGGGTTTGCACTTCCAAAACCCGCTTACTAAAACTCACGGCCAGACCAGCGCAAGCGCTGGTGCAGGCCGAGACCTAAAAAAGAATGCGACCTCGTGTGCTGTAATCTAGTGCTCATGTACAGCGCTAAAATGCCCTTGGGCCAAGTCCACGCGACATAATACTGCAATAAAATGAAATAATAGGAAGATGTTGCTCTGGTTGATGTGAAAGGATGGCAGGGTGCGGCCCATGTGGAAGCGCTTTGAGCGCTGTGCACGAGGTTCGCAGGACAAACGTGTCCTGGCGAAGGATGCCTGCGCTTAAGCATGTAACAAAAAACCGAAATGCATGAGAAGCAGAGCCCCTTTGCGAATATTTACTATTTTGGAGCGGCTTCTTTGCATTCTATACCGAGCAGAATGCGCACAAAACAGATGTAGGCGGAATGTAAACATGATCAATGGCCCACAGGCAGCTTGTATAGGGGAGAAGTATAAAGGCCGGGCGCCGATTGGAGCCTCAAGCTGTGATGCAGTCTCACATCCCAAGCCTCAAAGAAAAGGCAACTAAAATTTAAGAACACGTCTAAAGGGCACCACCAGCTCACCACCATGCATATATCCTCTGGTACACAGCGCGTTGCTAACTCTCTTTTCTTCGACTTTGAGAGTATATTGAATACCACTATGTTTTACATGACGCATTGTGCTATTGTCTCCGTGGTGCCATATCGGTGCTATAAAACAGAAATACACCCCCAAAAAAATGATTCCTTCTAGATATTATGTTTTATGTCCAAAGCAATTTTATCCAGTCTCTCTGCCAAGCGGCCACGAGATGGCGCTGTCCCATGACCGGGAGATGGCCTTTTGTTGTTTCCCCACAAACGGGACTCTGCTCACGCGCGTGCCGCCTCGTGTTTACTGCGTTTTTATGAGAATCGTGGAGGACGGGCGCGTAAAGCTTCAGTTTTATGGCAAATGCTGCTAAAGAGCAAAATATTGATAATTGCTGGCCCATCTCCTCTTTAGGATTATAACCTAGTTTACTTTGATTGGTGTATTTGATTGATACTTGTCTAAAGTACATTTATAAATGCGTTATGTTTTGTCTTTCCCAACCCGCTGACTAACTCCTGGGTATTCAACTAAGACAAAAACTCTCCCCTGAGACCTATATTTCTTTACAAAAGATCCAATCTTGTATGGGTTAAGGTTCAGGTACAAAACTACAAAAGTATGATACTCAAATGAACTTGTACATCTTTTTTATAAAGATTCCTTTTATTTTTCATTTTTATAATTTTCTTATTTTATAATTTATAAACAGTACACATCAATTATCTAATAGATTCATTTATTAAAAGAACACATTTCATGTAATAATATAATACAAAAATAATTATTCCATACTATTGGCCCCCAACAGATAAATCAATCTAACATAAAGCCACATTCATTCCTTACACTCGCTCACAGTCATACAAGACACATATACACATTTGGGTATAAGGAACACATAGATATAAAACGTTTCCAATGGGCAAAATTGATAACCAAAGCCAAAAGGTCTGGGCGCACGTGGTCGACGCGCGTTTCGGTGGGATAACACACACCGTGAACCACCTTCATCAGGACCTCGCCCAAATAGAATACTGTGTCACAGAGACAAATCAAAACGGGGGTACTAAATTCAATTGTAGATAATGCCCTTCCTCCAAGGAAAGTAGCTATTGAAGTATTGGACAGCGAAGTCTATGACCAGCAATAGCTAGCCATCTCCTTCTGACTCAGGTAGATGCAGGCATCTAAATAAATCGGTCAGTATATTTGGGTCCCCTTCGCCAGTAGTGAGGGTTATCAAAGTATGCGTGTGATATATTAGATGATCTTGCTCTTCCAAGAGCTGGATGCTTCTTGCTCTAAGTGGTGTCAAGGAAGATACTCCTATAGTATATATCCTGGAGAATTACGTAGAATAAATCTACCATAAATATACCCGCTCTTTGCGGGAACGCCTCCACATAGCTCCGCGTCCATCTACGAACTCCTGGGTATTGAAAACATGTTATCTGCCCTAGATTTTGGAGAGAAGTGGCTGCGCACGTGCATTATCATGCACGTCACATACGTTCAATGCCAGCATACCACGCTGCCTACAATATGCCAGGAATTACTAGCTTTAGGCCTGCACCTGCATTATGCTATGGTGGGCACAACCACCGTGGGTGATCATGTGGGAGCCAAGGATGTCTCTAATACGTCAAGAAGTAACGCAGTGGTGCAAAGGATGCCTACAATATCTATGAATGGTCGCATTTATGCCAGGGTGAACCACATGCCACATGGTGTAATGGATGCCAACAATATGCCAGTAATTAGCTCCATACTGCCACAATTACCATTATGTCCTAGGTGGGTGCACAGGATGCACACGACACGTCACAAATGATCACCATTCTGTAAGGGCCAGTGTTAGTCAGAAATAGGAACTACCACCATTGTGTCAGACCAGAATGTTACCAGGGACGAGCAATTGACCGCCTCCCGCTGACTCTCACTGACTCTCTGACTGACTGACTCTCACTGACTGACTGACTCTCTCACTGACTGACTGACTCACTGACTAATTGACTCTCTCACTGACTAACTGACTCTCTCACTGACTGACTGACTCTCACTGACTAACTGACTGACTCTCACTGATTGACTGACTCTCACTGATTGACTGACTCTCACTGACTGACTGACCTCACTGACTGACTGACCTCACTGACTGACTGACCTCACTGACTGACTGACCTCACTGACTGACTGACCTCACTGACTGACTGACCTCACTGACTGACTGACCTCACTGACTCTCTCTCTCTCTCTCTCTCTCACTGACTGACTGACTCTCTCACTGACTGACTGACTCACTGACTAACTAACTGACTCTCTCACTCATTCTCACTGACTAACGGACTCACTGACTGACTCTCTCACTCTCTCACTGACTAACTGACTGACTGACTCTCTCACTCTCACTGACTGACTCTCTCACCGACTGACTGACTCTCTCTCTCACTGACTCTCTCTCTCTCACTGACTGACTCTCTCTCTCACTGACTGACTCTCTCACTGACTGACTGACTAACTGACTGACTCTCACCGACTGTTATACAGGTACTATTTCCCAACCTTCCCCTCCTGTTATTTATGCCCCCCCCCCATAACAAAAAAACCATAACAAGCAACCATTGGGACAGGCAGATAGAAGTTGCCAGCATTAAAAGGACAAAAAAAAACTCAAGACATTATTTATTGTTAATACTTTTTTAATATGGTCGTTCAGTTGTACATAATGCTTTCTTGGTCATATATAAGGTAACAAAAATGCTTCTGACACTACTTTATTATAACTTTTCAGCATGCTGCAGTCTTCTGTACAGCACAGCTTAAAGACATAGGCAAAGTCAATATCTCTGGCTAAACACTTATAAGGTCCCAAAGGCGAGACCTATTGGCTATGCCAATGCTTGTTTAAAATTGCAGTTACCCCTGAAGAAGGGCTTTCAGCCCGAAATGCATTGGGTTTATGTTGCACAAGCAACCAGGGTACATTGTTGATTCCATCATCTGATGTAACTTGTAACTGATTTATCTTTTTCAACAATGTGAAACTTGTAACTGATGTAACTTTGTAACAATGTGTAACCTCATGTAAAGCGCTCTGATACCTCCGGGTCTAGCCAGCGCTATATAAAACTCATCAAATAAATAAATAAATAAATAAAAATAGTGCTGCATGATAAAGCCTGGATGGGCATGTATGGAGCATCTGAAGCTTGGAATCATGTTGCCTCCATTCTGAATTGTGAAAGTTTGAAGAACATAGAATAAATATGAATTACATGAAGAAAAAACAAATTACAGTTTTCATTAAAGTAATTTACGCTGTGCAGCAAGTGACTGGTGCGAAATACTGCCCCAGCCCATTTTGGATCACTTTCTGTTTGCCACGTACGCTAAGGATAGCAGGCATCTGACCCAAGATGGCTAAATGGATATTTACTGTTACCCCAGGTCAATTGTTTATGGTACTTGACTGCGAGTAGCCATGTGTAACAGATTTGGGAAAAATGAATTTATTTTCTTGGAACCTCTTGATTAAAAACAATCACTTGAATATTTTATACATCTCACTTCATCAGTTCTGGGTGTTGGCTTGTGCATCGGAAGCATACTTCAGTACATTGGTAGATTTTCAATCAGCCAGCTAGCAATGCTGGCGCCTAGAATTATCTAGCGAGCACTACTAACAGAACCACCTCATTTTGTCTTCCCCTAGGTTACTGTACACCATCTCATTTCAGTTATGTCCTGAAAAGTTTCAACTGAGAAGTCGCAGCACAGAAAACGGTCAGGTAACCATAGATCTTGGCTCTGATCAGAGCTATACAGAGAAGTAATGGAGGTAGTGCTTAGGTAGGATATATTTCCTTACTGCCTACTGAAGAATATAAATGAGCGAGTAACTTACCTTCTGTCCTGCTCTCTCTGGTGAATACTCTAACTGCAGATTCCGCCCCTTTAGAATAATCCCAGATGACAGACTTGATCTGGATTTTCAAAGCAATTGCTCTTGTGCCCTGTAGAAGGTGCTGTCAGACTCCACGACAGGGTCGAGACACCACCCAGAAGTGACAGTGTCGAGAAGCATGTAGGCACCAGTCCTGCGTGTAGATGGTAGTTTTGTGTCTGCACTCATCTGCACCCTCAGATGTGGATCAACATGACAAATTGGAGAGGAAAGTGTACAGGAGTCCACTCCACAGAGCAGTGAGGAGCAAGCATGTTAAGGATTCTGTGGTTAGAGTATCCACCAGAAAGAGTATCACTGAAGGTAAGTAACTTGTTCTTCTGATGAACATTGCTAACCACAGACTTCTCACCTTTAGAATAAATCGAACCTCCAAGGGGAAAAAGGGAACTGAGAAGGAGACTCATACAAGAAAGTACTGCAGAACTAAGCAGGCAAGGGGACCCTTTCTGCAGCCTGACCTTCATGGCAGTAGTAAAAAGTAAACGTATACTCAGATGTAAGCAGCAGTTTGGCAGATGTACCATTAAGTGCATTTCTGCATTGCATTGCCTTCTGAGCAACTGCAAATCCCCCCCCAAGAGCTGGTCATCTAGATGGTATTCCTTTATGAACTCAATGTAAAAGCAGAGTGCTCTCCTTAGGTCAAGTCGATGGAGCCCCATCAGGGATGTTGGGGAGAGAAACTGGAAGGAAGGGTGATAGACTAACCCAGGTATAAGGAGGAGACATCCTTTGGAAGAAATTAAACTTAAATTCTCAGCACCAGTTTGTCAGGAAAGAAAGTGGTATATGAAGTAACCCTGGGCGTAGTTCGCTGAGTTTTGCTACGTGGAACTCCACGAAGTGACAAAAAAACTCTGTGGCGTTCCGCAAGTGGCGGAGTGCAGTGCGAACTGCCGTTCGCACTGGTTTTCCTGCCGCTCGGGTAGAAATTCTACCCGAGCATCAGCTCGCAAACTTACCGTTCGCAAACGCAAGCAGGGAAAAAACTCTGCTACACTATGCGAAGCGGAGTTTTCTGCACTCCGCAAGCTCCGCAGAGTGCGGAGTGCGGAGTGCAGAAAACTCTGCAAACTCCGCGAACAGAGCGGAGTTCACCGACCAGGCCTAATATGAAGGTTGCAAGGACAGCACCCGCAGCTCACTGACGAAGCACACAGAAGTAATTTCAATCAGAAGAACGGTCTTGATTGTGAGGAGGAATAGAGATCAGCTCTGCATGGGCTTGAATGCCATACCCGTGAGATCCAAGTTGATGTCCAACTGAGGCACAACGATGGGCTTTGAAGGAAACATGTGCGGTATACCTTTTAAAACCCTCATCTCAATAGGGAAGAACCCTGTCGGGAGGTGTGGGAACGGTGGCTCCTGCAACTCCCTGGGTTCTGAAAATGCTCCAGAGGCAGCCAGCATCACCTTAAACATTTTCAGTATGGCCTCTTTAAAGGCCTCCATCTGCTGTGAGGTTGACAATCGCCTGGGGAACTCGGGGCACGCTGGGAGAATCATGTCTTCTTTAAAGTACCGACTATGCCCCTTCTCACCTGATCTGGATTGATGAGAGGTAGATTAATCCCGCTTGGCCTTCTTGTTCTTGTGAAAAAAACATGGACTTGTGCTTACTCAAGGCCTTGGATCGAAAATGGCATCCGACGCGGAAGCAGCTCTACGATTTGGAACAGGAACTGTCCTGTGAATTGGGATCAGAAACGTTGCTACTAGTGTGACCTCTTCCTTGTTCCATGACGTCGAATTTCACTTCTGGCTCCCTGATCACTTTCGGGTGCATCAGGACGGATTTGTCACACAAGTCTGAAATAAGACCAGAACCAAAGCACCACATGCAAACGTCAGTCACAGACCCTCACAACATCTGCATTCTGAAGTTGTGGCAGAGTTTAAAACTGGTCATTTGTGGGAAGGGGATAGATTATCACCAAAAGCCACTGTAAGAAAGAAGCTGATGTTAGTTCACACAGGATGGCGCCTATGTGCAGCTCTGCACTATCACTTCTGGGTTGGAATGGAGTCAGGGGCGCAACTAGACCCGAACTTCGGGGGGTACTAACAATTTCGGTAATGGGGCAGGACAAGCATTTCCAGAAATGTGGTCAGAGCTATCCTCATAGCAAACATGAGAAAAAGAAGTGACAAACTGTGCAATTTATACATATTGGACAAACCTGATATTATAACAAACATATTTTTGAAGATTTTATACTGTTTCTAGGCTACTCACAGTGCTCTTTACAAGCAGATTGAGTGCATTGACACCTAAAAGACAGCTTGTACAGAGTTAAATCCAAAGATCATAAGACAAGTTTTCGCAAAGTAATCTCAAAACAATACACCTTTTGTCAATTCACTCATTCATTTTGTGGCAGGACTATCTGCTTCTGAAATATTTATCACTGCAAGTCCAGAAAAATTATCATGACCCATTCTCGACTATAAGTGCAATTTTACTTTAAGCAATGGGATATTGCAAAATATTCATGGGCGAGGCTGCCCTTGTGTACATGTCTCAAAATATTAGGCTTAATGGCAGTGCCTAATTTGAGCTGGTAGTTCCAAGTGGAACCCACTTGCACTCATTTTTGGTGTCCTTATTTTTCCTCATTAAACTTAGTTCCAGAACAAAAGAGAGAAAGACACAAAAGGGGGGGGGGGAGAGAAAGATGAAAAAATTGTGACAAAGGGAGAAAGCAAAGATGAAAAAGAACCTGCAACAGTGAGATAAAGAGCTTCAAGAAGTACACCTGAGAGAGGGGCTTTGTTTCCTCCCACAAGTTGGTTACTGGGAGTACAATATTTTATTTGGCAGAAGATGCGTGCTGCCATCGAGAAGTAGTACTCATCATAGTTTGGTCACCTAAAAATACACAATTATGGGGGGCGTGGTTTCGGCGCCGAGGGAAATGGCGGCTTGCTGAGCGAGCTCCATCCCTGAGGTCTCTAAAGAGCCTAATATCCGCACATTCCAGCCGGCCCTCAGCAAAGAAAACACCGGAGTATAACGGCGAAGTGCACCCACCTTGGTTTGCGGGCAGAAAATCGGCTCTCCGGGGGTCGGTGGAGCGGCTGAAGGGCGTGACGCAGCGGAGGACAGAGTCGGCTGCACGGCCTGGTGGAACAACGCAGGAGTCCGGGCGGGCCTCAGTAGGCGTTGTGCGGCACTGGGAGACGGACCGCACCACACGGTGGAAGGTGAGATAGTGACGCCGAAGGCAGCGCTGGAACAGCGGGGGTCACCCGGCACGAATTGGCGTCATTGGAGCCCCGTCATTGGTGAATGAAGTTGTGGCCCGGGACTGGAAGGAGCGACCGGGGGGAGGAACTGGCGAGGACAGTGGAGGCTGACGGCGGCGACCGGCCCTGGGCAGCTCGTGACGCTCTAGGCTCTCCCGGACACTGAGAGCCGTGCCTCTGGAGGGTTTCTGGGCTCCCCGGCGGCATATGTGTATACATAGTGGCGCGGACCAGTGTGCGAGGAGCGGCGGCATGTGCTGAGAGCGTAAGGGGGCGAGCAGAGGAGTCTCCAGGGCGGCATGCGAGCACAGGGACAGCGTCGGGGGCAAGCAGTATAGTCCACCAAGCGTAGCGCATACCTACCCCGCACGAGAAAGTGAGGATCGGCCTGTTGGGTCGGAGGGCGCGGCAGAGACCAAGACTACTGAGCGAGCGAGTGTCCTGCACTTAAGGATCCGATATAGCGCCAGAAGTACTGGGAGGCGACGGTGCGCTGCTCTGGAGGACCACTCTTCGAATCCAAAGAGCAACACATACAGACAGTCTCCGGGTACCCAGGCACCCTGCCAGGATACGTGGCGTCGCTGGTTGGCCGCCAAGGAGGAGGAGCGGAGGGCATCAACGGGAGAGTAGTGGTGCACACCGGGTGGTGAAAGCGGGTGCGACCGGTGTGTGGAGCACTATACGGAGTAAACGGCCCCCCCCCTCAGTGAAGCAACGAGGTCAACTGCACCCAACAGGTGGGCAAGACGGGGACCGGAGTGACCGTTGCCCCTGAACCAGGAGAGGGCGAGTGCGGCGGAGGATCGCATAAGTTGAGGTCACCGACCAGGTACAACGTCTGCACCTACGAGATAGCGCGGTAGGTGAGCCTACGGAGCCTACGGAGACGGCAGCTGCGGGACCGGAGAGGGAACCGTGGAACAGTGGACCCAGTCGGGGACTCGGCCCAGACCTGGTCAGGAGGCAACGGCACCCACACCGTGGTGGCAGCACCGGGTGGGCCTGGACAAGATAGGAGGAAAAGCGAGAGGTGGGTCCCTAGGGGCGTGCACGCCAGGGAGCGGAATATCATCAACATGAAGCCCAAGGGCCCGGCCCCGACACAGACCAACAAAATGGATAAATACGCCATGCCGCTGGCAACAGCCTCAACCCAAATCGATCAGGCTGAAGAACAGAGCGAACCATCCCCGACGGCCGTCTTGGCGGCCATAGCGGATTTGAAAGGGACAATCGATCCTAAAATTGACGAGGTCACAGTGGATGTCAACCTGCTCCGCGCTGATTTCCGCAAAATGTCCGACAAAATGGCGGCCACTGAGACTAGGGTCACACACCTAGAAAACAGCACGCAGAGTCTGGAGGAAAGGGTGCAGGCCCTCACTAAACAACAGGAGCTTATGGCGGCCAAGCTGGAAGACCAGGAAGGGAGGGCCAGGAGGAATAATATCCGCGTGGTGGGGGTACCGGAAGGAACGGAGGGGCCAAGCATGGACCTGTTTCTGGAGGACCTAATCTTGAACCACCTGAAACCGAAACGCCTGTCAGTCCACTTTACGGTGGAACGAGCGCACCGTGCGCCCATTCCTAAACCCCGACCGGGGGCTCCACCGCGTACAATTATAGCACAAATTTTGAACTACCGAGACAGAGACGCTATCCTGCAGGCGGCGCGACAGTCTGGGGACTTGCCTCACGAGAATGCGGTGATCCGTTTTTTCCCGGATTTCACACTCAGCGTGCAGCGCCAGAGACGCACCTTTGACGCAGTCAAAAAGGAGCTAAGGGCCAAGGCAATAAAGTACTCCATGATGTACCCGGCTAAGTTGAGGGCGGAGGCGGAGGGGAAGGCATGGTTTTTTACAACTCCTGAATCCGCAATGGCCTGGCTGGAAGGGTGGCGCACTGTTGGCACCACCAACAAGACGGGAACCTGGCGAGAGCGGCAGAGACTGGCAGGAGCGGAGTCGGACTAGTCACAGTGAGGAAGACCCGTTTTCACGCAAGTAACTCGGTGCTGGGCATCAGCACGTAAAGCGGGACCACATGGGGACGATGGGCGGCGCAAGAGGCGCCAAGACTAATACGGTCCTATAATTGCATTGCATAAATGGTCCCTATATGAAAGAGGCTGATGGGAAAGTAGTGGGTAAGGAGACCTGGGGCGGGCAGCTCAGGCGTTGGGCGCCTACACCCCCCACAGTTGTTAGAATGTTTTGGGTGACAGGCACTCTGCAAGTTGGGGTGGGAAGAGTGGTTATGCTCTCCAGCAGGGTAGCAGGGAGGGGGCGGGGGGGACTTAGGGGAGGCTTGTTGATGTTGTGTATGTTTTATTGTTGTACGGTCGACAGATTCATGGGGTCAGTGGAGATAGCAGCGACGTTCGGGCCGGTGGGCTTACAGTGGCACACGCACCGGAATAATGACTCGGAGTGAACAACCAACTAGTGCAGAACTCCCTCCAGAATCGCAGAGTGGGTCACAGGGGGGCACACAGGGCTCTGGTGCCCTGCGAATATTATCCTGGAATGTCAATGGGTTGGGGAGCCGGATCAAACGTGGTGTAGTACTTCAGTATTTACACCGACACTCCCCCAGTGTTGTACTGATGCAAGAGACACATCTTAAGGGCCAGAGGTACCGAGCACTAGATCGCTATGGGTACAAACTGGTGGCACATGCAGGGTACACCTCGGGTGCCCGATGGGTGGGAATCCTAGTTAAAAGGGCAACTCCATTAGTGATAAAAAACGTGACACACGACCCACTGGGGAGTTTTGTGGCTCTGACCGGTTGTTGGGAGGGACAGATGCTCAATATGGTCTCTTGTTACATACCACCCGCGACACGAACAGATGCATTTAAGGACTTGGGGGCCTTTCTTGTAGCTCTCCCCCCCGGGGTATTGATACTAGGAGGGGATATGAATTCCGTTATGGATCCGGGACTTGACAGGGACTCTAGAGTGGCCCATGTGAGGGGAACCGAGCCGTTATTAACATTCACGGAGGCGCTGGGGTTGGTGGACCTCTGGAGGTTCCACAACATAGGGGCCAGACAGTACACATTCTACTCAGCAGCACACGACAGCTACTCTCGGCTGGATTACTTACTGACGCTTCAGGGGAGTGTGGGATGGTTCTCCAATACCAAAATAGGGCCACGAGGCATATCAGACCACTCTCCGGTTGAGATGTCGCTGAAGGGTACACCACGTCAATCCGTTCTGCCACCGAGGTTGAACGTATGGTTTTTCCAGAATAAAGACAACGCACAGAAAGTTAAGGAGAGAACGAAACTATACCTCCAAGAAAATGAGGGCACAGTTAAAGATTGTAGCACCCTATGGGAAGCGTACAAACCGGTGATACAGGGGTATGTCCAAGACTGCATAGGGGGGAGGGGGGGAGAAAGAGAAGAAACTGCGCTGGGACCAATTGGAAACGACGGTGATAGACCTGGAGACACGGTATCTGGGAGGGGGGAGGAGAGACGAGGAACTGGCGCACTCACTAGCATTGCGGAAACGAGAACTGCAAGACATGGCGATGGCAACCGCCAGATCTGTGGCCCTGGCTACGCAGCGGAAGATTTATGATATCGGAGACAAGGCGAACAAAGTGATTGCCTGGCTCGAGAAGAGAGATAGGGAGAGAAGCTGGGTAGCGGTAATCCAAGATGACGCAGGGAACGTGCACACGACAGGGGAAGCGATCGCAGGGGCGTTTGCGGATTATTATGAGTCCATATATGACTCCAGCCCAGTGCGGACAGCGACGGATTGTTTTGAGCTCCTAGCCGAAATGCAACTCCCAACCCTAGGGGCGGAGGATAGAGACTCAATAGATGGGGACATCACAGTAGAAGAGATCGTGGGTGCCATACAGGACTTACAGGCGGGTAAAGCACCGGGACCTAACGGCCTACCGGTAGAGCTTTTTAAATGCACTGCCACCACGGTGGCCCCGCACCTCCTGGCCATGTTTAATGAAGCGAGGGAACACGGTTCATTACCACTAGACCAGCGCACGGCGACAATCGTCGTGATTCCCAAGGCAGGCAAACCGGCAGAGAACTGTGGGTCATATCGACCGATCTCCCTGCTCAACATAGAGGTAAAGATTCTGGCGAAGGTACTGGTGAACAGACTATTGGTGCCCATATTGACGTGGATTCACCCGGACCAATCAGGGTTTATGCCCGGTAGGAGTACTTGGCTTAACCTGCGCCATCTATATGGGGTACAATACTTAGTCAGACGCAATCCCGAAACAGAGGCTGCGCTATTATCACTCGACGCCCATATGGCGTTCAACAGTATTGAATGGAACTATTTGTTCAAAGTTTTGCGGAGGTTCGGCTTTGGGCCAACTTTTATCGCATGGATCCAACTTTTGTACACGCACCCCATGGCTAGAGTCAAAGTCAACGACTCGGTGTCTCGTCCCTTTGTCCTGCGGAAGGGTACCAGGCAGGGGTGCCCCATCTCCCCACTTTTGTTTGCCCTGGCGCTAGAACCACTGGCGGTGTGGATTAGGGGTGATCCGGTAATTACGGGAATAAGGGGTGGCGATCGATGGGAAGAGAGAATATCCCTTTATGCGGATGATGTTCTCCTGTATGCAACGCGGCCGCGATTCACAATTAACAGGTTGCTACAAATTTTTAAACTATTCGAAGGGTACTCGGGGTATCAGATTAACTGGGATAAGTCCCTCCTGTTTATGTTGACGGATGGGCCGCCGCCAGACCTGGGGGTGGACTCCCGACTCCAGATTAAGACCAGCTTCAAATACCTAGGGGTACAGATCGAAAAGACGGACAGCGCCTTTCTCAGTGCGAACCTTAGCCCACTGTTAGAGCGTCTAAAAGGAGATGTGGCACAATGGAGAAAATTGCCGATCTCTTTAATGGGACGTGCTGTACTATTCAAAATGATGACCTTGCCTCGACTGCTATATGTACTTCAAAATACGCCATATTCCATCCCGGTGAAATTCTTTAGTGAAGTGGATAGCCAACTGAGAACACTGCTCTGGGACGGTGGGAGCGCGAGAATAGCGCTCGCAAAACTCCAGACAGGGGTCTATGAGGGGGGTTGGCGGTCCCCGATATTCAAAAATATTACTGGGCATCCCACCTTATGGTAATAAATGACTGGGCCTTCGCAGATCGTAATGATCCAGCCTATAGGGTCGACCACTGGGCAATGGGTGGTGAGGGCTATCTGGCAGTCTTGTATGGGCCGGAGAAGCAAGAGAACCTGCCCATGCATACAAAGATAGTTCAGGCGGCGTGGGTAAAAGCAACCAAGTTTTTGGGCTGGGCGGGACGGTTGACAGAACAGACTCCCCTGTGGTCCAGTGTAATGCTCAGGGAGGTTGGGCGCCTGCAAGGGTTCGCGAGTAGGAAACTGATAGACATTATGCGACTGGGAGACGTGAGGAAACAGCAGGCAATGTTCTCATTCGCTGACCTACAGCGAGAATACCAACTTACATCCAGGGAACACTACAGATACATTCAACTGAAACATGCAATAGGTCGGCACGTTAAAGAAGGGGAACAGATTCCAGAATATAGTCCGTTAAAGGATAGATTAATACTAGACCCCATCCCGGAAAAAGTACTCTCAGCCACATACAAGAAAATAATTAATAACGCCCCGGACTTGTTGCTCAAGATCAGAGAGGCATGGGAATCGGACGTGGGGTTGCTGGAGGATGACGATTGGGCCGCAGCGATACAAAGTCCGAGGGAAGTAGCAATCAGGGCCAGGTTCCGATTGATACAATTACGGATCCTGTACAGATCCTATTATACCCGGGTATCATTGTCCCGAATGGGCAGGATAGCGACGGATGAGTGCCAGAGAGGGTGTGGCCAGAAGGGGACCTTTTTCCATACCCTGTGGGAATGCCCTGATATACAGCGGTACTGGGCCAGAATAGCGACAATTCTTTCGGAAGTCATTGAGCAACCGGTGCCGGTGGATGCCAGATGGCACCTGTTGTGTGTGTCGGGGGAACTGAGCTGGGCTAAATACTCCACGATATGGCTACGGGTAGCGGCGATGGTGGCCAAACGGAATGTGGCAAGGGCGTGGGGAGTGGCACAACCACCACTAGTCTCTCAGTGGAAGAGGGACATGGACTGGTGCTGTATGGCAGAAAGGATAGTCTATGAGGGGCGTGGATGCCCCGCAAAATGGAATAAAGTTTGGAAGCAGTGGGTGGATTATAGGGGCCTAGGGATCGAATGAATGGAGAGGGAAGGGTGGGAGGGAGGGTTCTGTCTAAGTGCAATAGTGGCGTTGGCGTACCGGGCAATGAACGTCAAATGAACATATGTACGTTATATTGACAATATGAAACTGACTGTAATGCTGACCTGGTTTGTTATTGAAAATAAAAACAGATTTTACAAAAAATACACAATTATGTGGCAGTTTGCAATGGGTGGACTTCAATACCAGGCTAATGATATTGCTGAAGCATCATGACATACTCACTGTGTGCTTGAATTAAAGTGTGGACTATGTTTTTATTGCTAGACTAATCGTATTGGTGAATAGAGCTTTTCGGTAAGGATGTTCCCTCATTCAAAATGGCAGAGGCATTCTCCGAAATGTTGCAAAGGCGTCTGTGCATGGTTTTCTCTCCTTCCCCATTTACATCTATGCTGTGCAGAATAAGCAGTAAAGTCTGCCCTCCCATCCCAGTGCGCTGACGGACAGGCCAGTTGCTGAAGCCCCAAAAGCCTCCTGCTCATCCTTTCTCCCGCAACAACCCACTGTCTCAGTTCCTTCTCCCCTAGCAACAACCCACTGCCTCAGTTCGCTCTCCCTTAGCAACAACCCATTGCCTCAGTTCGCTCTCCCCCAACGCAGCAGCCCACACACAACTAGCTCCTTTCAGCCATGGGAGACAGATTCAGAGAGTTATTGGGATAGCCCGGACTGCATGGCCCAACTGACTATAAATCAGGAATAATTACAGGTAGGAGAAGAGAGTGACCAGCGTAGACACTTCTGAAATGCAAGCAATTATGCCTATTTTAAGATTAGACAATGCTGTTACTTCATTACCAAATACCTTCTCCTGTCCATTTCAGATGGCACAGCTCACACTTTATTAGGTCTCGCAGACCTAGCGCTGGAGCGCGCATGCGCTCCTCGCTCTGCGAGGCTTATTGTGATCGATACACTTTTAGAAGGGGACTTGAAGCCCCGCCCATGATTCCTATTGGCTTGCGTCATAGTGCATGGTAAACGCTGGCTTCTCATTGTAAACGAGGCTTCTTAGTCCCTCCTGGTTACCCCCCTGTCCACTTTTGGCCCCTCCCACCCGGACTGAATCGTTTACTGGCGGAGTTACACGGTCTCCTTTGTAAGTCTGTTGGCACTCTTTTATTTTCATTTTCTGCGCGGTCCGCTTCGGCTGCGCTTGTGGTTTCTATTTTCACGTCCGTCCATTACCATTTGGGAGCCTAAAGAGGGCTTTGCGCCGGACACGCCGTCTGGACACAATGTCCAATCATTCCGGGGTCGTCGTCGTGCCGTCTTTGTCCGTCGGGGTTATTAAGGTGAGTCAGGGTTGAGTGTGTCGTCCCTGCCTCTTGCTCGGTGTACCTTCTGCTGTGGTGGCTTTAGGCTGCACCATGTATTAGCCGTGGTGGCGTGGCGCGAGAGGGCTCGGTAGTGACCCCGATATTATGGGGGACTTTCGAGTAGTTGTGCGTTGTCGGCGTGTGGGTGAATTTCTTCGAAGACAGAAACCCGATGCAGCAGCACGTTGTGGTGCTCTGCTCTCTTGTCTCGAGTCCCAGCGGGAACCATTCAGGCAGTTTGCGTGGCTCGTTTCCTTACCGCGGGCATCAAGTGTGTTGGGCCTGCCCTGGCCGTTTTAGGGGCACGGCGGGGAGGAGGGGGGGGGGGGGAGGGAGACAGTGAGGCTTTCCATCATTATTTCGCTTTGCTGGTGCCCCGTGAAACTTATTATGTGGAGCAGCTTGGGAGCTGCAGGAGCAGGCTTTGAAGCGCTGATAACCGAAAACAATACAATATTGAAAATAATGTGCTGCAATGCCCGTGATTTTGCGTTCAGCCATTGTTTCAGCTGGGATGTCATTTACCCTGAGCGTAGCGGTTGCCTGTGGGGTTTGTTGTTATGGAGGTCCTGTAGCGTGTTTTTCCGCGGATGTGTTGTGTGGGTAAATTAGTTGTGCGGGCCCCCCCCCCTGAATCCGCATTTGGGTTTGCCGCCATTTTGGTGTCCAGCGTCACGTCCACATTTGGGTTTGCTGCCATTCGGGTGTCCAGTTCGTGACGCACGCCCCGTTTCACAGCAGATAAAGTAGCAGCCGCAAACTCCTGTGAACTTCCGCCGTAATCTTGCCGCCGGATGGCCCCACCACTGTATGCCCTGCATGATGGACAATTGCTTGGATGTCACCCAGTGTTTGAGTCAACCCAGATCCCACAGGAACATGACGGCTGTGGGGGTTTTTTCCCAGTTGCATTCCTACCATGTATACAAATTTTGATGTCAAGATCAAGGAGCAAATCGTTGTCCGGCGGGGCACATTTACTACAGTAGGAGACATACTCTGTAGCAGACTAGGGCCTTTTTCACGTAGGAGACACATTCTTGTAATACCAGTTCCGCGGTTGGTCCGGGCCCTGTTAGAGGTTGCCTTCCTTCCACAAGACGCTGTTTTGGGGCTGGACCCAAGCTAAGTTACGGAGCTGGGTGTACCATGTGTTGAGTGGTGACGGGAGCCGGTGGCGAGCGGCCCTCAGTTGGTATTGGTGCACGCGAACGATGTTGCGTCGGCTTATTTAGAAGGGGGCAAGTCGTGAGTCGTCGCCTTTCCTTCGGTCCTTCCCACACAGCAGTGTGCAGGCAGTATGGTGATGATGTGGGCATGGTAACAGAGGCCACAAGGTTATTACATATCGCCAGGGTTGCGGGTTTGACCCGGGCAGGCCGCAAAGTGCCGTAAAAGCAGGGCCTGCAATGGGCGGAAACCGGGCGCAGCAACGGAGTGTCTGTGATGCGCAGTTGTAGGGTAACTCGGGTGGAGCTTCTTCCCACGTTACTGCGACCCGGGTTCGCTCTCAGTAACACTCTGTGGCTGCCGCTTTCTGTGCTCCAGTCTAAGGGTCAAGGACCCCATTGTCTAACTTTCGGGTACTGCACGGAAGTCTATATAGGCAGTAGTGGAGTTCACCGCGTGGGCGTGATAAAGAATGGGCGCGAGTGGTTGGACTTCGCACCGCAGCAGGGGATAGGACCCGGTTTGCCGGTGGCTGATGTCTGTTTTGCCAGGCACCGCATGCTCCACGACAGATTGGATGTGAGGAGAGTGGGGACTGCTTCGAGGCAGAGTGTCAATGGGGGGTTTCAGGCCCTGCCCGCATGGGATGACCTCTGCTGGGGAAGATTAGCTGTTCATTTCCAGCAAGCTGCGGTGTATGCTCTTGGGCCATATATTGCATAGTGTATAAGGAGACGGCTCGGCGGGGGGTAAACAGCTAGTTTACCATCACTGCATAATAATTAGCTGGTTCTGAATCACGTCGCATTGTACGTTTAAGAATGATGGGAAAGGAATGCTTCCGCTGGTTTATTATGTGTTCCAGGGAAAGCACGGACCTATCATATTCTTTCACCTTCTATGGTGCCATAGGTGTTTAGGCCACCCTATGGCACTGCTTTCAGTTTTTCCTTCACCATTCGAGTTTGTGATGTGCGATTTGGGCCGGTTATTCGGGCCCCGGGCATTTTGACATGCCTAGCCGGGCGGCCATGGGGAGCAAGGCGAGCGTCGGGGCCCGGGAACTGCGCCCCGGGCTAGGGTTTACGCTTTTCAGGCACCGCCCTGAGATCACTACTTTGCAGACAAAGAGGCACTCACTACACACCACATACACTCCATAACACATTGATAAAAGACATTGTCATTTACAACGCATTTACGACACCAATAGCTCTAACATAAGCAAATGCGAGACCTATTGCATTTCCAATGCTTGTTCTTACACTGCACCCTTTGCACCCTGCCAATTCTGTTCATCAGTGGCAGCTAAAGATCTTTGCAAGTGGTGGGGTGTGATACTTCACCCGAATTCCGGTTAGCGAAAAGAGTAAACAGACTTCTTGTAGATTCTTTCAGAGGGAGGGCTTCTTCCCCGAGAACTTTTTGAAAAACTTTGTGTCAAATTTGTTTTAACGCCATAAACCCTGAAAGTCCATTCTATGAAATATGCCAGTACTTTCATGGGGTGCCAGGGACACCAGGCCTTTCCTAGAAGTAGATCCCATTTTTTTCAAATTTTCAAATGTCATAAGGTAAAAATTACTTCCAATATGCCAAATACGGCATTTTATCATGGGGGAGCTCCTTATGACAAAGATTACATACAATAAGCAGTGCCAGGATTTTGTCATACACTCCACTCATAGCCATGGGTACCTCCCAAAATTACCTCCTGTAAGGGTTAGCATTTTGCCATCAGCACCCCCCCATAAAACGAGTACAAGGTCTCTTATGATAAACATTACCTCAAAAAGTCAGTTCCAGCATTTTGATGTGGATGCACCACGTATGCTAAGAATTACTTGCAACATGTCAGGGCCTGAATTTTGCCATGGGTAACACCGCCCATCCATATGCTATTAGTGCTCTTGTCCATAAGGCACGAATAACCTCCAGTATGCCAGACCAGCATCACATTTGCAAGCATAACATACATAGACTCACTCATAAAAACATTGACACAGAAGACACGCATTCTTCCACACAGTTCAAAACACTCTTACTATATCTCTTGCAGCCTTTCGTACATTTGTGTGTTTTCTTTTCTCTCTCATTTTCTCTATACACAGTTAAAAAATCATAACATATGGCCTTCTCAAAGCTTGTTCAAAGTTATAACTTATTATGATGTGAAAGAAAAAGTGCACTTGCTTAAAAATAGCTGTCCTGGGCTTGTATTTGGTTTCACTTGTGGATCAAGCAATTACAGTATTGGAAATGAACTAGTCAACGTTCTAAAATTTTATATTACAGCATTCAATTGATCTTACCCAGTAACACTTTGCATGTTAGGATTTTCAGGTCCAATGTACAATGTAAAAAAACGACAGGATGGGCTGAAAGCATAACACAAGACAATGGGCAATTATGCAAAATGTTTGAAAACAAGTTTCAGCTTATGATTTTCAGCATATATTTTTGGAAACAAAGATTAATCAGTGAAGTGGTGAAAGGGCGAAGATTGCATCTCATGTAAAAATGTCAGACTACAACTGATAACTGGCAAACATTCAAACTCCTTTAAAACATTGGAGCTTCCTATAAACGTGACTGCCTACTACAATGACAGCCCTGAAGGGCTGCAGGACCAATGTTATAGCACCACCCACAACCCTCACCTCTCCTTTGCTCAAGCTGTGTAGCAGCAGAAACTGAACATTTCTTAATTGAGAAGACGAACAGAAAACCTCAAACAGAAAACCTCAATGCTGGTGTCTGTGTTCCCATGTACAGCGCAGGTTTTAGTGTGCTTTCACATGCCCCAGCCTCTCAGCCAAAATATTGTTGGGACTTGAGCCCCTATGTCCTACAAAAGCTGGTGCCCAGTGAGACAGCACTACCACCATGCCGGCCAACGGGGTCCAAATGCTAATCTACGCCATGGCTTCAGAAGCAGCGAAAACAGCAGGCCCCTATCCAGGCTAACAGGGTCGAGGTGCAGGATTAAAAAGTACTTGTGGAGCACGTCCTGCTTCCCTCACCAACACCACACTACTGGCCTGGAGTCCCCACTCCATTCCATTCCCTCACCAGCACAGAGTCTCTGTTGTCATCCATAGCCTGTCGCACCTGCTTTCCCCTCAGTCACCCTTGCATGCATCTCTCCTCACGCCATCCCACATCTTTAGTCCACTTTCCCATTCTTGCACAGGGCCTATAGTTGCATATGGAACAGACTAGGCATCTAGTACTATGGAAGAGCAGGTATTCTGTGGGTGCCTTTGTAGAAATGTGTACATGCATGAGAGTTGAGTAATTTGTATGTGTGCAGTACAAGTGGTGTTCTCATGTAAGTGCTGGGTGATGATGAATAGTGTGAGTGCAGCGTGAGTGTAGGGTGAAAGGTGTGCAGATGTGACTGTAGGGCAAGCAGAATCAGTACAAGGTGAGAGGAGGGCCCATGACAATCCTGGGTGAAAGGAGTGAGTGCTGAGTGAGAGGAGTGAGCGCAGGGTGAGTGGTGTGAGCGGTGTAAATGCAGGGTGAGGAGTGTGAATGCTGAGTGACTAGTGCACGGCGAGCAATTAGAGTGAAGGGTGAACTGTGTGAGAAACTGCTGAATGTATGGTGAGAGGAGTTAGTTCAGGGTGAGTCCCTGCGAGTTTTGGCAGACCATTCTTCCTGTGTGCAGGCAGCGTGAGCTGTGAGAATGATGGGTCATTGCAGAGCCCAACCGCACCAGCCACCAGGCAGAGGGAGCAATTGAAAATCCAGATCTAGTCTGGCCCCTGGAATTGTTCTAAAAGTGAGAAATCTACAGTTAGAAATATTCATCAGAAATTCATTTCATATAGATGCTCATTCCTTGCCTCCCAGCATCCTGCAATGAAACCAACACCCAGGCCACAACAACTATGGCTTTCACATCTTCTGACTCCCTACAAATTGTAATTTTATTTATATAGCACTTACTACCACTGACAAGGCGATGAAACGCTTTTCGGTGAGTAGTGTGCTACTCCAGAACCCAGGGTGGATTAGTGGTGGTTAGTAGAGGGAAATATACATTATTGAGAGTGGAGGACAGGTGAGCCTGTTAGTATGATAAAATATGGATAGAGAAGAGTTTAGAAAGAGTTATTTGTGAGTTGACACTATTAAAAGGGGTTAGGGGTGAGTCCGAGAGTAGAGGTAGGGGACATTTGAAAGAATAGGATGAGTCATAGAGCAGTGGTTTGTTTTTGTTTTCTCTGCAGTGGGAGGTAGATATTTTAACTTGAAACGCATATACAAAATAAACAGTAGATATAAAATTGTACTAGGCAAAGTCCCACATGCATGGATAAATATTTATAAACTCAGGCTTTCTATACTGTTGTAAATGAAGGTGCTTTTATGTTTTACTTTTTTAAAACAAAAATTATTAATTTTTTTACATTTTATATTTGTCCCCCAATATTTCAATAGTGAAGCACTTATAAATAAAATTGCTTTAGTCATATTTACAGTGACAGATGTGTTAATATAGGAAAATAAACCAATAAGCATGCACTCATCACCTTATATGTTATTGATGTATTGATTTAAGTATATACGGATATAATTATAAAGTTATATATATTTATGTATTTTTAATTGTATTTATTTTACATACCTCTTTCTATATATATAGGCATGTGATCAAGGTCACGTGTAGTGACCGAAACGCGTAATGGCGAGCTGGAGCGAGTAACAACAAAATAAAGAATATTGATGCACTAAAACTGGAGTCCGTACCCTTTTGCCCGTCACTAGAGGATTGGTTTGGGAAACGTCGTGGAAATATATATATATATATATATATATATATATATATATATATATATATATCTCTCTCAATGAAGCCAAGAGTCCCCTCCGTCACCCAGGTCCCATGAAAGGTTGTGCGCTGTGCCGGCAGGACAGGCCGGACTTCAAATTCCATAACAAGTCCAATAAAGGGCACACTCGGGAAACGATTGCCAATCCAGAAATTATTTTAATTGTTCCTGTAACGCGTTTCGACTGAAGAACAGGTGTGAAAAAGACTGTTTTTCAGTCGAAATGCGTTACAGGAACAATTAAAATAATTTCTGGATTGTCAATCGTTTCCAGAGGGTGCGCTTTATTGGACTTGTTGTGGAATATATATATATATATCTCACCTATAACAAAGAGAGCCAACTTCAATTGCAGGACTTTTAAAAGGTCTTCTTTATTTCACGTAAGCCACAACACGTTTCAGCTGACAAGGCGGCCTTGGAGATAGATATATATATATATAGATATATATAGATATATATATATAGATATAGATATAGATAGTTTTACAATAAACTTTATTCGTTATGTAGTAACCATAAAAGCAGGTGAACACAAAACAGTACATAAATAAGCAGCTGACAAAGCAATTAAAAGACATAATACAAAGTCGATAGATGAAATCAATAATATGCTCTAAAAAACAACCCTTTAGTTCTTCAGGTACAGAGGCTATCAACACAGTTTATCAAGCATAGAATCTCTTGCTCTCAAGACAGCTCTTAAAAAGCAACACACTTTAAAAGCAATGTGATCATCAGATAAAAGCTGGAGAAACATCAGGGCCGGATAGATATAGATATGTATATGGTAGTTATAATTTGGACATAGTTTCTATAGACAAAGAAGTTTTTGGTTTGCGAATAACTTTTGAACCGTTTGACGAAACTTCACAAAATTTTCAAAAGTAATGTACTGATCACGTCACCTACTGTCTGGAAAGTTTCGGGGTGATCCATGAAGCGGGGGCTGAGAAAAAGTGTGGGAGCCCAAACGCGTTTTCCCCATGCAATTTCCCATAGGGATTCTGAACACGACTACAGCCCGAAAAGCTGAACGGAATTACACCAAATTTGGTCCAGAAAGAGTTCTTTTTGAAGAAGAGGAGGCTGCTCTTCGGTGTCGAGACATTGAGCGGTCCCGTCGTGTTCTGGCTATGGCTCGTATGGAACTGCAGCAGGTTTCCTTAGAGGAGGCCAGGCAGTGCTGGAAGGCCTCCATGCAGAGAGTCTATGCCTCAGGTGACAAATGTGGTAAGTTACTTTATTGGTTGGCGACACGCGGATTATCCGACCGAGTGGTCCCTATGATTCGGTACTCTTCGGGTTCCTTCGCGGAATTGTATCGGGGTTGTACTCGAGATGTTATCCGCCAGCTGAGGAAAATCGCTAATCCCCTTCTCAATAGTATACTTATGCCGACTGTGCCGGACGTCTTGCCCAGGAATTGGACCAGGCTTTGACGCTTGAGGAGATGTGCGCCGCGGTGTCAGGATTACAGGTTGGCAAGACGACTGGGCCGGGCGGGTACCCCACTGATTATTATAAACGCTTCCGGGAAGCCCTCTGCCCCATCTTCTGAACCTCTATGTGGTGGCCCTGCAACAGGGTTCTTACCCCTGGAACTAGACAGGGCTACAATCGTGGTCCTATCCAAAGAGGGGCTCCCTAGAGATCAGTGTTCCTCTTATCAGCCGATTTCATTGATCAACACCGACATCAAGATTCATGCCAAAGTGCTGGCTGCATGGCTGGTCAGAGCCTTGCCCTATCTAGTTCATCCAGGTCAGTGCGGCTTCATGATGGGCCGTACTACGCGACATTGTTTTAGCAGGGTCCAGGTGGCGTTGTCCCACTTGGCAGACCTTGATGGCACTCTAGCCCTCCTGATAGATTTCACCAACGTGTTCGATACAGTGTCGTGGGGCTTCCTAGATGGGGTTCTTCGTCTGGCTGGTCTGGGGGAGGTGTTCCGCCGCATGGTTCGGCTCCTCTACCACGCACGACCGCTCAGGTCAGAGTGAATGGGGTTCTTTCTACGGTGTTCCCCATCAAGTGTGTCACGCGCCAGGGGTGTCCCATGTTCCCCACTGCTATTTGCCCTGGTGATGGAACCCCTGGCACGGCTAATACGATGCGATGCTCATTAGTGGGCCTGGCAGTGGGAAGTTGATCTTGAGGACAGAGTATCGCTATACGTGGATGATCTGCTCTTGTTCTCGAGTAACCCACAGCGCCCTGGCCCAAGTTGTCTTAAGCTTCTTAGGCTTCATGGAGAGACATGCGGGCTCCGGGTTAACGAGGGCAAATCTTGCCTAGTGGAGGTCAGGGTGATGCTCTGGGGCGGGATTGGTGTCCTAACATTCCCTCTCAGCACAACTCGTTTAAATATCTATGGGTCCACGTTTCTCCCAAGCCGGAAATGGCCTGGGCCCTTAACTCCCGAGGTCTGGACTTGCAGCTTGACCGCGACTTCAATCATTGGGCCAGACACCCACTTAACCCCATGGGGCGCACGGCCCTCTAAAATGGTGTGCCTGCCACGCTACTTGTACGCGTTGAGCAACTATCCACACTTCCACCATCGCAAATGGTTTCACTTCTTAACTGCGAAAATGACCAGTTTTGTGTGGGGCAGGGACCGACAATGAGTAGCGTTCCATTAATTGAGTAAGTCTCAGATATCGACTTATTTTACCTGGTGGCACATTTGGTCGCGGTCAATGACTGGTTCACCGGGGGTGGGACGATCCGGCGTATCGGTTGCAGATACATACAATGGGAATGGATGGCATGCTTGTTCTTTTATACGGAGCACGCGCACCGACCACCTTGTCTTCCTGTACACGAGTGTCCCTCGCCTTTTGGAGGCGGCTCTTCACCTCACCAGCTGGTATCGCCACCTCACTGGGATGACTCTCCTATGCCATTGAACGTGGCTAAATCAGGTGTCGAATCTGAAGGGCTTTCTGCATTGGGACCGACCTGGGATCTCCTAGCTTGGGATGTTTATCAAGGGGGGACCATTATATCTTTTCAGGAGTTGAAAAGCAGGTACTGTTTACAAAACTCGAAGTTTTTCGGGTACCTTCAGCTACACCATGCCTGGTCAGCCCATGACCTTCCGGAGGGCACGTTGCCTGAACCTAGCCCAGTGAAGGCAAAGATCTTTCAAGGGAAATTGGGTAAAGGGGCAATGTCCACGTTTTATTGGTAGCTGGTGATTCATGCTCCAGGCGGACTTGACGGGGCTCGGCAGCGATGAGAAGCCTGGGCGGGAGTGTTAGATGAAGAGGATTGGAGGGAGGCCTGCATGGCGCCTAGGGAATTGGCGATCTCAACACGGCTGCATATGATCCAATTTAATTACTTGCATGCGACGCACCTCGCGCCGGGGCGGTTGCGGCACATGCCTTTGGGCACTCATGTGGAATGTGCGCGATGCGCCCATCTGAGGGCGGACTTCTATCAAGTTGCTTGGGAGTGCCCGGTGATGACACCGTTTTGGGAAAGAGGTGGGTCGCAAACTATCGGATGTCCTAGGCCGCCCTCTGAAGCTCATCCCCGCATGGCGTTGCTAGGGCTACTAGAGGAAGTGGGGGGCCCCAGAGCTGAACGTGCATTCTTGGGACTAGCTGGTTTAGTTGCTAGGCGGGATGAGGCGCGTGCATGGAGGTGGGAGGCGCCACCATCAATTGGGACCTGGCGAGCAGGTGTAGACTGGTGCACCAAACAAGAAAAGCCTGTATTCGAGGCGCGTGGCTGCCCCCAGAAGTACTCGAGGATTTGGGGTAAATGGTGCTATCATTATGGCCTGTCAATTTGAAATGGTGATGTTGCACGTCCCGCATAACAATGCTCACCACAATGTTACTCATGTAGTTCCTTCATATTTCCCATTGTGTGATATGCGGTCATGCCGTAAAACCTCAATAAAGTTAGTTATTAAAAAAAAATCATTCAGTAGTTTTGGAGTTGTTGAAGAAAAAATAAATGTGTATATCTAGGGACGCGAATCCACCATGGATCCAACAGATCTCATGCTGAGATCTGATTTTCTGCCAACAGTTCAACCAGGAAGTGAGGGGAGCCATCTCGGGACTCTGACTCGTCCTAGTCCCAAGAAAGACAAAAAAATAAGTGGCAGGGTAGAAATACCCTGACCCCCTAGTCCTGGTGGTGGGGTCCCACAGAAACGCAGCCTGGGGCCAAAACCATTTTTTCCAATTTTGCCACGAAACCATGGTGGATCCGGAAATCCACAGCAAAATCGGTACGAAAAAAACCAAGCATGCTCTCCCACGCTTGTTTTCTTATTGCCCCACACATGGGCCAGGTTCTGGGGGAAATATCTTTCATATGAAGGGGAAGGGGGCGCATCCATCCCCTCCCTCCCCAGACTGATTTCAGCCCCGGGACCCCATCAACGATTTTACAAATACGGAGTGGGTGCCATGCGACCCCCCTCCTGGGTCGATTTCTGCTGTGGAAACCTCTTCCCCTGGGGCCCATCCACATTAGAATATAGGGAGGGGGGGCTGCACGGCCCCCCCTCTCGGACCGAATTCCGCCCATTGCCGGCGCCCGGCCTATATGCTAAATGGGGAGGGGCGCAAGGCCCTCCTCCCTGGCCGATTACAGCCCCATTCCCCAGGGCTCAGCTGTGTAATGCAAAGGGAGGGGAGCCAATAAAGGCCAAGGGCCGGCTCCTGCTATGTCACGGGGTGCCCACCTCCGGGTCATAACGGGTTTGTTCTCGCCTGGTGGGAGCAATTTTAAAGCTCCCCTCAAGCGAAAGTAAATAGGAATTCTGCTCGCAGCGGGCGGGAGCATTATAAATGCTCCCACCCGCTGGGAGCAGACTTTTCATCTGTTTCCCTGCCTACTGTGAAGCAGGCAGGGAAACAGATGAAAAAATTGCTCCTGCATGCAGGGACCATCACGCAGGGAGGGCATTAGGGCTCCCCCAGAGGCCCCCAACAACTAAATACTGGGTGTCCTGGGTGGGGCCAGGTCACCCACCATTTACTGGCAGGGATCCAGGGATGGGCAGATATTGCCCCAGGGAGGTGGGGCTGCATGGCTCCCTCCGAATTTAAAACATACAGAGCCCCGGGAGATTGGGGTTCCTGCTGCCAAACTGGCCTGGGGGGTCACATGCTCCACCCCCTCATTTTTGATGGCCGGGAGATGGGGTCCCAGGGGCCAAAATCAGCCTGGGGGAAGAGGGCTGCATGCCCCCCTTGCCATTTTCTATATGGATGGGGGCTGGGTTCCACGGGCCGTAATTGACTTGAGGAGTGGGGTTCCGTGCCCCCCTCCCAGGTTGTCTGCGTGCGAGAGGGAGGGGTTGGCTATAGGGCCTGGCTGCCGGCCAAGCCCTGAGGCTGACCCCCCCCCCACCACGCCAAGGCCAAAGGTCATGTGCAGCAGGAGTTGAATTAATGTAAGGTGGCTAAATTTTACTTAACGTTGGAAAAAAAACACAAGAAATCGAAAAAAACAAAAGGTTACAGGGATGTATAGTTAGGAATTAGAATTTTTTTAAAACCTTAGAAATTCACTAAAAAACCAAAGGTTACAGGGACCCTATAGTTAGATTCAGAGTTTACACACACAAAACCATAGAAATTCAGCAGCTATAGTTAGAGTTATGTCATCAAACTATAAGTCGTGCCCGAAGGTAATTATAACTCACGCCCTCGACATGCATTGCTAATTACCCCACATATTACATCAATCATGATATCTTCTATGACATCATTGATACTATCAGTGCAACATTTGCTGTAAAAATTTTAATGAGAAAACTGTGCATGGCGGGGTGTGAGTTATAGTTACCTTAGGGCACGAGTTATAGTTTTATGACATATCTCTAACTATAACTGTTGAATTTCTATGGTTTTGTACGTGCAAATTCGGAACCTATCTATAACGTCCCTGTAACCTCCGGTATTTTCAGTGAAATATAGATTTCACTGAGAGAAAAAAAATATACACATACCCATATTATTTGAGTTTGTTTTTTCCCATTAATTTCTTAGTATTATTTATTATTGAATTATTTATGAGTTATGTATTTATATTTTTTAACTGATACCTGTATTGAATAGTTAATATTTACACATACTTTCTGTATAATCATGTTTATAGGTTGTGATATGTGTGATCATAACAGGGACCCATAAGCATGCAGTCAAATACTTATATGTTATTTATGTAATGGCCTATATATAAGTTAAGCATAAATATAAAAAGTGTATTTTTTTATCCATATATAATATATACATGTGTACATTTGTTAAGCATAAATATAATCAAATTATATATATTTTTGTTCATAAGTAATACACGCATTTTTACAAAGAAATGCACATATCAGACTACATACATCAAAGTATGCATGTTTCCAAATACACACATATGCACCACTGGTGACTTGTGCGTACCATTGCTGTATATAAGTATTTTGAGTATGGTGGTCATGTAGGGAACAGCCAGCTCTTGAGCAATCTTCTGAAGTTAAGTTCGTTATGCGTGGATCTTATGTCTGGGTGTAATGAATTCCCTAGATTGGCTGCTTGAACAGAGAAAGATGTTCCACCCATGGTTTTTTTCTTGTATGCTGGGATTTTGAGGCGGGGAATCATTGAGAATGATAGTCATGGGATAAGAATTTCAATTTCTAGAAGAGCCACTTGACCAGTATTGTGATCTGAACTGACCACTGCGTCATGTAATGCTTAAAAACTAGAAAATACATCCATATAAAGGGATGGCATAAAACAATTCAACCACACCCTCTGCGCCTGCTTTTTTCAGACCAACTAACTACTTGGAGACTACTACAACATTTCCTACCCAACTCTCGGTGCTGTTTAAATGTTCTCTCTTCGCAGCAAACAAATTCTCTTTTTTTCTTCTTTTTTTTTTTTTTCTTTTTTTAAACGCATCTCTTTCTCTATCTACCCTTTAAGACAACTATTGCATCTCTTTTTACAGCTCCTGCATGGAGAAGGGCGGCCTTGAAGCATTTACTTTCCAGCAGCTATTGTCACTTATTATGCAGTCCATCTACATGCGTAGGAGGAACATAACCTCGAAACTTTGAAGAGAAAGTGGAGGATCCAGTAGGGTCTGCTTACTCATTCTATCCACAGCAAGCATGTACATATTTCACAAAAGCCAAATGAAAAGAAGGAAAGCATGCCACAGGCTTCATACTGAATCGCTGTTGGATTCTACACAAAAACACAAAAACGCTCCCACATGATCCGTTCCACTGCCATATGAAACCCACGTCCCTGCTTCCGGGCCTAAGACTTGACAGCAGTTAAGCGCAGCAACCAACTGTGCGTGTGGGAGGCTGTGATGGGCGGGAATGAGGTGCAGCTAAAGCTCAAATCGTTCCCGAGATCACATTCTGAACATCACAATTTGAACTGCATATATCGCAGTCACCTTGCTCTTATATGCATGAGATTTACATGTATGATTTACACTGGTTTTACTGAGCAATTTCACAATAGAAATAGCACAAATTTTGATAACACCAGGCAAGTTTGTTTCTCATAGTATGAACCATGTAAGAAAATATTGTCAATTACCAATATCAATTAAAGCAGAGGGAGGAATCCAGGGAAAGGAGTGGAGAGAGAAAACAAGGGAGTAGGCCGAGAAGAGAAGGCACACATCAATGCCACCACAAAGAAATCTGTTCATCCTCAACAGCCAACAGTTGATTCACACCAACCAGAATCCACAAAACATATTATGCATATAGCAGAGTGATCAGGTGTCGGGCCGAGCAGTTCCCCAACTTAGCTTCTATGAAAGGTTCGGCAAGCATGCAAATGAGTGAACACCAACCACTACAAGATGTCTATCTGGAAACCAAAGCAACACCATTCCTAGCCAATAATAACTCTTTAGCAGTTTGTAGAACCGTTCTCTAGGTCGTTTTACTCACATATGGAAAAACACAAATTTTGCAGTCCCTAATAGTCAGGTGTCTTCTTTTCAACGCTGCTGGTCTAATGGCTTTCTTCTCTTATCAGGCTGAACGGGTGTACAAGGACAGCAGCAGCTTCTGCTTCTCTTAGGCCAGGGCTCTCGCAGGAATATGCATTAAATTCTGGACCTCTAGGAGCTTTGGGCCATCAAAGAGCATTTTTCTCAGAAAACATAGGCACAAGGCGCCAACATCATCACTTTCACGTATGTGTTAGTGACTCGAATGCTCAATGCCCTCACTGTCTTTTCCAAAGCCTTTATTTCTCCATGAAGTCATATCATGACGGTGTGTGAACACTTTCAAAAAGGTATGTGTTGGGTGGTCTCTCACTCTACGTTTGGGCAGTCGTTTACAATTCACCCACTTTTATCTCCAGATCTTGTAATCTGGTATCACTCACCAAGGTTTTCACTGTCAGCTCCTCAACAGGTTCTCTGTCTAGCACAGTCTGGGGCCAATGAAGCTTGTTGTTGCTGGGAATTCTTTTAGCGGGTACCTTGCTAAAGGTTCAACTTAAGTTAAATGTGCCTCCCATCAGACCATCTCATTATCATCAGCACCCAAGCAATGTTCCACATTGTGTTGCCGTAAGCTAAAAAAGAATCTTGTTCTTGGCTTTGTTTGGCAGTTGTGTTTTTTGAGTGGCATTTTGAAAGAAGTTGCCCACAAAAGGGCTGATTAGGTTTGCAGATCTCACTTCGCAAAGGGGCCATCTGCCAACTAGCACCTAATTCTCCAGTGGTGCTCAATAGTCATACAGGCCAACTATGACCCATTCCAGACCTCAGGGCTCTTAGCAGACATACCAAGGGCTGTCTTGAGAAATTCTCACAGGCACTATCACAGGTCACGGATGCATAGGTGCTGGCCCAGAGCCCACATCCTTCACTGTCTGCATATTTGGGGGGTGGGGGAGAATGGCACATCTATCGGGAAGACAGGGTTGCCAGTTCATTCAAATTCACTAGAACTGGGTAGAAAGACTGCCACTACAAACAAGTTCAGAATATCTTCTCCCCTTCACCCTCCACCGTCTTCTTAAAGGGTGATCTGAAGGCCTTTGCTGCAACATATAACCCCAGGAAGGGGCTCAATCCTACAATAATGGTGGTAATATGGATAGGCTACTGCTACAAAAAAGAAAATATAAAGATCTTTAACCATTAACATGTTATGGACTGACTCACTGCTCAGCAGGACAAAAAAAGGAGAGGGACGGGGGGAATTAAGCAATCGGGTGTCTTGATATGGGTTTATAAAATGATCGGCATAATAAGTTGTTACCTTTCATTTATTCTACCACAATAGTATATTTACAAAAAGTAAATGTGGCCAATGAATTGATGTGCTAAGCCAATGCTGTGTCGGTCAAGCACAAACATTTCAACAGAAAGAGCCATGGCTCACATATAGGTTACAATTAAGGCTCCCCGTTTTCCGTTTTTACTGATTTTTTACAGATAAATACAGACAGAAAACATTTATTTTCTTGTCTCTATTTTTAAATGTGGATAAAAACGGAAATTGGGTTGCTTTTTGAGTAATTCTAATTATAGTCTGCCATGACTGCCAGATCAATTGATGTGTGGATTGATAGATAAGGGGTTAAAAAAGAAAGGAATGTTAGTAAAGAGGCTTTAACAGCAGTATATATGCACAAGGTTGATACTGATATTTGCATATTTTCATATAAGTGCACTGATGTATCTTCTGCGGGTGTTTGCAGCACTGAAACCTGGCAGACATTCAAGCAGGAGTGCATATTTATCGGTTAAATAAATGTGGACATATACTAATTTCAGCTTAATTTTTCCACAAAACCCAAAATAAATATGAATAAATACAGATAAAATTAGCAAAAAATAAATATGGATAAATACAGACGGAAATGGCAAAAAAATAAATACCATAAAACCGGGAGCCCTAGTTACAATTAAGCCTGGGCAAAACTTTAATTATGTTGGAGTAATCGGAGTAATTTCGCATTACTCCTGTGACACAAAATTATGCGACTATGCCGGTTTGCGTAATGTGGGGCAAAATACCGACCCAAGAGCACAGGAACAGAGCGCTGGCTGCTGCTGTTCCTGTTCTGCAACATTTAACGCTATTCTCAAAGCACAAAATGCATCCTCTGGTTCATTATGGACGTGAGGATGCATCGGCATTAAGAAAATAGAGTTATATGCAAGGTTACACTCATTGCGTTATTCTGCGTACTCATAATTTTGATGAAATATCAAGTAATTATACTACAGCAAATTACGCAAGTTACGCTCACCCCTAGTTACAGTAAGCATACCATTGTACACACCCTAAATCACAAGTAAAATACTTATGGTAGTCTAACGAGATGATAAATATTCGATGATAAATATTTGTGACAAAGAAATTGGCGTGTATTTAGCAATGATATTAAAAATGAAGTTCTTCAGATGTTCTCCTGGTTCTCTTTTTTTATTTTTATTAATAGACGTTAATGACATAACTCAATGTTGGATTTGAAGATTCACTCAAACAGAAATTTGACATTCTATGTTAGAAGTTCAACCAACAAATGTTTCGTCCCTTCACACACTTTGTATGGGTCTAAGACAATAGTTCTACATCTGAAATATGAAAACAAATTAAAAAGTATAACAGTACAGAAAAACAGAAATCATGGGAAAACTAGAAAAGAGTAGTATCTAGGTGATGGAGAATTGCACAAACATGTAGAGATAATGGGAAGGCTCCCATATTGGGTCATAGAGGTCACAGCAAAAAAAGTAAGGAAATTACTAATAAATCAAAGGATTATGAGGAACTGGGGCATGAAGACGGGCTAATACGATGTTATGCCGCAGTGATCAGGTGCAAGAAAATTATAGTACATTGTTGGGAGTGCTGTACAATAGTAATTGTTTAGCTGGTGTCGTGGCAGATACATAATAGGAAGGCGGTGTGTTGGAGGTGCGTGGAAATAGTAAGGTACAAGCTAAGGCCCAACAAAGGAAAATATAGTGAGTGCCAGGTTTGGTGTTAAGGTACTGCTAAACAACCATCTCACCTGTCAGAGGGAGAGAGATGAAACCAGAACAGTCTCACGAGTCATGGATGAAACAGGTACATAGCAGTCTGCAGTCAGTCATGGAAACTTTGTAGCAGTCTGTTGCGGGCGGTGTGTGTGCTGGCATGTAAAAGTAGGAGGGAGGGTGTAATGACAACAGGTCAGTCATCGAGAACTAGAAAGGTTGAGTAAGGTGACATATCAGGAGAAGGAAGTAAGTAGAATGTTGACCACATTCTAATAGAGGGATGCTAAACAACCTTGTTGTCTGAAATTTGAAATCAGAGTGGGAAAGTCAGTATCCAAAATTGGAGAAGAAAATACTGTAGGCCAAGAAGAGTTCCAACATTTCTACAATCATGTTATTGTTCTCCAAGAAGTGTGCTGAACGTGTAGAAAGAAAATTTTTGATGGCCTGGGTTCCATCCTCATGACTTACATACAAGTTCATGCTTACCCGATCCATGTTGGACAAGAGGTAGTCTTCCCGTTATTCAAAATCAGATAGTTTATCAACGACGTCTTTAGTATCATGCACATAGTTTGGTAGAACTTTCATCAAGGGCTGTTGCTGGTGGTCTATGTTCACAGAATCTTTGAAGTGCACTCACACTGAATAGATGACACAGCTTTAGTAATCATACTCTGTACTTCTGATCAATGATGGAAAGAAACCCTGGATGTAGATATAATGTGTAGCTTTGTAGAAGAAGAGTGGGTTAGCAATGTAGATGCTAGAGACAAGTTTACATCTACGTGGCCCGTTAGCAAAGGAGGATAGATGGGCAATGTCCTCAAGGCGTATTCTAAGCAGTGAAAATCCAGCGGTGTCCCGAGTCGCTAAGACGATGATGTGCAAGTCCGGAGCCAAAGCTCTTTGACAACATGAACCAGATTAACGGAAAGCAGACAAGTAATTCCGGAATTTGAAAATGAACCTCCGTGAAGCAAAGAACCTGATTATGGGGAAGCCACTATATAACCATGTGAAAACTCCTCAAACACAAACATTATTCTAAGGATACCAAAGCCTTTAGTTATGGCAACCTCTGAAGTTCTGGAATTAATTTTCACATTTCAGTAAAAAAAGACTGAGGAGTCTCCATCAATATGCAGTAAAGAGACAACAGGTGTGTAGAAAATTATCACCATAGAATGCGGAATGCAATTAAAGCCATGCCACCTGCTCATTTTCAGATGGCGCAAACCATAGTGGTTAATAAGAACAAATTACATTAATTTTTATCATGTTTTACATAGAAAAGGTACAAACAAGGATCTCATTCCTGACGAAGATCCCACCAAGCCTTAATTTGCAAAGCAGAGGTTGAAAAGCGTTAAAATAAGGATGCAGGAGGGCACTAAATCAGGGACATATTATTCCTGGTGGCCTGACTAATGTTTGAATTTTTTAGTAGTGAACGTGTACACAGGGTACGCCACCCTCAGCAAGGTTCAAAGACTGGAAGGATAGAACCATACAATATGAACTGTGTGTTTCCAATCTATTAGCCTGTGGTGTACTCAATAAATCTATGTTTTTATCAAAAAAGAAAGCTTGTTTAAACATTCAGGCATATCACATGGTGGTGATGCCTGAATAAAATGCCCGAAATGAAAAAAAATATACTAATTCAATAATGACAGGCAGTAGTAGGATATGTATGTGTTTGAAAATCATAAATTCAAAAGACAATTGAGCAAGTCACCACTAAAACAAAGTCCATGTGGTGACCTTTCTGAAGAAGTATTGAACTTGTGATTGTCGAAGGACTCTTTTGCATTGTATATATTGACACCAACATGCCCTAAACCCAGACTTACAATCTTTTCTTCTCACCCAGCCTCACAAATCTATGCTAACTCTTCCTTTGAAGATATGTAAAGGCTACTTTAACTAGCCTAGGGAGGGTAGACGGGTTTCATAATCATAATTTACATCCTGGCTAGCTATATCTTATAATAATGGTACACACATTTCCAGTAAAAGCCACAAAACCTGACCAGTTCAATACACTGTCGCTCCTCGGTTGCCCGGACTGCAGGCCCCCCTTTGTCAGTATCAGGGTGACTTTTGCCCCCACCCCTGAAGGTACTTTATATAGCACTATATTGCTCTTGGTCATGTCTCGCCAACTATAACATAACCCACCTACCAGGATACTCAACCAGCAGCCTTTATTACAACTAGACACCCTCACACTTAAAGACAACAAAGGCTCCCTGTGGATGAGAACTGGATGAGGTATTCCATAGCACCTCAGAAGGGCCCATCTTGCTACATTATAGAGATTGGACTTGTAACTCACCCACGTTTGAGCACTGCCTTCCATGCCTTCCCCCATCTCTTCCAAGGACCTGCCTCACTCACACTCTCATTTCTGTTTTTCTTTCTACCCTGTCTTAATATTTCAGCCTAAAACCTCCATCTGTTTGGTTCCAAATCAATCATCCTGGTTACAGCCACACTTTATCCGACTATTCCACCTCACCATCACATTTGCTGAGAGGAAGTCTGTAAGTAGAATCACCTCCATATTACTTTAGGTTTTGCATGAATGCTTGACCTGCTTCTTTAAAAGACATCCCCATCAACATGTGTTCTCTGTACAGTGCAATGACATGGGTTTGATAAAGTTGGGCTTAAGCAGCTTATTTTAGTCGAGCACAACTTGCAAAAAGGAACGGAGTTTAATAGAAAGGAAGCTGGCAACATTCCACACCACAAGCAAACAGTTTTCCCCCTTTAGACCATAAATGTAAACTTACCTACCTGAAAGGAAACACCACACCTACAAAATGTAAGGGAAATCATAAATTGTGACAGTATTTAGGAAGGCCAGAAGAGAGTGGATGTTCTCAGTCTCTGGTCTCTTTCTGTTTCCTGTAAACCCCACCAGCACCCTAGAGAAAACAAACTATGGTCAGCTGATCCTCACCACTAGACACACCTACAACTACACCTGGCCCCAATACCATGGAGGAACTGTGTTTTGGCATTGTAACTGGCTGCACATCTGTGCAGGTAGTGCTCCTAGCACAGAGCCTCAAATTACATTTACCAATCTTGCTGCCAACTGCTTGTGTTACATTGAATGGTGATCTTATTACATTCATTTTGGAACACTTTTGATTTGGAGTGTGTTGTTTTGACAAGAGTCAGGTGGCCTACACTGAGGCTGATCTAAGGAGCTTATGAATAAATATGAAGTTGTTAACCCTCATGTTCGGCCTCATGGACATAAATTATTTGTCTACAATCCTTGTTCCAAAGAATGCAAAGGCCATTACCAACCTGACGGGATATTTAAATAGAAATGCTTGAAAACTGGCTGCAAAGAGGCGTCACCTGCCTGTACTGCTTCTCCCATTTATAGCATGGCATGGACAAAGTGAGGTCCTAAGTTGCAGTAACCAATATCGTAAGAAACCCCATCACAAGCAATCTGCAGCATGACCTCTCGCTGTTGCTGCACACGATGGAGTGAAAGGGCACTCTAAGTTCAGACACCAGTTGCCACATGGTTATCCCTAAATCACAGGCAAAACTAGAGTTGTCAGAGCAGTAAGACCTCAATATGGATCCAGAGGGTGCCGTAAAGGTTGATTTCGGTTGGTGTCTTCTGCATCACACCTCTACATTTCTCAACCAGGGATGTCTGCCCCTTTTTATTTCTGGTGGCCCTAAATTCACTTAGTGTTCGGAACAATGATGACACTTGTCAAATACTTTTCTTCAGTCACTGATCCCTGAAGCACTACAGCATACCTCACTTTTTCTATCTCTATTCCGCCACCTCTCCATTAAGGACTTCATAAATGTGGATTAAATTACAAATAGGAAAGACTGAAATAGATCCAAGAGGGCCAAAAGGGGGAAAAAGGAGTGCTCCAAGCAATTTGAACAAGTTTGATTAGCCCTTTTATATCCAGTAAATCCTGTTTTATACTCCCACCGAGTCCAAATCTATGGTAGACTAAGCAATGCTCAGGCCTCTTAGTAAAGTGCCCTTTAACCGCCAACAGCTCTACAAACCCCCTTCATAGATGTTTAGCATACAGGCCAAGAATCATGACAAAGCTAAACGTATTTCCCTTCCCCAGCTGGTAAGTGCAGATGTGTCAAGGTTACCTGTAGCCTCAAACTAAGAAACGTTAAATTCTGGGTCGGAAGCCGACATCTCTTGAATTCCTATTCTAAGTATGTAGAAAACAAAATGGAGTCTGTTGATGGACATGCTTTCTTCTAAAACAATATGGTGGATCCCTTACAATTCCTAACCCGGACGAAATACTGCAATGGTCAAAGAAAGAAGCACTTTAAAGCTGGAGATAAAAGTGTGGCTGCTAAATGGGCAACCTATCTCCGCCACCACTCCCATCCATGTAAGATTGTTTCTTTCCTCGTCCCTACCACTCAAAGTCAGCAGTTTTGTTTTTTAGAAGAGTTTCCGCATGCAGCTATATCTTTTGCTGCATGATAAGAGCATTTCAGAATAATTACACACAATTGTAATGATTGTTCCAAACTCTTGTAACCTAGGTAGCATTATTTCTTGAAAAGGCACAAAGTTGACAGGTGCCAATAATATACTTGAGTGAAGACACAAAGTGATTGGCACAAGAGCATGTCATACTGCCAAGCACCCAATAAAATTGTTGGGTGAGGGCATCAGCTCAAGAGGTAAATGAGCAATCACATATAGTGAATGAGTGAAAAGAAGTGACAGAGTGTAACATAGACTGAAAATACGAAAGCTAAGGGAGGAGTGTCTCAAAGAAGCGTTCACAAGACCGTGCAGAATCAGACATTTCAATGTGCAGAAGTGTACATAAAGAATCAGAGGTGAAAGGAGATGAGAGAGCACCTTAGAATGCACAAGATCTTTTATAATCACAGAGAGTAGTACAGAGTGAATGTGAGATATGGGATGATGCCTAATTATGAATCCGCAGACAAAGTTTTCAGTCAGAAGCCCAGTGTCATATCTCTCGAGGCACAAATGCAAACCTGCTTTGTTCAGATGTGCGTTTAACTAGTTTCACGATGCAGACAAAACTCTGCAGTGTAAAAATCAACCTCTCAAGTCAGGGACAGAGATAACAAAACAGGAAATGAGACATCCAGCAGGTGGGGATAGTAGCAACATTTCCTGTTTCATGCAGCAGTGTGATCATGGGTCAGGTGGAACAGGATGCAGAGAAAAGTCTCACAGTAGCCACAAAGAAGCCCTCGGGTGCGCTGGAGATGTGAAAAGTCGGACTCCAGATCTAGTTGCAAAAGAAGGCTGCATGAGCGAGGATTCTCAAACAAACGAGCTTATTTGTACGTATGGAGTAAGACTGTTCAAACACTACAGACATGCTGCTACACTTACTGACACCGAAACACTAACAAGCAGATTAAGAGAAGGGATTATAGTTTTCAAGAACTTTATTTTAATGAAGTACGACAAGTATCAAGTACAGGCTAGTGCTCAAAGAATACAAACGTCAGCACATCAGTTGCCTGAATCTTTACAGCTCCCTCGACCAAGAGCCTCAACTAACAAACACTCAACAAAGATTGGAATACTGGAATGTTGAGAGCTCCACTGAAGACAATGGAGTAGCTCCAGTCTGATAATGACTGGTATAAGCTGGAGCTCCAACATTAAATAATTTTTCTTCATGTTTCTCTCTTTTTAATTCAGAACATTCTACCCTTGGTGGGTGGAATGTTCCAATAGCCTTATAGCTCTTCTGCCTCACCTGTGGCTCGGGCCTATAACTCTGGTTCAGGGTCTTTAACTACAGGTATGGTCCTCAGCAGCGGGCTATAATGCAAATTTCACAATTACTATAGCCTAAGAGCCCGACCTAGTGGGCTCTACCTGCCATTAAAGGCCCGCTCCTGTGTTAAAGGCACGACCTGAAGGCGAGGGCATTTAACAAGGGAGTGGGCCTGTAATGGCCGGTAGAGCCCGCTAGGAGGGCTATAAGGCTATTAGAACATTCCGCCCCAGAGGGCAGAATGTTCTAATTGGTAAAAACAAAGGCCTCTCGAAGCCCGAGGGGATTTATATCCCCTCAGGCCCCGAGAGGCCTCCAAGACTGCAAAACAGGTGGATGAAATCTTAGTCACTTGTTGTTTCATCGATAGCTGTTCATCTATAATGAAACCCAGGTTACGAACACTGTTCACTGGTGTGGGAAGAGATCCCAATTCGGGGGCCAGTGTTGTGGTCCCCAGAGGTCACGTCTTTTGCCTAAGATCATAACTTCCATCTTGTCACCATTTAATTTGATAAAATTATTTTGCATCCATGAGGCAACTTTGCTCAATCCTAGGTTAAGGTCAGAGGTCTTATGTCCTTGTGACGAGGAGAGAGAGAAAAGATAATCTGTGTGTCGTCAGCATAGGAAAAAGGAGACAGTCCAGCATTTTCGACAACCTCCGCTAAAAGGAGGACGAATATATTGAATAACAGCAGACTCAGCACCGAACCCTGTGGGACACCATGAGGGGATGCATGAGAATTGGAACAGGCTGTTGCTGAGGAGACCCGGAAGGTCCGATCCTTAAAGAAGGAACGAAACCATTCTAAAGCCATTCCGTCCAAGCCTAGTGTCTGTAAGGCTTTCTCCAGGGTATGGTGGGATACCATGTTGAAAGCGGCACTAAGATCTAATAAAATGAGTGCCGCAGTTCCGCCTTCATCTAGATGCTGCCTTAGCATTTCAGTCACCCCCAACAGTGTGGATTCAGTAGAGAATCCAGCTCTAAAACCTGATTGAGAGGTGTGAAGAAAGTTCTGGGTTTCCACGAAGGAGGCCAGTTGACCATTGACATGCTTCTCCAAAATTTTTGAGAAGGTGGGGAGCAGCGAAATACGGCGAAAGTTTGACAGAATGGAGGGATCAGAATTGGCTTTCTTTAAGAGGGGGAGGACCATAGCGCGTATCCATCTGTGGGGAACTATCCGGTCCTTTAAGAGCTCCATTATCATTAATAGAATGGAGGGATCCAACTGCCCTAATACATGTGGAGGTAGGGGATCAAGCGGGGAGCCAGATTTTCAGAAGATTTTCCGAAGTTATCAATGATGTGAAAGAATATGTCATGAGTGATATAATATGGAAGGTCAGAAGTAGTGCACGTGGAGGGCGGGAATTATATAACTGGTGAATGGGCTAAAGTGGATGAACTTTTTTTTTTTTAAGTTTCATGAAGCTTCTTCAAACTGCCTCAAAGTTATAAGCAAAACAAAAATGATTTTCCTTATGAAATCATGGTCCTAACTATAACTACCTAGTGAAGACTGCCACAGATATATATATATTCATTGTGCCTTTGAAAATACATGTGGTCCAGTAAATTTGTTATTGGGAACAAGTGTGCTAATAAACCTACATTTACACTTTTATTATAACTGTACAGATATTACCACCATGTAGCGTAACCTGAGAAATTATCAATGAATATTGCTCAAAGATTCTAAATTACTATCACTTTGCCCAAGCAACATACTTACTTAATGAGATTTTCATCTCAATGCATGAATTGAACGGATTGTTTTATGGTCAGATACTTTTGACTGTCAGTTCTACATAAGATAAGTAAAACAAGCATTTGCAATACAATAGGTTTCGCATTTATGAGAGTTTGAGCTATTAGCATCGTAAATGACAATGCCTTTTATTTAAGTGTTGTTTTTAAAACAGATAAATAAAAGGCATTGTCATTTACAATGCCAATAGCTTAAACTCTCACAAATGCAAGACCTACTGCATTGCAAATGTGTGCTATAATTTTTTTTTTAAAGCGTTAGGAGAGAGCGTGTCCTGCCTGCAACAGCAGGCAGGACAAAACTATTTGAGAAAATAGTGCTCTGAGGCTGTAATTAAAGCCTACCGAGCAACAACACATGTAACAGGGGGTGTCGCCATGGGAGGTTACAAAATGAGACAAGGCAGTACTAAGGAGGGACTTCTAAGCCTTTTGACCAATGAACAGCCACAGTTTACAGTGGACAATGACTCAAGACAATGAAAAATGTGGGCGGAGAGTGGGTGGAGCTTCAAGTCCCTACCTCAATACAGTATGCCTCACAGAGCATCGCATGCGCTGCCCAGGCTCGACCTAAAAATATAAGGGTGTAAACCCTAGGAGCAGTTCCGCCAAGACTAACAGATTGCCAATTCTAAAGGAAAAGCATTATGATGCTGAATGAATGACATTGAGAATTACTTGAGACCCTTGCCTCTAAGTCATAGCGCCTCACTTAAAATAGGTGATTAAAAGGATATTAATCTCATCACATTAGCAACCACACTATATTTTTGGGAACAGTAAATACAATTAATAACATATGCAACTGTCTTATTGCCCTACTGATGGATTCTGGTGAATAGAGTGGTTTGTAAATGGAAATAGAACCCCCGAGATGCTACTACTGACCTATAATAAATGTAACCCATTATTCTTTTTGGCTGTAACAGAAGGATAATAACAAAATAATAATGTAAAAAAGCTGTTTCAAAAGCAAAATGAGTCTACAAACATGAAGGCCTTTGCAACCAACTGCAAGTTTTAGCCAACAATGTGCAAAAGTGATTTTACAGAGTGTTTAAGGTGTGTTACCTTTCACTGACAAATTTACTGGTGCGAGGGAAATCAGACAGAAGAACGCATTTACTAAGATTCAATTTCTCTCGAATATATAATTTATGGAAATTGTATTTCTCAGAGAAATTCAAAATTTTCACGTGACCAATTAATGTTAACAGCGGCTTGAATTGATAACAATAGCTAAATATCTCATATTGTTTTAACAAAGTATACAGGAGTGTGTGTGTGTGTGTGTGTGTGTGTGTGTGTGTGTGTGTGTGTGTGAGAGAGCACGCTTGTGTAAGTGCAGACACACACCACAACCTGTTGAAATGCAAAGATATTAAAAGACAGGCCATCCTAAGCCCTTTGCTACACCGTTGAGTAACTATGGTTAGCATGAACATGAGAGCGATAAACAGGCTGAGCAGCCGAATGACCAAACCCAAATCTCTCAGTCAGAGAGAAGAAGGATGACACACAGAGCCATTCCTGTCTGCAGTCCACAGTGTCTGGCAACACTATCTGCGAAAAGGACAGCAACACGTCACAATCCTATTCTGGAAGGGGGTGACCCAGCAATTAAAAGTAGGGAGGATAAAGGCTAACTCCAGGGCAGCTCTGACTCTGGAACCATTCAGCTCGTTTCCAGATACACAGGGCATTCAATGTATGAAGATCATCACCCCATACAAGGATGATAAACAGTAAGAAAGGTGACTTGCCGCTTTGCCAACACCCTTCAGATGGCGGTTTCCAAAAAATGAGGTAATACAAACAGGCATAGAGCATAGGCACAAATGCAGCCAACAGCTCACATTATGATGTTTAATTGTAGCAGTTACCATAGATGCAGGTAGGCTGTGTACACTCGCTGTGCATTGGTTGAGTGTGTAATCTCTGTAAGCAGTGAAATGGAATTCGGACATTTACTGAAACACACAGTGCAAATTTGTGAATGTAGCCTTTTCCTCGGTCTAGGACAAGAAGGCTGCTCACAGAGATGTGCCTTGCACTAGAGCAGCTAGGGGAGAAACTGGATGGTGCCCTATGGAATAGTTAGCGTCCTTCTGAGTACCACAGTGCATTAGCAGCATCCCTGTAATAATATCGTGAACATAGAGGTCACTGTCACATTAACAAAGAAAGAAAAGAAAAAAGGTTGTTAATGAGACAACCGAGCAATACTCAAGTCAACAAAGTAAACAGCACAGTAAAAGTAGAGAAAAGTAAAGTCAAGCGATCAGACTCCCTCCTATTTCCCTTACTTCATAATCATCATTTAACCCTTTACAGAATGCTTTGAGCCCCACGGGTGCCATTTCACATCACGACACAAGCACTGGCGACGTTTCCAAAAGGCCATCCAAGTTGTTTCTTCAACTGACTGTAAGTCACCTTTTAGGGAATCAGGTAAACTGTACTCTTCATCAGGTATATGCGCTTTGACAGCAGACACAGGAGTCAAACATGGATATCACGTGTGCCAAGCAAGACTAAATGGCTTTCATCTTGAGCTTGGTGCTGTGATTGAGAAACAATAACCTCTGCTATCACAAGAAGCCATAATTTCTTTTCCCCGACTCTTGTAATGAACTATGGGAGCTTAAAGGAAGGGAGGGTGTCAGTCCGATGGGGGTTGAGGATGGCTCTGGTACTCATTATTTGAAGGCACATTTGATGTTTCCATATAAACAAAGTCAAATTCAGTCACGGAGGGCAGGCATACCGCATCATCAAAAAACAACTACTCCAAACCATGCTTGTGAAGAAGCGTACATTACTCCACCGAGGACGGTACCACTACAAATACTACAAAACAAGAGTTAAAATGTGGAATGACAACCATAGAATACAATCAAGATACACCTGACGTGTAGGACTCCATTTCAGAGAAGGCAACTAGTTGGAATAAATCATGTACACAGTAGGAATAAATGCGATCAATGAAAACAAAGCAATTGAATGCCACAGGAATCGATCTTCAACCTACTGCCCCAAACCAAATCTAATCTAATCCACAAGGGTCCTTCTGAGTGGAGGCAGCTGAGAAGCAACCCTCTGATGAAACATTTGTGGGGGCAGGAAGCTGACAGCAGAAGAAACGAGGAAACCCTCGACTCATGAAGCAAAAAAGCAGGGAGAAAAACAACATCGAAAGTACAACTCAGAGTATCATACTAATGGATCAAGGGCAGTGAATCTGCATACTCGAACACGTCCGAAATCATGGAATGAAATAACATAACTCATTCTGGAAATGAAATGGAAGCAGCCCTTGTTTTCATCCCAACTCAGATGCCTACAACAGGACCTTGCACCACACGTCACCCCAAGCCCTTGTTTCTCGCAGCCTGCGTTCTGCGCAATGTTTCCCTCAGCATACATACATTAGGGCCCCCTGTCACTGGGTGAGGAAGGAGGGGCGAGGAGCCGTTTATTTCTGGCACGTCTGTGTTGTTTCCTGACATTCAGTATTTTAGGAATGCGTCGTACAAACCCTCTACAATGATGGAGCTCTCGTCGGTGCTCCCTGCGAGTCTCTGCTTGCTGTGCTCCTGAAGAGGGCAGCTACAGAGAACAAAACTCCTTTCCGAAGAATAACAGGGAAACGATAAACCCCTTCTACTGGCACACACACGAAATCGAAACACTGACGACGTGTTCGCCACACGCCGACAACGTAACCTTGTACTCACCCTTTGAGGTAGGTCAATGGCAAAGCAGAGGGCAAGGGTCGTCGCAGTTTGCATCATAAGGCAGGCAGCATTGTCCAAATCAACGGCCAGCACTGTAACTTAAACATTCAAAATATACGTGTATCATCATGAACTCCAGAAGGCTACCTCAGAAAAGAGAAACACGTCTGCCCAAAGAGCGGCCTTCCTTACCGACTCCTACCACTATGAAGAAAGATTCGGAATTATTACTGAGTAACATAACGAGATCCACCCCGAAACCACTCAAATACACCCCGTGAGGGACCTCACTCAGCCAACTACATAAGGTTATCAAGGCACCTTCTTCCCTCCCAATGTGAACATTCTACATCGGTAACTCGTTTGCATAGCCCCTTTGAGGTACGTTTTTACCTAATGTTCTACCATGCAGCAAGTGTTCTGAAGCTGCCATTCCGCTGTGTGTTTAGCAAATAGGTAATTATAATGAGAACACTGGAACGTTGAAAGCTCCGTTGAAGACAATGAAGTGGCTCTGGGCTTATAATGGCCGGTATAAGACTTCTGCACCAACATTCAAATGTTTGTCTTTCTGTTTCTCCCTTTAAATTTTAGAACATACTACCCATAGTGGGTGGAACGTTTAAATAGCCTTATAGCCCTTCTGCCTTGGACTATACCTGTTGTTAAAGGCCCTCATCCTCGTTATAGGTCCTCGCCCTGGTTCAGGGCCTTTAACAACCGGTATAGCCTTCGGCAGCGAACTATGAGGCTATAATACACAATGTAAAGCTTCCATGGTGAACCATGAACAGCCTGCACCCTGCCTCTTAACGCATTTAGGTTAACATGCATACCATAAATGAGTAACAGTATGCTATCAGTGGCTTAAACACCTGAAATTACCCAAGCTCTTGTCTTTTGCAAAGCAAGAGGTGATTGGAGCTACGACAGGCACTGAAACTGTAAGAAAGCAACCAAAATTTGTGATAATACAGGAAGAAAAAAAAATAAGAATGCACAAGAGTTTGGATATAGGAACAGCTAACTGATACAAAGAGTCCTTTAGAGACATTTCAGAAATATATGTGACTAATATTAATAGAAACATAGTGAATGAGTTTGGATGGTCTCTGCAAGGTTTCTAGCAAAACAATGAACATGGTGCAAGGCAATTCATTTTCCAAGTTGTATATAAGATAATCAAATGCACTGGTGCATGTGAGGTATCGTATTGCCTGCAAATAGCTACAAAAAAATAAAGAGCAAGAAAGTTCATTTTAAAACATGCTTGGACAAGCCAATCGATGGAAATAAGCATGAACAAACACACACAAATGAAACTGCCTCTAAAATCAATTAAACTGTTCTTGTGTCAATGTGAATCCACTAAAAGTGTCCTTATAGCAAGCTTGAAGGAGCAGTGGGAAATATCTCAATTACGATATAGAGCCACTAAACTCAAGTGTTCCGTGAAACCATTTCAAAGTGTCTGTTTGCTTGCCATTGTATTTATAATGTAACAAAAATGAACCACGAATGGAACGTCACCACAGGATACATTACATCACTGCCCATGTGCCCAAAACTTATTTCTATAGAGTTCTCGGGGGAGGTTTCGGCGAGTGATCAGACTTAAACATCTTTCTGATAGCAGTGTCCTTTAGTTTTTCATTATGGTAAGCTGTGAGAGTAGGAGTGCGTCACTTCAGAGACAGGAAGGTAGGTTAAGTTCAGGCTGCAGGAGATGGCTAATACAGAAAAAACAACAATAACTAGCTCTTTGGCTGCAAAAGAAAATGGGTCAGACAAGGATGTCATTTCCTGGATGAACCGTGTGTGAACGTTTCATCAAAACCAGAGCTAAATTACAAAAAAAAAAAAAAAAAAATTATCCATAGCAGTTCAACCATGTAAAAGACACTGTAAAAATGGTGAGATGGCCAGCGGGTGAGTACCACAAGCCCCATTGTAAAAAGATGGTCGATGCAGGAAAGATTAATCTGAGAGCATATGAAAAAATAGGTACATGTGAATTGTTAAGCCAACACACTGACACTGACCTACAGAGGAAGCAGAAAGAAAACCGTGAACCCTCTTTGCTATGAGGGTATGAGTATCCTTTTATTCAGCAGGATATACAAATTTCCAAAGGAGTAGATATATTCAGCTAATCTATTGAATCCTGGAAACATGTAAAATGCTGTGTGAAAGTATATCTGAAGGTGCAAAGGGTGGACCTTTGCACTACAATTCATGTAACATATCAGTAAGAGTTTGCCTTTTATGAATACTAAATTGTACTGTAGTTTAGATATTTAATTTTCTGTGCATAGATTTTCATTTATTATAAATAAAGAACACTTTATGGCTTTCAAAATGCGGCCCAACTGAAGAAACTACTTCGTTGAAGCAAAAAAATAAAAAGCAAAACAATCAAACACCTGCCCGACAATAAACAAATCTGAAATGCAAACATTAAAGATTAGTAATGGGCCACTGTATAAAGTGTAAGAATTTTGTGCAGTAATACTGATCAGAACAAAATTATTCTGTTATTCCAGTTTGAAAAGAATAACAAAAAACATAGGAAATACAACACTAATATTTGTTGAGAATTGCTCATCAGTTCATGAGCAAGTCCCACTCAGCTGTACAGTACAGAACAGTAAGACAGCCTAATAGGACACTCAACATCATAACTGAGAAGGAAAGTGGGGCCAGCACCAGAAATCTACACTTGTGAACAATTCATAAGTGTCTGCTTCAGCGCATGTCAAATAAGCACATCTATTTATTTAATGCAAAAGAAGCCTTTTAGTAAACTATACTAGCATCGTCTATTAAACTGTCAACATAAATGAGAAGTGAGATATGTGAGCACAACAAAAAACATAAGGTGATTTTGTCCAACATCAGTGCACTACAAGCACGGTCAATAGGTAAATTACACAAATGTATAATCAGCTGGGCCCAAAAAGGCACAGCCCATATCAGTGAGTTATTCCAGATGTTTACTTTAATTGGAGGAAAACAAATTTCACATTTTCAAGAACCCAACACCAGATTCAGTAAGTTAAAGTAAGTCTGTGCTAGCTTTCCTCTTCACAATGAGTATTCAAACTGCAACACCTTCCTATTAACTTAAGTCTGAGATCTATCTGTGCCAACATATTCGACATACTCAGGGAATTACAATATTAGACAGAAAGCTACAACAAATTACTAAAACAATAGTAAAGAAACACAAAAAAAAATATGGGAACGGCACACAAATTCAGTATTGTCCACCGCAGTCATTTAATAAAAAGGTATAAAGATTTGGCAACTCTTGTACAGCTAAAGAAAAAGCAAACATTGATGAATAATACACTGCTTTAATTGCCTCTCCGTGTATACCATAACAAGGAGAAACCCCACAAAACGGAAGTTTGAAGGATTCAACACTGAATTCAGACAGACAAAAATATGAAACACAGGAAAATCCTCAATGGAGAATACAGACATTAGAAGTGACCTTTCATACTGAAACATAACGCACTCTTTTCTGAATTATGACGTTCTAACTGAAGGGATCAAGTCCCAGCTCTTAAGACATGCCCTTGAATTTAATCATGATCAGTGTGTGGACCAGGCCTACACATGAATGTAAAATTGTAATATGAATGGTGGCATTACAAACACAAGTTTCATATCAACACTCTTGCCCCAACTGCATATAAAACGAAGAGCACACTGCTGGCTTCTTAAGAGAAGTCAATTCAAAGCACTAAAATTACTTTCATATTTTCACTAAACTAATTCACCACTAATCCTTTACGGGTTCCGGAGTAGAGTGCTACTTGCTGAAAAAGCGCTTCAACGCCTCGTCAGGGGTAGTAAGCGCTATATAAATGCAATTACAATACGATACAATATTAAAAGAGTTTGCAAATGTATTTAAAAACAGACTTGTTGTTCATCACAATGGAAAATTCATTTTCCGTTCATGACAAAGCATACACAAAACAGACAGCATACTGACGTAGATAGTAGACCTTTCCCTACTTCTATGCAGAGCAACAAACAATCTGCAGTAGTCGGCACATGGAAAACAAACGTTGAAAAAACCTATTAAGAAAACAACTCAACAATGATCTAACAGACACCAAACCAGTCCAGATAGCGAGAATTCAAAGAAACCTCTGAAGATGCAGGACAAGACTTTCAAGTAGGCAGTACATCATCAGAAAAATCAAGGATAGGAATGCAAAGGACGATAGTCATCCAAAAAGGACTAAATCATCAGTATGTCCAGTTCTCTAGAAAGATCAGCAGATGTAACGACAATAGAACCTGTCAAAAAAAAGCAAGCCACAAGTACTATAAAATACAGCACGCCAAAGAACACTATCAGACACAACCTAACAAAGTTTATCCCAGGAGATCTCTCCATCACTTCTCCCTTTAACTTATGCCTGCTCAGGACCATTAACCTTAAACTCAACATCTTTGAATGGACAACCCAGTACAGTAACCAGCTATGTGGACTATGAACATAAGAATATACCAAAAAAGGGACCCGCAGAGCTGCTCAAAGCTGCCAGCTTTCTGAAAAGCATAAACTGCATGCCTATCTCCAACACTTCTTCATCCATCAAACTAAGCGTTGGGTCCCAACACAATAACCGCACCTCGGTAGTCATCATGCACAGCATGGAAACTATTCCCACATAGGATCAAAACAAAAACAACACTCTTTCAAACCTCACACCATACACTGTGTAGCATGCTACCAATGTAGGCAAGCGCTTCAACAGCCCACCAATGGCTAGAAAGTGCTATAGAAATGTTGCAATACAACCAGTAAAGCAAGAGGAACGCAGTCCCACAAGTATTGAGGCAGAAAGAACCGTCAAACAAAATCCTTAAACACTTTAAACATTTTAACAAAAAGACAGAAAGCCAGTAGAAGCCGAAAGGAGCCCAGGCAGCAGACCCATCAGAAGGTGACGGCCAGGAAGAAAGCCTTGCAAATCAGGTAGAAAGACAACTTAGCCTCCAACCAGGCAGCAAGCCAATGGCACGAGTCAGTCAAACAGTAAGCAAGTGCATCCTGTCAACAGACAGCAAGCCAAGGGAATCAGTCACACAAGCCAAAAAAAGTCACAAAGAGAGAGGACCAATATTAATAAACCACATGCAGTTAGCCACCCCCCCAAAAAAAAACATCAAAGACAGCAACCCAACAAAAACTGTCATAAATGCAGCAAGTCAATGGAATCTGTAAATCAGACAAGGCACGTGTACACCGAAAGAAGTCAAAAAAAGAATCCAGTCCGACAGTAGGTCCTCCATTCCACTCCTACAATAAGCAGGCCAACAAGAGTAATCAGCAGACAGTAAGATAAAAGCAATTTCAAAGACCAGCAAGTCAAATGAAAATATCGAACAGCATCAATCCAACGAAATGTCAACAGGCATCCAAATAACAGAGCCTTTTAAGTGGCAGAAAGGCAACAGAAGTCACTGAAGGAGCAGCACTCTATCTGAAACGATCAAACAAGCAACAAGCCATCAAAACCCTTCAAAAGGGCAGCAGGCGAATGGAAGTACAGAAACTGAACCAATCAAATGGCAACAAATCAACGTAACCTGTCAAACTGACAGAAGAACAACTGCAAACCAGCAGGTGCCCAGCATCAAGCCAATTGAACATTAAACATGTATCAAGCCAACAAAAATTGTCACATAGGCAGACATCAATCTAAATGTCAGTCAAGTAGCAAACTAATAAACCTGTCAACGGAAGCAAGCCAACTGAACCCCCCAGATAAACAATAAACCAATTAAATCTATTAACAAACACTAAGCGGATTAAACACGTCGTAGAAGCAGTAAGCCAACAGAATTGGGCAAATAGATAGCAAAATAAAAGAAATGTCAAAGAGGCAGGAAGCTATAAATCTTAAATTGCCATTATTCAAACTGACCTCTTGCAAACGAGGCCAAGAAAGGAGCAAACCAACAAAACTCATCCTATGAAAAAAAGCAATAGTACCCGTCCTCGAGTTCTCAGATATTCATACGATAGCACCTTGGCCCATGAAGGAGGCCCTGATCAAGGGTTACCTCATTCCGAACTCTACTTCCCCCACCACTGAATAGTCCATCAACAAAATCAATGCCCTTTCTACAACTGAGCCATATCAAGAGCCACTGCCACTTGTCCATAACCCAAGCACACACTTTCCTTCTGCTGCACTCAACCAAGTTGCACACAGAAGAGTTTCCACTTTAATCCTACTTTCTTTTGTCAGCTTATCTAACTCAGGATCGTGTTCGTCACCTCTTAGTCAAGCTCTCCTCCCATAGCATCCTTCCTTTCATCAACAACACATCTCTCGATGCCTCAGTATAAAGTGCAATCAGGTAAACCAACAATTTTGTCCACACATGGATTTCGCTTTAACTAGTTCTACACCCTTGTGGTAAACATCTTTCCTCAAAAATTACTACTGACATTAGCATTCCTTCTTTGCACTCTCGGCATGTTTAAGATGTTCAATGCGTCCCATGAATGGTACCCTTTAACCCTTGCCCCCTAACTGACAGACCTCTTCCCTAATAATGGTACATCAGGCACACTTCAAAACTGTATGCTTACCATGCCCATGAACTGTATAATTTCCCATTCGTGGGATTGGGGACGGAGGGGGATTTAAGAGCACTGAATCAAAATTAATTTTTAATTTCAAACTTTGAGCTTCCACTTTATGCAACCTTTGCTTTTAATGTGAGCTGGAAAGGTATATAAATGAAATGATGTACCATTTACAATAAAGTTCATTTTCCCATCACGCACCAAATCTAGTGGAGTACCTTCTTGTGGCACATCACCGATCTAGACATATTACCACGGCATTGCACGTGGAAACTCGGTACAGGTTTGTCTCAGCTACTTCTAAATGGGTGTATTTGCGCATTGATAGGGAGTAAAACGCGCCAGCATGCCGTTTACCAGTTGAGCTGCTCCTATCATTTCAACAAGAAACACACTACGTAGTAGTTGCCAAAAGTGAACACTTGTATATGTATACATAAACAGAAGAGGTAGGATGGGACAGTCGAGGGAGTGCAACATACGTTTGTTCTGGGTAACGTAGTAGTGGGTTGAAGAAGTGCATCATTAGACTAGTTATGGGCATGCCTCATTAATAATGATGACAGTCTACTATAACAATTGTACCCTTCTTAGGCTCTTACTACAAGTACAGAAACTGTACACTTCAATCTCTCTACTTCATGCTACATGAATCACTTCTGCCATTAATATTAATTTCTACGGAAACGTCAATACACTCCCAACCACCTCACTTCAGTAGTAAAGGCATTCTCATCGAAAACCATTTACTCCCACACCCCATCTATTTTACATACCTCCTTCCAGGATACACCCCTCGTCTACCCTAAGTGATGGTACACAACCAACAGTCACCTCCGTCTCCGCCCCATAATGATGGCATACTTCACACCAGTAATGGTACACTTGGCCCCACCCCCACATCCCCAGCCATAATATACTCCTTACCTCTCCTCTCTAAATCGAATCCCACCAGCACGAAGTAGTCCGCCAGGCGGGTCATGCTTATGTCGAGGTACCCCGGGCGCTGCTGTTGCTCATGTCCCGCGGTGGTTCAGGAGAGAGGCAGTGGTGACACACACTGAACCCCAGCGGCACCCCATAGCCGCCATCTTCCTGCAAATCCGATCTGAGGCTGCTGCGCACGCGCCGACCGGCGAGCCAGGGCGGGGACGCCACAGAGTACAGGCAGCTCAGCTGATTGTAAACCACGCATGTGCGAGATGAATGTCAAGTGGCAGAGGTTCGCTCATGCGCAGAACAGAAGGTCTGTTCCTTCGCTAGCGCGCTTGGTAGTGGCTGGATTAAAATATCAGTCGTCTCTTTTCTAAAAAGGCAACGGTTTCGCACTCAGGGTGTCGTGGGATCTCAACAACAGCATATTGCTTCCTCTATCGCTTTTAGAGTCGGGCGATATGTAAGTAATGTCTGTTGTAGTCCTCTTTCTACTTCAATGAGCTGCGAATGACAGTGAGGAAGTAGGAGGGCCTTCATGTCATGACAGATTATCTCAGTGCCAGGGAGGAACACACTTGTCATTCTTAACGTAGCACTAGTAGCTGCTTTGCACAGTATTGTATTGTATTGTATTGTAATTGCATTTATATAGCGCTTACTACCCCTGACGAGGCGTCGAAGCGCTTTTTCGGCGAGTAGCACGCTACTCCGGGACCCATAGAGGATTAGTGTTGAATTGGTATAGTGAAACATGCAAGTACATTTTAAGTGGTGGATAGGTTAGTCAGTTATTTGGATTTGGAATGATAGCAGAAGGATAGAGGAGGAAAAAAGGTTTGTATTTATATAGCGCTTGTTACCCCTGATGGGTGTTGAAGCGCTTTTCTGGCGAGTAGCACGCCACTCCGGAACCCATTAAGGATTAGTGTTGAAAATTAGTATAGTAAAATATGAAGTAATTTGAGTAGTGGATATGTTATTCAGTTATTTGGGTAGAGAAGGGTAGGTGGCGGGATAGAAGAGGGAAAGAGGTTTGTATTTATATAGCGCTTGCTACCCATGATGGGGTTTTGAAGCGCAAGTAGCACGCTACTCTGGAACCCATAAGTATTAGTGTTGAATTAGTATGGTGAAACATGAAAGTAATTTTAGTGGTGGATATGTTAGTCAGTTATTTGGATTGAGAAGGGTTGGGGAGGGTAGAAAAGGGAAAAGGTTTGCATTTATATAGCGCTTGTAACCCTGATGGGGTGTTGAGACGCTTTATTGGCGAGTAGCACGCTACTCTGGAACCCATAAAGGATTAGTGGTGAATTAGTATAGTTGAATATGGAATTTGAGAAGTGAACATGTTAGTCTGTTAATTTTGATTGAAAAGGATAGTGGCGGGATAAAAGAGTAAAGGATTTTTTTAAAAAAAAATTTATTTTATTTTAGGTCTTAGCAGTAGGAGGAGGCTTTTGGATGATTAAAAAGGAGTTTTGGAGGGGAGGAGTCAGAGGGAAGAGTTTAGAAAGGTTTGTTTTAGGGGATCGGTATAGTAAAAGAGGTGTCAGATGATGCAAGGAGGGGTAGAGTAGGAGAGAGTCTAGAAAGGGTTATTTTGGGGATCATAGTAGTGGTATGGGGTTTGGGATAAATGAGAGTGTGGATGTAGAGGATATATTGATAAATGTATAGGATGAGAGATAGGGTAGTGCATTGGAAAGAGTAGTAGAAAAGTTTGAGATGAGTCAGATGGCTGGGCTAGAAGATATATTGAGAGAAGTATAGGCTGAGAAATAGGGTAGTGCCTTGAAAATGCTAAATTAGAAGAAAGTGATAAATATATAGATCCATAAGTACATTGAAAGTATATAGATACATAAAGGAGGTAAGTATATGTAGATTAAAGATATTGATAGAGGCACAGGATGAGAAATAGGGTAGTGCATTGGATATGCTTTTTCAGGAGAAAAGTAACAGAGACACAGATCCAAGTACATGGAAGGTACATAGATGCACAATGGAAGTAAATACATGTAGACCAAAGATGATTTTTATTTATTTATTATTATTATTTTTTTTTTTTCCTCTCAACAACATCATTATTCTACATGTTTATACAAAGCAATACACAAAGATAGGTACATGTCTATAGTGAAAACAAATGCTTATATACAGAGGGATATGCTGTCAATTTCTGTTTGCGTATGGTGCTTATGTGGGGAAGAACCAATTCTTGAGTAGTTTTCTGAAGATAAGGTGGTTGTCGGTGGATCTTATGTTGGGGGGTAAAGAGTTCCATAGTTTGGCTGCTTGAACAGGGAAGGATGTGCCACCCATGGTTTTTTTCTTGTAGCTTGGGATTTTGAGGCGAGATGCTCCTTTAGAGCGGAGGTTCCTCTGTTGAATGTGTTTGGTGATTTTATTCCTGATGAAGAGCGGTCCCATTCCATGTATTGCTTTGTGGGTGATACAAAGCAGCATTGAACGTGGATCTTCTGGCAACCGGTAACCAATGCAGGGCTTTCAAGGCAGGGGAGATGTGGTCTCGCGGTTTGATATGCAAGAGTAGTCTGGCAGCCAAGTTCTGAATCCGTTGTAGTCTTTTCATGGTTGTTAAAGGTGATCCGTGGTAAAGGCTATTGGCGTAATCGAGTTTGGACAGAACAAGGGAGATGGTAGCTTGGACCTTGTGCGGAAATCCCAAATGAGGGAAAATTTGTTGCAGCGTTTTTATAGTGACAAAGCTTGATCTTGCTAGTTTGTCCACTTGGGCATTCATCGACAGCTTGGAGTCCATGGTCATTCCGAGGTTTCTTACTTCCTTCGATACTTTAGGTGGTGATCCCAGTTCATTAGGCAAGCGGGTTGTAATGTTTCCAATCGCCACACGTGAGTATTTCCGTTTTTGAAGTATTCAATTTGAGATGGCTCCAAGTCATCAATCAATCAATCAATCAGGTCACTTATAAAGCGCACTACATACCCGCGAGGGTCTCAAGGCGCTGGGGAAGAAGAGGGGGTGCTGCTACTGATCGAAGAGCCAGGTCTTGAGGAGTCTTCTGAAGGCCAGTAGGTCTTGGGTCTGCCGAAGGTTGGTGGGGAGGGTGTTCCAGGTCTTGGCGGCGAGGTGGGAGAAGGATCTGCCGCCGGCGGTCGTTTTCCGGATGCGGGGGACTGTGGCGAGGGCGAGGCTGGTGGAGCGGAGCTGGCGGGTGGGGGTGTAGAAGCTGAGTCGTCTGTTGAGGAAGGCTGGTCCGGAGTTGTGGAGTGCTTTGTGTGCGTGGGTGAGGAGCTTGAAGGTTATCCTCTTGTTGACAGGGAGCCAGTGCAGGTCTCTCAGTTGGGGTGTGATGTGGCTGCGGCGGGGGATGTCGAGGATAAGACGTGCAGAGGCGTTCTGGATGTGTTGCAGCCGTCTCAGGAGCTTAGCCGTCGTTCCTGCGTAGAGGGCGTTTCCGTAGTCCAGCCTGCTGGTGACGAGGGCCTGGGTGACTGTTTTCCTTGTTTCGGTGGGGATCCACTTGAAGATCCTGCGGAGCATTCGGAGGGTGTTGAAGCAGGATGAGGAAACGGCGTTGACCTGCTTAGTCATGGAGATAGTGGGGTCGAGGATGACCCCTAGGTTGCGTGCGTGGTTGGTGGGTGTCGGGGCTGTTCCCAGTGATGTCGGCCACCAGGAGTCGTCCCAGGCTGAAGGGTTGGAACCAAGGATGAGGACCTCCGTCTTGTCCGAGTTCAGCTTCAGGCGGCTGGACCTCATCCATTCGGCGACGGCCTTCATTCCTTCGTGGAGGTGGGCTTTGGCGGTGTGAGGGTCTTTGGTGAGGGAGAGGATCAGCTGGGTGTCGTCGGCGTAGGAGATGATGTTGAGGTTGGGCTGTCGGGCGACGTGGGCGAGGGGTGCCATGTAGATGTTGAACAGCGTCGGGCTGAGGGAGGAGCCTTGGGGTACGCCGCAGATGATCTTGGTGGCCTTGGATCGGAAGGGGGCGAGGCGGACGCTTTGAGTTCTGCCGGAAAGGAAGGATGTGGTCCAGTCCAGGGCCTTCTCTTGGATCCCGGCGTCGTGAAGGCGTGTTCGTAGTGTGTGGTGGCAGACCGTGTCGAAGGCGGCTGATAGGTCCAGGAGGATGAGGGCTGCTGTTTCTCCGTTGTCTAGCAGGGTCTTGATGTCATCAGTGGCGGCGATGAGGGCGGTTTCGGTGCTGTGGTTGCTGCGGAAGCCGGACTGGGAAGGGTCCAGGATGTTGTTCTCCTCGAGGTAGCGGGTCAGTTGTTTGTTGACGATTTTCTCGGTGACCTTCGCGGGGAACGGGAGCAGAGAGATGGGTCGGAAGTTCTTGAAGTCCTTGGGGTCTGCCTTGGGTTTCTTGAGTAAGGCGGTGATCTCGGCGTGCTTCCAGCTTTCCGGGAAGGTTGCTGTCTCGAAGGAGATGTTGATTATTTTCCGGAGATGGGGCGCGATGGCTGTACTGGCTTTGTTGAAGACGTGGTGAGGGCACGGGTCTAGCGGTGAACCGAAGTGGATGGTGTTCATGATCTCGCTGGTGTCCTCGTCGTTGTTGTTGGTCCAGGAGAGCAGGCGGTTGGTGGTCGTGGGGGCAGTGGTCTCGGTGGTTGCCGGGGCGGTCGTGGTGTTGAAGCTGTCGTGGATGTCGGCGATTTTGCGGTGGAAGAAGGTGGCCAGTGAGTCGCACAGGTCTCTTGACGGCGGGATGTCGTTGGTGTTGGAGCTGGGGTTGGAGAGTTCCTTCACGATGTTGAAGAGCTCTTTGCTGTTGTGTGCGTTGTTGTCTAGGCGGTCTTTGAGTGAGGCCCTTTTGGCGGATCTGATGAGGTGATGGTGACTGCGGGTGGCGCTCTTGTGGGCGGCGTAGCTGTCCGCTGTCCGTTCGTGGAGCCAGATCTTCTCCAGTTTTCGGCATGTTCGTTTGGAGGCCTGGAGGTCTTCGGTGAACCAGGTGGCTTTCTTGCTGGTGTGGCTGTTGGGCGGATTCTTGAGCGGGGCGAGGGTGTTGGCGCAGTCGTCGATCCACTGTCTGAGGTTGCGGGCGGCGGTGTCGGGGTCGGATGGTTCGGCGGGTGGGCTCAGGGCGAGGGTGGTGGTTAGCTGGTCTTCGGTGACTCTGCTCCAGCAGCGGCGAGGCATTTGTTGGGTGCGGTGGTGCGTGGTGGGCTTCCTGTAGGTGAAGTGGATGCAGTGGTGGTCGGTCCAGTGGGGTTCGGAGGTGTGGTTGAAGGAGACGTGTGGGCTTGTGGAAAAGATGGAGTCTAGCGTGTGGCCGGCGGCGTGGGTGGGTGTTGTCACGAGCTGTCTGAGTCCGAGGGTGGCGAGGTTGTCGATCAGGGTGGTGGAGTTGGTGTCCTTGTTGTTCTCGAGGTGGAAATTCAGGTCCCCGAGGAGGATGTAGTCCGTGGAGGCGATGGCGTGTGTGCTGACGAATCGCTGAACTGTGGTCGGGGTCCGGGGGGTCTGTAGATGAGGGTTCCTCTGAGGGTGGTGTTGGGATCGGTGTGGATCTGGAAGTGCATGTGTTCGGCGGTGCTGAGGGTGTCGTCGGTGTTGGTTGAGACTCTGAGGGTGTTCCTGTGGACGATGCCGATGCCTCCTCCGACTCCGTTGGTGCGGTCCCTGCGGGTGATCTTGTAGCCGTCCGGGATGGCAATGGCGATGTCGGGGGCTGAAGCGGGGTTCAGCCAGGTCTCCGTCAGGAAGGCGACGTCTGGGGAGGTTGAGTCGAGAAGGTCCCAGAGTTCGATGGCGTGTTTGCGGGCGGAGCGGGTGTTGAGGAGGATGCATCTGAGGTAGTTGGGTTCTTTCCTGGGCGGTGGTTTGGCGGGGCGGGTGCTGGCGAAGCTGCAGTTCCAGCAGGTGAAGGGCCCTTGGGTGCGCTCGGGGTGGCCCGGTAGCAGGCGTGATCTTTTCCGGGGTTGAGTGCGTGGAGGGTGCTGGTGTCGTATCGGCGTCTGTTGATGTGGCGGGCGCGGGGGATGCCCGCACCAGGGGTTCTGGCGCTGGGCGCGGTCCAGGCGCGGACGGGCGCAGACGGGCTTGCCTTAGGCGCGCCTATGGGAGGGAGGAGCAGGGAATGGGGCAGCGAATGGGCAGTGAGGGGGCGGGGCCGCAGGGGCGCAGCGGCAGGAAACAGGCACAGAGAAAAACGATCACAATCAGGGGCAGCAGGGCACACAGAGAAAAACGGGCACAATCAGGGGCAGCAGGGCACACAGAGAAAAACGAGCACAATCAGGGGCAGTCATCCACTGATCCACGGCTCTGAGACAGCTGAAAATTGGTGATTTTCCAATGTCTTTGGGGCATTCCAGTTGAAGGAGTATTTGCGTGTCATCTGCATAGTTATAGCACGTGAGGTGAAATTGATTGATCAGTACTGGTAATGACTTCATATAAATGTTGTAAAGCATGGGCGAGATGATAGAACCTTGAGGGACCCCTGCTTTTGTGGAGTACGGTTTGGACGAGAAAGGTGGGGTATGGATGACATTAGTTCTGTTTCGAAGGTAGGACGCGATCCAGTCTAGAGCAGTTCCCTCTATGCCGGCTTCATAGAGTCTTTGTTTCAGAGTGTCATGGTCAACCGTGTCAAAGGCAGCCGAGAGGTCCAAGAGGAGTAGCGCAGCAACCCCTTTGCGGTCAACTGTATTCTTCAGGTCATCCCAGATGGCAAGGAGGGCAGATTCAGTGCCTCTTCCCGGACGGAATCCTGTTTGGAAGTCTGAAAGTATGTCATTCTCTTCAATGAATTGTGACATCTGGGCGAACGCTGCTCTTTCTATCAGTTTGCCCAGGAAAGGTCCATTTGTAATGGGTCTGTAGTTGTCAGGGTTCAGCGGGTTCAAGTTTGTTTTCTTCAGTAAAGGGCGTATCTGTGATTTTTTGAGTTCTTCTGGAAATATTCCGGTAGTGAAGGAATCGTTGATGATTCTTCTTACTGGAGTGGCAGCAGAGGTTGTTAAAAGAATTGTCTTGAAAGTTTGTGGTGGACAGGGGTCAGAAGGGCTGCCGGCAGGCCTGCTTGCTTTGACCAGGTCCATAAATTCATCGTGTGAGATGTGTTGGAAGGAACGGAGAGGTTTGGTTAGAGTATTCTTGGATTGTTGTTTTGTACAAGGGTTAGTGCTGGTGCTTTGTTTCTGTTTTAAGTACGAGTCCAACGGTGCATTATGCCAATGAGGATATAGATTAATGTATTTGAAATTCATGTTACACGAGTAATATTGTAGTACTCATTCTGGGATTGTCTCGCATCTCACCCTTCTTTTGCAGTTTTATATAGTGCGGACGTATCCAAGAGTGTTGGAGGAGAGTAGTTTGAGCTCTCTTTTATATTTACACTAGCAGTGCGTTATAATCACGGTTAGTCAGCACTCACATATATATTCTGTGTAATAAATGTATGAAAAGAAGAGAAATACAAGATGATTACGTATCCTCATGATTAACCACACTTTTGTTTGCACTTTAGAAATGTACTGACTGTAGAGAGCCACCCGGCCGCTCCCTTAAATTGTATTGTTACGCACCCCTCGTGTCCGGGTTCGGTCCGAGGGGATAAATAAATGGGCGGTGATCTCCCGTGATCACTTGCCGAGCAGTATACCAGGTGTGTGTGGTATCCCTGCGGCGCTGCGCTGTCTTGGGCTTACCGTGCCTTCAGGGCTGAACGCTACCCTGGCGACGAGGGAGTGTCGACCCCCCTCGCTGTCATCCGGCTGCTGCCTCGTTCCTGTGCCGCAGTGCCGGTCACCGCTGTTGCCCTCGTTTACTTCTGTCCAGCGGCTCCACCCGCTGCCACCCGTCACGCAGCGACGCCCTCAGTGCCGAAGGGCTACACGGGACAGACCCACCTGCCTGTCCCTGCATCTGCCCGCAGTGCTTGCTGGCTGCCAGCGGCCCTTGGTGACGCCGCATCACAGGGGGCGTGGTTCCCCCCCTCAACACAGCCGCATCGTCTCCTGCCTCCGGCGCTGCCCAGAGAGGCCGTGTGCACGCCTCCCTGCCTGTTGAAAGTGAAGGTGAGGTGGGAACACTTGGGGCTGCCCTGCATTGAGTCCCTCCGTGGGTCCACTCAAGTGGAAAGGAAGGAAGCACAGTACTACCTGAAAAACACGAAAAAATACCTGGAAAAAAAGACTCATAGACATTCCAAGGTCGGACTGTCTGGCAAAGGAAGCCTCCCTCTTCTGCCTGTGGCATCTCAAATGCAGGACTTTGCCCTAGAGGGAAAAAGGACAGTAGAAGGAAGAAGAGTCACAGGGAAAAGATACCTCTCTTTCACACACCCAGCGCAGTAAAGCTCCGCTCTCAGCGAAAAGTGTGCACCCAACTGCACATCACCCAAAGCACACCGGCTGCCAGAACGACAGCACCTATGGGGGACCCACCACCTCCTCAACCACCAGCGATGGCCCAAGTACCGCTCGTGCCGTACTCGCACGCCTCTGTAACCCCGCTGCCACCTTTCAGCCAGCTAGCTGACCCCGCTACAGCTGCACCTTGATGGAAACTATGGCTAGGCCGCCTCAATCACTATTTTTGCGGCACACGAGAAACGGATGGGGCTGTGAAACGATCGCTACTGATGCACTTTGAGGGCTATGTGCTGTACGAACTATTCGAAACTTTACCCAACACCGGCAAAGATAACGACTACGATGCAGCTGTAGAAGCCCTAAATAAACATTTCGACCCGCAGATGAATCCCGACTACGAGCGGTTCAAGCTACGCCAAGCAAAACAGACAGACGCAGAGTCGGTAGACATGTTCTATGCCAGGCTGCGGAAGCTCGCGCGCACATGCGTGAACATTGATTAACACGAGGAGATTTGGGCACAGATCATTCAGGGATGTAGGTCCCTCGCGATCCGATGCCAAATACTCCGCCAACCAGGGATGTCATTAGACGAAATTTTGGTCCTCGCACGTTCACATGAAGTCTCCAACAGCTGGGCGGATGAAATGGAAGTGGCCAGGGTCAGGAACACCAATACATCACCAGCCACGACGACAACTTCCATTAAAGAGGAAATGGTGGACGCCACACAACGGCGCCCGGGCCCACTACTGCGGTTTTGAGAACAAGCCAGCAGACCACTGCCCGGCGAGAGGGCAAAAATGCTCTAGGTGCGGCAAGATCAACCACTACGCCAGCGTTTGCCGCAGTGGAAGAGGGCGGCCGAGAGGAGGCAGCTCGAGAGGGCGCGCCACGACCCTTCTCCATTTGACGCTCGAAGACCTCTTCATTCCAGGGACACCCCCCACCCATGGGGCCGCAGCACAATTCGAAGATGACGAGAACTGCATCTTCGTGATCTCCTTTTCCGGACGCTCTGGTCGCAAGAGGCATCCCCCACCTATGTGCACAGTGCGCATCAACAATTTCCCGATTCAAACCCTGATTGACAACGGGGCATCGGTAAACGTCATGGACTCGAACCACTACAAAAGGTTGGATCCCCGTCCTCCTCTCACCCCCAGCTTGGCCAGAATCTTCCCCTACGGGGTTACGGAGCCCTTACCGCTGTTGGGCACGATTGAAGTTGATGTCGCCAGTAAGTTTCACATGATGCAAGGCCACAAGGGCACGCTGCTTAGTTGCCACACCGCCGAAGACTTGGAGCTCGTGTTCTTCGCGGAGCAAATACACAACTCGCATGCTGAAGACCTGCTCCACGAGTTCCCTCAACTATTCCAAGGGCTTGGGAAACTGAAAGACCACAAGGTAACTTTGCACATCGACAAAACCATAAAGCCCATGGCACTCAGGCATAGGCGCGTCCCGTTCCACCTCTGCCCCCTGGTTGAGAAGGAGTTGCAAGACCTAGAATACTAAGGGGTAATCGAGAAGGTGTCAGGCCATACCCCATGGGTCTTGCCCCTGGTAATCGCGCCGAAACCCAAGCAGCCTAGGGCCATCCGGCTCTATATAGACATGAGGCCTCCCAACCAAGCTATCCGGAGGGAAAGACATGTGACCCCCACCATGGACGACATTGTGGCAGATTTAAATGGGGCACAGCGGTTCTTCAAGCTGGATCTGAACTCCGGATACCACCAGCTGGAGCTGGCGCCCGAAAGTCGATACATCACGACTTTTTGAACGCACGTGGAACTCCGGCGATACACCAGACTCAGCTTCGGTGTCTCCTCAGCAGCGGAGGTGTTTCAGAATGCCTTCAGAGAAACCCTCTCAGGGCTGGTGGGCGTCATAAACCTGAGTGATGACATTCTCATTTATTCCCAGAGCCTGGAGGAACACCATGAGCAACTGCGTGCCACGCTCCAGCGCCTGACAGATTGTGGCCTCACCCTACACCGGAAAAAGTGCTCATTCTATCAGAACTCTATCGATTTCTTTGGATACGTGTTTTCCCACAAAGGTCTCCAAGTCGATCCCAGGAAAGCAGAAGCCATCTGGAGTGCCCTCGTGCCGCAAAATCCAACCGAACTGCGCAGTTTCCTCGGCATGGTAACGTACTGCGGAAGATTCATACCTAGCCTGGCCACTTTGTCAGATCCACTGCGCCAACTCACGAAGATGAGCGTGCCTTGGTCGTGGGGTCCCAAGGAAGAGGTCACGTTTCAGGACATCAAGAAATCACTTCTGAATCAGACCACGATGGCCTACTTCCACCCCCAGAAGAAAATCGAGTTGGTTGTGGAGGCCAGCCCCTTGGGGCTGGGAGCCGTCCTCCTGCAGGAAGGTGCTTGAGGGGAGTACGTCCCAGTGGCCTACGCGAGATGGGCACTGTCGCAGACCAAGACCAGGTACGCCCAAATAGAACGCGAGGTGCTAGCCATTCGATGGGTCTGCTAATCCTTCCAACCCTACTTATGCGGTCACCCGTTCAGGGTAGTGACGGATCATAAGCCACTCCTGCTGCTGTTCAGTGGATCATCCTGCCTGGCCCCCCCAAGAATAGAACGATGGGCAATACAGCTCCAAACCTACTCGTTTCAGCTGGTCTACAGGCATGATTTCAACAACCCAGCTGATTTTCTATCGCGCCACCCCTCACCAAACACCCCGAGAGAACAGACCCTGGAAGAAGAACGCACGGAATGCTTCGTGAACATGGTGGAGCATCACGCCTGTCCAGTGGCCGTCACCTGAGAAGACATAAAGAAAGCCACGGATGCTGAAGACACACTGTGAAAGGTGAAAGAAACCTTGGAAAAAGGACAATGGCACAAATTCGTGGAAGGATCAAAGCAGATGTTGGCGGATGAGCAGAACACGCACTACCAGCTCTGGAGGACACGACACAACCTGAGTATAAGTGGGTCTGGTTTGGTTCTGGGCAGGCAAAGGATTGTCATCCCCAAGAGTTTTCAGAGTCGGATGGTCATTCTCACCCATAAAGGCCACCAAGGGGCCACCAAGACCAAAGCAAGACTCCGAGCAAAAGTGTGGTTCCCAGGCATAGATGAGCTCATTGACGAGGAACTCAGGCGCTGCCATCCGTGCACCATCACCGGAAGGGATCCTTCTCCAGCGCCCGTACTGACGGAAGCACCATGCCTCACTCTGTGGGAAAGGGTTAGTGTCGACTTCGGAGTTTTCCCGATGGGCGGAACACCCTGGTGATCATAGACTCGTTCTCCATATTTCCAGTGGTTGAACTTGTACCCTTCATCGCATTTGTCCACGCTGGAGAAGACCTTTGCGATGTTTGGCTTGCCGGGACAAGTGTAGTCCGATTATGGACCCCCCTTCCAAGGGCAGGAATTTCAGGACTTTCTGACACGAAGGGCCATTCAACACCGGAGAATCACACCCCAAATGAGGAGGTGGAAAGATTCATGAGCACACTGAGTCGAGCCCTCCGAATTGGAGTTGATCAGAACCAGGATGCTGAAGTATGTCTTCACCAGTTCCTCCTGGCCTACCGGCAGACCCCGCACTCCACCACGGGGTGTGCCCCTGCAACCCTCCTATTTCAACGGCCGTCCAGGGACGTCCTTCTGGAGTACTCCGAGTGGGTGCCACCAAGTTTGAACGTGGAAAAGGTACAGCAGAAGCGGCAAACAACCAGCGAGAAGGCCTCCCAAGATCGTCATGCGAGGGCTCTGTGTTTGCAAGTCGGATTGCAAGTGGTAATCAAACACCGACACCCAGGGTGGAAATTCCGTACACCCTACAAACCAGAAGTATGGACAGTAGTGCAGGTTGATGGTACCATGATAACAGCCAGGTGAGGACAACATACGGCCGTGAGGAACGTGGCCTGGTTCAAGGGTGTTCCCCCAGACACCACACCTGCCAGTGTCCGGAGGTGGGCAGAAAGCAACCTGGAAGATGAGGTACACCCACCTCATGTGGCTGACGGAGCCAGCATGCCGCCCACACCCCAACCGACAAACCGAGAGCCATCTGGAGGTGTTGGGCCTGGCAGTCAAGCACTGGAGAGTCAGATGGCACAGTCCGAAAGTACATCGGATGAAGATCGTGCTGGCGGACAAGAGCAGAGTGTGGCGCCAAGAAGTCAGCAGTATCAGCTGGCCCGAACCCGGCGCCCAGCCAGAAGCTAAGAGACTTTGTCTGTAAGTGTGCATAAAAGTTTTGGTTACATATGTATGCTTTGATTAAAAGATGGGAGGGATGTAGAGAGCCACCTGGCCTCTCCCCTAAAATGTATCGTTACACACCCCTCGTGACTGGGCTTGGTCCGAGGGGATAAATAAACAGGCGGTGATCGCACGTGATCACTCACCAAGCAGCATACCAGGTGTGTGTGGTATCCCTGTGGCTCTGCGCTGTCTTGGGCACCCGCTACACTGACTAGGGGTGAATTTTTATTGTGTGAAGGGATAACAAACTACATGTGTTTATTGATTTTTTTAATATTACACTCATAACCTCTAGTATATTAAGACTTGCCACTTATAACTGTTTAAATGTGCTGAAAGTTTTGCTTATTTGTTTATAGAAATGCGCACATAATGTAATCTGTGCATTATTAATTTAGCCTAACTGTTGGCCTGAAATGCATTTCTGATGTATTTTCTAGCTAACGTTTGAATTCGTATTTCTTTTGCCTTGTGGAATATTGCATGTATCTTGGGTTCCCACTGCAGGTGGACAGGCTTGATTAGTTGAGAGAAAGAATTTCTTAGTAGATATAGTGGCTTGAGAAGGAGAAATGCAATAACGGATGGAGGACGAGCTCTCGTGGGAGAAGGAGATGGCACCAAGGATGTACAAAATATCTCAGTGTGTGAACATGGAGGCATAGAAAGGAATCCGGAGGGTGCTGGAAATTGAAAATTTACTAGCAGCACTATGGGAGGTGCCTTAATTCAGCGATTGGTTAAGTTGTGATGTAGTTCGGAATAGCTGACACTCTATTTTAGGGCTCTTTCAGGTATAGACCTCATCTTAAGCTTTGTGGCTTCATGCTACATGACCCTGGTTGGATGTACTCCTTAGGAAGGATCTAACTGCTGACACCTTTTTCTTCCCCACCTTTGCTGGACTGACTTTAGGTTAGATTTTCCATCTTAAGGTAGTGTAAGGACAGTTATGAATTTGTAGGGCTTTTGCTTAAGGCTTGATGCAATCTAAAGTGCTCTTTTGTCTTTTGATAACATATGCTGTGGTGATCGAGTTAGTCGTTTTCTTTTTGTTATACCGACTTAATCAGTTTAGGAGATTCAGCTTCAATCTGTTTACTTTGAATTTTTACACCATAATGCTTCGATTAGTGTATATTAATCTGTTTCAAAATTTGAATTAAACAAACTAACTTGAATTTGGCTGTTGACCTGGGTTCTTACTTGGAAACATGGAATTTTAAATTCTAGATGTTTTGAAAGGAGTTTTCTCTTTACCTCTTATGCTGCTTAAAGAGAACCATCAAGTTAGATTATTTAGGAGTATGGGTTCCAGCTTTACCAGATGGTAGCTACAGAGGATGGTTCTGCACTTGAAGTAAGATAAAACATTTTTTTTTAAACTTCTTTTTATTTTGACAGTGCTCAGTCAACAATACATGGAGGACACATTATACAGTATATCACCAATCAGTAAGTCATGAGTACAGTGGTCACGTCAAATGTCATTTGAATTATCATAACAAGGTTATAGTGGTTCTCTTCCTATAACTAAAGTCCCTTCCTACAGACGCCAATATGCCTGCCATTCACCCCATACCTTTTCCCATTTACGTGGGCACCCTCTGCTTATGTATATTCTATGTTCAGCTCGCCAGCACCAATTCAAATCTGTTTTCCAGTCAACCACTCTCAGCAGAGAAGGCGCTCCCCCAGCACCTCACTATATTGTGCTTTGCCACCACCGTGGCCAGTGCCAACCATAATTTTATCTAGACAAAGTCTCCTCCCCTGGGATAAGTAACAAATACCATTTTGCTTCAAGAGGGACCTCCAAGAGAGAGAAAACTTAGAACCGAAATTAGACTAGCCTAGAGCCTTACCCCAACGTCCCTAGTCTAGTGCCTACGATTGAGAATTGGAGGACAAGCGGAGTTCCAGTGACGCACGGTGAACGCAGTGGCGGAGGAGGAGTGAGTATTACTAGGGTTGGTTATGTGTGACAATATGCTATATTGCGGTGGAAATTTGGTTGTGTGATGTCTGGTGGAGATGTTGTGAGAGTTGTGTGAATGTGGTGACAAGATATTGTCAAAGTTGTTATTGGGTCTGACGTGGCCTAAGATCCCGGGATATATAGTAAGGTGCAGAAGACACCATGTTGTATTTGTCTGCTGTGTTTTGTGGGGGTTCATTCGGAGATGTCATTGATGGCCCCAAATTGAGACAGGGAACTCTGTGTGAATGGAACAGTTGTAAATAGTGTGGTAGACCTTTTTATGCAGAAGGGAAACTATACTGATTCAGGTGATTCCCTGCTGGTCGAGGTTTCATTTGCGAGTGTGTTCGTTCTTTGAGTAATTGAATTCTATTGATTCTTTTAGTGGAGCAGACAGTTGTTGTTTCAAAGGGAACGTGTGTGTGTGAAGAAAATTGTGAAGGAGGGTGAGCTGCTGCGAGGAGTGAAAGTGACATCAGAATGAACCGCGCTGGAATGTGTTGGATCAGATATTTGAAACTGTATTATTGTTGTAACTCAGAGGATTGAAATGTGAAAAATAATTGCGTATTGTCAACGAGAAAAGTAAAATGAAGTGTTTTAAAGTGATCAGAGAGATGGTTAGAGGTGATGTGCATGTTCTGACTAGAATGGGGGAAGAGCCACCCCCGGAGGAGACGCCAGCTCACTATATGGCGATGAACATAGGGCTTCACACTATCATTTGGCTTAAGAATTGGCATAAGATCACTGAGAAAGAGGGTGCATTGACATTTCCATGCTATGCACATTTAATTTGAGAATAATCGATCACTTGAGGGTAATGTTGTTTGCAATGAAGCCATTACCTAGACCCACACAATATGAAGCACTTGATGCATGGATGTGTGCAGCACATGCTAAGCAGAGAGATCGCTATCAGGGAAATATGAAAAAAGCGATGCACGCTTACCAAGATGCACAATGGGATGAGAAGCAAAAGAGATGGAAAGTAAATATGATTGAGGGAGCGAGATTGTACCCTGCATTAGTGGCTGATGGGGACGGGCTGGGGAAAGAAAAGAAAAAGGACAAAAGAGTGATGAAGGTGAGGGATGAGAGGACAGCTACAGTGATGTGGGTGACAGTCTGTTTGACGTATTGTTGGCGGAACATTCACCCCCATATAGCCAGGCATGCCTTGGAAATGGGGAAAGTCTAGATGCCACTAGCAGCTCTATAAGTGCTTCAGCTCCATTGGCTCCCAACCCGAATGTGGAAGGGATCATTTTGACAGGGACGTGCCATGTTGAGAGGAGATAAGAGGTGCAAACAGGTGTCTCAGAAGTTTCAGGACGTTGTGATTCCAATCCTACCACAAGGGTTCCGGATGCTTTTACAGTACCGGTTACCATTGGCTCTATCGTTCCCATATATGATTTGAACCCAAGGGGAAACGGAGATCAAGGGATGTCCATAGTAAAAGAGGGGGAACATCACAGTAAAAAGTAGAGTATCCTCACATGAGGTTTGTTCCCTTAACACCGATGAATATGAGTATCCCTTGTGTGGCGAGTGAAGATTCCTCAGCAGTTCCAGTTGGGCCTGGAACTGTCAAGCCCCTTTCTGAGGTTACGGGGATAGACACACCTGTGTGTGAGACACTTCCCAGAGTGCGAAATAGCATGCCTCGAGAGACAGGCAACACACCTAAGTCACCTGAGAGCCAAAGCCTGTTTATTTCTTGGACTTAGAGAAGTGGTTGAAAGAACGTAGCAACACTAGTGAGAGCCAGAATAGAGAGCCAAGCCAGGGAACGATTACGTCCGCCATAAGGGTGGATTTGGTGGATGTGCTCAAGTTGAAAACTGAGTTGGACGCAATGATAAGTGTAACATTGGAGTTTTATCAAATAGACTCTTACCAAACGAATGAATTGTTGTTCATGAGTAAAGATGTTACTAGAAGGGTGTGAGAGGCACACACAAAGTTATCTGAATTGGCCAATAAGTTTGAGGTGGACATGGAAAGGACTAAGGCATTTCAGAAGAATCATCGGCGTGTCTGTAGTGATCAAGACATAAAGAATTTGTGGGTGCCAGGATTCAAAACACAGATTAGAGAACTGATTTTATGTATTCGAATCTGGAGTGCTTTGGATAAGTGGGAAGAGAGATGGGTGAAAAGGAAGACTGCGAAAGAGAAGCGAGCGAGTGTTCAAGCCTTCCCTTTATGAATGGTGCCAAGTGGAGGATATGTAAATGTGTCTTGGAGTAGGGGTGATTTAGCTGCATTTACTAATGACTTCCCAAGATTGAGATAAAAACAAGTAGAGTGGTACAAGCAGGTCAATCGTTTTGTGAAAATCTCAAAGGTTTTTTTGATTGATCTCAGTACGCCATTTGAAATTGTTGTTCCAAGTGATTTGTGGTCTGCATGTAAAATAGCTATAGAGTGACCAGATGGTGGGCCCGAATGGTGATGAAAAAATATAATCAGGTGATTACATAGTTAAAGGCTAAGGTGGCCCCAAAGGATGCTGATTTGATTAAAATTGACAGAACCACACAGGAACCTAAGGAGACTATTCATGCTTACTATGAGAGGCTGTTGCAGGCTTTTAAGTAGTACAGTGGGATTGACACTCTTGAATCGAAGGACATTGGACAGATTGTGTCTAAATTTGTGACAGGGTTGCGAACTGAAATTAGCTTGCTGATTCAACAGCATTTGATCTTCTTGCAGAACAAGTCTATTGACGAAATTCTGGGTTATGCCAAATGCTGCAGTAATGAAATCGAGATGAGACATAAAAAGATGAAAAAAAAGCTGATGTTAGTGCAAATGAAGTCTGTTCGGAGAGGGGGTCAGGGTCAACCCTATTGCGGAAATGTTGCTCCTACGACCGGACCTTACCAGCAAGTAGTCCCGGTGCAGCAGAGTGGAGGAATGTTGGGGCAATGAAGAAGCAGGGGTGTTCCGGTAGACCCAAAGACTGGAGTGGACGTGGCTACCTTAAAGAAAACCAGCCTGTGCCATTATTGCAATAGAGTGGGGCATTGGAAGTGCGAATGTCGCCTAAATCGAGCAAATCAAGATCAGAATGGGTGGTCTACTTAGCTACAGGGAAATGTTGTGTCGCCTCAGAGCATGCCTAGGCGAAGATCTCAAAAGATGGGAGGTCCGTAAGGCCCTGTGATGCCGATGCTACAGCCTCCGATGCCACCGCAAGCTTCACAGAATGTCTCTTATAATAATGTTCCATTTCAGCAGTATCCCATGTTTGACGTTTTCTATGACTCTAGCACTGATCAATCGTTATGACGGTGCCTGAGAGGGGAGGTAGAGTGTACACAGCGCAGTCTTAGAGGTAGATCAGAGTGGACCTTATGTTGATGTAGATGGTCACAATGTCACCCTTTTGGTTGATACTGGTGCTACCCGCTCTACTGTGAGAATAGCAGAAGCTCTTAACATACCCCTTTTGGGAAAAACAATCCAAGTTGTAGGTGTCACAAATAGGAAGTTATCAAATCCCTTGACAGAAGAAGTTCCTGTAAAGATAGGAACCTTTGAGGATCATCATCAGTTTGTGGTGTGTGATTCAAGCCCTGTGAGTCTATTGGGACAAGATTTGTTGTGCAAGTTAAACTGCACCATGTATTGTACTCCAAGGGGCATCGAAATCGAGACCAAGGATGAGGATGAGTATGTGGCGGTTAAACTGGCAAATCAAGATTTGGGAGCATCATTGTTTCCTTTACTAACGACTGAGGACCTGCCGCTAGATCGTAGAGAGACAGTGGCAAGTGCAGTCTGGGATTTTACGGAAAAGGACGTTGGGCTCATCAAAGGAGTTGAGCCTGTCCGTATACAAATTAAGCTCAATGCAGAATATCCAAGAACGCCACAGTACAATTTGATGCCCGAGACCATTGCTGGGATCACGCCTGTGATTGAATCTATGATTGAGCAGGAAATTTTGAGGGAGATCCTGGAGAGTCCTTGCAACTCTCCCATCCTGGGCATACAGAAGTCTAGCGGTAAGTACAGCATAATGCTGGATCTCCGCAAAATTAATAATGTGGTTGTTCTTTGTTGTCCCATGGTACCGACTCCATATGTGATACTGTTTCAGGTTCCATGTGAGGCCGAATGGTTCATGGTTATTGATCTGTGGCAGGCTTTTTTCTCGGTCCCCTTGCATGAAACCAGCCAGTTTTTATTCATGTTTAGGCTGGGAGATCGTGTTTTAACGTGGTGCCATGTCCCACAAGAATATACGGTGAGCCCTTCCATCTTCACCCAGATTTTGAAGAAAAATCTTGAATCTCTAGTCATGCCTTGTAATTCGGTCCTGATGAAAGTATATCGACAACCTCTTGGTTGCCTCGAATACTCAGGATGCTTGCCGAATTGATACCATTGCCCTGTTGAACCATCTGGCTGAGAACGGACATAAGGTGTCCCAGAGTAAGTTGCAGTACTGTTTGACTGAAGTCCTATATTTGAGGCATCGAATTGCAAAAGGTGTCAGAAAAGTGTCGCAAGAGAGAATATCGGTGATTATGCAAATAAATCCACTGCGTACTCAGAAGGAAGTCAGGATGTTTTTTGGGAATGGTGGGCAACTGTCGCCAGTGCATTCCCAGTTTTTCCCTAGTGGCCAAACCTCTCCGGAGGTTGACACACAAGTATGTGTCCGATCCGGTACCCTGGGGCAATGATTGTTTGAATGCATTCCTGGAGTTGAGATTGAGCCTCTGACGTTCTCCAGCGCTGGGAATGCCAGATTACAACAAAGCATTTTCGCTCTTCTATCATGAGAGGAAAGGCTGTGTTCTCTCAGTATTCACCCAAAATCATGGAGGTGCCCGTAGACTAGTTGTATACTTCTCTGCTACTCTGGATCCAGTAGCGTCTGCATTGCCTGGATGTCTCAAATCCATTGCCGTAACAGGTGTCAGCCTAGAGAAATGCAAAGGCATCGTGATGGGTCATCCACTGACTGTTTATGTTCCGCAATCAGTGGAATTGCTGCTAACTAGGACCAGAACACAACACATGATGAACAGTAGACTTACACGTTATGAGCCGGCCATCTTGGCGTTGAGAACGTCACTTTGAAGCAATGTTCTATACTTAATCCTGCCACCTTGTTACCGTGCCTGGTTGTGAAGAGAAAGAGACTGAAGGAGAGCATGACTGCCTTGATGTTACTGAGCTATGCACCAAGCCACGTCCTGACATTGCTGACGAGGCATTACCCGAGTCTGACCAAATTTTGTTTGTGGATGGCTCATGTTTAAGGGATCGTGAGGGAAATTAGAGGGCTGCCTATGATGTCTGTACTGCCTGAGGGATGGTGGAAGCTGCTTGCCTTCAAGGAGTATTCTCCGCACAAGTGTCTGAATTGATTGCCCTGACACGTGGCTGCTGAGTCTCTGACCAACTGAAAGGGTGACAATATTCACCAACAGTCTCTATGGCTTTGGTGTGGTGCATGTCTTCGGGCAGTTATGGTCTCAAAGAGGGTTTATGACTTCGTCTGGATCACCCATCCGAAATGGGGAGATTGTGAGGAAACGGTTGGAGGCTTTGCAATTGCCCCAGGAGGTTGCAGTTGTTGAGTGCCCTGCACATTGTAAAGGGAATGATTATGTCTCTCTTGGAAATGGATACTCTGATGAAGTTGCACGGTATTTTGCTCTGAATGTTTGCAGTTTCATTGGGGAGTACGTGAATGAGCAGAATGATGAGACCGATCTCAACCTGTTAATGACTGTTGCTGATACATGGGATGAGGTGAAGAGGTTGCAGGAAGAGGTTTCAGAGGAGGAGCATTCAGGGTTGGATTAGAGCAGGATGTGTAAAGAGGGAGAATGACATTTGGGTATCTGAGGACGGGAGACCAGTGCCAAATAATTTGTCACATCCGATGGCTAGGCACATTCATGGACCAACACATGTGGGAAGAGATGCGATGGTGAGGTTGTTCAGGCAGACATGGTTTAATCCCAAATGTCGAGTGATAGCTGAGGCATTATGTCACCGATGTGTGACTTGTCAGCAAATGAATGTGGGCAAAAGGACCGCAGTTACTCTGAGTCATATTGGATGGTCAGGAGGGACCTTTAATCAAATGCAGCTGGAGTTTGTTGAAATGCCTGTTTGAAATGGACTGCTGTACATTTTGGTGGTGGTGTGCATATTTTCTTGGTGGGGGGAAGCCTATCCTACTAGGAGATGTGATAGTCTTACGGTGGCCAAATTGCTGTTGAGGGAGCTTATCCCAAGATTCAGATTTCCAATTACTTTGGAGTCAGACTGAGGATCTCATTTTAATGATGAGATTATGAAATTGCTGTGTGCAGCTTTGCAAGTGGAACAGAGACTCCATTGCTGAATTACGGTATATTGGAACAGGTTAATGGTGCTTTGAAATCCAGATTGGCTAAAGTCTGTGCCTCGACTTCCCTGAAATGGCATGATGCTTTGCCTCTTGTGTTGATAAGTCTTCGTAGCAACCCAGACAGAAGAACTGGACTCTTACCACATAAGATTCTCATGGGACGGGCTATGAGGTTGCCTGCTGTGCTTGCCAACGTACTTGTGAATAAATATCGGATGATCTGGTGCTCGACTACTGTAAGGGGCTGGCTGATGTGGTTCGTTCGGTGTCTCACCTGGTTGAAGCAGCAACTGCACCACGACATCAAGAAAAATGCCATGACCTACACCCCGGTGACTGGGTGCTCGTGAAGAAACATGTAAGGAAGAGTTGTTTTGAACCCCATTAGCGTAGTCCATTCCAGGTGCTTCTAGTTACAACGTCTGCTGTAGAAGTGTGGTGGCCTTCCAAATTGGGTGCATCCTCCCACACCGACAGAGTCCCATGTCCCCTTGGCGAAACAGCTGCTCTCCCAGAAGAGACGCCAATGGTGGCTGAAAGGCCGCGAGAGAGGGTCAGTCAAGCTGTAAGGGGACACTCTCAAGTTAAAACAGCACTAGAACAAGCTGAAAGAGGATCAGAAGAGCAGGGAGAAGAAGCTGGCTCAAACTAAACTGATGTCGAAGGGGTGAATGAAACTGATTCTGCTCTTGATCAAGAAGCTAGTGCTGTGGGCCCGCAAGTGGAGGTGGAAGAAAGTTAGCCAAATGGGTCACCTAGGAGAAGTTCGACTTTGCCAACAGAAGAAATATTTGCACCCATAGGTGAAACGTCTGAGTCGGAGCAAGGTGAAGGCGAAAGTGGAGGATCCAGCTCAAGGAGATCCAAAAGACTGAGGGTGCCTTGTCGGAGGTATGCTTCTCCTGAGTGGACATACCTAGCCACAAATGCAGATGAGAGCCAACAATGGAACTTCAGTGCTGATAATAGATGTTTTGCTGAGGATTCAGGGGACTGATTTGAACGTTCTTCTTTCATTTGCTGTTCCCTACTCGCCTAGGCTGAGTGGCTTGCGAATTCTGATACTGTCTTTCCTCATTTCAATCCTGAACAATCACCTGAAGAAATTACCGAATTGAGAGCAGATTTGTTACAGTTGCTCACACATGAATTGGGATCAGAGCTTAGAAGAGAGGTTGAATGACATTTTATGAACTTTTATAATAGTGCTTGAATAAGAACACCTAGGCCCAAGTGGAAGAAGAAAAAATGTAGGGTACAACAATTTAGAAGAACACAGAATAGGGTTAGGGAAGTCTCACGAAGATTGTATATTGGTGTAAACAAATTGAACTCGGAACAAGAGACTATTTTGCCCTTTTCACAGGTGGAGAACAACAGAGACAATTCTGTAGCTGCTATTTCTCTGCCGAACTTGGTCTGAGTCTGTTAGACCTGGCACCATTGGCGTGGGTCTCCCTTCCATTTTTTCACTGTTGCCTCCTATGTTTTTGCTATGTTTTTGCTGGTCTAGATGCTTTGGGCACTTTGCCACTGCTGTTCAGTGCCAAAGTGCAAGTGCTCCCTATTGTAAATTGTTGTAATGGATTAGTGACTCCATGATTGGCTTATTTGATTTACTTGTCAGACCCTAGTACAGTGCACCATGAGTGCCCAGGGCCTGTAAATCAAATGCTGCTGGTGGGCTTGCAGCACTGATTGTGCCACCCACAGAAGCAGCTTGTAAAATATGGCTCAGGCCTGCCATTGCAGAGCCTGTGTGCAGTCTGGGACTGCCATGTCGACTTGGCAAGTATACCCACTTGCCAGTCCCTAAACCTTACCTTTTCTACATGTTAGTCACCCCTAAGGTAGGCCCAAGGTACCCCTATGGGCAGGGTGCATTTTATGTGAAAGGTAGGACATGCCCTGGTGTGTGTGGCATGTCCTGATAGTGAATTACAGCCAATTTCGTTTTCACTTTTGCAAGGCTACCTGTTCCGATAGGCCAGAATGGGCAGTTTGATTATAACATCTTATAATCCTAACTGACCCAGGGAACAAGGTAGAAAAACGAATTTAGTATGCCTGAAATCAGAATGTTAAAATACATCTTTTAGTGTGGGTGATTTTTGCATTCTGTGTTTGAAAATACCACTTTTAGAAAGTAGGTATTTTCTTGCCTAACCATCCAGTATGCCTCTACTAGGTTTGTGTATTCCATGTTTGGTTTGTGAGTGAGAGGGGGCTGGAGAGGGCTTTGGCTCCAGCAGTCTGATGAGTCAGGGCTGGGCTGAATAGGACCTGGGTTGAATAGAGAGTAGGGGGAGGAGATTTCTTTTCAGCTAACTGGGCCAGGTCTGCTTTCAACAATGCTGTCTCCACCTCCTGCCAGGAAACTGCACCAGGGAGGACAGAACTGGTTTTGACTAGGTACAGACACTCTCTGCCTTCAGAGAACAAAGGATTTAGTAGTATAAATATTGGGGCCCAGACCCCAGAACTTTAGATCACTTCTGGGAATCAAGACGAACCTTTGCCAAGGAGAGAAACCAAGGAAGCTGAAGGAGGAGACTGCCCCTACGCTGGTGACTGTTTGGGGTTGGCATGCAGTGGTTACTTATTGCCAAGGAAAGGAGAAAAGGAACTTTGTGTGTACTTTAATCATCTTGAGGAAGATCTCCAAGGGCTTGAAACTGAGCTTGCCTCCTGTTCTGAAGTCTCAGGAACACAAAGACTTCACCCCTTCTATCTTCCTGCATCTAGAACTGCTGTTTTAGCTGCTACAGAAGGAAATTGCAACACCGACGCCGGCGAGCGACGCCGTCACCTGCACCGAAGCCGCGAGCGCTGCTCCGACTTGCGACGTAGGCCCAACGCCAGCTGCCGTGCCACATCGACACCAGCGAGCGACACCGTAACCTGCCCGAAGCCGTGAGCGCTGCTCCGACTTGTGACGTGGGCCGGATGCCTGTTGCTGTGCCGCATCGACTCCGAAGCCTACTTCATCATCGCGGAGCCGATCCTCAACGTGGGTGACCCTCTGAATCCATCGACATTGCGACATTGTAAGGAACAGTGGTTTCGGCGCCATCGTGACGTCACCTCCCCGACGCAGTAAGGAACCGTCGTCTCGCCTCCCCTGCGCTGCAGTAAGGAATAGAGGCTACACCTCCCCTGGGGTCGTAAGGAACCAACGCCGCGCAGCGCCTACGAAGCCGCACCTCCCCGATGCCGTGAACTGCCATCTTTGTTTTCATCGCTTTTCCAAGGTACTGTTCTTTGTGGGTCTGTTTGACTCCGGGCCCGACGCCGCGCACCTCGCTGTCGGCACCGTACTTTGGGATTTCTATCTGTCACGACGTCGTATAACTCAAAGTGGAGTTATTTGTTGCTACAAGCTTGATTAAAGTGATTAACCTATTTTTAAGGATATCTTGAGAACTGTATTGTGGATTTTTGTCGTTTGGTCTTGTGTTAAATCTAGATAAAGATTACTTATTTTTCTAACCTGGTGTGGTGTCCATTTGTAGTGTTTTCTCTATATTACTGTATGTGTTCACAAATGCTTTACACACTGCCTCTGAGATAAGCCTACCTGCTCGTGCCAAGCTACCAAGGGGGTGAGCAGGGGTTATTTTAGGAGTGTAGCCCCCTTACCCTGACTAGAAGCAAGGGCCCCTACTTGGTCAAAGGTACCTACCTCTGCCAACTAGAGACCCCCAGTTCTAACAGAGTCTAAAGTAGAATGGACACTATTCGTTCTAATAGTAGGCGTAAATGTATAATGCGGGCTTCTATAACATTCAAAGTTATAGGATTGATAGTGTTAGTTGTTAAGTTATGTTTGAGACCTGCCGGTAGCATAGGGGAGATACCTATACCTGCACAGATACCTTCACCTGAGTCAAATGGGGAATTAGCAATATTAGGAGGTGTAGGAGGCTGGCTTAGTAGATGGGGCTCACTTATGTAAGTGTAGCACCCTGCACTAATCCAGACAACCCTTATGGTGATTTTAGTGGTCTTGGACAACCTTAGAAAGCTCTCTAAGTGGCAGCTGTGGAGAGAAGCCTTCAGGCTTAGTCCAGAAGGAGTGTAAAGCAGCTTGTTTTACCAGAATGTAATCTTATTAGTATAGATTAAGTGAAAAAGAACCACAGAGTGTATTTATAAAAATATGTATTTATTATAAGACACTCACTAACACATACAAATATCTTCTACCCGGAGATGTACGCAATGGACACAATACTTTGCAAAGGAAACAGGTAAGTAGCACGAATACACAGTGGTTGCCAGGGGGAGACCAAACCATATACTAAAGTAGTAGGATGCGAACCACGACTCAAGTCAAGACTATACCCAGAAGACGTAGAAGTGCTGGGGACCCAAGGAACCACCCGAGGTAAGTAACCAGGAACCCCACGGAGGCCGTGTGCAGAGTAGGGTAAGCCACGGGTGCAATTTTAAAGAAGAAGGACCCTTCCCAGTGGACCTTGAAGAAACCCCGTGGAAGACAGAAGGTTGGAGAGCCACCCCACCAGTGGATACCCTAGGAATCAGGATACCTACACCAGGAAAGCTGGGTGCATAGGTGTGAAGTGGCGTCGGAAACCGCAGTTGAACTCAATGGAGGACTTCAGGAAGATGCCGCTGGCGAAGGAGGTGAAAGTGTCTGGTGGAACCCAAAGGTGGATTCAAGTTGAGAAGTACCTGCAAGCAGAGGGGACAGAGTCTATGCCACTCAGGAGTGACCAGGAGGCACTGAAGACGAATGCCCACCGATGTAGGGTGTTGCAGGAGAGTTGATGGTGACCTTGGAGCTGCAGCTGTGTGGACCAAGCGACGCTGTGGAAGACCAGGAGCCGTTCATGAGCTGCCCACGTCTGATGTCGAGAGTTGAGGGGTTGGTGTCCGCCGGGAGCACCAACAAGCCTTGGCTTCTGCAAACAACGTGGCAAGCAAAAAAGGTGCAGTGATGGGACCAGCAAGGTCCAAGGGGCTTACCACAAGCAGGGGAGTCGGAGTAGGCCCCGAGCAACCAGGGCAGCCCACTGGAGTCAAAGAAGACCCTCAAGAGGACCCACAGGTCAAAGGCACTGGAGTCGCAAGAGGACCTCGAGCAGCTCACCAAAGATGCTGGCCCACGGTGCAAGAGATGGGGTAAGGTGAAGATCTTGGTCACAGGAGATGCTTGAGGTTGAGGCTACTTGGAGCCCGAAGATCTCTGAGGAAGAGAGCCAACAAGCCTTTGCAACTGCAAGTCGACACGGTGCACAGGGTTTCTGTTCCAGCGGTTCCGACAAGGGATACTGGCCTACAACTTGGTGAAAAGACCGTGCAGGCCTCAAGAGAGTTGCAGAACCACCACCTGTGTTGCTGAGCCCTTCAGAGTCTGTGGGAGCCCAGGATCAGCAGACCGGTCAGCTTGGTTGCAGTGCCTGCAGATGCAGGGAAGTGACTCCTTCACTTCAAGGGAGATTACTTCAGGTGTCTTGGATGTCCACAGGCCTTGGAAGGATCCTGTATGGAGCACGGGCACAGACATTGCAGCAGATGAGCAGGACGACGAGACCCGGAGCAGCAGGAGTCTTCCCAGTTGCAGTCTCTGTGCCCAGAGCAAAGTCCAGCGTGCCCAGGCGGTCGAAGAAGAAGTGGTGTCTGATCTGAATCTTGTCCCACGACGAATCTAGGGACCCCCCCACAGGTAAGCCCCTAAGTACCCTAAGGAAAGAGTTGGGATGATTCAGGGGTCCCTCCCAGGGGAGGGGTTGGACAGTGGGGAGGATACTCCCATGTCCCTTGTCCAGTTTCGCGCCAGAGCGGGAGCCAACGGCTCCCTTCCCTGGTTTGAACTGGAGTATGCAAGGAGTGCACCACATGTGCCCTTCAAGCAGACTGAGTGGCGCTGGCAAGTGCCCCCACCAGGTCCTAATACACTAAGGGCTAGATGCATCAAGCATTTTTCTCCTCGCAAACGAGCCAAATCGCAGATTCAGCCCGTTTGCGATTGCAAAAAATGCTTTTCCGATGCAGCAAACACAATTTTGAGATTCTATAACCTGTTACCGAATCACAAAATGGGTTTGCGATTCGCTATTTGGAAGGAGCGTGTTTAGGGCATCCCTTCCAAATCCTAATGGTATGCATGAATGTTTTGTGACCGTGAATGCGGTCGCAAAACATTCGCATTTTACCACCTACTTCAAGTAGGTGGTAACCCATTCGCAAATGAGAAGGGGTCCCCAAGGGACCCCTTCCCCTTTGTGAATGTTTGTAAAATCATTTTTTACAGCAGGCAGTGGTGCCACTGTTTAAGCACCTGAACAAACATGCGAATGCCAAAACGGCTGAGGTTGCTGGTAAATATTTCGTTTCACCACACATAATAGATACTGCTTATGCACACCAACATAACTTAACTTGTGCACTCACAGGAATTGAAAATATATGAATTGATCAAGTAGAAGATAAATTTAGAGCAGTGGTAGCTAATGCTAAGATTGGATTTCATTTTTTTTTTAAAATCTGTTTTATTAATTTTCAGCCACTTAACAACAAAGCGAAGAAGTGCATTATCAAATGGATATACAACATCAACGTTACCCACATTTCTCTTCGCTCTGTAACCCTCACTTCCCACCCACCCCCCCGCCACCGGTGTGCCTAAGTCCTGTATCGTAAACAAAAGGAGAAATCATAAAATATTACAATACACTTGCAATCAATAGTAAGGCTGTACTGGATATAGAGTGCTTTCAGGGGACATGTGTCGTTCCGCTAAGCATGCTCTGATTTAATCTCCTTGGATCACGGTATCAGCTGGTTCTTCCTGATCCACCCCCACCGAACCCTGTTCTGAGCCCATTTCCGGAGCTTGCAGTGTTGTAATTAAAGCCTCCCACGCCCTAGCCGCCGCCAGTGCTTTTTCATTGTCGGTACGTAGCGATTGTTGTAGTCGGACAGTAGCCTCACTGTGCGCCCATTTAAGTAAGTCTGTCCTCCATCTCTCCACACTTGGCCCCCTCGCTGATTTCCAATGCATTGTAATTTCCCTCTTGGCTAAGGCGAGCCCAGGTCTAGAAATTTACTAGTTATTTTTGTGTTAGTGGTGTGCGGGAACCAGTGCAGTAAGCAAGTGCCCTGGTCTAGGTCCAGTGAGCGATCAGTTATACTACACAGCAGGTCCAGTACTTCCTCCCAATATGTTCCCAAATTCTTACAACCCCACATCATGTGCGGGAAGTCGGCTCCTTCCAAGCCACACCTCGGGCACTGCGCGGCCGCCGTAGGGAAATATTTATTAAGCTTAGCTGGTGTTAAATACGCCCTATGCAGGACATAGAAATTTACCAATTGGAATCTGGCATTCCTTGTGCTCTTCCAGGCTCTCCTAACCAACTGAACCCAGGTCTGTTCAGGGATTTCTCTGCCTATGTCTACCTCCCATTTCCCTTGCAATGCGCACAATGGTTCTAGAGCCTCAGTCAACATGCGTTGGTAAAGGCACGTTATTGCCTTAACTGTCCCTGCTGCCATAACTACATATTGGCACGCCATTGAGGTCCGCGGTTCCGACAGCCCCATCCCCCAGCGGCGCTGCACTGCCAGACAACTGCTGCGTGTAACAAGTAATCCCCTCGTGGGAGATCATATCTATGTTGCAGCTCCTGAAATGACAACAGGGTTTCGTTCTCGTAAAGGTCTCCTAGCACTTGTATACCCCGTCTTCCCAATTAGCCAATGCAGTCCAATCCCCGCCATGGGGGAGGGCCGTGCACATACCTAGCGGTATCTCCGGGGCGTACGGGCGGGTAAATCCGGCCCGTCGCTGGCTTCGGTTCCAGCATAGTCGTAGCGTTCGCTCCTCAGCAGTAAGCGGATCAAGTCGCATCTTCTGCTGGAGTACTATAAAGTACAAGATGTAACGCGGTACCCACCGTCCTTCAGGGCCAGCTGGGCCCCGAAACTCCAGAGCTACCGCCTGTGTAAGCCACTGCAGTTGTGCTGCCAAATAGTACCACTCAAAGTCCGGCACCGCCATACCCCCGTCGGCTCTTGGGCGCATCATTGTCCCCATTGCAACTCGCCGCCTTCCCATCACCCAGAGGAATCCGCCAGCCTGGAACGGAGTTGCCGGAAAATGGAGCCCGGCACCCAAATCGGTAGTGTCCGAAAATAATACAGTAAGCGTGGGAGCGCCACCATCTTTAGGAGCGCTACCCGGCCCGCCACCGACAGCGGTAACGTACTCCAAAACGTAAAACTGCCCCTGAGTCCTCGAATGGCCCGACCCAGGTTACCCTCCAGTAAATCGTCAGTGGTATGATAAATGTTAGTACCTAAGTAAGGTAAACAGTGTGGCTCCCAGCGAATGCCCGCCACCTGCGACGGATTCACCGCAGCTGGCACCACTGGAAACAAACAGGTCTTCGCCCAGTTCACCCTCAACCCTGAATATTGCCCAAACATAGAAAGTAAATGCCGCGCGCCGTCCAAAGCCATGTCCGTATTTGCAAGCAAGAGCAAAAGGTCATCTGCATAGAGGGAAATAAACTGCATATCCCCGCGGAGAGATAAACCAGAGTAGTATCTCCCCGACCGGGCATGGGAGGCCAAAGGCTCGATGGCCAAAGCAAACAGCAACGGAGAGAGCGGGCAGCCCTGCCGCGTGCCCCGCCCCACCTGGCAGGATGGAGAAACCGTTGCCCCCGTCCGTACTCGCGCCGTCGCCGACCTATAGAGGAGTTCCGTCCACCCCACAAAGGAGTCCCCTAGTCCGAACGCGTGAAGGGCCAGAGATAAATACGGCCATTCTAGGCTGTCGAAAGCCTTTTCAATATCGACAGAGAGAATCGCTGCAACAGGGGCTGCACCATGGTCCTCTCCCAGAATCCGCAATAGGCGGCGCACGTTGGTCGTGGTAGTGCGTTTCGGGATGAAGCCCGCCTGGTCGCTATGGACCAAGTGCGTCCTGTAGGGAAGAAGTCGGGTGGCAAGGATCTTACTCAGGATCTTGTAATCAGTGGTTAACATAGATAATGGGCGGTAATCCGACCTAGCGAGTGAGTCCCTACCCGGTTTCAGCAACGGAATAATGATAGCCTCGCATGTGGAAGCTGGTAGCCTCCCCAGGTCCCAGGCCTCCCGATACACCGCCTGCAGTTTGGGGGCCAGGATATCGATGTACGTCGCGTAAAATTCAATCGGAAGACCTTCGGCCCCCGGGGTTTTCTTGCGCGCCATTTGTTTTATCGCACTTCGTATTTCCCCTTCCGTAATCCCCTGTCCCAGCGTGACCCCTTGGTCGGCCTCAAGGCGCGGCAATCGTACCTCAGCTAAGAATTCACTCAGGCCATGGCATTCACCCTGCAACTTACTCTTGTATAGGTCTGCGTAATAGGCTAGGAACAGCTCATTAATTCCCCGTTGAGTATATTCCAGTGCACCCGCTGGGGAGGTCAAAGCTAATATAGGTGTACCCCTTTGTACCGGGTTAGCCAACCAAGCCAGGAGGGTGCCCACCTTATCCCTCTCTACATGCACCCGTACCAGATATTCTTTATGGTCAAAGCAGCGCAATCTCTCCACTTGCATCGCCACACTCTCTCTCGCGGCTAACACTTCAGCCTGCATTTCCGGGTGCTCGGGGTGATCCCTCTCCGCCTGATGCAGTCGTAGTTCCTCCTTCTCTATATCCTGCAACAACACTCTCCGCACTCCTGGCACCTTTGCAATACATAAACCCCGCACCACTACCTTAAAGGCGTCCCATTCCAGTGCCAGGGTCGAAGCCATCCCCTCATTCTCACGAAAGTAATGCTCTATTCCCTCTTGCACTTCTGCACGAAACACCGAGTCCTCCAAAGCCTCCGGGCGTAGACGCCAGGTAGGAATGGCAGGTCTGTCTCGGGACCATTGCAGCACCAAGAGCAGTGGGTTATGATCTGAGATTGTCTTCGCCAGGTACTCACTGTGAGAGACCAGCGCGTGGACATCTGGGGAACACAACACGGCATCCAACCGCACATGTAAATCATGTATGACAGAATAATAAGAATAGTCCCGCTCCCCGAGGTGCCGCGCGCGCCAAGTGTCAATCAGCCCCCATTTAGCCTGCCAATCCCTCCGAATTTTCGAGAGCTTATGTATGGGTGCCTGTGGTAACGGCGGGTGTGACCTATCCATCTCAATATCCGTGATAGGGTTAAAATCGCCCCCTAGAATCACTGCACCGGTCAGAAATGACGCCAGTTTGCCTGATAGGTTAGCAAAATAGGACATCTGATCCACATTAGGGGCATACACACTACATAATGTAACACATCTCCCGTCCAGCCGCCCCATAACAGCCACAAACCTCCCTTCAGGGTCCACTATCTGCTGGGTCTGTTGGAAGGGAACCCCCGCCCTCACCCAAATCAGTGCGCCCCGTGCAAAAGCAGAATATGTGGTGTAGTAAAGTTGTCCCCTCCACCTGCGCTGCAATGCCTGGCCCTCGGTTCGGTCCATATGGGTCTCCTGAAGGAACGCTATCTGCACCCCTCTCCGCACTAAATAGGCGTGGACTCTATGGCGTCTCACCATCGTATGCATCCCCCGTACATTCCATGTAACTAAGATTGGATTTCATGTTCAGGAGTGGACACAAGAGGAAAGGGACCATCAGACCGCAGGAAGCACTGGAGCATTGTCATTAAATTGGCAACATAGAGGGAAATTGTGGGTACACCACGACCGAAGTGATTACAGTTTCATATTTTCAGGGAATAGTGAATGTGATTACACCATTTGAAGTTCACGGATCTTGGAAGATTTTTGTGGATGGGAGAGACCCAGTGATTCCTTGAGTTTATTACATTTGTGGGAGGAATGTTTATTTCAAATTACCCAGTCGGTGGTATGGAACTTGTTGTTTGGATGTGGTATTTCCCAAAATTTGTCATGTGGCCAATTTTGATTATCCTGTTTGGGAGGAGAAGTCGAGACATAGACTTGGTTTGAGTGCAGGAGAGATTGTGGGAGATATTTTTGGGGCTAATATACCTAGTGGTGGTATGATACTAAATGACATCAAGATTCGGAAACTGTCTACCGTGGTTGCTAAGTTATCTACTAGTACTGCTGGATCCTTGTTGCCTTTGAACACTGAGATAGTTGCTATTAGATCAATGGTTTTGCACAACCGTCTTGCTTTAGACATCCTGCTTGTAAAAGAAGGTGGAGTCTGCCGGATGCTAAGGATTCAGCAGTATTGCACTTATATCCTTTATAAGAGCAGAGATTTACAAAAGTATATAAAGAACATTACTCACATTCAGGATTTAAGGGGATTGGCAACTGAAGGAGTTTGGGATTTAATTGGAAATGGATTTAGTGCTGTTGGTAGATTGTTTGCAAACCTGGGAAGTGGTATACTTGACTCAATCCTGAAACCTTTGCTTATCATTGGCATTTGTGTGCTTACCTTGGTGGGTGCTGTCAAAGGGTACAAGGAATCTCGAGAAAGGAAGGGACAGAGTCCGAAATCAATTGTGATACAACTAGAAAAGGCTCAAGACGATCACTATCATGTTCTGAAACAATTTGAACAGTTCAAAAGAAATAGAATTGCAACCACAACAGTTTAGATCAGTCCATCTGACAGACCATCTGATAAGAAGATAAAGATTTGGTGATGGCTTGATATGCTGTCAGAGGGGGATTGGAGGAGAGTAGTTTGAGCTGTCTTTTGAATTTACAGTAGGAGTGCATTATAATCACGGTTAGTCAGCCCTCACGTATATTTTCAGTGTAATAAATGTATAAAATCGGAATACAAGATGATTACGTATCTTCATGATTTACCAGACATTTGTGTGTACTTTAGAAATGTACTGACAAGGGGTGAATTTTTATTGCGTGAAGGGATAACAAACTACATGTGTTTATTGATCTTTTTTAAATATTACACTCATAACCTCTAGTATTTTAAGACTTGCCACTTATAACTGTATAAATGTGCTGAAAGTATTGCTTATTTGTTTATAGAAGTGCACACATAATGTAACCTGTGCATTGTTAATTTAGCCTAGCCGTGGGCCTGAAATGCATTTCTGATGTATTTTTCAGCTAACGTTTGAATTCATATTTTGCTTGCCTCGTGGAATGTTGCATGTATCTTGTGTTCCCACTGCAGGTGCACAGGCTTCATTAGTTGAGAGAAAGAATTTCTTAGTAGATATAGTGGCTTGAGAAGGAGAAATGCAATAACGGATGGAGGACGAGCTCTCGTGGGAGAAGGAGATGGCACCAAGGATGTACAAAATATCTCAGTGTGTGAACATGGAGGCAGAGAAAGGAATCCGGAGGATGCTGGAAATTGAAAATTTACTAGCAGCACTATGGGAGGTGCCTTAATTCAGCGTTTGGTTATGTTGTGATGTAGTTCGGAATAGCTGACACTCTATTTTAGGGCTCTTTCAGGTATATACCTCATCTTAAGCTTTGTGGCTTCATGCTACATGACCCTGGTTGGATGTACTTCTTAGGAAGGATCTAACAGCTGACACCTTTTTCTTCCCCACCATTGCTGTACTGACTTTAGGTTAGAATTTCCATCTTAAGGTAGTGTAAGGACAGTTATGAATTTGTAGGGCTTTTGCATAAGGCTTGATGCAATCCAAAGTGCTCTTTTGTCTTTTGATAACATATGCTGTGGTGATCGAGTTAGTCGTTTTCTTTTGTTATACCGACTTAATCGGTTTCGAGATTCAGCTTCAATCTGTTTACTTTGTATTTTTACACCATAATGCTTCGATTAGTGTATATTAATCTGTTTCAAAATTTGAATTAAACAAACTAACTTGAATTTGGCTGTCGACCTGGGTTCTTACTTGGAAACATGGAATTTTAAATTCTAGATATTTTGAAAGGAGTTTTCTCTTTACCTCTCATGCTGCTTAAAAAGAACCATCAAGTCAGAATATTTAGGACTTTGTGTTCCAGCTTTACCAGTATTAAAGCTCTTTACACAAGTTCCAGGTTAAATTTCAAATTTTATAAGGCGCGTGGAGGAAGAGGGGATCGTGTTATATAGATGTAGGTCCTCCCCACCCCAGGAGCTTGCAAATGAATATGCCACGCATGGAGGTCTGTAGCAGAGGTCTTTATTCCTCAGCATATGATCACACACTGCACTCTCATTACCTTGCCAGAGCACTGAGCCATATAGCCACATATCTCTGCACTGAACTTTTTTAGGTGATTGGGGAATAAAGATGAGTTGACATCGTTCACAAATTTAATTTACAGTGCAGCCCATTTGGCTACACAGTGAAGACCCAAAGACTATAGATGGGATTAAGAATAGATTTATTACAAATTCAAAGCCAAACTGATGTACACTAATCTCAAGAATATTTCGTAAAAATACAGAATTACTACTGGCAGACTAAATCGTCTAACAAAGTTAAGTCTTAGTAACATGAAGCATAAAAGAAATTCAGTAATGGCAATACAGAAAATGAGAAACAGAATCTGTTGGTCAGTTTATGGTTTTCTATCCTCTTGCCTATACATGAAGAAATCTAAGTTATCTAACTAACCCTAAACCAAGTAGTATTAATGGGGAAACACTAAATAGATACAAAAAAGCAGGAAGGTGTCAGCATTGTAGAGACTTCTGTAAAAGTTCTCCAAAATCAGAGGTATTGCATAGCCTAAAGCCACAGAACGGAAATATAGCAAAAAGGTCTGAATCCATCGAAGCCTAAAAGAATCTGAGTAAAGCTAAAGTGTGACCACCAATTAAAACTACACAGAACGTTCGAGAATCACACACCATATGTCTCAGTGCTCTCCCCCATTCTCATGGTAAAACATGGCAGTTGCACTCCAAACTCCCCTCTTCTGATCCGTACATCCTAACGTCCTTGTATTTCTCCCATCTCCAGATACGACGTGAACAGTGGTCCTCCTTTTGTTCTTTAGCGCCTCTCATTCTTGCCAAAAGCACTCCTCCCAGGCCTAACTATCTCTCATACCCAATGTGGCTTTCAGTAACTATGAGATCATATGAACACACCTGCAAGAAGAAGAAAACATTACAACCCAAGCAACTTTCACATTAAATGTTAAACATTAGAATCCAATAACTTAGCAGTGCTATTTGACTTTATTGCAAAGTGTCCTAACAAACTCGACTTTGGTGCAATTTCTGAATGAAAAACAGCAGATGTCTGAAATTTTCAGTATAAGTGCTTAATAGCATAAAGATAATTTGTGTTCAGAAACAATTTTATTTTAATTACTTTTGGAATTAATTTACATGTTGATACTTTCCTGAAATAATGGTAGTAGGCTGTACTTTAAGTTGAACATTTCTATGTAACAATTACGGACAACATTGCCTTATATATGATATGTATGATTTATTTCATTATGCTTGAACTTAATTAGGAGTTTGCTATATTAAAAGATGAAATGTAGAATTTAACCCCATTCTATGCTTATGACGGAATGGTTTCGTCATGAGCAAACTTGCACAAAATTCCTTTTTTTCTTTTTTGCCTTGGGAGGTGGGGAAGAGCTTCCCCAACCTCCCAAGGCATATTTTTTGTTTTAATTGTGTTGTATCTTGACTCCAATGTTATTCTTGCTCTCTCTGTGGAACCTTGCTGTGATGTCATTCTACAGAATGTTAGGAGTCAAATCTTCACAGTTGGCTGGGCTGAGCAGCATGCTGGCTGCTCCTGGTGGGGTCTTGAGATGGACTAGATCTGGTCTATTGTACCATCTTGAATAAAACTACCTGAAACCCATCTTGTGTACCTGACTCAATCACTACAAGTTTTTGGCGACGATCTTCAAAAGAACCTGCTTCTGTCACTTCATCAAACCTCAAGCAACATTAAGGTTCAGATCAACTCAACTTAACCTAAGGCAACTGGCATCCCTGACCCCACCAGTGACCTCTACATCAGTCGCCCACAGCACTCTGCCAGTTGTTCCTGTTCGTCTGGAGAAGTGCTACTTCAAGAGCTGCCCATCCAGTCTTGGGCGTCTACTCTCCAGAGTCTACGTATTTTTGCTCTCTCTCTTCGGTGAGGGTAAGCCTCATTCAACGTGCTGTTCTCCAGTGCTACGCCTTCAGTGAGGGTAAGCCTCATTCAAACCTGCTCCTCTCCTGTGCTGCGCCTTCAGTGAGGATAAGCCTGATTTTGTGTTCAACTGCCACTTATCTCCGTCTGCACTGTCTGGGGAAGTAGTGCACCTTTGTACCCTAAGTGAGAGAACTTCGTGGCCACATCTACTACTTTTACTCCTCAACTAAAGTAAGGATCTACAATTGTTTCCTGGACCACATTGCCTCTGCTGCACCTTTAATTATGGTAAGCCTGAGCGTTTGTCATTCTACTATACTGGGAGCCTCTGCCGTCCTATGTGAGGAGTCGTGCTTTCCATACCATGCCTGAGTCCACAAGCTTTACAAGCAGTTTTGTTTTTTAAACTGCCAAGTTTTATTTGACAACACTGACTGCATCGCATTGACACCAACCGGCACCATTTGGCCTGCGTGGGGCATGCTATAGACAACTCTCGCTGTATGTGCTAATCGAGGTGAGACTTTGTTGTCTATGTTTGTTGAACTACATTGAGACCTCATGTCTCCAATCTTATCCAACGGTCATTTTTCAAAAGTTGGGATTACACGCGCTTACCTTAAGGAACGTTCCTTGTCTCGTGCTGTTCTTCCTGTGTAGAGCCCTTCGCAGCTGCTGTGACGGAAGAATCCTCTTCAGCTCTGGTGATCCTCAATGTTCTTTTAGTGCACGCTTATGCCGGGAGCCACCCGGCGCAGCGTGATACAGCGCGCCACCATCTTGTGGCTGGACGTTCCCCTTGTGTTTTGTAGTGTTCTGCCCTCTATTTGCCAACCACGTCTTTTCTCGTTATTGAAGCATTCAGGCTGACACTATTGACGTCGTGGGAGGATGTCTTCACGTCGTTTCCTTTATTCACGCTGACAGGAATGCCGTCGTGGGAAGATGCCTTCACGATGTTTCCTTTGCCTCCAGTGTGTGCTCGAGGTTTTTCAGCTGCTCTTGTTTGGAGAATGACTTTCCCAACGATGGTGTTAAATGAAAGTAAGATGCGGTGTGTAGAACAGCAATTTATGGACTGTGCAGTAAAGAGAGGCAGAGAGGAATTTTCTGGAGTTGGGTTGCGAAGTATTCCCATTTTTATTGGACACACGTTGGAATCATTTTTTTTAATGTTCTGCCTCCAACATGTTCAGACAATTTATTACTCGTTTTCGGGTGTATGTGGGCCTACATTGTTATGTGTCTAGCGCTAAGTCAAGGCCATGTTTTTACCTGCCATGGTTTTTCTCACGTTTCTAGCGCTATTTCAAAGACATGTTTTTACCTGACATACAGTTTCTTATGTTTGCCATTCTTACTCTGCGCTCCAATGTTTCATTATGTATTGTGGGGTGTTACCTGACATGCTGTTTCTTATATTTCCCATATCTACTCTGCGCTTCAATGTTTCATAATGTATTGTGGGGTGCGCAACTGCAAGGTTTTAAATGATGTTTATTGCTTATGCATGGTTTGTCCAGAGTTTAGTTGGACTATTGTTACAATTACACCACTTTATGTTTTATTTGCTGCATTCTTGTTCTATACCTTAAGGAACCTTGTTGCACTGTGCATTATTTTACCCTTGGGTTGCAGTGCACAATATTTATCGTTCCTATTGCTACAGTGCACAACGACAGATCTGCACTCAAGGTCGTCGTTTCTAGTTCTGTTACCCTACACAGGGTGTGCCTTACGGGCTCTACGCCCATCCTTACAGTGCACAATGTTCTACCTCAAAGTACACGAGGTGTGTTGCATGGATTGTTGTCCCGCTCCTTCAATGCACAACTCTTGACCTCTCCGTGAGGTGTGTCTGTTGGGCCTTCTCCCATTCTTTATGTGCATTACACATGACCTCCATTCGAGGTGTCTTGCATGGGTCCTATTCCCCTGCTCAGTGCACATTGTTTTTACCTCTCCACGAGGTGCGTCCTTACACATGGTGCACGTCTCACATGTGCACAACTTTACTTTGTCTTCCTCCTGGGAGCTATGCGAGGGTTTTAGTCCTTTTCGCATTATTATATGGGTCCCTATCCATATCTGTTTGTTGACATTGTTCAATCTCTCTTTGTTTTCACTTTGTCAATATTACAAGGACTATTGTTTCTATGGGTCTTAGTCACATCTGTTACTGCTCTTATCCCTTGTCTGTTTAAGGGTTGCATTTGGGTTATAGTCCTCCCAACCTTCACACATGGTTTGTTATTATATTATTGAACTTGTTGTCTTTACATTATATTTTTCATTTTGTATTGATGATGGTGTTTCTCTTGGGTAAGGATTATCCCTATACTTTTCCTCATCTTCCTTGTTTTCTTTCCTTATTTCTGTTCTCTTGGTGATGTCTTCTTCTGGTGTCTCGTGTGGATTCTTAGCTTTCCTCAGGTTTTCTCCCGTGTTTCTTTTCTCTGTGTTTTTCACATTCTGTAATCCTGAGTTTTGTTGTTTCATTTCTCTTCTGCCTTCTTACATTCCTGGTCTGGCCAGTGGGTATGTTTTGGGGCAGTTATTCGTGGTTCTTTTTCTTCTTTTCTCTGACGATGTTATTTTGTTCTTTTTCTTTTGTGTACAGAAGGGAGGATGGTTCTTACATCTTTGTTTGCCTCTCTGGTTCTTATATCTTGGTTTGCCTCTCTTCTTTGCTTCTCTTTTCCTTTTCTGATGCTCTCTTCTTTCTATGGTTACTTGTTTCTAATTTCCTCCGTTTCTCCTCATCTTTGGTTCTTCTTTCTTGTTGTTTCATTTATATATAGAAGAAAGGGGGATATGTTGTATCTTGACTCCAATGTTATTCTTGCTCTCTCTGTGGAACCTTGCTGTGATGTAATTCTACAGAATGTTAGGAGTCAAATCTTCACAGTTGGCTGGGCTGAGCAGCATGCTGGCTGCTCCTGGTGGGGTCTTGATATGGACTAGATCTGGTCTATTGTACCATCTTGAATAAAACTACCTGAAACCCATCTTGCGTACCTCACTCAATCACTACAAATTGTAATGACGTTTGCGCGCATGGCGTGCTGACATCATTAAAACGAAACTGAAACTTAGTTTCAGTTTCACTGTTTCGGTGCATTTGGGGCTATCTCAGCCCGAGCACCGAAACACATGAGAGAGGTATCGTTGGAAAGGGGAGAATCTCCCCTTTCCGATGGTATCCTTCCGTAGTGGATCCCTGCTTGGGGATCGCCCCAAGAGGGCCTTCCCAAAGCAGGGATCCACCCACTAGGCACCAGGAAGGGGGGAGCGGCCCCTTGGGAAGGACCTTTGCTCCCCCATTAAATTATGGCATCAACAGTCTTTCTGCCCCCAATATGCCCCCTCGGGTGACAGAAAGTACCCTAGACACCAGGGCTTATTTTTTACAGGCCAGGGGTGGAGGCTGCCCAGAATGGGCATGCCAATGCCCCCACCCTTTCCCCCCCAAAAAGGCAAAAGTATTTCTGCCCCCCCCAGGAGGCAGATGGGGGCAATAGCCCCTGATCTGCCCATCCGGGGGGGGGGGCATTGAGCCCACTAGGCACCAGGGAATTATTTCAAACAAAATGCCAAAATCTTTCTGGCCCCCCAGGAAGCAGATGGGGATAGTAGCCCCTGATCTGCCCCCCGAGGGCCCACTAGGTACCAGGATTTTATTTTTTTTGTACATAGGGGCTGCCCAGAACGGGCATGCCAATGCCCCCATCCCCCCCAAAAGTGCCACAGTATTTCTGCCCCCCGGGAGGCAGATGGGTGCAATAGCCCCTTATCTGCCTCCCCGGGGGGAGGGGGGACAGAAAGCCCACTAGGCACCAATGATTTGTTTTCTCCAAAATCTAGGGGTGGGGGGCTGCCCAGAATGGGAATGCCAATGCCCCCACACACCCCAAAAAATGCCACAGTCTTTCTGCCTCCCCCCCCCCCCCAAGAAGGCAGATGGGGACAGTAGCCCCTGATCTGCCTCCGGGGGGTGGGGGCAGAAAGCCCACAAGGCACCAGGGATTATTCTTATTTTTTTATAAGTAGGGGTGGGTGCTGCCCAGAATGGGCATGCCGATGCCCCCACCCCAAAAGAATTGCCACAGTCTTTCTGCCCCCCCCCCCGGGAAGCAGGTGGGGGAAATAGCCCCTTATCTGCCCCCCGGAGGGGCAGAAAGCCCACTAGGCACCAGGGATTCTTTTTTTTCTCAAAGTTTAGGGGTTGGGGCTGCCCAGAATGGGTCTGCCAATGCCCCCACCCCCGAAAAAAAATGCCACAGCCTTTCTGCCCCCCCAGGAGGCAGATGGGGGCAGTAGCCCCTGATCTGAACCTGAGGGGGGCAGAAAGCCCACTAGGCACCAAAGATTATTATTTTGGGCATGCGAATGCCCCCACCCCAAAAATAATTGTCACAGCCTTTCTGCCCCCCAAGGAGGTGGATGATCTGCCCGCCCCCCCCGGGCGGGGGCAGAGAGACCACTAGGCGCCAGGGATTACGCTAGCTTTTTTATACGTAGGGGTGGGGGCTGTCCAGAATGGGCATACCAATGCCCCCACCCCTCCCCCCCCAAAAATAGCCACAGCCTTTCTGCCCCCCCCCCTTTGGGGCATATAAGGGCAATAGGCCCCGATCTGTGCCCCCCCTCCCAGGGTGGCAGAAAGCCCACTAGGCATTGACCTTTTTTTTGCAATGTGCCTAGCTGTGGATTTTGAGCCTGAGCGCAGCCGTCACCCAGGGAAACCTAGCAAACCTGTACATTTTTAAAAACTAGACACCAAGGGAAATCAAGGATGGGGTGACTTGTGTGCCTCTCATCAGGTTCTGTTATCCAGAATCCCTTGCAAACCTCAAACTTAGTAAAAAAAACACATTTTCCTCAGATTACTGTGATGGAAAGTTCTGGAATCTGTGCAGATCCACAAACTTCCACTCACCCAGCATTCTCCAAAGTTTCCTGATAAAAATGGTACCTCACTTGTGTGGGTAGGCCTAATACCCGCGGCAGGAAACGGCCCAAAACACAACGTGGACACATCATATTTTTCCAGTAAAAACTGACCCTGTTTTGCAATGTGCCTAGCTGTGGAGTTTGGACCCTAGTTCTGCTGGCACGTAAGGAAATCTAGCAAACCTATACATTTTTGAAAACTAGACACCCAGAGGAATCCAGGATGTGGTGACTTGTGTGGCTCTCACCAGGTTCTGTTACCCAAAATCCCTTGCAAACCTCAAACATTGTAAAAATAAACACATTTTCCTCACATTTCTGTGATGGAAAGTTCCGCAATCTGCGTAGATCCACAAACTTCAACCCGCCCAGCATTCCCCTAATTCTCCCGATAAAAATGGTACCTCACTTGTGTGGGTAGGCCTAGGACCTGCAACAGGAAACAGCCAAAAATGCAACGTGGACACATCACATTTTTCCACATAAAAATGACCCTTTTTTTGCAATGTGCCTATATGTGGATTTTGGGCTCTAGCTCAGCCAGCACTGAGGGAGACCTAGCAAACCTGTATATTTTTTAAAACTAGACAACCTGGGGAATCCAGTATGGGGTGACTCTCACCAGGTTCTGTTACCCAGAATCCTTTGCCAACCTCAAACTTTAGAAAAAGAACAAATATTCCTCACATTTCTGTGATGGAAAGTTCTGGAATTTAAGGGGAGCAGCAAACTTCCACCAACTCAGCATTCCTCCAAAGTCTCCCAATAAAAATGGTACCTCACTTGTGTGGCTAGTCCTAGAGCCCGTGACAGGAAATGGCCCATAATGTACTGTGGAGACTTCAAGTTATCGATTACAAAATACCTTGTTTTGCGAGGGAGTCACCTGCGTTTTTGATCTCGGGCTCGGTGGCCATCTGGGAACACCTACAAAACCCACACATTTCTCAAAACTAGACACCCGGGGGAGTCCAGGGAGGTCTGACTTGCGTGGATCCCCCAACGTTTTGCTACCCAGAATCTCCTGCAAACCTCAAATTTAGCTGAAAAAATCACTTTTCCCACACATTTGTGTGTGGGATCACCGTGCCGGCACAAATGTCCTACCACCCAGCGTTCCCCTTGTTCCCCCGAGTAAAATTATACCTCCCTGGACTCCCCAGTGTCTAGTTTTCAGAAATGTGTGGGTTTGGTAGGTTTCCCTAGATGGCCACAGAGCCCGGGGCCAAAAACCCAGGTGCCCCCCCATGCAAAACCAAGTCGTTTTGTGATAGGTAATTTTGATGTCTCCACAATATGTTTTGGGCCCTTGCCTGTCGCGGGCACTTGGCCCACCCAACGAGTGAGGTACCAATTTTATCAGGAGACCTGGGAGAATGCTGGGTGGTAGGAAATTTCTGTCAGCCCGGTGATCCCACAACTTTCCCACACAGAAATTTGCGAAACTTGATTTTTTTCAGCTAAATTTGAGGTTTGCAGGGGATTCTGGGTAGGAAAACATTGCCATACCTCCCTGAACTCCCCCGGGTGTCTAGTTTTCACAGATGTCTGGGTTTGGTAGGTTTCCCTAGATGGCCACCGAGAGCGGGGCCAAAAACCCAGGTGAGTCCCTTTGCAAAACCAGGTCTTTTTGTGATAGGTAATTTTGATGTCTCCACAATATGTTTTGGGCCCTTCCCTGCCGCGGGCACATGGCCCACCCACACAAGTGAGGTGCCATTTTTATCTGGAGACTTTGGAGAATGCGGAGTGGGTGGAAGTTTGTGGACCCACGCAGATTCCAGAACTTTTCATCACAGAAATGTGGGGGAAATGTGTTTTGTTTTTACAAAGTTTGAGGTTTGCAAGGGATTCTGGGTAACAGAACGTGGTGAGAGCCACTTTGCAAAAAAAGGGTCAGTTTTCAAAGTAAAAATGTGGTGTGTCCACGTTGCGTTTTGGCCTATTTCCTGTTGCGGGCACTAGGCCTACCCACACAATGAGGTACCATTTTTATCGGGAGACTTTGGGGAATGCGGGGTGGGTGGAATTTTGTGGATCGATGCAGATTCCAGAACTTTCCATCACAGAAATGTGAGAAAAATTTGTTTTTTGGTGACAAAGTTTGAGGTTTGCAAGGGATTCTGGGTAACAGAACCTGGTGAGAGCCACACAAGTCACCCCCTCCTGGATTCCCCTGGGTGTCTAGTTTAAAAAAATGTATAGGTTTGCTAGGTTTCCCTAGCTGCCGGTAGAGCTAGGGTTCAAAATCCACAGCTAGGCACTTTGAAAAAAAGGGTCAGTTTTCACTGTAAAATTGTGGTTTGTCCATGTTGTGTTTTGGCCCGTTTCCTGTCATGGGCACTAGGCCTATCCACAAAAGTGAGGTACCATTTGTATCGGGAGACTTAGGGGAACACAGAATTGTAGAGCAACTGTTATTACCTATTGACTCTCTATGCATTTCTGCCTTCCAAATGTAAGACAATGTGTAAAAAAGAAGTCACTTTGAAAAATGTCCTATAATTCACATGCTAGTATGGGTACCCACATGTGAAAATAGCTACTGCTTCTAAACTCTATATTTTATTCCCATTTCGGAAATACATAGGTGTCCTTGATACCTATTTTTCACTCTTTATATTTTGCCAAATTAATTGCTATATACCAGGTACACAATGAAAAACCACTGCAAGATGCAGCTCAGTTATTAGCTCTGGGTTCCTCGGGTTTTTGTTGAACCTAAAAGTCCTATATATCCCCACAACCAGAAGGGTCCAGCGGATGTAACGGTATATTGCTTTAAAAAATCTGTCATACTTAGAAGAAGCTACAGTGACAACGTTGGCACAAATGGCTGTTTTTTTCAACTCATTTTCAATTTTTCGTCTTTTAAACTGTTAGTTTCTATAAAAAACCTTGAAGGATCTACACAAATGACCCCTTGCTGAATTTTCAGAAATGTATAGCTTTCCAGAATCCATTATTGCTTTTATACCAATTTCTACCACTAACTGGAAGGAGGTTGAAAGCACAAAAAGTAGCAAAAATAGGCTTTGTCCCAGTAAAATACCAAAACTGTGTAAAAAGTGTGGTTTTCTGACAAAAGTCTGTCTGTCCCTGAAAGCTGGGAAGATGGTGATTTCAGCACCACAAACCCTTTGTTGATACCGTTTGAAGAGAAAAAAACAGACGCTTTCTTCTGCAGCACTTTGTTCCCATTTTTCCCCAAAAACCAAACATTTAGCTGTATTTTGGCAAATTTCTGGGTCCCCTCCAGGAGAATAAACAAACCCTGGGTAACTTTAACCCCTTTGGCGCTGTGCGGGAGAATTAATGAGTGGGCGTGTTTCGGACGGCCCCCGGCCGTCCTCTGCACACGCCCACCGTGACGTCGGACGGCCGGGGGCCGTCCTGAGCACCGAAGAGGTTAAAATCCCCATGATGTTGGAAGAAAAGGACGCAAATATGGCATGGATACCTTATGTGGACAAAAAGTTACAGGGGCCTAAGCGCGAACTACCCTAAATAGCCAAAAAAAGGCTTAGCACAGGGGAGGAAAAGGCCTAACAGTGAAAGGGTTAAACACGTTAAGATGTTTTTCTCTTTAGGCTGCATTCTTTCATAGCCTTGTGCAATGGACTTGATATGTTCTCAAATGTTGCTTTATTTGTTCTTGGTTCATGCAACATTCCTTATGATAACAAAGACGCTTCTTTTCCCCTTGTGTGTGAATGGCGAAAAGCTGACTTTCCCCCATATCCATAAAGAGTAACAAGCTGAACAAGCTCTTTGTCTATTAACCTGGGAGGATGGAAGGACATTTGCTTCTCATGACTTATCTGGGAATTTATGCTGGAGTAAGAATTTGTACCTGGAAAGACAAAATAACGATCATTGATGTCATGATGACAAATATGAACTATATAACCACGATGCACAGGAAGAGTAGTACAGTCCCTCATTCATTGCCGCCTTGCTTCATTCGCATTTTGATGCCTTTTTTGCATCTTTTTGAATCGAGCTTGTGTCTAAGCTCAGGCTGCACCTTAACACTTTTCCTTTGACTCCTACCTGCCTGCCGAACTATCTTTTGTTATGCCCCTTTGCTTTTTGCCCTTGCGGATGAGCTTGCCTGTCTGACAATTTGGAGCAGTTTGGTGAGATACCAGACGTGAACCTTCCTGATTTATGTTCCATTACCCTTTGCCCTTTACCCATTGACTTTGACCCTAGTGGACTTTAATTTGATTCCTTTGCCAGTGCTTAGAGAACCTTTGAGAACCAACTTCTTGCTTTGTTGGTGATAGAGATTATATTGCTGAGTATAAAACCATCCACTTATGGATTTTTTAATTCAGGGATAGATTGCTTTAACTAAATGTGCGATGTTATATTTCAAACTGTTAGATTTATGCTTGAACTACTTAAAATGTTACTTGTATGCATTGATTTTGGATCTTTAATACAATAATCAAATTCTTGAAAGTTGTCTGAGTATTATTGTGCCTAATGTTATTTTACAGAAACTGTGCTAACTTCTAAATGCATTGTAAAGACAGGTATAGATTATTTCTAGAACATCAGGCTCTTTTGCTCTTGTTCTGGGTAGCCAAGGCAGTGATCTTAGTTTGCATGATTCTTGTTTGACTAAACTTCTTCAGGAGGTTTGTTCTGCCAGTTGCCATGCCATACTGTATTTCTATAGCATGGTCTTGAGAGTGATTTATTTGAACCTGATTACTAATTTCTGAGTTGGCTACCAATTAATAGTTCCTTGATAGAGCAGAGATTTCCCTTAACAAATTTTGTGACAAACAAGAAAGAAACGATCGTGACAATACCTATTAGAAATGATGACAAACGTGTGTTAGGCTTCACGTTTTTGGAAAAAGACAAAATGCAACTTTGATTTAGATACTGCATTGTAAAAGCATGCAGAATGCTAGAATAAGCGTATGTTGTATTTTATGTTTATTTGAATAGATGTGAGTTATTAACACTTTTAATGACATTGATTTTATGATTTGATAATGTGATATTAATAATAACTAAGAAATATCACATGCAAAGAAAAAAATAATGTTTCATGTGCTAGAACTAAATCATTATTTCTTGCTGTAACGTGTACACTGAAAATGAGACAAGAAAAGTAGGTGCTACATAGGTTTTAGTTAAAGTTGTTTTTGTGAATCTTTCCTCAAATGTACCTTTAAAACTTGTGTGCCTTAACATATATGCAAAGATTTATATGTACTTTTCCTATATATGTGTAACATTGACATTCGCATAATTTTATGAGTACCCTACACTTACATGAAACAATTATGACTTGACTGAAGTGTTTATTAATGCATTTATTTGTGAGATTAATACTATTTGCTATTCAATGCAAGATTCATATTTCAGCATAATCCATCGTGTGTGAGCTGTATTTCATGGAGGCCTCAAATCTTGCTTCCTTTTCCAAACATGAACCCATGAACTGAATAGTCGGAAGACCGTTAGCAAAGTTGCCACTTGTATTCTAACTCTCAGTTGTTTCCTTTGACATCCTCAGCACAGCTTAACTGTATTTACAACAAAATCTGTTATATACTAGAACAGATGCTTGAGAAAGGACTATCAACAATTCATAAGCATATTTTCACTGTACTCTCTGAAATATCTCATTGTTGATATGACTAAGCTTATTAATGGTTTAAGGAAACTACGTAACTTGAATTACTTAATTCTTCCGGATTGTATATTTTTTACCTACTACATCATCTTCATCCTATCGAAGACGACCAATGGGACAGAGTGGTCTGATATTTCTGATGATGTCAAGGGGTGTCACCCCAGAAACCTGTGGAGTATAATTGTTCAGATCTTGGAACTGAGGGTGCGGTGCAGCCAGCTTTACAGCAGTGAGACTGACGGCTTAGACATCTGAGGACCAAATCGAACTGTGACGTAATACTGCGATCTGCTGCTGACCGGTATGCTAGCGCAGTGGAACCTTTTCAGCTGAAGGGTCCGCGTCATGCTGCTGTGACTTTGGCGTTGTAGCGACAAACTGGGACAGATTACTGTCCTTAATTAGCTGGATCAGGTCACTTGGAACTTAATGAACGTCCTTAAGGGTTTGTATGAGACTCAACTGATTTCCTATTGATCCATATTCTATAGATGTCCAAAATCTCCTTCGGCTGAGGAGGATATTTCCCCTGTCATCCTTGGATCTCGGAGAATTTAAATTAGATTATTAAACCCATTATTAATTTAATTTTAGGGCTATATGCTGTTTAATTTAATGTTCTCTACTTCTGAATGAATAACTAAACCTTGAAACTTAAACTAAATTCTGCTGATTCTGACTCATTATTTCCTTGTGGGTAAACCATGTGATTGATATCCTTTTAGTTGGTACTTTGAGTTTCTAAATGTCATGAAGTAACATTTAAATATAGTAATTATCCTATTCCTGGTCCTCATTTGATAATTGCTCATCCTCCGAATATCCAGTCCCTTTCAGCACAGAACAAGATCCATCGGAGGACCAAATAAGTGTGATAGGTAGCCAGAGGTTAGATGAAACTAATTTGAAAAATAAAATTTGGGCCCAGTAGAAACGCAACATCAGTTTTTCTGGTAGCGTGTCGGATGGTTTAGCTGCCTGACAAAACTGGTGTTGTAAAGTCATCCTGTGCCCTGGGCACCCCCCAACTTTTTGCTGACTGGAACTGGTGGTAACTGACTCTGACTGACCCTGGGCTCTGTCTAACCAGGCCCAGGGCCAGTGCCAAGCTGAAAGGAACACATTAGAATACAGTTAAGACACCCAACATACACTAGGGTATCTCTGGTATGGTGGGGTACCCCTGTAATTGGCATGACCTACCCCATAAGCCCCTAGTATATACTAGGGCAGGGGATTGAAACTACCTAGAAGTCCCCAGTATCCTGGGGCATGGCAGTTTAGAGGCCAGCAGCTTTTCTGCACATGCATGGGTGCACTGCTGAAGCCAGGGGTCAGTTTAAAAGCAGCCCTGGGTGCCAGGACTGCTTTTTAAAAGCAAATTGTGCTCAAATTCGACTTTGGGATTTGGGGCACTTAAAAATGGATAACCTACAATGTCTTGGCATTTTAGGGGCCCCCAGGGTCTTCCCTAGGTATCCCAGGGGTGGGGGGTCAGTTATCTATAATGTACACCCTTATAAAATGAGTTTTTATATGCCTGGGTAAAGTGAAATTTCACATTTCACTCCCCACATTGTGTTAAAGTGCTGCCCAAATTCGACTTTGAGGCTAGGAGCACAGGGAATTGAGGATCTGCAATATTTTTACAGATTCAGAACCCCTAAAGTCTCCCCTAAGTGCACAAGGGTTGGGGGTCCTGTAGAAATTAGGGAAATACTTATAAAATATGTTTTTATAAGCCCTGGTGCTAGAAAACTGGCCCAAGTCATTTTCCCCATTGCAAACCCCATGGCCCATAGGTTAACATGGTAGGAAGTTATTGATTAATAAATATTGATAGGAGAGGACTAGCCGGACCATTCAAAGACTTCCCAGAATGGTAGTAGTAAATCCAACAATATTATATTGTTGAATTTCTCCTAAAGTGTACATACAAGAAGTTATAAGACTTTCTTGTTTGTAAGTCCAAATTCAGCCTTCCACTGGTCTGCCCTGATTGGTCAGAGTTAAGGGGATTAGCCAGGCTGCGTTGAAGAGGTGATAAAGATCCCCTGGGGTTACCAACTGTCCTGGGAGGGCAGTGTGCTGGTCTATAGGAATGCCAGGCCAGGGGGTGGAGTCGTAAACCATGATCTTCAAAGGCAGAGGGGAGGCCTGGGTTTCAGTTTCACTCTGACACTCTTGACCCAGAGTCAGGGCTAGGCTTAAGGAAGGTATGTGCAGATGGTAGGGGGAGAGGCCAGGGATATAAGCCATCCCAGGGGGTGTGTTTAGCCAGCTCTTACCTCCTTGCTGGAAAATCAGCCATTATGGATTTGGAAGATTTGATGCACTCTGGGATAGAATAATGCCACACTCTGCAGGAAGGAGTCACTCAAGTGGGAGGGTACCCTACTCCTATTGGTGAAGCTTGACCTCCTGGATGACCCAGAGACTGTGGAATAAGTATCTGAGAGAGGCCCTGCCCCTCAGATCTGCTGCTTGAAACTGAAGAAAGCAAGTCTGGCCCTGCTGAAACTTCTGCTGTGCAAAGACTTCTAAGGCCTGACCTCTGGAGACTGCACCACCTGAAACTACAGCTTTGTGGACTAATTGTGCTGAGTAAAAGAAGTCAAGAGTGGACTCCCTGCAAGCTACAGGTTAACAGAGCTCACCTGGACATCCCCACAAAGAATTCCCAGCCTGGAGTACCAGTGGATTTGTAAGGGTTTTGTTCAAGTGGATTGCGGAATTGAAGTTTCACACTTTCAAGGACCCTCTTTGAGATCCCAGAACCTTGGATTGTGTGTTGGATACTTTGGGACCCGCAAGCAGAACTTCAGGAAGGAGTTCTAACTGGACCCCGCTTGCTGAAGAAGGCGGCACAACACAGTGGTGAGAATTCTTCAGAACAATTTCTAAAGGTGTGTCCCTGTCAGAGAAAACGAAATGACTAAAAGGGGCACTGTTGGTTTCTAAGCACTAGAAAGTGACTAATATTTAAAAATTCATATCTCTGGTTCCCTACAGTGGATTTTTTCGTTTTGGTGTCATTTAAAAGATAAATATATTACCTATTTTTATAAATTGGTGTTGGATTTTTATTTTGTGTTGTGTCTTAATTATTTACTGAAATGGTGTTTTTGAATGCTTTACATACCTGTCTTTGAAGTTAAGCCTGTCTGCTCGCAGCCACGTTACCAAGGGTTGAGCATAGGAATAATTTTCTAAGACCTATGCTGAGTCCTATCATGTGTTAGTGGCCTTATTGCCAGTGGCAGACCTACATTTGCCCCTACCAATAACCCACTTTCCAACATTTGGTGCTCAGCGGTGTGGATGAGGACTTGTGTTTAAAAAATACACCTTTCAGTGAATGAATTAACATTATAAAAATCCTCTAAATTGCCTTAGAACAAAACTTTTGAGTTTGATTTTTGGAATTTGGACTAAACAGTTTTTAATCCATTGTTTTGATTTTTCCAAATTGTTCTAAGTCTATTGTGCCTAGTGTTGTGACCCAAAACTAGGGAACCATGGAGTTGGACCTGGCTAAACTGTCCCAGTGTAAGTTGGCTGAGCTTAGGGAACAGTGTAGGCTTAGGGGGCTGCCTGCTTCCAAGAGGTATAGGAAGGTAGGAGTTGTTTCAGTTTATACAAGCCCATGACCAGGCAGCTGAGGAGAATCAAGGGGGGTAGAGGGTGTCCCCCCAACATCATCCCAGGAGAGGAGGATGATGCCTCTTCCATTATAACTAGTGTAAGCCAACAGAATCCTGATGGTGGGAGTGGGGAAGGGTCCCTTACTCAGGAACCACTACAGTCCCTTGCAGAGAGACAGCTTCAGGCTCAATTAGCTTTGATAGCTTTAGAGCAAATGAAACTGGATTTGGCTGAGAAGAGATGGGAGAAGGAGGAAAAGAGAAATGGTGGCAGCGAAAGCGAAGAAGATGCTGAGATGTCCAGGGGTGGCAGATTGGAGCCTAAACTTCCAAAGGGTATTGTGCCCAAGTACACTGAGGGGGATGACATTGACAAATGGCTTGCAGCTTTTGAGAGGGCCCTTAAGATGAGTAGGGTCCACTCTAGGTATTGGGGTGCACTCCTGTGGGAGTTGATTCCAGTAGCTGGGAGGGATAGGCTCCTGACCCTGAAGGGAGAGGATGCAGAATCATACCAGCAGATGAAAGCCTGCTTAGTCAAGAGGTTTGGTCTGACTCCAGAGCAGTACAGGGTGAAGTTTAGGAACACCCAGAAATTGAATTCCAAGTCTTGGATAGACTTTGTGGATGTTTCAGTGAAGGCACTGGAAGGCTGGATTTGTGGTAACAAAGTGAGCACTTATGAGGGATTGTATAATTTGTTTTTGAAAGAACACATTTTGACTCATTGTGCAGAAGAGAAGTTACGCCAGTATCTAGTGGACTCTAAGCTGACAGACCCCAGAGAGTTGGGGGAATCAGCTGATGAGTGGGTGAGAACCCGGGTTTCCATTCAGCACCAGGGGGTGACCAGAAGAAAGGAGGACAGGTCCCTCCCCAGGGGAAAGCCCCGGGAAAAGGTCAAAACCAGGAGTCCTCCAAAGACCCACAAAAACCTGCACAAGGAGGGGGGGCCCCGAGCCAACCCAAATTCAAAGGGAGGGGGTATCAGGGAACGAATGGTAGGTTCTTTGATCCCTCAAAGGTGGGTAAGTGCTTTGACTGTAACCAGCCAGGGCACAAACAGGGAGATGCTGTCTGCGCCAAGAAGCTCCCCCCTAAGGGGCCATCCACAGGGATTGCCAGTGTAAGTGTAGGGGTGGAGAGTGCTGTCCCAGAGAGGAGTAATCAGGTGGGGCTAGCAACCTTAGTGTCCCTGGGTGGGGTGAATATTGCAACCCTTGCTGCCTTACCTCCAAACATGGATAAGTACAGGCAGAGGCCTAAAGTGAATGGGACTGAGGTTGAGGCTATCAGAGACACTGGGGCGAGTGTAACTATGGTCCTGGATGAGCTGGTGCCCCCAGAGAGTTTGTTACCTGGTGAGTTTCACCAGGTGACTTATGCAGACAGCACCACCAAACTCCATCCTATGGCTGTGGTGGATTTGGAATGGGGAGGTGTGACAGGCCCTATGAAGGTAGCTGTGTCAAAGGTGCTCCCAGTCCAGTGTTTACTGGGCAATGACCTTGAAGCCTCTGTGTGGTCAGAGGTGGAGAGAGTACTCCATATGAAAATATTGGAGCTCCCTGAGTGGGTATGTGCTGTGACTAGGTCACAGACTAGCCAGAAGGGAGGGGCTGGACACTTGGACCCTGGAACAAAGGGCCAAGCATCCATGGACAAGGGTACTGGGCCTGGTGAGCCAGCCCAGGGAACTCCAGAGGTGCAGGCAGAATCTAACCCTGATGGGGAGGATCTGGCCTCGGAGGGAGGGACTCCATCCCTGCCAGAACTGTCAGATTTGGCAGAACTGACAGGAGCCGGTGGACCCTCCAGAGAGGAGTTCAGTGAGGGACAGCGTGACTGTCCCACCCTTGAGAGCTTGAGGCGGATTGCCTCTAAGCAAGAGGAAGGGGATGACAGTGGGTTTCATAGAATCTACTGGGAAGATGGACTGCTTTATACTGAGGCCAGAAACCTCAAGGAGGGGGCCACCAGGAGGTTGGTGGTGCCCCAGAAGTACAGAGAGTTCATCCTGACTTTGGGTCATGATATCCCCTTGGCAGGACATTTGGGACAGACAAAGACATGGAACCGATTGGTGAACCATTTCTACTGGCCCCATATGTCTGAAAAGGTAAAGGAGTTTTGCAGCTCCTGTGTCACCTGTCAGGCCAGTGGCAAGGCAGGGGGCAAGACAAAGGCTCCCCTAATACCACTGCCAGTGGTTGGGGTTCCTTTTGAAAGGGTGGGGATGGACATTGTTGGTCCCCTGGACCCACCCACTGCATCAGGGAATAGGTATATCTTAGTGGTAGTTGACCATGCCACTAGATACCCTGAAGCAATACCTCTTAGAACCATTGATGCTCCTGCGGTGGCTAGAGCACTGCTTGGTGTGTTCACCAGAGTGGGGTTTCCAAAAGAGGTGGTGTCCGATAGGGGCACGAACTTCCTGTCCAGCTATCTGACTGCTATGTGGGATGAGTGTGGTGTCAACTACAAGTTCACCACCCCCTATCACCCACAAGCAAATGGTCTTGTTGAGAGATTCAACAAAACCCTGAAGGGCATGATAAATGGGTTGTCAGAGAAACTCAGGAGGAGATGGGATGTTCTCCTCCCATGCTTACTGTTTGCCTACAGGGAGGTGCCACAGAAAGGGGTTGGTTTCAGTCCCTTTGAGTTGGTGTTTGGACACCCTGTGAGGGGGCCACTGAGCCTGCTAAGAGAGTCTCTAGAGAAGCCTCTTAAAGAAGCTAAGGACAATGTGCTTGATTATGTGCTAGGCCTGAGATCTAGAATGGCAGAGTACATGTACAAGGCAAACAGGAAACTGGAGGCCAGCCAGGAGCTCATGAAGCACTGGTATGATCAAAAGGCTACCATGCCTGAGTATACTCCAGGACAATTGGTGTGGGTGTTGGAGCCTGTGGCTCCCAGGGCCCTCCATGACAAGTGGAGTGGGCCCTATCCAATCTTAGAAAAGAAGGGTGAGGTTACCTATTTGGTTGACCTTGGCACCCCCAGGAACCCTCATAGGGTCCTGCATGTGAATAGATTGAAACCCCACCATGACAGGGCAGACATGACCATGTTACTGGTCACTGATGAGGGGGTGGAGGAGGAAACTGAGCCTGTGCCCGACCTCCTCTCCACTAATGTGCAAGATGGGTCCGTGGAGGGAGTTGTGCTCTCTCCCAAATTGACAGACCAGCAGCACAGAGACTGTAAGCAAGTGCTGGAGCAGTTTGCTGGCCTGTTCTCTTTGACCCCAGGCATCACTGAGTGGTGCGTGCACCACATTGACACTGGTGACAGCCTACCTGTCAAAAATAAACTGTACAGGTTGTCTGACCATGTCAGAGCCAGCATTAAAGCTGAGGTTGCTAAGATGCTGGAACTGGGGGTAATTGAACCGTCTGAGAGTCCATGGGCCAGTCCAGTGGTGCTGGTACCCAAACCTAATCCTCAGGGGGACCCAAGGAGTTAAGGTTCTGTGTGGACTACAGAGGATTGAATGCAGTCACAAAGACTGACGCTCACCCTATACCTAGAGCTGATGAGCTCATTGACAGGTTAGGGGCTGCTAAGTACCTGAGTACTTTTGATTTGACTTCAGGTTACTGGCAGATTGCCCTCACTGATGGAGCAAAGGAGAGGTCAGCATTCTCCACACCAGAGGGACATTATCAGTTCAAGGTAATGCCCTTTGGATTAAAGAATGCACCTGCCACCTTCCAACGGTTGGTGAACAGGGTCTTGTCTGGGTTGGAACAGTTCAGTGCAGCTTACCGGGATGATATAGCTGTATACAGTTCTACCTGGGGGATCACTTAAGCCACCTAAGGGAAGTGCTTCAGGCCATGCAGCAGGCAGGCCTGACTATTAAGGCAAGCAAGTGCCAAATAGGGCAGAGTTCTGTGGTGTACCTGGGCCACCTGGTAGGTGGGGGCCATGTACAGCCTCTCCAAGCTAAAATCCAAACTATTTTGGATTGGACAGCACCTGTTACCCAGACTCAGGTCAGGGCATTCCTTGGACTGACAGGGTATTATAGAAGATTTGTTCAAAATTATGGGACCATTGTGGGGCCCCTAACAGAACTGACTTCTAAAAAGAGGCCCAAGAAGGTGATTTGGACCCCAGAGTGTCAGACGGCTTTTGACACTCTGAAAGCTGCTATGTGTTCAGCACCAGTGTTACTGGCCGCTGACTACACAAAAGAATTTGTAGTTCAGACAGATGCTTCAGAGCAAGGGATTGGGGCAGTGTTGTCACAGCTAAATGAAGGGGGCCTTGATCAGCCAGTTGCCTTTATTAGCAGGAGGCTTCTTCCCAGAGAGCAGAGGTGGAGTGCCATTGAGAGAGAGGCTTTTGCTGTGGTGTGGTCCCTGAAAAAGTTGAGACCATATTTGTTTGGGACTCACTTTCGTGTTCAAACTGACCACAGGCCTCTCAGATGGCTCATGCAGATGAGAGGGGAGAATCCCAAGCTGTTAAGGTGGTCCATTTCCCTACAGGGAATGGACTTTACAGTGGAACACAGACCTGGGGTTGCCCATGCAAATGCAGATGGACTTTCCAGGTTTTTCCACTTAGCTGAGGAGGACTACCAGGGTGTAGGTTAGTAACCCCTCACCTTTCGTTTGGGGGGGCTATGTTGTAAAGTCATCCTGTGCCCTGGGCACCCCCAACTTTTTGCTGACTGGAACTGGTGGTAACTGACTCTGACTGACCCTGGGCTCTGTCTAACCAGGCCCAGGGCCAGTGCCAAGCTGAAAGGAACACATTAGAATACAGTTAAGACACCCAACATACACTAGGGTACACTCTGGTATGGTGGGGTACCCCTGTAATTGGCATGACCTACCCCATAAGCCCCTAGTATATACTAGGGCAGGGGATTGAAACTACCTAGAAGTCCCCAGTATCCTGGGGCATGGCAGTTTAGAGGCCAGCAGCTTTTCTGCACATGCATGGGTGCACTGCTGAAGCCAGGGGTCAGTTTAAAAGCAGCCCTGGGTGCCAGGACTGCTTTTAAAAAGCAAATTGTGCTCAAATTCGACTTTGGGATTTGGGGCACTTAAAAATGGATAACCTACAATGTTTTGGCATTTTAGGGGCCCCCAGGGTCTTCCCTAGGTATCCCAGGGGTGGGGGTCAGTTATCTATAATGTACACCCTTATAAAATGAGTTTTTATATGCCTGGGTAAAGTGAAATTTCACATTTCACTCCCCACATTGTGTTAAAGTGCTGCCCAAATTCGACTTTGAGGCTAGGAGCACAGGGAATTGAGGATCTGCAATATTTTTACAGATTCAGAACCCCTAAAGTCTTCCCTAAGTGCACAAGGGTTGGGGGTCCTGTAGAAATTAGGGAAATACTTATAAAATATGTTTTTATAAGCCCTGGTGCTAGAAAACTGGCCCAAGTCATTCTCCCCATTGCAAACCCCATGGCCCATAGGTTAACATGGTAGGAAGTTATTGATTAATAAATATTGATAGGAGAGGACTAGCCGGACCATTCAAAGACTTCCCAGAATGGTAGTAGTAAATCCAACAATATTATATTGTTGAATTTCTCCTAAAGTGTACATACAAGAAGTTATAAGACTTTCTTGTTTGTAAGTCCAAATTCAGCCTTCCACTGGTCTGCCCTGATTGGTCAGAGTTAAGGGGATTAGCCAGGCTGCGTTGAAGAGGTGATAAAGATCCCCTGGGGTTACCAACTGTCCTGGGAGGGCAGTGTGCTGGTCTATAGGAATGCCAGGCCAGGGGGTGGAGTCGTAAACCATGATCTTCAAAGGCAGAGGGGAGGCCTGGGTTTCAGTTTCACTCTGACACTCTTGACCCAGAGTCAGGGCTAGGCTTAAGGAAGGTATGTGCAGATGGTAGGGGGAGAGGCCAGGGATATAAGCCATCCCAGGGGGTGTGTTTAGCCAGCTCTTACCTCCTTGCTGGAAAATCAGCCATTATGGATTTGGAAGATTTGATGCACTCTGGGATAGAATAATGCCACACTCTGCAGGAAGGAGTCACTCAAGTGGGAGGGTACCCTACTCCTATTGGTGAAGCTTGACCTCCTGGATGACCCAGAGACTGTGGAATAAGTATCTGAGAGAGGCCCTGCCCCTCAGATCTGCTGCTTGAAACTGAAGAAAGCAAGTCTGGCCCTGCTGAAACTTCTGCTGTGCAAAGACTTCTAAGGCCTGACCTCTGGAGACTGCACCACCTGAAACTACAGCTTTGTGGACTAACTGTGCTGAGTAAAAGAAGTTAAGAGTGGACTCCCTGCAAGCTACAGGTTAACAGAGCTCACCTGGACATCCCCACAAAGAATTCCCAGCCTGGAGTACCAGTGGATTTGTAAGGGTTTTGTTCAAGTGGATTGCGGAATTGAAGTTTCACACTTTCAAGGACCCTCTTTGAGATCCCAGAACCTTGGATTGTGTGTTGGATACTTTGGGACCCGCAAGCAGAACTTCAGGAAGGAGTTCTAACTGGACCCCGCTTGCTGAAGAAGGCGGCACAACACAGTGGTGAGAATTCTTCAGAACAATTTCTAAAGGTGTGTCCCTGTCAGAGAAAACGAAATGACTAAAAGGGGCACTGTTGGTTTCTAAGCACTAGAAAGTGACTAATATTTAAAAATTCATATCTCTGGTTCCCTACAGTGGATTTTTTTTCGTTTTGGTGTCATTTAAAAGATAAATATATTACCTATTTTTATAAATTGGTGTTGGATTTTTATTTTGTGTTGTGTCTTAATTATTTACTGAAATTGTGTTTTTGAATGCTTTACATACCTGTCTTTGAAGTTAAGCCTGTCTGCTCGCAGCCACGTTACCAAGGGTTGAGCATAGGAATAATTTTCTAAGACCTATGCTGAGTCCTATCATGTGTTAGTGGCCTTATTGCCAGTGGCAGACCTACATTTGCCCCTACCAATAACCCACTTTCCAACAACTGGGATATAAGGGGGATGCATATTGAGGTCACTATAAATTTACCCAAAACCCAAGTTCAGTGAAATTTGACCCAGTGCCAGTTCTGAAGAAAACGACAAAACAAAGAGACAAGTGGTGTGAGTATTAATATGGTTTTGCGCAATGCTGTTGCTTAATATGTAACTAGCGAGAATTAGTAGATCAATGTTTTAGTGCTTAATGTTTCAATAAGTTGTTGTTGAATTGAAGTTGTTATTAGGTCCAAAGTGGTCTAAGATCCCGGGATATACACCTAGGGGTGGTCTCAGTGTAAGTTTGCTGTGTTTCGAAGGTGCTGTGTGTGAGACGTCATCGGCAGCACCACCAGAGAAAGGAACTTTGTGTGAGTGTGAAGTTTTATCATTAGGATTTTTCTCAAAGTGCACGGAGAATAATCGTAAGGATTTTTAGGTGGAGTCGCGCTGGTCGAGATTTCGCTTGGAGTGTATGGTTAAGCATTTCATCTGACTGAGTGAAGAATCTGTCATTTCTTTTCAGTGGAGTAGACAAGAGTTTATTTTGAAAATCCTTTTGATTATACTGCTCTAATAAGCTGTGTCGAGATCTGTGCTGAAAGCAAGTTGGATTGTAAAGGAGGGGCAGCTGCTGCAAGGAGTCGTTTGACATCATAGAGTGTCTTGCTTCGTTTGGCCGGTTCTTGTAAAAATGCGCTGGGATTGGTTGGCAGTGTTATAGAGAGCCGCGCAGAGATTGGCAGCTTGGATGATAACAAAGAAGTGTTTACTAGAGAATCGGGTGAAATAATTTGTAAAGGACATTAGAAAGATTGGTTGAGAACAATGAAAATGTTAAAAAGTATAAAAACATTACTACAGGGAGATGTGACCTTACCGACTGGAGAAGGGGTACCAATACCGCCTGAAGGCGCTCCTGCCTTGTATATGACCCAAGAGAAAGGCTATCATACATGTACGTGGTTAGAGAATTGGATGAAGTATACAGAGAATGATGGACCTTTAGCTTTTCCACAATATGGAACATTTAATATACAAATTCTTGAAAATTTTAGGAGACAGTTGAACGATATAAAACCACCTCCGAGACCTATGCAGTTTGAAGACCTCAGAGAATGGGAACATGTTGCCCATCAGAAAGAAAAACAGAAATTTCAGGGAAGATATAAGAACACATTAAATAGGTATGTCGTGGCTAGATGGGATTCTCAACAGAGGATTTGGAGAAAAGATGTTGCAGAGGGAGCATGAATGTATCCTGTATTAGTTGCAGAAAAGGGTGAAGGAGAAAAATTTAATGAAAAGAAAAAACATCTTGGGAGCTCTCAGACATTAGCATTAACAGATGAGAGTAAGAATGAGATAGATGATGAGTTTTTAAATGAATTACTATTGAATCGACCTCCACCATTTAAAAATTGTTTTTAATAACATCTGTTTATTGAGTTTTGTATTACGGTTACAATTTATATTGTGCACATTCTCCATCATAGTTGTAGATGACTTACATTACTGCTTGTTACAAATAGTTTGTTATATGAATACATTTCTTTTGTTTAGTTGTTTTTGGTATTTAGTGTTCTACCATGCATGCATTACATAGATCAAGGTCTAAATGGGTAATTGGGCATGTTTTAGCCAATAAACAGGTGATGCATTAACAGGTTTTGTTGCGGGGATTCTGCACATATACAGAGCTATGCACATGAAAATAGGACCTCGGTGTATAGTGGTGTACCAACCATGCACCTTAGTACCCACAATCCCAATCCGACTAGCTTTAGCGTCTCATTCGTTCTCCGTACTACAGCGAAGCTACCAATGATTAGACATCCCAGAACACGGACTCTCTCATGAATCGCGGGAGCAAGAACACTCTTTCATAACTCACTCATACTTGTCCACAACGTGCGTAATAAGAGACACAGTATAGTTTAAAATGTTTATTTCAACTATCGTGCTCTAAGATAAAGTACACGTGCCAGTACTATCAGCATAATGCATAACGATAAAATAATAAGCATGGTTACAATTCCATAGAATACAAACGGGGACAGCATTTTATAAAGACAGTGGATATAGGGCTAAATTGCCTTATCACCCTCCCCGTGCTAGTAACTAGCTTATTATAAAAATAGAAGACCTCTGGGCTTTGTCAGGCGGACCCCCATACCTCAATATCTAGATGCAAGGTTTACATCATCAGACAAGCACAGCTCTTCTCCCTGAAAGGTTTTTCTCCAAGTGTCACCAACAGGGAGATCACAATATTAAAAGCACACAAATTTCTCCAATGCAGCTGTACTTCGTGTTATGTCTAAGTGCGAGGGGCTGACCAGATCAGCAATAACAAGGGACGTTGTTTTTCGACCTTGTACATGTTGTGTAGACGAAACCCACAGGGAACATGAGAAAAGGTGAAAGGCAAAAAGACAGACAGTTCTAATATAGCCGGGCACAAGCAGAGTCTGGAAAAACAAAGTCACAGAGTAACGTGTGCAAAAAAGGCATCATGGCAGCCAGGCCTAAGCTAACTTAGCGATGTAGACAATGAGGCCACAATCCACACTACACCCTCCCCTGGTCAGTCCATAGGCCAAGACATAGGATGAAGACAGAGTTCAAATAGATGGAGCAGAACGTAAACGTTTGTGTATGGAAAGTCACCATGAAGGATAGTGAATGAAAAAAAAGTTCAGGACAAAAAAAAAAATTCCAGATAGGGCCAGAAAGCAGGGCACGAAAGGACAACAAAAAAATCCAGAAATGCAGTTCGTTGAAAGCGAAGGCCCCTAATCCAATAGAGTGTATGTGCAGAAAACTGCCACACCTTCTAAGAGGACATCATTGTCATTGTCTGAAAAAAGAGATGCCATCCAGTACAACAAATCAAAACTGCATTCATGTTCCTCATAATAGGGAGCAGTGATCAGCATTGCGGGACAACTTGCGTGATACTCAATATAACTTCGTTGTAGGAGATTCTGAGCAGCCGCCCAGATATCCCATTGCGCCAAAACTCCAAGTGCAGCCGCACGCGCCATCAATCCAGTGCCGGAACATTCCCGTTCATGGGCCACTAAGGGGCCCATCAACTGGCCAAAATCCGGGTCCGATTGAGACGTATTGGAGAGGCAAACATCCAAGGACCAAGAGAAAGGACATCCTAAGCAAGACATCACAGGTTGCACGCAAGTGAAATACGCAAAGCGAAAAGAAAGTCTATAGGACACGCCGAGTGTCGCCAATGGTAGGATGCCGAAGCTGATGAGCATGCGTTCACGGAGCATCCGGAGTCGACCTTGGTCGAGTAGGCCCCCAGGAAGTGCAGCCATTGCGCAGCAAACAAATTAAAAGTAATATTCCAGCAGCTAAGGCTAGGAGCAATGGGAAGCCGCCAAAGACGCTGGAAAAAATAGAATGAATAAAAGCCGGAATTACACCAAATATAGTTTGAAAGGAGGTTAAAAGGCCAGAGCCCACAACTTTAAAAAAGTGCACAAGACCTTCGGTATTAGAAGCATTGAATACGCGGTGAATCAGTTCACCGAAATGTTGTGGGAGGTTTGTGTTCAAAAGAGCCTGTATCTCACTGTGGGTACTAGCCACCTGGAGGACGAAGGTCTCCCGTGCGGAAGTGAGCATAACCTCCTGGTTTAATAATAGCGCCTTTATTCTGCTCAATTTATTGAAATCCGCCTTCAAAGTGGGTATGGAAGGCCAAATGGAACTATCTATCATTTCGCGCGGGGGTGGAAAAAGCACATTTTTGCAGCATACAACACGGTGTGAAACCGTTACAATGTAGGGGATGCCTGCCTGCATTCCACAACAGTCTTGATTATTCAGAAGCAGATAGCTACCATTTGCAAGCACAGTGAAAGTAGGCGATATAACAGGTGCCGGAATGCCCTTTAAAACACAAGCAAGATTCGGAGCAGAAACATTACAAGCTCCGTGCAATTTAATATTTTTACAAATTAGGGAATGACCCACTGTAGAATCGCAAGACTCCCCTGTGAGAAAGACCTCCTTTCCGTCCCTAAGGCATCTGTACATGAAAGGCAGGGACCAAAGTTCATGCAAGAAGGCACTGCCCAAAGGCTGAAAACGGCCAGCAGGATAATGTTTCATGCATGAACTGAACTCAAATAAAGAAAAAGGCAATGCGATAACCCCGTGAACCAGCCACACTGCAGAGTCAGTCTCCGCCACAGAGAATGGTAACGGTTCTATCTTCTCGATATTTAAGAGAGTGTATGTTGCATCTTTCATGGACATGAATTGCTGTTTTTCAGTTAAATTAAATGGCAAGAACAATGCAGACGTGTATAAAAAATGCCATGGAACTTTGCCCATTTTCAATGTTTGCAAAGTCCATGCAAACTGCATCACCGAACGCAATTGATTCTGACCATGATATAACACAGACACATCATCTTGCACAATATCAACAACAGATGAAACAATATTCTCTAATGTGTAAATGCGGGAAGACAGGGTATTAATACTATTGTCAACAACAGCGAGCACTTTTTCTAGATTTGCCTGATCGATTTCCCATAAACGGGAAGCAGCTTCAATTTGCGACAGCTTCCATAGTTCATTGTAAGTCTCATAAATAAATCTTTTAGGTCTAGGACCTCGAGGCCCTAGAACACAATCGGACAGCTCAATGTTGCCTGATAGGAGGGATAAATGTTGTTTTACAGAATCTAATGAAGAGTGCTGCAACCACTGTTTACACAATTTACCAACAGAATATGTTGTAACAGTACGAGAGTCAGAAAACCTTGGATCTGGCCTATCCTGTTTGTAACCTGGAGCCGAGTCATGAAAACGTAGTTGGCAGGCATTTGATGCTATGGGCCAAGTCAACCAGGGTGACTGAACAATTGTAGAAACATTAAAGGAATTATTTTGAAACAAAGCTCGCAAATTAGCAAGAGAAATATTGAAATGCAAGCTCTCGTTGGGATTTGAAGACAATACGGGAATGGAGGGCGCATTCAATTGTTTGGAAGTAGCCAAACCCCAACAAGTTGTTTGATAGATCGTACTATTTAAAAATAAGATTTGGGCCGGGATTAGGCAAGCACGGTGTAAGGCTTCCGTACCGCGTATTTGCCATGATTTGGTGCCCCAGATAGACTTTAAGTCAATGGTGTCCTTCCAGTGCTCATAACCACCCACGGCTAATGCTTCCAGAAAGGAACCGGAATAAAGCAATTTGGTGTGTGTCAACATGACCTTCTGATTTGACGAAATGTTCAATTTAAAATAATAGGACCCAGGGTTTGATCTATCAAAGTCTGTAAAGTAAGTAAATTTACTTTTAAGTGTTTGGGAGCTACCGGGTAAAGGGGTCGGACAATGTTCCCATTGGGTGTAATTAAAAGTACCACGAAGTGTACTTGGTTTATGCAGAAAATGGTTGCCCCAATGCTGGTAACAATATAAATCAGCATAATTTGCAGAATTTAAATACAAATCTTCAGCATTAAAAGCAGCATACTATTTCAAATCAGAGAATAACGATTCAACGGCATGCACATCCCAATCGTCAGAATGAATATTCCTTTTTACCACATCACCCATGGAAACACGAAGGACATTCGGTACATTAATAATCTCGGTTGGTCCATGAATTTGGAAATTCACAGCATCCCATACGATGCCATCAGCGACTGGGAAGGCGGAAATGTTCACAAATGTGTGGTCACGCTTCATGATGTGAGATGAAGAATGCGGAGCCAAAGTTCCAGCGACACAGTTTACTGCAGAGCGTTCTGGTAAATAATGACCATTGATGAGCAAGAAAAAAACTGTCACAAGGCCAATGGACATGAACAGGAAAATCAGGAATAGAACCAACCAGATGTATGTCCATTGTGGGACCAAAAAATTGTCTCTGAACCAGGATATAAAAATACTGAAGCTGGACGGGATAAGTGATGAGGTGGAAGCCGAATCAAAGGAAAAACGGGTTGGGCTCAGTGGTGTTGTAGGTGAATGAGCCACCGACTCGTTGGCGGGGTATGCATACTCGGTTTCCTCGTTGCAGGAGGAAGCCGGGAAGTTGAGCAGGCGATCAGGCAAAGCGACCATCTCAATGGCAACATCAGTGTCCGTATAGGCTGGAGGGCCACAAACAGGAGTCCTCGAAATGGCTGGACATGATACAGCAGGTGTCACGCTATTCAGGATCGGCCAGATGTTGTAGCTTGACATTGTCCACTGAGATGTATCTGTTATCTTTGCGGCCAGGTAGCGGTGGTAAGATGACTGTACGAGTACCCTTCAAGCCAAGAACTGGAACTGGTGCACGATAAGAGGGGCCAAATTCTTTTTTGTTCTCCACCTTCTCTCGGACCAGATCTCCAACCTTCGGAAGCCAGCCGGCAACCGGAATCTGCAATGCAGCGTCAGTGGCTGAAGGCAAGTGTTCGTTTGCAAGTTTGTCACGGGTCACTTGTAAGTCCTGCAACATAGTAGAATGATTATCTACGTCAAAGATTGCGGCATTCGCCGCCATGTCTAGACCATCAAGGTCTGGCACAAACATTTGTATGCCAAAGAGCATTTCGTATGGGGTCCGCCCACCCAGAGATCTTCTAGGGAGATTATTAAGTGCACGTTGCACGCTATATAAGTGGGCCAGCCAGTTCCTGCCAGTACCTAAGACTCTAGCTGTCAAGGATTGCTTTAAGTCACAGATCATTCGCTCCACAATCGAGTTGCCCTCAGGCCTATATGGAGACGAAAATTGCACCAGCGCCCCCAGTGACCTCATCGTGTCCTTGTACGCCTTAGAGGCGAACGCTGGACCTTGGTCGGAATGGAAGGTGCCACACGCAAAAATTCCCACAAAGACACGCAAATCCCCGATGACATTTCGAGCGTCAGCACTTCGTTGTGGCCAAACCCAGATGAAACGTGTGCACGAGTCTACTGCAACTAAGATGTATTTATATGCAGTGTCAGAAGAAAATGGACCGCAGTGATCCAGGTAAACACACCCAAAAGGTTTGTTAGAAATGCAGAGCTGTGTTTGTGGAGGTCGTGTAACCGTTGAAGGCTTAATTTGCTGACAAACGTCACAAGAAAGCACATAAGTACGGGTCTGTTTATATAAACCACGCCACCAGTAACGCTGCTGCAAGATTGAAACAGTCGCAGACACGCCAGCATGGGCTGAAGCCAAGCCTTCGTGTGCGGCCGTTATCAAGGAAGTTCTGCGGTCCGCGTTGGGAATCAGCCGATCACCAACGTCTGGAATTCTTACGTAAGGAACCTGTTCGGGACTTAAGTGATAAGAGTACTTGGAAGGGAAACCCCGTGGGTAATTAGCACCTTCCTTTGTTGCAGCAATAGCTGCCAAAATCTCATTATCTATTTTTGTCATGGATCTTGTAACTGCTGCTACTGAACACATGGCTACTGCTGATTTGGCAGCTTCATCCGCCAAACTGTTACCGACCTCGTGTGCGCCCACACGCTGGTGGCCAAGAGTGTGAATCACCTGTGTGAGAGGCAGACATCGTTTAAGATCTGCCACTCGAACCCAAAGCATTTTATGCTTATTTGTGCTGCCTTTAGCATCTCTATAGTCGTTTTGAGACCAAAAGAATAAGTTGTCATTAAAGGATTGAACACAGTAGTAAGAATCGCATACAATAAGAGTCGTCACGTCTGGATTCGCGAACTCAAGTGCGAGCACCAAAGCACGCAGCTCGGCCAATTGTGCAGTACTGTCCCCTAGTGCCTGCATGTGCACCACACTCGATTTGAACTCACCGTTCACCATAGTACCTGCAACAATAGCACATGCAGCGGAATAAGCATGCTTAGAACCCGTGGCCGGTTGCGCCGAACCATCGGTGTAAATGATACATTTGTACTCCTCAAGCGGCAGCAAAGACAGAGGAGGAGGATGAACAAATTCATACTGCAAGAACTCCTGTGTCTGAAGAGAGGAATCAAAAATAAAAGTGACATCTGGGGACGTCAGAGATGTAGCCCATTGTATCCAACGGGGGTGCAAAGCCTTAGAGTTTGGTACACTTGCCTTCGTCACTGCCTCAAGGGTAGAATATGGTGTTACCACCAAAATGCGTTTTCTCTGTGCCAGTGCGCGTTCCTTAAGAATCGCCATTTGCACTGCAGTCAAAACTTTCTCCACAGTGGAAAAGCGCAACTCCGCTGAAGTGTAAAGATGCGACTTGTATGCAATAGGTACTGTGTCACCTTCATTAAACGTTAAGTACGTGAAACCCACTGCCCCTGGCACAATTCTAATCACCAGGTTCGTGTGGTTATCACGAGTCAACAAGAACTTAGATTCAAGTAGATCAGACTGCAAAGAGTGCAGTATAGAGGAATGCTCAGGAAGCCAGCATGACTTCGAAAAGTTAGGTTGTATCAAGGCATAAAGAGGCTTGATACGCTGGGCATATTCGGGAATGTAAGAACGCCCGAAGTTTAAAAATCCCAGTAATGACTGAAGTTTCTTCAGTGTCGTTGGAGGGCGCAAAAGTGCGCACTTCTCCAAGAAATGGGGAGCTAAGCCCCTACCTTCATTGTTGAGCTCATAGCCCAAAAACAAAACAGTGAATTCTGCGATGTGTGATTTGGCAAAATTAAATTTGTGTCCTAAGACCGCAAATTCAAGAATGATGCGGTCCACCCGGGAAAGATGCGGCCATAATTCCTCGTCTGTCAGATAGATATCGTCGACGTACGAATACACATCTGGGTCTATGCTGTCCAACAAAGAGACAACACGGGCGGCGAAGACTCCCGGGCTGTTCTTGTAGCCCATGGGCAAACGCCGAAATTTAAAGTGTTTTCCACCGGAAGTGAAAGCGCTCCATTGGCTGCACCCCGGGGACAAATTGTGCGTGTAAAATCCATTGGATAGGTCAAGTGTTGTTTTATATTTCTTGCGAACAAGACTGTCTACGAGCGCAGAACTGTGGGTATTTTGTACCGCAAAGGTCCGACAATGAGAGTTCAAATGTCGGTAATCCAAAACTAAACGGTACGTCCCATCGGGTTTAGAAACCGCAAAAAGGGGATTATTCATTGGTGATACGCATGTTTCAATTACTCCTTGATATTCTAACTGTGTCAGAATGTCTGAAACGGGACCTTTAGCTTCCCGCCGGAGGGGATATTGGGGTTGGGGCTGTGGCAGAGACCGCAAGGGTATATCATGGGGGGGAGAATCCTCATCCCAGCCCACGTGGTTACGGTATAGCGCCGGAGCCAGGGCCCCAGCCCATTCAGCCGCTAACGCCTCCGCTTTGTCCTTGGGGACATGATGCGAAAAGCTCGGAAGGATTACTTCCTCCCCTCTCGGTGCAGCAAGTACGAATGGGGGCGGCCAATCTGCTTCTGCCAACAAAATGTCATAAGAGGAGGTCATATTTTCCCAAAAAATCCCTTTAATACGCTCAATGTCACCTTCAATTTGAATGACAATATTAAATAGTCTGTCAGGGGGTGCCACTCGGGTGTCAGCTGTCTCGACAGTAATGAAAGTATCAGTTGCTGTCGCTTCCACATGAGGACGCAGTGCCTCTCGCACTATGGTAACTTCCGCGGTGCTGTCTAGCAGTGTCACTGCCCACATCCAATTCAGGAGTCTCGTTCTCACCGTCTGTGGCATACCTCGCTGTTAAAGCGCCAACTTTTTTCGTCTGAAACTGTGGGCGAGAACGTGGAAATTCTTCTGGTTTCCCTCGGCCTGGTTGTCGAGGTTGGTCTTGTCCCTGTGGGGCCTCACGACCCCTTACTCTATCCTGGCGATCTCCTCCACCAGTCTGGGAGGTCGATGGTGCCTGTGAAGAACGAGGAGAACGCGGGTCAGGGACTTGAAATCTCTCTGGAGATTTAATTCTCGCTCTGTCGCGCAAATCATAAGTGCGTTCAGAAGATACGGAAACCGGGGATGCAGCACGCAACCCTGGTTTTGATTGTTGCTTACCTTGTTTCTTCAACTTCCAGTTCTTTTTAGAAAAGAACGGGTTCTCTTCTTTCTCAGACTGAGTTTTTTGTTGTGGTTGTGATTGAGTTTGCGTTTTAGCAAAAGGCTTAACCCCCAAACTATTGCGGCCAATGGTTTTATAAGCCTGTGCAATAATGTTTGGTAATTCGCGTGGCTTGTCCGGCTCCGGGACCAAAGCCAAAGCATTAGCGACTTGAAAGTTGACTGCGTCACCCTTGATGTTCGCAAGGATTTGATCAGCCACCACATCGAACACTCCCACCAGTCTCATCCCCAATTCCACAGCCGCCTCAGGGCCAAGCTCATCTTGCACACGCTTAATCACGGTAGGGAGGTCCGTCATGGATGGAGTGCCGAAACACTTCGCATACACTGCTGCGAATACCTTGCCCCAGTTGTTGCATTCTGTCAACTCGGGAATTAAGTCTTTCGGCAAACTAATCGTCAAAATCCTGTGTTTGTCCACAGGAGAAGTATTCGGAAAAACAGCCTCCAGCTGGTCAAATTTTTCTGCAAGCCAATAAGGCAGATCATCCTTATTCTGTGGGCGCTTGCCCGTCAACGAATTAACCATGACGGGACTTATGGTTACGCCGCCCGGTCCAGCTGGATGCGCCGCAACTCCAGGAGGAGCCCCCTGGACGTTGCCTATAACATATTGTACTAAAGCTCTGTGCACGCGGATTAAAGACGCATGCAACGCGCGCAGTTCATCAACCGCAAGCGTCAAATAACGCGGATGTGGGGTATACCCGGCTAAGACTGGCTAAGTGGCCCCCTCTATTGATAAGGGGCCTAAACGAACCGGGGTGACTGGATGTGGGAGGGCGCCATTAAACCAAATACGGTGTTGCCATGCCGTAAGTGGTACTTCAAGAGCCTGATAAGGCCGATAAGCATTGGGTAGGGCAGTGGGAGCGTAAACATGAAACAAATTGTCAGCTCCCTCCACCGCCGGAAAAGTGACCCAAGAGTAAAACACCTCAAAGTGGTGAGCCGGATCAGCCTGCACCACAAAGATGAGAGCTACACCCGCGTCAGGCACTCCATAAGCCAGTAAATGTGCCCGGAGCACAGCGCGGCTATGTGCCGGGATATTCACATTCGCGGCCATTAAGACCAGGAATGATCAACAACCTAGTGTGTGGCAGCGCAATATAGGGTTAACATAAACACCTTTTAATAACTTCAAGCTTGAAAGAACCTATAAAAACATCAATATAGGAGGTATCACCCTCACATACGTTTCCGGAAGCGTAAGCGAAGGTTATTGTGGACAAGCACAAGCACTACTCAAGCGTCTCGCAGATAAGAAGCCCCACGTTGGGCGCCATGTTGCGGGGATTCTGCACATATACAGAGCTATGCACAGGAAAATAGGACCTCAGTGTATAGTGGTGTACCAACCATGCACCTTAGTACCCACAATCCCAATCCGACTAGCTTTAGCATCTCATTCGTTCTCCGTACTACAGCGAAGCTACCAATAATTAGACATCCCAGAACACGGACTCTCTCAGGAATCGCGGGAGCAAGAACACTCTTTCATAACTCACTCATACTTGTCCACAACGTGCGTAATAAGAGACACAGTATAGTTTAAAATGTTTATTTCGACTTGTTGTATTCCTCTTAGGGTGTCCATACACGGGCTTTCCTGTATCATGTCCTTATATAGGCACAATTCGCCCTGCCCTTATATAGGCATAAAATCCCAGTCCTTATTTAGGCATTAAACCGTGCACTCCAAATACAGGCATGGTCTCCGACATCCGTCCACCCTAACGTCACAACGAGTTCTTGAAGAACAGACCCTTAGGCTCCGGGAGTTTCCCTAGCACAGGACTATTGATTTCTTCAAGGACTCATATATTATGCATGAACCATTATACCTTAGGGGTTCATTCATGACGTCTTCCTCTGTCCGATTCACGTCAATGCTAACATTCTGAGGTACCTCTCAGGTATAAATATACCTTCCCTAGCCCCTGTAAATCAGAGGAGACCTCGACTTCAGAGGAGCCAGTTTCCCGGCCTGACGCACTGAGAAGACGCTGTCATCCCTGCACGCAGAGAGCCCAGCTTCCAGTGATCTGACTTCCCTTGCGGGGTGTTAGAGTTCGAATCTGGCAAGAGATTCCTACCTCTCTCATTCTAAAGGTATGGAGCTGACTAGAAACCTAGAGGGACTCTTGGCATACTAGGCATACTAGACTTAACATACTCTTAGTATACCATAGTAAGGAATAATTCACCTACTTCATACCTCTCCCTACACCTAGGACAGGTTAGGTACATCGGGGTAGAACTAGCTTAGAGACGCATCGTATGAGTACTCGCATTTTTAGTCCGTGTTATTTATGTAAATGAATATCTGCTAAAGATCATGCTAGCGCAGTATTATTTATTTATACTGCTTACGCTGTACATTATTTATCTTGCATACTGTCTTGTGATCGTAACAGCACATTTAACTTACACCAGAAACAAGACTGTTCAATAAACCTTTCATTGAAACGCCCGTCTATTCTTTCTGTGTAACTTTGAGGAAAACTAAGTATGCACGACTGAGCTGAGTGAAATAGTTATCTATTGTTTCCACGACTCTGGGACACGTTCTGATTCTAAAGGGAAACAAAGTTGTCATGTTTTGCGGCTGCCAGAAACTACTCCCTTCTTGTTTGTCAAGGAGTTTCTAGTGGCCTCTGAGCTAGCTGGCACAAGTAATTAAGTTTAATATTCTCGATAGGGACATACTGACCGTAGTCCTATGTCAAACCTATAGGGGATATTATTCCAATGCGCAGAGCCTATTAGGGAAATAGGAGCTACACTACATGGCGCCCAACGTTTGGTAAGGCGGTAATTTAACTCTAGATACTGAGTAACTCAGACGTGCTTTTTCTCTCAGAGACCCCTACTCATATACTCCAAAAGACGTCTGGAGTGGGCAGGGTTAAGTATCCGCCACGGCTACATAGGGAAGTACCCTATATATTAGCTGTTTGGTTTGCTCAACGTTGAAGGATACACTGTTCCAAAATATTGTGCACCTTATCTTTGTTTCCTTGAAACTTGTTCTACATTTTTCAAAAATAACAAAATGTCCTTAAACGGGGACAAAGCCACCGGAAACGGTAGAGCTGTGGCTGATCCAGCCCAAGCAGCAGTTTTTAACATTACAGGTTTAAATGAAACCGAGGAGGGTGTTAATAGACATCCATCCAAACTTAAGAAGAGCCATCACTCTAAAACTTATAAAACATGGCCTACCACCAAGAGGCGGTAGAGCAGTTTTCGTGATAGAGGCACACGAATCCTTTCAGACAGAGGTATTCTATTCATGGGTAATATTTCCTGAATCCAATCCAGTTACAAAAATGTTTCACTTCTACAAAGAAGAGGATCCACCAGAGGAATACATTCCTTTCGAGGATATTGAAATTCCATTAACATACCAAGAGCATCAGCTCTGGTTTAAAGGCGCCCTAAAACATCACAGAAACATTACCAGGCTCGGTCCACTAGGTAGACCAGGAGCAACATGGCCGATTCTAGCCAGCTACACACCTCATCCTGAACTTGATATAATGTCAGATGAGGAACTACTTACTCAACTTACAGAGTTAATAAAAATCTACAGACAATTGGTCCAATATGTCATGCAGACTTTCACAGTCCAACCACCATTGACACTTCCAAATCAAACTCCTCAACAGGGGAATACACTAAAAATTACACCACAGACTCTATACGCAGTCATGGGTAAAATGCCCACAAAACGTGAGCAGGTTCCATTTTGGATAGCTCAAAAAATTACTCAAATCGAAGCAGTATTTCCAAATACTAGCCCGTATGAGAAACACAGAATCCTAACAATCAGTTTACCGATGGGGATCACACCACAACTGGAAGACTGTACCACTTGGGGCTCAGTCTTTGCTGCCATCATCACTAAAACACATGGCATTCCGTCAATTGCGGTAATACCAGATGTCCTGAAACAAATTCAAAACGAATACGGGGCAGAGCCTGCTCTAAATTTAGGTATGAAATTACTGAAAAATTTCGACCAGGTCTCAACAATAATATTATCTAATATTAAAGGGGAGGCAGCAGCAGTGGCGATCCGCCAAAAATTAAGAGAATTCGATGTTACAGAACATCAAACAGAGCTACCCAGAATTATAGAACAATCTTATGCAGAATTAGGCAGAGATAGTTTGGGTGGAAGACCAGTGAAGCCAAAACTATCTGAAAGTCCTGAGAAGGACTCTATTAAACAAACTCCTACATCTTCTAAAAAGAAGTGGGAGACTAACAAACAAAATTCAAACGAGAAACGTTCTCAATCCCGAGGTAGGTCTCCTCAAAAGGAGCCCTCTGAAAGGAGGTATAACCTCAGGAATAGGGATAATTTGAAAAAACCTGACAGGTATCAAGATACTGATACACGTTCCTCTCGTCCCTTTCAGATCTCATCACAGACTTCGGAAAGAAGAGGACGATCAGAACATAGAGAAGAACGCGTGAAATCGAAAGACGACAAACACGCTACGAAAAATAAAACAAAACCTCAATTCTCCAAAAGAAAGTAGCAGGTCTGAAGATCAGACATGCCGAGAATACTGAGAACACAACTCAAGAACGGAGAATGGGCTCAGACAATGCTGGACAGTGCAGCAGAAGTCACAATAGCTCGCCAGAACCTGAAGGAATTTCTGGAGATAGTGGACTTGAATGAGTACATTACAGTTGAGACTGTAGACACCAGGGTTAGTACTCCACAAAAGTTATATGAAATAACACTTCGGATGGAGGGAGACATACCTAGACAGGTGAAAGCACTTTTTTGGGAAAGACTATCAAGGGGCTATGACATACTTCTAGCAGAAAAAGACTGGCCACCACAATTTGTCAGGGAGTGCCCACACGGCGAGGACATTATTATGCCTGCCTTCTCCAACCATATTCCAATACACCTAAAATATACATATGCCAGGAAATGGGCAGTGGCCCAGGCCCCAGCATTATATAAAAATCATGTAGGATGGGATGAGGACTCACCTCACCATAAAATTCATCTGAAACATGAACCAACTGCACAGAGGCAGTATCCAATAAAGCAAGAAGCTAAAAAACAGGTCAGGGAGATCTTAGATCAACTTGAATACCAAGGGGTGATTGAAACATGCACCTCCTCAATGAACAATCCTTTGTTTCCTGTCTCCAAACCGGACAATACATATCGTCTAGTTTTGGATTACAGACACCTAAACACTTGTTCTAAAACATTTGCAGTGCAAAATGCACATAGCACAGCATTAATGAATAACATTGTGCGTAAAATACAAAACAACATTAGACATCTCAAATGGTTTCTTTTGTCAAAACATAGCACCTGAAAGCAGGTACTTAACAGCATTCTCCATAATGGGGACCCAGCGTCACTTTTGTCGACTCCCACAAGGGTTCAAGAACAGCCCAGGTTTATTCTCAGCGAGGGTAACGGAGTTACTACAAATTTATGATAATGAGGCATTGTCATATGTCGATGACATCTATCTGACAGACGATGACCTGGAAAAACACTTGAACAGGGTAAGCACCATTATACTGGGCTTCGCCTATGAGGGCTACAAGTTCAACTTTAAAAAGTCCCGAATTGCCCATCTCAATGTCCTATTTCTAGGATATGAGCTTTCAAGTGAAGGCAAGAGCTTGGCAGCTAACTTTCTAGAGAAATGTGCGCTGCTCCAACCTCCAAAAACGCTAAAAAACTTACAATCCATTCTGGGTTTCCTAAACTTTGGAAGAACATACATTCTAAATTACGCAGAAAGGGTTAAACCTCTCTACGCATTACTCAAACCTGATTTTTCAATCAAAAACTGGACACAGGAACACACAGAAATTTTGCGTTCACTCCAGGCTAACATGTTAGCAACAAATCACTTACAAACACGCGTAAGTCAACGCAATTTGGTGATCCGAATAATTTCGGGTCAATGCGGATTCACCTACTTAACATTCAATGAGGGTGAAAAAATACCAATCGCATACAAGTCTCATTTGTATACACAGGCGGAAATGCGCTTCAGTTCAACTGAGAAAATTCTGACAGCAGTTCAAACCGCTGTAGCAAAAGAAAGAGCCTTAGCCCAAGGGAAACGCATTATTGTCGTAACCCCAGTACCAGCTTTAGAAGCGGTCACAAAAGCGAGCATTCCAAATGCTAAAGCATTACATCCAAGATGGATACAATGGGTTAATTCTCTTGCTGCAACAGATGTTGAATATGTTTTTGATCCCGATTTAAAAACACAAGCATTCCTGCAATATGAACAAGAATGTCCTCTGCCCACTGAGATTCTGCCTCTCGATCAGTACGAATTCATAATTTACACTGACGGATCCGCACAGCCCGCAACAGGGAGTAAGCAAGCTTACAGTGCAGCATGTGCAATCGTTAAAGGTCGCATGCGAGATGGCATCTTCAGACCTATGGTCACAAAAACTCAATCTCTAGGAGATTGTACAGCTCAGCGAGCTAAACTACAAGCATTCAAACTGGCACTTGAAAGTACAGATCGAGAATTCCCCACACTAATAGTGTGCGATTCCTTTTACTGTGTTCAGTCGTATAATGAATATATACAAAACTGGCTTGAAAATGGTTTCAAAGATGCGAAAGGTGGCACAATAAAGCACAAAATGCTTTGGGAACAGGTGGTTCAGTTGAAAAACAAACTACCAAAGACTCATGTGATCCACACACTGAGTCATCAACGTGATGGCGTTCACATTGCAGGGAATTCATTGGCTGACGAAGCCGCAAAGGGGGCTGTTCAGACGGCTTCCGTAGCTGCGATCACTCGTTCAAAAACAAAAATAGACGGTGAGATAATGTTGGCTGTCAATGCTTCAAGCAAGGGCAGCAGTGCAGCGTTACCAAAAAAGTTTCCACTCAAGTACTCTTATGTAATTGATGCGAACAACGTTCCTTTTGCTCGAATCCCTGGAGTGGGGGATAGGGTAATTCCAAACAAGGAACGCAGATTAGGACTAATCCTAGCAGCACACGAAGGGATAGCTTCTGCCCATGCAGGTGTTTCTGCGACAGTATCTTTACTCAAGCAAAGATATTGGTGGCCTGGCATTCGGAAACAAACTAAAAACTATGTTTTAGAATGTGATATTTGCCAACAGATGAAAGTCTCAACAGTGAAACGTCCTGCACAGACACCCCTGTTAATTTCAGATAAACCATTAGCTTGTGTTTACCTGGACCACTGCGGTCCCTTGCAAAGGGACGGTAACTATAAATATATCATGGTTGCAGTGGATTCATGCTCTAGGTTCATATGGATATGGCCTCAGCGCTCGGCTGACGCTCGAGCTGTTATAAAAGATTTGCGAGTCTTTATCGGCACATACGCAATAGGCACGCTACATTCTGACCAGGGCCCTGCGTTTAGCTCTCGGGCTTACAAAGAAGCCATGGCCAGTCTGGGCGTTGCATTGCGGTACTCCTCTCCATTCCATCCTGAGGGAAATTCGGTTGTGGAAAGGAAAAACCTGGACATAAAGCAGTCTATAACAGCTAGGGTATTAGGTTCGGGTGATGGGTGGGTCAAACATCTCAATGGGGTCCAGCGCTCATTAAACAATCTGCCAAGAAGTTCTCTAGGGGGTCACTCCATATGAGGTCCTATTTGGGACAAGAATGTGGGTACCAGATCTCGATCACGTAGGCACAGTGGTGGAAAATAAACCGTTTGATATCAAAGATCGTTTGGCTGTTTTACAGGAACTGAATGAGTTAAGAACGAAACAAAGCAACGTATTGCTGCAGCCAACCACCACTGGGGAAAACCGGCGGTCCCAGCAAGGCCTGTCTGGATTCCAAAAGTTGGGGATCTAGTCAGAGAAAAATTGTGGACAAGAAGGAATTTGGACCTTCTTACAGACAACCAGTACCTGTCCTAGCAGTTCAAGGAACAAGAACAGTACTTCTGCCGCCCCTTGCTGGAAGAAAGGAGAAAAGATTTGTGTCCATCGACCTCATCAAACCACAGTATGTGGCCAATACTAAATAGTAGACCACGTGGACTCCGACCTAGTAGCAGACGCACTCCTCTCGCTACTATCCAAGAGGTTCAGACTGAAAGACTGATAACCATCGAGAATTCAGCAGTAACAGATGAAGGACTAAGCAACAATGCAATGGAACTCATCCCTCTTGAAAATCAAGTAACATTTCGTCCAAATACACCTGTCTACACCAATGTAGCAAGTGATGAACTGGTTCCAGCGATTTCTACAAATCCTGATGCAATTCCAACAATTGACAGAACTGCTTCTGGCTATTTCATTAACTTTGATACGTTCTCGGAAGATCCAAGCGAACCTGAAACGACGCCAGCATCATTGAAATTCAAGCAGCAAGTACAGGACTTTCTTCACTTTCTGAAAAAGACTTATCTGGTTTCACCATGGATTGAGCTCTGGATTATATCTGGACTATTTGTTTTCCTGCTTTGGCTAGCTTTGGTTACAACTGTGAGTGTGCTTATAAGTGGCAGATACATCCATGTGAATACTGAAGGAAAAGACGTGAACGTACTTTTGAAACCTCATAAATCTTCCCATCGTGAAGCAAGAGACTTGTCATCAGTGAACATCACAGCCGTTCCTATACAGGATGGTATAGTGTGGGACAAAACAGATTTTGATATCTTTGGCCCGACGGAACAATTGAACAATTTTACATTTGTTTAAAATTTCACTAAGTGATCTAATTTCGTCCAGTACCTATTCTGATGATTGGGACTTTGAGACTGTTAACGACATAATGTTTGACCTAGAAAAATCTGCTGCATTTTCTAAAAATGAATATTTAGAGGGTTCATCAGACTATGAACAAATGTATTGTTATAACCACTATGGTCATCATTATTTGCATAAATCTGCATACCCAAGTAATGTGTTTATGTTTAACCAATGGGAGCATTGTCCTACACCACCACAAGGTAGTTCAAAAACATTTGCGAACAAGTTTCCATATTTTTCAGGGTACAATACATCTGATCCAGAAACGTTTTACTATAAAAATGTAAACAAAACAGGACTGAAAATTATGCTAACTAATACAAAACAGATTTACTCTGCAGCATTTATTGCCCAACTGTCTAGACAGGGTTTCGACTTATGGAAAGACACAGTAGACACAAAAACTGTCTGGGGTACTAAAGAATGGCAAGTGCAGGGAATATAAGCTTTATTTAGAGCCTCTATTATCCCTGAACAAATAATGTTTTTGAATGAAACTGTTCAACAAACATCTTGTCTTGGATTAGCCAAGATCATACAGATGAAAACACCTTCTGTACCAACACCTGCCGATGATAACAGAACACAGGCAGCGGTTACAGTTGACCAAATACTACAACTCAACAGATCTAATCCTGATTGGAGAATATGGTTGATCTGGCCCACAGACACGAACAACTGTCAGGAAAGATTCCTGAATAAAACTCAGGGCTTTACTATTCATAGGCCAGACCCAAGATACGTCCAAAGACAGCATCCGGGGGTAGTAACAACATACAGTGTAGGAAAATTATGCCTCGATTGGCTTCAGAAATCTACACTACAGGATGTGAAACAACACTTATCCTTACTTAAGGACGACGCAGACCTCAGGGAATTCTTGCTTGGACCAAGAAGACCGCGTCAAAAACGTTTCATATATGCCGGCATTTATGCAGCCAATAATGAAGCATGGAAAGTGTCACAGATGGAGGCCGCAGAACGAATACGTGAACTTGATCGTATTAATTTGGAGAAAACCCTCTCTGTGGTTGACAATGGGTTAACAACTTTGTCCTCCAGAATATATTCATTGGATGGCATTGTATCCTCTGCTATCGACATACTAGAACAAGATTTGGCGATGTTACAGCAAGGCCAATCTCAATTACGTTCTATTGTGTTATTAAGCTGGACGCTGCAATCTTTGCGTGCGGGCTATGTGCCTTGGCGTTTCATCAACACGTCGGCTCTGTTTGCAGACTACAATCTAACTGATAAACAGATCGAACTGGCACAAAGAGGAGCAAAGTATACAGTGCTGAGCATTGAAAAACTGGAAAAATTACCATTCACAGTGGCAGAAAAACCAGCTACAGAATGGCTCATTCATGGCAAAATCACTTTACCTGTGACTACTTTTCAGTTTCAGTATTGCCTCAGACAAATGCAAGCAGGCAAATATGAAAGGTTGGGTAAGGAATACATTAAGACATCTTGGGATTTACCGTATACATATAGATGTTGGAGTGGGGATCGTGAAGTGTTTTTGAGCGGTACACACTGTAAACGTGCACTGAGCGGTTCACTTATATGTCAGGACATTTCTTTACACGGGGCTTGTAATGGTTCTGTGGCAAATTTGTCTTGCCATCAGCAAGGTACACCAGCTGCTGTGATTAATCCAACGTTTGGACAACTTTCTAATGGGAGTTACCTCATGTTGAATGATCAGAGTTGCTGCAGCATGTTGCCAGGCATCCCATATCTAGTAACGGTCAACTCCAGGGTCACTTGCTGTATGCAAGTATTGTTTGCCCCAATAGACTCAGTCAGGGAGTCGCCTTTGTGGCCTTCGCTGAACGTCTCTTTTATAAGATTTGATACTTTAAGCAGAATGAAAGCCATGCTTTTACAGCAAACAGTGCCTTTGACCTCGGCCAAAGAAACCTATGATCTACAAATAGCAAGGACTTCGGCTGAGATACAGACTTTAATACATACAAACTGCCCTATACATTTCGCGGAAATGATAGGACGTATCTTCAACATGTCTGATACCACCAGAATTGTACATGTATTTAAGAGCATCTACTCCGGTCTGTTAGCACCTTTCCAGGCAATACTCGGAATCATCCCGAACTTTGCACATTCGGTGTTTGGTGGCATACCATTAATTCTAGCACTTGTTGCCGGAATTCTATTTCTCTTCCTGCTATTACGCTATGGCCAGCCTATTCGCAGACATCACTCCGAGCGAAATGGAGAAAGCTCTCCTTGAACGGAAGTGCCGTGAGCGAATAGTTCAGCTTTTGGGCATGACTCGTCTACGGGACCTGAATACCACGTGGTTCCTGTCGTTCAGACCAATCTGGCAAGATTGAATCTTACCTGTTCTACGATGCCTGCTATGCGGTGAAGAATGCGTGTTGGACACCTGTCTAACATTTCCATCAGCAACGCCAACGGATGTCGATACTCTGCTGGTCCCGATAACGGCCCATGCTCTGTGTTGTCCCCAGAGGCTACCAATACTGATGTCAGCATTCATTGAGATCTCACAGACGCTTCCGGCTGCTGCTGAGGTACGAGAAAGATCCACAGGCACACAGGTAACAACGGACGCGAACATTGCTGCGGCAGCCTCTGCTGAAAGCGATGCTTCACATCTCTGTGCAATTAATCTACTACACGAGGTGTTCCAACTGACACCAACTTCAGTGGACGATATTTTGTCTACAGAAATAGATGATCTCATGTTTACACCAGACCCGTAAACTGACTCTGATTCAGCATACAGTGTTCCAGAGATGCAGTAACAATTTGGCCTTCATATTTCAAAAACTTGGAACTCTTCCAAAATTGAACTTTTTCCCATTTTTTCGAACTAAAATGGCACTTCAATCTGCTTAAAGTAGAACTAGCCTTATAGTACAGACTTTGCGGTACTTCCACGGACACTTAGTCATCTTGTGTGTCTAAAACAGTTCATTAATTTTCATGACATGAAATGACTTTGATTTTGAAAAACTTATTGAGCATTTTTCTGTCACATGTAAATATTACTGCTTATTTCATTCAAATTGCATTTAATTTCGAACTTTATGCCTGAAATGAAAAGCATTGCTTAATATGTACAGTACCTTTTGCATTTTACTATGTTTTTTAATGCTTTTAAGAAATATTTTTTAATATGCGGTACTCCATTTAATGTTTGGCATTTTAAATGTTTAGCATTTTAGTATTATCGTACACACGAAAGTGGAGTGGGTGTTGTATTCCTCTTAGGGTGTCCATACACGGGCTTTCCTGTATCATGTCCTTATATAGGCACAATTCGCCCTGGCCTTATATAGGCATAAAATCCCAGTCCTTATTTAGGCATTAAACCGTGCACTCCAAATACAGGCATGGTCTCCGACATCCGTCCACCCTAACGTCACAACGAGTTCTTGAAGAACAGACCCTTAGGCTCCGGGAGTTTCCCTAGCACAGGACTATTGATTTCTTCAAGGACTCATATATTATGCATGAACCAGTATACCTTAGGGGTTCATTCATGACGTCTTCCTCTGTCCGATTCACGTCAATGCTAACATTCTGAGGTAAATCAGAGGAGACCTCGACTTCAAAGGAGCCCGTTTCCCGGCCTGACGCACTGAGAAGACGCTGTCATCCCTGCACGCAGAGAGTCCAGCTTCCAGTGATCTGACTTCCCTTGCGGGGTGTTGGAGTTCGAATCTGGCAAGAGATTCCTACCTTTCTCATTCTAAAGGTATGGAGCTGACTAGAAACATAGAGGGACTCTTGGCATACTGGGCATACTAGACTTAACATACTCTTAGTATACCATAGTAAGGAATACTTCACCTACTTCATACCTCTCCCTACACCTAGGACAGGTTAGGTACATCGGGGTAGAACTAGCTTAGAGACGCATTGTATGAGCATTTTTAGTCCGTGTTATTTATGTAAATGAATATCTGCTAAAGATCATGCTAGCGCAGTATTATTTATTTATCCTGCTTACGCTGTACATTATTTATCTTGCATACTGTCTTGTGATCGTAACAGCCCATTTAACTTACACCAGAAACAAGACTGTTCAATAAACCTTTTATTGAAACGCCCGTCTATTCTTTCTGTGTAACTTTGAGGAAAACTAAGTATGCACGACTGAGCTGAGTGAAATAGTTATCTATTGTTTCCACGACTCTGGGACACGTTCTGATTCTAAAGGGAAACAAAGTTGTCATGTTTTGCGGCTGCCAGAAACTACTCCCTTCTTGTTTGTCAAGGAGTTTCTAGTGGCCTCTGAGCTAGCTGGCACAAGTAATTAAGTTTAATATACTCGATAGGGACATACTGACCTTAGTCCTATGTCAAACCTATAGGGGATATTATTCCAATGCGCAGAGCCTATTAGGGAAATAGGAGCTACACTACAAACTATTGTGCTCTAAGATAAAGTACACGTGCCAGTACTATCAGCATAATGCATAACGAAGCTACCAATGATTAGACATCCCAGAACACGGACTCTCTCAGGAATCGCGGGAGCAAGAACACTCTTTCATAACTCACTCATACTTGTCCACAACGTGCGTAATAAGAGACACAGTATAGTTTAAAATGTTTATTTCAACTATCGTGCTCTAAGATAAAGTACACGTGCCAGTACTATCAGCATAATGCATAACGATAAAATAATAAGCATGGTTACAATTCCATAGAATACAAACGGGGACAGCATTTTATAAAGACAGTGGATATAGGGCTAAATTGCCTTATCACTCTCCCCCTGCTAGTAACTAGTTTATTATAAAAATAGAAGACCTCTGGGCTTTGTCAGGCGGACCCCCATACCTCAATATCTAGATGCAAGGTTTACATCATCAGACAAGCACAGCTCTTCTCCCTGGAAAGGTTTTTCTCCAAGTGTCACCAACAGGGAGATCACAATATTAAAAGCACACAAATTTCTCCAATGCAGCTGTACTTCGTGTTATGTCTAAGTGCGAGGGGCTGACCAGATCAGCAATAACAAGGGACGTTGTTTTTCGACCTTGTACATGTTGTGTAGACGAAACCCACAGGGAACATGAGAAAAGGTGAAAGGCAAAAAGACAGACAGTTCTAATATAGCCGGGCACAAGCAGAGTCTGGAAAAACAAAGTCAAAGAGTAATGTGTGCAAAAAAGGCATCATGGCAGCCAGGCCTAAGCTAACTGAGCGATGTAGACAATGAGGCCACAATCCACACTACAGTTTAACATAAACAACTGTAACTTCTGAGCGGGTTGGTGATAGTTTCCTTTCAGATATCGATCTCTCTCTATGTTTCCCCGTTTCCATTCACATTGTTCGATATCTATGCTGTGTGTTTCCGCCCTGTGTTTCCATGTGTTGCGCAAGCTGAGTAGGCATTCGCATGTGCAATAGCTGATCAGCAGTCTTGTGCGCAGTTTTGTGCTTACAGTTAGTTGGCCTCTTCCAATGGGTCTGTGGCTTGGGATGAGGGGTGTACAGTGGTAATGTATAGTTAGTAATGGTCAGCCCAGTCAGTATTGACATTTCGTGTATGCACACTAGGGTTGGAGCGTTATAGGCGTCGTCTACAATTCATGGGTAAGTTCGACGCGCCTGTAGCTGTAGGGTAATGTGGGATGCGGCGGGGAGGACTGTCTACAGGGACTGCCCTCTAAGGGTTGTTTACATAAAAGGTCTGTAGTGTAATTGTGCACAGTTGCCCATGTCCTCTAGTTCTGGGGGCGGGGGGTGAAAAAGGGGGAGACGCCAATCTAGGTGATGGTTCCTCTCGCCGCCCAGCCCCTAGCGCCTCAACATCTCGGACTACAACCTGCAGTATCAACAATTAGGTTTGCCAGGAGAGGATAGAGAAGAAGCCAGTGTAATGCCAGTGTGTCCCCTGAAAATCAGCAGGACAGGAGGATCAGGCATTTTCCACCGTTTTGTGATCAGGCGTTTAGCTGTCAGCATGCCTAAATCTAGGAAGCGAGAAGTGACTTTTAGTCTTTTACCTCTGGGGTAAAGGTGTAGTATGCATTCCTCCCATGTGCACTCCAGGTTGCGGCCCGTGCATGCTGCTAGGGCAGTACTTACCTGATGCCAGTAAGCACACAGTGATGGGCGGCCCATAACATATGTAGCAAGTCAGAGTCCAGTTGCTGACATTTGGGTCATGTCACATCTGTCCGATTATAGAACAGGTTATTTTTCTCTGGCGTGAGGTAAGCCCTCTGAATTATATAATGTTGGATGAGCCTGAAGCGTGCGTTATGGGTGACATAGATAGGACTGTTCAGCATTTCCAGCCACTCCTTGTCCTCAAAGGGGTGTCCTCTGTCCTCCTCCCATCGTTGTCTAAGGGATGCCAGTGACACCTCTGTGTGAAGACGCAGTTAGTCGGCAAACCATTTAGTGAGATGTCTACTCCTTCCCATGACATGAAGGCATTGTATGGTTAGATGTGTGGGCGGTTCAGTTCATTTATCTCGGAGGGCCGCCAAGTGAGAGTGATAGTGTAAGAACTGGCATGGCGGTGGGTCGTTCAAGTCAGCTAACTCGTCATATGGTAGAAGTCCCCCTTCCTGATAGAGGTCTCCACGCGTTTGCACTCCAGCTGCCAGCCAGGTTGTTAACTCTGTGGCAGTCACTGCGCCACCTCTCCGTGGCGTACCCTGCAGTGGCAGTGCCGGTGCGTATGGGGGTACTGTGCGCGTAATGTATAGGCTTCTGTAATAAACTTTGTGGGCGACTCTAAGGAGTATTTGTTCAGGTACTTTGCTCTTGGCACATGGGTGGAATGTTTGAAGGGTGCATGCCAGGGACCAGGGTGGGCCATCAGTGGCGGCGTCATACAATTGTAGCCATGCCATCCACTTTGCCACCCATTGTTATTGCGAAGCTAAGTAGTATTGTTCCATGTTGGGGACCGCGAGGCCTCCTTTGTCTGTTGGGAGGTAAAGTTTCACGAGGGCCACACGGCATTGAGACTCATTCCAAACGAATCCCCGGAAGAGACATGGTGTAACGTAGATGGGGAGGTTAGTAAAATAATATAGCGTCCTGAGAAGCACTACCATTTTCAATAAGGCTATCCGGCCTGCAACTGACAAAGGAAGCGTGCGCCAGAAGTTCATTTGTGAGCCCAGTGCAATAATTGCTCTCCCTAGATTGCCATCCAGGAGGTCTTCCTGTTGATGGTAAATATGGATTCCTAAGTAGCGGGAGGTGTCGGGCTGCCACTTAATGTACTCTCCATTAAAGGTGGGTGCTGGATCTGGGTGCCCATGTCCAAAGGGGTATAGGCAGGATTTACTCCAGTTGACCTGTAAGCCAGAGAGTTTCGCAAATGCCGTGAGTGCATAAGTTAGTGTGGGCGGGAGTGAGCGCACATCCCTAAGGTATACCAGAATATCATCCACATACAGGGACACCGCATGTATACCATCACCCAGGAGGATTCCCCACTCTGTGCCTCGTTCTCAGAGTACTGCGCAAGTGGCTCTACTGCTAATGCAAATAACAGTGGGGATAGTGGGCATCCCTGCCGGGTGCCTCGGCAGATAGGCATGGGTGCAGAAATGTGGCAGCCTGTCTTCACCCGCGCCATCGTCTGTGTGTATAATAGTCGGATCAATTGGAGAAAGCGGCCCGTGATTCCATTTTGGTGAGAACCGTAAAAAGGTAGTCCCATTCCAGGGAATGAAAGGCTTTCTCTAGGCCTAAGACCAGGCACCCTGAGTGCGGCCATCGTTGGAGAGAGTAAGTGACACCCTGAAGAATCGTCTGAGATTCGAGACATATTACGGGATGGGACATAGCCATTCTGATCCGGATGCACCAGCACTGGCATCAGTGGAGCCAGGCGATCGGCTAACACCTTGGCTAGGATTTTGTAGTCTGTATTTAGTGATGGCAGAGGGCGGTTCGATCCGGGTTCAGTCGGGTCCTTGTCAGGTTTAGGTAGGGAGACAAGTAATGCCTCACACTTCGAGGCAGGAAGAGAGCTAGTGTCACGTGCTGCATTATATAACAACTGTAGGCGCGTTATTACTGTGTGTGCATAGGTTTTGTAATATTCAGCGGGGAGACCGTCTGTTCCCGGGGTCTTACTTGTGGCTAAGGCCCGTATTGCTTCATAAATTTCAACTGAGGTGATAGGTTCCTCTAATTCTATTTATTGTGCCTGGTCTAAGACTGGAAATCTAATTTGGTGTAAAAGGGGGGCGAACTGTGCATCACTGTAGGTGGTTTTTGATGTGTACAGGGCCCTGTAATAGCGGGTCATTTACACGTGTATTTCATCTTGCGCATAGAGTAGTCGGCCTGTTTCGTCATTAAGGGCATGCATGGGATGTGACACCTGCTCTTGGCATATGAGCCATGCCAAGAGGTGGCCCGTACGATCTGAGTTTGCATGTACTTGGGCAGAGTGTGCTGCATAATTTACACACCTGAGGCATTCCAATAGGTCAGCCAGTTTGCCTCACTTTACCTCCAGTCGCACTGCACAGTCCAATTGTGTCACCATTCCCGCTTCCAGTAGTATGAGCTCCCACTCCACCCTCCTAACTGCTTCGTCAATATATTTGCAGATGCTCCAGTTAATACCCAAATATTTACCCCTGATGGTCACCTTGAATGCCTCCCATTTCGTAAGCTTGTTCCCCACGATCCCCTCATTGGGTTCAAAATACTCAATTGTGGTGGATCCCACTGCCTCTTGAAATGATATGTCTTCTAGGGCAGACGGTTGAAGGCGCAATGTGGGTATTACTTGCTGAGGTGTCCCCCAATTCAGTCGTAAGAGTTGTGGGTTGTGCTCTGAATGTATGCGACCAAGATACTCTATATGGTCAACCATTGGGTATAGCGCCGTGGAGCCCACTATATGGTCAATGCGTACAAGCAGTCCATGTGGTGCTGAGTAGTGGGAGTATGTTTTTGCACTTGGGTTCCATGCACACCACAGGTCTACCAGCGACCAGTGGTTCAGCCAGTTTCTCAGTGTTTGGGCGTTAGTCAGGGAGTGTTTGCTGGACAAGGGGGGGAATGAGCAATCCAATGTCATGTCAATGACAGCGGTGTAGTCCCCGCACATTAGCCATGGGAGTCCACTCCATTCCGCCAAAACAGCAGAGAGAGAGTGGAGGAATGGCTTCTGTTCCGAGTTGGGGGGGTATATTGCTCCCAGTACCAATTGCAGGTTGTTCAGACTGGCTTTTATAAACCCATATATCCCATTGGGGTCCATCTTCACCTCTTCTGCTACAAAAGGGGTACCCACCCTTATCCAGATCAGTACCCCCCTCAAGTAGGATAAGTAGCCTGTGGCAAATACCAGGCCGCGCCAACCGCGACGCAGCCAGTCAGCTTCCGGGGAGGTCAAGTGGGTCTCCTGCAGAAGGGCTATGTGGGTGAACCTACGCTTCAAGTAGGAGTAGATGGAATATTGGCATTCGGGCATATGCATACCCCTCACATTCCATGTTATTATGTTTGTGTGGGCTGTTGTCATTGTAGAGATTTGTATCGCGCACTACTCAGCATTGCTTTGTAATGGGGATTTGTACCATGACGTGTATTGTATACGGGGTGATCGTATGCGGTAGGAAGCATTGCTCAGTTATTGAATCGACCTCCACCATATAACGAAGAACAATCACAAACAGAGTCAAATCCTTTTGTGAGAACTCTACCAGATGCACCTTCATTGCCCAATAGCTCAAATCCTAATAATCCTTTTCTGATCGAAGAACAAACACCTATAGGAGCAGGGTTTAATTGTCGTGTAGCTCCTATAGTACCCCTGCAGGACCTGCGCGTTTGGATAACATATACTGCGGGCTTGGTGGCAGACTGACTTCGTGCACCCCCACCGTATATGTTAGCCTGGTTTGCATTAGCTAGCTCGCAGTGCCACTAGTGTCTCCTCTTATCGGGGAGAGATTAGTTTCTGGCAACCTTAGAACATGACAACCCTGATTCCCTCAGAATCGTGGAAACAATATACTACCTTTCGCTCAGTCACTCGTGCTCACTTATTCGGTTTGTCTCAGAGAGTTACACAGAATAAACAGTTGGGCGTTTCAATAAGTATTTATTGAACAGTTGTTATTCTAGTGTAAAATATATGTGCTGCAGTAACCAGCAGACAATAGCAGAGATATATTATCAGCAGTACGATAAAAGCAAAGGGATAGAACAGTTCTACCATATTGCGATAATCATGAGTACATACATGAATATAAAAGCATTATGCAAGTGTGCGTACTCCTACGATGCCTAACTAGATGTACCTGAGTGTACCTAGCATATGTGTGTAGGTCTAAAAGCTAAGAGCCAAGAATCCTCCTAGGATTTAGTCGAACCCCCATACCTGAATAGAGAGAGTGTGGGACCCCGTCCTGGTCTCGAGTTGGACACCCCGTCCGGGTTGTGTCAGACCACTGTCAGCTTGAGCGACTGCATGCAGGAGCCTCAGCGTCTTTGGTCAGTGTGTCAGCATGGAAGTCTCGGTTCCCTCTCCCTTACCGGGGCAAGATGTGGTGTATTTATACCCTAAAGCAGTGGTTCCCAAACTTTTTCGATCCACGGCTCCCTTGACCTATTGGCCATAAGCCGTGGCTCCCCATTATGTTAATTTTTTTAGTGGGTGAGGGGATGTCAACCCTACCTCGGTAGAACTTAAATTTTTCTCCCTGAAAATAATTGCCATGAAGCTGATGAAGGTATTATAATCATAGATGCAATTAATTTTTTTTATAACAGCTGTTTAATAAAATATTTTTTTTGGTTTAGTCACAGTGCATTCAAAACAAAGTTAACCTTACAGGCCAGTGCAGGCAATGTATTGTGATGAATGCCCCCAACAGGTGGCTCAATAATAGACAGTGTATGACCCTGACTGTTCATGATTAGTAGGCAATTAACCTGAACTCTTTTTGTAATCATATTAAATATTTGTAGTTAACTGGTAAAGTTCAAGACTGAAGATACCTAAATCCAAAAGATGTTAAGGAAAGTCATGTCAATGACCTCTTAAAATTGTACTGCATTCTAGTGTCAAAGAATTTTGAGGAATGACATGTATAGTGGATAACTATACATGTCATTCCTCAAAATTGCCTAAACATTGAAGGTAAAAAAGAGAAAAAGATCTGAAAATCTTCCACACTACTTCTGGACCCCACTTGCAACTCTTAGATTTAATTTTCCACCACTTGGAACAGTTGGACCCCCACATTTTGAATTAGTTTACTAGAAATATTTAATTTTTGGAATAAACTGCATTTTGTGTTCAACTCAAAATTTCCTACAGATTTCTGTTAAGAATGGGATATTTTACTGTGAGGGGAAAACAACGTACCTTTTGGGACGAGATAGTGCAAATATTGGTTCAAAACAATTGTTGCAGCCAAGAAGTTATTAAAAGAATTGGGGGGAAAAAAGTCTGCATCGTAAGACTGTTTTTGGCTGCAAGATGCACATCTCAGGCAGTCTGACCTATTCAGCCTCTTGTGCGTGGAGAGAGAAAAAGAATGCAGAAAGATGAACAGAGGGTTTCCAAATGTTCCTGCCTGCTCAGTTCTGACACAGGGGTGAAGGTGGCAGGGTTAGGACTCATCATCTGCCGTTGTGTGCGCAGCTCTGATTGTTTTCCCCTTGTAGCAATAAAGCTTTGCAGCCCGTGGTGTGCGTTTTGGCAGTGCATTGAAAAGTTATTTATTGGGTGTTTCTGTTTCTCTTGATGTCATTTTCTCTCGCAGCTTTGGTAGCAGAGCTGTGCAGTTCGGAAGAAGAGGTCAAAGGCCTTGACAGTGGTTCCCAAATTGTGTTCACAGCGCCCCTGGCTAGTTTTGATGGCGCACCAGGGTGCCGTGGCGCACAGATTGGGAACCACTGTCCTAAAGAGTCTCGGTCCTCAGTATGGTTTGTATTGGACATGAGGAAGACGTCAGGGGTGAACTTTGTACATACATATTATGCCGGTGGTGTATTCTTAGAAAGCCATGCATAATTAATGAGTACAGTGTGGGCCTGTGTTTGAACCCTGCTGTATTCAAAACCACAGGATAGATAACGTTCAGCCCTCAGAGCTCGTTGTGTACTAGCTGGGACCAATGTAGGTGAAAGATCATGCCTATATAAGGAAACATACTATAATAGGACATGTACAGTTGTGACCATAATTGGGCATATGCGGCCATGACCATAATAGGGCAAGTACGAATATGACCATATTAGGGTAAATATGAATACGTCCATTTTAGGGCATGTGCGAACGGGTCTACATTAGGGCCTCTATGCGGGATATAACACCCACTCCTGTTTCGAACTGGATAAAATTGACCATACTTAAAATCTGGACAATTTCAAAAAAAAATTAAAAGCAAGTAAAAACATGGTTCTAAAAAATCGTTAAAAAAGTTTAGGTGCTTAAAAAAAAAAATGTTTAAATTCAGCTTTTTCTAGTTGCCACTTAAAAAGTCAATATCGTTTCTCTATAGAAGTTGTATTACCATAAGCAGGAGAAGGCCATGCTTTTCTCAAGCGAAAGTGTCAATGTAATAAAATTTTCCAAATTTAGATCGTTTATTTTGAAACGAGTGAAGAAGCCGAATTCTTTCCCAGGACACGATGAGCCAATTCAAGATTACGCGTCCTGGCTGGGAAGCTCAATATTATCGGTGTCAGCTGCTGTAGATGACAAATCCAACGCCTCACAGAGAATGTCAATCGCACATAGATGGAATGTAGTACTGCCAACAGTCGGTGCTGCGGCAGCTTGTGCGGCAGTTGTAACCTGGGTGCCTGTGGAGGAGTCACCTAACTCAGCAGGAGCGAACGGCACCTGTGGATTCTCCAGGAATGCATTCATCAGAATCAGAAGCCGCTGAGGACAACGCAGAGCGTGGGCCTTTATGGGGTCCAGCATTGCATCCGTGTCCGGAGGCGCATCTGATGGAAAAGTTAGACAAAGATCCAACGTGCATTCTTCTCCGCAGAACAGGCATCGAAGCACAGGTAAGATGCAGTCTATCCAGACTGGTCTAAATGATAGAAACCAGGAGGCATTGAGTTCTTGCAGGCAGGAAACGCCCAGTAGTTGTACCATGCGTTCACGGTATTTCCGCTCCAGGAGTGTGTTCACCATTCCCTCGGGAAGTGGGCCGTCCATTGCGTAGCAGCAGTATTACAATCAGGATTCCTGCGATTAGGAACAGGATGAGCGGGAATCCTCCAAATACGCTTCCCAATACGGAGTGTATAAAATTTGGGATTACTCCGAGGACTGTCTGAAAGGTGCTTAACAGTCCTGACCCTATGGTCTTAAATAGGTGTACAATTCCGCTTGTATCATACATATTAAAGATACGTCCCACCATTTCTGCGAAATGAATGGGGCAGTTTGTACGTATGAGTGCCTGTATCTCAGTCGAGGTCCTTGTAACTTGAAGTTCATAGGTTTCTCGAGTGGAGGTTAAGGGCACGGGTTGCTGTAAAAGCATGGCTTTCAGTCTGCTCAGAGTATCAAACTGTATAAAAGAAACATTCAGCGAAGGCCATAATGGCGCCTCCCTGACTGCGTTCAGTGGCGGAAACAATACTTGCATACAGCAAGTAACCCTGGAGTTAACAGTTACTAGATATGCGACGCCCGGAAGCATCCCACAACAACCGTGATCATTTAGCATTAAGTAACTCTCATTCGAGAGCAGCTGGAAAACCGGCGTGATCATGGCCGCTGGGGTCCCTGACATGTGACAAGATAAGTTCGCCACTGAACCACTGCAGGCTCCGTGTAGAGAAATATCCTGACACATGAGAGAACCGCTCAAAGCGTTCTTGCAGTTTGTACCACTTAGATACACTTCTCGATCCCCATTCCGGCATCGGTATCTATATGGTAACTTCCAAGTTTCCTTGATGTATCCCTTACCCAATTTCTCATATTTGCCTGCCTGCCTCTGCTCAAGGCAATATTGAAACTGAAACGTAGTGACCGGCAGAGTGATTTGGCCATGAATTAACCATTCTGTTGATGGTGATTCGGCTACAGTGAATGGTAACCTTTCCAGTTTCTCAATACGCAGCATTGTATATTTGGCTCCCCTCTGTGCCATTTCTGTCTATCAGTTAGATTGTATTCTGAGAACAGAGACGTGGTGTTTATAAAACGCCATGGCACATAGCCTGCACACAAAGATTGCAGCGTCCAGCTTAACATCATAATAGAACGTAGCTGAGATTGCCCGTGTTGTAACAAGGCCAGATCTTGTTCTAATATGTCGATCGCCGAGGACACAATGTTGCCTAAGGAGTAAATCATGGAGGTCAAAGTAGTTAACCCATTATCCACTACTGCTAATGCCTTTTCTAAGTTAATACGGTCTATCTCCCGTATCCTTTCTGCGGCCTCTTGTTGGGATATTTTCCAGTTTTCATAGTAGTAGGCATAAAGGCCTGCATATATGAAACGTTTCTGACGTTGTTTCCTGGGTCCTAATAGAAAATCTCTAAGATCCATGTCAGGTGTGAGTAAGGTCAAGTGGTGCTTTACTTCTGTCAGTGTTTTTTTTAATTTTTTTTTATAAATCTTTTTATTTTTATTAACACAGCTCAGAAGAACATGTATCATACCATTACATCTGTGGTGCGACAATTGTACAAAACGTCGTGTTACAACTAGCAGCAGGGACAAAGATCCGGGGAGACCACTCTCTGGCCCAACAATGATCCATCTCAGCACCCCTCCTCTGACGGCCCAGGACATCTGTAGCTCTTCCAGGGCCCCCACACTTTTCCCCATTTTTTGGCGCACCCCCTGCTCTTATACACCATCTCTTCAGCCCGTTGGCACCAATCCAGGTCCCGCTTCCAATCAGTGAGCTGCGGTGGCGCCTGCGCTCCCCAACTCCTTGCGATATTGCGTTTAGCCACTGCTGCCGCTAGAAACAGCCATATTTCAGCGTGTCTGGACCAGGTCCCTTCCCCCCGCATCATGAACTTCTGTCAGTGTTGAGGTCTCTAGCCAATCAAGGCACAACTTCCCAACACTATACGATGTCACTACCCCTGGGTGTTGTCTTTGTACATAGCGTGGATCTGGCCTATGGATACTAAACCCTTTGGTTGTATTCATAAATCTCTGTTGACATTTGTTTGTGTCAATGGGCCAAACCAGCCATTCTGTCCAATCAGGATCTGATCTGTTGTACTGGAAAATGTCATCCAATCCTACCCCTTGTGTAGTTGAATTCTGCCCCCCACCCATCTGCGATGGTGTTGGAAACCCCGGTGTGTTCATTTCCTTGCCTTTGGCTAACCCAAGACAGGTTGTTTGTTGCACAGTTTCATTCAGAAATAAAATCTGCTGCGGAATGATGCATGCTCTAAAAAGTGCTTCTATGCCCTGGACTTGCCAGTCCCTAGAACCCCAGATTGATTTGGAATCTATTGTGTCTTTCCATAGATCGAAACCCTGTTTAGACAACTGGTTCAGAAAGGATCCTGGGATTCCTAAATTTTGGTCGAACATACATTTTGCATTACGCAGAAAGAGTAAAACCTTTCTACGACTTAATAAAACCTGACTTTTCAGTCAAACAATGGACACAGGAACACACAAATATCCTGCGTTCCCTACAGGAAGACATGATAGCTTCTAAATCCCAGAATTGATTGTAAATTCTTTAATGATTTTGGAGGTTGGAGCAGCGCACACTTTTCTAAAAAGTTAGCTGCCAAGCTTTTTCCCTCAATTGACAGCTCATACCCTAAAAACAGGACATTGAGGTGAGTAATTTTTGATTTTTTAAAGTTAAATTTGTAGCCCTCAGAGGCGAATCCCATAATAATGGTGCTCACCCTGGTCAAGTGCCTTTTTAAGTCATCGTCCGTCAGATAAATATCATCCACATAGGACAATGCTTCTTCATCCAAATTTTGGAGTAACTCTGTTACCCTTGCTGAAAACAACCCCGGGCTATTCTTGTACTCTTGGGGGAGTCGGCAAAATTGCCGTTGAGACCCTAACGCACTGAATGCGGTCAGATACCTGCTTTCAGGTGCTTTATTTTGGCAGAAAAATCCATTTGAGATATCAAGTGTTGTTTTGTATTTTTTCTGCACAATGTTATTCATTAATGCGGCACTGTGTGCATTTTGAACTGCAAATGTCCTTGTGCAAGTGTTTAAATGTCTGTAATCTAAAACTAGATGATAAGTGTTGTCAGGTTTGGCTACGGGGAACAAAGGATTGTTCATAGGTGAAGTGCAATTTTCTATCACCCCTTGATATTCAAGATGATCTAGAATCTAACTGACTTGTTTTTTAGCTTCCTGCTTTATAGGGTATTGCCTTTGGGCATTTGGGGAAACTTTTTACGGGATCACGTGGTGGGTTGAATCCTCATCCCAACCAGCATGATTTTTATACAATGCTGGAGCTAGGGCAACCGCCCACTCCTGCGCATATGCATGTTTTAGGTGAATGGGAACGAGGTCGGAAAAGGCTGGAAAAATTACAGTTTCTCCCCTAGGGCACTCCATGACGAATGCTGGCGGCCAGTCTTGTTCTGCTAATAGAATGTCATAACCAGATGACAGATTTTTCCAAAAGAGACCTTTAACTTTTCTGGGTTTGTCCCCCTCCATCCGGAGTGTTATCTCATGTAACTTATGTGGGACACTTACCCGAGTATCAGGTGTTTCCACCGTGATATACTCACTCAACTCCGCTGTCACCAGAAATTCCTTCAGGTTCTGGCGAGCTATCGTTACTTCTGCCGCGCTGTCTAGCATCGTCAGAGCCCATTCCCCGTTCAGAAGCTGTGTCCTCAGAATTCTGGGCATGTCTGATCTTGAGACCTGCTACCTTCTTCTTTTTGAACTGAGGTTTTGATTTTTGTTTATCATCTTTTTTAGGTGCGTAGTCCGCAGCGTGTTGCGTGTCTCTGGACTTTGTACGCTCCTTTGACCGTCCTTCCCTCTCGGAGTTTCGTGAAGAACCCTGAAAGGAACGAGAGGAACGAGTATCAGTATCCTGATACCTGTCAGGTTTTTTAATATTATCCCTATTCCTGAGGTTATACCTCTTTTCAGAGGGCTCCTGTTGAGGAGACCTACCTCTGGACTGAGATCTGGTGTCTTTAGACTTTTGTTGTTTTTTATTTTCCCACTTCTTTTTAGAAGAAGTAGGCGTCTGCTTTGTAGTGTCCTTTTCAGGACTGCCCATCAGTTGTGGTTTTAACGCTTTCCCACCTAGACTGTCTCTGCATATGCAGTTTCAATTATTTTGGGTAGTTCGTGTTGTTGATCCTCTGGACCGAACTCCCTCAGGTGTTGGCGGATCGCCACTGAAGCTGCTTCCCCTTTAATGTTAGCTAGTATTATGGCTGAGACCTGTTCAAAGTTGTTTAGCAACTTCATCCCTAAGTTAAGGGCAGGCTCTGCTCCGTACTCATTTTGTATTTGTTTTAATATTTCAGGTACTACTGCTATTGACGGGATACCATGTGTTCTGGTATATATGGCAGCAAAGACTGAACCCCAAGAGGTGCAGTCCTCTACTTGTGGTGTAAGACCCATGGGCAAGCAGATTGTGAGAATTCTGTGTTTATCACTGGTTGTAGTATTCGGGAATACTGCTTCAAGCTGAGTTATTTTCTGAGCTATCCAGAATGGGATTTGTTCGGGTTTTGCTGGCATTTTGCCCCTTATCGCGTGTAATGTTTGAGGAGTTATTTTATTAACTGTACCTTGGACTGGAGTGTCTTGTGCTGCAGCTGGTGCAGGATGAACTGTTAAAGTCCTCACCACAAATTGTGTGAGGTTTCTGTAGATTTTAATTAAATCTCTGTCTTGTACGAGTAAGTATGGCTGTGTCATTGTGTTAATGTCAGGATGCGGTGTGTATGCCGCTAATATGGGCCATGTGGCTCCTGCTCCTCTGAGCGGGCCTAATCTTGCTCTTCCTTGTACGCGGGGTAGGGCGCCTTTAAACCAGTAATTATGCTCCTGGTAAGTGAGCGGGACCTCTAACTCCTCAAAAGGAGTATAGTCTGCTGGTGTTTCACCTTCTTGGTAGTAGTGAAATACATTTGTTATTGCATTTGCTGCTGGGAATGTAACCCATGAATAGAACACCTCTGTTTTATTGGATTCGTGTGCCTCAAACACGAAAATTACTGTACCACCCCAGGCTCTTAAGCCATGTTCTAGAAGTTTTATGGTGACTGCCCTTCTGAAATTTGGTGCAATTTGTATTGCATCTTCAGTGTCTTCTTCTAAACCAAAGAGGTTTGTTGTAACTCTCCCTGTTGTGTGTGTTTCTTCCACCATTTTTAATTGGAAGAAGGGAGATTAAAGAGTTCTTAAAATAAGGTGTAAGTGCACAATTGTAGGAACTAAATATCCTTCAAGCTTGAGTAACCAACAGCCAATAAATAGTATTCTCTAACTACTCAACTGCGGCGGAGTTTGTGCCCACCCACTCCAGACGTCTCTGGGGTTTTGTGAGTAGGTTCTCTTGAGAATAGCACGACTGAACTACTCAGATTCTACTGTTAAATAAGTACCCAACCAACGTTGGCGGCGCCATGTCGTGTAGCTCCTATAGTACCCCTGCAAGACCTGCGCGTTTGGATAACATATACTGCGGGCTTGGTGGCAGACTGACTCCGTGCACCCCCACCGTATATGTTAGCCTGGTTTGCATTAGCTAGCTTGCAGTGCCACTAGTGTCTCCTCTTATCGGGGAGAGATTAGTTTCTGGCAACCTTAGAACATGACAACCCTGATTCCCTCAGAATCGTGGAAACAATATACTACCTTTCGCTCAGTCACTCGTGCTCGCTTATTCAGTTTATCTCAGAGAGTTACACAGAATAAACAGTCGGGCGTTTCAATAAGTATTTATTGAACAGTTGTTATTCTAGTGTAAAATATATGTGCTGCGGTAACCAGCAGACAATAGCAGAGATATATTATCAGCAGTACGATAAAAGCAAAGGGATAGAACAGTTCTACCATATTGCGATAATCATGAGTACATACATGAATATAAAAGCATTATGCAAGTGCGCGTACTCCTACGATGCCTAACTAGATATACCTGAGTGTACCTAGCATATGTGTGTAGGTCTAAAAGCTAAGAGCCAAGAATCCTCCTAGGATTTAGTCGAACCCCCATACCTGAATAGAGTGTGGGACCCCGTCCTGGTCTCGAGTTGGACACCCCGTCCGCGTTGTGTCAGACCACTGTCAGCTTGAGCGACTGCATGCAGGAGCCTCAGTGTCTCTGGTCAGTGTGTCAGCATGGAAGTCTCGGTTCCCTCTCCCTTACCGGGGCAAGATGTGGTGTATTTATACCCTAAAGAGTCTCGGTCCTCAGTATGGTTTGTATTGGACATGAGGAAGACGTCAGGGGTGAACTTTGTACATACATATTATGCCGGTGGTGTTTTCTTAGAAAGCCATGCATAATTAATGAGTAGAGTGTGGGCCTGTGTTTGGAAGAACCCTGCTGTATTCAAAACCACAGGATAGATAACGTTCAGCCCTCAGAGCTCGTTGTGTACTAGCTGGGACCAATGTAGGTGAAAGATCATGCCTATATAAGGAATCATACTATAATAGGACATGTACAGTTGTGACCATAATTGGGCATATGCGGCCATGACCATAATAGGGCAAGTACGAATATGACCATATTAGGGTAAATATGAATACGTCCATTTTAGGGCATGTACGAACGGGTCTACATTAGGGCCTCTATGCGGGATATAACATAATAACCCTAGCTCCTGATGCTCTTTCAGTTCCAGTAACCATAGGACCTGTGATTCCTTTGTATCAATCAGGTAGTGGAGGACACCAGGTACATTTATTGTCTGTTCCCACTGGATTGGGAGGAACAAATATTATTCCACAGGTATCGAGTAGGGAACAAATAAATCCAAATTTGACAAGTCTGAATTTTGATATTTCTAATCAAGGAAAATAATAAGGATTTAATATAGAAACAGTTCAAACCAACGACTCACAAAATCAAGTGAGACTGACCCCATTCTCAGGTACAATAGAAAGAAATATGGTGACTCCTAATAGAGGAACGCAAGCCATGGTAGGAAAGACATTACAAATGGGTACACGAGGTTCTGAAACACATGTTAAAACCACGAATGGAGGGAGCGAGTGGGGGGTCGCAAGAGGATGTATTAGATAGACCGATAGGGCCTACCCCACAGGAACTTGATGATTGGATTAAGTATATAGCACCATCTACATTTGACATGGGTACGGAAGTTCAGGGAACATCTTTAGTGATAAATCCAAATGAAAAATCACTTGAAAAACTTGATGTAGCAAAGCTTAAAGTGGAATTAGAAGAAATGATTTTGGGCACTATCATTCCTGGCAGAATTATTCATTATCAGGATGATGAATTGTTATTTGTATTTAAAGATATTACCAGAAGAGCTAGAAATACTCATGAAAAATTAGCTGAGGTTGCACAGAAATATGGAGTGGACATACAAAAATCAAAAACATTACAAAAGACTTATCGATTAGACTTCTGTGACAAAGATCTCGAGAATCTAAAACCCTCTGGTAAAAGATTACAGAATAAGGAGCTATTGACAATTCTGGGGGAAATGGGGTGAGTTGGCGAGATGGGAAGGCAGGTGGGCTAAAAAGAAGGAAATAAAGAAAACGGCTATGCCCATGTATCCAATGTTTGAAGGGGAAACAGAAAATTGAGAATCAAAAATATTTCCAATGAGAGCGGTGCCTGTAGGAGGTTATGTTCATGTTCCATGGACTAGACTAGATATACTGTCCTTTACAAACGATTTCCCAAAACTATGGGAGAAACCTGTCGAATGGTATAGACAAGTTGAAAGGTTTGTGAAAGTTCAAAGGTTTTACTAAAAGATTTGGATACCTTATTTGATATTGTGGTCTCTAGTGATTTATGGACTGAATGTAAAATTGCTATAGATTGGCCTGAAAAGGAACCTGCTAGAGATTCGAGAACTAGTGCACCATCACCAGAGGTAATGAAAAAATATAATCAGGCCATTACCAATTTGAAAGGAAAAATTTCTCCAAAAGAAATTGATTGGGTAAAGATTGACAGAACAACACAGGAGCTAAAGGAAACAGTACACGCATATTATGGCCACTTTTACAGGCATTTAAGCAGTACAGTGAAATGGAAAATGTGTCTGGAAAACATATGAGACATTTAGTATATCGATTTGGGTATGGGTTAAGACCTGAAATAAGTGCCATGATACAACAGCATTTGATTTGTTGGCAGAGCAAACCAATAGATGAGATTCTTCGGTATGCTAAATATTGTGGAGACGAAGTGGATTCTTAACATAAGAGATTAAAGGAAAAGTTGATGTTGGCTCAAATGAGGGCAGCAAAGGAAGGTTACATGGGAGTTGGTGCAGATTGTGCTGTTGTCGTACTGGGAAATGATCAAGCGAATACAGGCATGCGGGCAGTAGCTGGTGGACAACAACAGAATGTGTCGATTCAGGGTAGAGGTAGAGGGACTTCAAAAGAGATGTTGAAAAAGACCAATCTGTGTCATATTTGCGGCAAGTTCAGGCATTGGAAGCGCAAGTGTAGGTTTAACCCACTAAATCAAGTGAATGGACAGGTAACCACAGGGTAGAAATGCACAGCCCCAAGCAGGTGATATGATGCGGAATCAGCAGACTCAAAGGCAGAAACATTTAAATGTAAAAATGCCACAAGCTCCTATGACACACATGAATGGGCAGGTTCAAAAATATAATGTGAACATGGGATTCCATACTAATGATCCAATTGATTCAACCCAAATGTTGCTCAGCAATATTTGATTCAGATCGATGACAGTGATGCTGATTTGTCGCAATGACTGTGCAGGGAGTGGAGGAGGAATGCGTGCTTGGTGCATCCTTAGAGGTAGACCAGAACGGCCCCTATGTGGATAGCAAGGTAAACAGAATGCCTGTTTCATTCCTTGTTGATACTGGTGCTACCCATTCCACTGTGAGAACAGCGTAAGTTCCCAACCTACCCCTCTCGGGAGAAAGAATCCAAGTTGTGGGAGTTTCAAATCGATTAATGTCAAATCCTGTAACTGAACCTGTTAAGGTACAAATTGGCTCATTTGAGGACCTGCACAAATTTGTGATATGTGATTCTAGTCCAGTAAATCTATTGGGATGAGACCTGTTGTGCAAACTGAATTGTTCCCTTTATTGTTCCCCAAAAGGGAATTGAAAAGGAGGCTTGGCACGTGTCAATGACAGGTACTCAGGAAGCTTGCATATGCGACACCATCGCATTGCTGAATCATTTGGCCGTAAGTGGACATAAACTGTCACCAGCGAAGTTACAATTCTGCAGTAGAGAAGTCGTTTACTTAGGACATCACATTGAAAAAGGAGCCAGAAAGGTGTCACAGGATTGGATTATTGAGATTCTGCAGATGAATCCTCTTAACACACAAAAGGAAGTTTGCATGTTACTGGGAATGATTGTCTATTGTCGACAATGGATTCCAAATTTTTCATTGACAGCCAAACCACTTCAAAGTCTTACACACAAAGATGTATCAGATCCAGTTCCATGGAACAATGAATGCATGCACTCTTTTAATGAACTGCGAGAGAGTCTGTGTCGAGCTCCAGCATTGGGAATGCCCTACTTTAACAAGAGTTTCACTCTGTTCTGCAGTGAGCGCGAAGGCTGCGCATTGTCAGCTTTAGCGCAAAAGTATGGAACTGGGCGCAGGCCTTTTGCATATTTTTCAGCTACATTAAATCCTGTAGCTGCAGGTTTGCCTGGATGTCTAAAAGCCGTTTCTGCCACATGTGTGAGTTTGGGGCAGTGTGAGAGCATTGTGATGGGTCATCCATTGAAAGTACATGTGCCACATTCTGATGAGATTTTGCTTACTTGTACTTGAATTCAGCATCTCACTAGTAGCCGATTAACAAAATATGAGCAAGTGATTTTGGGTGCTGAGAATGTGTCACTGGTGCGATGTACACGTTTGAATCTGGCTATATTAATGCCACTGCCGGGAAATTAAGTTGTGATTGATGAAGCAGATCATGATTGCCTGGGTGTGACTGAGTTATGTACAAAGCCTCGACCGGACATTCTGGATGTTCAATTACCTGAGTAAGATCATGTGTTGTTCATGGATGGATCATGTTTGCGAGATGCAGAAGGAAACTTGAGAGCTGTGTATGCCATCTGTACTGTTGTGGGAGTGATGGAAGCTTCCTGGTTGCAAGGAGTGTATTCTGCCCAGGTTGCTGAGTTGGTTGCCTTGATGCGGGCTTGCAGAATTACAGAACAGGTGAGAGTTATTTTTACTGATAGCCAATATGGCTTCAAGGGTTGTCCATGATTTTGGGCAATTGTGGTCTCAGCGTGGATTCATGACCTCTTCGGGTTCACCCATCCGAAACAGAGAGAGCATGAAAAATCTACTGCTGTCATTACAACTGCCCGCCCAAATTGAGGTGGTTAATTATCCCAGCCCATTGACAGGGAAATGATTACGTAATGGTCGGTAACTGCTATGCTGACGAGACCGTGTACTATTGCGCTCTAAATTCATGCATTTTTAATGGAGACCCCTTAAGGAAGAAAACTGATGTCACAGAAGTTAGGCTGATGTTGTCAACTGTGGAAACATGGGAAGAAATAATAGGCTTGCAGGGCGAAGTGCCAAAAACTGAAAGACAAGGGTGAATTAAAGCATGGTGTACACAAAGACAGGAAGATGAGGTGTAGGTGTACACGGATGGAAGACCAGTCCTACCTGATAGTTTGTTGTCACCCATGGCAAGAAATTATCCCCATGGCAAGAAATTATCATGGACCTGCTATGATGTGTCTCTTTCGTCAAACATGGTACAATGCCCAATTTAGAGCAATTGCAGAAGTACTGTGTCAGAGATGTGTAGTATGCCAGCAGCAAAATGTGGGAAAGAAAACACTGGTCACAATGAGTCATGTGGGAAGATCTGGAGGACTGTTTAATAGGATGCAACTCGATTTCATTGAAATACCCCCTTACAATGGTTTGAAATATGCTTTGGTGATTGTGTGTTTGTTCTCTTATTGGGTGGAAGCCTGCCCAACTAGGTGTAATGACAGTCTAACTGTAGCAAAACTACTCCTTAGAGAACTCTTACAGTGTTTTCATTTTCTGACTTCTTTGAAATTGGATAGAGGGACTGATTTTAACGATGAGGTTTTGAGGATGCTTTGCGCAGCATTACAACTTGAGCAGAAGTTACATTGTGCTTATCGACCAGAAGCATCCGGAGTGGTTGAACAGGTTAATGGGACACAGAAATCCAGACTGGCGAAAGTGTGTGCGTACGCCTCTCTGAAATGGCATGATGCTTTGCCTTTGGTGCTAATGAGCTTGAGAAGTACCCCAGACAGAAGAACTGGACTGTCCCCACATGAAATCATTATGGGGTGGGCTATGAGACAGCCTGCAGTCCCAGCTAATCAGTTAGTGAACATTAATGATGATTTGGTACTCGATTACTGTAAAGGATTGGCAGATGTGGTACGTTCTGTGTCTCAGCAGGTTGGGGAAGCTGCCACTCCACCTCAACAGGGGCAGTGCCACGACCTTAGTCCCGGCGACTGGGTCCTGGTGAAGAAACACGTACGCAAATTGTGTTTGGAGTCTCGTTGCCGTGGGCCATACCAGGTGATCCTTGTTACCACAACTGCTGTCAAATGTGGTGGTCTGTCTAATTAGGTACATGCTGCCCACACTCGCCAAGTTCCATGTCCCCTTGAAGGTGCAGTACCTGTAGTGGCTGTACTAGTGGTCACAGTGAGACATTCGACAAATTGTAGAGGGGGCGCCAGCTACTGGGTCTCGAAGTACTGGTTCAAGTAAGGGTCCGAGAGAGTCAGTCCCTGTTGGTAGTGAGGGTCGTGGGGAAAGGGACGTTACTAGGTGAGATATTGACCCAGCTGATGCAAACATTGCAACTGAAACGTGAGTGGTAAGCAGAGACCGTTGGCCTAAAAGAACCAACAGATTGATGCAAATCGTGACAGAAAGCAGAGTACCCACAACTGTTATTGAAGTCTCGAGTCAATCAGAACAGAGCGACACTGATTATGATGGACCAACAGTAAGAATGTCAAAAAGAGTCAAAATACCAAATCAAAAATACGCTGCACCTGAGTGGACTTATTTGGCAGCAGCCACTGACTGGGAGAAAGCATACCACGCTTTTTGCTTCAAAGATTCAAGCTCACAAAAACCACCGCGAGGAACTGTCATAACAAAGGGACAATATCAAAGCAGGCAAAATGGAAAGGTCTACAAAAATCTGAAGAGAAGAAAATACAATGATAAACCCCAGAAAAGCTGAAACCTGTGAACTGTGACAGTGAGAGGAAATAAAGAGAAACTCACTTAAGAGCTTAATAATAAACATTTGCTGCAAATATAATGCTATATTAAGCATCCCCTGCGAAATTTTAACAGGAATCATGAAATCCGGTTCTGGAGAAGGGGGGAATTCAAACCCGGTATCGATAAAACGCAAACACATATGTGCATGCTTGCTAGCTGCTTTTTCCATAGTTATTGTTATGTTCCTTATTGTCTTAAATCTTCCTCATCATAGCTATATAAAAAATATTATTAAACCCACTTCTGTTACTAAACCATTGGACAAAAAAAATTATGAAGTCGTACCTAATAAATTAACAGACAAAACTCTACATCAAGATCAATCTATTAGTGATTTCTCTCTAAACGTTTTTACAAAATTATTGTATGAGTACGTGGACACCATGGTTGCTCAGGATTGTTATGTATGCATGCAACTACCTACTTCTGTCTCAGAGGGGGTGACTTCCCATCACTTACCTGTTACTTTATGGAATTTCATCTAGTGTGATAACATGTTTGTTTTATTGCAAAGGGTAATTTCAATATTACTATTCAAACTATTATTTAGTATTTTCTGAAGTACCAATTACTAAAAACATGAATATTGTACCAGACACACAAATGGCTGAAGTAATGGGTCAGTTTTTCCAAGCAACACAAACTATAGATACTGTTTATGCACACAGACATAACTTAACATGCTTCTTACATAATGTAGAAAAGGATTTTATAAATTCAGTCGAAGATAAGCATGGGGAGATAAACAAAAAGGCTGAAGGACATTCAAAGGTCCCACCTTGGGCACACAGAGAAACTGTACTTAAAAAGGGTGATGCACAACCTGCCATGGGTCTAGATTAGCAACATAAAGGAAAGTTATGCATATTGCGACGCAGAACTGAATTTAACAATAAACTTGTTGGTTTCAGCGAATGTGACCACACCTTCCAAATTGTGGAAGGATGGGGTTTGTATCTTGGGGGAGTAGATCCTGTATTTCCTGGAATATATTACATCTGTGGGAAAAATGCCAATTACAGGCTACCAAAACATTGGTATGGACGCTTAAGAAGGGGAGTAAGTGGGGGGGGGGGCGTGGCCAGCTGGCAACCGAGATGGCCGCATTGGAGAAGAGCTCCGCAACCCACAATCAAAAACCCCTTAAATCCGTCAAATATATCCGCTCAAGCCCCAAAATAAAAACGATCCTGTGATTCCCAGTACCTCGGACAGACTCGATCACGAAGTGGTGCTCCTGTGACCCCTCTGAGCTGCGAAATTGCCTGGGAGCTGTGACTGGCGACAGAGGCCTGCCGAGCCGGGGGATCACGTGAATTCTTATTGAGGCGGACCTCGGGGGAAGCAGTGAGGCCGGGACGGACGACAAACAACAGAGACATCCTCCATGCGACTTCCCCATGCCTCTCCAGGAGCAGCCTGCTGGATGTCCAGAATTTAAAGAGGGCACGCTCCACCAAGGTACGGAGCTCAACTGCGTCACGGGGAGGTGGACGCCATTGCTGAAGGACGCTCGAAGGGCCCTTGGAGCTGGATTTCAGGCGCCGAAGCGCTCCACGACTCCCGTAAGACCGACGGCTGGGGCAGCGTGATCCCAAGTGCTGCATCCTCCCCCCCCCCTTCTCGCCTTCCCCCTTCAGATACAGTAAGGTACTGCCGGCCGGCAACAGGGCAGAGTGGGGATAGGCTGCCGTATTAGGACGGAATTCGGCAGCCGTGCGGCAGACAAGCGAAACGGAAGGACTCTGATAAAGGTGTTGAACAGGCCTAGGGGAAGGTTGATCGGACACATAGCTATGTACTGCGACGCTACGAGAAACCAGACGGTGGGGTGCGGAAGAGAGCAGTGACTTTCTCCACTTAAGGTACTTGTCTGCATACATGAATCCGGCCATTTTGACGAGCCATCAGCTTGGACGCATAGTTGATATCGAGACTGCCCGGCCAGACACACGGGGGCTGCTGCTGTGATGAGGGCTCTTCCCAGGAGATAAGGTGTGTATTGAATTACTCCCAGGAGGTAATTCCGTTATTGGGAGACTAAATCCAACTTCAAGACAAGTGTAAGACAGCAGCATCTTTGTTGTAAAACGAGACATTTCCCCTCTTTCCTCCTTCTCGCCAGTCCTATTAAGCCTTGCATCATGGGGCAGATCCCAGGCCGGGTTTGAAGAGGTGTGCCAGGCTGGAGTTAAGAGACCATCATAGGCCACACAGAGGGTCACAAGGATATTTTGTGATAAAATGTGATAGACTAAGGAGCATTAACAGTCTGGCTGCATTGAAAGAAGGAGACTGGTGGGGCAGCGCGGGTCGCTTTAACCACTTGCTGTGCCACGCTCAAAATATAAGGCTGCTGTCCCCCCATACCAAAGCCACAATCTGGGGTGCGAGGGGAGAAACAACATTGCGGCTGATCTGAGGTAGCTATATCGGTGGTCACTATATAGATTGCCCCTTCCCTGCTTGGTGAGCACGATTGTAACACTTTCAACAGCCAAAACTTACATCGGCCTGGTGAAGGGAGGTCCGACAAAGTTGGAAGTGAGACCCAACTGGGAGGACTATGCCATGGCAACAATAAAGGGATCTAAACAAACACATCAGACCAAGCTGGACAAATATGCACTTTCTAAATCAGAAACCATGGATGAGAAAAATGAAACACAAGGAGCGAAGAAACAGGCGGATGAAGGTGCCCCTACCCTCCAAGACATTATGGAGGCTATACTTGGGGTCCGTACAACTCTGGAACAGAAAGTCGACTCGGTCACAACGGAAGTTACTCTAATGCACGCAGACCTACGTACTTTGGGGGAGAGGATAAAGGCAGCTGAAGACTCTGTCGCCGAGCTCCAATCCTCCACTAAAACATTAGAACGGACGGTGAAGAAACTCCAAGCAGCGACAACGGACCTGGAAGCCAAGCTTGAAGATTATGAGGGAAGGGCGCGCAGGAACAACATTCGAATTTTGGGAGTTCCGGAACGGGCGGAGGGCCAAGCCACGGATTTATTTGTGGAAGATTTAATACAAAATCACCTGCAACCTCGCTCTCTCTCCCAATACTTCTCTGTAGAACGGGCCCATAGAGTGCCAGGGGGTCCCCCAAAACCCGGCGCACCCCCACGCCCTATTCTAGCCAGAATATTCAACTACAGGGATAGAGACATAATTCTACAAACCGCGCGCACTGCCCCTCCAACGAGGCTTGATAACTCCACGATGACATTCTTTACGGACTTTACGGTCAAGGTCCAGAAAATGAGAAGATCCTTGGAGGTAAAAAGGGCGCTTCGTGAAAAAAATATTAAATATGCAATGCTCTTTCCTGCAAAACTGCGAGTAACGACGGATGGGAAAGTTTGGTTCTTTTTTGACTCCAGAGGAAACATGGGACTGGTTGGAGGGGTGGCAAACCCAGGGAACCCAAAAGAATAACTCACAACGGCAGGTGCAGGGGCAAGATGGTCGGCAAGACGCCCGCAAACTCAGGGACGGCCCTCGGTAAGTCACGTGTCAACTAAAGTTAGCAGACAGAGAAGAGGGTCCCTTGAAGGTTGCTGATCCTTGAGTGCGTTGCCGGGAGCTGTAAGAGACCACCCGAGATTCACCGGAGAAGTCGTACATTGCTAAGTAACTTGATTGTTGGGGGGAGGGTAAAATGTGGACTGCGTGAAGCTGATTGCCTAAGTAAATCACGAGAGTCATGCTGGGTATTACTGGTCTTAACGCAGACACAAACATATGGGCGTTACTGACTTTGAACTGGGGTAAAACAGGATCTTTGGCTTGGGTTTGACTGGGCCACGTTCCCCTATGCAAGGTTTGATGGGGTTGGGCATACAGGCACTCTGCAAAGTTGGGGGGTGGGCAGTTTAGAGTCCACGTTGCAGGGAGGCAGGGAGGGGGGAGGGTTTGGGTACATCCCTATAGGATTGTTGTTGTATTGTTCAATGTTTAATATGGTGTGAAATAATGATAATTGACAGTGCATGGGGACTACATTATTCAACAGTAGAATGACCAACATTGGGTCAGACCAGATATTCGACCGCTTTGCTGATATTTACACACGGAGTGAGGGACAAGGAGGGCCCGGATGTGCGCTCTTTCTGGGACCCACAGCGTTTAGTACACTTCACAAATGACCAAGAACCAGGGACAGACTGCACGACTGGGCCACATTAAACTCCTCTCGTGGAATGTCAATGGGTTGGGGGATAGAGTAAAGAGGGGAATTGTTCTGCAGTATTTAAAGAGACAAGCCGACAAGCCCCTGACTTGGTGGTACTGCAGGAAACCCACATACAAGGTTCCTCGTACTGCGCTTTGAACAGATGGGGGTATAAGCTGGTGGCACACGCAGGATACACCAAAGGTTCGAGAGGGGTGGGGATTCTTCTTCGTAATTTGTTTCCCTTCCACATCCAATCCGTGACACATGACAAAATGGGAAGTTCGTGACCCTGTCTGGTACATGGGAGGGCAGATTACTCAATATTACATCTCTTTACGTTCCACCCCGACTCCACTCCCCTACCCTGGCTGAACTGGGAACACATCTGCTTAACTTGACTGAGGGGGAGTCGCTACTTGGGGGGGATTGTAACGCGGCCTTGAGTGGGGACTTGGATAGGAGGCCACCAAAACAAGGAGAGCCGGCTGGGAGAGCGTTGGGAGACTTTTTAAAAGCAATGGGTTTGCTGGATGTTTGGAGAGCGTACAATCCGTCATCCCTCCAGTATACCTTCCACTCAGGTGCACATGGGACTTTGTCAAGAATAGATTATGTATTCGATAGAGCAGAACAGCTCTCCCTGTTCGGAGAAGTGGCACACCTAGCTAGAGGTATTTCAGGCCATTCGCCAGTTGTAGTTACATATGGAGGTAACCCCTCTGCCAAAAGACACGAGATGACACTCAACCCCTGGTACTTACGATTGCTGACGATACTGAAGGGGCTTATTGAAACGACAGAAAATTACTTTAAAGAAAACAAGGGGTCAGTCGATTCAGCCTCCACGCTGTGGGAGGCGTATACAACAGTGGTCAGGGGGCAGGGAGTATCAATGGTTGGTAGATATAAAAAAGAAAAGTAAAAACAGCTACTTAAATTAGAAGAAGAAATATCACAATTGGAAGGCAAACAAGTGAATCCAGCATCCCCCGAAGTCAAACACAGATTGCTCCTAAAACAGAAAGAATATAGGGATATTGTCGAAGAGGCGGCTAAGGCTCACTACCGGGCCACACAATGTCGGGTATATGAGATAGGAGACAAAGCGAGCAAGCTGCTGGCATGGCTGGACAAACGTGAGCAGGCCTCCAGGTGGGTATTTGAGATTGTGACGGAGGGTGGGGACCGACTTAAAGAAAGGAACAGTATAGCGGACGCCTTTGCAGAACACTGTAAATTAATATATGAGCGCTCACATACGTCTACCGGTGACGAGGCGAGAGAGTTGTTGTCTACCCTTAAACTCCCGGTGTTGGCTGACACAGAGGTGGAGGAACTTGATCTCGATCTGACCAAAGAAGAAGTGACCAAGGCAATTGGTGCATTACAATCGGGAAAAGCACTGGGACCGAGTGGTCTTCTGTTGAGCTATTTAAAACGAATGCATCAACTATCGCCCCCTACTTGATAGATATGTAGAAGAAAGTGTTGTGAAGGGTATCCTCCCTGAAACACTAAGACTGGCCAACGTGGTAGTGATCCATAAGAAGGGAAAACCTCCCGAGCGATGCGGATCATATCGGCCGATTTGTCGTTAAATCCAGAGGTGAAGATCATGGCTAAAATCTTGGCATGCGGTTATCGCCCCTGCTCCATAAATTGATTCATCCTGATCAGTCCGGGCAGAAATACTGTGCTCAATCTTCGACGGCTTAATGGGGTCTTGGAAGGGCTAGGACTATACCGGAGGAAGCAGTGATAATGTCCCTAGATGCCAAAATGGCTTTTGATTTGATAGAATGGCCCTACCTGTTTGCGACGTTAGAACGTTATGGCTTCGGCCCGAAATTCCTGTCATGGGTGCGGCTCCTTTGCTGGCAAGAGTGACGGTGAATGGGGGCCGATCGGTAACCTTCGCCTTAAAGAAGGGGACGCGGCAGGGATGCCCACTTTCCCCGCTGATATTTGCTTTGGTCCTCGAACCGTTGTCTATCTGGATTAGAGGACACCCCCTTATTAGGGGATTAAATTGGACGACGGAATGGGAGGACAGAATTACCCTCTATGCCGACGATATTTTACTTTATTTGGTCAAACCGTATTTTTCTATCCACAGAATACTACATATATTCACCCTTTTTCAAAAATACTCCGGTTATACTATAAATTGGGATAAATCTCTTATCTACTTACTTTCTGGGAAGGATCCTAGGTTGCCCCTACACTGCGGAGCTAGAGTTGTCACTGACGGCTTTCGCTACCTGGGGATCTATGTCATGACGGATCCAGTGGCATTCTATGATAACAATTTGGCCCCCCGCTCCGTCGCTTACAGAACGACGTACAGCATTGGAAGTCTTTGCCACTCACGTTACTGGGCAAAGCAGCATTATACAAAATGATGGCTCTGCCCCGATTCGTTTACGCCCTACAAAATACGCCCTTCCTTGTCCCACCTAAATTTTTTCAAGCCGTAGAATCAGAAATCAGGACCCTTCTCTGGAACAATGGGATCCCCGCATCTCATTGACAAAGCTCACGAAAAGCTGGTACGATGGTGGAATTGCTCTTCCAGCAATTAAAAGTTACTACTGGGCCTCCCAGTTAGCTGTCACAAACCACTGGGTACCCTGGCCAGTAACCGAACCCGCTTACAGAATGGATAGGAACAATATGATAGCAGGGTCTTATCAACGGGCATTGTATCGAGGAAGGAAAAATGTTCCGATATACACTCCAACCGGGAGACAGCGTTTACAACGCTGGTAATACCACGCGGGTTGATAACAACGTGGACGTTATATCGTCCGCGTTGTTACCACGCATGGCATTACATCGCAAGTCGTTTCAACGACTTGCGCTAGGTGGCGTGCAACACCAGGGAATGTGTTGGATTTTTAATCCAACACCTTCCCTGCTGTTGCGCTAACTGGAGTAGGAATAGTAATTTATACTATTCCTAAGTCCAGCGCGCCATCTAGCGCAAGTCGTTGAAACGACTTGCGATGTAATGCCATGCGTGGTAACAACGCGGACGATGTAACAACCGCGTTGTTACCTACCGCGTGGTAACACCACGCGTTGTAACATCACATATTCACTCCAACCACGACCACGGTTACAATATGGCATGCGGCGACATCCGCCTTGGGTTGGAAAAACAAGATTACACTGGCCACCCCCCTTTTCGAGACTGATCGCTTAGGGCTCTTGGCACATAGTCCTGGATTTCATAGATGGGACCTCATTGGGCTTTCGACGGTCGGAGATATGTGGGCGGGAGGTACAGTAGTCCCGTTCAGTGACCTTCAAGGAGACTATGAACTGAGTACAAGTGAATCTTTCAGACACCTCCAAGTCCGGAATGCGTTCTATAAAGCTGTGCCCAAGGGTCGGATCTTCCAGCCGCCTCGCCACTGGAGGACAGACTCCTCTGTGATTATTTGAAAGAAAAAGTAATCTCATTGACTTATAGAAAGCTCTTAAATAATACACCAGATGCTTTGGGGAGGATCCGATCTAAGTGGGTGGAAGATGTGGGAGACTTAGACGATGAAGAATGGCAAGAAGCACTGGCATCCCCTCGAGAAGTTGCTATTCGGTCTAGGTTCAAACTAATCCAGCTTAAGCTCCTCCAGAGAGTTTAGTATACTAGTGTAGCGCTGGCTAAGATGGGTATTTCAGGCTCCTCATTATGCCCCAGAGGTTGTGGCCAGGTTGGGACGTATTTACATCAGTGGTGGTAATGCCCGATTGTACAGTCGTATTGGGCGAAAATAACCTAAAAAATGTGGGAAGTTTGCTGGAAAACTATGGAAGTCACGGCTCTGCCTTCTCAATATATGGGATGCAACTGACCTGACGGCTAAAGAGAGGTTCTGGGTCTCCCTTGGAAATGTGGTAGCAAAACGTAATATAGCCAGAACTTGGAAGGGAGCCACGGTACCGAGGCTCCGGGAATGGGAGGCCGACATGGATTGGTGCATGCAGACGGAAAGGGTGATATACGAAGGGAGAGGATGCCCAAAAAAATGGACCAAGATTTGGGGGGAGTGGAATAAAACGAGAGGAATGTTGTGTGTACCTTTTACTGATCCCCCTCTGCAGGAATGCATAACTCCTTGAAGATCTGCGGTCACAATGTAGAGTTGACGGTATGCGGCTTAATGGAACTGTTGGAAGGTAGCGACAAAATGAAGGTAAATGTCCAAATGCACTGTATCACCTTATTGTCCACTGTTATGTTTCTGTTTTTCTTATTTAATAAAAAAATAACTTTAAAAAAAAAAAGAAGGGGAGTAAGTGCTGCTGAGGTTATTGGGGATATGTTTGGTGCAATAATGCCATCAGTTGGGGTGATTCTAAATTCTCACAAAATTCGAAAACTTTCCACTGTAGTTGATCATTTATCAACTGATGCAGCCGGAGGATTCCTTTCCATAGATACTGAAATTGTTGCTATCAGATATATGGTGTTACAAAATCATCTTGCATTAGACGTCCTTCTTGCAAAAGAGGGGGGGTCGGCCGAATGCTGAAAGTTCAAGAGTGTTGTACTTATATCCCTGACAAAAGTAAAGATTTGCGAGGATAAATCAGCAACAATACCCATTTAGAAAAGGATTTGGGTGAAGGAGCTTGGGAATCAATTGGGGAAGGGTTTACTTCCATCGAAAGATGGGTTGCAACTTTGGGAGGTAGTTTAGTGGGGAAAATATTAACACCCATACTAACTATTGCTATCTGCATACTAATAATGATAATGTTTATCAAATTCTATAAACACATAAAAGCAAAGAAAGAAACTAGAGGATTGAACAGAAAGAAATCAGAAATTGAACTAGAAGAGAGACAATGTGGTTACTATGACAAACTAAAAACCTTAGAGCAATCTAGGCTAAAACGTTTGAAAACATCAGCACTATAAATGTGACTTCAGATAAGAGATAAGAGTGTGATGGCTTTATTCACCATCAAAGGGGGAATTGATAGAGCAGACATTTCCCTTAACAGATTTTGTGACAAACAAGAAAGAAACGATCGTGACAATACCTATTATAAATGATCGCAAACGTGTGTTAGGCTTCACGTTTTTGGAAAACGACAAAATGCATCTTTGATTTAGATACTGCATTGTAAAAGCATGTGGAATGCTAGAGTAAGCTTATGTTATAGTTTATGATTATTCTAATCGATGTGAACTATTAACACTTTTAATTACATGGATCTTATGTTTTGATACTGTGATATTAATAATAACAAAGAAATTTCACATGCAAAGAAACAATTAGCGTTTCATGTGTTAGAACTAAATAATTATTTCTTGTTGTAACATGTACACTGAAAATGGGAAGAGAAAAGTAGGTGCTACATGGGTTTTAATTAAAGTTGTTTTTGTGAATCTTTCTTCAAATGTACTTTAAAACGTGTGTGTATTAATAACATAAATGCAAAGAAGATTTATATGTACTTTTCTGATATATGTGTAACGTTGACATTTGTAAAATTTTTACATGAAATAATTATGACTTTACTGAAGTGTTTGTTAACACATTTATGTGTGAGATTAATATTATTTGCTATTCAATGCAAGATTCATATTTCAGCATAATTCATCGTGTGTGAGCTGTATTTCACGTAGGCCTCAAATCTTGCTTCCTTTTCCAAACGTGAACTCTTGATCTGAATAGTCAGAAGTCTGTGGAAACCTTTAGCAACGTTACCACTTGTATTCTATCTCTCAATTGTTTCCTTTGACATCCTCAGCACAGCTTAACTGTATTTGCAACAAAATCTGTTACATACTAGATCAGATGCTTGAGAAAGGACTATCGACAATTCATAGGCATATTTTAACTGTACTCTCTGAAATATCCCATTGTTCATATGGCTAAGCTTACAATTGGTTTAAGGACACTACGTAACTTGAATCACTTAATTCTTCCGGATTGTATACTTTTTACCTACACACCCGAATGACCTCAAATGGACCATCCTGGAGGCCAATAACCAGTGGACAAAAGCAACACTTTTTCAGAAAGAACAACGCTGGATATTCTGCCTATCCACGAATGTTATTGGGTTCAATGATGAAATCCTGTGGAATTAACTCAACCACCCCTAGAGAACCCCACAAGGACAAACTACTACAGGACTGGAGCTATTGTACACGTGGATGCCTATTCCTCACTCCTGAATCTGAATCATTAACAAGAAGGAGGTTTCCTTTACTTTAACACAGACTTGCCTACCGATTGAATAGGTATCACCTAAAAGAACATCAGGGCAAGGTTACCACTACAAAAGAAGGTGTACAAAAGAAGGAGCACTTTTTTGGACTCATTGACCTTAGACACCATTTTTTATACACGTATATCATGATATCTATGATATCATTCACTACTAACATGAAAAAGCCCAGAATTTAGGAACCATCATAGAGGTATATTTAGGAACAATATTATCATGTAGACAAACTAGGGGCGATAGTGCCCCTTGCTGACCCCTCTTGTCCATATACCTGATAATTTAGAAACCACTGTCAAGGTATACTTAGGAACAATAGTAGTACTGTAGACAAACTTGACTTTAATGCCTCCTTTGACTCCACAAATACATATACCGGATACCTGACCATTTTAAGATGGCCACCATCAGTCTGGGGACCGCACATAGACAGACCACGTCATCACAGCCTCAATAAACGGCCCTTGAATGCTCGGACCTAGACCGGCGTCACAGCATTACGAAAGATGGGGACATCACTTACTTAGATACAGTAGGGGAGAGAGAACATGCGTCCACCTCCCACGCACATATTCCAGGCCACTCACCACACCAATATGGCCACCACTGCTCTGCTAAATGTACATGAAATCTATACAGGGACAACGTCATCACGCACCAATAGAGCAGACCGTAATGGCCGACATGGAGACACCTCCCCCTGAACAACCTACAAAAACATGGGTGTTTCGGTACCTTGATAACAGTACAACCTTGCACATGATCAACATTGCCACAATATCTGTTGATGACAGTAATCCAAGGGATTCCTTTTTCAGTTTCTACCTTCGGGCATGGAAGCGAGCCTGCCTTTTCAAAAAGCGCAGAAAAATAACCCCGCAATTGATCACAGCTGTCCGGCTTACGGTATGATAAAAACCAGGCCAGCCCTCTTACCCCTCATCTACAGGCTGGCAGCGGAGGGTAGGTCCCAGACAATGTCCTCGTAAGGATTACGTGAGTTATTATCCATATTGTGTTTGTCAGCATTTTTACTAGCTACATTGTGTTGATTACTATGTTTCTACTCATTGATACTATGTGGTCTGTACCAGATTTTCCTTAAACAGCTAAACCACTGACCTCTACCAGACCCAAGGGGCTTATCTTCCCTGTTTTCGGGGTAAGTTAAACTAATTTTAGCATCGAATTGATGTGCCTTACTTTGGTTTTTCACTCCAATACATATATTCTTTCTAGCCAATCACGTTTATTCCTGGACTCCTCTGAGTTACGGGTACAAAGTGTGTGTCTCTTTCTAGCCAGTCACATATGTTCCTATACTCCTAGGTGTTACAGGTAAATAGTGTGTGACTCCACAAGTGTGTTGTGTGTTTTACTTTAATAAAAGTAAAGAACTGTAACAAGAAATGCTTGGAATGTGATCGCTCCACCCCTAGGGGAGCTCTACATCTGTTATGCTAAAAAATGAACTATGTCAGTTTGCACAAAGGTCTGACGGCAGTTCCCTCATGGCCATCCATTCCCTTTTTCTTTCTCCTCTCCTATAGGTGGAATTACCCCTACTACACCACCGCTGGTGCAGTTCTATTTATTTTCAAATGTGGGCACCTGCTAAAAAATAAGGGGTTTGTTTGCTATACCACATAAGGTAGGTAATATCTAAGTCCTGATGAAATGCCACATGACCCTCCGGGCAGCCGAGGCTTGAAACATGTTGACCCCACTACATCTAACAAAAAAATATAAATTTTTTACACTTTAGCTGTCAAAGTACATTATTACCATAGATAGCACCACTGTTTTTAATAAGTCAAAAGAACCAGCACCCCATTAAAAAAAAAAAATTCTGGCCTCCTTAGACCTTTTTATATCACTTCACTTCACTCACCACCCTATCCCTACCCCCCTCACTTGCACTCATCATACGGCGTAAGATGATCAAAAAGATCCCCTCTAAAGAGCCCACAGGCCCGTCAGGCATTGCAGTGCCGGGCTGACGAGGAGCGCCCAGTGATGAAGCATGACACCCCACCAGGTGTTTGAGGGCACTTTGATCTGACCACACGGATCCCACGAGATTTGCAGGGCCGGGCCATCGATTCCAATATAATAGGGTCACCTTTGAGGAACTACCCTCGTGTGTTTGTATACTTTTTACCTACTACATCATCCTCATCCTATCGAAGATGACCAATGGGATAGAGTGGTCTGATATTTCTGATGATGTCAAGGGGTGTCACCTCGGAAACCTTTGGAGTATAATTGTTCAGATTTTGGAACTGAGGGTGCGGTGCAGCCAGCTTTACAGCGGTGAGACTGACAGCTTATACATCTGAGGACCAGCGCCAACTGTGACGTAATACTGCGATCTGCTGCTGACCGGTATGCTAGCACAGTGGAACCTTTTTGGCTGAAGGTTTTGCAACATGCTGCTGTGACTTTGGTGTTGCAGCGATGGACTGAGACAGATTACTGTCCTTAATGAACTGGAACTGGTCACTTGGAACTTACTGAACTTTCTTAAGGGTTTGTATGAGACTCAACTGATTCCCTATTGATCCATATGCTATAGACATCCAAAATCTCCCTCGGCTGAGGAGGATATTTCCCCTGTCATCCTTGGATCTCAGAGAATTTAAATTTGCTTATTAAACCCAATATTAGTTTCATTTTAGGGCTGTATGCTGTTTAATTTAATGTTCTTTACTTCTGAATGAATAACTAAACCGTGAAACTTAAACTAAATTCTGCTGATTCTGACTCATTATTTCCTTGTGGGTAAATCATTTGATTGATATCCTTTTAGTTGGTACTTTGAGTTTCTAAATGTCATAAAGTAACATTTGAATATAGCAATTATCTTATTCCTGGTCCTCATTTGATATTTGCTCATCCTCCAAATATCCAGTCCCTTTCAGCACAGAACAAGATCCATCTGAGGACCAAACAAATGTGAAAGGTGGCCAGAGGTTAGATGAAACAAATTTCAAAAATAAAATTTGGGCCCTCTACAAACGCTACATCATCTTCATTGTGTAGCCGAATGTTCGACATTCTGATTCCTCACCCCTCACTACGACAGAGAAGGTCCATCGTAGGACTATTCGACTCTGAGGTGAAGTATTGAGTCCAAAGTGAAAATCCTACTCCATGGGCCCAGTAGAAGTGTTGAGGTTAAGGTTATGAGAGTAAAAGCTTCCCGCGCTAACAGAACTTGGTAGCAGCGTAGTGGTTTTTGTATAGTGACGTTAAGTGTTTAAGGTGTCCAAAATAGATTGCCCTGTCCAGTCTAAAAGCCCAAATCCCATGGTTTGGCAGAAGGATTGATGGAGTAACTGGCGGATTTTGATGACTTGCAGCAGCAACCGGAGTGTGAGTATTAATAGGGTTGCGCATTGCGATGATTGCTTTAGTTTAAGATTGCAGTGTTTAAAATGGCTATGTGTTGATTGAGCGAAGTGACGAAGTAGTTAAAGTCCATATAATGGTCAAATCCATATCATGATTAAAGTCCATGTATGATTGTGGCGCTTAATGCAAAGAAGTTGAAGTTGTTTACGGGTCCGTTTGTGGCCTAAGATCCCGGGATAATATATGCCCACATGGTGGTCTGAGTGTAGAAGACAGTAAGTAAGTTGTCTTCTGTGTTGTGGTGTTTGTCGAGACGTCGTTGACAACATCTTATGGAAAAGGACTTCCTTTTGTATGTTAGTGGTAAACGATTGGTATAGTTGGTCTCAGGTGCACAGGGAATAACTGTATCAATTAAGGGTGAAATTCCACTGTTCGAGATTTCATTTGAAGTGAATGAGAAGTATAGGTATAAAAATAAGATTATTTCATTTTACCTTTTGAGTGAAAGACATTCTTCCTTTAGTGGAGCAGACAGTTTTATGTTGAAACACTTGCATATTGTCTTGTGTATTTGCTTAGAAAACGCGCCAAAGTAAATTGTAAAGGAGGGTGAGCTGCTGCAGGGAGTGAGTTTGACGTCACAGAGTGTCACGCTGTGATTGGTCGGTTGGTGTAAAACCACGCTGGTATTGGTTGACAACATCATAGAAAGGCATGCTGTTATTGGTTGAGATTGACAAACTAGAGAATTGTGGGAGAATTTCATTTTCTTATTATACCGGAAACATTTGTGAAATACGAAATTGAATAAAAATGAAGTTGTTCAAAGGTTTACGAAAACTGATAAACAGAGATGTGACTATATTTGCTAGAATAGGAGAAGATACACAACCTAAGGGTAAGCCAGGTTACATTGTAATATTGAACAAAGGATTACATCGATGTCTTTAGCTTAAATATTGCCATGAAATTACAGAAAATGACATAAGCCTAAGGTATCCTCATTAAGGGCCATTTAATTTGAGAATCATTGAGAATTTGAGGAGCAAATTATGTGTGATGAGACCACCTCCTAGAGCAACACAGATTGAAGCATTAAATACTTGGGAACACTTAGCTCATCAGAAAGAAAAATATCATGCACGGTATAAAAACCCTAGATTACTATGCAGAAGCTAGATGGGATGCACAGTAAAGAGCATGGAGAGCAGATGTTGTTCAGGGAGCAAGGATGTATCCCTTGAAACTGGCTGAAGGAGAAGTTGAAGGAAAACGGAAACAGAAAAAGAAATATACTGAGACAGAAAAGGGTAATACTGAAGTGGATGAAGAAGCTGGTGACTTAGATGACGATCTGTTAAATGACTTATTGTTGAGACATCAATCACCATACAATGAATCTCAGAGTGAGAGTATGGTAGATAAAAATAAAGCTGAGATGCCTAATGCCCCTGTTATGCCTGAAGTGCCAAAAGAAAATACACTGATTTCTCCTGGAAGAGGGGTAACAGAAATTCCAGTTCCATTGAACCCATATAAATTGAATTCTCCAGATGCTATGACTGTTCCTGTTACTATTGGACCTGCTATACCTTTTTATAAATCTGGGTTACAGGTAAACACTGCACACACTTTGACTGTACCTACCGGAATTCATACAGCACATGGTAATCCACTCGATTTGACAACAACAGGATCTTTGCTTCAGACACCAATGGTTTCAACTCAAAATGATACTGCTGTTCTGAAAGTACAAGTTCAAATTTAAATCACAAACAAATTGATTCCAGAGATAGCATGGTTCAAGGATTGCCACCTTTTTATGTCCCCAGAACAGGTGCGCCTCCTGAAATAAGATATTGTGCTACTGAAATTACTGCAACTGTTAAAAATTCTGTTCCTGATACATCTGCAATAGACATGCAACATGGAACGAGTAAAGACTTGACTAATGGAGATTTGCATTCAAACATTTCAAGAGCAGCATCTGGACTTACCCCACAAGAATTAGGTGATAGGGTTAGAGGGTTTGGTACCCCAATGAACAATAATCAAAGTTCAGACACAGCTCCAGCCTCTGGAAAGGGAAAAATACTAGAGGTAGCCAGACTGAAAGTGGAGCTAGTAGAAATGATTTTGGAAACTCTTAGTCCATCTTGATTAGACACTTATCAGGAAGAGGAACTATTGTTCCTATGCAAGGATATTTCTAGATGAGCGAGAAAAACACATGAGAAGCTAGTTGAAATGGCTCAGGAATATGAAATCGACATTCAGAAATCCAAGGTCCTGCAAAGGACATACAGATTAGACTTTAGTGTCAAAGACTTTGCAAACATGAGGCCATCTGAAACGAAATTACAGATTAAGGAACTGATGACACTGATTAAGAAATGGAGCGAGAGAGATAGATGGGAAGGTAGATGGTTGAAAAAGAAGGAAGTACAGAAAGTTAGGATGGAGAGACCTTCATTCATGATGGACGAAGGTCCTATGAGAGAGGTACCTGGTGGTGGATATGTGCATGTGCCATGGAATAGAGGTGATATTTAGTCATTTACAAATGAATTCCCGAAATTGAGAGATAATCCAGTGGAACGGTACAGACAGATTGAAAGGGTTGTGAAAATCTCAAACGTCCTGTGGATAGATTTGAATACCCTGTTTGACATTTTAGTTCCTGGAGATTTGTGGACCAAGTGCAACATTTCTGTAGATTGGCCTGAAGGGGAACCAGAGAGGGAGCTTACAACAGGTCCCCGATCTCCAGTGGTATTAAAGAAATACCAGTAAGTGATTACTTTCCTGGACGCAAAGATTTCTCCTAAAGAAATCATTTGTCAAAAGATTGACAGAATGACCCAAGAACTTAAAGAATCAGTTCATGCTTATTTCCAAGAGAGTGATACAGGTTTTCAGACAGTATAGTGGAACAGAAGATGTGGCAGAGAAAGATATGGGACATTTTGTTTACAGATTTGTGAATGGTTTGCATCCTGAGATTGCATCTATAATTCAAAAGCGTTTTTTGTGTTGGCAGAACAAACCGATTGATGAGATTTTGCATTACGCCAAGTATTGTGGTGGTGACTTGGAATCAAAGCACAAAAAGCTAAAGGAGGTGTTAATAATAGCACAAATGAGAGCAGTACAAAAAGGTCAGAATCCTTTTGACAATACACTTTCAGCACAGGGAGGATTTAACACAGTTCCTGTGATGCAGGATGTTAATGATTTCCAGCAACAGAATTTCCAGACACAGGGTAGAGGTCATGGTGTTTCCATAGATTCTAGAAGGGGGCGAAGATTTGTCATCTTTGAAGAAAATTAATCCTTGTCACGTATGTGGAAAATTTGGACATTGGAAACACAAGTGTAAATTTAATGGGAGTAATTTTAGAAATCGAATGCAGAATTGAGGGAATGCACAGTTACAGGGAAATGACATGGTCCAGACTCAGCAGGCACAAAGACAGAGGGTTCAGAATCCTTATACATCCCAATCAATGCAGATAACCCAATCTTCAATGCCTCAACAGAATGCTTAAGGACAAAGGTACAATAAGAATCAGAATCAGCAAATGAATAGAAACTCACACCAAAATCAAAATGCGTCCCAACAGTATTTGATTCAGACAGTGCCTGAGGGGGTAGGAGGACTGCGTGCTTGGCACAGCCTTAGAGGTATACCAGATTGGTCCATTTGTGGATGGTGAGGTAAATGGAAATCATGTTTCATTCCTCGTTGACACTGGTGCTACCCGCTCTACTGTAAGAACAAGAGAGGTTCCTAACCTACCCCTCTCGGGAGAAAGTATCCAAGTTGTAGGAGTTACAAGACAAAGTTGTCCACCTCAGTTTCAGACCCGGTTCCTATTAAAATAGGGTCCTTTGAGGATCAACATCGATTTCTGGTGTGTGATTCAAGTACAGTGAATCTACTCGGATGAGATTTGCTATGTAAATTAAATTGTTTCATCTACTGCTCTTCAAACGGTATTGAGTTTCATACCAATGATGACGATGTTGTTTTTAAACTTTCGCAACAGCGATCTGACATGGAAATGTATCCCCTTCTAACCAAAGAGGATCTTCTCATTGAGCTGAGAGACACTGTTTTGCCTCAAGTTTGGGACTTTACAGCTAAAGATATCGTACTAATCAAAGGTGTTGAACCAGTCTGAATCACAGTCAAACTCAATGCAGAATATCTAAGAATCCCACAATACAATTTGATTCAAGATCTTTACCGGGGTGTGACGCCTGGGCCAGCCAGCCTGCAAACTCCATTTCCCAGGCTCCCCTGCACCGTACCGGATTTCCTTGCGCCTGGAGGCGCTTAAAGCCAAACGAGAGCACCCGCTGCGTGGGACGCGCGCGGGTCGCGCCCGGGCGAAGGGCGAAGGGCGGGCCCGTCCAGGCTGTTATTGCCAGGAATAGGCAGGGCAGGGCCACCTCTCTTGGTTCTGAGGATATCCTTCTGGACTTGCGGACTTGCGGACTGTCACGATACAAACTGTGAGTTGGGGTTGCTCTAATTCTGACTGGAATCATTCTTTTATGTCTCACTTCCTCTGAGAAAATTCTCTGTGTGTTTTCAATAGACAACTATATTACATCAGCAAGTGCCATTGGCTAGCTTTATGTTAGTACCCATATAACCAGCCTTCCTGTCTTTTTAATACCGCTTGTTGTTCTACATTGTCCATAACCATCGGGAAAAGAAAATCCACTGCTAGTCCTGGGGGTGGGAAGATAGAAGGGCCCGCTTGAAAGAAAGTAAAACCAAAACGGCTTGTAAATCAGCAGCCAATAACTGTGTATTTGATCGCATTGACGATCTACTAGTGGAATGCCAGGGCATCTTAGCTTCCGCTACTAATCCAGCTACCCCTGGTATTTCGCATTTCCCAGCTGAACCACCCTATCCTCTTAGCCTGAACCCCAAACTTGCCAAACGCTTTCCCTCTATTTTTACTAAACGCACCACAAGGAGTGCTAAGAACAAGGCTCAGAATCTCACTACTGCTATACAACCTGTAGCTGCCATTGAGGACATGGAGGCAGGGACACCCCTACTTCCTACCGTGGTGATAGACAACAGCTTAGCTAGTGACACTACTGACACCAACATCAACATCTCCGTGGCTAATAGATTTCTTCCATTACAAGATCTGACAGACAACCCCCAGGGAAGACTGTCAGAACCAGAGGTGGATCCCTCCCCACTAAGTCCTGTTGTTGGCCACGCAGAGAAAGATACAAATGACAAGAGGAGCAATGGTTACTTTGAAGAGCTAGCTCCAATAGGGCTGAACACATCTAGGATCATTAGTGCCCTAAGGACCGAAGTTACCTCACTAAAATAACTAATCTGAGCGCTTACTGATCAGGTTAAACTCCTCCAGGATAGAGATCTACCAAACGTGCATACCTCTAAACAGATATCCGGACCTCCAATTAACACTACCCTTTGCCCAGGTAGCATTGTTCCTCCTATGCCCACGAATAACATAGTCCCTTTAATGTCCATCCCCATCTGCTTCCCTACAAAACCTACCAATTTGAATGTCCTGGAACTAGTGGGCAGCAGTAATAATATTCTCGCCGGTAAGGAACGACATCAGATCCAAAGGTGCGATTTGGCCGAAGGCCCTACCAAGAGCATTTTCATGATAAATGTACCAAAAATTCCTTCATATAGCAAATACGAAGACAATAATTTGTTAATCAACAAATCGATACACTGGATCCGAAAAATCAGGGGATGCAGATCTGTCATTAGAGATGACATCCCCTGGGCCAAAAGATTAAATCATCGTACCTCTCAAACGAATTCCATCGAATAGCATTTAAGAGACCAGAATCTAGTACTCAATCTTATAGCTTTGGAGGCAAGATCATCATCACCTTCCCCCACCAGTATCCAGTTGAAATACAGGCCCTTTGGTACTTCCCAGCTTCTAGCTTCCAAAAGACATGGCATCTTGTTGGATTCTGAATCAACTTTGGCCGTCAACGATTGACTGGCGCACCAGGCCCGTCCAACCCATATGTCATCTCAACACAAAGACAAGGTCGAGCACCTAGCTCCCACAGATAGACATAGTACAGATTTCCCGATATCGTCTTCGCCTCCAAATCACGGGATCTTAGATCGACTGCAGTCTAGTATCAGTATTCCATCTCTGACGAGCCCCGGACAGCAAGTAATCTCCACAGGCCCACAGATGGGCAGTGCAACTGAGGGATACCATTCTGAGTGTCTTGGCCCAGGTGAAATGATCTCCAAGCTTCGTGTATTATCTTGGAACGTGGCTGGGGTAAGAACAAAGGGGGCGCTCTCTCATTGGATCCAACACATAGACCAATTTGACATCTGTGTCCTGCAGGAAACTTGGGCTACAGCTCCTGTTGTTATCCCGGGATATGTCACGCTTTGCTGCCCAGCAGATGCCAGTAGACCAGGACGTCCGGCGGGGAGGCTGATGATTTGGATTAAAATCGATCTCCAATGTACCATCACAGAGATCAAGACTAAAAGCCCCAATATCCTCGCGACTAACATTAGGGGAAGGAATGGTATGGCGTTGGACCTCTATAACCTCTATGCTCGAGGCACTAAGGCAGGCTGCAGCTCTCCAACTCTCCAAGCGCTGGAAGACTGTCTTGAGGAAAAAGTGTCCCAGCCACCATTAATAATAGCAGGGGACTTTAACGTCACCTTCGAACCCCTTGACCCTGAAGATTTAACTAAGTGATCAAGTGGATGAGCTGTGGAACGTCCCCCCTCTCGACTTACCACCGATCAAAAAATGGACGCGCACAGCTTTGCAGCTCCATGCCTTAACCCTTGAGTACAGGCTTAGGGCTGCCAACGGACGCACCAAGTCTGATAGGATGGGGGCCAACACCTTTAACAGAACTGTGAATACAAGCTGTGTTGATTACATACTGATAGACGTGAGATTGTGGCCAGGAGTGTTGGATATGGCAGTCGGGACGACCGCAGACAGTGACCACAATCCTCTTGAGCTAGCCATGGCATCACCTTGGACCAAATATAGCAGCCTTCCCGGTACAACACTCTCAACCAAGGAGCTATGCCCTACAAATGATAATAGGCGACTCAAATGGGCACGAGTTGCAACCGACACCACCAAGCTTGAAGACATGAAGCGAGTACTCCTAGACAGTACTGATAAGCTACATCATCTACTTGAACAGCGGGAGGAGCTTGACAAGATCATGGACACCCATACACTCCTCTTTGAACAGCTAGCATCTTATTTTAGAATGTCGAAATGGCCTCAGAGGTCGCTATCATCTGCTGGCTCACAATTTTCCTGGTTCAATCAAAAGTGTAAGATACTACGATCAGACCTGGCTGTTGGGATTAAAGCAAACAATGTAGCTGATATAAGAGTGGCAAGGAGATCGTATAAGTCAGCTCAGGTAGAAGCCAAAAGGGAATGGGCTGAGAACTGTTGGCTCCAGATCCATGATGCCTGCCAGAGGAAAGATTCTCGACAATTGTGGCTGCTAGTCACTAGGGGAGATGCCGCAAGACATAGGCCACCCACAAACAACATTGCCATAGCAACTTGGTTGGATCACTTCTCAGCAGTATACTCTGGAACAGGAGAGACGGCCAGGGAAGGTTCCATTGCTGTTTACAACAGGCCCCACTCTAATGATCTATTTACTTTAGCTGATATCAACCAAAGTATAAGCTCTATAGTCAGGAATAAAGCCTTGGGCCCTGATGGCGTTCCCGGCGATGTCTTTCTCAGCGACAATGTCAACTGGTCTAACTACATCTGGACACTAGCAAACGGAATCGCCACAGGGGCGCCAATACCGCCCTTGTGGAAAGGAGCCAAAGTAATTCCCGTATTCAAGAAAGGTGATCGCTCACTCCCTTCTAACTAACGGCCGATCAGCCTGATCGATGGGGCACAGAAGGTCTTCTCCCTTGCTTTCCTCAGCAAGATCACAGCATGGATGGAGGAGAACAGTATTCTATCCCCTTTCCAGGCCGGGTTTAGGAGGAAAGTTGGTACCATCGATCAAGTTTTTCGATTCTCTTTACTAGCCTGGAAAACAGTGACCATCAAGCAAGGCAGTCTTTATACTGCATTCATCGATCTAAAGCCGGCTTTCAACCTTATTCCTAGGTCCAAATTATGGCACGTCTTGCAGGAAATGGGGCTTCCATCGGAGATCCTCGCAGTGGTTGTCTGTCTGCATGAGGACAATTATGCATGGGTTCGCTGGGGGGACCAAGGGCAATTGACAAACTCAATCAGAATCGACAGGGCTGCGTTTTGGCTACCACCCTGTTCTCGCTCTTCATCAACGGAGTGGTTAAACATCTAGCGGAAGTACATGCTGATGCCCCCACTCTGGGGAGTGCCAAAGTTACAACTCTACTGTTTGCGGACGATACACTATTGGTCTCCAAGACCCCCAGTGGTCTCCAGTTGCTTCTTGATCGCTTCATGGTTTTCTGTGGAATGAGAGGCTTGGAGGTTAACACTTCAAAAACCAAGCTCCTGCTGATGAACCCGCACAAATCGTTTAAAGGAAAATTGCTTCTGGAGGGGATTCATCTGGAGAGAGTGACCACATTTGATTATCTTGGCGTGACCATCTCGGAGAAAATGACCTGGAAGTCCCATATCACCAAGCGAATCCTAGAGCAGAAGGAGACCTCGGGGGCTTTGATTATGGAGCATAGGGCCTCCCAGACTAGACCGATTGCAGCTCCGCTCCAGATTTACGACCAGATGGTGGTAGTTTCTGCCTTGTATGGGGCTGAATTCTGGGGATTCGACAACTTGGAGGGCCTTTTACATACTGAAAATAAATTCTTAAGATCTTTATGTTCTCTTCCCCAGAGTACCCCACTCTTTCCACTAAGGCTAGATATGGGCAGAACAACAATAGAGGATAAAGCCAGGCTTCGCCCCCTTCTCTTCTGGCTGCGTTTAAGGCAAACCCCTGAGCTCACTCATTATTTAGATGCACTTGAAGCAGTCTACAAGCTTGATAGTTTTAAAAACATTGGGTGGTTCTCCAAAGTTCAGGCACTGCTTTCCGCTTATATGTTTGGGGAACCTCTGGGATGCTTCCGATCCTAGTTTATTGCCTAACAGAGAACTGGTCAAAAACCAATACTGGAACTGGGTGGCGCAAAAAAACGCCACCCATTCATCTGGAGGCCGTCTCACGTTAGAATTCATGCAATTCAAATTATTGGGTGCATATGAGCAATATATGGAAGTCATTACGATCCCACACGATAGGAAGCTATACATCCAGTTCCGATTTGGCTCCCTTCCAGTGAATTTGTTCACAGCGGCATGGCAGCGGCCATCCGCCACAACTCAGCATTGTCCCGGTTGCCCTGGGACGGATGAGACGATCAAACATATTTTTTTCGCCTGTCCAATGTATAAATCACCGAGAACCAAATGGTTAGCCCCTGCCTGTAGGCTGCTGGGAACTCGATGCCACCAAGAAACGCTTCGCATTTTAAAGTCTGATTCTAGGCCTTTAGTTGTTTGCGCGATGGCGAAATTTCTGGGGAAAATGTGGATCATTAGAAGGCACATACTAAAGAAGAGATAAGCCACATCCCCAGAACTTTTTATGCTCTCATAGCCTGATTAGGCAAAATTGTATGTTTTTATCCTCAATATTAGCAGAATTGCTTATATAGCATTGAGAGTATATAGTGGACCACTTGTGCTCAATAACTCTTTTTTTATATATACTGCTGCTTTATTCTAAGTGGTGCATATCGATGTGTAATTGGTCGCTGTGTATATAGTGAATTACTGCTGTGCACGCAACATCGAATCGCTGTACTGTATGCATTTGCACTTGCTGTAATTCAATAGAAGTTCCAAACCACTAGCACTATGTCCTTTTATTCTAGATTTTTTTTAAACCTAGCTTTAAACTTTTTACACCAAGTTGTGCATATTGATTTGTCAGTGGATTTTATCTATTTAAAGAATTACCATTACGTATGCAATATTGAATCCTTGTACTGTATGCACCTGCACTTTTATGGTCGTACTGACCGAATAAAGTTCTTTTGACTGACTGATTCAAGATACTCCTGTGATCGACTCAATGTTTGAGCAAGGGATCCTAAAGAAGATAATAGGAAGTCCATGTAACTCTCCCGTTATAGGCTTGCAGAAGCCGAATGGCAAGTATCGTATTGTGTAGGATTTGCAGAAAATAAATAACACTGTTGTCTCTTGTTGTCCTGTGGTACTGAATCCAGCTGTGATCCTATTTCAAATTCCATGTGAAGCTGAATGTTTTTTAGTCATTGATTTGTGTCAAGCTTTCTTTTCCATTCCCTTGCATGAGGATAGTCAATCCTCTTCTCTTTCCGTTTCGACAAACATGTTTTGGCATGGTGCCAAGGCCCACAAGGGTATGCAGCAAGCCCCTCAATTTTTAATCATATACTCAAGAAAAATCTCGAGTCTCTGGTGATGCCAAATCATTCCATGTTAGTCCACTATTTTGACACCCTACTGGTGGCGTCAAATGCAAAGAAAGCTTGCAAGACTGATATCATTGCCCTTTTGAATCATCTAGCCGAAAATGGACATAAAGTATCCCTGACTAAGATACAGTTTTGTCAAACTGAAGTCCTGTACTTAGGACACCGCATTGAAAAAGGAGCAAGAAAAGTGTCACAAGAGAGAATCTCAGCGATTCTAAATATGAGTCCGCCAAATACCCAGAAAGAAGTCCGCATGTTCTTAGGAATGGTGGGCTATTGTCGACAGTGGATTCCAAATTTCTCATTGACAGCGAAACCTCTCCAGAAGTTGACATACAAAGACGTGTTTGACCAGTACCCTGGGATGACAGTTGCATGACTGCCTTCACTGAGTTGTGAGAATGCCTTTGTAGGGCACTGGCTTTGGGAATGCCTGATTACAACAAGTGCTTTGTGTTATCCTGTAGTGAGAGAGAAGGCTGCGCTATTTCAGTACTGACACAAATGCACGGAAAGAATCGCAGACCTGTCACATATTTTTCTGTGACTCTTGATCCAGTATCTTCTGCGTTGCGTGGATGTTTGAAAGCCGTTGCATCTGCATGCATGAGTCTTGAGCAGTGTGAAAGCATATTCATGGGACATCCACTGACTGTGTTCGCACCTCACTCAGTGGAAATACTGTTGACCTGTACTCTGACACCGTATTTAACCAATAGTCGTTTGACTAAATATGAAATACTTCTGGGTGCAGAGAACATTACACTTAAAAGATGCACGATAGTGAACCTGTCCACTCTGTTGCCACTGCCTGGACATGAAACTGTGACTGATGATGTTGAACATGATTGTCTGGATGTGATCAAACTATGTACTATGCCCTGACCTGATATAATGGATGAGCCATTGCCTGAATCTGATCATGTGTTGTTTGTTGGTGGTTCTTGCTTGTGAGACAATGAAGGAAATCTGAACGCTGCATATGCTGTTTGTACTGATGCAGGTGTTGTTGAAGTGTCATGGTTGCAAGGAGTGTATTCAGCTAAAGTTGCTGAATTGATTGGACTAACATGAGCGTGCAGCATCTCGGAACAACTCAGAGTTACCATATTTACAGATAGTCAGTATGGCTTTGCAGACATGCATGACTTCAGGCAATTTGTGGTCACAGCGAGGGTTCATGACTTCCACTGGATCACCAATAAGAAATGGAGAAAGTGTGAGGAGCCTTTTGTGGTCCCTACAATTGCCTGCCCAAATTGCAGTAGTCAAGTGCATAGCTCACAGGCAAGGAACTGACAAAGTGATAGTTGGAAATAGATATGCTGACGAGATGGTCAAGTACTGTGCCATAAATTCCATACCTTTAACGGAGAACTAATAGATGAAGCATCAGACGTCACAAATTACAACCTATTGCTGACTGCAATAGACACATGGGATGAAGTTAGACAGTTACAAGAGGAAGTGTCAGAAACAGAACATCAAAGTTGGATGTGAGCAGGTTGTACCAGAAAGGAAGATGATGCTTGGATTCACACTGATGGCAGACCTGTAAAACCTGATAGTTTGCTACCACCTATGGCTAGATATTATCATGGTCCTGCACATGTGGGAAAAGATGCAATGATGCGCCTCTTTCACCAGGTGTTTTTTAATCCCAGATTCGGATCCATTGCAGAAAACCTCTGTCAAAGATGCAAAGTGTGTCAGCAGCAAAATGTGGGAAAAAGAACACCTGTCACACAGCAGCAGTTTCTCCTCGGGGCGTAGGGGCGTTGACCCCCTTCTGAGTGCAGCCAGCCACCAGTATATAATTTAAAAATCTCTCAAGTCTGAACTCTTTAAAGGAAGACTGGGCTCACCTGGCTAATGTTGGTTCGTCAGAGGTAGGGCCAGGGCGGGGCCAATCCTCATTATTGCCAAATGGCAATGGCTTCCAACTGAGGTCCAGTGCGCATGTAGGATTTGACAGGGTTCTGACTATGTTTAACCCAACATGCGCACCTTGGACTTCTCAAACACCTGCTCTCTTTTACAACGTCTTGGAAACTCAGCACAGGTTGCCAGTCTACGTTGGAGCGCCGGGCTCTCCTTCGCACATCAATCCTGACATTGCTCTTATGCTTTTTCTACTTGAAGCTGCATGACAGCAAACTCAGGATTGGTTGTGGTGAAGTTAGTCTGTGGCCGTGGTCTCGTGCTTGGAGGCACTGTAGGGGAGGGATAATTAAGGAACATAACCAATCACATTGTAGCTTTATTATCAAGCCACGTGGTGATTGGATATGTTTCTTTAAGGGTGACATCAATCTAAAAGAGAGAGACCCTGCTATTCCAAGAGACAGAGTTCCATATAGGACTTTATTGTCACCAATAGATTCTCTTGGAAAACTCAATACATTCACCACTTGTGTACTTCACTTCTTTCAAAATCATACACTCCTCTGCACCCGTCTTTAAAGGGACCCAAGACAGTTCTTAATAATCAATTTTTAATATCAGGCCATATAAAACAATTTGTACAATCACATAAAATTCATCTAATTAAAAACAGTTTAAAACCCTGCCATAAAAAAATGATTGCACAAGGTATTATGAATACATTATAACGAGAGCGACAAATTAAAAGACATACACATTTGTCATAAAAAAATTGTTAATTTGAAGGAATCGATAGAATAATGATGTTATCTGAGATCTTTCCAGCATATAACACTTTGTTCCTCAAATTTAACACAAGTAGGCGTCAACGTGTTTCGGTGGGTTAACAGGATAGAGCCACCTTCTTCAGGACAACAAGAAATATTCTATCCCTCCCAACGAGTATGCAGCATTTGCCTTTATACACTATTGCTCCCAAGTTAATTCTGAGCATGTAGATGGTAGATGAAGATACAGTAATTGATAGGTAGCACACTGCTTTTCAGTGAGAACTCTTCCAATAAATAAAATCCTGTGATGCGGTAATTCAATGAACTCCCAAATATCATGGCAATAAGAACATGAAATAAAAACTCCTTATGGTCCTAATCTTCTAAAGGACTCCTATAGAGTAGGCTCAAAGTCCAGATTCCAGGACGTAACCACAGAGGCTAAAAAGCCCTCCAATCACTTGAATCCTCCACCAACCGCACCTTCAAAGTGTCTGTCGATGTCAAAGTGACGGTGATACGTCCTGTCTCCACACTGCTTTATAAGAGGAGTGTGGAGACAGGACGTATTACGGAATACCACGTGACACTGAAAAACATTGACAGACACTTTGAAGGTGCGGTTGGTGGAGGATCTCAGATAACAAAATTATTCTATTGATTCCTTCAAATTAAACATTTTTTTATGTCAAATGTGTATGTCTTATGTGTTGTTTCTCTCGTTCTAATGTATTCATAATACCTTGTGCAATAGTTTTTTTATGACTGAGAATTTTATGTGATTGTACAAATTGTTTTATATGGCCTGATATTAAAAATTAATTATTAAGAACTGTCTTGTGGGTCCATTTAAAGACCAGTGCAGAGGAGTGTATGATTTTGAAAGAAGTGAAGTACGTAAGTGGTGAATGTATTGAGTTTTCCAAGAGAATCTATTGGTGGCAATAAAGTCTTTAAGGGTGATGCCATGCTTTTGCCTCACACAAGGACTTGTTTGTGTAGAAGGGGTCCCGGGGACAAGTGAAGCCTGGAGCTTTCCTGATAGATGCATGCTCCGGCTGGGACAGTGACCTTTCAGCTACAGGACCTTCACCATGAGGAGCTGCAGGTGTCCGTCTGTGCCGGTCCCTCTGTTTTAGCATTACATAAGTTCATCAGCGCAGAGGTTGTCAGCCCCTTCTGACTCTTCCTCAAGGGACTCTACTCTACCTTTTGCCCGGGATGGGCCATTTGTCCTGTGCGCACACCTTCTCCACGGAGGCTCTCATGGGCGAAGCGAGCTAAAAGAAGTGCTCAGATGATAGCGCCGAGAAGCAGCTGGGCCAAGGAGAAGGAACATGCACCAACAGCACGAAAGACAAAGGGGCATATTATCAACGGCCAGCGATAATTATCGCTAGCCGTGCTTAGCGACAAATTTCCTATCGCAGGCTATCTCTGGAATTTATCGCCCTGGTTGCGCGTTATTAACAACGCGTTTCTCCAGGGCGATAAAAATTCCAGAGATAGCGAGGTCTTCGCCGTTTTGCAGGGAACATCGCTGGTTTTCCAGCGATGTTCCCTGCAAAACGGTGATAACCTTGCTGATACGACCCTGTGGTCATATCAGCATGATCCACCCCCTATGTCAAACATAGGTAAGTCAGGATTTTAGCAGACGTTAGATTTTGGCGAAAACTGCAGTTTTCGCCAAAATCTAACGTATGCTAAAATCATGTGGGCTGCCTTGTAAATATCGCGATGTGAACATCAGCGATATTTGCAAGGTAGTCCATCCGGGGTGCGCCCAGTGACGCCCACTTTGCATCTCATTAGAGATGCAAAGGGTGGCGTTGGGAAAAAGGGTGCTAACATGCGATTATGCATGTTTGCACCCTCTTGTAAATAGGGCGATAGTTTTATCTCCGCTTTTCTGGCTTTTTAAGCCAAAAAAGCGGAGATACAGCCCTTGCAAATATGCCCCAAAGAAGGTGAGAAGCATATTAAACAGGGGTCCCTTCGTATAAGACATCCTGACCATCTATTGGCTGAACAGGACCCGTTGTATTTTCTTTATTGTAAAAGTCAGTAATGTGATTTATATTCTTGCTCAGTACGGTGCAGCGAGGTGTATGAAGGTTTTCAGTGGATTTGTTGCTTCTGAGTTATTAAATATGAAACATTATGCACTGAACCAGCCTATCTTCTAATTGTTCCAACTCGAGTAAAGACCGTATTATATTTATTTTGTTCTAAAACACTGCTATCTTTTTTTAAAAGTAGAGATTTTATAATTGGGCAATTACGCAGCCTGTGCACTGCCCAAGCTTTTCTAAACAGGAAACAGAAGAGTCAATGTGTTTAACAAATCTAGCGAGTGAAAAGTATTAACTCTGCTAATAATGTTCTTATTCCCCTCGGTTGTCCAATTAGAAATATACACTTGTCGATATTTTAAAACAAATACATTGTTTATAGATATTAATGTTTGAGGGTTTGTGCAAACACAGGTGTGCAAAAGCAATGTACAGCGAGAGTCATAAACGCAATATAAATCTGTATATTTTTTTATTTGATTAGTATTTTTAGGTCTCGCTCTGAAAGCCAGCGCTTTAGCGCTGGCTCTGAGCGAGACGTTTTGTAGTGGGCTTGCAGAAATGCGACCACAGCTTTTTGGCTGGCATCGAGTGTGCGGTTACGCGCACAATGACGAGCAGAGGCGCCATATGGCTTTCCTCTCTCGTCATGGTGCGCGCACATCGCACACCATTTGCCAGCCTGCTTTCACTTATGCCTTGTAGCCGTGCACGTGCACAGCTGCTGCTCGCACTCCCTCCTCCCTTCTCCCCCTCCCTTCTCGCCCAGCCCTTCTTGTCACCTCGGCTTGCACTCACCCCATCTTTCTCACCTTTCGGCCGCTTTGATGTTCTCAGTGAGCCGCGCGGCCAATGCTTGTTTCATAGAGGGATGTGTTTTCTAATTGCAGCGTTACTTCTGCTTTGGGGTCATGGAGACAGCACCTGAAGGACAACGTTAGGCTTATAACTTTCCCTGCCCTGGCCGAAGATGATATCTTTCCGGGCGCCAGAGTCCCGAAATTCCCATTAGGACAGCAGCCCTGTTTTGACAACTCTTTTTTGTTTCTCTGAACAAAAGTAGGGGTGCTTCAAGCATTCTACTGCATTCCTCCTACCGTTTTTTTCCTCCCCTTTAGGACCCGAGGCCTTTTCTTTCCCATAAGACCCCGAGGAGTTCGCTTCTCAAAGCAGGGCAGTCTAAGGTGAGGCTGAGCTTTTCAGAAGAACTTCAGCTCCTGTTGCCGTTTCGTCAAATTAATCATGAAGCCGCTGCAAAGCAGATCGCCAGAGAGAGGGACTGGGCAGAATGGAGCACCCATGGCAAATTTCAGGCATGCCTGCTACCTATCTTGTATTTGTACAGTTTTCTGTTAATGTACCTCAAAATAGATGTCTAGTATCTCAGTGAGGAGGGAATTCTCCATGATAAGAGTTTCAATAACAAGGAAATATGTTGATGCTCATTTATTTGCTCATTGTCTTATCCAGTCACATTCTGGGAAGTCCCAGGTTCTGTACAGGGCACAAGTCCTAAACAAGCATTGGCATAGCCAATATGTCTCGCTTTTGGGACCTTATAAGTATTTAGTTATGCAGCACAATATCTTTGGTGCAACAACATTAACTGTTGCATGGTTAAACACTTATAAGGTCCCAAAAGCGAGACCTATTGGCTATGCCAATGCTTGTTTCTTGGAGCAGGCGAGAAATGAAAATGTGTGGGCATCTGTGGTGTAAAGAACGGTAAAACAAGGCAATACGATGCTAATATCTTTAATTTGCGCCTTTATTTGAAATGTGCTTCCCAGCTGTAAAATTCTGTATCACGTCTCTGCCCCACTAGTGCACCGGGATTTCACTGCTTCAGAATAACAAAACATCACTGGTAGATGGTTTTGTCGACTCCTATGTGTATAGAATGAGTGGCTGATTGGGGGCGTGGTTTGACGCGCAGCGAAGATGGCTGCCTTTCCTTGAGCTCCACGACACTGCTGGTGCGGACGCTCAAGTATCATGTGTTATGGGTGATTTTTTGATCACCCTTGGATACCGGAGAGCGGCAGAACAGCTGGTGAGCACCGAGGAGTGTTTTGTTTTTCTCGTGCTCTAAGCCACTTCGTTAGAGGCTGCGACACGTAAGAGAGCTCGGCCGTGGTAGTGCTCTGAAATGGCGGCCGTCGTTCCAGTTTTGTCACAACACAACTTGTGAGGGCTAGAGCCCGCTATTAAATCCTCTGTGAATTTAAGGTTCACTCCGCCTAAAGGTACTGTGCGCACTATTCTTGTTTGTTACATCGCTGAACTTCTATTTATCAAGTGCTGTGGAAGGCTGTTATTCTTCACAATTGGAGGCTTCAAAATGGCGGCAGCTGACTGGAACTTCGTTTCATTCTGAGACCCTCACTGAAAAGTCTACAATTTTATTATTGAGTCTTAACTCAGTGCTGGCTGTTCATTACATGGGAGGTGTTTTGACCATGATAGTGCCTCCTTGCTTTGGTGGTCCTTATTGCATGTTCGTCACGGCATGGCAGAGGAGAAATATGGTCCGTTTCTAAGAGCTTTAAATGGGTTTACCCTTTTTCTAACAAGATCCTCTGTGCATTAATTCTGCCATTAAGCCACAGTTTTCTAAGCCTCATCGCTCAACACTAGGTGTGCTTATTCATTTCAGTTTTGGTGGTTATAAAATGGTGGCTGCTGACTGAATCTTGCTGTTTTGTGCTATATTTGCTGACGGACTCTAATCTGCTTACTGAGTCATAGCTCAGTGTTGCAATAGTGTTGGCTTACCACTCACCCTGATCTTTGTGGCTTGGTGGCTCATCCATGTTGCCCTGTCTGTTTTTCTCAGTTTATATTAAAGCTCCACTACGATTACTCCCAATGGCGGAAGGTTTGGGTGGCGACACTAAAGATAGAGATTCCAAAGGGAACCTGAAACGTTCAAAAACATTCCTCATCTACCCCGGATTCGCCGGTTAAAGGTAGTCCTGACTCTGCTTAAACTCTAGAAGCTATATTGCTCAAGCTCAATACCGTCCATGATATAGCTCAAAGTACCAAAGCCAATACAGATCTACTTCAGGTGGAGGTGGCAGCAATTCGTAATGATCTTAAAGATCTTTCATTACGTGATTCTAATGCTGAGACAAGAATAAGCTGCGTGGAAGATTATACAAATAAACAAGCAAAACACATCCAAAACTTGGAACGCTCCATTCCATCATTAAGGAGAGACCCAACAGAACAGGAAGATCATAATCGCAGAAGTCATCTTCGTATTTTTGGATTACCGGAGGGAAGTGAGAATTCTGCTCCTTCCGTAATTGACTTCTTACTTACTTGGATCCCAAATGTCCTGCATCTTTCTTTCAAAAAAGACTTTGAGATAGAACGAGCACACAGAGTTCCAACTTTTAAACCCAGAAATATGTCTTCTCCAAGGCCGTTGATTTTTAAACCTTTGCGACATCAACACACTGATCAAATTTAGCACAAATGAGGAAGGCCAAGACGGTTCAATGGGAAGGTCACAAAATCTCTATTTCGCAGGATTTTGCCAGAGAAACCGTCATTTGTCGCAAAGGCTTCCTCAATCTATGCAGGAGGCTTTCTGATATGGGCATTCCATTTTCTTTCTCTGGGCCCTCAAGATTCTGGATCATTTTCAAAGGTCATCCACAGATCTTTAATGAACGCACAGATCTTTCTACGTTCTTGGACAATCAATCTGAATCCCATATGGACTCAGATTCTCTACCTGATACTTCTCGCTCCTAGTTATTTGTATTGGTTGACCTGGGCTGTTTCCTATATTTCCAGATAACCATTTTCTTTTTGTTGCTGACTAATATTTGGTTAGGTCTTTGCATATTCAAGTTTTTATAAGATTCCATATATCTTTGTCTATGCTGTTCCTATTGTGTGCTTTATAATAGCCTCTGTTGTGTTTTTGCTTGATATTGAGGATAGAATACATTTTGCTGTAACTGTGCTGATGCACTTCATACTCTGGATAGCTAGATTTTGATATTTTATACAATACCATACAGTACATTAATTTGTATTTCTTTCTTTTTGGGATCATACTTTTATATATATGTCTTATGCAAAGTTTGTGTACCTAGCTGACATGGTCCCCTTAAGGTATTTTGTTCTAATTGATTGGCATTGTTTCTGAAATTATTCTCTTATTACTCTTGCTATAGGTAAGTATTCTACCTTCTACCTCTTATCCTTTATCTTTGCTCCTTCTTTCTATGGAAGTCTGTCTATATGTTAAATGCTATTTAATGACTTCACTGATCACTAATGAAATACATTTTTATCTAATAATGATCTTCTATTACTTCATATATCTCTTTTGTTTTGATCTCAATGCCACAATTTAGGTTATGTTATTATGACATACATCTTTTATTAGTTGGTACTCTTATCTTGCTATTACTTGATAGTTGTATAGTTATTTTATAATATTGCAAGTATCAATTTGTAATCTATTTGAATGATCTGTTATAGATTGATTGCAGTATGTATAAGCTGGATTTATATGCTTTTATAGTTAAGATTTGTTTGCTTATGAAATGTCATCTCATTGCAGATGTTCCATTTACATCATGTTTTATTTAGTTTCCTTCTATCTAATATTTTATTCTAATTGAATGGCATTGTTTATTAAATTACTTTCTTATTAATTATATACTTTGCTTCATAGTTTCTTTTCTATAGGTAAGTATTCTACCTTCTATTCTACCTTCTACCCCTTACCTATTATCCTTTATCTTTGCTTCCTTTCTATATGGAAGTTTGTCTATATGTTATTTTTTATTTAATGATTCCACTGATCACCAATGAAATGCGTCATTATCTACCAATGTCCTCCTAATATTTTATACACCTATTTTGTTCTGTTCTCAGTGTTAGGTCATTATGAGTTGCATCTTTAATATTCATGCTCATAGGTTGCTATTACTTGATAGTTGTATAGTTATTTTATAATTTTGTACGTATCAATTTGGAATTTATCTAAATGATACTTATAGATGGGTTGAAGTATGTAAAAGCTGGAATTTATATGCTATTATAGTGCTGATTTGTTTGCCTATGGGATGTCATCTCTATGCAGACGTTCCATTTACATTATATTTATTTAGTCTTCTGCTACCTAATATTACACCCAAGTTATGTGCTTGATATGATTATGTATTTGGAATGGCAACATTTGTTCTGTTGCTCTGTGGTTTGTTTATGCTTGAGTTGTCTACACCGTTGTTGGTAGCCTCTGCTGTTGCTCATCCACGTTGATTCCCCATACAATTTGTCTCTCACAGGCATCCCCTGGTGAGGTTGGGCTTCGATGTTGCTCTGGACTTTTCTGGAGTGCAATTGACCCCTCTTCTCTTTTCCCTACTCTTTCTTCCTCCCTTTTATCCTCACCTTAATATTGGGACATCTGCTTCACTTCCTTTGGTTTTTAAGTATATTTTCATTATCTTTTTTATTTTATGTCCTCATTCCGCCAACTTTCTTGCTGGTATAGCTCTCAGCCCTCATAAGAAAGGAGGGTTAGATAAGAATGCTGCTGTTTCCACATTCATCTCCCTCCCGTACAGACAAGGACGGACGGGAGCAGGGACCTCCAGCATATATGGCTTAATCATTGGACCCGCTTAGCTGCTATCTCCAAACTACATACGGTGCCCAAACCTTCTCCAAACTTTTAACGTCACAAGCAATATCAATCTGGATTGTATACTTGATACTTCTGAGGCAGTCAACAGTGAGTGGGGGATTTTCAGATTTCCAAAGTCTGCATATTTCCCGTCTCGCCAACAAAATCACATAAAAAACAAATTTTGGTATAACGGGATCTGCTCGTAAGCATGCTTCTGGATACAGCCCAAAGACTATAAGTCGATGGCTTACCTCTATCCGTTGACCTTTCACTTCCTCTATAAAGTTACATACTGACATCTAGAAGGAGGCGATCTTCGGACACTGCATAAACATATGAAGGTCATCAGCCGATGAAAGTAAACACTTCGGACATGCATATACATTCCCAGTCACTCGTGAGAGCCTGGCCGGAGACCAATATACCCAATAAGTGGTAAACAGGTGATTTCTCTTAAGTGAGGCTTGTTTCACGACTGCACGTAGAGTGGAGAAAGAAGCTTGCCATGCTTGCATTAAGTCTCCCTCCCCATATCCCTCTTCCCACAGATTGGAGATGTCTAACAAGCTCTTATCATCTGCCTCCAATAAGGCCCAATACCAGATTGAGACTTCCTTTTTAAGTGGGCCAGTTCTCATTGCCTGTTCTAACCATGGCTCATCTTCCTCTTCAACCCACTCTTGGGCGGCCCACCAGGAGCGTAGCTGGTAATATTTAAATCTTGTTAGTTGTCCCTTGGTACAGTTGCTTTAGACCTCCCAGCCCACTAAACTAGATCCCATTCTGAGATCAGCCCAGTAGCTTAAACCCGCGGATTTTAAGGGTTGGCTAAGCTGGTCTATCAAACAGTCAGGGGTGCCCGGGGAGTCCCAAATCAGTGCCAGGGATAAATAATATGGTACACCTAGCCTCCTTCGAAAATATACCCATGTTTTTAGGGCCGTTTTCAAAATCTTTAACCTCACCTTTTTTAAATATTTCAGATCTCCATACTTAAACAAAAAGTGGCACTGCCCCTGACTTACATCTCCAAGCAATGCCTCAAAGAGTCTCCCCATTGGTGGGCATTCTGGTTTGTTCGCTAACATACGAAAGTTCTTAAAATGGAAGGCATGACAATATATAAGCAAATCCGGGAGAACCAATCCCCGCACCTCCAGCTTTCTCCTCAGTTTTTTCCATGCTATCCTGGGTCCCTTTGATGCCCAAATAAAACTGCCTATTTTTCCCTGGAGCTTGGCTGTATCTTCTCTCTGAAATGTCAATGGTATGGAGCTAAAAAGAAAGGTGATTTTGGGGAGAATGATCATCTTAATCAGATTAACTCTACCATATAAATTTAATGGTAAATTGGCTCATCTTACTAGCAGTCTCCCTACCTCCTGGCTCACTTTTTTCCAATTAACTCTAGGGATTTCTTCGAGCTTCTGTGTTATTAAAATACCAAGGTATCTCATTTGGGTCTTTGCCCCCCAGCTACTGTTTCCCTGGTTCCAATCCATAACTTCGTTTTTATCTACGTTCACCTTATACCCCGATACCTTGCCGAAGCTCTGTGCCTTAGCCATCAGGATAGGAATTGCAGCCTGCGGGTTCGTTCGTAGGTATAAAGGATCAGATCATCTGCATACAACGCTAATTTCGCCACTAACCCAGATGTCTTAAAAGGAATTATAGTGGGATCTGCTCTAATCTGCTGTGCAAAGGGCTCGATATATAAGTTAAAAAGAAGTGGAGACAGGGGACATCCCTGTCTCGTGCCCCTAGTGACGAAAAGCCAGTCAGAAAGCTCTCCATTAACCCACACCCTAGCTTTAGGGAGGCGATAGAGGTTCTGCACAGCCGTCGCTGTATTGTGTGGGAACCCAAAGCTCTTGAGAGTTTCCCAGAGATATGCCCAATGTACTTGGTCGAAGGCCTTTGCTGCATTTACAGCCACTACAGTTAAAGGCAATTTTTGAGCCTCCGCCATATCGATCACCCCCATCATCAAGTATGTAAGCTCATTTAGCTGCCTCCCTGGAATGAAACCTCTCTGATCGGAATGTACAATGCCCTTAATGACCTGCGCTACTCTTGAAGCTACTATACCTGAAAAGATCTTATAATCAGTATTCAAGAGCGATATTGGTCTGTAGGAATCGGCTCTTGTCAAGTCTTTATTTGGTTTCAAAATTAGAACCACCGTTGCCTCTGACCAAGATAGTGGTGCACCCTCACCCCCTATATAAATTGCATTGAATACATCGTTCAGGGATGGAATTCGTTTGTCCATAATTTGGGTATAGAGCTCTACTGTAGGCCATCTGGCCCAGCCGCTTTACCGGCGGCTGTAGGAGAGTAGGATCTACTTCTTATAGTTACCCCCACTTTTTGCTGATGTTTCACTGTTATCGACTTAGTCTGACTGGGATCCTGCTATTCAGGACCCCAGTCTATCGGCTTTCTCCTCTAAATTGATTGCATGTACTTTAGGTACACTCCATATTGGATTCTGGGGTACCCTTATAAGTCCCTAGTATATGGTATACTATGTACCCAGGGCATAGGTACCCCAGAGGCCTCCCAGGGGCTGCAGCATGTATTATGCCACCCCTGAGAGGCCGTTCAAACTGACACAACAGGTCTGCTACTGCAGCCTGTGTAAGGTGGTGCATGCACCCCTTACTTAGATATAGGTTCACTATATCTATCCTAATCACTGCACATATAAGCCTATCAGTCACCCCTATGGCAGGCCTTATCAATCCTGAAGGCAGGGTGCTGGGTTTTATGTGAGAGGGTGCCCATGCATGAGCAGAGCCCCTCTGCAGCCTTCGGAATCACTATTTCGGGGTTGTCTGTGATGCAGCCAACCATATACTCTTAAGTTATTATAACCTCGCGGTAAATGCTAACTTTAAAACGACTGCAAGGAATTATGTCGTGTTTGGTGTCAAACACCTTGGAATCGTACCTCCACACCAGTAACTGGTGTGGGAGGTATGATTCCTCCCTCCTAGAGGGAGAAATATGACAGCACCGGTACACCCGGGACCAGCTTCACAGAGCCCTGGCATCACAAAATGGATGCTGCCAGCCACAGACACGAGTCTGCCCTCCTGCTGCTGGACAAAACTCTGGCAGGGGAAGGCTTGACAATAGGTTTCCTGTCACAGGGAGGTGTGACCACCTCCCAGACAGGCTTTAGTGTATTGGGGCTGGGTGGGTGCACTCTCAGAGTGCTTTGATGTCTGCACTGGGGGCACATTTGGTGTCCCTGTGCATAGTCCAGCTCAAACCGGTTGCAGGGGCTATCAGCCCCTGCTCTGGCGCGAAACTGGACAAAGGACATGGGTGTAGCCACCCCTCTGTCCTGACCCTCCCATAGGTGGGTCCCCAGAGTTTGTCCTACCCCTTCCTTGGGTATAAAGTAGGAACCCTGACTACAGGACTTTAGATATTACCTGGACTAAACTCTGCTACAGACACCAAGTAACCTTCGACGATCTACGCTTTGCTGGGCGACTGAAGAATCTCCCTTGGAGTAAAGGAGTTACTCCCCTGCAACGCAGGCACCTCAACGCATCTGACCGGTTTCCATCTACGCAGCTCCCAACGGACTCCGAAGATTTTGCAACACAGGAGGTGGGTGCCCAAGCTTCTCCGAGGCCGACTAATGCTCTCAGCAAACCTGAGACCCGCAGCCCTCGTGGGGACCGTGCAACCCGAACCCCTGGACACCGGGCACATTTGCGGCAGCATATGCTTTTAGGCAATCCCTGAGGCTGTGCTTTGGGCTACTTGTAGTCCAAGCCGCGAGCAGTGTTTCCACCAAAGATTACTGGCCTACACTCCACGAGTGTTCCGTGGGCTGGTATTGTGTGATTCCTCTTGAGGTCCCTTCGCAATCCCTGGTCCGTTGACCTGTGGGTCTCTGAGAAGGCAACTTTAACTTTCAGCAGGCTTTCCTGGTTGCTCCAGACGTGCCCTGACTCTCCATAGCTTGGGGAGTCCCCAGGACCTTGCTGGTCCTCAACGAAGCATCTTTTCTCTGACCGCATGGGTTGCAGTTGCCAAGGCTTGTTGGTCTCCAATCCGGAAACTGCCCCCCCATCGACATCGACATCCTTTGTGGGACAGCTCGCCTGCAGAATCTGGTTGTCGTCAACGTCTTCTGGTCCCCGTGGCTGCAGAGTCAAGCTTCACCTCTTCGCACCTGAAGCACCCGACATCGGTGGGCACTCGATTGCTCCGCTCCTGGTCACGTGAAGTGACCCAGACTTTGTCCCCTCTGCTTTCAGGTTCTTCTCATCTCCGATCCAGGCTTGGGTCACACCGGCCACTTTTCTTCTCCACGGCAGCAGCACTTCTTCGCATCACGCCATTGAAAACGACGAGGGTTTCCGACACCACTTGACCCCTATGCACCCGGCTCCTCTGGGATAGGTAACTCGGGTACCTCGGTACTCACAAGGGTGCTGGCCTTAGAACCTTCTAAGTTTAACTGGGTTTGCTTGAAGTCCTCTCCGAAGTGACCTTAAACTCTAAATTTCCAACCGCGACTTTCCCATAGAGTTGTACGGAGCTCGCGTCTGTGTTCCCACACTGCACCCGTCCTCCGTGGGTCCCCTGTGTCACTACCTTGGGTGGTTCCTTGGGGTCCCAGCGATTCTACGTGCTCTAGGCACTGTGTCTAGTCAAGTCTGGGTTTATTTTTATTTACTTGAGTTTTATATAGCGCTGGCTAGACCCGGAGGTATCAGAGCGCTTTACATGAGGAGAGTTACATAGTTAACAATTACACATTGTTACAGAAGGTAAAACAGTTACAAGTTACATCAGTTGGTTCTTGGCGTGTAGATGGGTAAGGGGGTGATGTAAAAGGGTGAGGGGAGGGAGATTAAGTGGAGTATAAGGCATAAGGATAGACAAAGCAGGAAGGTGGAGAGGAATTCAGGGGAGAGAGGAAAGGAAAAAGGGAGGGGGTTGTTACACCACTTTCTTAATATATAGTTTGGTCTCCCCCTGGAGCCCACTGTGTATTGTGCTATTTACTGTCGTTCTAGTACTGTAATATTGTGTGCCTTGTTCTCTAATCTCATAAAGAGGTTAGTAGAGAGTGTTTAGTAATAAATACATATATTTTATATAGACCTTGTGTGGTTCTCCTTTCATTTGGTCATTCAAGAGGTTATATACTGGTAAAATAAGCTGTTTTACATTACTTCAAGACTTAGCCTGAAGGCTGCTCTCTACAGCTACCACTAGGATAGCTTTCTATAAAGGTTGTCTTTAACCTAATCATCAATAAGGGTCGTTTGGACTGGTGCAAGGTGCCCACTTTAATTAGTGGACAGCATATACCAGGCCAACTTCACAGCGGCCATTTTCCTACATTGTGCCCTCATCTCCTCCTCAGTAATCTCTGCCTCTAAGAACCCCTTCTGCTCACTCATTAGTTGCGGGAGCTCTGTCTCCCTTAACCAAGCCTCTATGCATTCTTTCCTTGGTTGTATATCCTCTCTGTTTAGGCTGCACATATACCTCCAAGCTTCCCCCCTAATATCTGCATTGGTATTTAAGAGCACCCCAGTCTCTAAGTTCGTCAAATTCTGTATCGAGTTCCTAGCCCTATCCGTCTTAGCCTTCCATCTTAATAATGAGCTACACTTTTCCCCATATGAAAAGTGCTGGAGCTTACTAACTTTCCATCGAGCCTGTATTCTTTTATCTAGCTGAGCTTCATATTCCGCCTGCAAGTCTTCCAGTTCCCTTCAGAGCGCTGATACCCTGGCAGTTCCCTCAAGGGAGGCCTTCTGAAGTTCGCATTCTTTGATCTTAATTTCTGTAATTATCTTTTCATCTTTCTGCCGCTCCGCACGTCTCTTGCTTGTCATAAAGGAGCTTATTACTGCCCGTTTATATGCTTTGAATGCATCCCAGACTTTTTGTAAACTAGTCGAGTCCCTATTATTATGAAAAAAGTCAGCTGTCTTATCCGCCAGATCTGATATAACCCCCTCCTCTAACAAAATAGTCCTATCCAAGGTCCACCTTCTTTGTCCCTGTTGTTGATGATGATTTAAAGACAGGACCACCGGCGAATGATCCGAGAGAACTGCAGGGGCATGGATTACAGTCTCAACCTCACCATACAGTTCCTGGTCCACCAGAAAGTAATCAACACCTATCCGCCCCGCCCAGCTCTTCTACGCCAGATATCTACCAAATTAAGTTCTTTAATCATATTTTTTAAACTGGCGAGTGTCTTTGGGGAGCTAACATATTTTGCTTTAGATGTTCTATCCAGCTCCTTATTTAGAACTATGTTAAAGTCCCCACCCAGTATGATCGGCGCCGTGGTCTCCAGAAGGCAAGATTCCAACTCTATTAGAGCATCTGGAGTGTCCTTATTTGGACAGTAATACATTGCACATGCAACCGGCTCTCCCTGAATCCCTATGCTAGCCACCAGCCATCTGCCAGAGGCATCAGACTCATACTTTAATAGCCTAATTCCTGAGTTATTTCTGATGACTAGGGCTACTCCTCTAGTGGAACCTCTCTGATCAAAGCACACTACATCCTGTACCCAGCGTAGCTTGCTAAAACAGGACTCACACTCCTTTCGTTCCAAGTGGGTTTCCTGAAGCATTATAATGTGTGCCCCGCTATTCTTAAGGTATTCTGCCACCAGAGCTAGCTTCTTCCTAGACCTCAGACCATTGACATTCCAGGATGTCAACTGAATTGTATTACTCTTATTCATGTTTAACTCTCCGTACCATGTGCCTATTAAGCATTCTCTGCAGGCGCTCCTGTTCAGTCATCATATGCTGATAGGATCCTGGAGTTGTCTTAAACTGATTACAAGTTATCGAGATGAGGACACATTTTTCTTTTTTTTCCCATGCTCCCACCACCCTGTGTACCCCTTCACCCACCCCCCCGGGGAACCCCCTTTCCTATCCCTATGTGATAAAATCCGCCCTTCGCGACCCCCCCTCCCGAAGAGAGATATTCAAAAGTGCGCTAAACTAAAAGTGAAAACCTAATCGGGCTGGCTACTTCTATATAATCTTAAATTGATATTAAATATCGCTAAATACTCACAACTAGTAGTGGACCATTACAAACTGGAGCTAGATGTAGCGGCTGAGGCTCCCTTCATCTGAACTAAAAGAGAATCCACCTCCTCTGGGTTACGGATGTTATGCATCTTATTTCTCCCCATGATTTTTAACATAGCCGGAAACTTCATCTGGACCTGAGCTCCTTTACCACGCAGGTCGTTCATCCTGGAGCCTAACTCCCATTGTCTCTGTGCAGTCCTCTTCCCTATGTCCGATCTCGCATGATAATTAAAATCCTCAAACTTCAAGGATCTCTCCTTCAGTGCGCGCCCCAGAACCAGTTCTTTTACTGCATATGTGGGAAAGTTGACCAGAATTTTCCTGGGAGTCTTCCTATTGGGATTTAATTTAAAAGGATCCCTTTGCATTCTTTGCATTTCATTCTCAATGTCTGTATACAGCCTGTCTTGTAATATCCCTTCTCTTAATACTTTAGATATAAAGCCCTTTATGTCTCCTTTTTCTGTGCCTTCTGGAATATTGAGAACCCTCAAATTATTGCACCTAGCTTGAGTTTCGAGTCGTTCCAGGTCATCTTGTAGAGTTTTGTTTTGTAACTTCAAGACCTCTATGTCCCGGGAATTCTGAGTCATTCCTGCTGACAGGAATTTCACCTCGCCTTTGAGGCTTGCAGTACGTTGTGTGATACTGTCCAGCTTTTCTTCCAACACCACACACTTTTCCTGGATACCTCTTTGGTTGACCTCTGAGATCTCAAATTTCTTAAGAATGTCCTGCCTCAGATTCAGTCAAATGTTTTCCAGCTGGTTCTCAGCTTTCTCCTCACCTTGGGTACCAGCCTCCGGCTGACTCGGACTCCCCTCGACGGGAATCTCGGTGGTATCTAGAGTTTGTATTTAGGCTGGCACCATCCTGACCTCCATCTACCAGGTTATCTAATGGAGAAAAGCGATTGCTGACGGGAACTGCAGGTGATCTCTCCACCAACAATCCAGCCTGTGTTTGACTTACTCTGCCACCCCCCCTCTGGGAGGATACTGCGGTCCTGGTCTGCTCCATGATTTTAAAATAAGAATTTAGCGAGGGTGAGGGTTTAGGAAATGAGCGCACCTCTTTCGGCCCACACCGTCTTTGTCTCCCCACGGCTTTCCCTGGTTTTCTGGTAGGTGACACAGTAATCGCCTCATAGACCGCTCACTTACTTGCTCTCACACCCTTGGCGTTCTTCTCTGGGTCAGATCTTAGCTGACCTATTCCTTACTTGTGGTACTCGTAGTGTATCAGCTGTGATATCTCTCTTACCAGTACCCCTCCTTCTTCCAGTATCTATACTTGTTCTTTCAACTGCTACCTCCTCCAGAAGCCCCTTAGAAGTGAAAAGTACCTGTGTGGGTGGGTCCTTTTCCATCAGTACTTGCTGTATTTGCAAAAGTTGTACTCTATTACTCACTCCCTTCACCCTCACTTTCTTCTGACTCTGAGCGCCGGGGTTCTCCACCTGCAGGAAGCCATTGACAAGCTCCTGTGTCTCTTCCTCGAGGTGCTGCTGTTTACTAGCAGATTGCTGCACAGTGCTGACTCTGCCTGCCCTGACCCGGAAGCCAGCGAGCGCTGCTGCAGCTAGAGACCACTGCCAGATAGCCGACGCCCAGCTCCAAACGACCCGATGCTGTCTCGCATCGGGTCCCATCCGCCACAAGGCACAAGAGTGAGGAGCGGAAAGGAGGTTTCCCCCCTAAGCCGTCACCCTCAGAGCCCCAAAGAAAAGCACAGAAGACACAAAAAATCGCCTCAGTCACTTCTTCACCACCCAGTCCTATCTGGTAAGATACATATTATTCCAGCCCGGGTCTTTCTCTCTTCGCTCCTGGAGCTCCCGCGACCTGCGTCAGACCGCCGCCATGTTGCCCTTCATGTGATCTATATTTTCATTACCGTTGAACTCTTTCACCAGAAGTACTTACTATTTAAAATCTACGTATATGAATGCGTGGTATAAATGTAGTTTCCGTTAATGTTAAGGGTTTGAATCACCCGGTTAAGAGGACCAAGATTCTAGATTATTGTAAGAGTTTATCAGGTGATTTGTTCCTACTTCAGGAGACTAACATAGGTTTTAAAGAAGCTCTTCTCATGAGGAAAGATTGGGTATTAGATGCTACATGTTCTGAGGGGGTTCACTGATAGAATATCGATGTAACAAACATTGATGTTCTAAATATCCCCCCAAAAATATTGACTACAAAAATATCGACTTCAATACCCTAACAGGTAAGTACAAAAATATCGAATCAAAAAGATCAATGTAAAAAACATCGATTAAAAAAAAAAATATATATATATATATATATATATATATAATAATAATGTATAGTAAATATAAATTAAATATAATATACATTTTAACTAAATATAACAAATAAACTTAATTTAAAAAAATATAAACACACAAACATAAAAATTTATTCATATACATATATTTACGTAAAAATAATTTATTAACTATCTTTATTTAATTTTTAAACTTTAAAAATATATAAAAATAATATATATATATATACATCAATAATTTAAAATAAAAAAACATTCTATAATAAATTAAAACATTAAACTATTTAAAAAAATTAAACTTACATTTCCCAATGCAATAAATGCAACAGTAGGGAAAGTGTTGGATAGCGGAATAATTAAATTTACTATTCCAACTCCAGTGAGTGCAACAGTAGGGAAAGTGTTGGATAGGGGAGGGGTAAAAAGGACTATTCCCACTCCAGTGATAGCAACAGTAGGGAAAGTGTTGGCTAGCGGAGGGGAAAAATGACTATTCCCACTCCAAAGAGTGCAACAGTCGGGAAAGTGTTGGATAACGGAGGGGTAAAAATGACTATTCCCACTCCAAAGAGTGCAACAGTAGGGAAAGTGTTGGCTAGCGGAGGGGAAAAAATGACTATTCCCACTCCAAAGAGTGCAACAGTAGGGAAAGTGTTGGATAGCGGAGGGGCAAAAATTACTATTCCCACTCCAGTGAGTGCAAATGTAGGGTAAGTGTTGGATAGCGGAGGAATTACATTTACTATTCCAACTCCAGTGAGTGCAACAGTAGGGAAAATGTTGGATAGCGGAGGTGTAAAAATTACTATTCCCACTCCAGTGAGTGCAACAGTAGGGAAAGGGTTGGATAGCGGAGAGGCAGTGCAACAGTAGGGAAAATATTGGATAGCGGAGGGGTAAAAATTACTATTCCCACTCCAATGAGTGCAACAGTAGGGATAGTTTTGGATTGCGGAGGGGCAAAAATTACTATTCCCACTCCAAAGAGTGCAACAGTAGGGAAAGTGTTGGATAGAGGAGGGGTAAAAATTACTAGTCCGACTGCAGTGAGTGCAAAAGTAGGGTAAGTGTTGGATAGCGGAGTAATTAAATTTACTATTCCAACTCCAATGAGTGCAACAGTAGGGAACATGTTGGATAGCGGAGGGGTAAAAATTACTATTCCCACTCCAGTGAGTGCAACAGTAGGGAAAGGGTTGGATAGTGGATGGGTAAAAATTACTATTCCCACTCCAGTGAGTGCAACAGTAGGGAAAGTGCTGGATAGCGGAGAGGTAAAAATTACTATTCCCACTCCAGTGATTGCAACATTAGGGAAAGTGTTGGATAGCAGAGAAACAAAAATTACTAATAACACTTAAACAATAGAAAAAAACAAAAAAATATTACAACATTTTCAAAATCATAAAAATAAATGAACAATATTTTAAAAATATAAAATTAATATATTAAACATATAAAAAGAACACATATTACAATATTAATTATATGTAACAAAAACCTGCAAAAAATATATAAAATAAATTAATAAATACATTTATAAACAATAATTATTTAAAAGTAGCAAATATTAACAAAACATAAATGTATTTATTTTATTTCCTACCCTATAACACCTATAACACCACACCAATAACAAAACACTTCAACATTTTTAATTACATTTATTTCCATAATTGACATAATTAATAATCAATTAAAAAAATCTTATTAATAAAAAAATAAAGTAAACATTCATTGAGTACACATACTTTAACACTATAATATCCACAACACACACCTAAATTAAACTATAAAATAATAAAACACAATTAAATTTTATTTGTAAAAAAAAAAACTATTACTATTAACAACTAACAATTAAATATTTAAAAATGTATTAACTAACCACCTTTTACCCCTTTAAAAGTAAAAACAACACACAAAAAAATAAACAATTACACAAATAAATATCAAATAATTAACATTAATTAACAACTATATAATAATTAATTATCACAAAATACTTACTACCCTTTACTCCTATAAACACCACAACACACACCTAAAATTAATTACACAATTACCATCATTAATTACTAATTAATTAATTAAAATTAATTAACAACTAATTATTAATTCATTAATTAAAAATAAATTACTTCCCACCCTTCCCACCTTTTACACCTATAAACACCACAACACACACCTAAAATTAATTACACAATTACCATAATTAATTACCAATTAACAAATTAAAATTAATTAACAACCAATTGTTAATTAATTAATAATAAATTACTTTACCCATTTAACACTAACATCTCAATTAAACAAATAATAATAAATAAAAAATATTCAATAAATTTAACATAATTAAATTACTTCTCACCCTATTCCCCTATAAACTCACAACCCACTACGGACCTAAAAACGCAAAAATCAAATTAAAAAAACTAATAACTACTAAAAATGTAACACATATATGAAAAATACAAACAAATCTTATACAAAAAACATACATCACATACATATAAAATATATACTAAAATACATAACATTAATAAAAAAATGATTATTTTTAACAACTATATTTTTGCAAACAATATTTTACACTTCGATATTTTTAACATCAATATTACTTACCTAAATTCGATATTCTTGACCACGAGAATTTGTCTGTCGATATTTCTTAACAAAGAAAAAACGGAATTGTTCCCTCTGAATCCTTTGTATCTTACTTCCCACTTGGGTGATTCAGGTTTTAAATGGCAATCCACGCGCATTAAATATCTGGGGATTTGGTTCTGTAAAAATCTTACAGGTACTGTTATTTATAATGAATCTCACATAATAAATAAAGTTAAAGATCTCTTGTCTTCCTGGTCTCCTAAATATATTTCTTGGTGGGGTAGGTTGCAGACCCTTAAAATGATGATAACCCCAATCATTAATTTTTTATCTTCCATGTTACCTATAAAGCTTTCCTCATCTTTACTTCATGAGATTGATGTACTCACGTCAAGATTTTTATGGAATGATAAGAGAGCTAGAATTGCTTATAAATATTTTAGGAAACCTTCTATATTGGGAGGTTGTAACCTCCCGGACTGGAATCTATACCAGATTTCTTTCTTGGCGGCCCAAGGAGCTCTTTGGTTTTTACCAGAATCCAAGCATATACCTCCATGTATCTATATAGCACAAGAATTGTGCGCTCCCTTTTGTACTCTTTCTTTACTTACGGCCTCAAAAATTACACTAACACATTCCCAGCGTATTATATCAGATACGGTTAGTGCGTTGAAATTCATTGATCGGAAAGTTTTGAAACCTGTTTACAAATCAAGATGGGCATCCCTATTGTTTAATCCTAAGCTCGTTACTGCTATTGAACCTAACACTGCTCTTCTGTGGGCCGCCAAGGGTCTCAGACTGGTGAAAGACCTCTATGATACCAATCATGATCCTCTTCCTTTCTCTTTCCATGCCAAAAAATATAGTCTCAATAACATGGATTTTTATACTTTTTTGAAGCTTAAAGTTAAACTTTCTAAGATATCCCTTTCTATAGACTCGCCTATTGTCTCGCTTCTTTCTATGTGGGTACACTCAGGCCATACTGCTTCTAAAGTTTATAAATTTCTATCTGCTCCACTGCCTTCACAATCCACACTTGTGTTAAATGGTCTCACCATTTTGAAGATGATCTTTTTAAACATATTTCACAGGATACCTGGCAATTGATAGGGAAATTATCTCTGCGTAACAAAATTGCTCCTTCACTGATTCAATCTAAATTCTTCACAATGAACCTCTTGCACTGGACTCCTGCTCGTTTGCACAAGCTGAAATTACGAGATAGTGATCTTTGTTGGAATTTCAACTTAGATCCAGGTACCCATCAACATATGTTCTTTGAATGTACGCTATTAAACTCCTTTTGGGGCCCTATACAAAAACATTTATCACTAATCTTTAATACACCCATTGTTCTTTCTTTACGTATGATTTTGCTGAGTCCATGGGCTGTAGTTTCCCTTTTGCCTCTTGACAATGTGGACTTGGAGCTCTTAGATTTGCTCTTATCTATTGCAGTCAAGATTATACTCACAGAATGGAAATCTTTTCATCTTCTCTCTTACCATACCTGGTGGGCATGGATTTCACCTCTTCGTGGAGCTCATACTTTTGTGGAAAGAAAACATTATTTGCCTTCTATTGCTAGTAATGTATGGCATTCTTTGGCTAATTATATGGTCTTATCGACTCAGGGGTTAGTAGCTCAATATCCTTTTGAACACAGATGTCCCATCTCATCATCCCTCCCTCCTTCCTTCCAATATCCTTTCCTCCTCCTTTCTTTTTCTTTCTCTTCCCTTTGTCACTTCTTTTCCTTTACTGATGTATCTTATTTACCAAGCAATACAAACTTACACATGACTTTGCTGGGATATATGTAGTTTTTCCATCTGTCCCACTTTCCTGGGGAATATACTTAGTACTTGATGAATTTGTAATATCTGTTATTTGTCATGATATTTATCTGACCATTTCTTATATGATAACTTTTTTATCTTTTTTATCCCGGTCTAGATATTATTTTTCATGTATTCCTTTTTAACTTTTTAATTCTTCATTGTTATATATCTATTTCAAATTTGTTATGTATTGCTACAGTCTTGTAACTGTATCTCTTTTTATATAAAACAGTAAATTATTTGAACACAAGAATGAGTGGCTGATTGTTGATAGTGCCTCTGTATGTCTGGCAGCTTTACGGCGCTTCGCTAGAGTGACAAATGGGTGGTAAAGTTGAAACCGTAGCAATAGGACACTTTCCTTATACATGAAAGTAGTAGTATCTTATTACCTTACCTGTGCTTGCGGATAAGGAGCACGGACTCTTCTGTCCTGTGAAATTTTCAGAACTGATGTTATTTACCAGTGATGTCTTGAAATAAGCCAGGACAGTCAGTGTTGACACAGCTATTGTTTTTTAAGATTATTGATGGAGCTGATGCATTCTCATTAAATTATCTGATTAATTTGAAGTTATAATGATTTTGTAAAACTCTAAAACTGCATATATTTTATTTTTTTTAAGCTGTATCACAACATATATTTAAAATGAAACATTAATACTGTGTTAAAAACGACAGGGAACACACCTTCCAGGTGAGTGATTGGCAGATATTAAGATTTTGATTAAAATCGTCTTAAGTATGTAACATTCTGTGAAGTTACAGTGCTCGGAAAAACAATGCGTACCTCCTTGATAATGAGCACTTTCATCATTAACTTTTGATATAAATTCCTTCTTGCTTCTCACTTGGTGCTCATACCAACTTTTACACCCACCACTTTCAAATGTCACCAGCCGCCACTGCTGTCACAATGAGTCATGTAGGGAAATCAGCACGTCCCTTCAACCGGATGTAAATGGACTTTATTGAGATTCCCCTTTGCAACGGTTTGAGATATTACTTGGTTATTGTTTGCACTTTTTCAAAATGGGTGGAAGGTTATCCAGCACGCAGGATTGACATTCTGACCATAGGAAAATTGTTGTTAAGGGATCTGATTCCAAGGTTCAGCTTCCTGACTTCTCACAAGTCTGATCGAGGAACTCATTTCAATAATGAGGTCCTGAAATTATTATGTGCAGCATTATAGGTATAACAGACGCTCCACTTCTGTTACTGTCCAGAGGCTTCTGGGATTGTGGAGCAAATCAACGGACACATTGAAATCCAGATTGGCGAAGGTGTGCGCTTCAACGTCTTTGAAGTGGCCCGATGCACTGCCTCTTGTGTTGATGAGTTTGAGAAGTACACCAGACAGGAGAACAGGATTGTCGCCAAATGAAGTAATAATGGGCTGAGTGATGATACAGCCAGCTATTCCTGCTAATGCTGCAGTGAACATAACCGATGACCTGGTCTTGGACTACTGTAAAGGTTTGGATGATGTGGTAGGTTCTGTGTCTCACCAGGTTGGAAAAGCTGCCCTTGTGACTCAATAGAAGCAGAGTCATGACCTCAGTCCCGGTGACTGGGTTCTAGTGAAGAAGCACATGTGAAAATTGTGCTTGAAGCCCCATTAGAAAGGACCTTAACGGGTGATCCTGGTTACCAACACTGCTGTAAAGTGTGGAGGTCTCCCGAACTGGGTATATGCTGCCCATACTTGCAGAGTCCCAAGTCCCCTTGATGATATAACAGCACCTGTCCCTGCTGTGCCAGTGGTAAGAGAGAGACAAAGGGTGCAGGTTAGTCATGCTGTTGGGGACCACTAGGGGATACTAGGACAGCACTCGTTTGGCCTGAGGGGGGTCTGTAAGAGTCAACTAGTGACAGTACCAAAGGGTCTCAGCCAGTAGAGTTGGCTACGAGAAGCGTTGACCCTAACGAAAGGCCTAGTACACCAAGAAAGAGGGCCGTATCCGGTGACGGTTGGCCCAGAAGAGTTGAGATATTGCAACGTTGTCTAACAGAAGGAAGAGTGCGAGTACCACAGACCATTATAGAAAGTTCTGAGCAGTCTGACCAGAGTGACAGTGATGATGAGAGAACAGTTGTAAGGAGATCAAAAGGAGCAGGAATTCATTGCCTTTTGCTCTAACAGTACGAGTCCACCTGAACCTCCTTGAAACAAATATTGTTGTGGATTTGAATTTCAACCTTGGTGTACTGTTTGAAGTACTGATGCAATTTATCCTAAATATACTTATCAATGAAGCTGATCTGCTCATTTCTCATTTTGAACAGAACCATTGAAGCGTGCCTTGGTATTCTGTGCCGAACTAGCTGACTTGCTCAAACCACTCACTACTATATATATACTTTTACAATTTCACTTTTTTTTTTAACGGTCTGGATTGTGAGAGGCCATGAGGTCTAACACTGAAATCTCCCCTAGATGGAAACGTGTGAAGGCAGGAATTATTTCTGTTATTATTTTTATATTACTTTCATTGCTTATTCTTTTGAATTTGCTGCATTATGTATTTCTTGAAAAACCTAAGCTTACCAATTTTTTCAAAACTGCTAAAACTAATGGCACTGATTTTATTGCTTTAAATAACAACACTTTATATCTTGATTTCTGAAATTCTTAACCTTCACTAAGGGGCCGATTCCGATTCGGGCTGGAAATCTCTCCGACCGAGCCGGACCCGGAGAGATTTCCGACCGAATCGGACCCGTGCAGCCCGACCGAACGAGTACGATGCGTCCGTATGCTATCGTACTCGAGTCGGTCGGACTCCCATTGAAGTCAATGGGACCCGGTCGTACAACGCGTACGCGGGCTCCCATTGCCTCAATGGGTGCGAGGCGAACAAGGGCGCCCCCTACAGCGGGTACGCGGCGAAGCGACTCGCGCCGTACACGCACAGGTAGGGGGGACCCATGGGTCCCCCCTGTGTGCGACTCGCGCGGCTACGCGTACAGGGGGGTCCGACACGGACCCCCGAAGTACGGCTCCGACTGCTCTTTCGAGCCGGACGGACGCGTGTCGGTCGGACTGCTCGCGGCGCGCATCGTACTTACCCGGCCGGGGAACGTCTCCATTGCGCGGTGCGAGTCGTGTCCGAGCGAGTCGGTCGGTGCGGTTAGACCCGGGAACGAGTCGGTCGGAGCGGTTGGGACGCCGGGAACGAGTCGGTCGGCGATTTCGCATCGTACTCGCTCGCTCCGGTTATGCCGAATCCGATTCGGAGCCCTACCGGCCGAGATCGGAATCGGCCCCTTAATGTTTATACTACACTACTAAATAAGTATGTGGAAACAATGGATGCTAGTGATTGCTACATATGTATGCAATTACCTGCATCAGTTGCTGAAGGTGTGACCTACCGCAGACTCCCATTAACCTATGGAGTTTCTTGCAGTGAGTTAACTAGCTTGTTTTTTGGTACTAATTGCTTAAAATACTATTATTCAAATCAAGATCTGATCTTTTCTGAACTACCTGTAATAAAAAGCTTAAACCCACATCCTGAAGCTTTGCTTGTTGAAACTATGGGATATCTTTTCAGACCGACTCAATCTTTCGACATGGCTTATGCATATAGAAATAACCTAACATGTAAAATAGGGAGAGTTGAGAAGAAATTCATAGATTTAGTTGAGAGTAGACAAAATAATGCGACTAATAAAACTGATGTACCTTTAAAATTAACTATTTTTAACTTACTAGGAGAAGCAAATAAAATAGTAGAAGGGACGGCTACTTTAGCCTTAGATTGGCAGCATAAAGGAAAACTTTGTATATATAGAAAAAGATCAAATACTAATATGAAATTTGTAGGTCATAGTAAGTGTGAACATACTATCAATGTTTATGAGAACTGGGGAAGATACTTAGAAAGAGTAGATCCTATCTTTCCTGGAGTGTATTACACATGTGGAAAGAATGCTTATTACAACTTGTCAAAAGGATGGTATGGAAGATGGTAGTTTGGGAATTGTTTTTCCAAAAATGTATCATGTGAAACATATTGGAGACGAATTAAAGGAGACAAACGGGAGAATGAAGAGACGTGTGAGTGCTAGTGAAATAGTGAGTGATATTTTTGGAGCTTTAATACCTTCTGTAGGAGTAGCATTAAACTTGCATAGCATTAGAAAGCTTTCTAAAATAGTAGATGAATTAGCCACCAGTATAACTGGAGGATTTTCTGTTGTAGATATTGAAATGATTTTAAAATGATCAATGGTGATGCAAAATCGACTTGCCCCTGACATCGATCTTGTGAAAGAGGGTAGGGTCTGATGAAAGAAGATAGGGTCTGGTTCCTCACCCCTCATTACAACAGAGAAAAGATCTTTCAGAGGACCATTCACCTCTGAGGTGAAGCATTGAGTCCACAGTGAAAATCCTACGTCATGGGCCCAGTAGGAGTGTTGAGGTTAAGGTCACGAGAGTAAAAGCCTTCCGGGCTAACAAAGATAAAATGGCAAGCATCGCAGTACATGTTTAAATGAATGGTTATAGTTACATATACAGTTATATGCAGGATACTTTTCAAATGAATACATGATTATATAAGAGTTAACAATATTATTCAAATCACACAAATGCAGGTATATATAAGAAATGCAATTCGGTGACACTGTAAAGAAGAGCATTAGTATGCACACTCATATAAATGTGGGGAGTATACAGTAAATGCAACTTCAATATCTGGTCAAGTGCATCACTTTATGTTAATGATATTAAGTCACACAAATATATGGGACCATGTGTACATATATATGGCATGGACCAAAACGTAAAAGGGTGGAGCCAAAATTACACTGCTCCAATGTCATAACCGTTAATAACCACGCCATAACACCTCCCAGTAAGTTACGTAATTCATCTGTTAAGTCTGCCCACCACAGTAAGAGTCCTAACGCACCGTCTCACAACACTACATCCGCCCCTTTGTAAAAGAAAAAGTACAAACAACAGTCACATTACATTTCCTCAATAAGTCATCAAGACACGCGCACTAGTTGGCCAGATCGAGTGGTATGAGACGGTTGAGATACACTCTCATTGTGCACTGATGGCACAGGTTCTAATGCTTGATCTGGACTGTTAGGCGGGTTGCCTCCTTCATGATAGCAGGAGCCGACGAACGTCGAGGTAAGTGCTTAAACTGTGATGAGTCCCGTTTGATAGACTTTCCGGGATGATGTGTTGTCACCATGTGTCCTTTGTAGGTCACAATCCTCAGGGAATCAACAGCAAATGAAGTGTCTGTTTTCCGCTTTTGTTTATGCTTGACCAGGACCCAGCCACCTTCATCGAAGACTATTTCCTGAGCTCATCGATGCCGATTGGCATATGTTTTCATCTTGCACTTTTGAGAAGTGTCTTTGAAACAAACCTTATCAGCACTCAAGGATCGGCCTATTGTCTATTGTGGCAGTTTGGTTCCAATGGCTCTCCCAAATAGCAAGGTGCCAGGACTCTAACCAGTTGTGGAGTGAGGAGTTGAACAATACACATGGAGGGCTTGACCCAGGGCCTGGTTTAACTCAATTCCCTCAATCGACGCTCGTTGAATTACCCTTTTGAGGGTACCCATGAATCGTTCCACAACACCATTGGCTTGGGGCCACAGAGGGGTATTCTTTTGCTGCTTGACATTAAGGGGCCGATTCCGATCTTGGCCGGTAGTGCTCCGAATCGGATTCGGATTTACCGGATCCGATTCGGAGCCCTGTTTCCCGACCGAATCGTACGCGGGTCCGGCCGAGCGAGTACGATGCAAGCTCCAGCGAAATCGCCGACCGACTCGTACGCGGCTTCAACACACTCCGACTGACTCGCACGGACACGACTCGCACCGCGCTATGGAGACGTTTCCCGGCCGGGTAAGTACGATGCACGCCGCGAGCAGTCCGACCGACTCGCGCCGTCCGGCTCGAAAAAGCTGTCAGAGCCGGACTTTGGGGGTCCGCGTCGGACCCCCCTGTACGCGTAGGCACGTGAGTCGCACACAGGGGGGACCCATGGGTCCCCCCTACCTGTGCATGTACGCCACGATGCGCATGGACGCGTACCCGCTGTAGGGGGCGACCTTGTTTGCCTCGCACCCATTGAGTCAATGGGAGCCCGCGTACGCGTTGTACGACCGGCTCCCATTGACTTCAATGGGAGTCCGACCGAATCGAGTCCGATAGCATGCAAATGCATCGTACTCGTCCGGTCGGACTGCTAGGGTCCGATTCGGTCGGAATTCTCTCCGGGTCCGGCTCGGTCGGAGAGATTTCCGGCCGGAATCGGAATCGGCCCCTTTGTCTGACTACAAAATCCTTTAACTTTTTGCTATCGAACGGCAGACCATTGTCAGATTTGAGAATGGCCAGTGGCGTAACAAAGGCCCCTGCAGTGCGGGGGGTCCCCCTCAGCACAGTTCCTTGGCCCAATAGCTCCTGAGTGAGTCTGCATGTACTTTGCAGGGGGGGGCCTCAAGTTTAGTTTTGCCACTGAGAATGGTGGGGATACCTCATGCTGCAAAGATGTCATCCAGTCGCTCGATGACCTTGTCATGGGTTGTTAATGATAACTCCTCTACAGTGGTATAACGAAACTTGAGGGGGGGCCTGCAAAGTACATGGAGGGCCCCCCTCCCATCCCACCACCTACCACTTTGGTCTCAGACCCGCGTACTGTGCTAAAGGGACCCCTGGAGCTCTGGCTCCCCCGCACTGCGGGGCTGTTACACCACTGCTCCTCTACTAAAGGAAAGTGTGAATACTCATCAATGACTACTATGACATAATATATGTTTCGTAAGGCCCCAAAGAAATCAACAGCAACTCTTTCCCAAGCATTTGCAGGAAGGCCAGACATTGTCAATGGGTGCTGCGTCACTTTGGGGGAAAGGCAGTTGCAAAGTTGGCACTCTTTTAGTTCCCGCTCCACTCGCTCATCTAGGCGCGGGAACCACACTCGATCTCTTAGAGCTCTTTTGGTGGCCACAATGCCACGATGTCCTTCATGTTCTAGTTCAATGACTTGTTGTCTTAGGCTCTCAGGTATGATGATTCTTGAGCCTCTCAATAAAACACCTTTCCTGGTAACAGACAGTTCATCCTGTACATTTTTTAATTTTTGAAATTCAACATCGTCAGCAAAAGGTCCAGCATTCTTCCTCCACAACTGTGTTGAAATTATGTCTTTGAGGATTAGCATGCTCTTGTCAGCATTAGTAGCAGCAATCATCTGTTCAATGGATAGGGCTGCTGGCGTGCTGGACCTCACAATTAAGTTAATGTCCTCCTCAGCTGTTTTGGTTTTTGAAACTGTGACGATGTAGCGGTACTCTTGAAAAGTAATCAGCAGGATTCTGATCTTTACACAGCTTGTGTACAATTTCATAGTTGTACTCCTGTAGTCGCAACTCCCACCTCTCAATGTGAGGGGGCATCTTGGCTTTCGGTTTCCAAAAATGGTGAGCAGCGCAAGATGGTCTGTAATGATAGTGAAACGTTTTCCTTATAGAAACACATGAAAATGTTCAGAGGCCCACACTACAGTCAGACTCTCCTTCTCCGGCTGAGAATAAGTATGTTCTGTGTCAGACAGGCTCCTACTAGCATAGGCCACAATATGTCTCTGAGCATTCGGGTGGCCATTATGTTGACCAAGGATTGTTCCCAGCCCCACTGGGCATGCATCTACTGTAATTTCCGTATGTAACTTGGGGTCAAAATAGGCCATATCGGCTACATTCTCAATTGCATGTTTTATTCTTTGGAAGCTTTGATCACATTCAGCAGACCACTGGAGAGGGAAATTTCGTTTTGTCAAGTCTCTTAACAGACACTCAGAGTAGCAAAGTCACGAATGTACCTTGAACAATAACTGGTCATGCCTAAGAAAGATCACAGTATGGTGACATTTTGTAGGGGGCAGGTAGCTGATAGTGCTTGCACTTTATCTGGGTCAGGAGTCATTCACCATCACAGAATATGTGCCCAAAGTATTTGAGTTTGGACTTGTGAAACTCACAATTTGCTGCATTCAGAGTGAGACCTGCATCAGCAAGTAACTGCCACACTTGTGTAAGAGCCTTGTCATGCTCCTTTTTTGTTGCCCTAAATACCAGTATGTCACCACTGTAATTAAAAGCATGCTTGACATCTGAACAATCCAACATGAGTCAAAAAAGTAGTTATGTACCTGCAGTTCTCTTCTAACTCGCTCATGTTAATGGTATCCCTTGTTCAGGTCATGATGGGAAAAGACTTTGGCACCGTTCAGTTGCATGATCATGTCCACTATTAGTGGACCAGGATGTCTTTCTCTCTTGATTGCTTTGTAGGCGTGGCGCATATCAACACAGATGCGCACTGCACCTCCACTGTCCTTTTTTGGCTCCACCACTTTTGGCAAAACCTATGGCAAAGGACCGGTGGAGAGCTCGATGAGGTCATGCCTCAACAGCATTTCTAGTTCTTTCTCAACGGCTTCTTGCACGTGAAAAACAACTCTGTGGTGCCGTTGGGCAACATGGCGAATGTCCTTATTACTATGAAGTTGCACTTTCATTGTCTTGAGTCTTCCTAGGCCATGAAAACAACTACAGGAACTGACTCACAATTTCAGATTGAATGTGGAGGTTGTAATTGAGAGATATCAGTCCCATGTCAGCAGCCATAGCAAAACTGAGTAGGCATGCCCTCAATGAAGTTCCTTGAAGGATGTTGATTGGCCCTTGCATTGATACTACTTTATGTCACACTTTCATTGTGAATGACCCTTGACTCTGCAATGGTTATGAAGCAGCCCACATGTACACCTTTGTGTTTAACGGGTTGAGGCGAGGCACAGGAGACAGGCTATTGAACTTCACAAGTAGCATGATGTTAATAGACGCACCACTGTCTATGATAAAGGTCATGGGGCAACCGTTGACTTTTATTGAAATCTTGGGGCAGTGTCCAAATGAATTCAGTTGTTTCGTTTGGTGGTTTGCCTTTGTTTGTTCTTCCTTGCAAGCAGTCAAACCTACATGTGCCTGTCGTTCCTCGGATATCATCATTGCACATCCATCTTCTTCACTGGCACTTGATAATGACGTTGAAGAGCATTTGTAGAATAGACTTTGTCTGGTTTCTACATGTCGTAACTGATGTTGCTTTCTGACCTTGCGGGCATGACGAGAATGCTTCTGGAACCTTCTGACACCCATTTTCTCTTCTCACTGTGATGCATTTGGCTTCTTTTTTGCTTTGCAGACTGTTACAAAGTGGGTTTCTTTCCCGCATCCTTTGCATGTCTGTCCCATGGCTGGACATTTAACTTCATACGGAAATAAAAATCCACATCGGAAACAAAACTTTTTCTTCTCTGTGAACGTCAACTTGTGTGCATCCACTTTGTGCTTGTGCTTGCTTTTCATGATCAAAGCTGATTCACCTTGCACTATTCCAGCTTCCTTATCAGTGGCCTGTCGATCTGCACATTCTTCTGCCCTCAAAGCCATTAGCACTTTCTCTAAATTGAGTGTCTCAATTAACAAGTGTCTACTGAACGAGTCCGAAAGACAGCCATCGATAACTCTGAGGTGTATGGCTTCTTCATCTTTAAATTCACTAAACGTGTAGTGTTTGTTAAGCACATCAAGTCTCTCAACAAACTCATCCATCGCTTCATCAGCTTGCTGTCACGCTTGATTGAAAATGTACCTTTCATAGTCAACGTTCAGCATTGGATTGAATTTGGTTCTCAGTGCTTCTTTGATCTGACTGTACGATATTGCATCAGTCTGCGAGATTTTCTTCAGCACTTCTTTCACTCTGTCACCGGCAAAATCCTTTAAATACTTAATGATTTTCTCAGCATTTATTTCTTCTGGGGCATCTATGAAGTCATCGAACTTCTCGAGTCACGCAGTCCACCTGGCGCCAATATTCAGCTTCTTGGCGGTGCCGAATGGCGGTGGTGTTTAAGTAACGTGGCTGCATCATACTTCGCGCTCCCTTCTGCAGTCATTTAAAAATTTCAATATTCTGATGGCTTTCATTGAACTGGAGCCCACTGGCCGCTGTGCATGCATCGGCCTCTCACCTGGGCCTGGGTCGTCACAGCTGATTCGAGGACGTGTGGCACTTTCCTTTATTTTTGCTGGTAAGTTCATTTGTATTTTCGTACCTGGTTATCACTGCCTTTAGTATTTGCTTTGCATAGATGATGGCTCTGTATTATGGGGCAGCGCAATATCTCTTCTTTCAGCCTTGCCAGCAGATTCTGGCAGGCTTTTCAAGTGTGCTCCTCTGTACAGCCTTCAACTTCTTCACCAGCAGTGTCTGGGCTGGAGCAGGGCTTCGATTCCACATACGCCAATTTCAGACAGTTTTGCATTGACTTGGGGCACACATGGCATGCACGGGCAGTGTGCTGCACCATTGAATACTCTTGGGGAAAGCAGTCTCATTTCTTCGGGGCACGTATCCCACCCTCGTCGTGAGATGTTGCGTCCTCCCGAGCCTGGTAGCATGCAAATGAATATTCCACACACGGAGCTCTGTAACAGACGTCTTTATTCCTCAGCATACGATCACACACGGCACTCTCATTAGGCCATAACCGTTAATAAGCACACCGTAATACCTCCCAGCAAGTTATGTAATTCCCCTGTTGAGTCCGCCCAGAAATTCAAGGGTCCTAGTGCACAGTCTCATGACACTACAGTGATTTCCCCAGAATCACAGAATATTGAGTCAAGACTCAAACTTGGTTACCCAGTTCTAAAGTCTGTAGCTCTGGTTATTGGGAAGGCCACAATTACTACCTCTCAAGTGCCAGCAACTCTCACCATGTCCATCCATCTGCAGCACTCGCCTTTTTCTTTCAGTCGAGTTCGATACTTCCCTTAATTCAGGATGCTGTGAAAATTAAAAGTCCCCTGATGCCTAGTGTTGCTGATGAAAAGCTAATTATTGAAAGTTAGCGACAGCTATGCTTGAGTCTCTTACAGCCCACCCATAATTCTGATTCCCTAATTCTGCACTGGTATATCTCCTCCTTAGGCTATTGTAGAACTTGTTTGCCATGTAACTTGACCCAGATCCAACTTGTTAAGTGAGCTTAATGCCTCTGTAGCTTTTGACACTTCAATAATACACTGAAACAAACAGCAGAAACTTTGCTTTACCATTATAATTGACCATCAGCACAGAAAACATTACTGCACTAACATGCTCTTTCATTTCCATGTTTTTATGTACTTGATCACACAAACCCAGTCTTGGAAACGGAAAAAAAATGCTCATGATCAATAAAATTGGGGGTCAAGAAGTGGGTAAAAAGGGGGTGGAATCACAGGACAGTCAACTTATCCATTTATTTGTTAAAAACTCTGCTCCAAATAAATTGAAAAGAAAGACAAATGTCACTTCAATGCTTTGGTGCACTTTAAAATATGGGGGTTAAGGCATCTACTGCAGAGTTGTTTGTGTACCCAGCCATTTCCAGGGTATAAAACTGTGTGCAGTCCAGTCACAGGTTTGAATCAGCATAAAATAGCATAGAGGATTAATGTGCCTGCAGGAAAGCACAACGTATAACATGCATGTATGCCAGTGTGTTACTGCTTTAATGCATAGGTGCTTCTGTTACTTGTAGGTCATAAGTTGCAATTCTTGTAATATAGCACATTGAGTTATAAACCGGCATCAAGGAGTTGCATGCAAACTGAAATAACCTTATCATTTTTCCCCCTAATTTTTAATTCTTCTAACCTTCTTTAAAAGGATTCTGTGGGGTACTGATAAAGAATAATTTGCCCAGACAACCACTGCGGGCTGTAGACCCCACACTCATTTTAAATCCTCACTTTGTGTTTTTTTAGAGCAAGCACTCTTAACTTGCAATGCCTATCAGTATGGATAATATTTGTTTTTTACACCTTGTAACCCCCATTGTCATCTCTAAATTTCTTGAATATCGACTTACACATTTGTATGATTCATGGCGTTAGTATAATATCTGTGTGACGGAAACCACTCCGACACCCTACATTGTGGTGACTAGCACTGTAAAAGTAATTAAATAAAATTAAATTAGTATGTGCAATGTATTTGGTCATTGGTGTAATTGCTCATAAAACATACACGCACAGCTTTCTTAGAGTGCATGTTGATCTTTAACATACACATAATGGAAAAGTCAAAAACTTGCCTCCAAATCATAGTTTGTCTCAAGTCCTTGGGAAGTGTAAAAAAGCTGAGTGTATTTGTTTTTCTCCAGTGCATTGGCATCAAGGTGTTAGACTCTGTTGGACTTGGCCCTCATTGCCAGGTCACCCCCAAACGTTTTGCCTTGATCCCTCCTATTTTGCTGAATTTGTTTTTGTTGGCCTTAGGACTCCTTGCACTTTACTATTGCTAACCAGTGCTAAAGTGCCTGTGCCCTCTCCTTTAAACATGGTAAGATTGGCTCACACCTGATTTGCATATTTAATTTACCTATAAGTCCCTTATCGAGTGGTATACCACATACCCAGGGCTGTCAAATTAAATGCTACTAGTGGGTCTGCTGCACTTATTCTGCCACCCACTTAAGTAGCCCCTCAAAACATGTCCCATGCCTGCCACTGCAGCCTGAATGCAGTTTTAAACTGCCAATTTGACTTGGCAATATAACTCTCTTGCCAAGGTTTAAACTCCTCTTTAATTGCATATAAGTCACACCTAATGTAGGCCCTAGGTAGCACATAGGTCAGGGTGTACTGTAATTAAAAAGTTGGACGTGTATTTTTAAGTTTTACATGTCCTGGTAGTGAAAGATTCTTACATTTGTTTTTCACTACTGTGAGGCCTATCTCTTCCATAGGATAACATTGGATTTCCTTATTGCATTTAATAAGTACTAACCTGTGATTGGAAGCAGGTGAGCATTTCATTTTTGGTGTCTGAGAAATGTAATTAAAAATCCTCTTTAATGGTAAAGTTGGATCTTAAGTTGCAATTTTGAAAATTCCACTTTTAGAAAGTTGGCAGTTTCCTGCCCTAAACTATTTGGAGCCTGCAGGATATCCTGGGTCACATGTTTGGGTGTAGTTGGCAGTTGGACTTTGTTTATTCCTCCCAGGCAGCCCTCAATAGAGGGATGAGGTGTGCTTGGATGAGCCATCAACTGGCAGGATGGGGGGAGCAGCTGGGCACAGCCCCTCTTGCAACTGAATAGGCTGTGCTCTGCCTTCACACAAAGGACTTGTCACCCTATGCATTGTTTATGCCGCCATCCTAGCGCCAGGGCAGGGGAGTCAGGAAACTTCAAGCACTTCAAAGGGAATTCTCTAGAAACTTCTCCTACTTCAAAGAAGGCACCATGTATAAAAAGGGGACACCCAGAACCACTCTTCAATCACTTTCTGGACTTGCGGAAGTACTGCCAGAAGACTACTAGCTGCTGTGGCCTGCTGTGTAACTCCATAAGACTGATTTACTGCACCAGGAAGGACTGATTTGCTTCCTTGGGCCTGCCTTGAACCCTCAGAGGCCTGCCCTTCTGCTTGAGCCCTGATTCATCACTTGAACCAAGGACTACCACAGTGACTCCAAGGGGTAATTTGCTGGCCTCCTGTTCAGAGTCACAAAGAAATAAAAGGCTCCCACCAGCTTGAACCAGCCTGAATTTAGTTCTGATCCCCCAAGTAGTACCCTCAAGTCCTGGACCTTTGGTTGTGGTGTTGAAGGGGCCCAGATAGCCAAAATCCAAAATTTGGGACTTAGAAAACGTTTGACTAAAAACTGCTCTGAGTACCGAGGGAAGACCGGGACCAACCTGCTTGACTATGCGCCCAAGTTGCATTGCTGGTCGGCCTGACTTCACTGTAGATCCCATATCATTCTTCTCTGCAGCAGCAAATCCTGTTAAGCGGTCCCTGGTCGAAGGGGTATCCGGCTATCTGGTACTATCGTTGGCTACAGCCTCCAGCTTCGTCCCAGTGAAGATTTTCGACTTCCAAAGAGGGACTTAGGGGCCGATTACGATGGTGGTCGGACCACCATCGTTGCTGTAGTGGGACCTTCCGCCTGTATGGCGGCGGTCCCGCACGTGCAATTACGATGCGACCGCCACCGTGGCGGTCGCATGGTGCATGTTTACCATTGCGGCAGATGCTGCTGGCTGCAGCACCCGCCGCATTTCCCTGCACTGCGTGGCAGGCACATCGGTGCCTGCCACTCAGTGCAGGGAAATGCAGAGGGGTACCATGGGTACCCCCCCCAGTACAACAACACCTCCCCCCAACACAAGAGGGGCCCGCAACGGGCCCCCAAACCCAATACCCTCCAGCCTTTCCATGGCGGTTCCACCGCCATGGAAAGGCTGGCTGACGCCTGTATCGTAATATGGTGTACGGTGCCTGCTCGGCACCGCCACCATTTTTACCCTATTTGGACCGTCCGCCAGGCAATCAGTCCGATTGCCTGTGGCGGTTCCGTGGAGGACGGAATTTGCGCCCGCCACGGTTGCTGTGTGGATCCGTCCGCCATCCTAATCTGGCGGGCGGTCAATCCACGTTTGATGGCGGATGGATCGCCACCGCGCGGCTGGCGGTGGCAGTCCTTCCGCCTTCATAATGAGCCCCTAAGTCGGAACGTAGAAATCTTCACTACAACGATGCCTCCTCCCAGACACCGTCTGCAGCCTTGCCCCGCTGAACGTTACCTTCTCAGAACATTTTCTTCAAAATTTCTTCTAAGTTCGAAGGTAAGCGCAGACCAGGCCCAATACACTCTTTGTATCCAACCCGCGCTCCATCGCGGTTGGCCATAGTTTTCGACTTGGAATCGGTCTTGCACGACCAGATGTCCGCAGTTGGAACTTTGATCCTTTTGATATTTTACTAAAAACTTTAACAATTCATAACTCCGGTTCTACTTATTGAATTCTTGTCGTTTTGGTGTCAAATAATGTATTCAGATTTGCTCTATGTTTCTAAATTGATGTGGGATTTTTTTATGCTGTGTTTTTTACTTTATTGCTGTTGGTGTGCTGCATAAATACTTTACACATTTCCTCTGAGTTAAGCCTGACAGCTTTTTGTGCCAAGCTACCAAGGGTTAAGCACAGGTTAATTTAGTACCTTTTGTGGTTCACCCTGACAGGGATTGTGGCTGTTGCTTGAACAGGGGTCACACCCCCTTCAACCAACAACCCAGTTTCTCACAAGCTCCAACTAACTCACAGCCTAAATAAATACAAACAGTGCTGATGGCCTTTTAAGTGAGGCATTTGTGTTGGCTTAGCTTGAAGTGAGAGTAAGAAACTACCCTTACCTACTCAGTTTGGTGCTGTGAATGCAAAAAAGCAAAGTGCAGGCACCTCATGGGCCTGGATCCAGTTCAACAAAATTCTGGATCCAGATGCACTTCACTAAATTACAAGTTCATAAACTGTTTTGTCTAACTTATGATGGCAGTTGGAGCTCTTTTCTCTTGTGCTCGCCAGTCTCTGTCCTTTCTGGCAACTAATCTATAATCTCCTAAAAGAGAGTCATGTCCAACTGGTTACCAAAGCACATTGTGGCTGCTTGACCGTCTTGAGAGAGAGAAAACCTAGGGGATAATGGGATTGGTTCACTGGTTCAGCTGCCAGCCAGCTACAATACACAAAGCAGAAAATAGGGATTGTCCTGCTCGCATGGCAAATAGGCCACTGTGCTGGGTATGCAACAGTGGACACATAAAGAATGTGAAAAGAGGAAGAATGAAGAAAACAATGTACTCAACATAGCTACATGGACCCAAACTAAAATGTGCATAGAACTGAGACTAGAAGAGAAAGAAAAAATCTTGCTGATGTATCCCTTAGTGGAAACAGGTTATTTTGTAAACACTTTGAGGCTCACCAATACAAGAACATACCATGTGGGTTAGCACTTGCCTCAGCAATGTTACAGAAGATGTCGCAAAAACAAATTGAGGGTATGACTAGGATGACCAAGATGATATACTAATTTATGTAGACACAGAAATGGAACATGATTTGAGGATGAGTATAGTTTTAGATAAACTCACTGAAAAAGACCTAACAGTCAAGGCACAAAAATGAAAATTGAAGGGCAAGTGTGTAACATATCTGGAGGGGCGGGCCAAGATGGAGATTGGGTGACTCTCACTTTAGGGAGCTCTGTCATATTGCCACATATTAGTTATGCTGTCGACAGATCTCTCCTCTCTCAGGGCTGGAAGGAAGTGATGCATCAAGCCTGGTCACTGCCTGGAAGGGAGCCTACCCAGTGATATGCCCGGGTCGGTGCTTACACCCTGCCGTGTCATTGAGGCCTAGTAGCTCAGATTAAGCAGTAGCATCACGTGGACAGTGGTCACCTGATCAAATGCGGCAAGGTCAAGACGATAGCTCAAGATGTTGTTTTAGCAGTTATCTGCCTGATGTGGCCTGCACAGTGACAGTGCCAGATGGATCAGTGCTGTTCGAGGAAGAGGAGGCAATATGACTCCTGGAACTGCAGGGCAGGCAGGATTGAAGGCAGCTGGGCCTGGACAGGCTGAAGGCCAGAAGTGGGGCTTTGTGATCCCCAGAACCCACATGTCTGGTGTCCTGCAATCCAATACACAACCGTCGATTGTCTGGCGAGAGGGAGTTGGGAGGAGCCTCCCTAGCAATGAGCCATCACTACGCCCGCGCCAAGAAGATAGACTGGGCCTGCTGATAGTGATTAAATAGCTGTGGAAGGTGAACCAGCATTGCATATGAAAACAGGCATGTAAACATAGATCGGCCCATCAAAGAACAGATGGACTCTGACAGGCGACCGCTGTGACTTTGGCGAGGCAGACAAAGGCTCCTGGGTCAGCAACATAAAGCACAGGTGTGTCTTCCATACACCTTTCAAAACTTAGAGAAGGGCTTTGACACAATATTCACAGTATATGTGGAGTGGTACCTGAAGGAGTGGGCCAACCCTGTTATGTATGGTTGTCTAATTTTCAACTGTGCCCACAAATCCTCTGCATTGCGGTGGTCTTTTAGCCTTCCTGTGGATGAGGTGATATGCCGCATGGTTCCTGGTGAACAGGGATACATGAAAGCATGACATTTGCAAGCCCCAGAGAACATTTTGCATAAACACACAGGAAAATTTGACAAGATCCGTAAAACCATAATTGACATCAAATATACTTGAGACCACATGCTCCAGGTGTTGGAAAATGGCCCTCTCTGAAGGGTCCCCCAAACATTTTTCCTTCCTCCTCCTCTTTTTGCTGAATTCTTTTTGTTGACCTTAGGACTCTGAGCACTTTACCACTGCTGACTAGTGCTAAAAATGTATGTGTTCTTCCTTAAACATGTTTCTGATTGGTGAATACCTGATTGGTATATTTAATTTACTTGTAAGTCCCTTATAAAATGGTAGCCCCTGTACCTAGGGCCTATATGTAAAATACTACTAGTTGGCTGCAGCACTGATTGTGCCACCCATATAAGTAGCCTTTCAAATCTGTCTCAGGCCTGCTTCTTCAGTGCCTGTGTGCGCAGTTTACTGCCACTTTGACTTGGCATTTAAAACTACTTGCCAAGCATTAAAGTCCCCTTTTATTACATGTAAGTCACCCCTAAGATAGGCCCTAGATTATCCCTAAGGGCAGGATGCTATGCAAGTAAAAGGTAACTTTACGTTTTACATGTCCTGGTAGTAACAAACAGACTAATTTGTTTTTCACTACTGTGAGGCCTACTCCCTTTATAGGCCAGCATTGGGAATATGTTAATACAGTTTTAGGCTGCAATTCCTGATCAGAGAGGAGTAGCTTTTTCATGTTTCATATGTTTGGAATGGTAGGGATAAATCCTACTAACTGGAGAGGTTGGAACTTTGCTATTTTAGAAATGCCACTTTTAGAAAGTGGACATTTCTCTGCACTTACTGCTCTGTGTGCCTGACAGCCTGTCTCCAATACACGTCTGGGCTTGGTGACAGCTATATTTGTGCATTCCCTCTAGACAGGCACAAAGCAGGACACTCAAGTGCACCTGCATTCATCTGCATTGTGATGGGTTTTCCTGGGCAGAGGGAAGGGGAGGGACTGACACACACACTTCAATAGGTGGTGTCTTGCCCTCACACAAAGCACTGATCAACCCCTCAGGGTTAACCTGGCAGACAGGACTGAGCTGAAAGAGGACCAGTGCACTTCAAAGGCCAGCCTTTGTTGTCACTGTCAGAGTCCCTAAGGAGGTTTCCACCAATCGCCCTACCATAGCGTGTATTCTAGGTTATAAAATCCTTAGAGAAAATCTGCACCAAAGCAGCAGAGGGAAATGGAGATCGAGCTGGCAGTCTTGGAATTCCAAGATGTCTGCAAACTACCCATCTCAGTTGCGCTCTAGTTTATCCTTCCAATTATGATTTGAATGTGAAGCGCGCGTGGATTCTAAAATGCGCACTTCACCTGAAGAATTTCCAGAGTAGGACGTTTTTCCTGTGAGCTGTCTCGTTGGTTGAGTTAGTGAGGGTAGAAGCGTCGAAGTCGTCGTTTATTGTTGCTTCGGAGTAGTTGTAGAGTCATTTCCGAGGTCTGTAACCTTTACTTTAATCTTTCAGAAGGTTAAGGAAACGCCTCGCTGTTGTGAGACGTGTTCTTGTGTTTAAGCGCGTATCGCGTTTCAGAGAGGTCATTCTTAGGTCAAAAGAGGAAAAAAGTTAAAACAAAAGAAAACAGTCTGACGCGTGTTCGCGTTTGACTGGCAACATTAAGTTACAGTTATTCCTTCTTACTAGTATAAACAAACAGAGTTAAAAATGAAACTGTAACACGAGGAAGGTAATAAATAAGCATAGCACCAAGATAGAGAAGAAAAGAAGAGAAAGGCTTACCGGAAAAAGGCGTCAAGGAATCTGCCTTCCTGAACAGCAATTCGAGTCTTCTTTTCCGCAAGTCACGCAAGTACTTCCCTGGAAGTAAAAGACACTAGTTAACTATACAAATCAGAGTTGGTTAAAGTTTGATTCTTATGAAATTAATAATTTATCAACTTCAACTCTAATAGAAGAGGAGCTGTTGCCAGAATTCTTTGGGTATGAGAAAAATATAGAACTGTTAAGATTTACATGTGAAATATATAAAGTATAAGAATAACATATGCATAGAAATAAGACCTGTGTTGCATTTCAGTTTCCAACTACTTCAAGAAACCAGAACATATTTCAACACTGAACAGATGACACCATACGCCAGGCTCTAGAAGTGAAACCACAAATTTTTGGCTGTCTCTTCTCATTCCCCATCCCCTTTCCCCCCTTGGTACATGCCTGCAAGAGGTTTGACAGAGCCTTCGCAGAGGTGTTTTGAGGTGGGCATTGAGAATTAGCATCATTCTGCTCCCGTGTAACCTGCAATAATCACAGAGCCCTGACAGAGTGAAGTGCCCACGTGGTAAATTACACCTGAGCAGAATGGCGGAGGGTATTGATATTAAAAATTTAGGCGAAATTTTAGGAAGTATTCAAAGAGACCTAGAGGCAGTCAGAGAAGAAAATAAAGCCTTGTGAGTAGAAATCCTCACTTCTAGAAGAGAAACTTCGGAGTTGGCCAATAGAATGGGTGAGGTGGTTACAGGGAGTGTTTTCAAAACTAAAACCCCAGAAGACCCTAGATCAACCACTAGTTCAATGTCTTTCACTCCCACCCAAGTCATACACTCCCTGTCTCCTGTGATTCCATTGCCCCCCAGAGAGATTTAGTGGAGACCCCCAAAAGACTCAAATTTTTCTAACCCAATGTTCCCTTCACTTCATGTGCCGCCCAACCGTCTTTCCCGATGCACAGTCTCGTGTTGCCTTTATTTTGTCTTATCTGAGTGGGGACGCGGCTTCGTGGTCCATGCCCTTGGTAACGAAGGACGATCCGGTACTACACAACCTTGATGAATTCAAAAGGGAATTCCTTCGAATATTTGACCGAAGGAAGGCTTCGCAAGCTACTGATAATGATTTACTAGAGCTAAAACAAGGAAATCGAGAATTGGTAGCCTACTTGGCCCAGTTTAACAAACTGGTGGTGGAAACGGATTGGCCTGAGAATAAACGGGCAGCGGTCTTTTATCGAGGCGTAAAAGACGAATTGAAGGACGCTCTAGCACAGATCCCTAATCGACCTACAGAGATTTCAGCGCTGGTGGATTTGGTTTTAGAAATCGACTTTCGGCAAAACGAAAGGAGAGGCGAGAAGAAGAAAGAATTTCGAACCAGTGTACCTCGTTTCGACAGGATAAAGCCAGATTCTACTAGGGCTATGGAGAGCACGTCAGGTACAGAACCAATGCAAATAGTTAGGCTAAGGGGCCCGCTGTCCAAGGAAGAAAAAGAGAAAAGGCGACAAAATAAACTATGTCTATATTGCGGAGGCAGTGGACACTTTCTCAAAATCTGTCCTAAAAAACCCAAGATATCGTTGAAGGAAAAGTTGCAGCACCACCAGTAAGCGGAGTTGGATTGGTGAGTGCAACAGAAGAAACAACTCCAACGAATCATCTACTAGCTAATACCCTGCAAGTCTCTTCCCCCCATCTAATTCTGTCAATGACCTTAAAATTTCGAGATACTGTCTTGGAGGAAACTGCGGTCATGATAGACTCTGGAGCCACCGGAAATTTCTGTGATCAAAAGTTTGCCAAATTCATTGGGCTAATTGCCATAAGGAAAGAAAAAAGCGAGGCAGTAAGAGCGGTAGATGGCACTAATTTGTCCTCAGGACCAATAACCAGTCATACCAAACCAGTACAACCAATAACTTCTGAGGGGCATAAGGAAATATTACAATTTAATCTAATTGATGCCCCACAATTCCAGCTCATCTTAGGACTCCCTTGGTTAACTGAACACAATCCCTCAATTAACTGGAGCACAAGAACAATTGAGTTGAATTCGGAATACTGCAAAGAACATTGTTTCACAGAAAGAGATTCCCAACAAGATTCGAACGCCACTAACAAACTCTGTAAAAATGGGGTCACAGTTTGCGTGATTCAGAACAATAAAATCCCAAAGGAATACGAGGACTATGTGGATGTTTTTAATGAGGTGGAAGCTGAGAAAGTCCCCCCGCATAGATCTTACGATTGCAAGATTGAACTTGAACCGGGAACAAACTTACCCTGCAGTCGCATTTACGCTCTGACAGAAAAGGAAAACCAACACTTAAAGGAATACGTAAAGAAGTACCTGGACAACGGATTCATCAGACCATCTCAATCTCCCGTCTCCTCTCCACTCTTCTTCGTAACGAGGAAGGGAGGTGAGTTGAGAACGTGCATTGACTACAGGGCAATCAATAGAATCACCATAAAAAACGTTATCCTTTGCCCCTTATCTCCGTGCTCCTGGATCAAGTAAAAGGGGCGCAAATTTATACCAAACTGCACCTAAGAGGAGCCTATCATCTGATTAGACTACGGGAAGGAGACGAATGGAAAACGGCATTCAGGACAAAGTACGGGTTATTTGAGTACCAGGTAATGCCATATGGTCTCAGTAATGCTCCTGCAGCATTCCAACATTTCATTAATGATGTGTTGAGTGAATTTATTGATAAATGTGCAATTGTGTACATAGATGATATCCTGATCTATTCAAACACGGAAGAGGAACATCAGAGGCGTTAGATCAGTTTCACAACCATTGAGGGAAAATGCCTTATATGCGAAACTGGAGAAATGTTTATTCAATATCACAACTGTGGAGTTTTTGGGATTTGTGCTTTCACCTTCTGGTATAACAGTGGATGAACAAAAAATCAAGGCAGTCATGGAATGGAAATCCCCAACCACCGTGAAGGAAGTTCAGAGCTTCATAGGATTTGCACATTTCTACGGGAGGTTTATACATGAGTTTTCTCAAAAAATCATACCCCTTACTAGACTGTTGAAAAAGGGAATACCCTTCGAATTGTCAAAAGAAGCTGAAGAAGCCTTTAACGCTTTAAAGAAAAGTTTCACTACAGCTCCAATACTTCTCCATGCAGATCAATCCGAGCCCTTCTACCTAGAAACAGACGCTTCAGAGTTGGCCATTGGAGGAGTTCTCTCTCAAAGACATAAGGAAACTGGGCAATTGCACCCAGTGGCTTATCGTTCTCGAAAACTAAATCCAGCAGAGGTGAATTACACTATCACTGACAAGGAACTCCTAGCCATCAAAGATGCCTTCAAGGAATGGAGACACTATTTGATGAGTGCAAGATATACTGTGACTGTGTTTACAGATCATCGAAATTTGAAATTTCTAAAATTGACCCCCCGCCAACTCACATGGTCCTTGTATTTTGCGGATTATGACTTTGTCATAACTTACAGACCAGGGGCCAAAAATGGAAAAGCTGATGCCTTATCCAGGCTAGACACCGAAAATCAGAAAAAGATGATTGAAGATCAGAGAATAATCCCTCAAGAAAAGTTCATAGGGGCAATCTCAAATGAGACCTTTGAGGAACAAATTTGGCAGTCTCTAAACAAGAAAGAAATGGGAGAATGGACCAAGGGAGACCCAAGAAGAGAAATCCAAGATGGGCTGCCGTACCAGGAAGAAAACTTGTATGTCCCTACAGAGGAATTGCAGACTCAAGTAATGTACGAATGCCATGACAGTCCTCTGGCAGGACATAAAGGGATACAAAAGACTGAAGATCTAATCAAACCGAAGTTTTGGTGGCTGCACATGAGTCAGGATATACAGCAATATGTCACTGGCTGTGAGATCTGTGCTCGGGGAAAGTCTGAACGGCAAGCCCGAAAGGGTTACTGCAACCTCTACCCACTCCTCCATACCCGTGGCACACAGTTTCCCTGGATCTAATAGTTGATCTTCCTTCGAGCCAGGGTTATGATACAATTTTAGTTTGTGTAGACACATTCACTAAGATGACACATTTTGTAGCTCTAAAAGGGGTTCCCAGGGCCAAACAATTGACACAGCTTTTCAACAAACATGTAATTCGAATTCATGGCATTCCTAAGATTATAGTCACAGACAGAGGCTCTCAGTTTGTATCTAAATCCTGGAAGGCTTATACTAATGGGTTACATATTGACACTCGATATTCAACTAGTTTCCACCCAGAAACAGATGGCCAAACTGAGAGAACCAATTAAGAGTTAGAGCAATACCTTAGATTGTTCTTATTGGATGAAGAAGGGGACTGGCCAGAGTATTTGTGGACAGCAGAATTTGCTCATAACAATGCTAAGAGTGTGTCTACAGGTTTTTCACCCTTTTACATGAACTATGGCCAACATCCCAATTCCTTGATCGAATGTAGAAGTGTAGAGGTACCAGCAGTTGAGAATTCAATCCAACACATAGCTAAGGTTCATAAGACAGCAGAAAGAAATCTAATACTTGCTAAATATCGCTACAAATATTTTGCTGATAAAAAGAGACGAAAGGAACCTGATCTCCAAGTTGGCGACAAGGTTTGGTTGAGCACAAAAAATTTAAGATTGAAAGGTGTTCGTAAATTCCAACCCCGTTTTGTAGGACCATATTCCATTGAAAAAATGGTCAATCCTGTGACATTTCACCTGACACTTCCAGAGCACATGAAGATTCACCCAGTTTTTCATGTCTCCTTGCTAAAGAAGGTTCCACCAAAATTGAGATTATCCACTCCTACAGAACCTTTAGAATTCGAAGGAGGAATAGAATACGAAGTCAAAAGAATTTTAGATTCTAAAAGAGCTAAAGGTAAACTATACTATCTCATTGACTTGAAGGGTTTTGGACCAGACGAAAGGTCTTGGGAAAAACATACCGATGTTCATGCGCCACGTCTGATCGCGGCCTTCCACAGAAAATTTCCAACTAAACCGTGATTGGAGGAGACCTCCTCGAGAGGGGGTACTGTCAGAGTCCCTAAGGAGGTTTCCACCAATCGCCCTACCATAGCGTGTATTCTAGGTTATAAAATTCTTAGAAGACATCTGCACCAAAGCAGCAGAGGGAAATGGAGATCGAGCTGGCAGTCTTGGAATTCCAAGATGTCTGCCAACTCCCCCATCTCAGTTGCGCTCTAGTTTATCCTTCCAATTATGATTGGAATGTGAAGCGCGCATGGATTCTAAAATGCGCACTTCACCTGAAGAATTTCCAGAGTAGGACGTTTTTCCTGTGAGCTGTCTCGTCGGTTGAGTTAGTGAGGGTAGAAGCGTCGAAGTCGTCGTTTATTGTTGCTTCGGAGTAGTTGCAGAGTCATTTCCGAGGTCTGTAACCTTTACTTTAATCTTTCAGAAGGTTAAGGAAACGCCTCGCTGTTGTGAGACGTGTTCTTGTGTTTAAATGCGTATCGCGTTTCAGAGAGGTCATTCTTAGGTCAAAAGAGGAAAAAGGTTAAAACAAAAGAAAACAGTCTGACGCATGTTAACGTTTGACTGGCAACATTAAGTTAGAGTTATTCCTACTTACTAGTATAAACAAACCGAGTTAAAATTGAAACTGTAACATGAGGAAGGTAATAAATAAGCATAGCACCAAGATAGAGAAGAAAAGAAGAGAAAGGCTTACCTGAAAAAGGCGTCAAGGAATCTGCCTTCCTGAACAGCAGTTTGAGTCTTCTTTTCCGCATGTCCCGCAAGTACTTCCCTGGAAGTAAAAGACACTAGTTAACTATACAAATCAGAGTTGATTAAAGTTTGATTCTTATGAAATTAATAATTTATCAACTTCAACTCTAATAGAAGAGGAGCTGTTGCCAGAATTCGTTTGGGTATGAGAAAAATATAGAACTGTTAAGATTTATATGTGAAATATATAAAGTATAAGAATAACATATGCATAGAAATAAGACCTGCTTTGTATTTCAGTTTCCAACTACTTCAAGAAGCCAGAACATATTTCAACACTGAACAGACGACACCATACGCCAGGCTCTAGAAGTGAAACCACAAATTTTTGGCTGTCTCTTCTCATTCCCCATCCCCTTTCCCCCCTTGGTACATGTCTGCAAGAGGTTTGACAGAGCCTTTGCGGAGGTTTTTGGAGGTGGGCATCGGGAATTAGCATTATTCTGCTCCTGTGTAACCTGCAATAATCACAGAGCCCTGACAGTCACCTTAGCATCAAAGGCACTTTTGGGTATAAGTACTGGATATCTGACCCCCATCTAAAGATACACTTCATTGGACCTGTAACCAGACCCTGCTGACTCTACAACTGCACATTGCCAGAAGGACTGCTGTGCTGCCAGGGGGGACTGCCACTTTACTAACTGCTCGCTGTGTTGGCCTGCTGCTTGCTGAACTGCAGGAGGGACTGCCACTTTGCGACCTGCCTTGCTTTGCTAGCCTGCTGCCAGCTACCTTTGTGATGTGCTGACCTAGAAGTGTTCACCAAGGACTTGTTGGCTTACCCCCTGTTCTGGAGGTCTCAGGATCATCAAAGACCTCACCCCCTGCCACTGCGGTGGGACTCCGTAATTGGTGAGTCCGGGGAGTGGGTTTTGACATGGACCAGCTTGTGAGCCAATTGCCACGTCGATCTTAGCATAAAGACCAGGACTTCCCCTTTGCTGAGGACTCAGCGCTCTGCTTTTCTACAACCGGCGTTGTACACGAGCGTTAAGTTGTTCCGGCTGTGCTTGTGCCAATCAAAGTCACCGCCGCACTCCCAGTGGCTGCAGTGCCTTCCAGTGCAGCTCTACTGCAACACATTACCCGGGTGACCAGGGGCATGTCCAAGGGTGCGAGGTTCATCAACCGTTGACATGCACACTGTTATAACCCAGATCAGCCGGGAACGCAGGCCCCGCTCACGAGGCCCGCCGACAACTCGATTAAAAGGTACTGTACTGAGCAGTCATGCCGACAAGGTTCCAGTCACTGACCCGCATGTTCGCGGGCGGTTCGCCTTTTGTTGAATTTGCCCTGTCCTGAGGGGCCTGTATAACAATGAGCCTCTTGTTCTGCTTTGCGCACTGCTTTGCCCTGCCATGGTGAGAAAGTAACAACTTCTTAGTAACCACACGATTGTAGGTGCTACTAGCACGGGGTTTACCTTAATTACTGCAAAATGTGTTTTGTTTAGCAGTGTGTTTACCATGGGCATTTATTGTGATAACATGAAAAGTATACATTGTATTTTTGTTGTTTTGGTCTTGTTCTATTTATAATACAATAACCTATTTTTAGAAACATATGAGGAGTCTTTTTGAAGTGTATTCATTGTGTTACTGTGTGTGTGTGTTGCACAAATACTTTACCCATTGCCTCTTTAGATAGGTCTGACTGCTTTGTGCCAAGGTACCAGAGTGTGAGCACAGGTTATCTTTTAGTGTGTATCTAGATTACCATGACTAGAGTGGTGGTTCCTTCTTGGCCTGTGTGCATACCTCAGCCAACAAGGAATTCCATTTCTAACACCAGGTATCGAGATATAGAGGACCCTAGCTGGTGGAGAATCACATCAGAAGTGCCCAGAGAGGGCATCATTCTTTGAGGTGAAAGCGAGACTTTGGCAGCTGAACATATGCTACGCACTAGTGTTTCCAGTCAAACTAAAAGTTATGAAGTATAATATGACATTGTTTTTCGCAACCCTGATGAGGCTTGGAGGGGGCTGGAGGCGAGGGATGAAGTTAATGTGATGGACTAAAGGAGATGATGGATGGACGAAACAGCAGGACAGACAATGGCCTACTGCGAGATTGTGGAGCAACCCCTCCAAAGAACAAGCAGCTAAGGAACCTGCATTGGTAGTATCAGATCTGGAATAATAAGGTGATTCTGGCCCATGCTCTGCGGGATCTGTTTTAGAGCCGTCAGAGGTCCTAGAGGACACTGGAATTGCAGAAGTAGAGCCAGAATTAAGAGAGGTACTGGCTCAGACTCCAATGACTGCAAACCTCCTACTTTAACAATACTTATAATTTCCAGTTTCTTCTTAGGGGAACAGACTGTGTTACCTATCGTCTGTGAGTATGGAGATTGAGGTGTTGTTGGTAATGGAATTGCACCCAGTGATAGAAGGTGTGAACACAAAGAGTGCAAATGCAAAAATAAAGGTCCTTGTAGACACGTGGTTGCCACACACCACCCCACCCCACTACCTACATTGGAAATGTTGGTTGCATGTATTTTTCATGCTGTGTTGTTGACTGGGCACCCATTGGTATGCTGGCCTGGGACTGAGAGGTGGAACGTATTGTGGTTTGAGATAAGGTAGTTTAGAAACACTATGTATCCCCAAGCGCTGACAGGGGCACATGAGCAGGATTGTGGAATGCCTATCCACAAGAGGACATTGTGTTCCATTTTATATGGCTACTGACAGTAAACCTTTTAAATATAATATCTTGACCTGGAACATGAGAGGTATGGCGACACACAAAAAATTGATATAGGATATACCTATACATGAAACACTGACACATACAATTTGCCTGCTTACCCGAAAATCATCTCACCACAAAAGAATTACAGAAACTTCACAAAAGATGGCATGGGGTCGTAGTGGGAACGACATATTCTGAGTTTGCCAGAGGGGTGTTGACCTGGATTGCACCTGGAGTCCTTTTTTCCATTCAGTGCTCTAAGGTGGATCCAGAGGGTAAATATGTATAATAGAAAGAGTGCTTGGTAGAGAACATTACCACTAATCGCGATATATGCCCCTAATGTTAATCAGACCACATTTCTTGCCACACTTTCAGCAGCTTTCCTCAGCAACCCAGAAGCACCCTGAATATGGGCAGGTGATTTCAATTGTGCTTCTGACATACACATGGATAGATTGTCCCCCCCCATTACAGGGGACTCAATACTTTTTATCCACATGACAAGTGCAACAATGGGCACTTAATAATCAGGTAATCAATTCCTGGAGATCGTTACATCCACAATCGAGAGAATATTTGTTCTACTCAGGGTTATAGGATCTACACACCAGAATTGATCTTCCTTACTGCGATGCTGAAGTGCCTATTAAGATTGCTGATGCTGAGTATCTGGGACGCACATTGTTGGACCATAACCCTCTTAAACTGACATTTGATTGCAGCAGGGTCCTATCAAGGATTCCATCATGGCTCCTTCCGATAGACACTTTCAGGGATCCGATATTTCATAGAGTAATAGGCAGCAATATATATCACTATTTTGCTGATAATGCAGGATTGGCGTCCAATATTGCAGTGGAATGAGGATGCCTTTAAGGCAGTACTTAAGAGCCTTGATAGAAAGGTGGCATATGGGTCAGACTCCAGGAATAACACCACAGAAAGAGACGCATAAGAGAGTTGGAAAATGGATCTACCATGGATATTGGTGTTGCACAAATTTTAGCGAAAGCAAACCTGGAATATGGTGAAATGTTAGACAAGCTGTGGTAGGTTGGATTATAGGGAACATGTAGTTCATCAACCCAGTAAGGGAGCCCCAGAACTCTAATAAGCACCATTCAAACTCCCCAAGGAGTCACTGTCAATAAGCAAAGCAGAGTCAATCGGACATTTACAGAGTATTATGCTTTCTTGTATGCTGCTCCCTTGGGAGCATCTGGGCACTCTGCTATTTGGCAGAGATACTAATGAAAACTATTAATCCCCTGCAAAGGGCAGAACTGGAAGATCCGCTCACACTAGATCAGATACAGTTGGCAATCACACTGGGCAGGACCCCCGGTATGGATGGTTTGCCCGTAGGGTTTTATTCCGTGTACAGTTCTGTTAATATTGATGTCAATCTATGCAACGATACATGTATATTCAAAAACGAGATCCAGTCACTGTTATCAAAATCGCCTGAGATCACCTCTCCGTCAACCCAGAGTAAGAAATGCATGGTCAGGCAAGCCCTGCGACCTAGGCCTTGGGCTACTGATTGACAGATCACAGGTGGGGTGGCACATAACCAGCCGGACAAACATGTGAACAGGAAAAACTCAGATTAGTCCCACAGATAGGCAGCAAAACCACAATGGTCCCAGGAGATTGGCCCCAATAAACCACATGTGGCTGAGGGGTGCACGCATTCCCAAAACACCATAAAGTTAGATGGCACATGAAGTTAGGAACACTCAGCCAATCAGAGCACAGCACACACAGTACACGCAATGATCACGCGCGCCCCATCCCGGACATCTGGACACTTCACACACTGGCCCTCATTGTGTCCATGCAAGGCTGAGATCCACCCGAAATTCACTATCAGGTGGCCTGATTTACACCCCATGACTAGACCTGCATTCCTTTCTCTAAAATAAGATCTTAATTGTTTCATGATGCTCCAAAGACTGTATATATTAGCACTCAGATCAAATGTATGTTGCAGACTCACTGACCTTTTTGTCAGCGTCCGATGCTCCCCTGCAGCGCAGCTCCACCTGGTAGCTGATGCCCCTCTGCGCTCCAGGTCTCGAGTTTAAAGCCCTCCTCCACCTGCGCCTCATCCCTGGTGGTCCAGTGGTGAGTCTGTTTCTGCTTTCCTGTTCCTTCTAATCTCTTGTTCTGCTTTTCTAGTTTTTTCATTTTCTAGTTTCCTTCTGTATTTCTCTTTTTCCCCTTATTCTGTGCCTCTTTTCATAATCCCTTGCCGCTGCTCTGTCCCTGCGGCCCGCACCCTTCCAGTGCTGCTTCCCGCCTCTTGACCAGCCCCTCTCACCTCCCTACCACTACTTAATGGCGGCCACTGCGCGGTGAAGGAGCAACCTCACAGACTTTTTTGTCAGCATTCGTTGCTCCCCTGCTGCTTAGCTCTACCTGGTAGTTGTTGCCCCTCTGCGCTCCAGGTCTCGAGTTTAAAGCCCTCCTCCACCAGCAGGATCCCGCCTGCGCCTAATCCCTGGTGGTCCAGTGGTGAGTCTGTCTCTGCTTTCCTGTTCCTTCTCATCTCTTGTTCTGCTTTTCTAGCCTTTTAATGTCCTATTTTTCTTCTGTATTTTTGTCCCCTTATTCTGTGCCTCTTTTCATCCCGCCCTTGCCGCTGCTCTGTCCCTGCAGGCCCGCCCCCTTCCAGCGCTGCTTTCTGCCTCCCACCTCCCAGCTGACCAGCCCCTCCCACCTCCATACCACTATTTAATGGCAGCTGCTGCACGTTGAAGGAACGACCTCACTGACCTTTTTGTCAGCGTCCGTTGCTCCCCCGCCCCTTAGCTCCACCTGGTAGCTGTTGCCTCTCTGTGCTCCAGGTCTTGTGTTCGAAGCCCTCCTCCACCTACAGGATCCCGCCTGCGCCTCATCCCTGATGGTCCAGGGGTGAGTCAAGTGCTAAAGTGAAGTTCTTGGTCAGTCAGCTGCAAGGCAACAGTGTTGTGGCCTAGAATACTCTTGGCATGTGACCTTATTTGTTACAGATGAAGCCAGTAACGCTTGATGCTTGTGGACCAACATTCACTTTAGCACTTGACTCTGTCGAGGTAATGAATTCGAGCAGTCAAAGGCTTATGCAACGCGTGAAGCTAGAAAAGTGTCTGGAAGGACTCCTAGTATCCGCCTGAATGTACTTCTACACTTTTTCCCAAGTCACAAAATGGGTAAGAAGGTGCGTCTGGCTAGCAGGCGTTAGTCATTGTACTAACGACTACCTTGGCATCACAACAGTCATGTCTTGTCCCACCCACTTCCCACCCTTTGCATGTGATTTGGTAGATAAGTCTACTAGTAAAACCATATACATCCGCCAGGATTCCTGTCTGAATTCCAGACAGGTGTGAATGTGGCTATTTTCCGCCATAAATGTAATATTATGGCCAAAAATAGCTTGTGAACCAGTCCTTTCTAATGCAGTCAGTGCAGTAGTAATAGTCATAATGGTCAATGTCTAGTTATGTATTTTACTCGTGCAAAGCAAAAAGACTTTAATAAACAAAAGCGCAAAATGAAGATACTTAACAAAAATCAAAAGGTGTCGGGGCTCAGACGTGTGTGGTGTATGAATCCAGCTGGAACATGCAACTCGTCCCCATGGCTCTCACATGAAGCTGTCTGTGGCAGACCCCCAGTGAGAGACCGCAGAGGGGAAAATGGGGGAGTAGAGTAAAGACTGCTATCAATTCCAGACACATTCAGTAACTCAGGTGACCTTCTTCATGAGTGGGAACCCGTGTAATCCTGAACAAGCAGAGGGAGCAATGCCTACAGCAAAGCATCGACCACACTTGCCAAATCTCACAGGAAGCTTTTCGGGAGCAATAGGAGAAACTGGCCCAACGAAGGGAAAAAAAGGGACTGAATGCAACATTTGAGTGTGAACAGCACAGGCCTACAAGCAGTGGAAAGTAGTATGGCACCAAGAACAGGAGCCGATTGTACTGAATCAGATCCCAGAAGCATGTAAGTGCATTGTAATATGTGTTATTGAAAGGTCCAACCACCAGTGGCCCGCCGGCCACCTTCTCCGTGAATCCCTGGGCAGATATCATTGCTTTGCCCTGCTCCTCACTGGCCTGCTAATCGCATGCACTTGCAAGTATATGCCCCGAAAGGAAATTTTGTCAGAAATCTGTGGTGCCAATGTAGACAAAGATCTGATCCCAAACAGTAATACAGCTCGTAACCGCTAAACACCATAGACAAATTTCATATTGGTGCCTACAACGCACATTAGCCTATGAGAGATGTCAAAGCCAAAACATATTGGGGCACATGCATTAAGCCCGCATTTTGCGATTCCCAAATAGCGAATTTTACCGATTTGCTATTTGGGAATCACAAAATGCTATACATGTAGGAATCGCAAAAATAAATTGCGATTCCTTAACATTACCTAATAGCAATTTGGAAATTGCGAATTGCTATTAGGTAATGTGACTCCATTCATTCCTATGGGCCTACATTATTACCTAATAGCAATTAGTGAATGCAATACCATTCATTCCTATGGGCCTGCAGGCCCATAGGAATGAATGGTATTGCATTCGCTACTTGCGATTACCAAATTGGTAATCGCAAATAGCGAATGCAAATCCAAGGGTGCCCACGGGCCTAAGGCCTCCCGAAGCACACCACAAAAAAAGGAAGGTGTGCACATGTAAAGTACACACATGCCCTAAGGGCATGTGTGTGCTACATGGCACTTTGAAAAATGCATTTTTGTGCATATTTCAAAGAATGCACATATTACCATCAACTTGAAGTTGATGGTAATTAGCGTTTCCTAAATGCACAGTTCACATTTAGAATATGCTACGTGCATCTGCAAATAGGGATTCGCTAATTGCGATTCCCTAAATGTATTTGCAATTTAGGTAATTGCAAAAAATTGCGATTCCCTAAATTGCGAATGCCGAAACCTACATGCATAGGAAAAGGCCTTTTTCCATTCGCAAACGGGCCAAACAGGCCGATTCTGTGAGTCGGCCCGTTTGCGAATGGGAAAAGGCTTGATGCATGTCCCCCTTTATATTTTACAGTGTTGCCGAGCCGAAATACAGTATCTATTTCAAACACATTGCATTGTCTGTGGGATCAAGCTGCAGCGATTTGGTTTCAGTGGGTTTTTAATGTGTTGTGGATAAGGTTCCATTATGCAGTGATTTGGTTACAGTGCACCTACTGTGAAACCCTGCATTACCCATCGCACCACCCAAAGCCTCAACCATCCAAAGAAAGAAATGCCCACCCCAAGCTTGTCCTTCAGGAGCTCTAGATATCAGTGTACAGTAGGGTGGCCAGTGTCATGACTCGCGTCCAGTGCCAGGGCCCAGTCAACTGGAGTCCAGAAGTCCAGCAGCCACTGGATTAGTACTCTTGGACACTCACTAGCCAGGGTGCAAGTCCATCATGAATGTCCCCTTTCAGTACTGGTCAGTTTAGGGGCCTGTATCTCAAAACCCACTATCTGCAATCAAGGTATGCTGGTGCTGTGGCACCAAGAGTCGCAAAGGCGCTCACTATCGTCCCCAATGGCGGAAGACAAAGGTGGGCTCTGGGTTAGTACAGGGGTCCTGTATTTTGTAATGTTTATCTCTGGAAGCCCTTATGCTAGAATGAAAATTCAAGAGCCCTGTATCAGGGCAGCCTCTCTTCTGGCTACCCCAGTGATCCACAGGCACGGATTTTTATATTTCTATGCTACAGCAGTTTTTAATTTTTAATGCAATTTATTTTAAATTTTTTGTTGCATTTTACTTATAGGAATTTCCTTAGGCTATATGTTTTTTATTTTTACTTCGTTTACAACCGAGTGTTGCTGCAATATCAGCTTTTTTTTAGGTGGGTGTTTGTAGAGTTGATATAGATTTGGTATTCCCAATTAGAATTGGGAAAAACTAAAGGATGATTTTCTATATTTACAGAGCAGCAGCATTATACAACAGTGGCTTTTGCCCTCAGGGACGCCTGCCTGTGTGATGGCAACTGACATATGTCTATTAACTTTTAGCAACAAGGAGACCTCTTCCTATGAGGCAACGTCCATAACTCGAATTCTTGTCAAAAGGTTACGTGTATCAGGAGTCTACCTAGACAAATGTTTAATGGACCCTGGAATGGTGTTATGGTTCTGATTAACACCCTAAATACACATACAGCTGTGCTATTATTATTATTATTGTGGACAAGGGTTTGGTGGTTGTTTTGGCTAGTGAGTTATAAGCTCATCCCCTTTAGCCAATTTGCCTTTTTTCCTCTGCCTCTTCTTTTTCTCTTTGTCTTTCTTATATGGTGAAGGGTATGGTTGTTCATTGTGCGGACTGTGTAAAAATATTGCCAAAAGATTGTGAATAAAATTGTTTGGTCATGTGTGTTCATATTACATCGATGGTTTTTCTTTTCTGTTGTCATTTCCAGGTTTTTGCATGATTTATACTGCGCAGAAGCTATATGTGTAGATTTTTTATTTGTTCGCCTGAAAAAAGGTGGTTCTGATTAGATACATCCACCGAAACGCGTAGATGAGCATATTTTGCACGTTTTGTGCCACATTTGATTGTTGAAATTTAAAATAAATATGTATATGAATTCATGATCTTATGATGTGTTATGAAAAGTGCTGTGGTAAATATTGATACAAAAAAGGGTAGACCCAAAACAGTCACTGGGACCTGGGTATGAGACAGTACAATAGTAAGTGGTCCCAGTAAAAATACATTCAACAATACAAATAAAATAAACAAAAGTAAGCAAACTTGAGGATGACGTTGTATAGTTGAACAGTGTTATTTAATCACGCTGAACATCAAAATATTTGCAAAGACTTTTTTAACAAAACTAATAAGAGTGCCCAGAAAAAAGGGGAGAAAGAGTTGGGAAAAGTCGGTGATTTGAGTGAGGGTAACGGGGGGGTGTGAAGCCAAAGTATTTGTGCAAATCACTTGTCTTAATTTACATTGAATAATGGCGCATCATTTTGCCATCAACTTCACAATTCAGTTGTTCATATATTATATAGCCATGTATACATCCTTTGTAAGGATTTCAAGAACCTACATCAGTTCTTTGGGGTCGAAACGTCGACACTTTATATATTGCCAGTATAATCGACAGTAATTGGGTCACTGTGATTTATGTTTCTTTTTGTATACATGGCTATATAATATATGAACAACTGAATTGTGAATTTGATGGCAAAATGATGCGCCATTATTCAATGTAAATTAAGACAAGTGATTTGCACAATCTGTTCATCGCCAGGGGTCAGCCACTCACCTGGTGCAGGTCAGTGGCTAGCGCAGACAGCCAGCTCTTCCTCTCTGCAGTTCAGCAGCACTTCCAGAGGCTTTTCCGGACTTCCCAGACTGGGTGAGGAAGAATGGCAATCAGCAAACGTTCCACTCCTGTACTGTTCATTCTTCTTACCTTGTTAGGCACATGGGCCACCAGTCATGATCACATCTAAGAGTACATCGCGCTAGAGTGCGAAATGCTTGCCATTAGCGTGAGCACAAGAGACAGGTGAGGCTGGCGACTGGCTTGAGACTGGAAGAACTTACAAGAAGCCTCTGTCTCCATGTCTGTTTCTCGCCTCCCCCCTCATTTACCTTTGCTTTTTCTCCCGAGTTCTGTTATTGTGGACCTGAAGTAGGGGTTCAAAGAAGGTGGAGGGTTCTTTATGGGGTCCTCTACAGTCTTGTGCATATCCTGACACTCTTGCAATGGTGTGCCGACCCTTCTTTAAAGGTGTAAAAACATTGAACAACTTACAGGTCAGTGGGACCAGCACCTTTGGCCAGATTTGATCTACCAGGTCATCTTCAGTGTTCAAATTCTGGACAGGCTCGTTGACGTCTAAAGGAGCATCACCCGAGGGTGAGGAACTTGTCACCAGGTCATATATCACTCAGGACCCAACTGGAATCCAAACCAATACCTCCCAAAAATGTTCATACAAGCCACACATTGTAGGAGGTTGCAAGTAGAATGGGGCACAGAGTGCGTGGTTAAGGCACAGCAGCCCATCCTGCTCTGCAGCCTACTGGAAAAATGCAAAAGTGGCAAAATTACCAGTCTGGTCCTGGCATCACTGCAGCTCCTCCTGAGAGCAGTTGAACTTGTTCATGTGGAATAGGCATTGTTTCCAGATGGATGGCCATTTTCTTTAGGAATGTCGGAGTGCCAGGAATGGGGGACGGGGCTTACTTTGGTAGTGGAAATGTGGCTACCCTCTGAGGGCTGGTGAGCTACCTTTCTCCTCCACAGAGACAAATAGTTTCTCAGAGGAGGCCATAGGATCTGTACCTGCAAATCCAAGATAGACCCCGAGCAGCCTCACACAAGATAAACATTTGTGGCCTGCACACACGTGGAGGCCAATGGAATACATCATTCTATTCACTAAGCCAGGTGCAATCTTCAACCAACACATGCACCCACACACATACACACAAGTAGATAGATAGGAAGCCATAACCAAATCATTTGTTCAGGAGGGGAGTAAATGAGAGACTTGAGGCAATTAGGTTGAACCCTGGTACACGAGGAGCTTGAATAGTCTTAAGCGACAGGTTTGGAAACACAAGACGGGAGACAATGCTTGTCTAAAGACAGAAACCATCAGGATATTCACAGGAGGGATTAGAAATAGTAACACTATGAAGGATTTCACTTGGAGAGGAAGTGAAAATGGCAGATTGAACTGGAAGTGAAGTGTGTGAGTATAAAAAGGGAGGAAGAACTGTTACAAAAGTAGTGAGAATGCTTAATTTTTTCGTGCAGACACCCAGGTCCAAGTCGGATGGTGATCTGATTCACAGAGCTGTCTGCCATGAGTGTGTATTTCTTACTTTTTGCAAACTCACCAGTAAAGCAAAACCTAAGCATCCAGTAGGAGTAATTTATAGCTCAGAAAAGAGTAAGACACAACTATCCAGGAAAAAGCTTTGCAAATGAGGCTTTGAAAGCGTATGCACCAAGGTGAGCATCTGAAGGTGGATGTAGGGAGAGAGAGAAGCAGAGGATGCGGTTGGTGGCTCTAACACCATAATATCAGCTGCCTGAGGGTGGAAAGGAAGCAAGTGAGAGCTCTGATTGCCCTAGATGAACTCCACCCTCTCAAGTAGCGTTTTACTCTAACCTGAGCTAATAAATGCTCCTATTCAACTTTATAGAAGACATTTGGCTTCCATTCATCTCCCATTACCACCTGGGTTTTTATCTGTGTTTTTCGACTGGTGAGAACATTACTAGGAATGTCTAGCTTTCCCATGATTTTCCAAATAGTTGGTCATAAGACTTCTGTACCTTGTACATACATTGCTCTGTGTGAGGGTGCAAGCAAACTAAGAACGTTTTTTATTTTATACCAATATTTGTCCAGATGGACACCTAACTGACGTGTCCCTTCATTTTTTGTATTTTGTTTTTTAACTAGGCATGAGTTAACTGTGCCTAGACATTGCAGGATATACTGTATCGATTGTGTTGTCATAGGGGACTCCAGCACATGGGCTGTGGAAAAGGCAGGCAGTCTGCTTGTAAATTCCTAGCAAAGTACTTGCCAAACTTTTTAGAACTACAACCCTTTTTTAGAACAACAATCTTTTGCAACCCATCTACCTTTAATGCACAAGAGGCGGGAGATATTTGAATGTAACTAGAGCATCTTGTGGCAGCACACTGTCATTTACAGACAGCACATTTTCCATTGGAATGGCCACTAAATTTGCACAGACATCCAGTTTTACTGATAAAACTATACAGCACACAAATAATAACAGGTGGAAATTGTGTTTCTGTGAACAGTTATAATTTGTGCAACAGCAAGGAAAGTGTCTTGATTTGTTTTCACCCTATTAAAATCTGTTTCCAGCACACTTCAGAATCACCAAAAATGTGCCTCATTATTGCTTTCCTAATTGCTGAATTCATACAGCTCATTTACAGGTATTTCCATTTTATTGTGTGTTGCAAAAGAAACTAAATTCTATACCCTTTCCTTTTACACTCCTGTACTCCAGCAAGATTGTCAAATAATTCACTTTAAAAACACCTCTCACTTTGAAGTCTGAGAAAGAAAAGTAAATACCAATCTCCATGTTAAAAGAATAAGTAGCAATTTTACCAAAGACATAGCCTGACCTTTGACCTCTATCTTTGAAGCACCAGCAAATGTGACACTATAAACACATAAGGTAAAGACATCTTTATTTTCTGCTTGTACTTTCCCGATGCACCAAAAATTGGCTAGGGAGCCACAGTTTGGGAAACACTTACCTAGTAGTGTTACAAGATTAGACATCCTTTGGTAGAGAACGTGCACTTCCTTTTACACTCATCTGGCTAAACCTTCTAGCGTGGGATAGCAGTGTTTTTTTTAAAACATATTTTTATTGATTTTCATACCAGTGCAAATTCTACAGCCAGTAGTTCTTATCGGAAACATTGCGTTCGTACATGTAATAAAAAATAATCCAAATATACCTCCCACCACCCTTCCCGGACTCAAACTAACATTGTTATACATTGTTACACACATCTAGTGGTCAACCCCACCATAGGAAACAGTGATATACAATATCATATATACATACCATGACATGAGCAGTACACATACAGTTAAACTGTCCCACACTGTATTCTGCCTTTGCATTGTGACTAGAACTACATCCCAGAACTATGCGTTCCAAGTCTATGGCTGTAACTCCTTGGCCAGGAACTCTTCTAGCATTGCATTCCATTCTAGCGAAATAGGTATCTTTCGCATCCCCTTTTGTTCTTCTCGTTTAAGCTCGGCTCCCTCCGCTCTAACCCATCGGACCACCTCATTATACCAATCTAATAACAGAGGCGATCTGTTGGCCTTCCATCTCATGGTTATAGTTCTTTTTGCTAAGATCAGTGCAAGGTTCGCAAATTTGCGGGCAGGGCATCCCTTCTTCCCCTTGGGACCTAATCCCAATAAGCAATATTCCAGTGACTTAATGTTCCTTGTCGGTGCTACACTATTCACGATTTCCTGCACTGTTGACCAGTAATGATTCAGCCTCGGGCAGTCCCACAATATATGCAAGAGACCGGCATTTGGGGAGCGGCAGCGGGGGCAATCACCCAACACCTCTGGAAACATCATGCTCAGTTGTGTGGGGTCAGGTATGCGCGGTGTACAATCATGAGCTGTATAAACTTAAACTTCGGGTTCCTAGAGACCTTACGTGGGTGTTCCAATAGTGTGTCCCATTCCTTATCCGTGAGTGCACGACCAATATCTGTGTCCCACCTGTCTCGGGTCGACTGAAGGAATGTCAAAGCGTGTGTACGGATACCCCGGTACAGCCGTTTTGTCAGGTGACTACCATTACCCATCAAATATTGCATGTGTGTCAGTGCATGTGTCAACAGCTCTTCTCCACCCGGGGCCCACACCGTTCGGATACAATGAGAAATGTGTGCATGGAGCAGAAACAATATATTCGGTACTCCCCTCTCCCTCACAAATGCTAGCGTAGACACTCCCTTCTCTACCCATGCCTCTATATGTCTGAGAGTCACCCTCCCCGATGGTATTGGAAGTCCCATGAGGGGTATGTTTGTGGCGTAGGGTGTTGTTATTTTAGTATAGCGCGTTGCCTTCTTCCAATACAACAGGGCCGTCCGCAAAAGTGGAGGCGCTGTCAACGGAATTTTGCTGCCTGGTAGCAGCAATGCGTGTAGTTCCCCACGCTCCCACTCCTGGAGAGTCATAGATATTTCTCTCAGGTTGCGGCCTGCAATCCAATATGCTAACCATTGCAGATGACCTGCATAACAGTAAGCTCTCAGATCAGGGACTCCCATTCCCCCTTGCTTTGTGGTCAGCTGTAGTTTAGAAAGCCCTATACGTCTACGTCCCGCGCCCCATATTAATTCTATGAGAAAAGTATCCAATAATTTAAACGTCTGTAGCGGAATTATAATGGGCAGATTGACGAAATAATATAACAGCCTTGGTAACATCACCATTTTAGTAATGGCAACCCGCCCAGGCACCGATATAGGTAGCGAAGTCCAGAACCGTATTTGCTTTCGAAGCGATGTTATAGCGCGAGTCAGGTTACCATCCAATATATCCTCCACGTCCCTGTATATCTGGACACCCAAATATTTAAAAGTAACAGCCGCCGTCTGAAACGTCCAACAGCCAAAGCGAATTGGTTCAATCCTGGTCATGTCGTTAAAAAAAAATACGTATGATTTGTTCTCATTTATAGAGAGTCCCGAAATTCTTTGGAACACCGAAAAAAGCACGGGAATAGGGTCGTAGTCATCGTCCAAATTATTAAAAAATAAGATGAGGTCGTCTGCATACGCCGACACTACATGTGCCTCATCGTTTATGTGTATTCCCTTGTGGCCTGCCGTGACCCGGAGCTTATGTAAGAGAGGTTCCAGTGCTAAGATAAATAATAATGGCGAGAGCGGACAGCCCTGTCTAGTACCCCGCGCTACCTGATATTGTTGTGAAATGTGAGCCCCCGTGCGAGCTCGCGCCGTCGGATTCGTATATAACAGTCGCACCCAGTTCGTGAACTCCGGCGGAATCCCTAATCTAGGCAGCGCGTTCAGCATATAATCCCATTGCAGGGAGTCGAATGCTTGACATAAATCCAAGGAGATGCAGCCCCGCGGACAAGCATCCTCAGGCACGTAAGACGTTACCTGGTGAAGCCTTCTAATATTGAGCGCTGTACTCCTGCCCGGCACAAACCCACACTGATCAGTATGTATCAGTCTGGGGGAATACTGCAATAGTCTGGTGGCCAACAATTTACTCAGAATCTTATAATCCATGTTAAGGAGTGAGAGGGGTCGATAACTCGCCATATCTTTGCTGTCCCTACCCGGCTTTGGAAGGGAGACCACTGTCGCCTGTAATGTGGTGAGTGGGAGGGAGCCATCATCAAGTGCTGCCTGATACAACTCCTGTAATGGGGGAACCAACATCTCAGAATAAGCTGCATAGAATTCGATGGGCAGTCCGTCATTTCCCGGCGACTTGTTACGGGGAAGTGCTTTAATCGCTGCTTTGATTTCCATACGGGTGATAGGCCGTTTTAGGTCTTCTATGTGGTCGCTACTTAACTGTGGGAGTTGTAGCCTGTCAAAGAATGCCTCATATTCACTCTCCCCTATCTCGCCTGTAGGTGCATACAATTGTTCATACTACCGTCGAAAAGCAGTATTAATTTCCAACTGGGTGCGCACCACAGCGCCGCTTGGGGTAGCTATTTCAAGAATAGGAGATACTGGCGGTGCATCCTTAATTATCCTAGCAAGCAGTGGGCCCGCCCTATCTGCAGTCGCATGCTGTTTCTGGGTGTATAATCGGTAATCTAGAACACGGAGTTCTTCCAGCAGTTCAGCATGTGTTACGTGCAGCTCTTGTAGCTCTGCTTTGCTTGCGTCATTCAATACTGCCTCCTGCTCTAATGTGCCCAGCCTAGTTTCTGTTGTTTTAAGCTTATCTAGTAGGACTGCACGCGCCCCGACTTTCGTGCTGATCGCCACCCCCCGTAGCACAGTTTTAAAGGCGTCCCACTCAATTTGTCGTGTGCTAGCTGTATCTGTGTTTTCAGTAAAGTAGTGAGCTATGGCCGTAGAGAGCGCATTGTGGAACACCGAGTCATCCAATAGTGAGGGATGTGATCTCCATGTTGGTATGGGCGTTGGAACCTTCCCCCAGAGTAATGTGGCCTCAATCGGGTTGTGGGATAGCAGTGTTGTTTATAGTAGACTGGTCCTTGCAGGGAGAGAGAGAGACAATCCTTTCTCTTCTTCTTGAGACACCATCCCTGAGTAATGCTGTCCTCTGCCTCGGTGCTCCTCTCTCCAACATTTGGAGTCATATCCTGTTTATCATCAGAGTTTTATAAGTGAAACCAACCTGTGTCTCCATTTCTTTTTACAGAATGTTTAGTACTAGTGTGCTATGTTCACTTCTTAAAGCACGAGCTGAAACAAGGAGTTTTTTTTCATGGTTTTAAGCAGGGTAACCCACACCAGATGTCTTTTACCATCGACTATGTGGGCCGAGAGGAGGAGGTAACAGAGGTATGAAGAGGGTAGGATGAAGTTTGAGAACCGGCAAGGAAGAGGACAAAGGGGACCTCTGTGGCACAAATTCTACTTCTCTCAGTGAACAGCTATTGGTTGGTTTTACACCTTATTACTGATGCCAGAATATCGTAGACAAAATATCCACAAGGTAAGTATATATAGGTAGTATCGGTTTACTTTGCTTAACATATGTGTATCATAACAGTACACACACATATCTTATATACTTTCAATACTGACTGATGTGCACTTAAGTTCTCAATATTTTGGCTATGATATTTTGGTACCATAATGTTTTTGTAGTTGGTTTTCTGACAGAAGTCCACCTGCTGAATTTAGAGGCCCAAGCCAGACCAGCCGAGATCGGTGTAACTTAAGTGGAGGTGGCTCCACTGAAGACACTGAACTTTGCTGAGTGGGGGCCAGTTTGTCACATCCGCTCAGCAAAGTTTTTTATTTACAAGAAACAAATTCCCAAAGCAGAGTTGTTTTTTTAAAACAAAAAAACAACGGCCTCGACATGCAAGGAGCTTTCTTCTTGTGTCTGGGGGTGAAGGAAAGTGCCCCTTTTTGCATGGTTACCCCCGACTTTTTGCCTGACATCTGATGCAACTTGGCTTGATGTGCCCTGTGTCACTGCCAATCAGGTTCCCAGGGCCTGTGTTCTTTCCCAAAACTGTATCTTTGTACCCACAATTAGCACATCTCTGGCACAGGTAAGCCCCTTGTAAAAGGTACCATGGGTACCAAGGGCAGTGTGACCAGGGAAGGCCTCTAAGGGCTGCAGCACCTATTGTGGCACCCTTAGAGACCCTGTACCTTAACACCCACACACTGCCATTGCAGGCTGCGTGTTTTGGTGCAGAGAAAAGTGAAGAGTCGACATGCCACACATCCCTGTGTGCCATGCATGCAACCCACTGCCTGAGGCCTAGGTAAGTCACCCCTCTAGCGGGGTGCACTAGCCCTCAGTTGAGGGTACAGTGGCATAAACCCTGTACCCCAACAGTGTCTAAGTCCATTCTTAGACATTGTAAGTGTAGTAAAGCCATAAAGAGTATATGGTCCGGGAGTTAGTCACTACGAACTCCACAGATCCATAATGTCTTTACTAAAACATGGGATGTTTGGTAGCAAACTTCTCACCACATTAAACCCACACTGATGCCAGTGTGGGATTTAATGTAAAATGCACTCAGAGGGCATGTTAGAGATGCCCCTGAAAAACGACCAGCCCTGGTGTGGTTCCTGAATGGCTGCCCGCCATTTGCCACCACCAGACAGGTTTCTGGACCCTGGGTAGAGAGCCTCCGTTCTCTGGGTCCAGAAACAAAGCCCATCCTGGGCAGAGGTGTCATGCCTCCTCCCCTAAGATGGGCTGAGTCCACGAAGTGGAAGCTTCAAAGGCCTGCTGCCTTTGTAAGCTGTCCCTGCCTTTTGCTGTCCCTGGCAACTGGCAACTGGCTCCCACCGGTTCTGCCCCCAACTTTGGGCAGGAGAATCAATGGGAAAACCAAGCTAGGAGGAACGGTGTGCCCACCTTTGCCAATCCCACCGCTCAGGTGGAGGAGGCAAGATGAAGCGCACATCTCAGTCCCCTCCACCTTGAAAATGAGGGGACCTAGCCAATTAGGGAGAGGCTCATGCCCCCTTCCCACTGGAGAGTGGCATAATAGGGGGTGTACCCACCCCAAGGAAGGGACCCATTGGTCCCGACCTGCACACCTCTTTAACGCCGACCCATTAACCTTGCCTCCTCAGATTCGAGGAAGAAAGAAGAAGGACCGAAGAGCTGTGCTGACCCAGGAAGAAGAGGACACCAACAGCTTTGGCCCCAGCCCTACCGGCCTGTCCCGTCTCCGACCGGACTACAGCGAAACCCCAACTTGTCCAGCAGCCCCTCAGAGCCTGGAGGACCTGCCCTGCAATCATCTTTAAGATTCTGTCTCCCGTGAGCACCGGATTTGCTCAACCAAAGACTCACCCACAGAATCCAGATCCAGACGGCTCTGCGATTTTGCACCACTCTGCACCCGACGTCCACAATCAATCAATCAATCAATTAATTAGGGATTTATAGAGCGCACTACTCACACGTAAGGGTCTCAAGGTGCTGGGGGAGGGGGTTCGGGCAGCTCCGAGGTCATCCGAAGAGCCAAGTCTTGAGGTCTTTTCTGAAGGCTTGCAGTGTAGGGCTTCGTCTGATGCTGAGGGGGAGTTCGTTCCAGGTCTTGGCCACGATGTAGGAGAAGGATCTGCCCCCCGTTCTGGCTCTGTGGATGCGGGGGAATTCAGCAAGGGCTAGGTCAGTGGAGCGGAGGTTTCTCTTGGGGGCGTGGAAGGAGATTCTTTCATTGAGGTATTGGGGTCCGTTGTTGTGGAGGGCTTTGTAGGTGTGAGTGAGCAGCTTGAAGGCAACTCTGGGTGCTGGGTGATGTGGTCATGTCGTGGGATGCTGAGGACGAGTCTGGCTGTGGTGTTCTGGACGGTCTTTAGTTTGTGAAAGAGAGATTTGTTGATTCCAGCGTAGAGAGCATTTCCATAGTCCAGCCTGCTGGTGATGAGTGCATGGGTGAATGTCTTCCTAGAGTCGGAGGGATCCATTTGAAGGTCTTGTGGAGTATGCGGAGAGTGTTGAAGCATGTGGAGGACACGGCGTTGAGCTGTCTGTTCATGGTGAGTGAGGAGTCGAATATGATGCTGAGGTTGCAGGCGTGGTCCGTGGGGGTGGGAGGGTTTCCGAGGGCGGGGCCCACCAGGTGTCGTACCACGCGGCAGGGGTGGATCCGAGAATGAGGACCTCCGTTTTCTCCGAGTAGAGCTTCAGGCAGCTGCTGCTCATCAAGGATGCAACATCCTTCATTCCTTCCTGGAAACTGTGCCTGGTGATGTCGGATTCCTTGGTGAGGGAGAGGATGAGCTGGGTGTCATCAGCGTAGGATACTATGCTGAGTCTGTGTTTTCTGACAATGGTTACAAGGGGGGCCATGTAGATATTGAAGAGCATGGGGCTGAGGGAGGATCCTTGGGGTACTCTAAATCTGATCTCTGTGGGTTCGGAGAGGAAAGGCAGGAGTCTTATTCTTTGTGTTCTGCCAGAGAGGAAAGAGCAGATCCAGTCTAAGGCAGTTCCCTGTATGCCGGCGTCATGGAGTCTGGCAGCTAGTGTGCAGTGGGAGACGGTGTCGAAGGCTGCTGAGAGGTCTAGTAGAATGAGGGCTGCCGTGTGTCCTTGATCAAGGAGGGTGCAGATGTCGTCCGTGGTAGCTAAGAGGGCGGTTTCGGTGCTGTGGTTGCTGCGGAATCCGGATTGAGATGACACGAGGATGTTGTTGGTTTCTATGAAGTGCGTTAGCTGGGTGTTGACGAATTTCTCGATGACTTTGGCTTCGAAGGGGAGGAGAGAGATAGGCCTATAGATCTTGAGGTCCGTCGGGTCTGTGAAGGGCTTCTTGAGGAGGGGTTTGACTTTGGTACGTTTCCGGGAACGTGGCTGTTTTGAGGGCGCAGTTGAGTGTCCGTCAAAGTTCTGATGCGAAGACAGAGGTGGCCCTGTGAAAGATGTGCAGCAGGCAGGGGTCAGTGGGTACTCCGGAGTGGATGATCTTCATAGTCTTTGTGGTATCTTCTGTGGTGACAGGGTTCCAGGTGAGGAGGGTCGGCTGGGTGGCGTTGCTGATGGATGGTGTTGGGTCTGTGCCTTGGTCTTGGTCGTCTAAGTTGTCATAGAGTGTCCTGATCTTGTGGTGGGAGAAGGAGCCAAGTTTGTTGCAGAGGTCCTGGGAGGGAGGGATGTCGGAGGTTTTGCTGTGGGGTCTGGTGAATTCTTGTATGATGGTGAACAGTTCCTTGGAGTTGTGGGATTTGGAGAGGATTCTGTCCTGAATGAAGTTTTTCTTCGCAGATCTAATGAGTTGGTGGTGTGTTGTGGTGGCGGCCCTATAGGCGATGTGTGCTTCTGGGATTTTGTTGTTTCTCCAAGCTTTCTCCAGTTGTCGGCATGAGCGCTTGGATTCTCGGGGGTCCATGGTGAACCAGGTGGCTTTCGGGTTGTGTCATCTGTCGGAGCTCTGGAGGGGGGCGAGCTTGTTGGCGCAGTCGGCGATCCATTGGTGGAGGTCGTTGGCTGCAGTGTTGGCGACTATCGTGGTAGGGGGAGGAGTGCGGCTGAGGGCGGAGGTGAGGTGCTCTTAGGTGATATTGCTCCAGTTTCTGCGTGGGAGGCGTGGTGTAGGCTTGTGTGTGTTGGGTTTCGAGAAAGAGAAAAGGACGCAGTGGTGGTCCGTCCAGAGAGGTTCTGTGGTGAAACTGAAGAGAATATTGTTTCCTCCTGCAACGATGGGGTCGAGAGTATGTCCTGCTGTGTGGGAGGGGGTGGTGACGAGTTACTTCAGTCCAATATTAGCGAGGTTCTCTAGGAGGGCGGTGGAGTTGGGGTCGCTGAGGTTGTCAAGGTGGAAATTCAGGTCTCCGAGTAGTACCTAGTCCGTGGAGGAGAGGGCGTGGGGCGTCCACAGCCCGAGTTCGAGTGGCCTAACACCACGGGGAGGTCTCCCCAGCAATCCTGACCTGCGATCTGGTGACCCCCGACCTCCATCAAGCTTCAGCCTCAACCTGACCGCGACAGGAGCGGGCAAGACGAACCCAACGCCAAATTACACCCCTGCAACCGATGCCCCACGGCCATGGGTGGCCCAACCAATGGTGTCCAGGCATCCCCCAACAACCCAATTTACCTCTCCAGCTGGTGGTTGCCTTCAGGAAGCCTCCCTGCCCGAGCCTGCAGCATCTTTCCCGAACTGAAGGTCTCCATTGGTATCCACAAGTTCCCCGATGTCTCCTTAGCACACTGCACTCGGCCGTCCCTGTGCCGCTGGTGGTGCAGCCCCTGTGCTAAATTTTGGCCCCTGCAGTGCTGACCTTAACCCCAGGAGCTTAGCTCCCAAATCCGAGTGGCCTGCTCGTAAGCGGTCCCTGACCGAAGGCAGCCTCAGTCCCATTGGCTAACTTTGGGCCCCTGCACTCTGCACCCGGCCGCCCCAGTGGCCCTGGTGGTGCAACTTGAGTGTCTACCTAGACCTTGGGGAACCTTGGTTCTCACCCCCAAAACTCCCACTCGTGAGTCGTTTACTTAACTGAACCATTAATCCTTTTTTTCCCATAGGAACCAAAGTTGCGAGTTTTGTTCCTTAAAATGTTGTCGAGTTGAACTTTGTATGAAAGAAAAAGTAACTAAACTGCAAACCTTAAAAGTCTTCCTTAACTTGTATTGTGAGATCCCCAGTGTGGTATCTAGGCATACCACCCAAAGTAGTCGGTGTAATCCAAAGGTAATCTAAAAGTATTTCAAAGGTAATTACTGGGTAATTTAACCTGTTTTGAAAGCCAATACAAACCTGTAACTATTGCAAATTCATCCACAACTGTATTTCCTTGTAAAGTCTTGCATTTGAGAGTATATTTTACATACCTGTGCCAAGCCCTGCTTGGTTCTAGAAATAAAACATAAGTATACCTTTTTTATACTTACCTAATTGGTCTGGATTCAGTCTCTGAGTGTGTGCCATCAGTCTTGAGTGAGTGAATACAATAAATGCTTAACACACGCTCTGGATAAGCCTAACTGCTCGCCCACACTACCACAAAGAGCTGTTAGTACTTACCTAATTTAGCCTCTGCTATACCTCTGGGGACATCCTGGACTCTGTGCACACTATACCTTACTTTGGTATAGTATATACAGAGCCAGCTTCTTACAGCCACTGTGCATTTTCCTTCTATGGGATGACCATGCCTTGCATTGCATGGTGGTCCCGGGTGGGAAAACAAGTGATGGTCACCCCACCATAAATAAGGATATAGTGGGGCAGCTAACATGACAAACCTGTGGCAGATGGGCTGTCAGGTCAAAGATTTACAACAGTGAAGTTAGTGGAGGCTCTGCCAGGGTAAATCTAGTGCTTTCCCGAGCTCCAGACAGTGCAAGGGAACCAAGAGTTTGGCAGGGAGGGGTCATCGCTGATTTATGTCTCTAATTGTAGTGGGTCCTTGTACTATGCTGCATTTCGTGTGTACTGTGCTATGATGGTAGGGAATGTTATGACTCTGTATCCTAGATTAGATGTGCTTTCACATGTCTTGTTATGTGTGTTCTGGGGAGCTGCCTAGAGAGCCATGCTTGTGGTTCTCCTCAGGTGATGGAATAAACCTAACCTCACACTTACAGGTTCTCCTAGCGTTTCTTTGATGACGCACTTCACTATTCCTGCTCTACCAAACTCTAAATGAGCCTCCTAGTTCCATAACTTGCTTCCAAGACCCTGCGACCCCACCATGAATGTTTGATAGAGGGCAGCACGTGCCCTCTGCGCCAGTCACTGGAATACGTGCCCCTCACTGGAACACATGCCCTCTGCACCAATCACTGGAACACACGTCCTCTGCACCAGTCACTGGAACACACGCCCTCTGCACCAGTCACTCGAACATGCACTATCTGCAACAGTCCCTGGAGCCATGGACAAGGCTAACATTCAAAATCCAAAGAAGAAAGGGGGTGAGAACGACTGGGACTCAAGATGATCACTAGAACTTAGAGCTCATGAGTGTGTCCCCATTTTTAGGTCAAGCCTAGGAAGCGCATGCGCTGCTCTGCGAGCCATGCTGTATTGGAGTATGTACTTGAAGCCCCGCCCACTCTCCGCCCATATGTGTCATAGGCTTGTGTCATTGTCCTTCGTAAATGCTGGCTTCTGATTCGATATTAGGCTTGTTAGTCCCTCCTTAGTACCGCCTTGTCTTCATTTGTAACCTCCCATGATGACTGGCCCTTTTACTTCGGTTGTTACACGGTATGTCTTCTTTAGTCTGTAAGCACTATTTTCTTTAATGAGTTTCTCTTAGGGCAGGAGGGTCTCTCGTGTGCAGTTGTGACCACTGGCTTGTTTATTTAACTCGTAGTAAATGGGGAGCTCTTCACAGGGGCCATGGGAGACAGAAGGGGGTAACTTGGCGATGCCTTCAAGCATTTGGAGTGCAATAGGTCTCGCATTTGCAAGAGTTTAAGCTATTGGCATTGTAAATGACAATGCCTTTTATTTATGTTTTAAAAACCAAAACATAAATAAAAGGCATTGTCATTTACAATGCCAGTAGCTCAAACTCTCGTAAATGTGAGACCTATTGCATTGCAGATGCTTGTTCTGTCTGTTCCAGGCCTCTAGGGTGCTGCTTAGCCACCGAGGCTACCACTCAAAGATTATCCTGATAGTGTTTGTAAGCCTGTGAAGCTTTTCAACATCTCAGCGGCAGAAAGTGCAGCGATGGGTCCATCTCCTTCCTGGCTCTCCTGAAGCACAGCACATGCCCTCCCACCGCACCAGGGAGATGGTGTGGGAGCTGCCAGGGTGAGAGGCCGTGGGGCTAGGGGATTATCAGACACCCCAGGTCAAACAGGATTACTTTAGAAGCCATCCCAGAGTCATTGGAGGATCATCCAACTACTCTAGAAGTCATTTTCACGTCATCAGACGTCATCAAGCTCTTAAAGTCATCAGCAGAGTTTAGAAACTTGAGCCCGATGATTTGAAGATGACTTGGAAATTAGTATCTGATGACTTCACAAGATGTGATTAACCCTGATGATTTCAGGATGACTTGAAAATGATTATCTGATGACTTCACAAGGTGTGACTGTTCCTGATGATTTGAGGATGACTTGAAACTGAGTACCTGATTACCTCACAAGATGCATAGCTACTGGTGGTTTTAGGATTGTTTGAAAATGACTGTCGGATTACTTGACTAGCACCACAGTCTTCTAATTAAAAAGACTGGTACGTGATAATTTTAGGATGATTTGTTGATTGCTTCAGGAACATGTCCAACTTTTTTTTTTTTTTTTTTTTAGAGACGTTCAACCCTTTGGAAGATTTCAGAATCTCGGTTTTACTGCATAATGAAAAACATTTACACATTACTGCATTTTCAACTCTGCGATTAAACCTACAGTGCACGCATGCTAGAAGGCCTGGGTGCTATGCCGATAATAAATCCCACATTCAGTTTATTTCCAAACAGTTGCTTTTTAGGTCTTGCCTAGCGTTGCAGCGCGAATGCGCTGCATCGCTTTGCGAGGCATTCAGTATACACTATAGTGTGGAAGCTTCGTGGAAGCTCCGCCCACTGACCGGCCCATCTTTTTCATTGGCTTAGGTCCTAAATGCTGCCTTCCGATTGGTTTTGGGCATTGTTAGACCCTCCTCCTGACGAGCATGTCGTCATTTGTATCCTTCCACAGCTATCGGCCCCTTTACTCCTGCACTATTTTCTTCCCTGTCTTCCCCCAACCCCCCTCCCGCAGTCTGTAACTTCTCGGTCCCCCCCCGCCCTGCCCGCTCGCCACCGGTACTCTAGGGAGAGAGGTGCCCAGGAGCAGCGTTGCACCTTTGCCAATGCTTGTTATTTTCTGCGCACCGTGTGCGCTTTCACTTTCATTGTTGTTTCACAATGGCGGCTGCCGCACACACCACTCGCGGGACCCTGCCTGTCTCTGAGCTCCCGCACAGCCGGTGACATCCATGAACCCACTTTGTGTTCACTGCCGCCTGTCTGCAATGATCTTGCTGTGGTAATGGGCGACCGACACCATGACCAACCCGACCCAGGCGGGCCCACAGGGGCTAACTGATGCCTCCCTGCGGCAGCCGGAGAGGTGGTATGTTGGCAGCTCAGCTGGGCTGCTCAGAGCAGTAGGTCCCCAGGCACAAGGAGAGAGGCGAGCCAGGCAGCCGTGTACCTGCTCTCACTGGCTGCCACTGCAAAAGTAAGTGTGTCTAGAGTGAGGGACAATAAATAATTTGCCAGCGCATCGCGGGATAATGCTTTAAATTCCAAATGTGCTTCCACGCACACACTACCCGCACTTGCAGCCACACACACTTCACGTGCACATTTAGCTTAACACGCAAAGACTGCAGTGCTGCACTAGTTACCAACGGTCTTAGAGACTGTGAACACCGTCGACCTCTCCGGGTGATCCATGATCTGTACAATATATACGGAGCCTGCCGTGCCTGATGACAGGAGCGGTGGTCGGTAGGAGCGTAATTAGAAAGGTCGAACTACTGATCGCACCTGCTGCTGCCGGGCCGCCTGAGCTGTGGGGCTAAATTATCTATGGCACCCCCCCATCCCACCCCCCGCCGGCGAATAATTATTTCCAAACCGGAGCCCGGGCCGGCCGAGGGTCGAGAAATGGAATCAGAGCCCACTTGCACCATTCAGCCCGAGCAGCACCACGGGCCAGGGTTACAGTAGAGGCAGCGCCGGGGCCAGTCGCAGTGAGAGTGGGTGCAGCAAGCTGACAGCTGGGGCGGTGATATCTCACACGACCGACCGGGACCCAGCCCACTGGCCGCGGCACCACCAGCAGGGATCAGCTGCCCAGTGACATGATGAATAATCAGTGCCTGAGAGAGCAGGTAATGTATTAACTAAAAATCATCAATGACATCTTTTTAAAAATACTTCTCGGTAACTGCCATATATAAGTTGCTGTTCCAGTCCTGAGCTATGTGCACTTTCATTTCTGGTGCTTTCCGATGTTTATTTCCTCCCTCAGCCAGTGCACCAGCCCGGCCCCCAATAATTGTTGCAGTCGCCTGGCAACACTAAAACTCTCCTTCAACACTTGCTCCAAGTCCGGGAGAGGCTGAGCAGGTGATGTTTAGGGCAGGCAGGCCCCTCTCCAAACTCGGCTAGCAAAGGGACTGCAAATCTAATTTAGAGCAATTTTTAACAGAATCCATGCAGGTTTGAAGCTCGCTAATTCAGAGAAAAGGGTCTCATTAATACACAAAATACAAATATGCTTTTCATTGACCAGTTTTGCATTCAGAGGTCTTCACCAGCGTTACGACTACGGAGAGACTGACTTTTCTACTGTACAGCAGCTGAGAGTGCATGCTGCCGGCTGAGCCAATGAGTGTAACACACATAGAGACACTTCTCAAGGACAGCGGCAGCTACATTATTTTTTTTTAATGTTTCCTTACCTAGCTTGTGCAGTGTAGTGTTATGACTTTACTAGAGAAAAGGTAAGTCGTTATTAAATTAATGCTACCGCAGGGATTTATCACAGCAGAGGTGTTCGATAACCCTGTTGAAAGCACTTGACTTTACCAATGATACATTGCATATTTCCAAAATTACGATCAGTTTACAAATGCACTAGCTTAGAGCCCTTCCATTTCTGTGACTTGTAGCAGTTTTAAGATTTTCTTAGTTTCTTCTTGCTCAAATGGGTGTCATTTCTGAAATGTACATGTTTCCCTCATCTTTACTGCCTGATTGTACTCGCGAGAAAGTGTCACTCATAGTGGTTAAAATGTCACTCATAATTACACTGAAATTATAAAAATGTCACACGTAGCAATCTGAAACCTTGGCAGCTATGCGAACAAAACTTTACCTTCATTTAAAGTGGACCACCTGTGTCTGAAGCCAGCACCAGCCACGTGTCTGCAGACAGAGTGTGGCTTTTATCACATAAAATAACAGGCAGACTTTGACAAAAGTGTCAGTGAAACAGTGCCATCTGAGTATTAATCTACAAATGTGCTTTTTAGTTTATAGCGTGTGTGACGGACTCACTGGCATCGGACATGACATCGAAAAGGAGGATGTCTATTGTAATTTCTTAAATACTGTGTGATCCCCGGCCCCCCATGCTGAGGCACTGGTAATCGCCCGAACATGCCGGATAGAAGCAAATTACACATGCCCAGTTCTCCACGTGTTGGAGGGAGTGCACTTCACAGTCCCCAGCCGGATCAAGAAAACATCATCTGCTCATTTGTGAGGCGCCAGGGGCCAAGACATACGTGCCTGGTCCTGCCAGCGTCACTGAGTGCACAGTGACTGGACTCCGCTTTGCCAGCAGTCTGACTCCTGTACCTCAGCCCACCAGAGACCCACTGCCTGAAGCAGCTCATCAGCAACATTGACTGAGGCCAGTAAGCTGTGAACTGGACGGATGCATGATTTGCGGGGAGTCAGAACTGTCCTGAGCTCCAAGACAGTGAGAGACAGCCTCCAATAGTGCCCCTGCCTACCGGGTTGCCACCTTTTATAAAGAAATACCTGCCATTTATTCACCTCGTTTTAAGATTTGGAAAGGGTCAAATAAGATATTCAGCGCTATAAAAATTGTCTTTATAAAGTGTATTCATTTTTAAAGATCGCCTTTCTGTCTGTTTAATTTAATTAGCAGCCAGTGATAATTAAGTCGGCAGCATTTTAACATAATTGCCCAGAGCCTTTGCACACTGATTCTGATGTGAACGTAGGGTATTCAATTTGGGAGGTCAGGCTGGCTGTATCAAGTGCCCCAGCCCTTCCTGCCTCGGAGTAGAACAATGGGCCACCTTTGGGCTACTTTTGGTAGGATCCAGGCAACCATGCCGCAGCCATTCCTAACATTGGTTGGAACGGAAGCGGAAGCCGACGAGTTGTACTAGTCTGAGCCTCAGGCCGAGTGAGGAGACTAACTGCTGCACCGGAGAGTGTGCACATGGATCGGGCTGAGAGGGAAAAAAGAAAATTGCTCCTTTTGTTGGTATTTTTTTGGTCGGGGTGCAGGTGAGACAGTGAGGTGGGTGTGATTTCCCGCCTCTCCTCCACTTTGGGGTACTCTGCACTTGCCGCGCTTTTGTGTGGAAGGCGGGAGACCGCCTCTCTTTAAACTGCAGCGCTTTAATGCAATTATTTTTTGAGAGAGCTGGAGGTAGGATTCCGCCTCTCAGTGAACGTTACCGAGTGTCTGGTCTTTTCGGCAAGATGGGAATTGGATGTCCCGAGTTACATCCACCCAGATTGTTATTGCTCGATAAGTATGTAGGACATACTTCCCATGGTTACATTTTTTGCCATTGCACTTGAAAAGCTTACATTTGCATCATATCGGCATCCCAGCCTGCTTTCTGTTTTCTTTCGAGACTGCCATTTAGAAAATAAAAGTGTTACAATCTGCTACTTATAACGCAGGTTAGGGGAGAGGATGTGGTCCATCGGCTAGACTGCCGACTTTGGTGCTGGAAACCAGGGATCGAGCCTTGGGGTCACGTCCACATCCTGTGATTCTGGGCAAATCACTTAATCTCCCCGTGCCTGAATATGTAATGTAAATACGGTGCTCATGTAAAGCGCTCCAATACCTTCGGGTCGAGTTCGCGCTATATAAATATGCAAAAAAAAAAGGTTGACAAATGAATGCATTTTAGCCAGAACTGCATTTCGCATAATTTAAAGCGATGTTTGACCCAGGGCTTTATTTAAAAACAATGGCATATTAACTTATTCCAATAATAATGCTTTCTTAATTGTGCACCGTGATCTCATGTAGTAGCGCTGTATTGTAGGCAAACTTATGCAAAGCCCCCCAAAATGTCACTGACTGCCTCAGACCTGTAGCTCTTTTAGTATCAGTGGCCGGAATGTAACAGACTCTTTAACACTCAGCTTATGTTTCGCCAACATAACGGACACACTCTCTCTTCTGCCGTAGCCCTCATGGTTTTCTTGAGGTGATATGTTACTCGCTGCATACCTGCCGTTTAACAGTGAGAAACCCCATACTATCTAGCCTTTCTGGTATGAACTGGCTGCCGCACTCTCAGTCCGAGGTTCGACAATTGTTTATGTAAAATACTCTTTTGAGTAATATAAATGAGGCCAATATTGCCACAATAGTCGTGTGCATAAAATGAGACCTAAACAACAATGCGTTGCTTTTTGACGCTTTAGTCTGGATAGTGCTTCACGTTTTTGAATACCACCTAGTGGTATTCGTAGTGTCCCAGCTGAGTCAAATGGTAGATAGGAGTATCTTTAAAGCCCCGTAAACTTGACATTTTCATTCATTCTCTCATTTTGATAGGAGTTTCAGGCCATAGTAGTTAAGGGGGAACCTTTTTACCACTGAAACACTGCAGGAATTTGTAAGCATTTCTTGAAGAGTGGGCATTCTGGTGTGATTACACCATGCACATTCTGCCCCAGTTGTGGAGTGTGATATAAGCTGGCAATAAAAGTTGTTTTAGAAGTAATTCTTCCTGCAAGGTGCTGCCACTAAAGAAATTTAGGAGCATATTAGCAATAGACGGCGATAAATATCGCAAAGCGCGCTTAGCGCTTTTTATTTATCGCCGTCTATCGCTGGAATTTTTCACCCGGTTAACGCGTAATTAACAACGCGTATCACCGAGCGATAAAAATTCCAGCGATGGAGGGGATATCGCCGTTTTCCATGGAACAACGCTGGTTTTCCAGTGGTGTTCCATGGAAGCACGGCGATATCCTTGATGATAGGGCCTGTGGTCTTAGCCACACAATCCACCCCCCATGTAAGGTATGCCTTAGTCTGGAATTTAACAGACGTTAAATGCCAGCATTAAGGCCCAATTAGCGTGAAAAAATCAGCGCTAAACCGGACGGGGCTTCGTTGTAAATACAGCGAAGCACCGTTACTGATATTTTATGATGTAGTTGTGAGGGGCACGCCTACCTTGCATCTCATTACCGATGCGAGGTGAGGCGATAGGGAACCGGGCGTTAAGGCAAGGAAACGCGCGCTAGCGTGTCCTTGCTAATAGTGCGATGCCATTATCGCCGCATTTCGGCCGAAAACAGCCGCTAATGTGGCGATAATGGGCTTGATAATATGCCCCTTAGTTTATGTTTAAGCCATATGCTTAATTACATAGGCCATGCATGCCCCTTTTAGAGACCCATGTTTTTAGGTCTCGCTCTGAAAGCCAGCGCTTCAGCGCTGGCTCTTAGCGAGACATTTTGTAGTGTGGTTGCAGAAATGCAACCACTCTTTTTGGCTGGCATCGAGTGTGCGGTTACGCGCACAAGGACGAGCGGAGGTGCCATATGGCTTTCCTCTCTCGTCATGGTGCGCGCACATCGCACACCATTTGCCAGCCTGCTTCGCAATCTCTCCTCCCTTCTCCCCCTCCCTTTTCGGCTTTGATGAAGCTCCTCTGCTGCTGGCATTCCCCTCTCCCTTCTCGCCCAGCCCTTCTTGTGTTCAATGTAAAGTGCCCGGCTTCTCCTTCAAATTAGGTGTGTGCAGTATCAAATGCCCAAAATGAATAAAGCATAACCGGATACGCACTGTGAACGAACGTGGGCATTTCAGGATGAGATGAAAGCACACATCTGACATGGTACTTAACAGTGGTTTGTTGGAAACAGTTCCAGCCTCTGACTACCTAAAAGTATGTCACTTGCTGCAACAAAAAAAAACTACAATAAATGCTTGTTTATTGCTCATTCTCCTGCCAAACTCTCTGCGAATTAACCTCTCTCTCTACCTCTCCCTCTCTCTCTCTCTCTCTCTACCTCTCCCTCTCTACCTCACTGCCACTCTATCTCTGCCTCTACCCCTCTATCTCTCTACCTCTCTCTACCTCTCTCTACCTCTCTACCTCTCCCTCTCTCCCTCTACCTCTCTCTCTCTCTACCTCTCTCTCTACCTCTCTACCTCTCTCTCTACCTCTCTGTCTACCTCTCTCTCTACCTCTCTACCTCACTACCTCTATACCATCTCCTTCTACCTCTCTAACTCTCTACCTATCTCTCTACCTCTCTCTACCGCTCTCTCTCTACCTCTCTCTCTCTACCTCACTGCCACTCTACCTCTACCTCTACCCCTCTATCTCTCTACCTCTCTCTCTCTCTACCTCTCCCTCTTTCCACCTCTCTAACTCTCTCTCTCTACCTCTCTCTCCACCTCTCTACCTCTCTATACCTCTCTATACCTCTCCCTCTCTCCACCTCCCTCTCTCCACCTCTCTCTCCACCTCTCTCTCCACCTCTCTCTCCACCTCTCTCTCCACCTCTCTCTCCACCTCTCTCTCCACCTCTCTCTCTACCTCTCTCTCTACCTCTCTCTCTACCTCTCTCTCTCTCTCTACCTCTCTGCCTCTCTCTCTACCTCACTACCACTCTACCATCTCCTTCTACCTCTCTAACTCTCTCTCTACCTCTCTCTCTCTCCCTCTACCTCTCTCTCTACCTCTCTCCCTCTCTCTCCCTCTCTCTCTCTACCTCTCTCTACCTCTCTCTCTACCTCTCTCTCTCTCTACCTCTCTCTCTACCTCTCTCTCTCTCTACCTCTCTCTCTACCTCTCTCTCTCTCTACCTCTCTCTCTGTACCTCTCTCTCTCTACCTCTCTCTCTCTACCTCTCTCTCTCTCTACCTCTCTCTCTACCTCTCTGCCTCTCTCTCTACCTCACTACCACTCTACCATCTCCTTCTACCTCTCTAACTCTCTCCCTCTCTCTCTCTACCTCTCTACCTCTCTCCCTCTCTCTCTCTACCTCTACCTCTCTCTCTCTCTACCTCTCTCTCTACCTCTCTCTCTCTCCACCTCCCTACCTCTCTCTCTCTACCTCTCTCTCTCAACCTCTCTCTACCTCTCTCTACCTCACTACCACTCTACAATCTCCTTCTACCTCTCTAACTCTCTACCTATCTCTCTCTACCTATCTCTCTCTACCTATCTCTCTCTACCTATCTCTCTCTACCTATCTCTCTACCTCTCTCTCTACCTCTCTCTCTACCTCTCTCTCTACCTCTCTCTACCCCTCTCTCTCTACCTCTCTCTACCCCTCTCTCTCTACCCCTCTCGCTCTACCCCTCTCTCTCTACCCCTCTCTCTCTACCCCTCTCTCTCTACCCCTCTCTCTCTACCCCTCTCTCTCTACCCCTCTCTCTGCCTCTCTCTCTACCTCACTACCACTCTACCATCTCCTTCTACCTCTCTACCTCTCTCTCTCTACCTCTCCCTCTACCTCTCCCTCTCTACCTCACTGCCACTCTACCTCTGCCTCTACCCCTGTATCTCTCTACCTCTCTCTCTACCTCTCCCTCTACCTCTCTCTATACCTCTCTACCTCTCTCTCTCTACCTCTCTCTCTCTCTCTACCTCTCTCTCTCTCTACCTCTCTCTCTCTACCTCTCTCTCTCTACCACTCTACCTCTCTCTCTCTACCTCTCCCTCTCTACCTTACTGCCACTCTACCTCTGCCTCTACCCCTGTATCTCTCTACCTCTCTCTCTCTAACTCTCTCTCTCTACCTCTCTCTCTCCACCTCTCTCCCTCTCTCTCTCTCTCTCTCTACCTCTCTCTCTCTACCTCTCTCTCTCTCTACCTCTCTCTCTCTCTCCCTCTCTACCTCTCTCTCTCTACCTCTCTACCTCACTACCTCTCTCTACCGCTCTCTCTATCTACCTCTCTCTACATCTTTCTCTACCTCTACCTCTCTCTCTCTACCTCTCTCTCTACCTCTCTAACTCTCTCTCTCTACCTCTCTCTACCTCTCTAACTCTCTCTCTACCTCTCTACCTCTCTCTACCTCTGTCCACCTCTCTACCTCTCTACCTCTGTCTACCTCTCTACCTCTGTCCACCTCTCTACCTCTGTCCACCTCTCTACCTCTCTCTACCTCTGTCCACCTCTCTACCTCTCTCTACCTCTGTCCACCTCTCTACCTCTCTCTACCTCGCTCCACCTCTCTACCTCTCTCTACCTCTGTCCACCTCTCTACCTCTCTCTACCTCTGTCCACCTCTCTACCTCTGTCCACCTCTCTACCTCTCTCTACATCTCTACATCTGTCTAGCTCTCTCTCTACCTCTATACACCTCTCTACCTCTCTCTCTCTACCTCTCTCTCTCTACCTCTCCCTCTCTCCCTCTACCTCTCTCTCTCTCTCTACCTCTCTCTTTACCTCTCTCTCTACCTCTCTCTCTACCTCTCTCTCTACCTCTCTCTGTCTACCTCTCTACCTCACTACCTCTATACCATCTCCTTCTACCTCTCTAACTCTCTACCGCTCTCTCTCTACCGCTCTCTCTCTACCGCTCTCTCTCTACCGCTCTCTCTCTACCGCTCTCTCTCTACCGCTCTCTCTCTACCGCTCTCTCTCTACCTCTCTCTCTACCCCTCTCTCTACCTCTCTCTCTCTACCTCACTGCCACTCTACCTCTACCCCTCTATCTCTCTACCTCTCTCTCTCTCTACCTCTCCCTCTTTCCACCTCTCTAACTCTCTCTCTCTACCTCTCTCTACCTCTCTATACCTCTCCCTCTCTCCACCTCCCTCTCTCCACCTCCCTCTCTCCACCTCTCTCTCCACCTCTCTCTCTACCTCTCTCTCTACCTCTCTCTCTCTCTCTACCTCTCTGCCTCTCTCTCTACCTCACTACCACTCTACCATCTCCTTCTACCTCTCTAACTCTCTACCTCTCTCTCTCCCTCTACCTCTCTCCCTCTCTCTCTCTACCTCTCTACCTCTCTCTCTACCTCTCTCTCTCTACCTCTCTCCCTCTCTCTCTCTCTCTACCTCTCTCCACCTCTCTACCTCTCTCTCTCTCTACCTCTCTCTCTGTACCTCTCTCTCTGTACCTCTCTGTACCTCTCTCTCTACCTCTCTGCCTCACTACCACTCTACCATCTCCTTCTACCTCTCTAACTCTCTCCCTCTCTCTCTCTACCTCTCTCCCTCTCTCTCTCTAACTCTCTCCCTCTCTCTCTCTACCTCTCTCCCTCTCTCTCTCTACCTCTCTCTCTCTACCTCTCTCTCTCTCTCTCTCTCTCAACCTCTCTCTACCTCTCTACCTCTCTCTCTATCTCACTACCACTCTACCATCTCCTTCTACCTCTCTAACTCTCTACCTATCTCTCTCTACCTCTCTCTCTACCCCTCTCTCTCTACCCCTCTCTCTCTACCGCTCTCTCTCTACCGCTCTCTCTCTACCGCTCTCTCTACCTCTCTCTCTACCTCTCTCTCTACCTCACTACCACTCTACCATCTCCTTCTAACTCTCTACCTATCTCTCTCTACCTCTCCCGCTACCTCTACCTCTCCCTCTCCCTCTCTCGCTACCTCTCTCTATACCTCTCTACCTCTCTCTCTCTCTACCTCTCTCCCTCTACCTCTCTACCTCTCGCTCTCTCTCTACCTCTCGCTCTCTCTACCTCACTCTCTCTCTACCTCTCTCTCTCTACCACTCTACCTATCTCTCTCTACCTCTCCCTCTACCTCTCCCTCTCTACCTCACTGCCACTCTACCTCTGCCTCTACCCCTGTATCTCTCTACCTCTCTCTCTACCTCTCTCTACCTCTCCCTCTACCTCTCTCTATACCTCTCTACCTCTACCTCTCTACCTCTCTCTCTCTACCTCTCTCTCTCTCTCTCTCTCTCTCTCTCTACCTCTCTCTCTACCTCTCTCTCTACCTCTCTCTCTCTACCACTCTACCTATCTCTCTCTACCTCTCCCTCTACCTCTCCCTCTCTACCTCACTGCCACTCTACCTCTGCCTCTACCCCTGTATCTCTCTACCTCTCTCTCTCTACCTCTCTACCTCTCTCCCTCTCTCTCTCTACCTCTCTCTCTCTCTACCTCTCTCTCTACCTCTCTCTCTCTCCACCTCCCTACCTCTCTCTCTCTACCTCTCTCTCTCAACCTCTCTCTACCTCTCTCTACCTCACTACCACTCTACAATCTCCTTCTACCTCTCTAACTCTCTACCTATCTCTCTCTACCTATCTCTCTCTACCTATCTCTCTCTACCTATCTCTCTCTACCTATCTCTCTCTACCTCTCTCTCTCTACCTCTCTCTCTCTACCTCTCTCTCTACCCCTCTCTCTCTACCCCTCTCTCTCTACCCCTCTCGCTCTACCCCTCTCGCTCTACCCCTCTCGCTCTACCCCTCTCTCTCTACCCCTCTCTCTCTACCCCTCTCTCTCTACCCCTCTCTCTGCCTCTCTGCCTCTCTCTCTACCTCACTACCACTCTACCATCTCCTTCTACCTCTCTACCTCTCTCTCTCTACCTCTCTCTCTCTACCTCTCTCTCTACCTCGCTCTCTCTCTACCTCTCCCTCTACCTCTCCCTCTCTACCTCACTGCCACTCTACCTCTGCCTCTACCCCTGTATCTCTCTACCTCTCTCTCTACCTCTCTCTACCTCTCCCTCTACCTCTCTCTATACCTCTCTACCTCTCTCTCTCTACCTCTCTACCTCTCTCTCTCTCTCTACCTCTCTCTCTCTCTACCTCTCTCTCTCTACCTCTCTCTCTCTACCACTCTACCTCTCTCTCTCTACCTCTCCCTCTCTACCTTACTGCCACTCTACCTCTGCCTCTACCCCTGTATCTCTCTACCTCTCTCTCTCCACCTCTCTCTCTCTCCCTCTCTCTCTCTACCTCTCTCTCTCTACCTCTCTCTCTCTACCTCTCTCTCTCTCTCCCTCTCTACCTCTCTCTCTCTACCTCTCTACCTCACTACCTCTCTCTACCGCTCTCTCTTTCTACCTCTCTCTACCACTCTCTACCACTCTCTACCTCTCTACATCTTTCTCTACCTCTACCTCTCTCTCTCTACCTCTCTCTCTACCTCTCTACCTCTCTACCTCTCTCTACCTCTCTAACCCTCTCTCTACCTCTCTCTACCTCTCTCTACCTCTCTCTACCTCTGTCCACCTCTCTACCTCTCTACCTCTGTCCACCTCTCTACCTCTGTCCACCTCTGTCCACCTCTCTACCTCTGTCCACCTCTCTACCTCTCTCTACCTCTGTCCACCTCTCTACCTCTCTCTACCTCTGTCCACCTCTCTACCTCTCTCTACCTCTCTCCACCTCTCTACCTCTCTCTACCTCTCTCCACCTCTCTACCTCTCTCTACCTCTGTCCACCTCTCTACCTCTGTCCACCTCTCTACCTCTCTCTACATCTCTACATCTGTCTAGCTCTCTCTCTACCTCTATACACCTCTCTACCTCTCTCTCTCTCTACCTCTCTCTCTCTCTACCTCTCTCTCTCTCTCTCTCTCTCTCTCTCTACCTCTCTCTTTACCTCTCTCTGTCTACCTCTCTACCTCACTACCTCTATACCATCTCCTTCTACCTCTCTAACTCTCTACCGCTCTCTCTCTACCGCTCTCTCTCTACCGCTCTCTCTCTACCGCTCTCTCTCTACCGCTCTCTCTCTACCTCTCTCTCTACCTCTCTCTCTACCTCTCTCTCTACCTCTCTCTACCTCTCTCTCTCTACCTCACTGCCACTCTACCTCTACCTCTACCCCTCTATCTCTCTACCTCTCTCTCTCTCTACCTCTCCCTCTTTCCACCTCTCTAACTCTCTCTCTCTACCTCTCTCTACCTCTCTATACCTCTCCCTCTCTCCACCTCCCTCTCTCCACCTCCCTCTCTCCACCTCTCTCTCTACCTCTCTCTCTACCTCTCTCTCTACCTCTCTCTCTCTCTACCTCTCTGCCTCTCTCTCTACCTCACTACCACTCTACCATCTCCTTCTACCTCTCTAACTCTCTACCTCTCTCTCTCCCTCTACCTCTCTCCCTCTCTCTCTCTACCTCTCTACCTCTCTCTCTACCTCTCTCTCTCTACCTCTCTCCCTCTCTCTCTCTCTACCTCTCTCCACCTCTCTACCTCTCTCTCTCTCTACCTCTCTCCACCTCTCTACCTCTCTCTCTCTCTACCTCTCTCTCTGTACCTCTCTCTCTGTACCTATCTGTACCTCTCTCTCTACCTCTCTGCCTCTCTCTCTACCTCACTACCACTCTACCATCTCCTTCTACCTCTCTAACTCTCTCCCTCTCTCTCTCTACCTCTCTCCCTCTCTCTCTCTAACTCTCTCCCTCTCTCTCTCTACCTCTCTCCCTCTCTCTCTCTACCTCTCTCTCTCTACCTCTCTCTCTCTCTCTCTCAACCTCTCTCTACCTCTCTACCTCTCTCTCTATCTCACTACCACTCTACCATCTCCTTCTACCTCTCTAACTCTCTACCTCTCTCTCTACCCCTCTCTCTCTACCCCTCTCTCTCTACCGCTCTCTCTCTACCGCTCTCTCTACCTCTCTCTCTACCTCTCTCTCTACCTCACTACCACTCTACCATCTCCTTCTAACTCTCTACCTATCTCTCTCTACCTCTCCCGCTACCTCTACCTCTCCCTCTCCCTCTCTCTCTACCTCTCTCTATACCTCTCTACCTCTCTCTCTCTCTACCTCTCTCCCTCTCTACCTCTCTCTCTCTACCTCTCGCTCTCTCTCTACCTCACTCTCTCTCTACCTCTCTCTCTCTACCACTCTACCTATCTCTCTCTACCTCTCCCTCTACCTCTCCCTCTCTACCTCACTGCCACTCTACCTCTGCCTCTACCCCTGTATCTCTCTACCTCTCTCTCTCTAACTCTCTCTCTCTACCTCTCCCGCTACCGCTACCTCTACCTCTCCCTCTCCCTCTCTCTCTACCTCTCTCTATACCTCTCTACCTCTCTCTCTCTCTCTACCTCTCTCTCTCTACCTCTCTCTCTCTCTCTCTCTCTCTACCTCACTCTCTCTCTACCTCGCTCTCTCTCTACCTCTCTCTCTCTACCACTCTACCTATCTCTCTCTACCTCTCCCTCTACCTCTCCCTCTCTACCTCACTGCCACTCTACCTCTGCCTCTACCCCTGTATCTCTCTACCACTCTCTCTACCTCTCTCTACCTCTCCCTCTACCTCTCCCTCTACCTCTCTACCTCTCTCCCTCTACCTCTCTACCTCTCTCTCTCTACCTCTCTCTCTCTCTACCTCTCTCTCTCTACCTCTCTCTCTCTCTACCTCTCTCTCTCTACCTCTCTCTCTACCCCTCTCTCTCTCTATCACTCTACCTATCTCTCTCTACCTCTCCCTCTACCTCTCCCTCTCTACCTCACTGCCACTCTACCTCTGCCTCTACCCCTGTATCTCTCTCTCTCTAACTCTCTCTCTACCTCTCTCTCTACCTCTCTACCTCTCTCTCTACCTCTCTCTCTACCTCTCTCTCTCCACCTCTCTCCCTCTCTCTCTCTCCCTCTCTCTCTACCTCTCTCCCTCTCTACCTCTCTACCTCTCTCCCTCTCTCCCTCTCTCTCTCTACCTCTCTACCTCACTACCTCTCTCTACCTCTCTCTCTTTCTACCTCTCTCTACCTCTACCTCTCTACATCTTTCTCTACCTCTACCTCTCTCTCTACCTCTCTACCTCTCTCTACCTCTCTCTCTCTACCTCTCTCTCTACCTCTCTCTACCTCTGTCCACCTCTCTACCTCTCTACCTCTGTCCACCTCTCTACCTCTGTCCACCTCTGTCCACCTCTCTACCTCTCTCTACCTCTGTCCACCTCTCTACCTCTCTCTACCTCTGTCCACCTCTCAACCTCTGTCCACCTCTCTACCTCTCTCTACCTCTGTCCACCTCTCTACCTCTGTCCACCTCTCTACCCCTCTCTACCTCTGTCCACCTCTCTACCTCTCTCTACATCTGTCTAGCTCTCTCTCTACCTCTCTCTACCTCTATACACCTCTCTACCTCTCTCTATACTTCTCTACCTCTCTCTCTACCTCTCTCTCTACCTCTCTCTCTACCTCTCTCTCTACCTCTCCCTCTACCTCTCTACCTCTCTCTCTAACTCTCCCTCTACCTCTCTCTACCTCTCCCTCTACCTCTCTCTATACCTCTCTACCTCTCTCTCTATACCTCTCTCTACCTCTCCCTCTCTCCCTCTACCTCTCGCCCTCTCTCTATCTCTACCTCTCTCTCTCTCTACCTCTCTCTCTCTCTACCTCTCTCTCTCTACCTCTCTCTCTCTACCACTCTACCTATCTCTCTCTACCTCTCCCTCTCTCTCTACCTCTCCCTCTCTACCTCACTGCCACTCTACCTCTGACTCTACCCCTGTATCTCTCTACCTCTCTCTCTCTACCTCTCCACCTCTCTCCCTCTCTCTCTCTACCTTTCTCTCTCTACCTCTACCTCTCTACCTTTCTCTCTCTACCTCTACCTCTCTACCTCTCTACCTTTCTCTCTCTACCTCTACCTCTCTACCTCTCTCTCTCTCTCTCTCTCTACCTCTCTCTCTACCTCACTACCTCTCTCTACCTCTCTCTCTACCACTCGCTACCTCTACCTCTCTACATCTCTTTCTCTACCTCTACCTCTCTCTCTACCTCTCTCTCTACCTACCTCTCTACCTCTGTCCACCTCTCTACCTCTGTCCACCTCTCTACCTCTGTCCACCTCTCAACCTCTGTCCACCTCTCTACCTCTGTCCATCTCTCTACCTCTCTCTACCTCTGTCCACCTCTCTCTACATCTGTCTAGCTCTCTCTCTACCTCTATACACCTCTCTACCTCGCTACCTCTCTCTATACTTCTCTACCTCTCTCTCTACCTCTCTCAAATATAGCTACAACGTCTACGTATAATACGGTACGCTAAGTGGCAGCCGCAGCCTAAAATCACTTCTTGTCCTTAAAAAAAAAAAACAATCATTACCATATCCAATATATCTCCCCTTTATGACCTTATAAGTATTTACTTCTGCAGCACAATATCCTTTCGTCAACAACATCAAATGTTGCACAGCTAAACACTTATAAGGTCCCAAAGGCGAGACCTATTAGCTATGCCAATGCTTGTTTTTCATCCCATAAAACCCTGATGTCAAGCTCTTCCATTTCTGGTCAAGTCAAGTCAAAAATAAGTTTATTATGACCAATTGGTCTTTAAACTACATAAAACACCATAAAACAACTAAAATACAATAGGTTAAAAATTATAAAAACACCATAAAACCGGATTGGGCTACTATAACAAGTTCATTATTTCTTTGTCTCATAAAACTTGTTCCCCTAGTATCAGTTATCATAAAACAATTCCAGGTGCATAAAAATCCAGCTTTTAGTAACTTCGTTAAACAACTAAAATTGTCCAATTAACTCTGTTTGTCACTCCCTTGTCCACTCTTTCATTCCCTATTCCATAAGTAATCTCTTTACAGCTTGGATAAACTTCGCCAATGCAATAGCAATGTCAAGGAACTGCATATCAATAAGAAGTTCGATTGCTTGCGGCCTTGACCTTATACCATATTTTAAAAAAACTGGCCGTAAAAACAATCGCCGTAGAGTTAACAGTTTTTGACAATCCATTAAAATATGAACACAAGAACATTTTACTCCCATTCCGCATGTACATTTACCATCACCATCCATTAATATACTTTTTATTTTCCCATTTGTACGTGCAGGATTGATGCCTACTCTCACCTTTAACAGTTCCATTCTCAACCATTGATTTGGTAGGGTGTCTAAATACGGGTACCAGTTATCATTTCTCCAGCTATTTAACATAAAATGCACAGACTCTTTTTGTTTCAAATAATCCATATCAATTTGTCTAGATTTTTCTTTTCCCAAGATTTTTAGAACACTCATCCGTTCTTCAATAAGTAACGACTCCGGGTCAATTCTCACCTTTAAATTGTCACAAATGGAGTGGAATTTCTTTCTTGTTACTTTTGCCCACTTCAATTCACTCTGTTGGATCTCCCTCATACACCAACATGCCACTTTCTCCTCCTTACTTGACCCTAGCCGTTTCCAAAATCTACATAAATTAACTTGGACCTGTATGTTCCATGCTAGCAAATCTAATTCTAACCTAATGGCCTGTATCATAGATGAGCTGGGCAATGACAGGAGGGTTTTTAAACATTTCCCTTCCTCATTGTCCCAAGAGCATTTCCCCCTAAACACAAAATTTCTGCTCCGTATTGCATCTGAGGGGGATCATAGCATTGAAGGCCTTCAACACAGGTCTGTGCGACATAGCACCATAATTACTGTTAAATTTTTTCAACCCACATACTGCAGCTAAACCTTTTGTTTTCTGGGCCTGTAAATGTATACCCCAATTTAAAGCTTTATCAAACCATATTCCCAGGTATTTGTATTCATTAACAATTTCTAATTTTGTTTGCCCCAGGAACCAACTGCATTTTTGGTCTCTCTTTCCAAAGCACAATATTTTAGTTTTTTCCATATTTACTGTTAGATGTTTGGATGAGCAATATGTATTAAATGCATTTAACTTTCTTTGCAGGCCTAGTTCTGTTTGATCAAGGATAACTAAGTCATCTGCATACAATAGGCAGGGCAAATGCTTCCCATTTACCTTTGGGCTTGCCCCTCTTTTGATCATTAAGGAGGATGGCAAATCAGCGAGAAAGATTGAAAAAAGAAGAGGTGCCAATACACAGCTCTGTCTTAGGCCGTTATTGATTACTATCTCATGAGTCAAACCCCCTACTGTATCTTTGATCACCTGTGCCCAATTCTCACTATGCAGCTCTTGGATGACTACTAGGAGTTCTTCTGGGATATTATATCTTTTTAGCGTCTCCCATAGGCATCCTCTATCTACCAGATCAAATGCGGCCCGGAAGTCAACAAAACAGCAGCACAATTTACCTTGCTGTTCTACCGACTTCCGAGCCACTGCCCACAAGGCGAAACAATGATCGAGGGTTGAGTGCCCCTCCTTAAACCCTCCCTGTTCTACCGGGACAATCGCTTGTAACTCAACCCAGTCCTTCAGTCTGCCCAGAATTATTTTGGAGAACACTTTCACACCAATATCTAGCAGATTGATTAATCTATAATTCTTTGGGTCCTTTCTGTCCCCTTTTTATGTAAAGTCCTGATTACCGCTCCCCTCCATGATTTTGGGATAGTCCCTGTGGTTAGTACTGCGGTAAACATCTTTGAAAAAAATTGGGCCCACCAATTTAGCTCTGTTTTAATTATAACTGCAGGTAAGTTATCTGGCCCTGCAGCACGGGTTAAATTTAATTTCCTAATGGTGTTCTTCACATTTTCAAGGGAGCATAAGGGAATTAGATCTTTTACTACCTGCCGCATGGGAGTTCTTTCCTCACTTAATACTGTCCCATTACCAGCCATATATAATTGGCTTAGGTGCTCCTCCCAGGATGCCTCATCAACTTCACAGCTCAAGGTTCCCGGGGATCGACCCGCCGCGTCTTGAATCAGCTTCCAGAATCCTTTAATATTTTTAGTTTCAATCGTTTCCAGGATGGAGTCCCAACATTTTTCTTTAAAGCTCCTTTTCTTGGCTCTCACTAACATTTTATATTCTTTCCTCAATTTTAACAAATTATTGTAGCCCTTCTTATCATAGCTTAGCCTCATACTTCTTTCTTCTCTCCTCAGTATCTTTTTTCCCCTCTACATACAGAATCAAACCAGCCCATTTGCTTTCTACCTCCCCCTTTCAAAATTATGCCACCCTTTTCCATCTTTTTTAGGTTGACACGGAGGCATTGTACTACCTGGGAGATTTTTCTTCAAACCATAGGACCCTCAAATTCCCTACTACCTCAAAGGATAGATTTTGTTGAAATCTAGCTAATTTTGTTATATATTCATCAGTTAGTTTTGTGGTCAATCGTTTAGGGTAATCCATTGGTTGCGGTAGAACTTTTCCACAGACTCTTGGGGGGGCTCTTACTATTTCACAATAGAGTGGGTAATGGTCGCTTTCTTTACACTTAATTACCTTAAACATTTTTACTAAGACAAAATTCCATGCATGTACAAAGCAGTAATCTATGGGACACAATTGATTGCCTCTTCTAAATGTTTGCACCGCAGGTCTATCAAATTCAGATCTGCCATTTAAACTAATTAACCCCTGTGCCCCTAAGAAGTTCCCTAGAGCTTCATCTTGCGTGTTCATATTACAACTAGAATAAAGAGCCGGCATTATCTCATATGCTTTTAGAATTTCCTTCAGCCAAGGATCCAGCTTTTCAGGGTTTAATTTATGATTAAAATCTCCCGTAATAATTAGGAAATCCTTACCATATTTATCATTTAGGGATTTCATTTCATCTTTAAAGAGCCCCATTTCTTTTACATATTCTTCTTGGGAACCCCACTGTATATATATATTTACCACAATCACATGGTCATTTAGCCTTCCCGGGCCCTGTAAGCGTACCTCACTGGCCAGCATCCATTTACAAGAAGTATTTATCAGAGTCACCTTATTTACTGTTCTTGTAGAAATTAGTGTCATAATCCCACCAGATGGACGCCCAAATCTTGTTTTAGAGGCGACTTTATTAATCTGGGTACAGCCTTCAACTACGAGGGTACTGTCGCATAGCCAAGTCTCTTGCAGACAAATAATATCGGCCTGTCGTGAAACATTTTTTACACAATCAATCTTTATTTGTTCTTTAAAACCATTGATGTTCCACGAAATTATTCTTAGTCTATGCGACGACCCATTTCCCTAATCTATTTCGCTGAGATGGTTAGACACATTTAATGCCCACCAAGATGGATTTAAGTCGCTATCCTCTATACTCCAATTTCCCCAGTTCTTATCAGGCTCATGATTTTCAACAACTATTTTAATCTTTTCTCTTAGCCCACAAGCCCCTGCAATCAGTCTTGCTTGTCTTTTCCCCAAGCCTGCGTGACAATTCACTTCTGGTGCTTTGCAGCAGTTTTAAGATGATCTTAGAGTTTCTCATTGCTTAAATGGCTGTAATTTCTGAAATTTCTATGTTTCCCTCATCTTCATTGCTTGATTTTGCTCGCAATAAAGTGTCACTCATAGTCATTGAAATGTCTCTCGTAATTGCACTGAAATTCAGAAAATGTCACACATAAGCAATCCGAAACTTTGGCAGCTATGTTGGATTCCATTATTTGTGGGCTTTTAGGACGCTGCAGGGCATTCAATGTGGGACTTCCAATTGAGGCAGGGTGTCTGAGATCCCCTCTTAACATTGGCGCTTCAGGCTCAGATGAATTACATGCTCTTAATAAAAAGCATGTGTGGTAGCGATTGAATGTGGGAATTTGTATCGCCGTACCATCAATGGTATGGTCTTACAGTCACAACTTCTGACTTTGAAGCTGGGTGCCCGGGTTCGAGTCCTTGGGTCGGATCCCCATCCTCTGATTCTAAGCTCATCACTTAATAGCTGGATATCAGGTTATGCTTGAGGTACTTATGCAGGAAAGTTGCGATGATAGGATGAGCTGTTTGGTCTTAGTCGCCTACTAAAACCTTGCTTTGCCTGACTACCCCTCTTTTTCTGCCTGCCCCGTGTGTGCAGTGGCACCGAGTGGGTCAGTGATGAAGTGCGCTTGGATGGCTCATGACACGAAGCAGACAACTTCAGAGGATTCTTTTCAAAGGGGCTTTTAGCAGAAAATGGCTCCCCACATAAAACCTTTGCAAAGCATGTAAAGATCATTAATCCACCAATAACCGCCCCATTCCACAGCCATTCGTCTGTCATTTGATGTATTTTACCTTATTAGTTAACTGGCTCAGGGGAAAAAAATATAAAAACGCCACCAGGAGAGGAAAAAAAGGTAGAGAGAATTATAATTCTCTCTGCTTATTTTTCCTTTCCAGAATTAACTAATAAGGTAAAACATATTATTAATGGCAGAAATCTCTGTCATGGTGAATGAATCACTATTGTGTGTCTGGGCAGCAAAGCTGTGCATTAGGTGAAGCCCAGCAATGATACAGGCCTGTCCTCCCTGAACTTTATGTATTTTATTTCTAGACATATATATTATAAAGCAGAGGCATACAGCCTTTATCCGTCTCTTGCAGTATGTTCTTTTCTTCCTTCCCATTTCACCACGCTTCTTTGCTACTTTCCAGTCTTTCGTGCTCTGCCCTGTCTCTCAACTCTCCCCTCACAAACTACTTTTCACCTTTCTGTCTTTCTTGCCCACTTTCCTTTCTCATGCTTCCTTCTCCTTGTCTGCTTTTTCCCTTTCCACTTTTAATTATCATCCTCCTTTCTTGCACTCCAATTTCTGCTATTAACAGTTCACTTTACTCTTCTCGTTCCTTCTGTACCCTATCTGTCTTTGGCTACTATTCCGATATCTCCTCCTTCCTACCGCTCCCTTTTATCTGTTTTTCAATCTTGCAACTACCTTTCATGGTTTCCGCCTCTATTTTCCCTGTGCCCTACACCTCCATTTGACAGTTTATCCACACTGTAATCCAGGTCCGGTACATTAGTACAAAGATGGCTTATTCACTGTAATGTATTTAGCTGTTTGAGTACGTTTTGTGATCTTGACTGGGTTTTTTTATGTTCTAGAATATGAAACAAACAATGGCAAATCTAATAGGCCTTTTGGCTTTGTTATTGTTTGTTTTCTCACAGTTTTTGCAAAACGTTATTGATGTGGAACCTATCGGCCACACATCAATATTTTTTTTAAATTGTCTAAAAGCAAATATATTTTTGATCTCAAAAGGACGATTTGCCATAGTAGTCACTGACTCTTAAAGGCACTACTTTGTGTGTGGATTTACTTCTTGTGAAGGTTAAGAATGCCATCACTCGCAGTAAAGTTAGCCAATAGCTTGGCCCACTGTCCTGTCCCAAGCTGTACACAGCGGTGGATGGATGAAAAATGAGAATGACACAATAATAGACCAATTGATGAGAGGGTTAGCTGAAAGCCCCTATAGCTAAGTGTTTGTGTGTATGTGTATATATATATATATATATATATATATATATATATATATATATATATATATATACTGAAAAAACCAAAGGTTACAGGGCCGTTATAGTTGGGCTCAGGTTTCACTCGTATGAAACTTGTGAAATTCAGCAGTTATAGTTAGCTGAGCTCACTATAACTCACGCCCCGCAATGCACTGCTTATGACCTCACGTATTACATCACTCATGACATCACTGACATCTCTGATAACATCACTGATGACATCATCCAGTGACTGACTGTTTTTATAGAGTTTGAGTGTTAAATATATATACCAAGGTGTTTTGGTGAATCGCTGGGTGTATGATTGCCTGTGTGGATGATTCAGTGGGTGCATGATTGACTGTATAAGTGAGTGATTAGCTGTCTCAGAGAATGTATGGGTGAGTGACTGGTTGTGTGAATGTCTGTATCAGTCTGTCAGTTGGTGTCTAAGTGGTTGTATGGGTGTGTGAGTGGGTACATGAGTGGCTGTATGGGTGATTGATTGGTTGTCTGAGTACCTGTCTGTGTGTTGAGGGGTTGTGTGACTGCCTGTATTGATGAATGAGTCAGTAGCTGTATGGGTTAGTGAATGCATGTGTGAGGGGCTGTATGGGTGAGGGTGTGCATGGCTGTGTGAGTGAATGGATGTGCCAGTGGTATATGGGTGAGTACCTGGGTATGTAAAGGGCAGTATAGGTGAGCAGTGGGGTATATAAGTGGCTGTATGGGTGAGTGTGTGCTTGTGTCAGTGACTGTATGAGAGTGAGTCTGTGTTAGTATCTCTATGCATAAGAAGTGGGTGTGTGTAATTGTATGGGTGAGTAAGTGGCTGTGTGATTGACTGGGTGAGTGAGTAGGTGTGTCAGTAGCGCTACAGCTGACTAACCCAGTGTGTGAGTGATTGTATGGGTGTATTAGTGAGTGGGTGTATGTATGGGTGAGTGGATGCGTGTGTAGATATATGAATTAGTGAGTGGGTGTGTAAGTACTGGTATGGGTCTGTACATGGGTTTGTGAATTATCGTGTGGGAGTGGGTGTATGAAAGGTTCTATGGGGGGGTGAGTGGGCCCCCTTCCCTGAGCCAATTTTGGCCCCGGGGGCCCATTCCCCCGGAGCCTGCCTTTTATTTTTTTATTTATTATTTTTACATAGGAGGTGGGACACGCAGCCCCCCTCCAGAGGCCGATTTTGCCACGGGAAACCATCGCCCGGGGCCTGACTTCGAGACTGGGTGCCCTAGTCCCACCCAGGGCAACCATGGGGATCATGGGGGGAGCCTGAAAGGGCCAGGGCCAGGGCCGACATTGCTTTGAGACCAAGGGAGCTGCCAAACTGCAGCTCCCTGGATCTCAAAGCAATGTGTTTCCCTGCTCGCTTGACAGCAGGCAGGTAAACAGACATGCTCCGCTTTCAGCAAGCAAGAGCATTTTCCGCTCTCGCTTGCTGAAAGTGGAGCACTCTTTTCTATGGCTTGGCGGGACATAGCAGGAGCCAGCCGTGGGGGGTGGTGGTCCCAGGGCCATCTAAGGCTCCAGGAGGGGGGAGCGAAACAGCCCCCCTTCTTTCTTCTTCTCTTAGGGCCTGCGCTGGGGAGGTGGTGGTTCACGGGCTGGGAGGTCTTCATAGCCCCCCTATATTATTGCAATTCGCCTCGAGGAGATGGCTATTAGCACAAAATAACAAAAAGCACAATCTGCATAACAACATCGCCCTTTCTGCCAAGTTTGGTGTAATTCTATTCAGTTGTTTGGGCTGTAGTAGTGTTGACAGGGTCCAATGGGAATTAACATTGCAAACGCACCCTTTTTTCCAACCCCATTTTTCTCAGCTCCCGCTTTACAAATACCCCGAAACTTTCCATGTTCAACAAGAATCACCGGAGCACCTTTTTTGGAAAAAGGTTGCGAAGATTCGATCAAACGGTGCCAAAGTTGTATATCTCTAAATGTGTGTGTATATATGTAAATGTGTGTGTGGTAATATGTGTGTGTGTGTGTATATATGTGTATGGGGATATATGTGTCAGTGTGTAATTGTGTGTGGATATGTGCGTGTGTATGTATATGTGAGTGTGTGTATATGTGTACATATATATATATATATATATGTGTGTATAAGTAAGTGTGTGTACATGTGTGTATATATGTGTGTGTGTGTATATGTCTGTGTGTGTGTGTGTGTGTGTGTATATATGTGTGTGTGTATATATGCATGAGTGTATATGTGTGTGTGTGTGTGTATATATAAAATACCAGACTTAAAATAAAGCTATGAGTCAGGTAGGCTCCTTGCCTTGTATTGAAATCACATTTGGTGTCAAGGAGTCCTATTAGTGTCAAGGGCGCCGTTCTCATTGCAAATGATTCTGCAGTGAAGTTAGGGTACCATATGGTGATTTTTCCTACATTAAAGGTCTGCTATCACCAAAGTATAAATCATTTTTTATACTATACTTCCTTCTTTTAAGCGCTATATCTTACAGTTGTTACTATTACACTCTTTCATATTTCTCCATTTACCCGTCTCAGAAGGATGGTAGACTAAGTTTGCTCTACAACTCTATGCCACTCCACGTCACTCTACTCTCTGCCCCTCCACAACACTCTACGCTTCGCCTCTCTACTCGACAACACCACTCTGCTACCACTGCTCTCAACGCCCCTCTACTCCCTACTCTAGGCCCTTGGACTCCATACCAATGTATTCTATGCCACTCTACCATATACTACTTCACTCTACGACAGTCTACTCTGCAACACTGCACTCTCTGCCACTGAACTCTACGCCACTGCACTCTAAGCTGCATCACTCTATGCTGCACCACTATTTTACTCTGCGCCGCTGCACTCTGACACTCAGCTCTGCAAGACTGCATTCTCTGCCACTGAACTCTATGCCATGCTACTCTGCATGACTGCAGTCTAAGTCACTGCACTCTGCATCACTGCACTCTGCATCGCTCCACGCCACTCTAATCTATTCTGTACCATTGCACTCTACACTACTCTACGTCACTGCACTCTGCTTCACTCTGCTCTACACCTCTGCAATCTACCCTGCACCACTCCACTTTACGCCACTCTTCTCTGAAACAATCTACTTTACACCACTGCAATCTACTCTGCACTCTACGTCACTCTACTCTGCGCCAATGCACTCTACACCACTTTACTCAACCAGTGCACTCTACGCCAGTCTACTCTGCACCACTGTGTTTTACACAGCTTCAATCTAGGCTACTGCACTTTACGACACTATAAGCTACGATACTCCACTCTGTGATGCTCTACTCCATTAAACTCTACTTGACTCTATGCCACTCCACTCTACAACACTACTCCATGCTATGCTACCCTTCAACACTACTTTAGTCTACTCTATTCTACAACACACTACTCCATGCCACTCCACTCTGACACTCAATTCTACAACACTTTACTCCACTCTGCCATTCCACTCTCCTACATTACTCCACTTTATGCCACTCCACTCTACAGCAATCTACTTTACGCAACACTCAACGCCACTCTGTTCCACACCACTCCATGACACTCTGCTGCTATAATCTATACTACTTCATCACATGGCACTTTTCGACATGCAACTCTCCTTTACCCCACTAACCTTTAGCCATGCTGAACAACAGCCACGCTTGTGTACAATATGGCTAAAACATATTAGCAAAGCCAATAGCTCTTGCAAAGGCCAGACCTTTGGCTTTGCCAATGCTTGTTTATTTTAACCGATACTGCAAACCATCGGCAGAAGACATTGGCAAGCCACATGGTCAAAAGGCAAGACCTATTGGCTTTGCCAATGCTTGTTTTTGTAACAATTATTTGCTCAGCTAACGAACTAATAAAACTGTGTATTTCTTAACATCCTGTGTATGTCAAACATGTATTACTACTCGAGATCCTCGTAGAATATTACATCTGCATATTGAAACCGCCATGCAGTAACACAGCCAGAACCCATCCTACGGTAATACATCCCCATCATGAATTAATCGACTAGTACGGTCCCAGTCTCATTCTAAAGTTATCCTTGGATCATCCATGAGTAATGCCGCCTCATTCTGAAGTCATCACAAGATGATTCTGTAATAATACAGCCCCATCCTGAAATACTCAAAGGATCATCCTGGAGTAATCCAGCCTAATGCTGAAATCATCATGGGATCATCCTGCTGTAGTCAATGATCATCACATGTTTTCCATTGAAGTAATCAGGAACCCATCCTGGAGTAATCCACCCTAATCCTGTAATCAGCATGGGATCATCCGGCAGCAGTACAAGCTCATCACATCTTTTCCACTGAAGTAATCGGGAACTAATCCTGGAGTAGTTTCTCTGATGGCTCGAGGAGTCATCCCATTTAAATATTCTGCCCTATAGGCATACTTCAGGATGGCTTCGGATGACATCCCCAGTTAATTGCAGGAATAGCCTGGCTGAAGTCATCAGATGACTTCAGAATCACTCCAGGATGATCTTCCTTTTAGACTTGGGACTGCGGAAGCTGGGAGGAAGGGACAGCTGGACGAGTACTCTACGCACCACAGCTGGCCAGAGCTGTGATCACAACATGCAGGCCTCAGGTGCCACGGACAGGTAGGGAAACGGGTCAGAGAGGGAGATCTCTCAAGACATCGGAGTGACCAAAACTCGCCATATTGGAACCCCTACTGGTGGCTTCCTGAGTAGCGTGGCCCAGTACATTGAACGGTTTGCAGCATCCAGCCCCCCAAGACCACCATAAAAGAACTGCACGACAGGAGTTTGGCCCATCTAGTAACTGGCATTGAAGAGGAAAGGGAAGGAAGATGTTTTTCACCCCGCTCAGCACCCTCCAAAGGTGATCGGGGTGGCCCGAAGGGTCCAATGTCAGAGGAGGGGTAGACTACAAGAGAACGTGCTTTGCTGGGTTCCATCTTTGCCCTTTCCGTCTTGGCACTGCCCCCCGACCCGGCTGAGAACAACAACTCCATTGAGGCTGCAGTAAAAAAGACAGAGAACTCCAAGAGGTCCTTAACGGCCGTGTTCCAGGAGAGGAATAAGCTGTGGCTAATGAAATTAACTGAGTAAAAGCCTTGGAGTCCCCCACTTCTGAGATGACGGCGAGGTGAGAGGAGGGGCCACCTTCAAGGAATGTGCCACGGAGGCTATGAATTCGCAGAACACGGTGAGATCTGCTGGATCACTTGAGGCGATGTGATAGTAACAGGGTGATGGACAGGCGGCTCGCATAGGGCGTGCTGCGGGGCGGTGAGGCGGGGCGGTGAGGCGGGGCGGGGGAAGGGCAGGGTGGGGGGGTAGTAAACTCAGACATACGACGGAATGGAGGAACGTAATAATTACTTTCCTCCATTCCGTCGTATGTCCGAGTTTACTACCCCCCACCCTGCCCCTCCCCCGCCCCGCCTCACCGCTCCGCAGCACGCCCTATGCGAGCCGCCACAACTTGATCTTTCTGGACTCACTCCTTAACAGGATGGAAAAGTGTTCAGTGAAGTGCTGGTCCTGCAGGAGTGGCCGGACACCGGCATGACAGTGAGAAGTTATAGGCAGCAGGTCAGGCTTGTAAGGACACAAACACTGGAGGAGGCACAGGAATGAGTCTGGCACCATATGCCGACTGGAGAGACTGGATTCTAAAGGTGGCCATCCAAAGGAGGGTGGTCAAGGATGGGGAGAGCAAACTACTATCTTTCCAGACCTTAGTTATCTTCTGTTATATTATGTTCTGTTAAATTTATTTATAACGCACCAATAATGTTATCTTGGCGCTACAGAGGGGCAACATAACCAGTTTATAGAGAAAACAAGCAAAATACTGATTAAAAAGTCACGTTTTATTGGTCTTGCTGAATTTGATTCATCTAGATTCTAGACAAATTGCAGCAGGAAGAGAATTCCTCAGTTTCGCTGGTGCAACAAAGAAGGATCTGTCTCGATAAGTGACTGTCCTTCCACGCAGCACTGTCAGTAAAAACTGGAGGGCGGAACGAAGACTCCTAGTTGGTTGATGAACTGAGAAATTAGAAGTTTCAAAATTGAGACTGTGGTGAAATAGGGGCTTGGGTACAATTGTGCATGCATAGAAGGATGCTTACATTGATAGACAGTCAATGGAGCAATCTTAAGATAGATGTTATCCTGTCCGGTCTTGAAATGTAAGTGTAATGCAGGCCACAGCATTCTGAACCAATGGGAAACGGTAGAGTTTTTCAGGATTGCGTCAGTGTAGCCAACCCTGGATTGAATCAAACCATTAACAACTAGTATATGCAAGTTGTTGATAATATAGGGTAAATATTTCTTAAAGATTGTTAGTTGGTCAAGGCATGCAGCAGATACTTTGGACTCTTAGGCCTCAAGTGAGAGCCCGGTATCTAAGTGAAATCACAAACGCGCAGCTTTAGCAGGAGATAGCATTGACAGCTTTTTCTTTAGAGCTCCAGGGCTATGCCCTCCTTGTTTTCTGTCCCGTTTTAACAAGAGTGAATAATAAATAATCTATTATTCACTCAAAGTATAATTTAAAAAAAATGCCGCCCAGGAACAGCCTGAGGCAGTTAGTGACACTGCCTGATGGCTAAGGCAATTCCGGCACTTTTTTATTTCGAGAGGGAGAGTACCTGCACTTCTCAAGAGAAATGTAATACTTTTAATTGGAGAGTACCAGCACTTCTCAGAAACAAGCAGGTACTACCTGCACTTCTATTTCTCCATTTCAAGCACGGGCTGACTCTATACTTGAAGTAGCTGAAAGATGTACGGAATGTCATTTTCCAGTCATCTTTTTCCTTTTCTTGAAGCAAATTATAAATTTGTTCCTCCTCAATCTGAATCTAAGATTTATTCGATGAGAGGCAGGGGATAACAATCCTCAAAGCTTATTTTATTTAGCCTTCTATATTCAATACATTTACTTCATTTTGTGGGCACAAAGAAGTCCTAGCTGGTGAGGCAGACCATGTAATCAAGCCATTGTGAAGGTTTCCTTCTAGGTATTGTCTGAGGACTTCCTTTTTGGGATTAGATATGGGACACATTCTTCCAAAGGGTATAATTACTCCAGGCACTCTGGGAATTGCAGAATCAAATTCCATATGAGGTGGCAGCAATACAACCGTAGGCTTCTGAAAAAACATCAAGTAATTCATGACAGGATTGTGGAATTGCTTAAGTGGATGCAAATGCTGGAACAGCTACACATTTCTCTGTACATTCTTCTATTGGTGATCAAGAGGAACCAAATAAACAACAATTGTCTCAGCTGAACTGAGATGGCAAAGAGAGAGTTAGAGTTGCCCAATTTATATATGGATTATGTTGGTCGAGCCAAGGAATTCCAGATATCAGTTTGCAGAGTCTATCAGATAAACACAATCATTTCTGTATGGTTGCTCAAGACGACTTGACCTGGAGCTGTCATAAGGACATGAGGTTAACAGGGAGCCATCGAAAGGTTGGACTTGCTCAGATGTATTCTTCTTGGGTGTAGAGATTTGTAGTTTTGAAGCCCAGTTATAATCCACATACATTCCAGGGGCACCTCAATCAAGAAGAGAAGCTTACATCACAACAGAGTCAAATCTGAAGAACAAAAAACAGGAATCAGAACCTTCTGAAGAGTTGAAGAAGCCTAGACAAGGGAGGTACGAATTAACCATCCATTTCTCCCTTAAAAAAGATTTTTCATGGTATTTACAGCAACCTTGGTCTTCTAAAATAGTCTAGTAATAGGTGGCCTAGATTCAAAGACCAGTCTGTGTCTTCAGTCTTTCTCCGACTATGAAAGATCACTCTTGAAGACTCAATATGCATTGGTTACTCCTGCAGGGTTGTAAGAAGTTCTGAAACAGGTGCTAATCATCTAAAGGTCCGGGGGAAAGGGCCACCTGAAGCAGTTAAAGCCTTATGTCACTTACATTTATTTTCCTGAAGTCTGTGCAGTATTAGAAAGACTTGGTCTAACAACTTTGATTAGTGGTTTAAGTGAGCTTTTATTTGATCTCCCCTTGAGTCCTCTTCAAAAGAGAGGTAATTTCAATTTGCTCAACCTACGTGGTTTCTGTGGCCCATTCTCAAAATTAGGTTATGTACGACAGAGCATCAATATTTCTGAGAGATGGCAAGGCTAATGTGGCTCTGGTTATACAACCTCTCTAATATCCAACCTTAGTTCTATCTGAGGCAAATTGTCAGGGACCGAGGGCAAAATGAACAATGAGACGATCCACAAATTCCTTTAACTTGGTTGAATCCCTTGAAAAATGAAGGCTTTGAGGACTCACAATGGGAATATCATTTGTCCTGTCTGGTAACGTCTGATGTAATCTCAGCTTATAAATGAGCTAATTCTTGATCTTGTTGCTGCAAAACCTCAGTCATATCAAGATATGGATCCATAACTGAACCAGAGACTTCAATACGATGGCATCACAACCTGTCCAAGGTTGGACATAAGAGTATCATCTTCATCAGCCTCTTAGTTTGGCCGAGGTAGGGTTGACTCTTTATATGTGAAAGCTATCACACTATTATTTCATATGTGAAGGGGAGGTGTCCACGGTAGAAATTAGGTTGTTGGTCAGCTGGGGTGTGAGCCCTGGTCAAGCAATAGCCACAGTCCCTTGCAGGGCGAACCACAAAAAATCGCTAAATTGACCTGTGCTTAATCTTGGGTAGCTTGGCACAAAAAGCAGTCAGACTTAACTTAAAGGCAATGTGTAAAGTATTTATGCAGCACACAAACAGTAATAAAGTGAAAACCCAAAACAAGAAAAATACCAAACCAATTTAGAAAATAGAGTACATTTTATTAATTTATTTTACACCAAAATGACAAAAATCTAATCAGTAGAACAGGAGCTATGATTTTTAAAAGTTTTTAGTAAAAACTAGCGCCTAAAAGATCAAAGTGCCAACTGCGGACATCAAGCTGCGCGAGACCGGGTCAAAGTTGAAAAATATGGCAGACTGCGATGGAGAAAAAGAGACTAAGAAAGTAAAATTCAGCGGGGCAAGGCTGCAGGAGGTGTCTGAGGAGGGAACATCATTGTCAGATGGCCTTGCGTCGAAGCCGCCGTGAAGTATTCTATGTTTGGATTCAGGGCCTGATTTGAATCTCAGCGTATTACATACTCTGTCACAAATTAAACTAATATTCCGGCCGTCGTATTACAAGTTCCAGAGGATATAATGGAATTGTAATTTGGTGGACAGGATACCCGTCAGTAACCCTGTCCGCCAAACTCGTAATCCGGCCCTAAGTCTCCGAAATGGAAGTCGCAAATCTCCTGTGGGACGAGGCAGAGGGCTGTAGCCAAAGACAATTCCATGAGGCCGGATATCCCATTGCCGAAGGACCGCTGAAAGGGATTTGCTGCTGCGGAGCAGAACGTAGACCTCAGTTTGGGGATTTTGGCCATCTTGGCATCTTCAGCACCACAACCAAGGGTCCAAGACTGGTGGGACACCTCTTGGTGGTTCAGGACTCACTCAGGCTGGGTCCAGGTATGGGTTCAAGATGGTGGGAGCCTTTTGTGTCCCTGTGGCTCTGAATAGGAAGCCAGCAAACAAGCCCTTTGAGTCACTCTGGTAGTCTTGGGTTCAGGTGAGGATGCAGGGCTCAAAAACAGGGATGGCCTCTGAAGGTTCAGGATTGGCTCCTGGCAACAAAGTAGCCCTTCCAGGTACAGCAAAGCAGTCTTGCAGAGCAGGCGGTCCTCTGAGAATCCTTCCATAGAAGGTCCTATTTTGATATGCTGGTTCCCTTCTGGAAGGTGGGAGAAGTTTATAGAAAGGTTCTTTGAAGTGCATAGAATTTTCTGACTCCCTGCCCTGGCTCCAAGCTGACTGCAGTGACAATGTGAGGTTGTTTGGCCCTTTGTGTGAAGGCAGAGTACACCTTATTCAGTTGCAAGTGGGGCTGTGCTCAGTTCTGCCCCACCCCCATTCTGCCAGCAGATGGCCTGTTGAGGTACACCTAATTCCTCTGTTGTGTGTGACTGTCTGGGAGGAATTTACAAAGTCTAGCTGTCAGCTACACCCAGTCATGTGACCCAAGACAGTCTGCAGGCACAAAGGGATAAGGGCAGGACAACGTCAACGTTCTAAAAGTGGCCTTATCAAAATTGTAATGAAAAATCTGACTTTACTATTCAACAGGGTTTATCATTACAATTCCATAGATACCAAACATGAATAGCTACCTGGTCTCAACTGGGAATTACAGCTTATTAAAGAATCCCCAATGTAAGTCAATCAAACCATGTTTAGGGAGTGAGCACAAGCACTTAATCACTGGTTAGCAGTGGGAAAGTGCACAGACTCCTAAAGCCAACAAAAACGTATTTCAGCACCAAAAATGGAGGTAAGTAGGCAAAACGTTTGGTGGAAGATCACCGTAAGGATGACAGGTCTAACAGTATGCAAGTATGGTTACAGTTTCTGAAGGAAAAACAATGGCATAAAAATCCTCCAAGGAGATGGTAACTTGACCTCAGGATTCCAGGAGAAATTGAGCTTTCAGAAGGAGCTACTACAAAAGGCTAGCACCAAGAAGCACTGAAGCAGATCAGAGATGAAGGGAGACAACAACCAAGAATAAAACCTTGAAGGAGCGAAACAGGGACAAAAAGTAAAGAGTGAAAGGGCAAGGAATCCTTAGAAATATACTATGCCTTCGCTGCAATACAGTATTGGAGGTTCATCTGCAAAAGGAGTCCCTCAATTCTGCATGTGTCCCATTGATAGTATTAGCTCTGCAAGGAACTGTATAGTGATTACTCGGCCGTCCCTCCTGTGCTTGATGTGACAATTGGGATTATTGGGTGAGGCTTTCCTGAGTATATTGCACAGAAATCCTTTTTTCATTTGAGCCACTTTATGCCCCTGCTTTTCCCCCCAGCTTTATGGGTGTTCCTAATATGGGAATAAGTCAACCACACTTGGTGGTTATCGAGATAGAAGCCGCTGAAGTACTGTGGTGCAAAAAAGTCCTAACCGAGTTTGGTGGTGCAAAAGACATTTCCATTTTTCACTGCCTCAGCCACTTGGATTCTAGTGGGCCAGCGATGGAGGCCACATTTAGGCCCTGATCTGGAATCCATCTTTTTTTCAATGTAACCCCAACCTCCTGAGAATCTTTCCATGAGCAACCAGGGTTGGCTCAGTTGTCAGTCTATGTGAGAGGAGGGCTGATTAGGCCAGAGAAGGAGTCTACAGACATTGCTGGCTGTGTGGGGAGTTGAACCAGTCATGGGAGGCTTGTGTGTGTACCTGCAAATCCCTTCTGCAGTGCAACACCCTCGAAGAGCTTCTCTGCCCTTGGCACATCCACCCCTGCTGTGAAGGAGCACCACATGCACACTCCAACAAAACCAGGAACTGTAATCTAACCATGATGCTGGTCTGGCTCACATGCTCAACCTTAACAACAAGATTGGTTCTGGATACTCTTGAATACTGCCACAGACTCGAGAGACCTTTCGTTAATGCTCTGTTACATTGTTAAATTTTGTTGAATAAATACAGAAGGCAAGGTCTGCGTATCATGAACACCCTGTGTTAAACCTAATAGGCAGGGACTATATTATTGTAAACAGTGTGTTTCCATTGCCTCTATGTATATTTGTAGTGTAGTATGTTTGCTATGCATCGAGTTAAGTAATTGTGAGAAAATAGGGTTCTGTTGCAGCACTCCCCCCCCACTTTTTGCCTGGCTTTTGATGCAACTTTGACTGTAGAGTACTGGGTCCCTGGTGTCCAGGTTCCCAGTACCAGTGTTCTTTCACTAAAAACATACATGTCCACAATTGGTACTTCTGCCCCACTGTAAGTCCCTAGTAAGTGGTACTTACTGAGAGGCTGGTTAAATGGTAACAATGTACATGAATATGATGGGCTTTGTAATTTGATAATAAAGGAACATCTGTTAAGTAATTGTGTGCAGGAAAAGTTGCATCAATACCTAGAAGTCCTGGGGCCAGGCTCCTCCCACGAGATGGGTAAGAACCAGAGTGTCCAAAACTAAATATGATGCGGGTGACCAAAAGACTGAGGCCAAAAAGACCCCCCCCAGAAAAGACAGTGGGGCACTCTGAAAAAGATAAAAGTAAGGAGTCCCATGTAGGCCCACAAAATCCTCTCCAGGAGGGAGGGCCCAAAGACACCTCACAGACCAAAACTGGGTACCAAGGTAAGAATTGGGATCCTGATAGGGCATGGTATCACAACTGTCAAAAGACAGGACACCATACCAAGGACCCTAGCTGTCCTAAAAACCAAACCCCGAGTGTAACTCCAGGGGTTGTCAGTGTAGCCTTTGAGGGTGGTTACTCAGATGAGGAAGTCCTTCAAGCCTTCAACTGGAAAGTGGGCCCAAAAAGTGAGTTGGAGATTCCAGAAGGGAGTGGACACTTCCACCACCTACTGGTGAATGAAATCACAAAAACTGCCCCGAGAGATGACTGTACACGTCACACAGTTGTGCATGAAAGGCTAGTTCTCTCAAACCAGTACATCCCAGGAGAGACAAGAAGAGTAAGGGCCATCCCAGGGGGAGTCACTGTTAAGCCTGTAGCTGTAGTGTCCTTAGAGATAGATGGGTCCCTCAGTTGGAGAAAGGTGGTAGTCAGTAAATACCTCCCCCTTGCTTGTCTCCTTGGAAAGGGCCACCCAGAGGTTGGTCTCAGCCAAAGTGAGGTACCGGTCCAGTGTCAGTCCTCACCCAAAGATTCTGGGGGGGAGGAGCCGGCAGCTAGTGCAGATAAGCCCCAAAAGAAGAAGCCAAAGCAGGTGTGTAAGGAAGGAGGGTAACTGTTAGCCACAGTTCCAGTATGCCAAGGAGATTCTATACCAGTAGGGGAGAACTCCATAGTTGGCACTGGTGAAGCTCTACCTGACCCACAAAAAGACCTCACTAGTCAGGCAACTGTCTAGCCTGAGTTGGTGGCTCCTCAGCAGGTAGAAAAGAGAGTGGAAGTAGAGTGTTCACTACCAGAAGGGGTGCCCCCCCTCCCCACTCTAAAATAGCAGACAGGCTACCTGAACCCAAATAAGCCTGTAAATTAGCCCATTCACCTGTCAGTGAAGAGCAGAAGGTGTGGTTCTGGGCACTGACACCTGTCAGTGGCCTCTGCTGGCTGTTAGCCTTTATGGCTGCCCTGTTCTTGGCATGGGGGTCTGACCTTATGTCAAGTAGCAAGCTAGGCCCCATGACCTGTTGGTCATGGTGGGGTTACTCAAGGTGTGGGTAACCACTTTAGGTAAGCTAGGTGTTGCTGTGGCTAAGATAGAATCTGCAGAGGTGGTCACCTCTGATCACAAACTAAACAGATTGGGTGAAAACACTAAAGAGTTAGGGAAGGAGCATTGGAAGTTAGGTCCTGAAACTGTTGAGGTAGGCCAGCTCCCCAAAGGGACTGACCTGGGCAGAAGGATGTAAGGCAGAGTAGGCCCTGCCAGAAACCAGCCATTTTCCCTACCTTTCCTCGCCTGACAGACTAGATAGGCTCTCCCAGATGGTGGCTGAGCTTCCTGGCCTGTTGGCTGGTGGGAGGTGGGGGGCTTATGTGAGAAAATGGGGTTCTGTTGTAGTTCCCCCCACTTTTTGCCTGGCTTTTGATGCAACTTTGACTGTAGAGTACTGGGTCCCTGCTGTCCAGGTTCCCAGTACCAGTGTCCTTTCCCTAAAAACATGTCCACAATTGGTACTTCTGCTCCTCTGTAAGTCCCTAGTAAGTGGTACCCTAGGTATCTAGGGCTTGGTGGCTGAAGAGGGTCCCCGTCACTAGGACGGTGCCACTGCCCCTGCAGCCATGCCAGCTAGCACTGCCTAAGATATAGGTAAGTCACTCCTCTAGCCGTCCTTACCAGCCCTAAGGCAAGGTGCACTATATCCCAGGTGTGAGCATATCTACATGAGCAGATGTGCCCCTACAGTATTAAGGTCTATTCTCTAGTATTGTATGTGCCAGGGAAGTCATAGAGAGTACATGGGCTGGGAACTTGACAACTCGAGTTCCACAGCACCATGATGGTTTCACTGAACCCAGGAGTGTTTGGTATCAATCAGCATCTTGTAATGAAACCACACTGATGCAAGTGTGAGATTTATCGAAACATGTACTCAGAGGGCACCTCAGAGGTGCCCCCTGAAAACCTACCAACCCTGGTGTGGGCACTGACTGGCTTTAGGCAGCCTGCCACATACAGTACAAACAAAGTATAATTTTATAAAATTGGTCTGGATCTCCTTCTTGAGTCGTGTTTCCATTATTGATCATGTGTGTGCAATAAATGTCTTGCATTCCTCTGTGCGAGGCCTAAGGCTGCTTGCCCACACTACCACTAATAGAGCACTTTGGGTTTTGCATTGAGCCCTGTACACTTTTGGGGAACCCCAGGACTCTGTGCACGGTATTACCACCTGGTGGCAATATCATATACAGAGCCAGCTTCCTACAGTATTTATTTTCCAAAATACAACCACTTGTTGGATTGGAGTCATTGTAGAGTTTTATTACCATCTCTGCCTAGCTTTTGATTTCTAGCTCACACCAGGTTCTTTGAGTAAGCCTTGCGAGTCAAGTCATAAAAGGGCGCAGTTGGTGCTCATTTTTAGTTCCTGATCCAGCGCTAACAATAAAAATTCTTCTCTTATATGCTTCGGTCATCCAGGTGCAACTTATCCCTCCAACACACAAACTATATCCATATGACGGTGGGGCCCATAACACCGCATATACATTCACTTACTCATTTATTCCCTGGATTACCTCCGTCCTTAACCTAGGAGAAAACGATTCGCTGGAAGGAGACGGGATACCTCTTTTTAACACGACATAATGTTTCTCATTGCTTTTAAGGTATTCCGCTCATTGGTCGATGGACCAACTAGTAGGAATCAGTTGATGGTGATTAAGACCAGCTCAATCACAATAAACTCTTTAACATTTTACCTTAATTATTGAGCTAAAGAATCACTGAGTCATTTGTTTAAAGAATAATAAAGTTTATATAAGGTTTCGAAGCAAGATATAAGTTTAAGCTTATTAGTCAGATTATTACATTTATCATCATTATAAGAATAAATTGAAATTGCAATGCATACCTATTAGACGGAAAAATAAGGTTGTCACAGCAAGAACTCCAAAAGATCAATCTATCTGTCTTGGAAAGTCTAATACTTCTAAATGAAAAATCTATCAGGAATAAAAAGGCTCTCCAAAAGCAGCATCTTATACTCAACTAAAAATATAAAATAGCAGCAGCAGCATCAGCTCGTCAGCATCAGCAACCGCAACTTCACCCATCTACAGCATCCACTCTCTCCAGCATCTAACCCCTCCCCACCAAGAGTAGGTCTTCTTATACCCTAATTCTAGCTTACTGAATAAAAATGTTGCATCTCTATGGCGTGATTCTCTCTTATTGGTTCATTCAAGTCCATATACATTTTAATCAAACTTCCTTGTCTTAACCAGTTCTTTGTGGAATGTCCATGCTTGCATCGTTTCCCACAGTTCATGACATTGCTCATCAGTTTCGATCAGTACAATTTGTATCTTTTTCTGATACTTTTTAGATTCAACAGTTCCGTCCATTTATTCAGTTTGACTTCTCACGCTTCTTGCTGATCATCTTGGCACACATTTGCTCAAAAAGGTCACAATAGCCTTGACCATACTTCCATCTTAGGCTCTCAGCACGAACACGTGGTCATCCTTTTTCACAGCCTTTCTCCTCTACCACACGTCTTCTTGCTCATGCGTACTCTAGCAAATGGCGGCCATTTTATATCGCTGCTCAACAGGCCTAAGCGCACTATTTTCAAAGATAAACAAAATATAGTTAAAATAAAGAATATAAACCCTTTCGTTTCCCTCCCGTCTTTCTACGTACCCCAATTAGGTATTACCTAGCAAAAAGCAACATATAAAGCCGTCCCTTACTTACCATCGCTTTATTTTGCCACCACACATTTTATTTTCAAAGCACAAATCATGCGTTTATTATTTTATTAGTACGCAAATATTATGTTTATGTTAGACACGTAAACAATTATAAGTTGATTAATTTGCATACAAAAATAGCGTGTTACCTTTCCCTTTATATGTAACATACATTGTTGGTTATTTACTTAAACGAACATGTTTATTAATTATTTTACGAAAATATTTAGGAGGTTAAAATTTTTTCATTTATCCTGCTCCATCAACTCCCCCTTTGGTGATTTTTAATATCACCACAAAACCCAAGTTATACAATTTTCTCAGACAGCATATATCTTTTATCCGTTTGCTTTTGTTAGTTTACACAACTGTATCCCTTTCAACTTGTCTCTTCGTTTTCTTGTACATGTTCTCTTTTATCTCTTCTAGCTCTATTTCACCCATTTCTCTCTCTCTCTCCTTGTTTATCATGTTTTCTTTTTCTATTTTATTCTGTCTTCTTCTTTTCTTTATACATGTAATTACAAGCTTCAGCACTAAAATTATTATTATTATCATGGTCGCTATTATTATAACTTTCCCTATTATTAATCCACTCATTCTTGTTAACCAATTTATTACTGAAGAAAACCCTTTACCAAGTTTTCCCAATGCACTTTCAACCTCCAGTGGAACAAGTTCTTTGTGCAAACTTGTGATATTCGTTATATACTTTTGTATATTTTCACTTTTATCTGGAATGTAAGTGCAACAATGTTGGACTTTCAGCATTCCACAAACTCCACCCTCTTTTGCCAAAAGAATGTCAAGGGCAAGTCGATTTTGCATCACCATAGCTCTCATGGCAACCATCTCGGTATTTACCATAAAGAACCCTCCAGCAGTATCTGTAGATAAACGATCTACCACTGTGGATAATTTCCTAATTCTAAATGCATTCAAAGATATTCCCACTGCGGGTATCAATGCACCAAAAATATCACCTACTATTTCTGAAAAACTTTCCCTTTTTCTACGTGTAAAGGTATTTATCATTTTGTGTGTTCCTTTTTCTTTTCTATCCATATGAAAAATCTTTGGAAAGACCAGGCCTAAATAACATGACCCATACCAATGGTCCGGCAACCTGTAATAAGCCCTATTACCTCAAACATAATAGATCCCTGGAAATATTGGATCTTTTCCCCCTTTGAATCCCCATCCACCTAAAATTTGATAATTGTCATGGCAAATACTGGAACCCACAAAATAATTGTCATATTTTGTTTTATTTCTTCTAATGCACAACCTTCCCTGTTGGGGCCAATCCAGAGTCATAGCTGCATTTGTCTTTTTCTTGTCATGATTGTCTTCCTCAAACGCCCAAAGAGGTGTTTTTGTCTCTTCTATCACTTTTCTTTGAAATTTCACTCTTCTTTCTTCAACCATCTCTAAAAATACTTTTTCTTCCTTCTTTAACTCACAGGTAAGGTTGTTTTTAACTATATTCTCTAATGTTAAAATCTTATCTTCTATAAAATATTCACCAAACGTTTTTCCCTCTTTTATTTTGTTTAGCTCAGGAACTACAGAAACTTTCGCAAAAATCTTATCTATGTCAGTGTAGTAATATTCTAATCTACCTGTTTTATAAAATAAACTTGCTAAAACACTACATGTTATTCCATACGTCAAAGGAAGGTGATGATAAGTCACACCTTCTGCTACAGACGCAGAGCAATTGCATACAAACATAGCAATCTCTTACATCCATTGTTTCTACATACTCATATAATAATTTAGTAAAAACATTCTTTGAAAAATCTGTTATTGATTTATCTTTATGTAACTCTGCACTACTTTTTAATATAACTGGTTCTTGAGTGTTAGCTCCTTTTTCTTTCTCTGTTTTATTAGACGTTTCTACTACAGCTAAACTAATTGGAATAGTGATTGCTAAAACCACCCATACTGTCATTAATAATCCTGTACAAAAGAAGCACATCTTACACCATTTACTTAAAAACTCACATTTACATTTTCTATCTCTAGTATCCTCCATTTTGTTTTATAACCTTATTTATTTATTTTCAAGAAAATTGTGTCACTACACCTCAGAAATGACTTATTAGCCACTCTGCACTCCAATGTTTTTGTTTTTGCTTGGTACTTTCTTTTAATTCTTTTCAGAATTCTTTCTTTGTCAAATCCAGTATTTTGTCAAATCCGGTAGAAATTCGTCAGATCCAGTGTTTTGTCAAGTCCGGTAGAAATTTGTTTAAATTTCTTCAATTAGTGTTTTTTTCTTCTTTGATATCAGTCAAAGCAAGATACAACCATTCAGGCGATCTATACTTCGGATTTACCTTCTTTACTCTTTTCGTTTTCTGCAAGTGTTTTCCACCTTGTTTTTCTTGCTCTTTCTGGCTTGTTATTTCATTCACTTGTTCAGCACTTTTTCCATCTAACCTTATGATCCTGTATCTTAACTTTCTTACTTCGTTGGGCCAATTGTCTCCTTTTCTTGGCCTTTTTGCCTCACTTCCTTTTTCCTCTCTTTCTGTTTTCCAATTCCTTTTTCTTGACTCTAGTTTTTGGTTTCTTTCTTCTCCACTTTCTTCGGACTCTGTTTCAATTTTTTCTTTATTGTCTCTTATTTTGAATCTTATAATTTCATTTTCTTCCTCTACTTGTGGTTCTTCTCTTATCTTCCTTCGTTCACCTATTTCTGTCCCTCCTCGAGGTTCTTCCGAATTTGTGTCAATCTCTCTATCTGCTTCTAAATTTCCCTGTTCTTTTGTTTGGCTATCTGTCCCTATTGCTCCTCGGGGATCTTCCGATTTTTCTAACTTTCTGTTTGAAACTCTCCCTTCTTCATCTATTAATATTATCTCCGAAGGATTTTTACCACAACTTGTACTTGGTTGCTCACTGTTACTATCTTCTTGCTCAGTTTCTTCTCTTATGCTTTCAAATTTCCAATTTCTTTTCAGAATTTCTTCACAATCCGAATGATCTGTATCAGATTCTGAACTGGTATCTGATATTTCCAGATGTCGACTCACATGTCGATCTTCAAGTTCTGGAACCTCTACTTCTTCTGTCGTTGCACTTGTAGTTGGGTCTTCCAGATGTCGACTTACAGGTCGATCTTCAGATTCTGGCACCCTGTTTGTTTCTTCTTCTGCTTCTGATGCTGAACTGTTATCCAATACTTCCAGATGTCGACTCACATGTCGATCTTCAGGTTCTGGAACTCTGATGGTGTGACTGGCATGCACCCAGTGTTTCACTCCTGCACATTTGACTGCAGTGGTTGTCACCAGGATCACTTGTCGTGGTTCGTCCCAGCGAGGAACCAAACAGTTTCTTCTCCTGTGGACTTTTATGCGGACCCAATCTCCTGGATTCAAGTCGTGAGCTGGTTTTCTTTCAAGAGTGGTCGCATCCGGTCCAACCTGATGAAACACAGAACGCACCACATCAGCCAATCCTTTGCAATAATCCAGCACCAGATCATCAGTTATAGTCAGTAGTTTGTTGACAGGTACATGTGCTTGTCTCATTGCTCGTCCCATAATTATCTCATGGGGACTGAGTCCAGTTTTCCTTTCCGGAATACTTCTGATTGTCATTAAAACTAATGGCAAGGCATCTGGCCATTTGAGTCCTGTAGCTTGACACATTTTTCCTAACCTGTTCTTAATTGTTCCATTCACTTGCTCTACTATTCCAGAAGCCTCTGGTCTGTATGCACAATGCAGTTTCTGTTTAATACTAAGTGCTTCACAAATCAGTTTAACTAATTCATTTTGGAAATGTGTTCCTCTATCTGTTTCAATCGTGACTGGAAAACCATACCTCGGAATGAATTCTCGCAGCATAAGTTTTGCTACCGTGATTCCATCATTCCTTCTGGTTGGGTATGCTTCCACCCAACGGGAAAACAAACAGACGACTACTAGGACATACCTTAGTCTGTTGCTCGGGGGCATTTCAATAAAATCCATTTGCATTCTAGTGAACGGACCTCCTTCTCGTCCTATTGTTCCTAGACTCACTACTGTCTTCCTTCCTGGATTTAACTGTTGACAAATAAGACATCTTTGACAAAGACTCTCAGCTATGGCTCTGAATTTTGGATTATACCATGTTTGTCTAAAAAGTCTGATCATTGAATCTCTCCCAATATGTGCTTGTCCATGGTACATCCGTGCCATGTCAGAAATCATGCTATCAGGCATAACTGGTCTTTCATCTCTGTAAACCCAAACATCATTTTCCTCATGTTTTCTACATCCTGCTTTTATCCATGTATCTTTTTCCTCATCATCTGCTGCTTCCTGTAACTGTCTCACCTCATCCCATGTCTCAACAGGGTTAGTAAAAAGCAAAGGACAAGAAATATGCTCTCTTTCTCGGCTTTTGTTTAAAGAAACCACATTCTTTGCACAGTACTGTGCAATCTCGTCAGCATATTTATTGCCGACAGTTATGTAGTCTTCCCCATTTTTATGTGCATTGCACTTCACAACAGCAATCTGTTTAGGCAGCTGTATCGCCTCAAGCAACTTTTTCACAAAATCTCCATTTCTAATTGGCGTTCCTGCAGACGTCAAGAAACCTCTTTGTGACCAAATCTGACCAAAATCATGCACCACCCCAAAGCCGTACTGGCTATCTGTCACAATCGTAACCCGTACATTTCTTCCCAACTTGCATGCTTGAATCAGAGCTACTAGTTCTGCGACTTGGGCAGACCGTATCCCTTTCAGACAAGATGCTTCCATTACAGTTGCTACTGTGCAAACTGCATATGCTGCACTTAGAACTCCATCATTCGTTCTCAAACATGAGCCATCCACAAACAGAATATAATCTGATTCCTTTAAGGGCTCATCTCGTATGTCTGATCTCGGTTTTGTACAATATTCAAGCACATTCAGACAATCGTGATCTACTTCATCCATTTCAATCACACTCTCTTCATCTGGCAATGATGTCGAAGGATTCACATTCATACATCTGTCAATGGTCACATTATCTGCACTTAAAATTACTTTTTCATACCTAGTCAGCCGACTATGTGTCATATATTGTGTTTTCGTTCTTGTCAAGAGAATTTCCACAGAATGGGGAACATATACTCTCAGTGGATATCCCATCACTATGCCTTCACTCTGTTCCAGACTCACACAAGTAGCAGCAACTGCTTTCAAACATCCAGGCAACGCTTTCGCTACAGGGTCTAAAACAGCTGAAAAATATGCAATGGGTCTTTTCATAGTTCCATGTCTCTGTACCAAGACTGATAATGCACATCCATCTCTTTCACTGCAATACAACTCAAAATCTTTCTCATAGTCAGGCATTCCCAATGCTGGAGCTTCACACAATTTCTTTTTCAGCTCTCTGAATGCTTTCATTTCCTCATCATTCATTTCAAAAGGATCTTTAACATCCTTCTTTGTTAGTTTTTGCAACGGTTTAGCAATCAGCGAAAAACCGCTTATCCATTGTCGACAATATCCAACCATTCCCAGAAACATTCTTACCTCTCTTTGCGTCATTGGAGCTCTCATTCCTTGAATCATTTTTATTCTTTCAGTCGTTACCTTTCGCACTCCTTTCTCAATTTTATGCCCTAAATATTGGACTTCTTGTTGACAAAACTGCAATTTTGATGGGGACACTTTATGTCCTCTTTTTGCTAAATGATTCAGCAAAGCAATTGTATCATTGACACATGCTTCCTTCGTTTTTGATGCCACCAGTAGGTCATCAATATACTGAACCATCACTGACTTTTCTGGCATTTTTAAATCTTCCAAGGATTTCTTTAGAATCTGATTAAAGATTGAGGGGCTTTCTGTGTACCCTTGAGGAATTCGGCACCATGCCAAAATACGCTCTCCAAACCTAAACGCAAATAATGGCTGGCTATCTGGATGCAATGGAATAGAGAAAAATGCATGACATAAATCAATTACTGTGTACCATTCTGCTTCACATGGAATCTGGTATAGAATCACAGCAGGGTTCGGTACTATTGGGCAACAAGGCACTACAATTTTGTTTACCTTCCTCAAATCCTGTACAATTCTATATGTTCCGTTTGGCTTTTTCAGTCCCATTATTGGCGAATTACATGGACTGCTCATTATTTCTTTTAGAATCCCTTGTTCAATCATTTTATTTATTACTGGCGTTATTCCTTCAATTATTTCTGGTGTCAATTTATACTGGGGCGTATTTGGGTAACTCGTTCCTTCTTTTACTGTTATTTTAACGGGATCTACTTCTTTCATTAATCCTATATCTTCTCCTGTAAAGTCCCACACTTCTTCTTTCACTGTCTTTTTCAATTCAATTGGGATTTTCTCTGCATCAAATACAGGAAACAAATCATTTACTTCTGGTTCTAAATTTACCATTGTCATTTTATACAGTACATCTTCATCTGGGGTCTGAAATGCAATTCCATCTGGAGTACAATAGATAGTGCAATTCATTTTGCACAATAGATCGCGTCCTAATAGGTTCACGGGACTACAATCGCATACCACAAATCGGTGCATTTCACTAAATGGACCAATCTTTACCTCCACTAATTTAGTAAGAGGCGTCTTTATTTGCTGATTCGAAACTCCAACTACTTGGATATGTTCACCCGAGAGAGGAAGGTTTGGAATTTCCACTGACCTAACAGTAGAACGGGTAGCTCCAGTGTCCACAAGGAATGTTACATTTGCACCATTCACTTCTCCATCCACAAATGGACCAGACTGATCTACCTCTAGAGTTGCGCCAAGCACGCACTCTTCCCCTCTCCTAGGCACCGTCAGAAGCTTTCATCCGTTTCATCCTCATCCTGTCGTAACCAATATTGAGAAATGGCAGCTGCACGCGGCAACTGTGTTACCTGTTCTCCTCCGTAGAATCCTGTTTCTGCACTGTATTTCTGTTGGTTAACACTCTTGGGAAGTGGTGGTTGTGGCACCTGACTCTGTTGAGTAACTACCTCACTCTGCACCTGTGAATTTAATGATTGATTTTCCACATTAAGTTTTGGAGGAAATTTACACTCGTTTCTCCAATGCCCTAGCTTTGCGCTGTTGTGGCATGGCCACTTTTTCTTTGCCTCATCTATGCTCATTTGTCCTTTTCCTTTACCTATATTTGGTCGAGATCTAGCCTGTCCTGCTTCATTACCTGTATTACTCAATTGAGCTTCTTGCTTCTCTGCAACTTTCACCTGTGCCCACATGGCTTTTTCTTTCAATTTACGCTGTCTACTCTCAATATCATCACTGCAATACTTAGCATATCTCAAAACTTCGTCGACTGTGCTATTCTGCCAACAAATCATATGCTGTTTAATCATCTCACTTATCTCTGGTTTCAACCCATATACAAATCTATATACAAAATGACTCATATCCTTCTCATTTAGTGTCTCATAACCACTATACTGTTTGAAAACTAACAACAGCCTTTCATAATAAGCATGCACTGATTCTTTACTTTCCTGCGTTGTTCTGTCTATTTTTACCCAATCTGTTTCTTTAGGTGGAATCTTATTCTTCAAAAAGGTAATTACTTGATCATACTTTCTCATCACTTCTGGTCCTGGCGCTCCTGTTTTAGCGTCCCTTGGATATTCTACAGTTGGCCAATCAATAGTAATCTTACATTCTGTCCACAAATCAGCTGGCACTACTATATCAAACAATCCATCCAAGTCTATCCACAACACCTTTGAAACTTTAACAAATCTCTCCACTTGTCTGTACCATTCTACTGGCTTTTCTCTCAACTTTGGGAAGTCATTTGTAAATGACAGTATATCCTGTCTAGTCCATGGAACATGCACATAACTACCTCCTGGAGTCTCTCTCATCGGGTACTCCCTTACAACTGGTTCCTTATCTGTCACTGCAAAAGCCAAAGATGCTTTATCTGTAGCTTTCTCACTCCTTTTCGTCCATCTATTTCTCCATCTATCCACATCACCCCATTTTCTCAGTAAAACAATTAACTCTTTTATTTGGGTCAATCTTCCTGATGTATTCAGATTCTCTATATCTTTCTCACAAAAATCTACTCTGTATGGTTTCTGCAACGTTCTCATTTTTGCAAATTCTACTCCTAGTTCACTTGCTGTCTCTTCTAATTTGTCATGTAAATTCCTAGCTCTCCATGTAAGACTTTTGCATAAAAACATAATCTCATCATCCTGATAATTTTTTAATTTTTCTGTACCAATCGTTCCTAAAATCAATTCTTCCATGTCTATTTTTAACCTAATTACATCTAATGGTTTTACTTCTGTTTCTTTTGTTTTTAGCGTTTTCATCCATTCATTTAACTCATCTGGAGTCGGACCTACAGGCGTACTATTTAATTCTATCCAATTGTTATTTCTTTCTGGTGTCCCTGATGCAGACTCCGTTACCATGGGTATTCTCCTGAACTCATTCTCGTTTATCATCAAATTAGTAGGTGGGCTTGGTCTATAGGTACTAACCAAATGGTGTGCACCTTCATTATTCAATTCCATCCCTTCTCTTTTTCTTTGCAAATGTGAATTCATGGGAATCACTAAAGAACGTTCATCAATTTTCTGATTCTCAAAAATTGGCATTACTGGACCTATTGTCACTGGTACAGTTACAGCTTCCATATTTTTTGTCAATGCTCTTATTTTCTCAGTCAATTCTCTTGTGGTTTTTGCTAATTCAGTTGCATTGTCACTTTCTATCTCTTCATTTTGTGAAGTTTTTAATTGATCTTGTGACCTATTTATCTCATCTCTTCTTTCGGGATTTTTATTCCTCCCAGTTTCCATTGGCGGTGCATTAGGTGTCACCACCGCAGAAGTCTGTTGGTATGGAGGTGGGTTCCTGTTTAAAATATCTTCCAGCAATTCGTCATCCGTTTCACTACCACCATACCCATACTTTTCTATAACTACATGTTTCTTTTTCTCTGTACACTTTCTCTTTGCTTCTTCCTCTACTGTAAAAGCTGGAAACAAACCTCCTGTCATATTAGCACATCTCCAACGCTTTATTCTGTCCTCATGATTTACTCCCCATAACCTTCCAGGCACAAACTCATGATTCTTTAATCCTCTGAATCTCTCTCGTTCATACATTTCATCTTCCCATTCAGTTAAAGCTTCAAACTGTGTCGGTCTAGGTCTAGGTTCTAACATTGCCATCTTCTCTCTCAAATTCCGTAGTACAGCTACATTAAATGAACCATTCTCAGGGAAAGCCAATGCTCCATCATTCTTGGTATATTTTGTCCAATTTTCTAACCATATGCATGTATGATATCCATATTTCAGCATCATGTGCGAAGCTGGTGATTTCGGCGGAGGAATTACTTGTCCCTCTCTAGTCACTACCTTTTTGTCTTTCTTAAAGAAGTTCTTAACTTTCGACATCCACGACATTTTCTCTCTACCATATTCATAATACGACATGATTCACAATCGCTTTCTCTCCTCAAACTATCCGTAATTCAACACTGTTCTCTATGCGTTATTCCAACCAATACTAGCGCGACTCACACCAACACTCCAATCACAAACTTCCACGTCACTATTCTATTCGACCAATACTAGCGTGACTCACACCAACTCTCCAATCAGAGCAGTTTCTGTCTACAGCGCACTGTCCAATCCCAGCGCGGTTTTTGTCTACGTCAGTTCTGCTCTTGACCCCTCCTTTACAAAATTTATCGGCAATTTCTTTTTCAACAATTCTTTGTTAGTTACAACATTTAAAACACATTTCCATTGTCTGATTCACTAAACAAAAGAGATAGCTTTGTCCATTTACACAAGAATTCTGTATTTTCCAGTAGGCAGCGCTTACCTCTACCCTACCACAGAATTTTCTTTTTCGCCGATAAAGTAGCACTTCCCTCTACCTTACCCTTCTTTCAAGCAAGCGGTAAACCCGTTTCTCTGGGGATAAAACACATGTGGAGACTATACTGCTCCTGAGAATTAAGGCCAGAGTTTCACAAGGAAACCGATCACTATTTCACTTACACACCTTTTATGCGGAGAATGTCCCTATCATAACACAACCTGTGTTATCACCAATATGAACTCAGACAATGCACTATTCCATGTGACTTCTCTTGCCACACGTGTTCCACTTCCTACTTCCCGGAAGCGTGAAAACTTACATATAACATAACGCGACTCAACATAAAGTGTTAGACTTGAACTTATCAATAATCAATAATCACCAAACTAATCTATAGTAACCATCCTCTGCTACCAAGAAATCTGATCCAGCGCTAACAATAAAAATTCTTCTCCTATATGCTTCGGTCATCCAGGTGCAACTTATCCCTCCAACACACAAACTATATCCATATGACGGTGGGGCCCATAACACCGCATATACATTCACTTACTCATTTATTCCCTGGATTACCTCCGTCCTTAACCTAGGAGAAAACGATTCGCTGGAAGGAGACGGGATACCTCTTTTTAACACGACATAATGTTTCTCATTGCTTTTAAGGTATTCCGCTCAGTGGTCGATGGACCAACTAGTAGGAATCAGTTGATGGTGATTAAGACCAGCTCAATCACAATAAACTCTTTAACATTTTACCTTAATTATTGAGCTAAAGAATCACTGAGTCATTTGTTTAAAGAATAATAAAGTTTATATAAGGTTTCGAAGCAAGATATAAGTTTAAGCTTATTATTCAGATTATTACATTTATCATCATTATAAGAATAAATTGAAATTGCAATGCATACCTATTAGATGGAAAAATAAGGTTGTCACAGCAAGAACTCCAAAAGATCAATCTATCTGTCTTGGAAAGTCTAATACTTCTAAATGAAAAATCTATCAGGAATAAAAAGGCTCTCCAAAAGCAGCATCTTATACTCAACTAAAAATATAAAATAGCAGCAGCAGCATCAGCTCGTCAGCATCAGCAACCGCAACTTCACCCATCTACAGCATCCACTCTCTCCAGCATCTAACCCCTCCCCACCAAGAGTAGGTCTTCTTATACCCTAATTCTAGCTTACTGAATAAAAATGTTGCATCTCTATGGCGTGATTCTCTCTTATTGGTTCATTCAAGTCCATATACATTTTAATCAAACTTCCTTGTCTTAACCAGTTCTTTGTGGAATGTCCATGCTTGCATCGTTTCCCACAGTTCATGACATTGCTCATCAGTTTCGATCAGTACAATTTGTATCTTTTTCTGATACTTTTTAGATTCAACAGTTCCGTCCATTTATTCAGTTTGACTTCTCACGCTTCTTGCTGATCATCTTGGCACACATTTGCTCAAAAAGGTCACAATAGCCTTGACCATACTTCCATCTTAGGCTCTCAGCACGAACACGTGGTCATCCTTTTTCACAGCCTTTCTCCTCTACCACACGGCTTCTTGCTCATGCGTACTCTAGCAAATGGCGGCCATTTTATATCGCTGCTCAACAGGCCTAAGCGCACTATTTTCAAAGATAAACAAAATATTGTTAAAATAAAGAATATAAACCCTTTCGTTTCCCTCCCGTCTTTCTACGTACCCCAATTAGGTATTACCTAGCAAAAAGCAACATATAAAGCCGTCCCTTACTTACCATCGCTTTATTTTGCCACCACACATTTTATTTTCAAAGCACAAATAATGCGTTTATTATTTTATTAGTACGCAAATATTACGTTTATGTTAGACACGTAAACAATTATAAGTTGATTAATTTGCATACAAAAATTGCGTGTTACCTTTAACCCTTTACATGTAACATACATTGTTGGTTATTTACTTAAACAAACATGTTTATTAATTATTTTACGAAAATTATTAGGAGGTTAAAATTTTTTCATTTATCCTGCTCCATCATTCCAATAATAAGCTAATCTTAGGGCACCAGAGATAAAAGACACAAATTGACTGATTTCCTTGGGACCTCGTTCGGCAGTTCCCACAACTCGAATGAGTGAATCGGATCCTGGAACAAATGACTGCGGGGTACGCCCAGGGCTATAAGTGGGCCGGGTCTGAGCACTGGCAGTTTTTTTTGGGAAGCCTCGAAACGGGTCTCTATCGGGCTCTATTTTCGGGCCTGGCAAAGGTAGTCCTTTTTTTTTTTTTTCCTGGACTGCAGCGAGAGCTCATTTTCCTCACTGAGTAGTGGAGGTCACGGCATGACGTCCACGGCACGACGGCATGACGTCATGCCAGGTGAGCGTTGTTGGAAGAAGGGAAATCCTTTAAGAGAGCCATTTTCTCTCAGGATTTCCCTTCTCTTTTTTCAGCGCAGGAGCAATGTTGTCGTGGTGCCAGCCGTGGGAGTGAAGACATCGTGGGATGATGAAAAACTGAAGAGGCAGACGACCACAGGCAGCCTGCTCCAGCACGACCTACACTTAATGAATTGGACGCCGTGTTTTGAATTGGAGGGGTCGGGGAAATTGGTTTCAGCATTTCTCACCTGTGGAGCCGCATCTTGATAGGTAAGTGCATTGGGTTATCCCCACAGTTTGATTACGGTCGTTTTTCTGTCCCCCCCCCACCCTGTCGCCTACTTACTGTAGTCTTGTTATCTACGCTGTTTAGCCGGATAGGCTGTTCTATGCTTAGACTTCATTGGATTTGCGCGCAATAAGCCGGGACCACCCCGTATTTCTCCTTCTTTATTTATTTAAGAAAATAAGGTTTATCGCGTTAAACAACCTAAAAAAAGAATATTCGAAGAAAGTTGTATGGAATACAACCAGTAGATGGCATCAATGTTCCAAAATAACATGAACTCAAACCAAAGTGCCACAATACATGAAAACACTCCAAAGCTCACTGGATTAAAAAAAAATTGTGTGGTTAGGTCAACGAGTGTGTCAGTTTCCTTAGTAAAGTTAAGGGTGTCAGACACTCAGGGGTCGATTCCGATTTGGGCCGGAAAAAGCACCGACCGACTCGGATCCGGAAATAATACCGACCGACACGTACCTGTGGCGCCCGACACGCCAAGTACGATGCAAGGCGTGAAAAATCCGACCGACACGTACCGAACCCAAGTCGACCGACCGAGCCGCACGGAAAACAGCAATCCGGTTCGAAAAACACGCGAATCCAACCGACCGACACGCACCCGGAACAAATCCGACCGAAACGTACACGCGAACTCCAAACCGCAAAGTACGATGCAAGGCGCGAAAACCACGAGCGAGTCGGACGGAGGCCAAGCCGTACGACCGACACGCATACAAAACCGAGCCGAAGCAACACAAAACACCGCGACCGACGCGTACGCAGCATAGAAAACTGCACAAACACAGCGTGAACGAAACGGAGAAGACCGTACGAGACAAATGCAGGGTCCGACTCGGTCACAAGAACGTTTCCAACATACACAGACAGTACAAAGGAAAATTCACCCAAAAAAGGCCAAACAAGCAATTACCAAGCCAATAAATACTGGGGGGGTGGGGACAGAGAACAAAGACACACCCACAACTCCACCCATATAAAGGACACAAATCACAACCATGAGCCTTTGCAAATGCCATTCCACTGCCAGCACCCAAGAGAAAGCAACCACACACCCACAGCTCATCCCTCACACAAGCCACACACCATCAGCACACCAACAAATACCTACCTCACATACACCCAGCAAAACACACACTAACACACCCTCACCTGCACACCAACACACACATCACTCACCATCACCACCCATCACCATGCCCCCAAGAAGAATCCCAAGTTCCTAGATTGTGAATTGGAAGTCATGGTAGACGAGATCCTCAGGGTAGAGCCACAGCTGTTTGGCACACTGGTCCAACAGACCCCCATCTCCCAGAAAACCAAGATGTGGGAGAGGATCATCAACAGGGTGAACGCACAATCACCATGTCGGCGCACAAAGAGCGACATCCAGAACAGGTGGTATGACGTGCGCAGGAGGGTACGGGACCTGCTCAAGAAAAACTACATCAACAGCCAATACACCGGCAGTGGCCCTCCTGCCAAGCCAATATACCTCAGGCCCTGGGAGGAGAAGGTGCGGGCCATCCTTCCGCCAGTGAGCGTATATGGACTAGAGGACATCCCAGAGCCTGGTGAGTACACAACAAATGTACACAATATACTGCCACAAAACACACACATCACTGTCAAGGGGAGAGTCAAACCATGCACTCATAGCAATTACACAGCAACCAGAACAGAATCATCCCAAAATGTGTATGTCAGTCAGATAAACACAACACATGCCATCAAAAAAGTCACATCCAACTGTGCCATCACATGTACAAACACAACTACAACTACAGCTAGGCAGTGGCACAAATAGAACTAACAAACACATCCAGACATGTAGCCACCACAACAACACCAACACACAGTGAAGACCACTCAAAGGAAGGAATTCTGTGTATGCTGGCCAAGTCAGTGTAGCCAATAGCATCATGGGAGTCGCAGTCACACATATTGCCCCCCACAACTGTCCCATCAACACCACCATGAACCATGCGCACATCACAGGGAGTGGAGAAGGACTCACAAGATGGCTGACACTGGCAACTGCTGTGGGGAGCACAAGGCCCTGCTGGCAACTGTGCACCAACAAACAGCAGGACACCACTGACTGACATCCTGAGAGACAATTTCCACTCCCTGCAATGCAAGCACGTTCCAAGGTGGGATATCTGGCTAGCTGGGTGGGAAGGAGGACTTGCAGCCCTGACCATAGTCACAAGCACCTCCCCTCACACACACCCCAACACAAACTCCACAGAACCCACCTGGTAGAATGCAATGCACCCCATCCTAACACAAGATCCCACAAAGAACCACCACCCTGGGTTATGTTGTGTGAAGCACAGGGCCACTCTTGGGACTTTTAGCCAAACAACTGCCAGGACAACACTCCCAGCCATCCTGTCAGCACAGCCAGCCCACCCCACAGGGAAGCAGAGTCAAAAGGAAGGAAGCATGGGCATGCTGGGAAGGGGGTGGAGGCAATAGCATGATGGGAGTCGTAGCCACTGATATTGGTCACCCCACAACTGTCCCATCAACACCACCCTGAACCATGCTCACATCACAGGGAGTGGAGAAGGACTCACAAGATGGCTGACACTGGCTACTGCTGTGGGGAGCACAAGGCCCTGCTGGCAACTGTGCACCAACAAACAGCAGGACACCACTGACTGACATCCTGAGAGACAACTTCCACTCCCTGCAATGCAAGCACGTTCCATGGTGGGATAACTGGCTAGCTGGGTGGGAAGGAGGACTTGCAGAACTAACCATAGTCACAAGCACCTCCCCTCACACACACCCCAACACAAACTCCACAGAACCCACCTGGTAGAATGCAATGCCCCCCATCCTAACACAAGATCCCACAAAGAACCACCACCCTGGGTTATGTTGTGTGAAGCACAGGGCCACTCTTGGGACTTTTAGCCAAACAACTGCCAGGACAACACTCCCAGCCATCCTGTCAGCACAGCCAGCCCACCCCACAGGGAAGCAGAGTCAAAAGGAAGGAAGCATGGGCATGCTGGGAAGGGGGTGGAGGCAATAGCATGATGGGAGTCATAGTCACAGCTCTACATCCCCCACCACATGGCCCAGCAAGCTCACACTCACGCATGCACATCCCACAGAGAGTGGAAAGGCCCATCAAAGATGTCTGACACTGTTGCTGTGTCGTGGGGAGCACAAGGGCATGCTGGGTACTGCACACCAACCAACAGCAGGACACCACTGTCAGCCATCTTGCCATTGCTCTCACACCCACACACACTGAACTCCCCACAAAAGCAAGTAAGTATGGGAATGCTGGGAAGTGGGGTGGAGGCAATAGCATGATGGGAGTCGTAGTCACAGACATAGCTCACCCCCACAACTGTCCCATCAACACCACCCTGAACCATGCTCACATCACAGGGAGTGGAGAAGGACTCACAAGATGGCTGACACTGGCTACTGCTGTGGGGAGCACAAGGCCCTGCTGCCAACTGTGCACCAACAAACAGCAGGACACCACTGACTGACATCCTGAGAGACAACTTCCACTCCCTGCAACGCAAGCACGTTCCATGGTGGGATAACTGACTGGCTGGGTGGGTGGGAAGGAGGGCCGGCTGTCAACCAAACACAACCAATGCAGACCATGTTCACACCCCAAAAAATACATAGAAATGCCCAAATAATGCAGGACAATGTGCCACACCAATATCAACCCCTGACTGTGACGACTTAGGACAATGCAATGTACAGGCCCGCACCCAGAGGCACAGTCACAACTGTCATGTGTGTCAACCATTGATGCCTGCAGAAACATAACATACATTGTTTGTGTCTCCCAAAAACAGGTGATGATGGGGACACAGCAGCAGACGCTGAGGAGTCCCAGTCCCAGGCTCAAGAGGATGCGTAGCTCACTGGCGTCGTACAGCCTCTGTCCTCCTCGGACGATGAAGACCAACCTGGCACATCCGGTGCAAGTCTACATGCAGAACCAGCAGGACCACCAGCTGCAGCACCAGCAGGACCACCAGCTGCACCCCCTGCACCCACCCCTCCAACGACTGTCACCACAAATACCATCCCTGCCGACATGGACAGAACAAGGAGCAACACCAGCACAGGGACCCTGGACCAACCTGGGGCAATGGACACCACCACCACCACCAACCCCCAAGGTGGACCAGGGTTATCTGTGCGTGCCACTGCACACACTGCACATGTCAGCAGGGGTGGTGGGAGGGTGGGAGACAGAGGTTGCTGCTTGCAGACGTTGCTGGTGTGCATGATGACCCACAACTGGTACGCATAGCTGATGCGTACCAGTCCAGCACCGGAGACCTCAGCCAGGTAGTGGGGCTCCTCAGAGACATGAAACAGCAGCAGGCTGCCCATCATGCCCGCTTGGACTCCCACATGTCCCACGTGGAGTCACACATGTCCCGCGTGGACTCACACATGTCCCGCGTGGAGTCCAAGTGGGATGCACTGCATGAGATGACGGCGGTGCACAGGGACATTTTACAATGCCTCCGCCAGATGAACAGCAACCAGTCCACACCTCCCTGTGTGCCAACAACATCTGGTGCCGAACAAACTGCAACTGCCACAGGGAGGGAGGATGACTCTGGCGGAGAGTCCCCTGCACCGCAGCAGCCTGTACTTGAGGGGCCCCCCAAGAAGAGGGGTCGTCCGAGGAGGGGCAAGTGAGAGGCCGATGGCCAAGCGCAACTCCCAGGAAGCCTGAACCTGTTCTGGATGTTCGCCTTTGTGCACAGACTGTTCACCCTGTTGACGGCAACACTACTCCCACACATTGCATGGGGAGTACAAGTTGGACCAATGTGTCAGACAACTGTGGCCCCGATACTGGGGATTCTGTCTACCAGGACTTTCAATTCACCTAGGAACTTCGGATTGCAAGATTTATGTACAGCACTACCCATCCTATGCACTATTCACACAAATGTATCACAATAAACACACTAATACACCATACTTGCCTCTGTTGTGATTCCAACGTGGGTGCTGTTATGGGGATGATGAACTGCAAAATTACACTGTGTATGCGAACTGCAACAGCAAGGACAACACAGGCATGTGAGTAAAGGCAATGTGACACATATGAGGGAGACACACCACCAGGGCTACACAACACATACACACCTAGGCAATCTGACTCATTGCCTACACTGATGTTGCCAGGGAAGACGGTGCAATGCACAGACACCACACCCATTCCCAGTTGTAGTCAAGTAGCCCACAGGTGCAGTAAGCAAATGGCACTCAAATGTGTGACCACAGACAACGCACATCACAAAGTGAAGCACAGGTTTATTACACAGTTGCAACATGTCGTAACCACTACAGATGCAAGGTAATCCCACCTGGCAGCGGGCACACAGTCAACAACTGTAGACGGAAGGAAGTCCATGGGTGTGGCGCACATCACCTGTAGGGACACAACAGCTACCAGCCTGGAAGTGCAATCACGTCGTCGGTGGACACAGTTGACCAAACGAATCTGAAAGTACCCTGTGAAGGACAGAAATGACACACAGTCAAAAGCAATGGAGTACAGGACAGAACAGCAAAACTCATGCACAATACATGTTACAAGATACCCACCCAGAACCAAGTTAGCATGTCAACACTGTTGGGGAGTACAGCCCACCTGTAAGCACACATCGCAACACACATCCAGTCAAGTAGCCCATGGACACACTCCAACAGCACCAGAGCACCACCTACACATCATGCCAACTCACATCATTGACATGACACCTCAGGATACTCACATTCAGCTAAAGAAGTTGGTGATGAGCTGTGTGCGGACATCACCATCATCATCATCATCGTCACTGGCATCGTGGTCCAGGCCAGGATCCTCCACAGGTGGCGGATGTTGGTCATTGTCATCCTGGATGAGAGGCAACTCCTTCCGCACTGCCAGGTTGTGGAGCATGCTGCAGACGATGATAATCTTGCACACTTTCGCAGGGGCATATGGGAGGGACCCTCCGGTCTTGTCCAGGCAGCGGAAGCGGCTCTTCAGGAGACCAAATGTCCGCTCAATCACTCTCCTGGTCCGACCATGTGCCTCATTGTAGCGCATCTGGGCTGGTGTCACAGGGTTCCTGAGGGGTGTCAGCAACCACGGCATTTTGGGGTATCCCGAGTCACCTACGGACAGACAAGTGCACATTAGCTGACTTGGAAAAGTGGGCGGAATACTACAGATCAGATCACACACAATGGCACAAAGTCAGTACACACCGACAAGCCAGGCACGCTGGTTCTGCATCTGTGCCATCATCCTGGGGATGCGACTACTCCTCATCACAAAGGCATCGTGTGCTGAACCAGGGAAACGGGCACACACGTGTGTGATGGTCATGTCTGCAAGACACACCACCAGTGCATTGACCGAGTGGTAGTGCTTGCGGTTCCTGTAGGCCTGCTCCTGGGCCTGTGGTGGTACCAAAGCCACATGTGTCCCATCAATGGAGCCAATGACATGCGGCATCCTCCCCAGGGCATAAAAGTCACTCTTCACGTCAGTGAGTCGTCGCAGTCTAGGGAAATAGATGTACCGGTTCAGGAATAGCAACATTGCCGCCAAAACATCGCGGAGCACACGGCTCAGCATGGTCTGTGACATCCCACCAGCAGTCGCCACAGTATGTTGGAAGGTACCGGTGGCAAAGAAGTGTAGGGCTGCCATCACCTTCACCTTGGGGGTCAGCGCTGTAGGATACGGCCGGCCAGGCTGCAAATGTGGGGACAACTGCACTGCCAAATCCTCAATCAGCTGCCTGGTGAAGCGGTACCGTCGGATGCTGTCCCGTTCCACCATCGTTGCCAGGTCTGGGAATGGTCGATGGACAGCAGGAGCCCTGCAGTGCAGAGGAGAAGTAAGCAAGATTGTCAGTCACCCCACATATGCGGCATTGAACACACTCAATATCCCAACATACATCATTATGAGGCACAACTACATGAAGTGTGCAGTTCCGGAAGGACATGTATGGTACATACATGGCCAACATCTGTCAACACGGTCCAACAGGTGGCATCAATTAGTCCCAGGTTGGCCCATTGGATATCATGAGGCCGTGTCACAGTTCCCATCTCCTGCTGCTGTGTCACAATAACCCCCACAGTGACATGTGAGGACAGATGTGCCCCAGGCACCACAGCTCAACGACAGGTACATTCCCAGGGACCCTGTATTGCCACATGGACACTGGCATTACATGGAGTATCATGTATACACCACAGCAAAACAACCATGACCCCCACAGGTAGTGGCCCCACTTGCCACGGCAGGACAGACATGGACGTCTGTGACACACACATGCACAACATCAAAGTCCATGCACACACAACCTGGATGTGGAGACTGTCTCCCATTGTGCACATGAAATCAGAGACATTGTAAACACTACATGCACAAAGACTGTGGAGGACCATCACTATTGTGCCACTGGGACACCCTGGCTCAAACATACCGTCCCACACGGGGTATGTGACATGACATACACATACACCACTGTGAAATGTGACCATGGCACATGCACAGATATGAACAGTTGCACATCACAGTGGTCATGTACACGTAACACCCAGGATCCTGTCCCCATGAACACGTGCACAGCCTAGGGGTGGCTGCCCACAGGTGACACCCACAGGACAACATGTACACCAACATACACACAATAGGAAATGCAGCCTTACATGCCTTATGATAAAGTTTGGACAGGCTGTCAGGATGTAGGTGTGCCCCTCACTCCCTGGGAGCTATCTGTGGCTGGCATATGTCCATCTGAGACAGGCATGCTGACATATGCCAGTCACATGTACAGTGATGCGTTGTACTGAAATGGACCGATCAGTGCCCCCGGCCGGCCCATTGCATTCAATGTGTGCGGGTACGCGTTGTACCCCTGTACGCGTTGAACTGCAATGGACCGATCGGTGCCCCCGGCCGGCCCATTGCATTCAATGTGTGTGGGTACGCGTTGTACCCCTGTACGCGTTGTACTGCAATGGACCGATCAGTGCCCCCGGCCGGCCCATTGCATTCAATGTGTGCGGGTACGCGTTGTACCCCTGTACGCGCTGTACTGCAATGGACCGATCGGTGCCCCCAGCCGGCCCATTGCATTCAATGTGTGCGGGTGCGCGTTGTACCCCTGTACGCGTTGTACTGCAATGGACCTATCGGTGCCCGCGGCCGGCCCATTGCATTCAATGTGTGCGGGTACGCGTTGTACCCCTGTACGCGTTGTACTGCAATGGACCGATCGGTGCCCCCGGCCGGCCCATTGCATTCAATGTGTGCGGGTACGGGTATGTACCCCTGTACGCTTTGTACTGCAATGGACCAATCGGTGCCCCCGGCCGGCCCATTGCATTCAATGTGTGCGGGTACGCGTTGTACCCCTGTACGCGTTGTACCCCTGTACGCGTTGTACTGCAATGGACCGATCGGTGCCCCGGCCGGCCCATTGCATTCAATGTGTGCGGGTACGCGTTGTACCCCTGTACGCGTTGTACTGCAATGGACCGATCGGTGCCCCCGGCCGGCCCATTGCATTCAATGTGTGCGGGTACGCGTTGTACCCCTGTACGTGTTGTACCGCAATGGACCGATCGGTGCGCACCCATTGACAATGGGCTTGCCTGGCAACGGACGCGTTTTCGAATTTCGAACGAGTCGGTTGCTGGAAAATCAGTTGGTCACCCACAACAATGTTGCAAAATCATGTATGTCATGAAGTTGAAGATTTGAAGGATGCTGTGGGCGTGTTTTGGTGCTGCTATTCCATGGATTGGCCAGATTCAGAAGATGCAAACGACTTGGACCTATCACTTTGGACACAAGGGACAGTATCTGCCTCTCCAGCACATATATATTGCTGGCTGTTCCCCTGAGAGCTCACTTGCCTGCACTACATGCTCCAGGACGACATCTGCCACTGCACTGCTGCTGTCTCTGCCCCTCTGGACCCTGCAATGGCACGTACTGTGGAGAGAGCCCCAGCCTTCAGCCTTGAAGAGAACCAGGCCCTGCTGGACAGCCTACTTCCACAGTACAGCAAGCTGTATGGGACACCAGGGGAGCAGGTGAGTGTTCTGTGCACTGCCTTTCTGAATGTGCATATTGTCTGACTAGCAAGGCTGAAAGTCTGCACGCCACTGGCTAGCAGGCTCACTGAGTAGTTGTCACCCCCCAAAGTGTGTAGTGACATGCACTGGACAGGTATGGTGCAGTGACAGTGCATTTGAACAAGGTTTTACTTCCCATGCAATGATACCATGTAGTGACGTTTGGCAAACTGTCCATGGGCAGCTTTGCACTGCCTGTGTACATCATGTGCCCCTGTGATTGAGACATGTATATACAACTGTGTCATGCACGGATATGTTGCATGTGTAGTAATGGCCTTTTCACTTTGTCATCCTGACAGGTTAATGCCCATCGGAAGCAGGAGATCTGGAAGGACATCGTCCGGGCCGTCCGGTCCGTGGGGGTCTACAAGCGCCGGATCCGCAACTGCCAGAAGAGGCGACAGCTTCAGCTGGACCCGTGCAATCCTCCGGGTCCAGCCCCGAAGGTCCTGCCACCTCTTCTGGCAGTTGCGGATCCGGCGCTTGTAGACCCCCACGGACCGGACCCGGAGGATTGCACGGGTCCAGCTGAAGCTGTCGCCTCCTCGCAGGAGGGGCGGAACACGGACCCTGACCCCCCACATGCTCCAGATCCTGGCGGTGGTGTTTCCAGACCTGGATGGGCAGCTGAAGGCCAGACAGCAGCAAGGAGGGGGTGAGTCAAAGACTGCACTGTGAACTCTGTATTACATGCTTTGTGCCCTCCTCTGGCCTGGTTCAACTGCCACAGTGCAGCAGTCATTTTGTCCAGGAGCCATGTCCCTCTATTGTGCACTGCCCACTGCTCATCTGATACCCAGGTGTGGCCCTTACATTCAGGGAATTGTGTCACTTGGGACTGTGTCCTTGCAGTTTGCTTCACTAAAGGTGGGGGACAGCATCTGTTTCCCTAACTCTGTTGTGGGCATCATGGGTGGGTCCATTGTTCACACAACGCCTGTGTTCGGACATGTGATCTGCGTGTTGCTTTGATATACGGTCCACTTGCTGAGCTGAGCCACCACATGTGCCTGGGGTATGTGGCACACGCCCATGCAGCGGGTGGGAACAATGTTTGGGCCCCAGGAGTGTGCAGATTACGTGTGTCACACATACATAGCCAGCTATCCACTGTCTAGGGCACATCCCTCATTCATGTGGAGCAGGACAGTCATGCCTACTCCAGGCCATGCAATGCACTCTGTACTCCCACTCCCGTGTATCAGCTGACACATTGTGCACAGTGATTTGACCCCTCAGGTGTCTGCCTCTGTGTCAGTGTGCTGTGGATTAGTTGCCAGGACTGCTGGGGTGTTTCTTGGTAGGGGCTCAGCATGCCCCTGGAGATGTGACCATAGGAGACGATACTTGTGTGTCACATAGGTGTTTGATCAGCTGCCCGTGCAGACTGGGGTATGCGAATGTGAAGTTCAGGCAGCTGTTCCCCATTCACAGCAAATTGTGAGGGGCTCAGGTTCAGAGGGTAGTGTCACAGGTCTCCCATATGTCCAATAGGTATGACCTGGACAGATGAGGGTTAAGATGATGTGTTGTGTGGGGGATGTACATGTGCACTTGTGCAGCTCCAGGACTTGCATTCCCCATGACCTACTATTGTGACACAGTGCATAGTGTTGTTGTCTGGCTGCCAAGTCATACATCACTGAGACAGTGATGTATGACTTAGCAGTCATGCCTCTGCCATGGCATGTGTCAACTTATTGGTGGTCCTGCAGGGGAGTGACATGTGCTACATGCACACCATTGTGGCGATGGCTATCAGGACATGGGTGCATCATGGTGTCTGTCGCTGGTATGCATCACATGCATTTCCTATTTGACTCTGGGCATCCCTTTCATCCGGAAACCTGTACTGACTCAGTGGCAAGAGCTGTGATGTGTGCATGTCCACATGCCACACCGTGTCCTCTGCACTGTCCAACTACTGTGTACTTGGTGCATGTGTCCACACTGGGGTGTTGCAATCCAACAGACACCAGACAGATGGGTGCAAGGCCATGTGGGATGTGAGTGCCATGCTTGGCATCAGACTGACAATTGGCTTCTCCTGTTCAGTTAGGGCACTTTTAGCAATGTACAACTAATGATGCCAGGGCTTGCTCTGTAATGTGCTGTGCTCACAATGGTGTGTGCGTTTGGTGCAGGTGACTGATGTCTGTCTGTTTCCCCATTGTTTGCAGATACATCCACGGCCACGGAAGGGGACAGCTCCACGGACCAGGAGCAGCCAGAGAGCCAGACTGGGTCAGCAGCCGAGGAGTGGTCGGAGGGACCCAGTGGCACGGAGGGCGAGGGGAGCCACACCGAGGAGTCCTCAGCACCATCCACCTCAGCTGAGGACCAGAGCAACTCGGAGGATGACTCCCTTGTGGAGGCGGGTGTCAGCAGCCACCACACCCCAGCTAGTGTTGCTGTCCCCGCCACCACCAGCACCACCACCGCCCTCCCATCGGCTCCCATTCCCCAAGTCCATGGAGGCTCCCATGTTCGGGAGCGTGTCTCCTTTGGGCCAGGCACCGCACCCCCTGCCCCTGTGTCCCCTGCTGCCCTGAGTGAGGAGTCTGTGTACCTCCTTCGCCAGCTCCATGTAGGGCAGACAGCCATGCTGAGTGTCCTCCATGCGCACACCGCACTGTTGACTCAGCTGGTGTCGTTCATGGAGGGCATCTCATCGGGCATGTCTGACCTACAGAGGGGCAATAGGTCCATGGACTCCTCCCTGACGGCAGCAGTGTCCCTCCTCAGACAGTCCCTCACCCCTCCTGCCTCTGCTCAATCCACACTCCCCAGCACCTTACCCGTCCCAAGCACACACACACCGGCACAGGCACACACCAGCACACACACGTCCAGCACACAGACACACACGCCACAAACAAAACGCACACGCACGCACAGTCAGGGGACTGAAACCAGACTCACAGGGGATGGGGCCCTGGTATACACACACGCATCCACGGGCACTGCGCAGTCCTCAGTTGCCTCTCCCTCCAAAGCACCCTCCCTTGCCTCACCTGCAACCCCAAAGACCCAGCGCCTCTTCCTCAGTGACCTCGGCCTCTTCCCCTCCGATCCAGCTGCTCCAGCATCCAGGGGGAAGAGGAAGCCCCCACACGGAGCAGAGTGCCCCTCGCCCCCGGACACCCTCCCCCAGGCGCAGACAGACTGAGGCCCCCACCCGCAAGTCCCCCGGAGTGGTAAGAGCAAGACCCCGCCGCCGCCCTGCAGCTCAAGCACCAGGTCTCCTTCCTCCATCCCTCAGGCCCCCACCTCACAGGTGCCCCCACCACACCCTGCCCCAGGTTCCCCCACCCACAGATATACCATCCCCAAGAGGCTCCGGCCTTCTCCCCTGCCACTTGCTCTCCCGGCACCACACCCCCGCTGCGCTTGTCTGTGCCACTGATGTGGTGAGGGTGTCCTCCCCCTCTGTCCAGCCCACCTTGCCTGTTCCCCATTCTCCTCCCCTGGTGGTAGGCACTGCAGTGGAGTCCACTACCACCCTGTCTGACTTGGGCACTGCAGTGGCGGACCTGTCCACTCCATCTGCAGGGTCCACTGCAGTCGTGCCGGCACCCACAACATCTGAGCCATGCCCCCCAGTTGTGCCGGCACACACCATGTCAGACACCTCCACTGCAGTTGTCAGTGGCTCTCCAGCACCCACCACCCCTTCCCTGCTTCCTCCTGGTGAGCCCTGATCCTGTCCCTGCGGTGCCTGGCCTACCCCCCGGTTGCCCCACCTAGTGGATTGTCCCTGGTTTTGTGCAGGCATGTGTAGGTTGGCATCTGCCACTGTCACCCACTTGTGACTTTGTTGATGGACTGGCCATTGGCCTTTGTTTATGTTCTACCGGACTTCTACTTTTAATGCGACATATGCTGAATAAAGCAACTTTCTGTTCTCTAGTGCTTTTGCTTCTGATGTACATGATGTTGATGATGCTAACCATGCCCTTGCTGCAGTGATGGTGATATTTGGTCTCATGATAATGAAGTGTTACTGTGCAGGAACCCATGTGGTCCACGGGGAATGTGTCCTATCCTGTGGTGTATCCATGTCATCCATAGCAGCATCTGAGGGTGTCATGTGTTCAGTATTTGGCAATGGGATTTCCTACTTAGATTGGCTATTTCACATCTGTGGCTTCCACCCCTGCACATCTGTTGTGCCTGCCATTGTTCAATTCGTCTACTTCCCTGACCGTGTGGCCATCTCCAGTGGACATGCAGGTTTGGGCATCAATGGGGAAGGACTCATCTGTGTTGTCAGTGCAACATTGCTATACAAGTGTGTTGGATCTGTGCTGATGATTCCGTTGGCACTTCCATGACCAGGCTGATGTTACGGGAGCCCTCATTTGGTGCTAATTGTTGATTGTGTGACCAAGTGCTCAGCTGACATGATGGGGCCCTACTGAGGCAACATATGGCACAGCTTTCCTCACACAGGAGTGGAGTCCCCTCATGGCAGTGTGTACTCCTGTGACATTGCCTGCGCCCAAGGTGTGTGTTGTATGTGCATGTCTGTGTGTTCACTTCCGTTTAGCTGTGCATGCTGTGATCCCTAGTGTTGTACCTGTTTGTGATGCTAGCTGAGTTGAGCTATGTTCCCCCAAAGTCTTCTCCCTGGGTTCTCTGTGATGTGGGTGCATGGCACATTACTGGTCATCAGGGTGTCACCCATAGGTGTGTTTGCTGTCAGGGCTGAGTTTGTGTGCAGACGCAGATGGGTCACAGTCAGGTTTCCCCTTGGCACTTGTTGTTTGCCCCTGTCATGTGATTTCCAGTTTGTGTTATCTTTCAGTGATTGTGACACGTTGTGTGTGTGACTGCTGGCACTCCTCAGGGTCCGGGCTGCAATGTTGGTTGTTGTCTATGTGTGTTCTTTGTGGGTGACCTTGGCTTCTTCATTGGTGTGTGACTGTGGCTGGGATCCCATTGGTTGGTGTGGTATTGCCGTCATGTCCATGTACAGCGTAGTGTGCAGTGTGTCAGACATTCAGGAGTCTTGTTGAGTGTCCATGTGTGATGTGTTTCTGCACCTTGGTTTCCACCCACCACCCTGGAATAGTCATGGGTGCATGTGCAATGTCACCAGTGCATGTGTGCTTCACTGCTGCACATTGTTGGAGGTCGAGGGGTGTGGTGTTGAGTGTGTGCAGATGAGAGTTGTTGCCTGGCTAGGCCCCTGCCTCCATGTTGGCCTTGGCTTACTGGCCATGCTGTTTGATTTGTGCTTGTGTAGGTGTGATGGTAGTTAGTTGCTCAGGACACATGACTGTGGTTCACAGTGTGAACCACATTTAGCTTTGTCATCACAGTGGGATTGTAATGCAGCCCAGGGTCACCACATTGTGGGGGCCCTGGGGGTGGTGCTGTGGTGTGTCTGTGTCTTGCTGTGTCAGTTGCTGTCCCTACGTGCCTGTGTGACATGTGTGATTTGTGCTCCCTCTCATCTGACAATGCCTGCTTGCCCACATAGGGGATTTGGATCCATAAGTTACCTTTGTGTGGCACTGTATGCACATCTGTATGATTGGTATTCAGGTCTCCTCATGTGTTGTGTGGTTGCCTGGGGACACTGGCACCCCTCCCCCCTCACCTGTTGTGTATGATGTGCAGTGTGGGTCTGCCTGTTTGTGTTTGTGCATCTGCACCACTGCATTGGCATATCTTGGGTGTGCCATTGGCTGTATGTAGTTTGGTGGGTTTCCCCTGCTGTCCCTGGGACTCCTAGGTCATCGGTCAGCACAATGATCATGGTTTGTGTGTCCCATTGCTGCCATGGTATGGTATCTGTTCACCTCACATCTGCAGTCTCCACAGGGTATCTGCATGTGTGTGCCCATTGGTGCAAATATGTGGGTCTGCATTCTGATGGTCACTTCTGTCATTGTGTCATTGATGATTGTTGACGGTGTCAGCCCCCATGGGTGTTGTTTGTCTGCACATGGCCAAAGGTATGTCTTATTTGCACTGCAGTATTTGGCTCCCCCAACTTATGTTGCAATGGGACACATACACTACTTTGCCACTGATGTGTTTGTTGTTCTGTGACCAGGAATCATCCATGCAGTTTGGCAGTTGCACCTCTTTCTTTGTCAACACTTACCTTTTGGTCACTGTGATGATGGGGGTTTGGACCCCATTGCCACAATGTTCAAAGTGTGCTTCAGCTATGGACCCCACACTTACATTTTGGTCACTGTGATGATGGGGGTTTGGACCCCATTGCCACAATGTTCGAAATGTGCTTCAGCTATGGACCCCACACTTACATTTTGGTCACTGTGATGATGGGGGTTTGGACCCCATTGCCACAATGTTCAAAATGTGCTTCAGCTATGGACCCCACACTTACCTTTTGGTCACTGTGATGATGGGGGTTTGGACCCCATTGCCACAATGTTCAAAATGTGCTTCAGCTATGGACCCCACACTTACCTTTTGGTCACTGTGATGATGGGGGTTTGGACCCCATTGCCACAATGTTCAAAGTGTGCTTCAGCTATGGACCCCACACTTACATTTTGGTCACTGTGATGATGGGGGTTTGGACCCCATTGCCACAATGGTCATGGCCTGCTTGCATTGTGGGTGCCACACACATATATGTGTGGCACAAGTGCTAGGGGGTCACATTGTATGTTCAAAGTCATGTTCGGTGTTGTAGGCATTTGACACAGTCTACACACGCTTGTCATGGTGTTGGGGGGATGTCTTCTTCTTGCATTCCCTAGGTTGTGGTGTGCTGGTTGTGTCATGCATTGCCCATCCTATGAGTGGGGGTGGTAGTAGTGGTAGGCATCCAGCCCCCCCTGGCTAAGGGTGGTAGTAGTGGTAGGCATCCAGCCCCCCCCTGGCTAAGGGTGGTAGTAGTGGTAGGCATCCTGCCCCCCTGGGTAAGGGTGGTAGTAGTGGTAGGCATCCAGCCCCCCCTGGCTAAGGGTGGTAGTAGTGGTAGGCATCCAGCCCCCCTGGGTGAGGGTGGTAGTAGTGGTAGGCATCCAGCCCCCCTGGCTAAGGGTGGTGGTAGGCATCCAGCCCCCTGGGTGAGGGTGGTAGTAGTGGTAGGCATCCAGCCCCCCTGGCTAAGGGTGGTGGTAGGCATCCAGCCCCCCTGGGTGAGGGTGGTAGTAGTGGTAGGCATCCAGCCCCTCCTGGCTAAGGGTGGTAGTAGTGGTAGGCATCCAGCCCCCTGGGTGAGGGTGGTAGTAGTGGTAGGCATCCAGCCCCCTGGCTAAGGGTGGTAGTAGTGGTAGGCATCCTGCCCCCCTGGGTAGGGGTGGTGGTGCGTGTGCATATGTGGCATTGGTGATGGGCATCCCGCCCCTATGGTGCTGCTGTTGCTGGTGTAAGTATATTCTGCATCCCTCTGTGTGTGTGTGTGATGTGTCGTGTACGTGTTGTATGTGTTTTGTGGTTGGTGTCTGGCTTACCTTCTGCGCCGTACGCGTCCGTGCCTGTTCCGGTAGTAAATGTAGAATATTGGTATGATCGGGACGAAGGGATTCATGGTTGGTTCGTGTCGTTCGTCCTTCTCGTTGCTTCGCGTCGTCCTCGTCGCTTCGCCTCGTCCTCGTCGCTTCTCGTCGTCCTCGTCGCTGGCGTGTTCGTCTCGGAGCCGTGGATCGTGTTGTGGCGCGAATCGGAGCTTATGTGCGCCTCTCCCGGATGCTTTGACGTTGCGTGCGTAGCGACGGGTTCGGCGCGTACGGAAAGCGCATCGTACTCATTCGGCCGGACGGAGCTGCATTTTTCCTTCCGTGCGACTCGATTCTGCGTTTCCGGATTCTCCTCGGTCGGGGAACAGGACCTGGTTTGGGTGAGTACGGCTCGGCCGGATTCTGTGCTGTTGTGCGCATCGTACTTACTCGTTCGGTGTGCTATACGGATCGGTCGGGAAACAGGCTTTCGCATGGCTTTTTTCCCGACCGAATGGTGTTGGGTGCGCCTCCGACCGAGATCGGAATCGGCCCCTCAGTGTGTGGGGAAGGGAAGGTGAGCGAGTGTGGGAGCAGTGAGGAGTATGTTTAGCCAAAGCTTTGTCAACTGAAAAACATCTCAGTATATATAGAAAATGCCATCACGTTTTGGATTATAAGCTGAGAAATCAAACCAGTGAAGTGTAATTCAGCATGGAGGCACAAAAGTACATCTATCCAGATATCTGTGCGAGTGTGATTGGACCTAAATGATGGCCGTTGTTTGTTTCATAATCCATACTCATACAATGGACACATTAGGATTGTATAGAAAGTGCAAAAAACTTAAGACCACTATAACCTTTCACAAAAACGGAGACAGACAAAAATATGAATACAAATATAGTGTGGCCTATTTCAGAAAAAAGCAAAAGTTTAAAAATAGCAAGATGACAAAAAACTGTTTTAAAAGAGCTATGCCCGATGTTGCAAACTAGGCTTTGAATATGAGCTGTCCAAGGCTGATCATGACTGGAAGCACTGAAAGTAGGCGCCATGTTAGGGAACAACCAATGAAGTGTGTAAACCATGCACTTCAATCTCAATCGCCACACTCCAGTCCCAAATCAAAGAGAGCAAGCGATACCCATCTGCAGCCAAGGTTCAAAGATCTCGCTAAACTCCAGAGTTCAGCGGTTGACAGGAGATTGTCTTCTAAGATCCTAGGTGTCCCCTTGAAGGTAAGTAGTAAGAGAGCAGAGGGGCTAGTACCCAGAGCCAGACTCAGTGTGATTGTGTGAAATAAAAAGTGTCAGAATGGTATTCTGGAAGACCCACTCAGTACTTCATTGCTAGGCTCCAGTGTGCAGTACAGATTGGCACTAAGGTATTCTGTTATCTGCCTCTCTGTGTCCCATGTGGACACATCTTGCAGTTGTGTTTCAGAAAGTTGCTTGCTAATAGAATCTATGAACCTGTTCTTCTGCCATTGAGGTAAATCTACATTATGACCCTCTACACAAAATAATGAGATTGATAGTAACAGAATGGCCTCTTCTTCTGCCTTCGGTGGGATGAATAATAGCAGCCCTGTGGTAGCTCTCATAGTCCGGAAAGCCCAGTATCAGAATACAAACGTTTAGGTAAAGATCCATCACCTAAAGACAAAGAAAGATGGCAGTGCCCAGAGATAGTCGTTATTCTGTACAGTGAGGCAGAAAGGTGGCAGTGCCCAGGGATAATCTTTATTCTACTCAGCGATGCAATGAGGCAGAGATGGCAATGCCCAGAGTTAGTTGTTGTTTTGTGCTGTGAGGTAAAAGGATGCCAATGCCCGGGTAGCCTTATTTTAAGCTGTGAGGTAGAAGGGTAGCAATTCCTAGGAGCATTCTGTGTTCCATGTAGTGATGCAGTGAAGCAGAAGAATAGCAGTGCTGAGGGTTATCTGAGTAGTGATGCAGTTAGGTAGAATATGACTTGCACTATGCATTGATGCAATGTGGTAGATGGATGGTAGTGCCTCAGGATATTCATTATACTGTGCAGTGATATAAAAATGTAGAAGGATGGAAATGCCTAGGAGTGTTCTTTATACTGTGCAGTGAGGTAGGACGAGAGCAGTGCCTACGGGTATTCTTTATTCCATGCAGTGACGCAGTATGATGGCAGTGCCTCTGGATATTATTTATTCTATGAAGCGAAGCAGAAGGATGGAAGTGCCCTGGGATAGTCATTATTTTATGCAGTTGTGCGAAGCAGAAGGGTGGGAGTGTAAAATAATATTTCTTTATTCCATGCAGTAGGATGGCAGTGCCTCAGGATATTCTTTATTCCATGCAGTGATGCAGTAGTCAATTCTTGTTTTGTGGGTTTGTTCTGTGGGTTTAGTATTGTTTGGGTTCTGGAGTAGCGTGCTACTCGCCGAAAAAGCAATTCAACACCTGGGGGTAGCAAGTGCTATATAAATGCAAACCTTTTCCCTCTTCTATCCCTCCACTATCCTTCTCAATCCAAATAACTAACACATCCACCACTCAAATTACTTTCATATTTCACTATACTAATTCGCCACTAATCCTTTATGGGTTTCGTAGTAGCATGCTACTCGCCGAAAAAGCGATGCAACGCCTCGTCAGGGTTAGTAAGTGTTACATAAATCAAAATACAATACATCGGGCCTTAGCAGGGAGTATGTGTGTGAGAGAACTGTGCCCTGTTAATGTATGCTATGGATAAAGCAATGGAGTCTGCAGAAAAGTACAGAAGAAGGGTTTCGATCGGTCTTATTTACCAATCCTTATTTGAAACTACTTCCATCAAATTGAGAAAAGTATCAGTCACGAAAATTTAACACTATTGATTCATTAAACGTTTTTAGGATGTGATACATGCTGCAACAGGTCCTCCTAACATGGGAATATTGACCTCCTAATATGTATGTAGGCTGAACTAGTCAAAATCGGTTGCGACCCACAGTTTGGGAAACACTTATTTAGAGTGCAGTTGCTAAACTATACATGTCCAAGTGTTTTGAGTGCCATTGTGTGATAAGTCTGGTTAGATGTACCAGTGCCATCTTAAGGACTTTTGGAGACCCGGGCAAGACGTATTTTGGGGCCTCCAGATCAGGAAAACCTTACAACTTCACTGCACAATGAGAGATCCTTTCAGGAGCAGCACAAAATGAAGAGTAACATCTGCCTGCCAAATGGCACTCCAATTAAACATTGTTGATCACTGGAGTAAACTATTCAATTTTTGTTGCAGATAAGAGGCTCAATATTCTCGTTGCGTGACGCAAGGCCTTATCACCTGGAAACCAAAATCAGCAGAGGAAATCAGCAGAGGAAAATTTTCTTTTCTTTTTCAGATATACCAGTCCAGCCTTCAAGAAGGAAGTTCTAAATTTTACCTGGCTACTAGTGGCTTATCTGCTTCTGCTCTGAAGCGCAAGTCTATGCAGTCTTCAATGATTGATTTCCTACCGTCACTGAAGCGCCAGCGTGTTACAGGGGAGTCTTGTCCAGCGCAACCAACTAGTGATGAGGCTAGTAAAACTCAGCAAGAGTCTGCCAAGGACAGTCCACCTTTACAAAGACTTCAACGTGTGCCAGAGAAAGAAACTGTCAAACTCCCTGACTGCTGGAACACTAAACAGTGGTATTACTTTCAAGAGGAATATAAATGGTTGTATCTTAAGTCAGGCAATATTGGATGTTCTTCCTGCAAACAGGCTAAATCAACAGGTCTTTCAGTGCACAATAACACCCAGGGCATGCGCATAAGTAAAGTGTGGGCAGATGGCGAGGTTGGTCCTTCCGGTGACGGAAAAGCTTTCAGGCAGAAACAGCTCAGGAAGAAGATTATGGAGCATAAGGCGAGCACTGGTCACTTGGCAGCTGAAGACATTCTTACAGCTCAGCAGAAAAATACATTGGTGGTGACAGTACACGAATGTAATGCAAAACATATGGAGAGCACATGCAGGGTATTTGACACTGCCTACTACTTGGCAAAAAAAGATCGCCCTTTCACTGACCACCCTGATCTAATTCTCCTTCAGGCAAAGAATGGCAGTGCAATGGGCCGTGTTTTGCACAGCAATGTGACTGCAACTGAAATAATAAAACACATTGCACTGGAAATGCAACAAAGATTGGTCTGTTATATCAGACAACACAAACCAAAGATCACAGTATTAATTGATGAGAGCACTTCTATTAGCAATGCTTCTACCTTAAACATCTACCTCCGTGGCATTTTTGAAAATGAAAGTACCCCAGTGACCATCTATTTCGGCCTTTTGGAGCTGGCAGAAACAAATGCCCTTGGCGTAAAGACAGCTCTCCTAAGCTACTTCGAAAAAGTTGGACTCACAAAAAGTCTACTACATGATATCTTGATTGCGGTATGTTCAGATGGAGCAGCAGTAATGTTTGGTAAAAAAAAGGAGGAGTAGTAGCATTGCTGAAATCAGAATTTCCAAATCTTGTACTGACATGGCACTGTTTGGCTCACAGACTAGAACTTGCTGTGGCAGATACAGTTGATGAGGTTGCCGGGGTCAATCACTTCAAGATTTTCATGGACTCAATGTAAGCCATATACAGCATGTCACCAAAAAACCAGAGAGAGCTAAATCTGGCCGCCAGCGAGCTATGTGTACAGCTTCAGAAGATAGGGAAAATGCTTGATACTAGATGGGTAGCATCCAGTTACAGATCTGTGAAAGCTGTTTGGAACTGCTTCCCTGCCTTGTGCAAACATTTTGAGAATGCTTCTAAAGACCCATCCAGACCCATAAGAGACCGGAGTAAGTATGAAGGTCTCTTGAAGAAGCTTACATCCTATTCTTTTATCAGAGATTTGGGGGTAATGTGGGATGCACTTCAAGAGCTCAAAGACTTATCACTCTCCTTACAGAGGAGGGGCATTACAATTGTTAATGCCCACAGACTTTTGGTTAGTCAAGTACGTATATTTAGAGCAATGAAGGACTCACCAGGGGAGTTTGCTTCTGCGGCTCAGAGAGCAGTGGACGAGGGCAAATTCAAGAATGTTCCTCTTTTCCATGGTAGAAGTAACTCGTTTGCCCTTAATCAAAATCAGTTTTACCAAAGTCTGTCTGGAAATATCAATAAACGATGTGCCCCGGATTCTGAGAAAGAACTTATAGCCAGCTTCAGTGTGCTGGATGCAGGCAACTTGCCTTCTGGTGATGAATGCATTCTTTATGGTGAAACAGATATCCAGAAACTGTGTTCAGAGTTTCAGCTGCCAGCAAGAGATACTATCCAAGCTTTTAGACTTTTCAAAGATTTTGATGGAAAGAAAACCCCTGAAGCATTAAAAAAGTTAGTAGTTTGCATGGAAACCCTGCCAGCAAGTAATGCAGATTGCGAGAGAGGTTTCAGCGCAATGAACTTAATTGCTTGTCCAACAAGGGCCTCTCTTCTAGTAGAGACCATTTCTTCATGCTTATGGGTAAAACTCAATGGTCCTCCATTTGAAACATTTGACGCAAAGCTGTATGTAAAGAGTTGGCTGGCAAAAGGTAGAAGGTCTGCTGAAGAAAATTGTTGTGAGAAACCCCAGCAAAATAGACACAGTGAATATCTTCAAGGGTTTTGGGAAATCCTGCAATAGATTTCTAAGTAATGTAAATAATTTTTACATGTTTTTTAAAGTGTTTGGTATTTTTATGGCTTATACTTAATAAATATACCTTTTTGCCTATTTTATTATCCTTTGCTGGCTGCGACTTCGTGATTTTCTTAAGCACACAATGCTAGTTATCTTGATTTAGACCACGCCCCTACTCGGATAGGCCACACCCCTTTAAGAGATTTGCCACGCCCCTTTTAGAGCACCCCCCGTTTTTTTCCCCACTTAAAGCCCTGGGTACTGCGTCTGACTTTGACTGGCAGTGAGGTGGATACAATCCTTCTCTGTTTGAAAGAAGGAATGCCTGTTACCCGAGTCAAGATGCTGCCATACACAAGGGGGGGGAAATCTTAAGAGGTTCCGACTTGAGGGCTGGGCGGGTGCAAGGACAGGGGATGTAGTATCTCAGAAACAAGGACCCTGCAGGCGAGAAGTCCAGTGTTGTGGGCATTGGTCGCCAGGAAATACGCTCACTTCGATGGTCAGACATCTGCAAAGGTCAATAAAGGCAATTAAGAAGCAGTTCATCATCAGAAAGATAGAAACATCCCACCAGCCTGGCCGTACTCAGATGCAGAGGATATGTAGACTCCCCCGGATGGAGGCCACCAGTGCCTGATTGGAGACCATCAATCAGAAAGCAGTCTCTGGGGCTGAGAGAGACACCCCTGATCTCTTCTTGTCTTAGTCACAGAGGCGCCGATAATCAAGTAAGCGAGCAGCTACATAAATCACAGACCTACGACTTTCATAGATGTACACATTTTTGGGATTCACAAATATCCCCATTAGTATTCTCAGAGAACTAAGAAAGACACAGATTTCCAGGCATAGACCTTCTTCTCCTAGTCGTGCTGTGAATTATTGGCATCTGGGCATGTCGCAGGTGTAGACCTGGGAAAGTGTGTACTAGTATATTTTTCTTACTTTTTCCTTCACATGGAAAATATTTTTCCTGTTCAATAATAGCCATTGGGAATGTTGTTGGTAAATTCCAGAAAAGCTCAGGCGAAGTGGGTGTTACTCCGAGCATATGTGCAGATGGTGAAGGGCTGATTCTCTTGTTTTTTTTGTTTCGCTAATATACAAAACTGCAAACGAAAACGTTATTTTCACGATCAGACATCAAATGGGTAAAAGTTTACAGACGGCTGTAAAGTGGAGTCCGTCATAAAACTACAAAATAAGCAATCCACAAACTTTATTACGAAATTATACGTAAATCGTCTTCAGTATAGTTGCAGTCTTGTATAACACCGCTTGGTGGCAATGTTGCTCTGCTGTAATTATTTGTACGTTATTTTGTTAAAATAACTTTTGGTAAGGTCTGACTAGGTGCTTGCTACTAAAAATGCCAAGGCACACTAGAATTACACGTTTACTTTTTTAAGTTCTGGCTTGATGGCGGAGGTGGTTGCTTTACCTTTTGTTACCAATACTTAAATTATACACAGAGTGGGGTTTGGCTCAGCCGAGAGGAGTATTTTCTCTAAACTCACTCTATTGGCTGTTTGCTGTATCATTCCTCCTCTTATGAAGCACCTGCATTACTTGTTCTACTTTGGTGCTCTGTTATGAAAAAAGGAAGCATTGCACTTATGACGGAATGAAGCGGTAGCAGTCTATACAACCTCAGCTTGGTTTACTTCTGAGATAAGATACCAACCAATCCATCTTAAATGTGTCCTATTACTTGGTATGTTTTTGAGTGTCGGGCATGCCCTTCTGTCCGAATTAACTGATACAACAAGAGCATTTCTATTGAATTGATAGTAATCAGAAAACTGAGGTTTAGAGAGAGTGGCCTTTGAAAACCCTTTACTGAAACAGAAATGGCGCCCAGACTCCAAAAGTGATAAGGGGTCCAAATGGGACGTGTTGTGTATGTAAAGAGATACCATAAATAACGTAATATAGCATATGTGAATTATATAATTGATCTTACAACTACACTTCCAGCCAATGGAGAGTTCTCTAATCTTTATTATCTACATTAGGGGTTTTTCTCCAATAATCCGCTTGAATCGGTATCAGGAAAATCTGATCATTTCAGCATATATTTGATATAAACAACTGAGGAGGTGATTTTATGTTCATATTGTCTTTTCTCGTAATATGTTTTTCTCATTGCTTTTTTGCTCATTTGTTATGATACTCTCATGTTTTTTATTGTACGAATCACATGCAAGCGGTTGGAACTAATTTGCTATTATATGTATATTTTGTGACTGAGTGACACAGTTTGTCATTTCTGTATTTATATTCTTATTATAAAGCAGTAAAATGTGTTAACACCCTCTTGGTCTGATTGAACTTGCACGTTTTGAACAACATCCACAGGGCCTAGGGTTACCACCTTTGCTAAAAGCAAAATCCGGAGCTGAAGCTCTGTACTTTTATGTTTTACCAACGTAGGTAAAACACACACACTTTTAATTGTAGTTTTACAAAAGCACTCTTTGCCATAGTCTTGCAGGTTAGTAGAAATGTTAACAGGAGTTATCATTATCTAAATCAGTGGTGTTTATCTTATTCATCCTAGAAAAATGAAAAGCTAAGGGGGTCATTACGATGGCGGAAGGACCGCCACCGCCAGCCGTGTGGTGGCGATCCTTCCGCCATCGAACGACGATTCACCGCCCGCCAGAGTAGGATGGCGGGCGGATCCAGACTGCGACCGTGGCGGGCGCAAAGACCGTCCGCCACGGAACTGCCCCAGGCAATCGTACCGATTGCCTGGCGGAGCGCTCTGCATCCCTAAAATGGTGGTGGTGCCTAGCAGGCACCTTCCGCCAAATTAGGATGCTGGCTTCAGCCAGCCTTTCCATGGCGGCGAAACCGCCATAGAAAAGCTGGCGGTGATTGGTTCCGGGGGCCCGTTGCGGGCCCCCCTTGTGTTGGGGGAGGTGTTTGTGCACTGGGGGGGTACCCATGGTACCCCCCTACATTTCACTGCACCAAGTGGCAGGCACCATGTGGTGCCTGCCACGTAGTGCAGTGAAATGCACAACATGAATTTTTGACATCGCGGTGGGTGCTGCAGTCAGCAGCACCCGCCGCAATGTTAAATTGCAAAATGCGACCGCCTGGGTCCTGATTTGGTGTGCGGGTCCGCCGCATGCATGGCGGGCGGTCCCGTTCCCCAGTACGATGGCGGGCGGTCTCCAGTCCGTCCGCCATCGTAATTACCCCCTAAGTTCGGTGCAAACAATTTTAAACCTGTGATCTTCAGGTTTCCACAGTAGGAACACTGACCGCCAAAGTATCTCACTAGCTGTATCTGCTGTATCTGCCTGCCAAATATATCAGTTGATAAGATGGGTTTGGGGGGCTTCTGCAGATATCTGTTTTTTTTCCAGCCATTTTGGTATAATACTGGCTAGAAAGCTGCGGTTGTGAAACACTTGCTATAGAGATCTTTGTGTAATCTTCTGGCTGCAGGTTTGAGTCACCATAAAATATATATATATATATTTTTTTGTGGAGTTTCATATTGCGCAAACTAGACCCGAAGGTATCAGAGCGCTTTACATGACCACCAGTTACATTACAGACGGACACATTCATTCTTGTTAGGCACAAGGAGATTAAGTGATTTGCCCAGAATCACACAATGTTGAGCGTCCCTGCTGAGACTTGAATCCGGTTCTCCAGCTGCGAGGTCGACCGCCCTAGCCGTTAGGCCACATTCTCTCCCCATATAGAGGATTAATGTGCCTTCTGGAAGCACTCCTGCCAACCATTATGTCACATATTCAAATCTTAATAATATAGCGCAGTGGGTTTCAGTATTTCCTATAGAGGTCCTTGTGAAACTTGTAGATCACCCAAGGGCCAGATGTACGTTGGTCATAGTTTGCGGTTACCAACTAGTACATTTTTGTGATTCGCTATTTGGTAATTGCGAACACCAATGTACAAATGTGTTTTTGACACATTTTACGATTCCCAGTGGGTCACAGATAGGCCTACCTCATTAATATTCATGAGGTAGGTCTTTGTTTGCAAAAATCACAGGAATGGTGGCTTTCTGGGTTCAACAGACCATCTTGTCTGTGATTGCTTTTCAGTAAAGTAATGTTTTTTTTTTTAATGCAGCTCATTTACATTAAAAGAATACGGGTTGCGATTTAAAAAGAAAATGAAAAGTTTTCTTTTAATTTTTAGAGTAGGCAGTGGTCCCACGGACCACTGCCTTATCTTAACAAATGTTTTCACAAACATTCACAAAGAGGAAGGGGTCCCTTGTGGACCCCTTACCATTTGTGAATAGATTAACACCTATTTGAAGTAGGTGTTAAAATTCAAATGTTTTGCAACCGCATTTCAGTCGCAAAGCATTTACACATACCACTGCGATTCGGTATTAGGAAGGGATGCCCTAAACATGCCCCTTCCTAATACCGAATCTCAAACCCAATTTGCGATTCAGTAATAGGTTATCGAATCACAAATTGGGCCTTTATACATTAAAATATGCCCTTTTTTTCGCAAATGGTGAATGAAAAAAAGATTTGCACATCTGGCCACAAGTTCCTATAATGGATTACGTGTCTGCTACAAACATCTGCTTGTAACCCATAAGGGATACTTTTTAACCCTTGCAGAGCGGATTCAAAGAGTCAATGTTCTGAGATCGATAAAATGAGTACCTTTCGGTTGGGTAGTAATTCACACCTATATTATGTACCAAAGCAATTACATTATATTTTAATAATAACTTATAACGATTCAAGCTGCTCTAGTGCAGTAAATGACAGGTGATACTATTATTCAATATAACGGTACAGCATTTAGTGACCATGTATGGATAGATGGCTAAGGTGGTCTTACAAGAACTCAAACTAGTGACTTGCATATTACTGTGTTAAACTCACTGTGCCATCGTGCGGACTATATTGTGTGCTATCTAAATGTGCATTATTAATGCAATCATGCACAAACACCTGCACACAGATTCCACGTTATATTACAATGAAAGTGCTGAGTAGACATGTAATTCTTCCTATGAAGCGAGGACGCCTCACATCTTATAATAGTTAACTACTGCTGTCTCCCTGTGTACTTTGATTATCATCGCACATATTTTCTTTTTAAATCCTCTGTATTTTTGGACATTGTGTGAAGCTTTCATAATGGCCTTTTGTGGACGGTGTCCCAAGACCTGGTGAATTTAGAGGCTCAGTGGAAGTGAATAGTTGTCCTGAAACAAACACCTCTTGACAAAGAGCTCACTGTCTGCCTGCCAAGTCATGTAGTTAAAGTGTGCTGCAGGCACCTCCTTTTTGTATCATTGATCACTGCTGTTTTGGAACTAAAAGTGTTTCTGATGATCCTGGGGAAGTGGCCCTGGAACTCAGGGTGCTGGAGGTGCTACAGGATGCCTAGATACCCTTGAAGGAGTTCACTTTGAAAATTAACAATAGCGGCTTTTGCATGTTCATCTTGCAACATGTAGTGTTTTTTCAAAGACAGACTTCACATGTCAGATAGCGCTTTCTGACCAGCTACCGATAATTCTTTAAACATAGCATTTACATTTCCTTCCTGTGAATCAAAAATTAAAGCATTTTGTAATTTGGCCCTAGCGATACTCTAGCCTGGCTATGGCTGCAGTGTGCCAACGTGTTACAACATATATCTAAATAAAAACATGTTTAGCTTACAAACTGCATTTTTAAATATTTTCAAAAATATTGGCAATGTTTAAAAACAGTGAAGCTTATGTTGAGACACACAATATGTGAGGAGATAACGCAGTACCCAGTAAATCGACCTTTGCCGTGGTATTTACCATGTGTATTACCTACCCAGTGTAAGATCTGCACCTCAGAATGAGGCATAACATGGTAATAACTTGTTTTCCCCTGATGTGAGCTGCAAAGCTCGGAATATTGAAGTATTTCCTTATGCATATTCTGCCAGGTTCTATCAGAGTTTGTGCTGGGAAAAGTGTGGTATTTTCACACAAGTAGGAATCCTGATCCAAGTGCAAATTTCAGGACAATAACCTATGTCAGCACTTTTTATCAATAAAAGGACTGTTTGGACGGATGGGGCCATGCGAGTCTCAAAGGAATGGGGTCCTATGCATTGAATTACAGGCAAACCCAAATAGGAAAACCCACACAGGAAAATCCACAGAGGGCAATATCCAAGTGCAACCATGAAGGTTTATTTGAAAATTATGGAAACATTACAGAAGGCAAAAAAGGCAAATGATTTCTCAATTCTATTCACAATACTCAAAATACAAATAGATGAGAATTAGTATGTACAATAAAGGCTGAGCCCTATTCTACTTAATGGCCAGAGCCAGATACTGTCTAGGCAAATAATGTGTTTTAAAAAAGCAAATTGTCATAGGATCTGCTCAGTTTTAAAGGCAAGAGAAAATCATGAAAAATCTCTAAATATTCAACCTAGTATACAGGCTAACGTGAAGTCTGATCTCTAAGTAAAAGGGGAAATTAAGCAGGAAATATTCTAAAAATAGCATGTTAAATAGGCTTTTGAACAGAGAAATCATACTGTTAGATTGCTGTGAATCAAATGTTACATCCCAATATCAAAAAGTAAAACAGAAAACACGTTACATGAAAAAGGACTTTTGCTCTACTACTAATGAATAATACTATATTATGTATGCAAGAGAAAAACTAAGGCACATTTAAAGCTATATGTACAAACTCCGCTAGGCCAGAGGAAATGGCCTTGTAAAGATACAGCTCTGCTCCTTCCTACAGGAACATCACAAATTCAAAGAAAAATTAATACATCAGAACAGGGCCATAAAACTGTTTGAATTAAAGGTATTTTCAACTCTCAGTGCACAGGCAGAGAAAGGAGATACATGTGAGTCTATGCAATGCGTGTCAAATGAGAGTGAATTGCATACATAGCCAGGCCTACTCATGTCAACTTAAAAAGCTTTGTTGTAAAAATACAGTGCATTTATATTATTTGCATGTCATTCATACTAATTACCACACAAAATTTGTTAATTTTAAGTGCACTCCGTCAGTACCTCCCTTAGATGACATAAATCAACACATATCACACTACTTAAAATATTATATGATTCACTCTCTGTTTCTTTTGTCTTGAATTCTCCAATGCTCTTATCTTATCGAAAATATGGACCTTGAGATCTTCCATCTTTCTTTCACCCCTTCTTTTTCTTTTTCCGGCTGTTGTCATCTCCTCTTTCTCAAATCCACAATGTGATACATGCCACAACACATAATTTCAAAGAACTTAAATATAAGTATTAGACCAATTATACACAGTATGATTATAATGATAGGGGTCAGTACTTTATGCATCATTCTTCCGCCAACATCATCAAACCATTAACCAACTTTTGCAGCTCCATTTTCAATCTCAATAACCTATGAACCAACCATTTCCATCACATCAATCTCTTTAAGAGCCTTTGCCTCAAGCGAAACATTAGTAATGTTACTTCTATATTGAATAGTTAGCTTGCTATTATCTGGAAAACAAGTGCAACACAAATATTGGTCGACCCAACACAAATGTGATACCGCCGGATAACACTTTCTTGTATCCTTCTATTAATATGGCTAATACTGCAAACTCGGGTCATCCTGTAAACTATGGCAGCTCATCGCTCCAGAACCAACAAGGTATATACCCAGATGGGGCTTTAGATAGCAGAATCCTATCTCGGAATCAGACTCAGAGTTATACCACTTAAGGGGAACTTCAGGGGGAACAGGGGGGATACCAACCCCCCCATAAGTTTAATCTCCATCTCCCCCCAGCGGCATGCCCCTATGTAATGATTTTAGTAAATGTCCCCCCTTTGAAAATTCATCAAACGGAAACTACCCAACAACTAATTAATAAAGCCATGTATTGGTTATCCACATTTGCTATGAACTCTGAAGGATTAAATATTGGCAATCAAATTAACATGGCTAGAAGAGTACCATGGGTGGGAAATATTCCAAAGTCAATCGGGGGAGATTGTGTAGTAATAAATTTTAAGAGACAGCACTATGTGAAATACCTTTTGGGTATGACCCCTAACTTTCCTGTGGCGTCTACACAAATTTTTACTGTACCTTTGTTTTTTTTTTACAGACCTCTGGGGTCACAACAAATGATGAAGACTAGGCTGAACTATACTCTGGGACCTGCTGTTTCCCTGTCCCTATTCATGCTGTAGTACCCCCCTGTTAGAGAAGCAAATGCCTTAGATATACCTTTGACAAATAGGTTTGCGTCTTTGGAGGATTTGGAGGCATGCGATTGACATAGGGAAAATGAGGAGTTTGTGCTCCCTATGACACATCAGGAGATAACCCACACTAGAGTAGGTCACTTACAGGCTGAAGAAAGGGATAATATAAAAGTATTGGTCTGGAATATAGCGGGGCTCAGATCTAAGAAGGATAATGAAGACTGGCTTTCAATATTAAATGGATATGACTTAGTGTGCATCCAGGAAACGTGGGAGGTGGGTACTGTGTTTTATGATGGGTTCCGTACATTCCACACCCCCGCAATTCCATCTCGGTCTGGAAGAGCGAGAGGTGGTATAATAACGCTGATAAAGAACACTTTAGCTATAAAAATAATTGACTTAAATGTGCTGTCACCGTATTATCACCTATTAGTCTTTAGTGGGGTTTGTCAAGCAGATGTTTTATTAGTAAATTTTTATAATAATCTTTTTGAAGGCAATATGGCAGATGTAATCCGTTCTCTTAAATATGAAATAGAAAAAGCTATAGGCAGCCACCGCAAACATTTGCACATATTATGGGTGGGTGACTTTAATTGCCACAGCTGCCCAAAAATTCTAAGGCCAGTTTGTGGAATAGTTGGTGAGGACGGGGTTACACCATATCATTTTATACATCATGAATATGGGGAGGAATTAAATAGGCTCATGGTTACTAGGAATCTGGAGATTTGTAACCCTGCAGAGGAAGAAACGGGTACTTTGGTAAAAACCTTCGGGGATCCCAGAAATGGCTCAACGCTTGACTACCTTGTAGTGGAAACTGCTTTTAAGAAATTTTTATATCAGGTGGGAACCTTTGTCTCAAATCTTAGTGATCATGTCGCTCTGATTTTTACATTGGAATGGAAGGGCTGTTTTAGTAGCAATATCAAAAAAGTTGTGGCACCAAGTATAGCTAGGAAAAATGGTATAGTGCTTAAATGGGCTAAAATAAATAAAGATACACTAATCCCTAAAGTAATTCGTCTTACCCAAGAAGAAATTGATACATGCCTTGCTTTGCAGGGAGATCCACAAGGTATAGTGAAAGCTTTTGCTACTCTGTTGAATGTGGTGGAAGATAATTTAAAATCTAACTTAAAGGCAAGCGTAGGAAAAACTCCACGTTGGTTTGATAGGGCCTGCACAAAATCTTTGAGTAGACTCCTTAATGTATTAAAGGAAAAGCCAAGAAATAAAGTTTTGGTGAGCCTCTTGCGAGGCGAATATAAAAAATGCAGACAGGTAAGATTAGCGGCTCTAAAAGAAGAGGCATGGGAAAAACTGCGGGTAGCTTCCCTCCTAAAAAGTTCTAAAGAGTTTTGGGGGATAGTTAATTCCCCATTCTTGTGTGAAGACTCAGATCCTTCTATAAGTACGCACGTGGGAGAGGAAGCCTGGGTGGATCACTATACTGCAATATTTGATTCGGTATATCCGAATGATGAGTACTCATCTAGCTCTAAAACAGATACACCGATCATTTTTTCAATGATAGAGGTGGAAAAGGGAATAAAACAGTGTAGTAGTGCCAAGGCTCCGGGTCCCGATGGCGCTCCGATTGATTTTTTCTTTGAACCATTGGAACTCTGGATTCCATTTTTAACAAATGTTTTAAATGCTATTGCAAAAGGTCCAATACCGGCTTCGTGGAAAACAACGGTAATTGTACCAATTTTTAAAAAAGGAGATAAAGCATTGCCAAAGAATTATCGACCTATTTCACTTATAGACGGCACCTGCAAATTAATGGGCCGTCTGGTTTTAAACAGAATTGAGGAATGGGCAGCAGACAAAAATATCTTAATTTCCACTCAATATGGTTTTAAAAAGGGATGGGGACATTAGATCAGTGTCTAAATCTAAACCTAATTGCGGCAAAATATACTAAAGCAAAAGAGGGTAACATATTTATGGCGTTTATGGATCTCTCCGCCGCATTTGATTCAGTCTCACATGGGAAATTATGGTTTATTTTAAAAGAAATGGGTGTGGAGGTAAACATTATCTCCTTTATTAGACAGTTATACTCCCAGTCTACAGCTTGTGTAAGATATGGATCCCAGGGAGAATGCACAAGGGCCTTTCCAATTCATCGGGGGGTTAGGCAAGGCTGTGTCTTAGCCCCCCTTTTATTTTCTATGTACACAAATGGGGTAGAGTCAGCAGTAAATGCGAATGTTATCGATGTACCTAGAGTAAACAAAAAACAGCTACCCATACTACTTTATGCAGATGATGCCGTTCTGGTGGCAAGAACTGGCATAGCCTTACAAAAACTAATAAATAATTATGTATCTTATATGTCGGGCCTAGATTTACAAGTAAACGAAACCAAAACATTTGTTTTAGTAGTGGGGAAACAGCCAAGGAAATTACCAACTTTTTATATTGCCTCACGAAAAATTGAAATAACTAAAACCTTTTCATATCTGGGGGTACTTTTTAATAGTGAAGGGACCTGGAAGGACATGGTTTCGAACAGATGTAATGTCTTGGAAAAAAACACTATGGCTATTTGTTCTTTTACAAGAAAACTGGGCACTAAGCCTGTAGAACCCATCAAAAATATTTATGGCGCCAGAGCTGTTGCTTCTGCTACATATGGCGCAGGCATTTGGGGTGTAGCTAATACTGATTCACTACAAAAAAAGGAAGATATGTTCTTTAAAAAGTTATTTGCTATCCCCAAAGGGTGCTCTAACTATATTGTGCACCAGGAATTACAAGTCCCTTTCATTTCTGACTTGACATTTTTAGCCCCAGTTTTACTTTGGTATTCGATTTGGAAGAGAGATTCAGTGGGGCTTACACAAGGCATTATCCAAGATTGTATTCAGCTTGATAAAGCAAATCGAGTCCCTTGGCTGTGTTATGTTAAAAACACACTGATGAAGTTGGGTTTAGAGACCCTGTACTTAAATCCATCTGCCTGTAGGGGTACACCAAAAGCTTAATTAAAGCACGTGCTAAAGAACTTAGAGAAAAGGAAAGAGATAACCTAAATGGGGCCAAACCTACAGTAGCACTATATCTAACCCTACCGTGTATTATAGGAGAAACGAATTCATATTTGACATCTGTAACAAATCCCCAACATAGATTTATACTGTTAAGGTTTAGATTCAATTTTATTCCCTGTTTGTTAGGTTATCCATCAGGGACTTATTCAGTAAATGAACTTCCAGTTTGTCCCTGTGATAAAATATCTACACAATCGACCTTACATCTGTTATTTTTTTGCAAATTTTATTCATGTATTCGGAAAAAGTATATTCGCCCGCTGTTGCTAAAATATCATTTTATTCAATGTCGACCTGCCCTGTTTTTCCTCCAAATGCTCACCAATCCATGTTAATTATTGTGTAGCATCGTACTTATGTTCGGCTTTATCAAAAAGGAGGTTAGTGAGGTATTAGACTGTCCGTAATTCCAAACTGCACTAATTAGCACTTTAAAATAATTGTTTGGGTGGAGTTTATTCTGATAAGTATTCAAAATATTTTTAGATTTCAGATATTCGCTATTGTAATGTATCTTATTAATTTAATGGTATTGTTCATAAGAGGCACTGTGAGCACTTTAAGCACTATGCACTTTACTGATGATTCAGTTTGAAAAACATAATGGATGGTATTATTATTTTAAATGGTTCCGATCTGTTTTTTTTATTGTTTGTACATTTACGTGATTTTTAACTATACTGCCTGTGATATATTGTCTTTTTTTAAAAAAATGTATGATTTGTATACTTTTATGATCTTATCAATTAAGATCGAATAAAGTTATTAACCAACCAACCAACCAAGTGCAACACAACTGTCCTTTTGTTACATCGCACACATCACCTTCCTTCATGAGAAGACTATCAAAAGCAAACCTGGTCTGCAAAACCAGAGCACCTGTGGCAACCATATCTTCATTAATTTTCGTTGGTGCACCTGCAGTATTACTTGCCATACAATCAAATAAAGTAGACAACTCTTTTCATATCGTTCAAAGCGACACAAATAGGAAGAAACAATACACCAAAAATATACGTAAGCACTTCCTCAAATCCACGTTTCAGCCTTCTGAGACCAGTTTCACTCAATTCATTCACATGATACACTCTAGGGAAATCTAAAGCTAAATAGCAGTTTCCCACCAAATTGCGTGGCAGATTAAAATAAGCTGTCTTTTCACAAACATAATAAATTCCTCTTAGTATAGGCTCTTCACCCCTCAAATTTTCATCATCATCAACAATAAAATTATAATTACATTCACTTTTTCCAATAATTTTGAACAATTCCAGATTTTCAGATTTCTTGTGCATCATACACACAACTTCTTTCCTCTCCTGTTCAGTTCTAAGTCTAGGATGTATCTTTGAATTGCTGAATCTCTCTTCAGCTTCTTCTTGCAATTCGATCTCTCTCACTTCATCCAAATTTCTACTAATTCTTACCCTTCTCTCATTAAATTATCTAATAAAATTTTGTTCCACATCACTAGTTATTCATATTAGCCATGTTAGTATATCTAATTAATCTAATACGATTAGCGGTAGAACCTAACTCCCAATATTAGGCAGATTCTCCAAAAGAAGATCAACATTTACATCATTTATTTGCAAGAAATCTTGACCATGAAGAACTGATATGAAGACACTACAGGACAAGCCATAGGAAAGTGGATGTTGATTATAGGTTGCCCCTCCTAATAGGAAGCTGGCAAATATGTACAGACAAAACAATTTGTGACATTTGTTATATTAAGATACTCATTAAACAAACTTAGGTATTCTCACTGAAATTGCCCTTAGAAATATTTCTATGATCTAACCTTTTATCTCTAGTAGCAATTTTATTGATATGCATTTACATTTCAGAATTGAAAGGCTTGAAGGCTCACTAAGATACATTATTAATATGAAAATCACAAAGATTATTCTTAATGCTAGACAACAGCTCTCCTTAATTTTGCCCATACTTCTTCTAGAAAAGAGCCTATTAACGACAAAAATCTAAACTACTAAAATGATGATAAAATCAAAAAGTTCAAAATCTTTAACCATTAAAATGTCACCAATAGTAATAAAGAAATGTTCATGAGAAACCTACTATCTTTGACTGGATACCTAATGTACAAACTCAATATTCTTAGATGTAAGAAATCAGGCTGTAACTAAGAAAAATAATGTAGACACTTTTTAAAAATTTGAAGACTATATTAATTTTCAGCACTCCATCAAAAATTATTCAATGTTGATTTTGTCCAGTTTCATTTCACAGGTTCATAGAGCAGTGCTTAATTTGTAAAATATTAAGTGCCAGGGCTCTGACCAGGAGGCCACTGCAGCTTGCACCACCCATCGCCCTTGTCATCGCTGCCAAAACAACTACTAACCATCTCTCTCGCATGTAAATATGACAGTTCAGATTATTCCAGGTCCCCAAAGCTAAAGGAATGGCTGGGGAGGCAGGTATTAGCAATTTTAATGTATATTGTATTCCTAAACTACCGTTGTTCTGCTCATCTCTAAATTATATGAGCAGCGCCACCATGTGGTGGACTGTTCCAAGTATGGTGTTGACAATTAGGTGCCGGTGCCGAGCACCGGAAACCAATTAAGTGCCGGTGCTTAGCACCGGAAAGCCCCGGCTCAAATTAAGCACTGTCATAGAGGTTCTTCAAAAACAAACTGATAGTCTTTCAAGTTAATGTCTCTTTGCTCTGGTTCAATCTTTGTCAACTACGTGCATTCAGGTGCCACATACTTCTTGTTTGGCACTCTTATTGCTGCAGATCTTCTGACCACAGGTTGGTCTATCTCTCTGTCACTCAGATCAGTTTATATTTGTCTTGGCTTTTGTTCTGTCTCTTTTCCAATATTTTCTAATCTGCGATCTTCCCTTGACGCTCTTTTCTTCTCTTTCACACTCACAGGCCTTCCAGTTTGGATCCAGCTTTCACCTTCAGACCCACTTTTGACAACTGCTTCATCTTCACTTGCCACTTAAGCTGCACCGTTTTCAACTGGAACAGCTTGATTTGCTCTGGGGGATTTTGAAATTCAATCTTTTGCTTTCTGATTTTTTTGAGTTTGAGTTTGTTCAGTTTGTTGTACAATTCTATCTTCACAACCTTCTCTGGATTCACATAGAGAACTTGAGTTTGACACTGTGAATTAGTGGTGGGTGACGGCTTTTCTTCATCTGCAGTCTTCCCTCTCTTCATGTGAGATGCACAGGTCCACTGTGGCAAAGCCGCACACTTCACAGCAGTATTCATCACAAGTATGACTTGATGAGTTCCACACCACCTTGGTTCCAAGCAGTTTTTACGAATGTGTTTCTTCATCACAACCCAATCAGCTGGTTCTAAGTAGTGCCAGGTTTCTTCACTTACTGAAGGTGTTTTAAACTTCACCTAGTGAGAGATTACACCAAATCAGCCAAACCTTTCCAATATACCAGAACAAGATATTTAGAAATGTTCACAAGTGCAGTTGAAGAAATGCCAGGAATCTTCTTTACTTTGCACGTGATTACTTTAGGAGGCAAGAGACCAGTCACTTTATTAGGTGTGCTTTTTAAACTTATCAGTACCAGTGATAGGGCATCTGGCCATTTCAACTACATCAAGTTACACATTTTGGACAACGTCGATTTAAGAGTACCATTAATTCTTTTGACTAAAGCTGCTGCTTCTGGTCGATAACTACAATGAAACCTTTGTTCCGCTTTTATTGACCCACATTAAAGTCTAATTAGTTCACTTTTAAAATGTCTGCTCCTAGCTGACTCTAAAGAAGTTGGTAAACCACATCTAGGGATTAACTCCCTCAACAAGAGCTTGGCTACAGTAAGACAATCACACTTTCTGGTTGGACAGGCCTCAACCCACCTAGAAAAGAGACAAACAGGGACTCAAATATAATGTAGCCCATTGCACAGAGGCATCTCAACAAAATCAGTTTGTAACCTCATGAAAGGACCTTCAGACTGCCTTATCTGCCTTAAAGCCACAGGTGTCTTTTTGCCAACTTTTAACTGTTGATAGGTAACACAACCCTGACACAAGTCTTCAGCTACAGCTCTGAAATGAGGATTAAACCAAAACTTCTTAAAACGTTTCAACATCCCATCACGTCCAAAATGTGTAGGTCCATGCATATATCGTGCCATTTGATTCAAAATAAAGTTTGGCGAAACAAACCTTTCATTATGTGATCTACACAAATTGTCATATTGGTACAACCTGATATAACCCACGTTTTCTTTTCATCTTCACGCCTGTTGTTCTGCAGATACTTCAATTCTTCCAGTGTCTTTACTGATATAAACAAAAGCAATTTATGCTTTCCTTTTTGAATTACAACCTTAATTTGATTTCAATGCACTAGAAATAGGAGCACAATATTTTCAACTTCACCCACATATCGGTTGCCAATTGTAACCATGTCATCTCCACTCTCATGTGCAGCACGTTTTACAACCACAACTTCTCTAGGTAATTGGAATGCATTCAGTAAGTCCAAAATTATTGGCCCATTCTTGATGGGTGTGCCAGAGGATGCCAAGGAACCCTTTTGTGACCACAGCTTGCCAAAATCACAGAGAATTCCAAAACTACATTGGCTATCAGTATAGATTGTAACACTCAATCCATTGGCCATGTAGCATGCTCTTGTGGTGGCGATTAATTCTGCTACTTATGCTGAAATTTCATTATACAAGTATGATGATTCAACAATGCATGTTATTGTGAACATTGCATATACTGCTCTCAATGTTCCTTGATGGTCACTCAGACAAGTTCATCCACAAGTAAAATCAAATCAGACAATTGGAGTGGTACATCCTGAATATCTGATCTTGGTTTGGTACACAATTCTGTCACATCAATGCAGTCATGATCATTATAAATGCCTCCATCACCAGTATCTTCTCCATCAGGCATTGGAAAACGTGTGGCAGGATTCAGGGTATTGCAAAGTTTAATCGAAATGCTCTCAGCCACAAAAATAACTTGCTTATCACTCGTATGGCAACAGCTTGTCAGAAGCTGAGGTTGAGTACAAGTCAGCAAAATTTCTTCTGCATGAAGGACTAAGACAATAAGTGTATAGCCCACCTAATCCCTTCATTTTGCTGAATGGCAAGACAGGCTGCAGCAATGCTTCCCAGGCAGCATGGAAGTGATTCAGCTACTGGATCTGATATGGCTGAAAAATAGGCTACTGGCCGCTTTGTTCCTCAGTGTTGCTGAGTGAGTGCAGAAAGTGAGCACTCTTCTCTCTCATGGCAGAATAAAAAAATATTTTTCATAATTAGGCATTCCAAGAGCAAGTGCAGTACATAGACTGTGTCTGAGCTCTAGGAAGGCATTCATGCATTTGTTGTTTCATGGTACCGGATGACTCTCATCACCATGAGTAAGCCTTATTAAAGGCTTTACAATCAGGTAAAAGTTTGGAATTCACCAATGATAGTAGCCAACTATCCCCAAAAAGATCCTCATTTATTTTTGAGTTATTTGTGGGTTTATTATCAGACCATCTTTCTGGCGATATTGCAGATTTGTCTCAGACACTTTATGACCATTTTCTGCTAGGTAATTTAGTAATGAAATTGTATCTAGCTTGCAAGCTTATTTTGTTTTGGCTGTGACCATCTATATATTGCACCAGCCCTGAATTAATGGGCAGATGCAAACTCTCAAAATCTTTCTTCAGAATTTTGGAGAAGATTGAGTGACTCTCTGTATAGCCCTGTAGGTTCCTACACTGGACAATTACTCTATTTAAAATCTGAATGCAAAGAGATACTGACTATCTCATGAAGGAATGGAGAAAACATGCTTGACACAAATCAGTTATCATAAACCACCCTGCACCAGCAGGAATTTGGAACAAAATGACAGCAGGACAACATGGGACTAAAATATTATTAATTCTGCACAGGTCTTATATGTTGTGCCATTTTCCATTCGAATGTTTTCAAGCCCACAATATGTGAGTTAGAAGGACTTCCTAGCAGTTCTTAAAAAATGCCTTGCTCAATCATCTTTTTAATGACTGGTGCCATCACCACCTCTGCTTCATGAGTAAGCTTGTGTTGAGGCGTACAAGGATACACTGCATTTGGTTTTACTGGGATTTGTAATGCTTCTGCAATTTTCATTAACCCGATTTTTTTTCCTGCAAAATCTCAAACCTCCTCTTTCACTGTCTTTTTTAAATCAGGACGCAAGTCCTCTTTTGTGAGAAATGGGGACAAATTCACTCTTGACTCTTGGGATTTTAGTTTGAAATCAGTCTTTATCTTGTGTTTGTGTTGCTATACCATCCGATGTACAATAAATTACACAGTTCATTTTGCACAACAAATCATGACCCAACAAATTAACATCACTTGTGTCTAATATTGTTAATTAATCATTTTCAATTGAACCTATTTTTACAGGGACTTTTGCTCACACCTTATTAGTAATCTGTTTATTTGACATAGCAACAACTTGGATTCCTTTTCGTCAGAGGGGTAGGTTGGGAATCTCCATTGGTGTAACAGTGGAGTGGGTAGCACCTGTATCAATCAGAAATTATACTGGATGGCCCTTCAACTCATCATCCACATAGGGGCCACTCTGGTCTACTGAGGATTTTGTTGAAAACTAGGATTCTTCTAAAAATTCTGCATTTTATTCTGTATGTTATGATGAATCATTGAGGCCGAAGGCAGGTTTTTATTGAACTGCCTTTGATTCTACATAAAAGCCAGTTGGGCTGGTGCTATCGATTGTATCATCCCATTTTGTGCTATTTGACTCATGTTCTGTCACATTTTATGAGCCATTTGCGACTCAATTTGTGTTCCATCTGGATTAAATCTACACTTTCATTTCCAGTGCCCAAGCTTTCCACCGATGTGGCATGGTGCATTTCTTTTCTGCTTGTTATTGCTGACTTTGCCCATGTTCAAGTTATTAATGAAGTTTCTACCTCTGCTGTGTGGCTCAAAATTTCCAATCTGCATTCATTAAAAATCACTGCCCGCAGACCAACACGTTGCGTGCTCAAATTAGTACCTGCAACAAAACCAGAATCAAAACAAGCATCTGACATGTGAGAACCTTTTGTTCCACTTTTCTGGAAATATTTGTCTGTGCTACAATCAACTTCACCTTGATTTCTCTCTGTTCATCACCAAAACAATCACTACAATACTACGCATATTTAAGGATCTCATTCAATGACTTTGCCTGCCAACACATTACACTTTGCTGAATATGAGAACTAATTTCCGGAATCAAACTCAACACAAACGTTGAAACCAATCCACAAACATCCTCTTTTGCGGGGTCTTCCACTCCACTATACTATCTACAAATCTGCATTAATCTTTTATAATATGCATGCACTGATTATTTAGGCTCTTGTGTCGTCCTCATAATTTTTGACCAATTTATTTCTCTCTATGGAACTTTAGTCTTCAAATGTTCAATCACTAATTTATATTTCTCCATTACGATAAGAGACCATTGTGGGGAGCTGCTTTTTGAGGTTCTGTATCTGGTCAGTTTACAATTCCTTTGAACTCTAGCCACAAATCTTCGGGGATGATAATCTCAAACAATGTATTCAAATCGATCCAAAGCACCTTAGAAAGTGTCACAATTCTTTCTGCCTCTGCATCCCACTTATCTGGTTCTTCTCTAAACTTTGGAAAGTTTTTCATAAATATTAAAAGATCAGATCTCATTCATGTCACATGGACATACGCTCCTCAATGTACTTCTCTCAATGGAAATCCCGCAATTACTTCACACTCAGAATCACTCACACTTGTTTCTTTTTCCTTTTCCGAGTTGTTTTTTTCGTGTATCTTCCTCTTGTTTTTGACTAATTATCTCTAAATCTTTTCAAATTCTCCTACTCATTTCTACTTTTTATTAAATTTCTAGTATGTGTTCTAAAGTTCACACGTCCAAAATCTAGTATTTCATCTGTGCTCATATCCATTCCTTAATTTCAGCGTGATCTATTTTTTTACAAGTCCACACCAAATTAATTTTCTAATTCTTCAATACTGTCATTTGCATCACACTAATGCCTTACTGCTTCTTTACCCATGTATCTCAGTTCTCTGACATTATATCATGTTATTCTTTCAAAACCTAATAGTGCCATTAGCAATTCCTCCAAATTCAACCTTAAGTCTACTAATGTCCATTTCTTTTGTTGGTTTACTTAGTGTTGAGGCAATAGCAAGCACATCATGTGGTCTCTGCTCTCCAGCTCCTCTCTTGGGTACTTGCAGTCTTGATTCATATTTATACAGAGGTGGTCCCACATTTAACAAATCAACTAAAACCCATCCTCCTCATCAGAATCGATAAAAAGTGATCTATCTCTTTTTCACCTGTCTCAATTTTGGTTTTATCTTTGTCATCACTTATTTTCTTTTTGTCTGTTTCTCTAATAATCACTAGGAACACACTCACACTCTGTATCATGTCTTCCCTCCACACCTTCTTTTACATATGCCATCTCAGTTCCAACCAATGACTCACTGCATTTCTAATCTTGCCTTTTATCATCTTATTATACTATTTTTCATTTGCCAAACGATCCCTTCATTCCAAGCCTCAAATTGTGCAGGTCTAGGCTGTGCCTTTCCCTCATACACAGCATGCCTCAAATGCTCAATCTTCCTCATATTAAAAGTACCATTCAAAGGAAGTTGCATGCACTTAGTAATAGTTATAATCTTATTTCATTCTCTGAGCCATAAACAAGTATGAAGTTCTGAATTTAGCTACATTCATGGGCAGGGGAACCTCCAGGTGGAATTTTATCTCACTCCCAAACAGAGGCTGCAGACTTTTTCAAAGCAGAACCCATTTTCTCTCAACCGAACTCTCAAACACAAACCAAAATCAACCAATCGCATTACAATTTCAAAACAAGGCTTGAAACGTAACCTACAGTCCAAAACAAAATACCATGTCTTCCTATGGGAGTATGAGATAGGAAATCAAACTCGCAACAAAACCAAGAAAAAAATAAAACACCTTTAATAACACTAAGATAAATTTCCGACCAGCTGCAATTCACCTTTGAGTCAGTGCATCTTTTTCTCATGCACAAAGAAATGAATACCACAACACTAGAGGAAATATAGTATCCTAACTTATAATCTTGATGTGATGCCACATGCTTTCAGCAGACAACGTAAATATTCATCTCAAGATCTTGGATTTCTTTGAATCTGTTAACCCAAAACCCCATTAAGTTACAATATTTTCATCAAACACAAACTTAAAACGATAGCAACAATACATACAAAACATTACAATGCAATGCAGATTTCAATGGATTTTGCGCAACACGGAAACACGTAACAAACAAATCGATATTGGCAATTTACCAATTTACACCTGCAGCACTACCCAAGGCTCTAGTGCCTAATAGACCCTGTGCTCTTTTATTTGGACCCTGCAGGTGGGATGACTCCAACCTTCTTTGCCTCTTTTCCAACAACAGAAATAATCAATACTTCATTTGAGTCATTTTATCTGGCATCCGAGGAGCTGTAATCTTCCATCACTTCTCCTACTTACTGCACCTTGTCTGGGGCCTTTACATAGGTTCAGGGACAGATGTATTGGTTCAGTTATGCACAGTGAAAGGAGGTCTACCCCCTGCCTGGGGAATGATCCTTAAAGTGGTAGCTCTCCATCACATTAGTCACATCCACAAATGGTAGTGCTCCTCTCAACATTCTCAGTCTCTCCCTCTTTTGCTGCCTCTACTTGCTCAAATCTGATGGATACTGCTGAAAATGCAGGCTCCATGAACACATCTCAGGTGTTGGCCAACTCTGGTATGTTTCCCAAGACTAGAATGCTAGGTAATGATATTTTCTGTTTAATTAGGATTTCCATCTTGGCATATCTGCCGCCTTGAGCATTGTGCCCTCTTACTTCATCATTTGCATGTAGACGTGCACATTCTTGCAACGTGGAAGGTGTTCATGTAGTCACTTGGCTTTGAGCCAGATGCAGTAAATCCTTTCTAAGTACCAAACAACCGGTGGATCAAAGTATGATATGAGGGTGTACATTGTGGTTTACTGCCAGAATATTGACATTTAAATATTGCCTCCCTAAATATTGTAACCATAAATATTGACTATCAGAATATTTGAAGGTACATATAGATTTACTGTTCTTAACTCCATATCTATACACCTTGATGATATATTTGTATATTTTTTCAAGGTATATAGAAGTGGAGCTAAGAATAGTAAATCTATATGCAGCTCTATAAAGTTGATAGGAACTCTCTTTGTTCCAAATTGCACTTATGGGGTATCAATCATGCTTTACTTCATTTCTGAAACTTGGGTGCAGGTAAAATTGTCGAATGGTAAAGGCCTCACACAAGAATACAGAAGGAAGTGGTCTTAAATTTTCCTTATAATCAATCAATCAATCAATCATGTCACTTATAAAGCGCACTACATACCCGCGAGGGTCTCAAGGCGCTGGGGGAAGAGGGGGGTGGTGCTGCTACTGATCGAAGAGCCAGGTCTTGAGGAGTCTTCTGAAGGCCAGTAGGTCTTGGGTCTGTCGGAGGTTGGTGGGGAGGGTGTTCCAGGTCTTGGCGGCGAGGTGGGAGAAGGATCTGCCGCCGGCGGTCGTATTCCGGATGCGGGGGACTGTGGCGAGGGCGAGGCTGGTCGAGCGGAGCTGGCGGGTGGGGGTGTAGAAGCTGAGTCGTCTGTTGAGGTAGGCTGGTCCGGAGTTGTGGAGTGCTTTGTGTGCGTGGGTGAGGAGCTTGAAGGTTATCCTCTTGTTGACAGGGAGCCAGTGTAGGTCTCTCAGGTGGGGTGTGATGTGGCTGCGTCGGGGATGTCGAGGATAAAACGTGCAGAGGCGTTCTGGATGCGTTGCAGCCGTCTCAGGAGCTTAGCCGTCGTTCCTGCGTAGAGGGCGTTTCCGTAGTCCAGCCTGCTGGTGACGAGGGCCTGGGTGACTGTTTTTCTTGTTTCGGTGGGGATCCACTTGAAGATCCTGCGGAGCATTCGGAGGATGTTGAAGCAGGATGAGGAAACGGCGTTGACCTGCTTAGTCATGGAGAGGGTGGGGTCGAGGATGACCCCTAGGTTGCGTACGTGGTCGGTGGGTGGCGGGGCTGTTCCCAGTGATGTTGGCCACCAGGAGTCGTCCCAGGCTGAAGGGTTGGAACCAAGGATGAGGACCTCCGTCTTGTCCGAGTTCAGCTTCAGGCGGCTGGTCCTCATCCATTCGGCGACGGCCTTCATTCCTTCGTGGAGGTGAGCTTTGGCGGTGTGAGGGTCTTTGGTGAGGGAGAGGATCAGCTTATAGACAGCAGACCTGCCAGATATCCTTGATTGCCCTGATGGTTTAACTCTGAAGCTTGGGCTGTGAGGATCAGTTTCTTAGCATATGTGGATGACTTAAGTAATTTATCTACGACTCAAGTAGGCTTTAGGAGACAACTAAATTGGTTGCATGGATATAACAAGATTACTTGTTTAATGCTAAATTTATCTAAATTTAAAGCTATCTCTTTAAGGTTCCTGAAACCAGCCTGCAAATGGACAATTGATTCATCTCCAATTAAGCATGCTACTAAGGGGCCGATTCCGATTCGGGCCGGAAATCTCTCCAACCGAGCCGGACCCGGAGAGATATCCGACCGAATCGGACCCCTGCAGCCCGACCGAACGAGTACGATGCGCACGTATGCCATCGGACTCGAGTCGGTCGGACTCCCATTGAAGTCAATGGGAGCCTGTCGTACAACGCGTACGAGGGCTCCCATTGACTCAATGGGTGCGATGCGGACAAGTGCGCCCCCTACAGCGTGTACGCGGCGAAGCGATTCGCGCCGTACACGCACAGGTAGGGGGGACCCATGGGTCCCCCCTGTGTGCAACTCGCGCGGCTACACGTACAGGGGGGTCCGACACGGACCCCCAAAGTACAGCTCCGACAGCTCTTTCGATCCAGAGTGCGCGGCTCGGTCGGACTGCTCGCGGCGAGCATCGTACTTACCCGGCCGGGGAACGTCTCCATTGTGCGGTGCGAGTCGTGTCCGTGCGAGTCGGTCGGTGCGGTGCGGTTAGAGCCGGGATCGAGTCGGTCGGAGCGGTCGGGACGCCCGGACGAGTCGGTCGGCGATTTCGCATCGTACTCGCTCGTCCGGACGCGCGTACGGATCGGTCGGGTAATAGGGCTCCGAATCGGATCCGGTTAAGCCGAATCCGATTCGGAGCCCTACCGGCCGAGATCGGAATCGGCCCCTAAGTGTCCCTATTTAGGATCACAATAGATTTGTGGTACTCAAAGTACGGCCCGGGGGCTGCTTGCTGCTCTGCTGATCTTTAGATGCAGCCCCATGATGATGGTGAACAGCAGCAATGGGTTGCTGTTTCCTTGACTGACCACTAACATTCAGATGTTAAATAAACAGGCAAGTTTTAAATTACAGGTTAATTGAATTAAAAGAAAAGAAGCAAAGAAGGTCTCCTGCACCACTTCATTTTAGAATTCGCATTCATTTTTAAAGACATCTTGCCACAAACGTGTAAAAATATGATAAAGTCTCTTCAAAATTAAAAAAAAGTGTATTTCATTGAGATGCAGAAGCGTTTCACCTTAGTACACTAGGTTATATCAATACATTGAGAAGTCTTTTTTAAACATGACAGTTGTCAAACCTGAACTTAGAAACATTCTTGCCCCCTCCCACCCTGACAGAAATGCCAAAAGTGATCTAAGAGGCAAGGCAGTTGCCATGTGCATCCTGTGGGGGGCCTGGGTTGTTATTATACATGGACAACATTATAGCTTAGTAAATTAAACACAAGAGAAGGCTGTTACAACGCACATCCTGAACTCATGTATTTCAAGGTGCTCTTATTTGTGATCATGAAGAAAAGGGAGGTAAAGTGATATAAAACAAATGCCTAGGATCACATAATTTGGTTAAGTGGGGAAGCCACGATTGATTCCAGATTTTTGGATTTCATATTGCAATTCAGCCACTAGAATGGTATCTCTTTGCCTTTTTAATTTTACATGGAAAGTTAATGCTCTGTCTTTAAATCTTGGTGCACGAGGTTAGAGCATGGGTGGCAGACAGAAGCTACATGAAGGATCTGCTTGTTTTGGGCACGAGGGTCCAAGAGAACCTTGAGTTGAGCCATAGCCAAGCACTTGGCTTGAGCTTGGTGCGAGAATTCAGTGGCTCACCCAACTCTATCACTTAATGGCAATTAAGGGGGCAAAGGCATAAGAAGGATATGATTTGACTATTATCAAACAATTTGGTGATGCAGGAGTTCCAACACCACAATGAAGGACTCCTTGTTTCAAGATTTTGAGATTCTCACTGCTCCATATTTTAGTGAGGGAACTATGAGACTGGAAGTTCTCTTCCCAATGAGTAAAATCCAGACGCGGTCCGTTCACGTAACAGCGGTGGGGCGGTGGGGCTGGGTGGGGGGGGATTCCGACAGACGATGCAGAGAGAAAATGTAATAAATAATTAATTTTCCCTTGTCATCATTCAACGGAATCCCCTCCCACCCGGCCCCACCGCTGTTACCTGCACGGACCGCAGCTGGTAAAATCAAATGATTGTTGTGAGTCCTGTTTTCCTATCACATACTTAGTACAGGTGTTTAGTTTTTCCTATCACTTAAAAAAACAAAAATGAGCAAGAAATAGGTTGAGAAAGTGATTACTCAAGAGCGCACCATTTGTCACAAAGGGCAGCCGAAAGTAATATAAAACATGTCCGCTGGTTCCATAGTTTCCACCTTGCTTATTACACAACAACTGGGGTGTGAGTGGTTCTGATGGTGATATTCAGGGATAACTGTCACCAAACAAATAACAGTGTGCTATGGAAGCTGCTCAGGCTTTAAAGAGAGAGTTTGCAACCAGCATATTTTGGCAAAGTTGTAACGCCAGGATTACACATCAAGCCTCCTGTTTCCACGGCTAAACCTTTCCTACTGTCCCAGGTGTTTTTGTCTGCCCATCTCAGTGAATTGAACACCTTGTTGGGGGGTCTTTGTCAATGATTTTTATAGCACTCGATGCCTTAACTGAGCCTGTTTCTAAGCACTCCTATAGTTTACAGAGAAGAGACTAAAATTATAAGGAGATTGTGAGGCCTAAGATTCTATTTCATTCCGATTCAATAATCAAGCTACTTCTTTTGTACACTTGACTCCCCAAGGTAGTCATAGAAATCAGAGAAGACTTAACCCATGATGTGGTAGAGTGATAGAGACTCATATACAGCATAGCGCAGTACTGTCAAACCTATAACTTTCTTTGAGACTAGGGGCTTAATTTAGAGGGCAGGATGGAATGAAACCCTAAAAAATAACTCCATGACTCACTGTCCACACCATGTACAAGCTTCGATTCCCCTCGGCCTGAATTACACCCCCATGACTCCCACCCTTCTGGCATCAATGCAGCCCTCGGTACACCATAGACCATACTTTTTGGCCTCTGAAAAAATGTTTGCGAGTATCCATGCAAAAGGGGAGAGGATGTAGCTTTACGGCTAGAGCGGTAGACCTCGAAGCTGGGGAACCGGATTCGAGCCTTGGCAGGGACGCTCAACATCCTGTGATTCTGGGCAAATCACTTAATCTCCCCGTGCCTAACAAAAATGAATGTGTCCATCTGTAACAAAACTGGTTCTCATGTAAAGCGCTCCGATACCTGATATCTTCGGGTCGAGTTTGCGCTATATAAAACTCTTAAAAAAATAAATTAAAAAAATAAAAAGATCCTATCTTAAATTGCAGTGCTCATGTATCTAAACTAGTTTCTAGATGCATGGGTGTTAGCAAAGCTATCAAACGTTTCTCAAATAAATATGTGGCGTGCACAATAGGCCTACCATTACAGGTGCAAAATCTAACTGAATCCTATTCTGTTTTAAGGAGCGCTAGTTTTTCCTACAAAAACAATTTTACATCTAGATAATTTTTATATTAGCTATATTAGTTGACTCTTTAATCTCAACCTCTCAACTCCTCACTGTCAGGTTTGTCTTGAATTGAGTATTGTTTGCTTGGTACCTTTCGGCATCATTCAATTTGCTAATTTTGTCTGTGATTGTGTAAGAGCAGATGAGAATTCTTTGAAAGCCCTGCTTAATAAGGAAGTTTTTGGTAATAATTCCAGCACTAGATCGTTACTGGCAAAACTCATAAGTTAAATTGTTAATGATTATCAATTACAATGCCTGGAAACATTATAAAAAGGAGTATCATTCAAAGTAAACAACTTTGAAAAAGCAATTTAAAAGGTTTCTTTTATCTTTACAGTTTAAAAGTATCTGTCCTACAAAAATTCGAATTACGTTCAAACATATATTAAAAGACGGTTTTGTAATTTGGTAATTCTGGGATAATGAACGCAATTTGGAATTACAAATTTTCCAGGGCCTGAAATTTCGATGCCGATTATTGGAGGCCTGGAGCAGTCCTTAATTTGAGCCAGTGGTTTCTGGTGCTCGCAAAGGCACTTAATTGTCGCATCAGCAATTAATTGCCGGAACCTGCACTTATGACAGCTGCCACATGCTGGCGCTGTTTGTATAATTTAAAGATGAGCAGAAAACAGTTGTTTGTTAATTCAGTATACAATAAAAACAAATAATACCTGCCACCCAAGCCATTCCTAAAGCTTTGGCGGCCTCTAACAGTCTGAATTGTCACACTTGTAGCAGTGTGATGGTAAGTAGTTGTGTAAGTACAGTGGCAATGTGTGGTGCAAACTGCGGTGGCCTCTTGACGAGGGCCCCAGCACTTTTTTTTTTACAAATTAAGCACTGGCCCAGAGACACTGGGACTCTCAGAAAGGGTGCGGGGGCTGCGATAAGCAGCATTGCACAGCCCTGCTGTCTGCCTGCTGCAGTCTGTAGGGAGCAATTAGTGTTCACCTTGGAAAGACACAAGGGTGCCCATCACCCCTGCCCCCCCAACATCCCTCCCCCGTCAACACCCCCACCACTGGCATTTTCCACCTGCTCGCATTTTACTCCTGCAGGCAGGATTAAAATGGGAACCTTTTTGCCAAAATGGTGAAAACCTGCTAGGAAAAGCACTGGTAAATTTAGGGGCGATTAATTATTCCCCATTTTGGGGGAAACCTGTTAATAGTGGGAGTTTGCAGTGGAGACACCAGCTGGTAAACTTAATTTTGGCTCTCCTGTATCTCCGCTGCAAACTGCAGTCAACTCCTAAAGATGACCTTGAACTCAAATCTTGAGGCTATAATAAAAACAGACTTCTTATGATTATTGTATATTCCGATCTTACAGATCAAAGGTTCAAACTGTGTAGGGATCAGCGATACTGTCATTCATGTTCCAGAACAGATGAAACCCTGGAGCATATCATTTATTTAGGCCTGCTTTTGCCAGAATTATGTATAAAGTTCTTACATCCACTCTTTCGTGAGAGTCTGCCGTGCTCTTTTCCGTTTAGAAACAACTAGAATGAGTGTACATGTATCATCATTGTAAAGTCTGGAATTGTTCGGGCTGTTCTACTTTTTATTAATTTCTGCATGAAGGGTCAGCCTATATTTATTGTTGGTATTTATCATTGTAGTTATTACATTAAATGGTGTTCTTGGGATTGCTATTTATTGTAACTGAGTTTTAATACATGCAATACACATTGTGTAACTACCCACACTTACCTGTATATATACTTACCTTCACGATATTCTGCCACATATTTTGAGAGGTCAATATTTTTGTCATCGATATTAAGACATAGAAACTGTCCGTGTCATCAGATAGTAGACCTCCTCACCTGTACTGGATAGTGATTGAAAGAATGTATATATCTTCTCTCCTGTAAATTGAAGCTTCAGTGTCTGATTACTCTGTGGACAAGAAAGAATTGTTCAGTCACCACTCTGGGGGGCAGGGGTTGTGGGTGAGCCATGCTCTTGAAGGGCAGGAGTGGGCTGATGGCTATGGTGTATTAGAAGCACTCCAAACCGGTGGCGACTTCCTCTTGGGTTATCTGCTTTCAACAATCATTGACAAAGCCCAAAGACTGGTGGCCAGTGCCAGACCTATTGGCTTTGCCAATGCTTGTTCAGTTCTCTAAACTCTGTATTGTCAGTTGTTAGATGTGAACAGTGGAGTGCTTAGATAAGGGCAACTGTGCCAGGAGCTGCCAGTCTTACCCTGCCTCGTGTGGTCGCGTGTAGGAGGCAGTTACGCGCGAGCCCCTGGAAGGATGAGCTGACATGCTACGTGTGCTCAGACATGTCCACACGCCAGGAGCTCCTTATCTTTATTGGCCTCTGACGTACCTGAGTGATGCGCGTGTGAGTGCGTGTGCCACCTGTCTTGAAGGAGCAGTAATTACCAGTCTAAAAGGAGGTCCCTAGAGTTGATTAGAATGTATGCACAGTTGCAGAAAAACCTATTTCTTTCCAGATAGTGTGCTCAAGGTCATTACCCAACAAACAGTCCACATGCTTGTCAGGGCTCACAGCAACATTTAGAAGACCTGACCTCCCCCCTCCCCCCACTCAAATGGAATAGGGGCCACTGGATAATGAGCCTCCCTGTTGTCAGCCACCACAACTAGGTGTACTGAATTGGGAATCACGTGCTCTGGAAACACCAGCTGACTCCTTACCATAGTCATGCTGGCCACCTGCGTCCCTCAGAGCCTCTATCCCTTGTCCGTTGATGGGGACCCATTGCATATACTTGGTAGTATTTGATGACACATGGCTCTTAGGAACCATCTCACTGTCACCCAGGGACACTAAGAGAAGCCCTCTCAACTACCCCCCCATTAACTGGGACAAACTCCTCTCCAGCGCTATGCTAGCCACTCCTGGGTTCTTACCTCCAGTCGGAGGGTGTGCTCTTTGTGGACACTTGGGATCCCATTTGTAGTGTCCATACTCACTGCACTCATAGCACTTGAGAGTTCTGGGCTTCTGACTTTTGTCAGGGTAGGTTGACTTCTATTGGTCAGATTGGGACTGGGACCGAGACCATATCTCTTGTGAATTGCTTTTTAGGCCTTTAAAGAACTCCTTCTTTTTATCTCCCCCCTCTTTCTTCTGTTGGGTACCCTGACCATCCTTTTGGGGGTCCCCTCCAGATACCTTCTTAGACACTCTGGTGCTGACCCAGATGTCCGCCTCCTCAGCAAGCTTCCTGGAGTCAGTCAGCTTGCTATCCACCAGGTGATGGCGCAGCTCTGGAAAAAAATTATCAAGAATGTGCTCCTTCAAGAACAAATTATACAACCCTTCATAATCATCAACTTTGATGCCCCTCACTCAACCCTTCAGTGCCTTACCAGCATAATCCAGAAAATCTACCCATGTTTGTGTGGTGAGTTTGTGACTAGCCCTGAACCGTTGCCGGTACTTCTCAGGTGTCAAACCAAACTTTCTGAGTGAAATGGCCTTCATAGCAGGGTATTTGTTCTGGTCCGCCTTCTCTAATGTAAGGAGTGTATCCCTCCCTACTGGGGGCATGTACCGCCAAAGACTACCTCCCCAGAGTTCCTCTGGCACCCTGTGCACTGTTAAAGCCACTTCTTAGGCTGCCAACCATTATCTAAGTCTTCCCCACATTGAAACTGGGCACCACATATTTTGGAATATGAACTCTGGATTACTGTGAAGACACTGCAGGTATGCTGCCACCCTTCTGATCCATGTCCACCACAAACCTTCAAGAAACTTCTTCTAACTACCTCTGCTGCCACACCAGTAAAAATAATCATCAACAATTCCTTAACTACAGGAATATTTCCAGAAGAACTAAAAAAAGTCATACATACGCCCATTACTAAAGAAAACAAACCTGGACCCGCTTAACCCCGACAACTACAGACGAATTACAAATGGACCTTTCCTGGGCAAACTGATAGAAAGAGCAGCATTCGCTTAGATGACACAATTTAATGAAGATAATCCATACTTTCAGACTTCCAAACAGGATTCCATCCAGGAACAAGCACTGAATCTGTCCTCATTGCCATCTGGGATGACCTTAAGAACATAGTTGACTGGAACGGGGTTGCTGCACTACTTCTCTTGGACCTCCCAGCTGCCTTTGACACAGTTGACCCTGACACTCTAATACAAAGACTCTACAAAGCCAGCATAGAGGTGACTGCTCTCAACTGGATCACATCCTACCTTCAAAACAGAACTAATGTCATCCATACCTCACCTTCTCTTCCAAACCGCACTTTACAAAGGCAGGGGGTTCCTCAAGGCTCTATCAGCTCACCCATGCTTTTTAACATCTACATGAAGTCATTACCGGTGCTGATAAATGCATTTCACCTCACATGCTATAACTATGTAAATGACACACAAATACTCCTAAGGAAGAATTTGTGTTATTGAAATTGTTCTTTGAATTTCATGAGCTCTGTATAGCATGATTACAATTGAATAATACCATGGTCTTTTAAATAATAGAGTGCTGAACCATATTAATAGATTAGTGTTGGAATTTCTTTTTCCATTTTGAAAGTTGAAAGAGGTTGTACTTTCGGTTCTTGCAACTTTGTGAGTTTTCTATTACCTTTTCCCATGGTAGGGTTAGGTGCGGTGGAATATTGCCTCAACCTCTCTGTTTATATAAATACTCCTTAAACTGGAAAGCCCCAAAGACATTGGAAACTCACAGCTTTTCAATTGCCTCAGAGCTGTGGATTAGTGGACGACGAAATACTCACATGTGGCGATTGGAAAAATTATGACCCACTCGCCACCTGGCCTGTCGATCTGGGAACACCGCCTAAAGTATCAAAGGAAGTAATAAACCTCAGAATTACCATGGACTCCAAGCTATCAATGAAAGCCCAAGTGGACAAACTAGAAAGATCAAGCTTCGTTACTATAAAAACTCTGTGACGCATCTTCCCCTACCTGGGATTTCCACATAAGGTCCAGGCTACTATCTCTCTTGTTCTGTCTAAACTCGATTATGCCAATAGCCTTTACCACCGGTCATCTTTAACAACTATGAAAAGACTACAATGGATTCAGAACTCTGCTGCCAGACTACTCTTACATATAAAGCCACAAGCCCACATCTCCCCTGCCTTGAAAGCCCTGCATTGGTTATCGGTTGCCAGAAGATTCGCATTCAAGCTGCTTTGTTTCACCCACAAAGCGATACATGGAACAGGGCCGCTCTCCATCAGGAATAAAATCAACAAATACATTCAACAAAGGAACCTCCACACTAGATTGGCACCTCGCCTCAAAACCCACCAGACAAGAAAAAAACCATAAGTGGCACTTCCTTCTCTGTTCAAGCACCCAAACTATGGAACTCTTTACCCCTGAACATAAGATCCACGAATAACTACCTTATCTTCAGAAGACTACTCAAGAGTAGGCTCTTCCCCATATAACCACCATACTCAAACATAAATATAATCAATCAATCAATCACAGAATTTGTAAAGCGCGCTACTTACCCGCGAGGGTCTCAAGGCGCTGGGGAGAAAAAAAAAGGGGGTGCTGCTACTGGTCGAACAACCAGGTCTTGAGTAGCCTCCTGAAGGTCAGCAGGTCTTGAGTCTGTCGTAGGCTTAGTGGAAGGGTGTTCCAGGTCTTGGCGGCGAGGTGGGAGAAGGATCTGCCGCCGGTGGTAGTTCTTCGAATGCGAGGGACGGTGGCGAGGAGAGGTCGGCGGAGCAGAGTTGGTGGTTGGGGACGTAGAAGAGGAGTCGTCTGTTGAGGTAGGCTGGGCCAGTCTTGTGGAGTGCCTTGTGTGCGTGGATGAGGAGTTTGAAGGAGATTCTCCTGTCGACGGGGAGCCAGTGCAGGTTCCTCAGGTGGGGGGTGATGTGGCTGTGGCGTGGTACATCGAGGATCAGGCGTGCGGAGGCGTTTTGTATGCGTTGCAGTCGCTTGATGAGCTTGGCCGGGGCTCCTGCGTAGAGGGCGTTCCCATAGTCAAGTCTGCTACTGACGAGGGCCTGGGTGACTGTTCTTCTTGTGTCTGTCGGGATCCACCTGTAGATCTTGCGAAGCATGCGGAGGGTGTTGAAGCAGGAGGATGAGACTGCATTGACTTGCCTGGCCATGGAGAGCGTTGAGTCAAGGATGACTCCCAGTTTGCGTGCGTGGTCGGTGGGTGTCGGGGCTGCTCCCAGCGTCGTTGGCCACCAGGAGTCGTCCCAGGCTGAGGGGTTGGAGCCGAGGATGAGGACCTCTGTCTTCTCCGTGTTCAGTTTTAGTCGGCTGATCTTCATCCAATCGGCGACGGCCTTCATTCCTTCATGGAGGTTGGATTTGGCGGCGAGGGGGTCCTTGGTGAGGGAGAGGATCAGTTGAGTGTTGTCGGCGTAGGAGATTATGTTGAGGTCGTGCTGTCTGGCGATGCGTGCGAGCGGGGCCATGTAGATGTTGAACAGTGTTGGGCTGAGGGACGATCCCTGGGGTACGCCGCAGATGATCTCGGAGGCTTCGGATCGGAATGTTGGGAGGCGGACTCTCTGGGTTCTGCCGGTGAGGAAGGAGGTGGCCCATTCCAGGGCCTTGTCTCGGATCCCTGCGTCGTGGAGGCGTGCGCGTAGAGTGCGGTGGCAGACAGTGTCGAAGGCGGCGGAGAGGTCCAGCATATCCTTGTTTATATAAGCATTTATTTAGATTATATATGTGTACTTAGATATGTGTATTCTTATGTATAAATGGGTATAATAATTATGTCTATAAATATGTAGATATTTGTTAGTACTGCTTAAGAAATGAACATACTACTTATGGTTATATTATTCTATGTTTAACATGTATATAGGTCACTGCATAAATTAGTAATTTTTTTATTATAACTATCTACAATTGCTTCACTGTTGAATTTAAATAAATATATATATATATATTCACTGAAAAAACCATAGGTTTCAGGGACATTATAGTTAGTTGGAGATTTCACTCGTACAAAACCAGAGAAATTCCACCGTTATAGTTAGTTCAGCTAACTATAACTCGCGCCCCCGCTATGCACTGCTGATGACGTCACATATTACATCATTCATGACATGGTCAGTGACATCACTGATGACATCTCAAATGACATCACTGATGACATCACTGATGACATCATCCACGTGATAATCTGATGCAACCACACCCTAATATAACCTTTGATACACCCACTCTAAAATACAGACTACCATTTTCGAAACCATAGACACACCAATACCAGTTTCTACATACGCACTCACTGATTCCTAGGTCTACACACACATCCACTCATTTACCCATACAGTCACTCATACATGTAGTCACTCATCAATACAACATTATGATATGCAGTCATACACCTATACAGACACTCACACACCGCCACTCATCCAGAGTTACTCACACATCTAGTCAATCATGCAAAGAATCAATCACACTTCCATTTACTCACCTATACAGTTATACACACACCACCTCACTTATTCATACAGATACTAACACATACTTACTCTCTTATACAATCACTGATACAAGTACACACTCATCCATACAGCCACTCTCACAATCATTCACTCTCACATATAGTTATTAATATACACCATCACTCACATATACTGCCTTTTACATATGTAGTTACTCGCACATGTAGCACTGAGACATCAATTCGCTCACCAACACACCCATACACACACTCACCCACCCATACAGCTGTTTCCACATGCACTCTTGAACCCATACACCCAGTGAATCAACCACTCACTCATCTATGCAAAGAGTCACACACCTCCCACCCACCCACACACACACTCAGGCACCCATACATATACTCAGGCAACCAATCAATAACCCGTATAGACACTCATGTAGCTACTCACCAACCCATGCAGCAGCTTACACAACAACAGACAGACTGATACAGACATTCACACCGTTTACTCACTAAACCATGCATTCAGTAAGACACATTTAATTACTCACTTATACAGTCAGTCACGCACCTACTAAATCCTCCATCCAGACACTTATACACCCACTCATTCTTCAATACACCTTGGCATATATTTATAAAACATATTTAAACTTTATAGAAACACACAGTCACTGGATGATGTCATCAGTGATGTCATTTGAGATGTCATCAGTGATGTTACTGACCATGTCATGAATGATGTAATATGTGATGTCATCAGCAGTGCATTGCGGGGGCGCGAGTTATAGTTAGCTGAACTAACTATAACGGTGGAATTTCTCTGGTTTTGTACGAGTGAAATCTCCAACTAACTATAACGTCCCTGAAACCTATGATTTTTTCAGTGAATTTCTAAGGTTTTTTAAATGCTAATTTCTAACTATAACGTACCTGAAACCTATGGTTTTTTCAGTGAATTTCTAAGGTTTTTAAATGCTAATTTCTAACTATAAAATAGCAGTCTCGTTTTCAGAGTGGTGGAGAAAGGTGAGCGTGGCCTCCAAACACCTTTTAGCAATCCCACTGTGTGGATTTACTGGAGGTAACAGGAGGAGTAGTTAGCCCCAACGTCAACCTTGGGGGCCAACTACCCCTTTATTACCTCCAGTAAGTCCTAACACAGCAAGATTGCTAACTTGTTATAGGAGTCCCGCCCCCTCCCTGCACCACTGTGCAAACGAGCCCCCTGGCACGTTTTAAGTTGGGGGATTAAGTCCCCTTGAATCCTGAGGGTCTCCGAGGTCCAACTAGCCCACCAGGTATCTCCAGTAAGCACCACATAGCTGCGTTGCAGAGAGGTGTAAAAAGGGGCGTGGCCTCGGACCACCACTCTGCAACGCAGCTCTGTGGCGCTTACTGGAGGTACCTGGTGGGCTAGTTGGCCCCCAGGCACCCTCAGGATTGAAGGGGAATTAATCCCCCAACTTAAAACGAGCCACGGGGCACGTTTGTACAGTGGTGCAGGGAGGAGGCGGGGCCTGATGTGACAAGTGTGCAAACGCGCCCTGTGGCGCATTTTAGTTGGGGATTAAGTCCCTTGAATCCTGAGGGTCCCTGGGGGCCAACTAGCCCACCAGGTACCTCCAGTAAGCGCCACAGGGCTGCAATGCAGAGAGGTGGTCCGAGGCCATGCCCCTTTTTACACCTCTCTGCAACGCAACTCTGTGGCGCTTACTGGAGGTACCTGGTGGGCTAGTTGGCCGCCAGGGACCCTCAGGATTCAAGGGGACTTAATCCCCCAACTTTAAACACGCCACAGGGCGTGTTTGCACACATGTCACATCAGGCCCGCCCCACCCTTCACCACTGTGCAAACGCGCCCCGTGGCGCGTTTTAAGTTGGGGGATTAAGTCCCCTTGAATCCTGAGGGTCCCTGGGCTCCAACTAGCCCACCATGTACCTCCAGTAAGCGCCACAGAGCTGCGTTGCAGAGTGATGTAAAAAGGGGCGTGGCCTCGGACCACCTCTTTGCAACGCAGCTCCCTGGCTCATATTGGAGGTTTCTGGCGGGCTAGTTGGCCCCCAGGGACCCTCAGTATTCAAGGGGAATTGATTCCCAAACTTACAACGCGCCAGGGGGTGCGTTTGCAGAGTGCTGCAGGGAGGGGGCGGGGCCTCCGGCGCGATGCCGGCTTTTCTTTTTTTTTTTTTTTTCAGAAGGGGGGCTGTGTTGCCCCCCTTCTTTTCCCATTTTTTGGGCACTGGGGACCGCATCCCCCAGGGCCTGACCCCTTTTTAAAAAAAAAAAAAAAAAAAAAACAGGAAGAGGGCCGCGTGCCCCCCCTGAGGCCAATTTCTGCCCCGGGGACCCCATCCCCCGGGGCATGGCCAGACTTTATTTTTTTTTTTTAAATAAAATTATTTGGAGGGGGGCCGCGTGGCCCCACTCCTCAGGCCATTTATGGCCTTTCCTTTTTTTTAAATTTATTATTTTATTTTTACGGGCCCCCCTCCCGGGCCACTCCTAGCCCCGGGGACCCCATCCCCCGGGGCCTGGCCTCTGTGAATGGGACCGTGGGGGGAGCCCCAATGCCCCCACGGTCCCGCCGGCTCCCGCCTCCTGCGGAGAGCCGGCATTGCTTTTCCCCTTGTGGAAAGCATCTGGTTTGGATTTTGAGCGAGAGCAGGTTTCCTGCCTCGCTCTAAAATCCAAACCACAGCTTGCTATGGCAGGGCGGGAGCCGCACGGCTCCAGCCCTGCCATAGCAGAACAGCAGTGTCCAGGGGTGGGCACCCCGGGACACTGCAGAAGCCGGGCCTGGGGGTGGCGGTCCCCAGGGCCATCATGAGCTCCAGGAGGGGGCCGCGCGGCCCCCTCCCAATCATTGCAAAGCCCCCGGGAGGTGGTGGTCCCCGGGGCTCGGGGGTCCGTAACAGACCCCCGCATTTACATTTTTAGTGCCCCGGGGAGGTGGTGGTCCCGGGGCGTGTGGGGGGGCTCGAGCTCCCCCACAGAGGTTTTTAAATTAAAATAGAGCCCCGGGAGGTGGCGGTCCTCGGGCGTGTGGGGGGCTCGAGCCCCCCACAGGTTCTTTTAGTACAACAGAGCCCCGGGAGGTGGCGGTCTCGGGCGTGCGGGGGCTCGAGCCCCCCACACAGGTTATTTTTTTTTTTAAAGAAAGCCCCGGGGAGGTGGCGGTCCCCGGGACTCCGGGAGGGGCGCGTGCCCCCGCATTTAATGTGCAAAGCCCCAGGGAGGTGGTGGTCCTCGGGGCTGCGGAGCCCCCGGGGCCCCCGCTATTATTTTATTAGGAATGCCCCCGGGACCTGGCCCACCCAGGGGCCTCATTTAAATGAAGCGGGGGAGCCCCCGCTTCATTTAAAAAAAAATTTCGGCGGGATTCGCTACCCCAGCGCGAATTCCGCCGAAATTTAGGTTTAAATCTTTTTTATTGAAAATTGTCAACATGCAACATGTTTAGCATTACTGACTGAAGTACGGCTTTGGTTACATGGCCGACATATGGTATAGCCAAGTGATCAGGACATGTAAAGAACATTTGTAGTAGAGGCTACGCATAACATATCCTAGGACCTCTGATCGTATCCAATCATGGGATGTCATGTCCCACCATATCATAACAGATTATAGCATGTTGTGTCATAAAAGGAAACTTAACCTAACCCCTCCCCCCCACCCTGTCCCTTGTCCAGCAAAGAAACAACCAAAAGGTAGTGCCAGTGGCCTGTTGTATAGATACGGGCTTCAAGTCCCTGTCGCTTGCGGGTCAGAGAGCCGTAGGAGGCGGAGATACCTGGGACAGGTGACCTCTGTGAATTCGGAGGAGAGCAGGGCCAAGAATGGTTGCCATAATTCAGCGAACATGGATCCCTTCCCCGCTAGTGTCAGAGTCAACTTCTCCATCCCCATAACATGCCAAAGTCTGTATAACCAACCTGTGAACGTAGGGATGTGGTCTGTACGCCAGTGTGTCAATATGTTTTGTACTGCCGAGCCTAGCGCTATGGCAATCATACGGCCTCTGCGGGATTTTAGTGGGTAGGTCAATGGATTCGGGAGGCCCAATAGGGCGTATGCGGGAAATCTCGGTATCTGAGTGTCAAAGTGTTTATCCACTTCATCCAGTACTTCCGTCCAATATGGTTGAAGGTGCTTGCAGTCCCATAACAGGTGCACCAGGGTGCCCACCTCCCCACATCCCCACCAGCAGGTCGCCTCTCGGGTGGGATCCATTAGGTGTAGTCGCTCGGGTGTGTAATACCAATATGTGGCCAGCTTGGTAAGAGTTTCGGTCAGTCCCGTATGGTATGCGGAATGGCGGGCTCTATAATACACCCCCTCCCACTCCTTGTGGCTGAGTGTCCTGCCCAGGTCCCGTTCCCATCTCGCGCGGCTGGCGTTATACATGTGCGTGTTTCTGTCTAGGAGCATCTTATATAGGTCTGAGATTAATTTTTTATCAGATGTCCGGGTGACCAGCCATTTCTCATAAATAGTGAGGTGTCTGCAGGCTGTCGGTCTAACCTGAGCATGCAATGCCCAGTGTCGGACCTGGAGGTACCGGAGCCGCTCTGATTCGGGCAACCCGTAATCCGACCTGATTTGTTGAAACGGTATGATCCCGTCTATATCAAATAGGTGGCCCAGGGAGCGACAGTCAGTGGCCCTCCACCGCGCAAAGGCTGTTACATCCGTGCCTGGGTAAAAATCGGGATTGGCCAACAGCGGAGTTAGCGGCGAGGGAAAGGTAGTGAGCCTGTGTTTGATATTGGTGCGGTCCCACACTTCTAGGGTGGCTCGGGTGATCTGATACGCGTATAGATTGGGGGGTCTGTGTTCTCTCCGGAGGAATGGGATTCCTTGTAAGGGTCTGGCGGCTACCGCTTGGTCCTGGAATAGCCAGTGCTTACCGGACTCCAACCGGCTCCACTCCACTAAATGACGTAATTGTGCCGCTTGGAAATAGATGTGGAGATCGGGGACACCAAGGCCCCCTTTCTCCGGTGGGAGCACAGTCAGGGCCCGTTTCATCCTTGGCTTGCGCCCGTTCCATATGAATTGTGCAAGTTCAGACTGAGTTTGTTGTATCCACCTGGTTGGAGGCCGGAGAGGTAGGGTTTGAAACAGATATAATATCTGGGGCAGAATAGTCATCTTGACCGCCGCTATTTTACCGAGCCAGGAGAGTGGGTAGTGTTTCCATTGGCTCAGCTCCTTGCGGATTTTCACCCTCAATCGTGTGTAATTTGTGGTCGCTATGGTCGAAAGGGAGGAAGCCAACTGGATCCCTAAATAAGGAATCGTATCTATAGCCCATTGGATGGGAAGGTGTCCCTGGAGGTACGTGCGTGTAGCATGTGTCAGGGAGAGGTCTAATGCCACCGATTTATCCATATTTACCTTAAACCCCGAGGCCTGCGCAAAGGTCTCCAGTTCTATCAAACACGCAGGTAGTGCATTGATCGGATTTGACAGCGAAATCAGAACATCGTCTGCGTACAGACTAATTGTGTGGACATCCCCTCCGAATTTAATCCCCGTTATTTCCGGGTTGTGTCGGAAGTGGTGGGCCAATGGCTCCATATAAAGTGCGAAGAGAAGGGGTGACAGAGGCCACCCCTGTCTCGTGCCTCTCTCTATGCGAAGCCGGGAGGACGTGTAACCGTTTACCCGCACTGTGGCAGTTGGGAACCGGTAGCAATTTAAGATGTGTGTCCGAAATCTCTCCCCTATCCCCACCTTCTCGAGGACCTGCTCCAGATATGGCCAGTGGACTCTGTCGAATGCTTTCTCAGCGTCGATAGCAAGCATCATATATTCCTCTTGCGAACGTGTGGCCTTCTCGATGAGGTGGAGGGCCCGTTTAGTGTTATCACTGGTTTGGCGCTGGGGGATAAAACCTGCCTGGTCCGGATTAATCAGGTTAGGCATATGAGGCGCAAGGCGAGCAGCTAAAATCCCAGTATATAGTTTAATATCAATATTGAGGAGGGAAATGGGTCGGTAGGCTCCACAGGCAGTCTTGTCCTTCCCCGGCTTTGGTATGACCACTATAGAGGCTTCAAGCATGTCTCCCGGTATCTTTCCAGGGTCAGCGAAGGAATTAAAAAGTTTGGTGAGAACGGGGGCCACTAAAGTACAAAAGGTTTTATAGAATGTTGCGGAAAAGCCGTCGGGCCAAGGGGCCTTGGCCAGCTTGAGGCGTGAGATGGCCGCAATGACCTCCTCAATTCCTATCGCCCTGTCCAGGTGATCAGCCTGAGCGTGAGTCAAAGCAGGTAGGTCGGTGGTCGCGAGGTAGGCCGCTCCGTCTGCGTTAGTCAGCTGCGAGCCGGCATATAAACAGGCGTAAAAGTCTCGGAACGTCTCCGCAATCTCGGAATCCTCCGAGATACGCCGACCGTCTCCGTGTTGAATCTCCTGAACCCCCTGTCTCTGCCGGGTCTCCCTTAATTTATGGGCAAGGAGGCGACCACTTCTATCTCCCCCAGTATAGTAGGCATATCGCAGCCGAAGGGCAGCGTATTCCGCTCTGTCTTGGTCCAGGGCCGCCAGCTGTTGGCGCGCGGCTTTCAGCTGGCGCCATATCCGTGGAGCCCCTGTCCGTTGGTGCATCTGTTCTAGCTCTTTTATTTTCTGAGTAAGATCATCCCTTTTGCGTTTGCGTTCTGTATTTTCTGCAGCTGAAATGGCCACCAGTTCCCCGCGTATGACAGCCTTAAGTGCGGCCCACTGTGTGGACAGGGAGGTGTCATCGTTAGCATTATGAGAGAGATATTCTTTTATGGAATGCTGTATCTGCTCTACCACTGTCGTGCGGTTTAGTAGTGTATCGCGGAGATGCCACTGGCGAGAGGGTCGCCGCAAAGGAGGGAGAGTGAGAGTCGCTATTACCGGCGCGTGGTCAGATAGAGAAGCTACACCTATCTCGACCTCTGTCGCCAATGCCTGCATAGTAGTGGAGGCCAGCAAGTAGTCAAGTCTAGCGTACGTTTTGTGTGCGTTGGAGTAAAAGGTGTATTCGCGGCTGTGGGGGTGAAAGCAGCGCCACATGTCTGTAAGGCCTAAGTCGTGTAATCGTGTCACCCCTGTTGCCGATAGGGCTCCCGTCTGGCTAGTACGTTGGCAGGATCTGTCTGCGTTATTATCGAATACTAAATTCAAGTCCCCTCCCAGCAGAATCCTACGCTCTGTCGTTGCCGTCGCTTCGGTGAGTGCCGTGTGTAAGAACTTCTCTTGTCCCTCATTAGGGGGCATATACTGAGCCTATGATGAATGTGAGTCCCCCTAGCGTGAAGCGGTATGTGAGAAGCCGCCCCTTAATCTCGGCGTCCTTTTGGAGGACTTCCCCTTGAAACCCCTGGGCGACCAATATGGCTACCCCTGCCGTTTTAGTGGGCCCAGAGGAAAACAGCTGGATCGGAAATCTGCGGGATCTGAGTCGCTGGCAATCTTTAGATAGGAGATGTGTCTCCTGCAGGAGACATATATTGGCATTAGTGTTCTCTAGATACGACAGGACTGCCTTGCGTTTTACTGGGTTGTTGAGACCCCTAACGTTCAGGGTAAGTATCCTAAGCAGGGTGGGAGCCATGTATCTGGGAATGGTTGGGTTGAAGCACTGAAGGGATCCAGGATCCCCTGCCATATAAGTAATCGGGTTGTGACATGGGGATGTTCTGCTTCTGAGCAGCGAAGTGGATAGTGTAATAGGCTGGACAAGGGACCCCAAAAAATAACCCCGAACAAAAGGTCATATGCAACCCCTCTGCAATAAGCAGAAATATAAAAGGGAACTTGTAAGTATCAGAACATTGTCCATCATCCTCGGATGATCGGAATAGAGTTTCAAAGGGGGACATATTGTGGCCAAGTACGTCCCTCCGCCAGCTGCCCATAAGCAGGAGAGACACATTAATGTGGCTTCTGAGTCAGCTGAATGTCAGGCAGGTTGCGATTTGGCCAGCACGGCCGGCAGGGACGCGAGTGCCGCCTCCCGACCCTTCAGGATTTCTGTGGCATCTGGTTTCTTAGGGCAACGTTGGCGCCCCCGTTGTCTCCACCGCAGTCGTGTGTCCCCTGTACCATGGGTGGGGCTATCATCTTCATCCTCTTCGGCTGGGGGGTCGATTCCCAGCAGGCGGCAGGCCTCCGAGAGGGAGCGGAGATGGAAGAGTTTGCCGTCCATACGGAAAATCAGTCGAAACGGGTGGCCCCAGCTATAGGAGATATTGCGTTGGCGAAGGTGGGAGGTGATGGGTCTAAAGGTTCTCCTTTTTTGTAGCGTGAGGGCTGCCAAGTCTTGGTATAGGACAGGGTTCTGTCCTCGGAATGTTAGGGGATGCATCTGTCAGGCTTTCTGCAGAATTTCTTCCTTGGTACGAAAGTCCTGTACACAGACCAGGATGTCAGACGGTGGAGCCGTGGCAGGTCGTGGTGGTCCCACCCTGTGCGCCTGTCCATCTTAATTTCAGCATCTGGTGGAGAGCCCAGGATGTGATTAAAGAGTTCCCTAGTATATTTAAAGATGTCGCCCGTTTCTTCGTTGGCCTGCACTCCCCGAATCCTGATGTTGTGGCGTCAGGAGCGATTTTCCAGATCCTCGAGGTGAGACTGCAGATCTACTTGTTGCTCATGAATTCGAATGACTTCTTGCTGGAGAGTCGATAGTTCCGTGTCTCTCCCGTCTCCTCCAGTTCGGCAACCCTCTCTCCAATGCCATCCATGTCCCGTCGGACATCTTTGATTTCGGTCATAAGATCCCGTTTAAGGGTTTGCAAGTCATCCCTTAGAGACATGAACATGGACTCTAAGAAGGCCTTCGTGAATGGTTCCCCACCTTCTCCACTCATTTGTGCAGATTTTGTGTTGTCCGAGGGCGTACCGCCCGCTTGGGTGTCTCCCTGGGTCTTCGCGAATAAATCCTTGAGTGTTCTTTCTCTCTGTGCGCGGGGGTTGGACATGCTGTGGTCCAGCAGGCGCCCAGTACCGACCCGAACGGGCCTCGTGGAATTCTACTTGGGCCGCAGTGCTGTGGGGTGGGTCCCCGGCGTCGTCACCAGCCCGCTCTCGGAGATAGTGTGCTTCTATCCGGTTTCACCCGGCCCAGGTGTGTCTCGCGACCCCCAGGGTGACCCCTCGCCTGTGGGCCGTCTATATGGACCTTCTGTCAGCTGCTGCGATACTCCAGGGGATCCCTTTCCTGTCCCGGGCTTGACCCTGCTGTCGCGTCGACCTCCCCTCAACGCGCTCGTTGCCAACTACTCCCACCGACCGTGGGCACGCACCGCACAGGGTGTGCAGGGGGTGCAGCGCCGCAGTCCGTTATGCGCAACTGGTTCGGTGTGTCCCCGGAGCCAACCGGGACCGCAGCAGCTATCACCGGAGCGGCCCTCGGCGGACCCGGTCGACTTGGCTGCTTAGTTCTCTTGAGGCTGGTACCCAGTCAGTGCTCCCACTGTGGGTCAATCGCCGGACTCAGTTCGCCACACGGCCTCCCTCAGACGTGCCTGCTGCAATCCCCAGCTCGCACCCCGGACGTGTCCAGACGTCACGTACAGCGCTGCCACCCCCCGGACCCCCCAATGCCAGTCACTCCCCGCTCTTCTCACTCCCAGTGTCGAGTATACACTGCGACTTTACCCCCAGCACTGGTCACTTGCCTGGGACGCGGCGGGTCAGTAGGTTTCGGATGCTCACGGCCCCGCCGGCCGGCGACAGGACCGCTGAACCGCCGCTGGATCCTGCCATAAAATGGCGGGCGGTCCCCTGTGTCTGCGCCTGCGGCGCTGCGCCGATTTCCGCTCGCCTCCACGCGGGGCAGGAAGCGCCCTTGCCCCCTGCAGTGGGCACCTGTGTGTATCACGATGAGTCAGCGAGGCTCCGGAGGGTCTCGTCACCGCCAGTCGTAGGATCGTCAATCTGCCGCCTGGCTTCGCCGCAAAATGGTGAGCGTTCCTCTGCACCACTGCCTGCGGTGCTGTGCTGGTGCCCGCCCGCCTCTGCGTGGTGCAGGAAGCACTCCTGCCACCAACAGTGGTCACCTGTCTGGGTCGCGGTGGATCAGCGGGGGCTCCGGCGATTCACGGCGTTGTCGGTGGTGTGCAGGTTGGCCGAGCCGCCAATGTGCCTCCTCTTAAAATGGCACAAGATGGCTGCCACTGCACTGACACTTCCTGGTTCGGAGTGTTGGCAGCCAATCATAGTGAAGCTCGTGGTCGGGAGGGTTCGCGAATCCACCGCGTCCCTAGATATCGAAACTTTTATTTTTTGAATTTCTCAGCAACTACTGAACGGATTTACACCATTTAAAAAAAAAAAAAAAAGGTCGCTTTCTGAACCAAGCACTACCTTTTTGCCAAATTTGGTGTAATTCCGTTCAGCAGTTCGGGCTGTAGCTGTGCATAAGTTTCCTATGGGAAATTGATTTTCCGACCTCTATTTTTTGAATTTCTCAGGAACTACTGAACGGATTTACACCATTTAACAAAAAGGACTCTTTCTGAACCAAGGACTACCTTTTTGCCAAATTTGGTATAATTCCGTTCAGCAGTTCTGGCTGAAGCCGTGTCTATAGTTTCCTATGAAAAATAACATGGGAAAACGCGTTTTGGGACCCCCCTTTTTTCTCAGTCCCCGCTTTGCAAATCACCCCGAAACTTTCAAGACAGGAACTGACCGGAGCGCCCCACTAGTTTTGAAAATTCCGCAAATATTCGTAAAACGACGCCAAAGTTATTAGGAAAACAAAAAATGCTTTTCCTATGGAAAATAGGTCCTAACTATAACTACCTACTGGCGACCGCCAGTAGGTAATATATATATATATATATAAAAAATGATGAAAACATTAACTTAGCTTAAAGCACAGCACTACTTGAAAGTCTGAGTTTATTAAATACAACTTAAATGTAGATATATTACCTTCCTTATACATATATACCTTCTCTATATAAATGCAAACCCTTCCCTCTTCTATCCCTCCACTTTCCCTTTTCAATCCAAATAACAGACACACATGTCCACCACTAAAATTAAATTCATATTTCCCTATACTAATTCATTACTAATTTTTTTCGGTTCCAGATTAGCGTGCTACTCGCCGAAAAGTGCTTCAACGCCTCGTCAGGGGTAGTAAGCGCTTTATAAATGCAAGTACAATTACAATCCCAGAAGAGTAGGCTGTTCGCAAACATAACCACATGGTTTGGTAGATGGCAGTGACCATCGGTGTCAAGAAACTTCAAACACAACAGTGATACGCATATGCCAGGAAGGGATAGTTTGAGATGCATCGCCCCACTTTGTTTTTTTTATCAATGCCTCATCCTTATCAGTCTTTATGGAAGAAGTGCTGCTCTGCTGATGGCAAAATTAGGGGAAATCCTTTCTGAAGAGCTGCTTCGGTCTACTGACCTCCGGGGACTATCAACCCGGGCAGAGTCTTTGTTGTGAAAGTTTATAGATCATAAAGATAAGCAAGGCTGCTGCCGATGCCATTTGCTCCTGGCCTCTTGGCATGGCACAGGGAGCGCCATTAAGACGTGAAGCAACATGCATTCTTTTTTTTTATCTATGCTTGTGATAAAAAGTCTGCAGGGTTTGCACAGGGTACTAATCTGATTGTCTGCTCATCATCCCACAGTCCCAAAGGCAAGGGCATAGTTGTCAATAGTGCAGAAGGTGCATTGACACCGGGGCCCAGGTGTTAGGCCTTTTGGTCATAATCAGTATATGTTTTCGTTATCAATCCAGGAAATGGAGGCCCAATTTCTTTGCTTGTGATCCAGCGCGGCTAATATAAATTTCTCCTTAGGACACTAATCCAGAAAAAAACATTTATGCAACCTATTGTCCATTAAATCTTATGTTGGTGGGGCCCATGACACCGCATTACATACATTCATTCAATCAATCACTGGATTTCCCGCTAAGGAGAATGTGCTGCTGGACGAACGGGATACCTTGTTAAATTTGACAGAATAATAATTCATACATTGTATGCATTAACCTTTGATCCTGTCGGTTCTAAACATCAAGGTACTCCGCTCTTTGGTCGATGGACCAACTAGTAGAATAAGTTGATGGTGATTAAGACCAGCTCAATCACGATTAAAACCTTTTAACATTATAAATCATAAATGAACTAAAGAACCACAGACTCATTTTAAGTTAGAATATATTTTTATCTAAATTTTCAATCAAATAGTTGAAATTCTTTATTAATGAAACACATTTAATATATCAATAAACATTTAAGAAAAGTTTAATGGAAAATGGAAATTTATGCATTACCCATGGTCATAGGACGCTGACAGGAATGGTTCACCAAAAGAAGATAAACCGCAGATCACAGAATAGAACTCCCAAACTGACTGACTGTCCCGTTAACCTCCTCGGACGCACCTCCCGGGCAGAATTCCCGCAACGATCTCGTTCCTTCCCCAGTCAAGTTCAAAGTCCAAAAATGACAGTCTTTCGCAGTATCGAGGTGGAAAAATGAAAAATAAAGATGCGGCATGGCAGGAAAACACCAACAGCAGCAGCAGCATCAACAGCAGTGACCCACCCCACATAAGAGCAGACTCTCTTATACCCTATTCTCTGGCTTACTACACAAAAAAGTTGCAATCCTTAGGGGCAAGAATCACGCTAATTGGTCCATTTGAGGGGTGGTGATGGTCACCTCATCGCCCTCCTTGTTCAAACTGGTTTAGGGACAGTAAAACATACGAGTCTCATGACTCTCGGGTCAAAAGCAGTCCAACTTGTCCATTCATTTTGTAACGATCTTTGATGGTCACAATTTGGTTTGTCCATTGTCACTCGGTTCTTTCCCATCCATTCCCACGAATACATGCTGAATCTTTTTGGCACACTCTTTATTGTAGGTCAGTTCGACATTGACATCTCTCACTCCGGGCACAGGCCGCATTCACGTGACTTGATTTTCTTTATTGCTTCTGCGCAGAGGCCATCTTAGCCGTTTCACGTGATCTCATCCTCTCCAGCAACCATTTTCGAAGCATGGCCTAACAGGCCCGAACGAACTATCATAAGAACAAACACAACCAAAAGTAAAACAGAGAAAATAAGCCTTTCTGTTTACCACCCGCCATTCTAAAGACCCATGTTAGGTGTTACCTAGCAGAAGCGACATTTAAAGCCATTTTACTTACCATCTGCATTCTTTGCCACAATACAAATCTACTACGTAACATAAATCATGCAATTTCACTCTAATTAGTACGCAATCATAATACTAAAGTTAATTAACTTCACATTTGTAAATAGATTAGATTTTGCACAAATCTGCATGTTACCCATATATAGTGTTTACTAAAAAGGGTGCATTTGTTGGTTAGTACATGCATTTTCAAACAGTTAGTATTATTAAATTATTAAGAGGTCATTAATTTCCAAGGGGTACAAAATTATTTTGTTTACCCTGTTCCATCAATTCCCCCCTTTGGTGATTTTTAACATCACCACAAAAACCTATCTCTACAATTTATCAGATAAATGTTTCTTGTCCACTTGCTTTTTGTTAGTTTATACAACTGTGTTTTTCTCATCTTGTCTTTTAGACCGTTTGTACATGTTCTCTTTTAACTCTTCCAATTCTATCTCTCCCATCTCCCTTTCTCTTTCTTTATTTTTCTCATTTTCTCTTTTTACTCTATTTTGTCTTTTTCTTCTTTTAATACACACATACGCTAATCTCAATAATAGCATTACTATTATTATCACTGTGACTGGTATTAGTATTTTCCCAATAAGAGAACTACCTATTTCTGTGAACCATTTCTTCATTGAGGAAAAACTCTTACCAAGTCTCTCCCAAACACCTTCAACCTCCAGTGGGGCAATTTCTTTGTGCAAATCAGCAATGTTCTTTATATACTTCTGTATATTCTCACTTTTGTCTGGAATGTAAGTGCAACAATGTTGTACCTTCAGCATTCCACAGACTCCACCCTCTTTTGCCAAAAGAATGTCAAGGGCAAGTCGATTTTGCATCACCATAGCTCTCATGGCAACCATTTCGGTATTTACCATCAAGAACCCTCCAGCAGTATTCGTTAATAAACGATCTACTACTGTAGACAATTTCCGAATCTTGTATGCATTCAAAGATATACCCACTGCTGGTATCAATGCTCCAAAAATATCACCTACTATTTCTGAGAAGCTTTCCCTCCTCCTACGTGTTAATGTTTTACCTATCTCGTGAATTCCTTTTGTTCCTCTTTCCACATGACATTTTTTCGGAAAGACCAGGCCTAGATAACATGTTCTGTACCAATGGTCCGGCAAACTATAATAAGCTCTATTTCCGCAAATATAATAGATCCCTGGAAATACTGGATCTTTTCCTCCTTTAAATCCCCATCCCCCTAGAATTTTTTATGTATCTCGGCACTCACTAGAACCCACGAAATAGTTATCATACATAGTGTTACCTCTACTAATGCACAATTGTCCCTTTTGGGGCCAATCCAGAACCATAGCTGCATTTGTTTCACCTTTGTCGTAACTTCTCTCTTCAAACGCCCAAGGTGGGGTTTTTGTCTTTTCTCCTGCTACCTTTCTTTGAAACTTAACTCTTCTGTCCTCTACCATGTCCAAGAAAATCTTTTCTTCTTTCTTTAACTCACAAGTAAGATTGTTTCTAAATGTATACTCTAATGTTAATTCTTTATTTTCTAAGAAAAACTCTCCAAAAACCTTTGCAACTTTTACCTTATTTAATTCAGGGATTACGGGAACTTTAGCAAAAACAGCATCTATGTCAGTGTAGTAATATTCTAATCTACCTGTTTTATAAAATAGGCTAGCTAAAACGCTACAAGTTATCCCATACGTCAAAGGAAGGTGATGATATGTCACACCTTCTGTTACAGACGCAGGTAACTGCATACAGACATAACAATCTCTCACATCCATTGTCTCCACATATTCGTATAAAAGTTTCGTGAAGACATTCTTGGAGAAATCAGTTATTGACTTATCCCTATGAAAATCAGTACTATCTACTAATGTTGCAGTGTTCTTTATGTTAGCTTTCTTGTCATTATTCGTGTCATTCACTATTACAGATGTATTTTCTACAACTAACCTAAGTGGAATTATTATTGCTAAAATAAACCAGATAAGCATTAGCAAACCTGTACAATAAAAACACATTCCACACCATCTACGTAAAAACTCACATCTAGATCTTCTATTCTCAGTGTCTACCATGTTGTAATGTTGTAATACTATCTAGCTATATATATATATATATATATATGAACTCCAAAGGAGTCCTGTGCACGAGGGAGCACTCACTCAGCAGAGAATTCATCCGAATTATTTTTCATCAGGGGAACCAGTAAGGAACACGCTGAGTTCGTTTCAGCCTAACGCGTTCAGAGCCCCCAGCTCCTTTGTCAAAGGCTGCCTGCAGTTTCCGCAACACAAAATCAAGGTTGACTCACACTTATTTAAATCAATTTTATTGCCCTTTGATGGATTTCAGGTGAGTATTTATGCAATGGATGCTGGTATCTGTAGTTAACCTTGTATACTTTCACCCTTTCAGTAGGTCGTGTGCGGCTGCAGACACATAAATATAATATTTAAAACCCTCCAGTGGGCCTCAGGGTGTCACTTACTTTAGTCCATTTTAAAGCACTGCTGTGTCGAAAACGTCAATGAAAAGTTCTTTGACTTCACGCCCCATATTTCCTTTGATGGGGGTTCTCTCCTCCACGGCCGGACTGCCGTGTTTAAATATGAACTCCAAAGGTGTCCTGTGCACGAGGGAGCACTCACTCAGCAGAGAATTCATCCGAATTATTTTTCATCAGGGGAACCAGTAAGGAACACGCTGAGTTCGTTTCAGCCTAACGGGTTTCAGAGCCCCCAGCTCCTTTGTCAAAGGCTGCCTGCAGTTTCCGCAACACAAAATCAAGGTTGACTCACACTTATTTAAATCAATTTTATTGCCCTTTGATGGATTTCAGGTGAGTATTTACGCAATGGATGCTGGTATCTGTAGTTAACCTTGTATACTTTCACCCTTTCAGTAGGTCGTGTGCGGCTGCAGACACATAAATATAATATTTAAAACCCTCCAGTGGGCCTCAGGGTGTCACTTACTTTAGTCCATTTTAAAGCACTGCTGTGTCGAAAAACGTCAATGAAAAGTTCTTTGACTTCACGCCCCATATTTCCTTTGATGGGGGGTTCTCTCCTCCACGGCCGGACTGCCGTGTTTAAATATGAACTCCAAAGGTGTCCTGTGCACGAGGGAGCACTCACTCAGCAGAGAATTCATCCGAATTATTTTTCATCAGGGGAACCAGTAAGGAACACGCTGAGTTCGTTTCAGCCTAACGCGTTTCAGAGCCCCCAGCTCCTTTGTCAAAGGCTACCTGCAGTTTCCGCAACACAAAATCAAGGTTGACTCACACTTATTTATGTGTCTGCAGCCGCACGACCTACTGAAAGGGTGAAAGTATACAAGGTTAACTACAGATACCAGCATCCATTGCGTAAATACTCACCTGAAATCCATCAAAGGGCAATAAAATTGATTTAAATAAGTGTGAGTCAACCTTGATTTTGTGTTGCGGAAACTGCAGGCAGCCTTTGACAAAGGAGCTGGGGGCTCTGAAACGCGTTAGGCTGAAACGAACTCAGCGTGTTCCTTACTGGTTCCCCTGATGAAAAATAATTCGGATGAATTCTCTGCTGAGTGAGTGCTCCCTCGTGCACAGGACACCTTTGGAGTTCATATATATATATATATATATGTACAGAAATGTGTTTCCACACCTCAGAATGACTTTTCAGCCACTCTACCCTTTAATCTCTTTTGGTGCTCTCTTCAGTTCTTTTCAGAACTTTTTCTTGTCTTTTCAGTTTAGGTGTCCAGTCCGGTTTTCTTTCTTTGTCTTTCAGGTTTGGTGCAATTCACTCTCACCCATTTGTTCACAGTCTTTGTCTGGGATTTCGTTACTGCTATCCACTTCTTTAATGTCGGTCAATGCTATGTATAGCCATTCAGGTTACTTATATTTCAAGTTAGGTCTCTTCACTCTTTTTGGTCTCTGCGACTGTCTTTCACTTGGTTTTCTTTTTCCTTTCTGACTTGTTATTTCATTTACTTGTTCCGCATTATCTTTGTTCAAATTTATTATTTTATATCTCAGTCTTTTAATTTCGTTGGGCCAATTGTCTCCTTTTCTTGGCCTTTTCAGTTCGCTTTCTTTTTCTTCTCGTTCTGCTCTCCAAGTTCTCTTTCTTGGTCCTATTCTTTGCTTTCTTTCTTCAGATTCTGTCTCAGACCTCACTTCACTTCCTCTAACTTTGAACTTTATGATCTCAGTTTCTTTGTCTGAATCCGAATCTTCTTGTGATTCTTCTGTGTGAAAATTTGATTATAACCCTCCTCGTTTGTCTTCCACACTTTCCCCAATCTCTCTGTCTGAATCTAAATTTCCCTGTGTTTCTTCTGTTTGTAGTTCTGACCCTACTACTCCTCGCTTTTCTTCCGCACTTTCCCCAATCTCTCTATCTGAATCTAAATTTTCTTCAGTTACCTCAACGATCTCTGGAGGAATTTTCCCAAAACTTGTACCTGGCTGTTCACTATCGCTGTCTCTTGGTTCGGTTTCTCCGGTTTCAATATCAGTTCTTTTGTTTCCTGATTTTTCCTTCTTGTCTTTTACCAAATTCAGGTTGGTCTGTTTCAGATGCCGAACTGGTATCCGATATTTCCAGATGTCGACTTTCAGATCGAGCTTCAAGATCTGGAACTCTGATCGTTTCAGTTTCTTCTTCAGTTGTCAAACTGGTACCTGATTCTTCCAGATGTCGACTTACAGGTCGAGCTTCAAGATCTGGAACTCTGTTCGTTTCAGCTTCTGCTTCAGATGCTGAGCTGGCATCTGATATTTCCAGATGTCGACTTACAGGTCGAGCTTCAGGATCTGGAACTCTGATGGTATGATTGGCATGAACCCAATTTTTCACACCTGCACACTTTACAGCAGTTGTTGTCACCAGGATCACTTGACGTGGCTTATCCCAGTGAGGAACCAAGCAGTTTCTTCTTCTGTGGACTTTAATGCGGACCCAGTCTCCTGGACTCAAATCATGAGCTGGTTTTCTTTCAAGAGTGGTCGCATCCGGTCCAACCTGATGAAACACAGAATGCACCACATCAGCCAATCCTTTGCAATACTCCAATACGAGATCATCAGTTATAGTCAGCAGTTTGTTGACAGGTACATGTGCTTGTCTCATTGCTCGTCCCATGATTATTTCATGAAGACTCAGACCTGTTTTTCTGTCAGGTATGCTTCTGATGCTCATCAGCACCAATGGCAGGGCATCGGGCCATTTGAGTCCTGTTGCTTGACACATTTTCCCTAACCTATTCTTTATTGTTCCATTTACTTGCTCTACCACTCCAGAAGCCTCTGGTCTGTAGGCACAGTGCAGTTTTAGTTGAATGTCAAGTGCTTCACATATCAGTTGGATTATTTCATTCTGGAAATGTGTTCCTCTATCTGTTTCGATCGTTACTGGAAAGCCATATCTAGGAATGAATTCTCTCAGTAGGAGCTTAGCCACTGTAACTCCATCATTCCTTCTTGTCGGATAGGCTTCCACCCAACGAGAAAACAAACAAACGACCACAAGGACATATCTCAATCTATTGCTTGGGGGCATTTCAATAAAATCTAGTTGCATTCAGGTAAAAGGACCTCCTTCACGTCCTATTGTTCCCAAACTCACTACAGTCTTCCTTCCAGGATTTATTTGTTGGCATGTAAGATATCTTTGACAAAGGCTTTCAGCTATAGCCCTAAATTTTGGGTTGTACCAGGTCTGTCTGAAAAGTCTGATCATGGCATCTCTACCAATGTGTGCCTGCCCATGGTACATCCGTGCCATATTTGAGACCATGCTATCAGGCATAACTGGTCTTTCATCTCTATAAACCCAGACTTCATCTTCCTCTCTTTGTCTGCAGCCTGTTTTTATCCAACCATCTTTCTCCTCTTCATCTGCTTCTTCCTGCAATTGTTTTACCTCATCCCAGGTTTCAACTGTGTTAGTAAACAGCAAGGGACATGAAACATTCTCTTTTTCCCTTCTCCTATTCAGTGAGACCATGTTTCTGGCACAATATTGAGCTAATTCATCAGCGAATTTGTTACCCACTGCAATATAATCGGTTCCGTTTTTGTGTGCAGCGCATTTTACCACTGCAATCTGTTTAGGTAGCTGTATCGCCTCAAGCAATTTCTTCACAAACTCACCATTCCTAATAGGAGATCCTGCAGAAGTCAGGAATCCCCTCTGGGACCAGATCTGTCCAAAATCGTGGACCACTCCGAAGCCATACTGGCTATCTGTAATCACCGTAATTCGGAAGTTCTTTCCCAGTTTGCATGCTCGAATCAGAGCAATCAGTTCAGCCACTTGGGCTGAACGTATTCCTCTCAAACAGGATGCTTCCATTATGGTTGCCACCGTACACACAGCATACGCAGCACTTAAAACTCCTTCACTTGTTCTCAGGCATGATCCATCCACAAACATCACATAATCTGATTCTTTTAAGGGTTCATCTCTGATATCTGGGCGAGGCTTTGTGCAAAATTCAAGCACATCCAAACACTTATGATCAACATCATCTTTGACATAACATTTACTTCATCTGGCAATGAAGTTGAGGGATTCACACTCGTGCATCTTACAATGGTTACATTGTCTGCACCCAAAATCACTTTTTCATACCTAGTCAGCCGACTATGTGTCATGAATTGGGTTTTTGTTCGAGTCAGAAGGATTTCAACGGAGTGTGGGACATATACTCTCAGAGGATATCCCATCACAATGCCTTCGCTCTGTTCCAGACTCACACAAGTAGCAGCTACTGCTTTCAGACATCCAGGCAACGCCTTTGCTACCGGGTCTAGGACAGCTGAAAAATAGGCGATTGGTCTTTTCATTTTTCCATGCCTTTGCACTAATATTGAAAGTGCACATCCGTCTCTCTCACTACAATGCAGCTCAAATTCTTTTTCATAATCAGGCATTCCCAATGCTGGTGCCTCACACAAACTTGTTTTCAGTTCCTTGACAGCCTTCATTTCCTCCTCATCCAACTCAATAGGATCTTTGACATCCCTCTTTGTCAATCGCTGTAAAGGTTTCGCAATTAATGAAAATCCACTTATCCACTGTCGACAATAACCAACCATTCCAAGAAACATTCTCATCTCTCTCTGCGTCATTGGGGCTCTCATTCCTTGGATAATCCTTATTCTTTCCGTTGTCACCTTTCGCATCACTTTCTCAATCTTATGACCTAGATACTGTACCTCCTGTTGACAAAATTGCAGTTTTGACGGAGACACCTTGTGTCCTCCTTGTGCCAAATGATTTAATAAAGCAATTGTGTCCGTAACACATGCTTCTTTGGTCTTTGATGCCACCAATAGGTCATCAATATACTGGACCATCACAGATTTTTCAGGCATTTTTAAATCTTCCAATGATTTCTTTAGGATCTGATTAAAGATTGAGGGGCTTTCAGTATACCCTTGAGGAATTCGGCACCATGCCAAAATACGCTCTCCGAACCGGAACGCAAATAATGGCTGGCTGTCAGGGTGCAATGGAATAGAAAAGAATGCATGGCACAAATCAATAACTGTGTACCATTCTGCATCATGTGGAATCTGATACAGTATTACAGCGGGGTTTGGCACAATTGGGCAGCAAGGAATAACAATCTTGCACTATCCTATATGTTCCATTCGGCTTTTTCAATCCCATTATAGGAGAATTACATGGGCTACTCATTATTTCTCTCAAAATTCCTTGTTCAATCATCTTATTAACTACAGGTGTCATTCCTTCAATAATTTCTGGCGTTAATTTGTACTGTGGAGTATTTGGGTAATTTGTTCCTTCCCTTACAGTAATTTTTACAGGATCAACTCCTCTCATTAGTCCAATATCTTCGCCTGTGAAATCCCATACATCAGACCTGACTATTCCTTTCAATTCAATAGGGATTTTCTCTGCATCAAACACAGGAAACATGTCATTCACTCCTGGTTCTAGTTCCGCCATTGTCATTTTATACAGGACATCCTCATCTGGTGTCTGGAAAGCATTACCATCTGGGGTACAGTAGATGGTGCAATTCATTTTACAAAGTAGATCGCGTCCTAATAAATTTACAGGACTGCAATCACAAACCACAAAACGATGCATCTCTTTGAATGGTCCAACTTTCACCTCTACTGGTTTTGTAAGAGGGGTTTTAATCTGCCTATTTGAAACACCTACAACTTGGATATATTCTCCTGAGAAAGGAAGGTTTGGAATTTCCACTGATCTAACAGTAGAACGGGTAGCTCCAGTGTCCACAAGGAATGTAACATTTACACCATTCACCTTTCCATCCACAAATGGACCTGACTGATCTACCTCTAGGGTTGCGCCAAGCACGCACTCTTCTTCCTCTCCTAGGCACCGTCATAAGCTTTCATCCGATTCATTTCCATCCTGCCGTAACCAATACTGCGACACTGCAGCTGCGCGCGGCAATTTTGTTACCTGCTCTCCTCCGTAGAATCCTGCCTCTGTACTGTATCTCTGAGGATTTACACTCTTTGGAAGAGGTGGTTGCGGCACCTGACACTGTTGAGTAACTACCTGCGGCTGTTGCAGCTGCTGGTAACTCACCTCATTCTGCACCTGTGGATTTAATGGTTGATTTTCTGTATTAGCCTTTGGAGGAAATTTACACTCGTTTCTCCAATGTCCTAATTTTCCGCAATTGTGACATGGCCATTTCTTTTTGGCCTCTTCTATACTCATTTGACCTTTTCCTTTACCTATATTCGGTTTGGATTTAGTCTGCCCTGCATCACTAGACTGATTATTCATCTGAGCTTCTTGTTTTTCTGCAACCTTTACTTGTGCCCACATCGCCTTTTCTTTGAGTTTACGCTGTCTACACTCAATATCGTCACTACAATATTTTGCATACCTTAATACTTCATCTACTGTGCTATTCTGCCAACACAACATATGCTGCTTAATCATTTCACTTATTTCAGGTTTCAAGCCATATACAAATCTATACACAAAATGACTCATGTCTTTTTCACTCAAGTTCTCATAACCACTATACTGTTTAAAGAACAAAAGCAGTCTCTCATAGTAGACATGTACAGATTCCTTACTCTCCTGAGTTGTTCTATCAATCTTTACCCAGTCCGTTTCTTTTGGTGGGATTTTATTTTTCAGAAACGTGATGGCTTGTTCATATTTTCTCATTACTTCTGAACCCGGGGCTCCAGTTTTTGCATCTCTAGGATATTCTTCCTTCGGCCAGTCAATTGTAATCTTACATTCTGTCCATAAATCTGCTGGTACAACAATTTCAAACAATCCATCCAAATCTTCCCACAACACCTTTGAAACCTTTACAAACCTTTCTACCTGTCTATACCATTCTACGGGTTTCTCTCTCAATCTTGGAAAGTCATTTGTAAATGACAATATATCTTGTCTGGACCATGGGACATTTACATAGCGTCCTCCTGGAGTTTCCCTCATTGGATATTCCATTACTATCGGTTCTTTCTCCTTTACCGGAAAAGCCAATGAAGCTTTATCGGTCGTTCCCTCCTTTCTTCTTATCCACCTGCTTCTCCACCTGTCCACATCTCCCCATTTTCTCAATAACACAATCAGTTCCTTTATCTGTGTTAATCGTCCTGAAGTGTTCAGATTTTCTATATCCTTTTCACTAAAGTCTACCCTCTACGGTTTCTGCAATCCTCTGATTTTTCCAAACTCTACTCCTAGTTCATTCGCTGTTTCTTCCAATTCTTCATGCAAGTTCCTAGCTCTCCAAGTAACGCTTTTACACATGAACATTAACTCGTCATCTTGGTAGGACTTCAATCAATCTGTACCAATAGTCCCTAGAATCAACTCTTCCATATCTATTTTTAATCTGATCACATCCAAAGGTTGTGGTTCAGCATTTTTCTTCTGTAAGTTCCTCACCCACTCATTTAATTCTTCTGCAGTCGGACCCACAGGGGTTTTATTTATCTCTGCCCAATTTGCACTTCTCTCTGGGGTCTCAGTTGCTGACTCGGTTCCCATAGGAATCCTATTTATCTGACTCTCATTAATTGTCAAATTTGTAGGTGGACTCAACCTACATGAACCAACAGAATCTCTTGTCTCTCTATTTTCTGGAATTATCCCTTCTCTCACTTTTTGCATACTAGAGTTCAATGGAATTGTCAGGGAATGCTCATCTATTCTTTGATTTTCAAATACCGGAATTACTGGCCCTATCGTCACTGGCACAGTCACAGCTTCCATATTCTTTGTTAGTTCTCTTATATTTTCAGTCAATTCTCTTGTGGTTCTGGCTAATTCAGTTGTATTACCATTATCGTGCTTCACATTCTGTGGAGTTTTTAATTTATCAAAGGACCTATTTATTTCATAATTTCGTTCAGGGCTTTGATTTCTTACAGTTTCCATTGGCGGTGCATTTGGAGTCACTGTCGCAGAATTCTGTTGATATGGAGGAGGTCTTTTATTTAAAATTACCTCCAGCAACTCATCCTCTGTGTCGCTAACTCCATACCCATATCTCTCTGTTACTGCATGCTTCTTTTTCTCCATACACTTTCTCCCTGTAACCTCTTCAACTGTTCTGACAGGAAACAAACCATCCGTCATGTTAGCATACCGCCATCGTCTCATCCTGTCTTCATGATTCAATCCCCATACTCTTCCATGGACTAAACTATAATTCTTTGCACCTCTGTGTCTTTCCCTTTCATACATCTCATCTTCCCATTCACCTAAAGCTTCGAACTGTGTTGGTCTAGGTCTCGGTTCAAGTTTCATCATCTTTTCTCTCAAATTTCGAAGTACAGCTGTGCTAAACGAACCATTTTCTGGAAATGCCAATACTCCATCGCTTTGGGTATATTTCGCCCAATTTTCCAACCAAATACAGGTATGATAGCCATATTTCAACATCATAAGAGAGGCTGGCGTTTTCGGCGGAGGAAGTACTTCTCCTTCCCTAGTCACAACCTTCTTGTCTTTCTTGAAAAAGATTTTAATCTTCGCAAGCCATGACGGTTTCTCTCTACCATACTCATAATAAGCCATGTTGCACTGTTCTTTTTCTCAAAACAAATACACGAAAATTCTTCACCACTCTGTTCTTTCTACTGCTCGGCTATTCGGACCTATCCCAGCGCGTCTCACACCAACGTACCAATCCGAAAACTTTACGTCACTCTCACACTAACCAATCCCAACACGTCTTCACACTAACGCACCAATCAAGAAGCTCTTCGCTCTCCCACAACTGGCCAATACCAGCGCGGTCTCTGTTGACGTCAGTTCTACTCCTGTCTTTACTGACCCCTCCTTTACAAAAATTATCGGAGGTTTTCTTACCTTCTCTTCTCAACAAAATTTATTAGTTACGACGTAAAACACATTACCATTGTCTGTTTCGCTAAACAAAAGAAATAGTTTGCTCTAACTTGCAAGAATACTGTTTCGTTCGATAAGTGTAGCACTTCTCTCTACCTTACCCTTCTCTCAAGCAAGGGGTGAACCCGTTTCTCTGGGGATAAAACACATGTGGAAACTACACTGCTCCTGAGAATTAAGGCCAGAGTTTCACAAGAAAACCTGTTGCTTTTTCACTCAATCACAATTTCATACATGAAATGTCCCTAACATAACACAATCCTGTGTTATCACCAATTTGAAAAATCAGACAATGCACAATTCCGTGTGACTTCTCTTGCCACACGTGTCCACTTCCTACTTCCCGGAAGCTTCAAGATTTCGACGTACACATAGCATAATACAAACTCGACATAAAGTGTTAGACATGAAAAATCAATAAATCAATAATCAATAATCACCAAACTAATCTATAGAAACCATAACTCTGCTACCAAGAAATCTGATCCAGCGCGGCTAATATAAATTTCTCCTTAGGACACTAATCCAGAAAAAAACATTTATGCAACCTATTGTCCATTAAACCTTATGTCGGCGGGGCCCATGACACCGCATAACATACATTCATTCACTCACTGGATTTCCCACTAAGGAGAATGTGCTGCTGGACGAACGGGATACCTTGTTAAATTTGACAGAATAATAATTCATACATTGTATGCATTAACCTTTGATCCTGTCGGTTCTAAACATCAAGGTACTCCGCTCTTTGGTCGATGGACCAACTAGTAGAATAAGTTGATTAAGACCAGCTCAATCACAATTAAAACCTTTTAACATTATAAATCATAAATGAACTAAAGAATCACAGACTCATTTTAAGTTAGAATATATTTTTATCTAAATTTTCAATCAAATAGGTGAAATTCTTTATTAATCAAACACATTTAATATATCAATAAACATTTAAGAAAAGTTTCATGGAAAATGGAAATTTATGCATTACCCATGGTCATAGGACGCTGACAGGAATGGTTCACCAAAAGAAGATAAACCGCAGATCACAGAATAGAACTCCCAAACTGACTGACTGTCCCGCTAACCTCCTCGGACGCACCTCCCGGGCAGAATTCCCGCAACGATCTCGTTCCTTCCCCAGTCAAGTTCAAAGTCCAAAAATGACAGAGTCTTTCGCAGTATCGAGGTGGAAAAATGAAAAATAAAGAAGCGGCATGGCAGGAAAACACCAACAGCAGCAGCAGCATCAACAGCAGCGACCCACCCCACATAAGAGCAGACTCTCTTATACCCTATTCTCTGGCTTACTACACAAAAAAGTTGCAATCCTTAGGGGCAAGAATCACGCTAATTGGTCCATTTGAGGGTGGTGATGGTCACCTCATCGCCCTCCTTGTTCAAACTGGTTTAGGGACAGTAAAACATACAATGAGTCTCATGACTCTGGGGTCAAAAGCAGTCCAACTTGTCCATTCATTTTGTAACGATCTTTGATGGTCACAATTTGGTTCGTCCATTGTCACTCGGTTCTTTCCCATCCATTCCCACGAATACATGCTGAATCTTTTTGGCACACTCTTCATTGTAGGTCAGTTCGACCTTGACATCTCTCACTCCGGGCACAGGCCGCATTCACATGACTTGATTTTCTTTATTGCTTCTGCGCAGAGGCCATCTTAGCCGTTTCACGTGATCTCATCCTCTCCAGCAACCATTTTTGAAGCATGGCCTAACAGGCCCGACCGAACTATCATAAGAACAAACACAACCAAAAGTAAAACAGAGAAAATAAGCCTTTCTGTTTACCACCCGCCATACTAAAGACCCGTGTTAGGTGTTACCTAGCAGAAGCGACATTTAAAGCCATTTTACTTACCATCTGCATTCTTTGCCACAATACAAATCTACTACGTAACATAAATCATGCAATTTCACTCTAATTAGTACGCAATCATAATACTAAAGTTAATTAACTTCACATTTGTAAATAGATTAGATTTTGCACAAATCTGCATGTTACCCATATATAGTTTACTAAAAAGGGTGCATTTGTTGGTTAGTACATGCATTTTCAAACAGTTAGTATTATTAAATTATTAAGAGGTCATTAATTTCCAAGGGGTACACAATTATTTTGTTTACCCTGCTCCATCACTTGCATCTAGGCCCATGGTGTCCTTATGCGCCACTGCCCAAAGGGGAAAAAAATGGTGCACTAAAAGGAACATGAGTTCACAAGGAGTAAGAGCTGAGAGACTTATAGGTGAGCGCAACACCAGAAAGGGTATTATTAGGCAGGAACTGTGCCTTCTGCCACTTCCTTTATATGCCATGAAGTTTCTTCACTAAGGCTGTAAGATATCTCAGAGGGTTATGCGCTATTTGCTTTGCCAAGGTTATGCTTAATCTGTAAATTAACAATTTAAAGCCTGCCATAGACAACTTCAAACTTTTCTCTTTCCAGTGTCAAAAGATAAGCACTCTGAAGTTTGACAAACACAGGTCCCAAACCTTTGGGGCAGGGCAGAACACCTCGTGGAGGCTTATTTTGTTGGTGTTGCCAGTATCAAATACCTTTAATGAGGAGAGGGCAAGGGTCAGGGTAGGCCCTGCTATCCTCTCAGGTGTAAATCATTCACAGAGCAAGAAGGCTACAGGGCAAGTTCCTTTCAACAATAATTGCTTGCTCCTTGTTAAAATGTAAATTTCAGTGGTCGAAAAGTGAGTATTGGCTCCTATGATACCAAGGTGCGCCAATGGCAAGCCCACCTCCACCCGTCCGCGCCTGGACTGTGCCTAGCACTAGGAACCCTGGTCCTCTCCCACCTACTACTAGCCTGCGATGTTCCTCTACGCTCTCAACCCTGGATGCTGCTTGCTGCACTGCTGCCACATCACACAATAAGTGGGACCTTTCAACTGTTGACAAGCCATCCCCAATGACCTGCACCTGAACGCCCTCACCAGTTCAGCATTCCCGTTCTGCACCACCACAGACCTACCCTCAGCAGCTGGAAAAACCTCTCAGAAGAGAACTGGGAATTAAACCCTTGCCACACACCTGCATGAGCATACCAGAAGCTTGCTGAAAGCCATCAAGAATTTCAACAGCTAGATTATCGCATGTGCTGACATCCTGGCAATCCTTCAAGCGCAACCCAATGGGAAGACCTTAACCACATGCCAGTCATACAGAGAGGAACTCAGGCTGACTAAATGTCTCTGCAAGCATCTGGAGTACAAGGGGGAGAACAAGACAAGACATTGAAGACAAAAACATCTTCGAATCCACCCTAAGATGCTGCCCCCAGCAGATTTGGAACACAAAGAGCACAGTACTCGCAAACTGCACGAACAGCAGCAAGGAAATTTTCACCATTGTCAAAGATTTCACTACTTCTCCAGCCACCTCATCACCTCCTCACAAGGCCTCTGCAACAAACTCCCTGAATTCTTCTGTAATAAAATCATCCCCCCCCCAACCCGACCCCAGCACCCCCTGGACTCAACTTCCCATTGCAGCCGAAGAATAAATCCTAACCATGTGGCCCATTGGCACTGTGGATGAAAGTGCCGCCACCTATAAGTCCATCCACTCAGAGGCCGCATCTGACCCCTGACCCCTGCCCCCAGCCACAACTTCACCAAAGAACCCCTACCAATCAGTGAAGCACTAACACCCATCCTCAAGGCCTCCATCAACTCAGCCACTTACGGATACCTAGAAACATGCCACAGTCACTCCCCTACTCAAGAAACCCAGCTACACAACTACAGACCTATCTCCCTCCTACCATACCCCATCAAGCTCTTAGAGAAGCTCATCAACCGGCTCCTCATTGACCACCTCAGCATCCAACCGCTACTCAATGCCATGTAGTCCAGCTTCAGGCCCAACCACAGTACAGAAACAGTGCTCATTTCACCACAGATGACATCCGAATGATAACAGAGAGGGAGATACCACAGCCCTCATCCTCCTGAGCCTCTTTGCAGCATTTGACACGTTCTTAGATCTGACCCTCATCAGACACCTACATGAAATTGGCATCCAAGGACCCACTCACCACTGGATCAGCTTAATCTTTGCTTTACATTTGTGAGATGCTTTACATTGTGACGTGGAGCGAGGCAGACACAGTACATGCAATGGAGGAGAGGAGAGGCAGCACCAACAGTCGCAGCCGCGGTGGTGTGCGAGCAAGGAGGAGAGACCTTGGCGTGACCCTTGAGGGGGGGGGCCCTGCAAGTTTGTGAGCGGAACGGTGTGAGGAGTAAGGAGGGGGCCCGGTTGGGTTGGCGGCCGGCAGCTGACGTATAGCTGATGATCGCGTTGGCGGTGGCCATCTGAGAGCATTGAGAGCACCAAGAGGGTAGTCTGGTGAGCGAGCAGGCTTCGGCAGCTCTCAGAGAGATGCTTGAAAAGAAACAAAAGAACGGCAGAAGACTACAAAGGACCGCTGGAAGTTACAGGAGGCTGGGGCAAGCAGATAGAAGCCAGAGGTTTGCAGTAAGCTGAGTACAGCTGAGTATAGTTGGTTACAGTGGGTGAGGCATTTAGTGAGGCCAGCAGCAAGGTTGTTCATGTGGGGGTTCTGTCACCTAGTTGATGCAGACTAGGGGGAGGAGCCCGGCCTGCGGAATGCCCTGTCTAGGTCCGGTGAGGTTTGCAAGCTTGTGTGTTCCCCCCACTAGCCATCTCTAGACAACACGCCCACCCCAAGCCTCCCAGCCGTAGTAGTCATCTTCCCTGCAATTCCAATTGACTCATTTTGGCCCCCTGTACCTCTAGTACCTCCAGCAGTATCACCCATTTCAGCATCAGGGTCCTATGAGGCGGTAAGGGACATTAAGAGTTTTATAAAAGCCTTTAACAGGTATCCTGTGGTATTGGAGGAAAACCTGTAGCCATTGTTTTTAACTCTCCTTGAGCTTTGTTTGAACTTGGTACTAAATGAGGAGGTCTGAGCTCTTACTTCGATGAAGAGGCAGAATGGCAGGGGGTGAGGTCTTGAAAGGGCGTTGCAGTGAGAAACGAGGGCCAATAAGTGCTGTGGGCCCATCAGTACATCCTACTCCTTTCAGTATTCCCCCCTGTTTCATATATAATGCATACATCTGCAGTTACTACCCCTAGGGGGATGCCTAGGGGATTGGCAAAGGTTTTTCCCTTGGAAGATTTGAGAAGCGTATACTGCCCGGGGAAACCCATTAACTGGCCTCAGTGCTGTATGGATGCAAGAGGACATCCTGGTGATGGTGCATGCAGATTATGCCTCCGTTCAACTAACGAATGGGGATTCCCCTGATGTTATGCAGTTTTTGGTGCCGCTAATATTGGATATATAATGGGGGGGGGGGCATTCACAAATGATACCTGCTGAGCTATGTTGGTGGTAGAGGAGAAAGGTGGGATTTCACCAGGCGAAAGTTTGAACTCACGCTGCGGGCGGGGGGGGGGGGGGGCAATGGGGGGGGAGAGCGGTTGGGCAGGGTGGATTCTGGAATCAAAATTTGTGATCTACCCTGTGTATTCACTTGTGCAGATAGCCATAGCCTGGCCTGCCTTGAGCTAAGTGAGTCAAATTCCCTCCCAGTATTGGGGGTTTTGTCAACTGCTGATGTACTTGTTGGTCCTGTGGTACAAGAAATGCCGTTAGTACAAGTAATTTCTCCCTCTTCTGGACATAGACTAAATCAAGATGAGAAGGAGAGGGTGGTGGAAGCGGTGGAATCTTCAAAAAAAGCCTTCATTCAAATCAGCTACTTCCATTTTCTCTCTACCAATGCCCAAGAGGAAGCAGAAACAAAAGTCGGTTAGGGCAGTAGCAGGATTGCCATCGTCCCTATGGGACTTTGTGTCTAAGCATTTTACAGCAAGGAGTCCAACCATCGAGGTGTTAGACAATATCATGGCAACCACACTGATGGAAGATAGAGCAGGAGTTGAACCAGAAGTAACAATTGTGAAGACTACCATACCTGTTTGGTCAGTGGCAACCCATCCCCCCAATGTGGATTGCTTCATCGATGAATGTGGGATGGGAAATGTCCGTCCAGACCTATCTTCTTCATCTAAGGACATTATGAGGCAAAATCTTGTAGAGTGGGAGTGGCTCCTCTACTGTGGTTAAACCATCCAAATAACAAGGTATCTGTGGTTGATCACAGGGATGTTTTTGTCAATAGAGCTGATCTTGTTGGGACTGCCTATACTCCTATTGGTAGTGCCCATCTGGGGTTACAAGAGTTGCAGTTATCAAGCTTATAAAGCTTGGTGAAGTGGTGTCAAATGAAGCAAGAGGTATTATGGCGGTAAGACCCCCTAGATTATCATCTTCATCAATACCAGTAAGGGAAGGCGGGGTAGACCCAGTTGTGGACAAACCACCCAGTAAAATCCAGATTGAGGGGATACTCGCTACCGGGCTGGAGGAGCCGGGTGAAGGATTAAGGTAGGAGGTTCCAGGTGAAAACTATGAATTCACAGATGAGGGCAATTCTCAGGCAAATGTGTCTGAGTTTGCTCAAGACATGACAATGCTGAACCTCTTATCTCTTATGCTTGTTACATTCCAAGGAATGTTAAAAGCCCTAGTGCTGAGTGACACCCAAAATGTCAAGCAGAGCTAGCTCCTAGAAAATATAAGTAGGATGCTAAAGTAAAGGACTAAGGAGTCCACCCAGGGAGGGGGGACAAAGGGTTGTATTCCAGTGATAGGAGATCCACCTAAGTCCCACAAGAGCATTGCAACTATCCTCCATGCTGCTTGTGGGACCCTTACCAGGTCTTGAAAATAGGGAGTGGCTATGGGAAGAGGGGAGTACTGTCAAAATATAGCATCAGCTTGTCATTTAGAAATGCAGGCAAAAGAAGGATGACTAGCAGGAGGAGGAGTGCAAAGCATGGCAGAAAGCTGATTGTGCATGGAGAGGCCCGTTTAGGCAGGCATCTAATAAGTTTTCTACTAAAGCAGGACTAGCAGCAAAAGATAAACAACTAGTCCCTAGGGAGAGCTCTAGTAAGATAGGTACAGGAGGGTTGACTACACTATCATCACGGAGGAAAGCAGCAGGGGGAGTAAAAAAGGAGAAAATCTGCTGAAAGTAGCTTAGAGAGGCCCTCAACTAAAACCCCTTCTCTCATTAGTAAAACTATTAAGGGAAGAGCTAAAGATGCTTGAAAAAAAGCCCCAGTTAGGAAAAGATACCAGGTTTAGGGCCCCGCCGCAGTTGTTCTTTAAATCCCCATCCAAGAGGAAGTCGCAGCTTTCACATAGCCATCCCCTAATTCGAGCTAGGCTCTTAATTACGTTTGCAAATATAAAAAGGTTAAAGAGTCTCTCCTCAAAGGATTTGGTACTGGAGGGTTTTAAGATCATAGCAGATGCTGAGCTAATGTGTGTATTATTTGCCTCTGTGGAGGTGAACTGTGGAGCCTCAGCGACTGCTCTGGAAGCCCACGGTATCTTCCTACAAGACAGCACAGAGGTACATTGGGCGAATGTCAACTAGCGGCTGGGGAAGTTGGTCATTATACAAGAGAACCATTCCTAGCAGAACACAGTGGTTTAAAGCACAACCAGGCAGTTAAAACCAGGTCCTTGAGTCTAGGCCAAAATGCTGAATTTGGTAGGAGCTGGTGGGAACTAGAAGGATCGCAGGATAGAATTGTGACCGTTACCTTTCAAAATGACAAAGTCCAGATTAGGGGAAATCAAGAAATGTCCCACCACTCTGAAATGGTCATACTCACAAGCCCATACAATCCAGTTTTTCAACCATAGACCTAGGAGGGAGGAATTTACCTTTTTCCAACTTACACAAGGTTGTCATACCACATCCTGGAGTAACAGAGGAGTTGACACGATTGATTGGTAGGAGCCAGGGTGTCTATTACCGGGTCGTGTCATTGTGTACAACATACATGGGTTCAAATTCTTTACGAAAGTAGGAAATCATAGAGAGATCTTGAGCAATTATCTTATATTGTTCCTCCAGGATCCCTGGCTAATAGAGTGCACGGTAGTTGAGGGTTTTGTTTCTATTGTGCAAAATGCCAAGCCCTTGACTAGAGTAAGAGCTGCAAGTGGGCTATTAATTTTGGTGTCTGCCCGCTTTTGGAGGAAAGTAACAAAGCTGCAAACCTCCTGCGCATGCGTGCTCACTTGCTTAATTGATTTGTTCAATTATATGGCGGTGTTGAAACAAATGGTTTGTCTAAATATATATGTTCCGCTTGTGTGCTCCGTACCTGAGAGTGAGCTTCTGAAACTGGCTCATGATTTACAAAAACTGTACTTGGATTACCTCCAGATGCTCTTTTTATAGGAGGATGTAGGAAGCCGGCTCTCTATATAGGGGCATATTCTCAAGGAGCTATCGCCGAGTTATCGGCACTTTAACGCATCCAAAGTCGCGCTAAATTTATCGCCCCATTCACAAGCTGGTGCTAACAGCCCATAACAGCAGTTTTCCTGCGAAAGCAGTCGCAAAAAACATTGCCACGGCAACTAACGCTAATGAGATGCAGAGTAGGCGTTTCCGAGCAAAAAGCCGCGACAACACCACAACGCAACATTCTCAACGACCAGCCACATCGGCAATAGGAACACAAAACAGGCGATACGGCGCGTTACCAGCAGGAAATTAACACCTGCTCTGACCTGGTGCAAAGTCGGACGTCAACCTGCACAAGGAAAGGGAGCCCAGCCCACAGCCACACCTGAAGAACAACAGATGCCATGGAGCCACTCACCATGCACCCCGGAGCCTCAAGAGGGCAACAACACCCACCGCCACCACCCCCAGGACCGCCACCCCCCCAACGCTCCCCGCCCCTCCCCGGACCACCACAGAGGCAGCGCAGACAAAGCCAGCGGACCTTCAGGAAATGCACCAGCCCCACAGACCTAACACCAGACAATGCCAATGCCCACTACAGGTCCAAAAGGACAACCATCCTCCGCATCCTGAACATCATTGCCCACAGGCTGACGGTACCAACACAGCGGACAACCAACATCCCTCCGCAGACAAAGCTGCTGGCTGTGCTGCACCTGTTGGCCTCTGGTATACACCCAAACAACAACCGCCCGAGTCGGAGGAGTCTCACAGCCAGCCCCATCCAAGTTCCTCACACCTGGCCTGGATGCCCTCACCAGCTAGGGACCCCAGCACCCATACGTCCCCCACAATGCGCAGGAACAGCTGGAGACCAAGCAAGGACTATACGCCATAGCTGGATCCCCGCACGTGCCGGGGGCAATCGACTGCACACTTGTCCCACTTGTGCCCCCTGCCAACACCGCACACAATTACCGCAACAGAAAGCACACGCATCCCATCAACGTGCAGGCAATAGTGGACCACAGGGGACTCCTCACCAATGTCATAGCCAACTACCCAGGAAGTGTGCATGATCCCTTCATCTTCCGACAGTCCAACATCAACCAGCGCCTCCAGGATGGCACCCATGGGAATGCACTGCTCGTTGGCAAGTACCAAATGAACACACCACACACCTCAACCCCACAATCATGCAACTCACAACTCTGGCACTGCACATGTCACAAAATCACATACAACATGCCAAACAACATGCCCCCCACCAGACACGACAGCACAACTTACTGTGGCAACCTTGGTTAGCCATGTACATGAGCCATCGACGGGGGAGAGGTGGGAACCAGGCATGTGCGAAGGAGGCAAGTGACCCATGAATGAATATGTACACAATGCCAAGTGTGGGGGAGATGTGCTGGACAGACTGCAGTATGCAGACCACAGACATAGCCATGTCTACATGCACTGCTGGTGTTTGGAGTGTAGTGGACAGTGGAAGCAACCATGTCACCCCAGCCAGTGGGGAGGATCACGGAAATGTAGCTTGTGACGTCCCCCCCTGTAAGCGTGTGCGGAGTGGGCTGGCCCCGCGTACGCCAGGCCAGCGCAGGGGTGTGAATAAAAAGCACGTAGCTCTGGGCGTGGTTCTCTTCCGGAATGCCCAACGTGTCTGCCAGGGCGGCGCCTCCTACCCCGCCACGAGGCCGTCGCCGTGAGCGGTGTGGCCTGCGATCCTGTGCACCTGCTGCACCCCGGGCCGCTGGTCCCCGGACCCGTCATGCCCGCCCCTGCGCAGCCAGGCCTCACTGCTCACCTGCCGACACCGGCGTGTGTCAAAGAGGGCCCACCACGTGCCGGCGCAAGCTCCAAGCCCGAGGCCCGCAACCTTCGCAGCCTCCTCAGACCATCATGGCCTCCGCGACACAGGCCCGCTTTACTCCTTTTTCGTTGACGTACTCCACCGCTGCCTCGGCCCTACACTACGCTCAAGTAGGTCACACATTTGGAACTGAGTCTTGATTACACAATGGCCGAGTACACACTTTATAGCGGAGTTTATATCACTATACTCCCTTCGATGTGGTGACACAAAGTATGTGCATGGCATCCCAACCACACATGTCTGTGGGCCCTTGATGACAACGCATTCGGCCTACACTGCGGTCGAGTAGGTCACACATTGGGAATTCAGTCATGAATCATTTATGGCAGACTTGACATCATTGTACTGGCCTCATCGCAGACAGCATCCCCTTTCAGCTCCGGTGCCACTAAGTCTGTTCCCCGACATCCATGGCCACTTTCTGGTTGAAATTGGCTGGCGACTGAGTCTATGGACTGGGGGTTGTCTTCATTATCATGTCGGTGATACTGACTTTGTGGCCAAAACGAGGCTGTAGCATTCCACTCCTCCATTTGCCGCTTCCGGCCGGCTCCTGCCCTCTGCATCATGCCCTGGAGGACACCTTCCACTGTCCCCCGCAAACCTCCGCTACATTCACCTTCGACATCGACGAGGACCCGCTCACCTCGCGTGGCCCTATCACACTGCACCGCAAGTCACTGTCCCATGGCGGTGTGCCTGTGCCGGCCGCAGTACATCCGGGGCCACTAACTCTGTGCAGCTCCAACAATGGCCCCAGTCTGATGGCATGTTGGATGGCCTCTGGGTCGATGGTCTGGGGGTCATCAACGCCATGTGTCGGTGGCCCTGCGCTGTCCGCTGCCTCTGGCCTCAACTGCGGTCCACCTGGGCTCACACATCAAATCGAGTCCTGACCTGCCCGGACATCGCATCACCGCAGGATGCACATGCCATCACCGCCAGGACCAACTGCAAACGACAGGTACCAGAGTCGGAAGTGTCTTACTGCCAGACTGTCAGAGTTGCTCACACCTGTCGTGGGTGCCATCATCAGCTTGATACCCTGCTCAGCTCTTCAGGTGCCACTAACTCAGTGCACCACAAATCAAGGAACTTGCATGTTGGGTGAACACTGTACTTCCTCCGGCTACCACCATGATGCTTCACAGTTGTTTCTGTTGTGCTTTTGTGATCACTGTTCAAGTTGTTGCCAGCACCAACGACTCCATGAGGGCTGGCTTACACTCACCCCACACACATCCAGCACATGCGTCACTGTACATGTGACCATGCCAATAAAGGTGTCGAGCGCATGTGCCCATGGCCAGTTCAACGAACTATCTGTGTGTGTCCGTGTGCTCATGATGTATGCATTAGGGCCCCGGCCCCACAACCTTACATCGTGCCGTGTACAGAGGACGCAGCCATGTCACCGCAGGAAGAGGGTGGGACATTGCACATGTTGCATTATCATCCCCCACTCAATATGTAAGTGGAGTGAACTTGGCCGGCGTACGCCAGTCCGGCGTGGGGGTGTGGGTGTTTGTCCCGTGGCTCTGGGTGTGGTTCAGTACTGGAAATGTGCAAAGGCATGTGTCTCTGTCGCAGTGTGGGTCTCCGTTGGGGAGTGTAGGTGGGCCCTGATGGGACTTAGACACCCACGTATGTGATCTGGTTCGGCTTCCATGAGGTAGTACCCCATCCGCACATGTTCGGCCACCCCCTTCTGGCAGTCTGACACCTGGCCTTGGAATGCGATGTGTGCTTGGGTGGGCTGCTGGGATTGAGCCGGGGTGGTGGGTGCGTCCAGCTGTGTTGTCTGTGCAGGGGCTGGGGTATCCTCGATGCAGCAGTGCTGCCCTGCTCCTGGATGTCTATTGCCTAAGATGTCCATGGACTGTTGTGGGGCGTAGGTGTAGGAAGTGTGGTGGTCTTCTTCAGCATCACTGTAGAGTTGTCTGGTCTGCTCTGCTGGAGGTGTTGTTTGTCCCTCTGCAATGTGAAGGGGAGATGCTTGTTGACATTGTGTTGGCATGTATGTTGCCGCATTGTTCAAGTTTACATTCAGACTTCATGACAATGTACATTGTGACTGTTTGGGAGGGGCGGACTATTTGATGAGGGACAGTGGACATTTGGACTACATGACGTAGGTGAGGTTGTACACGTACATTTGCATCTCAGTTTCCTGCTATGTCAGATGTGATTGGCCATTTTCTACGCACAGGCGGACCCAGTTGTGTCCTCTGTTCTGCAGTGTAGGTGTTGGACTGTGTACCACATTGTCGTCCATGTGGGTGTGCTGTAATTGCTATGTGTGTGTGCTGCTTTGTGTGGGAGTCGCACCTGCAGCTGTGATTTTGCTGCCCCTTATCCCTTGGAGGCGGTGTGCCTTTGGCTTTTGTGCTTTTGAGGTGCTGTGATGTTGGCGACTTGGGTCATTTGTGCTCTTGGACGGTTTTTGTACTCTTGTGCATTGTTTGTCTGCAGATGTGTTGTTGACGTCAGTGGTTGTTTGTGCAGGTGGATGTGTCAGAGTGTGACCTGCTCCTTTCCGGATGTGGTCCACACTCAGCCACCTCAGTCTTGTGGCGTGCACAGTGTCATGGTGATTGTACTCCAGCCATGCTGCTGGTCATGTGGTGTCACTTGCATTGTCAGTGTGGCTCTCACATACGCATCTTTGCTGTGTTTCGCATGGGTGCATGTGTGTGTTGTGTAATTGGTGATGTGTGGGGTGGGACCCCTTTGGGCACATGGTGAACGGGGGCCTACTTGATGTTTGTATGTGTGCTGCAGTGTGCCACGGGGATCAGGGACATGACCCAGGGTTATTGTGGGTGTGCGGTGTGCTACACGTCGTTGTGCATGTGTGCCATTGTGCCCATCCCGCGCCCGTCCCCACAGTCCCTGTTCGTTACTCACCCTGTTGCTGTTGTGTCAGGTCATGTCGAGCAGTGTCCGGATTCCCGACTCCTTGCACCGTCTCCACACTGATGACTGTGTGCGCCATTTGCTCCAGCTCCTCCTGTGGCGCAGGACTCCCACCTCCATTCGCCGTTGCTGCCTTCCTGTTGGCAGCGGGTTTCTGCTTGGTTTGGCTTTTCACATCGTGCCAGCGCATCTTGGCCTCCTCGGCACCCCGACTGCATTCACAATGGGATGCCATTTTTCCGTCTGTATTGCCAAAGAACACGGTGGTGGTGACGGACAGATGTTGTTGGTGCTCTGTCACCTCCGTGATGACGATCGGGTTTTCCTGCGGACTGTACCCCGTCTTCCTCTTCTCCTTGGCCTTCCCCGACCCCGAGGTTCATTGCTGGTGGTCTGTGGGGCTTGTGGGGTTCGCGTTGACCTGGGCACTCATTTCGGGTGCATCGATGTTGCTGCACAGTTTGATTTGTTTATGGTGTGTTTTTCTTGTTCAGCTCTTATGGTGCATTTTCCCGCCAGACGCGTGGGAATTGCAGGCCTATCGCTGGTTGTCGCTGGTTTTTTTTTCGTGGTTGGCCTCATCGCAACTTTATTCGCGTTGCTGTTTCGCATGTTTTCGGCGTTGCGTTATTTTTAACGGGGTCATTTGACGCGTTATCGTGGGACTATCGCATGGTGACGCCAGGTTGAGAATGCTACGTTAACACGGCGTTGTTTTCCCGCGATGGACTGCGATGTGAAAAGTTGCGTTAAGCTAAACTTGCGGTGGTTATCACACGTTCTTGTGAATATGCCCCATAGTGTACTAAAAAGAAGTACACTATACAGAGAGTCCAGTAGGTCCACAGTTAGTTTACAGAGGCAAAAGCAGATAATACTAACGTTCTCTTTTGTTGTAGTGTGGGCGAGCAGTTAGGCTTATCAGAGGGCAGTCCTAAGCATTTGTTGTGTTCACAGAAGCAATAAATGAGACACACACTCAAAAAGTAAATCCAAGACCAATTTAGAAAAATATCACTTCTTTTTTTATATATGTTTCAAACTCAAGAACTTCGTTTCAAGGCACGTACAATTTTCGATAAAAATATGCACAGGTAAGGTAAGTGTTTAAACCTGTGTGCTTTTAAGCACAATGCAATTCTCTGGGAGGAAAAGTAAAAGATGCATAAAGTTAAGCACAGTCGGTTTCAGGGGTTCACCTTGTGGGATCGGAGTAGTTGTGGGCCAAGGTTCAAAGTTCTACCAGCAGTTCTGCAGGAACTAACCAGGTTCTACCGAGTGCAGGGTGCTGGTGAGGCTGTTAGCTGGTGCGCTACGGAGAAGGGGGGGGCACCTGAAAACAGGCTGCACAGGGGGACTTGCAGGCAAGTCCGAGGGCTCTCAAACGCTGACTGAGGTTGCAAGGGGTCTTGGAGTACGGGGACACAGCCGGTTCATCTGGACCTGGGCCGGGGTGCTCAGGTGTAGAGTGGTTAGGTCAACTGGGCTGGTGCGCAAAGATGCACCTTTCAGTCAGGAACAAACAGCTGGAAGAGGAGAAATCAAGGCAGCTGGGACACTCTTGAAGTGGGTCTCAGTGATTCTGATGTCCCTCAGTGGCTGCTTGGTCCTGGTGCATTGAGGATCCGGACTGGACACTCACGGTCATTGTTTGGTGCAGGGCGTCTGGTACCCCGGGGATTGGTGCTGCACTGCTCCGGTTGGTCCTGGTGTCTTCACACTCAGGGGTCTGACCTTCCAGAGCACAAGTTCCTTCTCCTGGTTGTCAGCGGCATCGGTCAGGCCAGGGCGTTACAAGGCGGTGGACCGGACTCTGCTTGTCGGTGCCTGCGGACCGCAGGGGAGTAGCACCTTTACTCCAAGGGAGACTTTCAGCGTTTGTTGAAGTGCTGGAAGGCTACCCAATACTTCGGTAGTTCTCCAGCTCGCAAGACAAGTCATTCTGTCGCAATTGCCGAGAGAGGGCTCAGGGCAGCAGGGTTTCAAGCCAAAGTCCAAAGTTCTGCTCCAGTTCTCGCCAGGCGGTGACTCTTCTTCGTCCTTCTTCTGTTGATCCGTCAAATCTGAGTTCTTGGGTTCAGAGATGCCACCTAAATACTCAATTTAGGGGCTCTATGGGGAGTGACAGGTAGTAGCCAATGGACTACCTACCTTAAGGGTGTCTACACCCTCTATATGACCACTTCCTGTGGGAAGTGGGCATAACCCTGACCCTAGAAGGCTAATTCTGTCCAAAACAACCTGGAGGAATCCTGAAACATTGGGTCCACATCAGCTGGCCCGCCCTAGGAGTGGTGCTGTCTGAATGTGGGCACACCTCCTAATCTGACTAATTTTGCCGCCTTTCTTGTTGCCAAAAAGGGGGGCAGGACTGGGGGGTGGGCACCTCCACTATCTGGAGATGCCTGGGGTCGCATAACAAAGGCGGCAGGGCCTTGAAGCTTCCCCCCTGGAGGCTGTCGCCTCAGGAGATCAGAAACCTATGGTGGCTTGCTGGTCGAGACCAGTCAATCAACATAATAGCAGTCGGTGGGTTTTCAGGGGGCACCTCTAAGGTGCCCTCTGTGTGCATTTATTAGTAAATGCGCACCGAGGGCACTTTAAGTTTCCTACAGGGGATTTTAAGGAAAAATCAACATTAAAAGTGCGGTTTTTTGCGTTCAGTGAGGAGAGCGAGGGACGAGAGCGAGAGTGAGGACGCCGAACCGCTGCTTCCCGGACCTGCCCCCCGGTTCACGGCTTGCGGATTTCAGCTTGTGGCCTGCCGTTGGTCCTGCTGGTCATGCCTTTTGAGCGGGGGCCCGTAATCACCCGGGAGTCGCCTGCAAGTCCGGCCAAGTGCGGTGCAGAACAGTGAGCGTGACAGAGCTCAGGTCAGCTCAGATCCCCTTGCAGTGCACCGGATAGTCGCTGGTCGGGCTGTGGGGGAGAGCGGCAGAGCGGCTGAACGGCACAGCCCGACGGCAGTGCAAAGCAACCTTGAGTTGAGCTGGCACTCGGGATTGAGCCGGAGGCAAGTTAGCTGCGTTTTCCTGCGTAGGTCAGACCGGTCTGACCGGGTGACTCGTGCAGGACAGTTCACCAGTTTACCAGGATTAGGGCAGTCGATCCACGCCGAGCTGGAGTTGGAGCCAGAGAGGCGGAGTGTTCTTTCAAGATAACATTGCATTATTACAACGCCAACAGGAGGGAAAAGCGGCGAGACGTGGTGAAAGTAAGCAGGCAAGCCGGTGAGCATGAGAGTGAGAGTGAGAGTGGGAGCGCGGCCCCCCCTAGTGGCAGGCAGCGGAGTGAAGTGAAGTGCCCAGGTGTGCCCTGCTCTCAATCTCTCGACTCCTAGCAACCCCAGTTTTGCGCAGTCCCTGCTGTTTTCCATTGTGCTACCACGCCAGAACACAGAACAACTGTTAATAGTGTCAATAGTGTACAGCCAACAGCTCATCTCCATCCCAAAGAAAAAAGAATAAACCCTCCTTCAGCGGTCCAGTAGTAGGGCAACATCTCAGAATGAGGTCAGGAAGGACGAGAGGAGGAGAAAAAGGGGGAAAGAAAACGCCACTCCATTCGACAAAGGGGACGGAAAAGGTGGGTTCCCCGGCTCCGATCATGGAGCATATTAGTAGCTTGCCAGGAGTACCAGAAACTACAACAGGATCCACAACAGAGGGGGTGAACCAAGTAGGGTCAAGGACTGCAAATAGAGAACTGCGGTCCGAAGTGGGGGCCGCACCCACAGCTACAGCTACAGCAACAGCAACAACGGTCACCACAGGAGTGGAAAGCAACAAGGCAGTTACCAGCAAAAAGGTCACAGAGTCCGCCCCACGGGTCACAAAAGCAGGCGGCAAGATAGTCACTCCATCAGCACCCATTAGGCACCATTCATGTCCAAACAGCAGCAAACGGGCACTGATTACTGACTTCCTAAAAGCAGCCATCAAATCTACCGAGCAAAGCAGGGGCCGCAATGACAGTAATGACCCTCTTTTTTTTAACTTTCTTAAGTTTATGAATTCTAGTAAGAACACCATCGACCCCCAGAGGGGAGCTGATACAAATCCCCCCGACGTGAGAAGGAAATTGACGTACCATGGGTCATGGGCCCAGACTCTCAATTCACCACAAAGAAAGAAGTTCCGGATTCACAGACATCAACAATCACACCTCAAAACTCTTTGCACTGCGACCAGCGCAGTAACCTGCAAGTAGTTGAGGCACAAATATACGGACACCCGTCTACCTTAAAAACACAATTACAGCAACAACAACAAAATTTATCTGGAAATCAGGAGGCAGTCCCAATCCCTCAGAAAAGTACAAACACCGCAAATCCCCTTGGAAATACATATACAGATGAGTTGTCGGCATCCCAATCTTTAGATGACTCTGGTTTGACAAAAATAAATTTCAACAACAGCAACATACAAGATAAATCCAGTCTCCGACTCATTTCACCGCAAAAGGTACATCAATCCGGGCAGAAAATGCCGAACCTCAGCCAACACGATGATAACTCATTCACGTTCAACAACCCGGAAATATCTCCTATGCCGCCACTGTCACAAAATAAGGTTCAGCCCAGCAAGATTTTGGGTACTCCGGACTTTCCATCCCCGGATAGGCTATTTTATCAGGAACAACGAGTCAGTTCACCCTTAGAAGGATCATACAGTCAACCCCCATCTTCAGTTTGGTGGCACCTGCTAAACACTTTGCACACCATCGGCAAAGCGATGAACTACCACGCTGACAAGTTGGACACACAAGTTGACCTTTTAAACATTTTAGCAAACTACGTCCAGGGGGGTCGAACAAAAGTTGCAAAATCTCAATGAGCTGATCATGAGGGTGCAGCGAGATCGTGAAACAACATACCAAGCATGTCATTGCCATTGCACCCAAATAATAGATCAACTGGCAACAGTTCCAACCCTAATGACGGAAATATTGGGGGTTATCAGCAGCGCCCCAATGAAGATCGCACCATCACTTAAGAAAGCAAAAGAATCAACGAGGGAAGAGGTCCAGGAGGACCTCGGCACTCTGAGGGCCCATAATGATAGAGCAACAGAGTCCATCACAGTACAAACCCAAGCAAGTACAGATACATCTCAACTACCAAACGGACCGGGACCCACGTGCGTCCTGGCCATTTCACCCAAGGTCAACAGCAATCAGCCTTCAGTAAATCAATCAAAAGCAATAACCCCAATATCCAAGCGGGAGAGAAAACGTCTGAGGAAGGCTAGAAACCGTAAACAACTCAGGCAGGCAACAAAGGTAATCGGCGCCATGATTGAGCCAGATAGGACTCAAAGTGAAGACACCACTACTTCAATCTTAGGGGAAGCCGCAATTACTGAGGACCACCTGACTCCACCGACTGAATCGTTTATTGCCCGAAGTACTCAAAATTCACACACAACGGAAAAAACTCCCCCTGCAAAGGTATACGGAATATTTAAGCCGGTTGAAGAGAAGGAAAAACAGCATCTCATAACTCAGGCGACACAAACTAAGAAGCTCAAGCTAAGTAATAACACGAAAGAAACTATAACAAATAGCTTGAAGGAGGTCATCGGGTCTAATGTAACAGAAAGAGAAGAGAGGCCGAACTCAGAAACAACAAACACTCCCTGTCAGGGAAGTAGTGTAGCGATCTCCATCACGGGTAATGACATTTTATCACAAAATCACACAAGCAATAATCAAATTCTGTCTCTAACAGATTCAGAGCAAATCATGGCTGATCTGCAATCCAAAAAGAGTTTGGTCAATGAAAGAGGGCCAGTCCTTCCCAATCGCAATCAGAAGTTGGATTTTATTCCCCATTACGTTTCAAGGGGACCTCACGACATCCTCAACAGAAGCGCACTATTGAAAGTGTTTAAAGCCCTTCCACCTTTGAGTCACATTAACACCAGTAACTTAGAAAGCATAGAGTTCAGACCAAATTTCAATCCAATCGGTCAAGAGATCACCACAGTTACGTTCCTTGACAGCTCCATTATCGAGCAGATTTGGCAGCAGCAGGACTCACTCGCCAAATGGGGCATCGAGGTAAAAAAGCCTGCTCTCAATTGCTATCCAAGCCCACTTCAACCACCCAACCAGACAGAGGGCTTGTTAAGAGGAGCCAAAGGCCCAGAACATCACAGCCCAACGAAGGGTATAGCCCAAACTGCAAGAAAAATTACCATCACCTTTCCCCATCCAGAAGCAGTTAGGTCTTCATGCAACAGGCAGATGAATATAGCCGAGAACAGCAATGCCATGGCATGAACAAAATCTTCCAAAGCCTCAAATTTGAACCATGGTTGTGATATCTGCTCCTGGAATATGCATGGACTAAGTGCAAAACTTGAAGACCCCGATTTTATGGAATTCATCAATCAATACGATCTACTTCTTTTCCAAGAAACATGGCAGACAAATTTCTCACCAATAGTAGGATTCAAAGAACATCTAAACCCGGCTAAGAGAGCCTCCAAACACGGAAGAGCAAAAGCAGGACTCTCCACCTTTGTTTCGACCGACTTCCCATGGCACGTTGCCGTCATAGATCTTGACTCAACCTGGATGTTATGTATTAAAATAGTTGTGTCGCCCTCTTACAGCTTGTTAATATTGAATGTTTATATCCATCCCGCATCTAAACAAAAGAGGTCAAGAGTTGAGAAATTATGTGCTTCATTAGCTACTCTCAAACTTGCTCACCCGCATGCTAATATCATATTGTCGGGAGACTTCAATATGAACCTACTACATGGAAGGGATAAAAGCATAATAGGCCGCCCACAAACCATCAAACGACGTGATTCACACGGTAATAGATGCGCGGCACTTTTGGAAGAACTCTCAATGTGCGTGCTGAACACACGAGGTCTGATCAACAATCCTCCAGCCTGTACAAGGGTCACACAAAAAACAGGCTGACTCATCGACTACACCTTTACGGATTACGACATTCTATCACACATCTCGAATTTTCAAATACAAGATAGAGCAGAAAGTGATCACTTACCACAAACCTTCAAACTACTCATAAATACGCCAAGATCAATAACAAATATGGTGATGTCTTCACAATCTCAATGTTTTAACCTAAAACGCCTCACCTGGAAAAAGGAAACTATTGGTGATATAATGGGTATATGCACCACCCTCTTGGAGAGTTTTGAAAATGAATCATCGTGTATAGAGGCCTGGGAATCCTTCGCTCTCAAATTAGACAAAGAATTCTCAAGACAGGGCAACGTGAATAAAGTAGGAGGCTCATCTGGGGCAGCATGGTTCACAAACAGTCTAAGGAAACAAAAAAAACAACTGAATACATATTTAAGACATTTAAGAAACTGTAGTCAAGAATCCTCCCAAGACACCTTATCCTTAATAGTAAAAACTAGAAAGGACCTCAAAAGGAACATCAAGGTGGCCAAGCGTGATCACAGAGAACTCATGTGGGCGAAACTCCTCCATGCCAGCAAGAAAGGAGACTCCAGACTCTTTTGGGGTATAATTAACCAGCTGTCAAATGCCCAGAACCGACACTTCAACTCGGATATAATGGAGGACACCTGGAGAGCCCACATTGATCAAACGTATAATGCAACCTCCACCCCAGGTCCCACAATCTATGGAATGCAACCTGGGAATGGGGACCTCCAAGCAGGAACAGCTGCGGATTCACCTAAGCCACGCTCACAGGAACTTGTTAGCCAGTTTTCGCAAGATCAGGTCCATAAGACCATAAACAATCTAAGGTCTGAGGGAGCCCCTGGGCCCAATGGTCTGCCAAACGCCCTATTTCGGCAGTACCCATCGTTTTGGAGCGGTATTCTCACCCCGCTTTTTACACATGCTCTTGCAACTGGCTCAATTCCAGACTCATGGCGAGGAAGCATCATAAACCCCATATACAAATCAGGCCCTCGCTCCGACCCTTCCAACTATAAAATGATAGCACTAATCGATGTCGAGGCTAAAATATATGCATCGAATCTGTTGCTAGACCTAGAGGATTGGGTTGATCGAATAAACTTGATGCCAAACACACAAACGGTATTTCGGGCAGGAATGGGCACACTTACAAACATCTCCGCGGTAACTCTTCTAGCCAATCAAGCCTATGCAAAATCCCGCACCTTGTATGCATGCTTTATCGACCTCAAAGCAGCATTTGACAACGTCCCGAGGGCAAAGTTATGGGCTAAAATGCAAAGTTGGGGGGCACCCACCAAACTATTGGAGGCCATAATCAAGTTGTACTCTCACACGTGGGTCCAAATAAAGAAAGGTGACGGGCGCACTATAACCAAAAAGATTCAAACATCCAATGGACTAAAACAGGGGTGCGTTCTGGCTCCCTGTCTATTTAACATCTATACTGCAGACCTTGAGAAGCACCTCCAACTCATACAAACTGACCCCCCAAAACTGGGCAAAACATCGATACCTAGTCTCCAATACGCGGATGACATAGTCCTCCTAGCCCAAACACCTATAGGCCTACAGCGATCGATATCTCAATTAGGTGCCTATATTACTTCCGCCCAACTTTCAATCAATCATTAAAAAACAAAGGTGCTATGCTTTTCAAAACATCATAAAAACAGGAAAAAAGGTACATTTACCTGAAAGCTAGATGCGAAACCAATATCCCAGGTGGACTCGTATAAATACATGGGGTTTCATCTTGACCATAATCTTAATTTTAAATCACAACTGGATCAAGGAAAAACGAAAGCAAAACAACTCCTCTTCGCCTTTAAAACTGTTCAGAAGAAGCTAATAGGTTGCTCAACAGGACATCTCCTTAAAGTAATCGCTGCTAAATTCCTCCCTCTATATCCTACGGGTCGGAAATCCTGAAAACAAAAGATGCCACTGTCCTAAATCTAGCACAATCCAGTCTTTTTAAGAGACTGTTTTCAATTCCCCAATATATCTCTCATGCTCAAATTCGATTGGAATACGGACTCAAAAATCAGATACCTGCTAGACAAGGGGCAATGGCCAAATATTACTGGCGGATGAGGGAAGCAGAAGACAACACTCTGGCCCACTTCTGCTGGGAAGAGATAGAAAAACAAGCCACGCTAAAGAATTCAATTTTTACCATTTTAAAAGAATCCCTCCTGGCCTTACAGCTCGAGGAGGCATGGCTCACAATCACCACATACCCCGGGTTCAAAACCGCAGCGAATAACGCAATTAAACGGGTCTCGTTGCTAAAGGACAAAACTACCTTTGCCAAGAAAAGTTACGCATGGGGAGTGATACAATCGTATCAGTCGCTGAAGCCCCAAGCGTACTTATCCGAACACTTTCCACAGTACAAAAAGTACCACCTGACACTGCTGCGGCTGGGCTCCTTCCCTACGAAAGACCTAACTCCGAAATGGAAATTTAGCTGGCCGACCAAAGAATGCCGCCTCTGCGGACAAGGAGAAGAGTCACTGCTACACCTTCTATGCATTTGCCGCTCATTACTAGAAATCAGAAAAACACTGCTCCGTGAGTTATTGAGGAAGGCACAAATAAGGACATGTAGAGGGGCAGTTATACAATGTCTCGGAGGCTTGTCAATTCAACTATCTTGTAGAGCTATAACCTTCTGGAAAATGGCGGCAAAATAACTGGACAAAAAAATACAAACGAACCATCTGTAGCAGTCCAGAACTGAACGGCCTGCTCAAATTTTCAAATAGCACAGCTATCTGTTATTGTTCGTAAATTTTTACAATAATATTTTATTGTACAATCTGATACTTTTTAAATCTAATCATCGACGACTGTTCAAGTATTTGATTGTGTCATGTACGTACTTCTTGTATTGTTAAGAATTCCTAACTTAATTTATAATGTACTATGGTGGTTCGCATACCCTTTTATGATTTTTAATGAAATCAAATAAAAGTATTATGACTGACTAACATTAAAAGTGAGTGGTGTTTCTTTGCAGGACCAGTTGATGTCGTTAAATATCCCCGATAGTACTTTCTTGTCAAGAGCCTCAGAAGGGGAAACAAAGGTTTTGTCTTGTTTAGTTCAGCAGAATTTGATTAATGTTCACAAGCGAGGTAACAATGACATACCCGCCGCCAGTAGCTTTAAATATGGTAATAGCTGTATGCCCATTGATTATGTGTTTGTGCTAGTACACTAATTTTATTGGTTAAAATTTTTTAGGGTCCATAATTTAAGCCCTAGTGATCACAACACACTCAGTTTAGAGCTTAAAGATGCTTTAGAGTCCTGGGAAAGTCCAGAGGGGTTATACCATCGAAGAATTCGGGTCATAACTACGGAAGACTCACTCCAGGCTCTGTCCTCAATTGAATTTGAGCTCCCAGATGTGGAAGTAGGGGACGAGGGGACTGGATGGTATGGCAGATTGATGAAGCAATTGTTAGCCTATTTTAAACAGGGGAAAGGTGGGCCAAAGTTATTTCGTGGCCGCAGAGAAATGGGGAGTGATTGGTTTGAAGATGATTGTCGGAAGGATAGAAGAGCTTTGAATAAGTGCTGCTGGCACATCAGAAGTAATAAAAATAGCATATTTTTAAGAGAAGCAATGGTGGCCTTGAAAAAGCATATTGCAATTTATATGCCAATAATAAAGGAATTTTATAGAATAAGTTGGGAAAAACATTAGCTGCCATTGCAGGGAAAGACAGTAAGCACTTCTGGAGGCTGGTGAATTCTGCCACCTTTATATCACCATCCTCCTTGGAGGCCAGATAGCTGAGGAAGATTGGTATACCTTTATTCATTCCCTTTACAGTGGAGGAAATTCAGAAAATTTGGTGGTGGTCTTGGGTGTTTTGCAGTCTGACAAAGAGGTTATCGCAAATTCCCAAACAGCTGTGGTATTATCAGAAATTATCTGTAACATGAAATCCTCCAAGGCTGGTGGCCCAGATGACCTTCCTTCTGTTATTTTCAAGAAGGACCTCAGGAATTGGGGCCTAATGCTAAGTAGGATTTTTAAGTGGGTAACGATTATGGGTATTCTCCCGGACTCATGGAAGGGCCCTATTGTTAAGCCTATTCACAAAAAGGTAAAACCAACTAATCGGCCAATTATCACTTGATATCTTTATTGGATATCACCTCCAAGTTATTTGCCTAGACCTTATTAAATCATCTAGCTGCCTGTGCATTTGGTGCTGGTCTTATCCCTGTGGAACAGGGAGGGTTTAGGTCAAATATTTTGACAACAAATCACTATTTCATCATGTGTGGGGGTAGCAAGAAGGTCAGTGGAGGCTGTAGGATGTCTTTGTTGCTGCTTTGTTGACTTCTAGGCGGCCTTCGACAGGGTGGACAGAGGCACTTTATGGCTTAAACTCCAACAGTGGAACATCCCTGAGGCCCTGCTGAGTCTCTTGACTGAACTCCATAGTAATAACTGGGTGCAGGTCAAACTGGATGGGGCTGGCAGCCTTACGAGGAAAATCCCAGTGGAGAATGGCTTACGACAGGGTTGCGTTTTAGCACGCCTACTATTTAACTTATTCATTGCAGATCTCCCTCTGACATTAAGTATTACCCACAGTTTTTATCCTAAGATCGAGGGCAACCACACAAGCTGCCTAACGTATGCGGACGACCTGGTGGCGATGGATCTCACGCTCATTGTGCTCCAACGCATATTAAATGCATTAAGTACCCATTGTCTAGAGAACAAGGTGTCAATCAATATTGACAAGACAAAAGCATTGTTATTTGCAAAGCGGAAGAGGAGATTTTCTTTGTTCCTAGACAATATACGGTTGGAGCAGGTGCAAGATTATAAATACTTGGGGATGATATTCTCAGATGACTTAAGATGGGACAAGCACCTGGCCAGTCGAAGGTTTACATTGATGGCCGAAGCGGTTTGACCGCAAATATGGTAGTTACATTTTTGAGCCTCTTAGTAAAGTTATACTGGGCTAGATAATTCCTCAGGCACTGTGTGGAGTGGAGGTGCTGGTTATGGATAGAGAGGTCACATGGGAGTTGCTAGAAGGCAGTATTCTGAAATCAGTGTTTAATTTACCAAAAATACGATTCAAGCCTTAGGGCGCGAGCTGAAATCTGTAGCTTTGGGTCTTTTGGTGGATGCAAGAGCCTTGCGATACTATTTTTTTTTTAAAATGGAACCTTGAGTGATAAACTATCTGTGCAAATCCTCTCCGAGGTAATGGTAACATTTCCTGGTAAGAAGAACCCAGTGAAAGTCATTATGGAACGCTTACGCGCTTCAAACAAGCAGCTTGAAGGAGTTGAATTGAAAAGAATTGGCCAAATAAAGGGCATTCTCAGGTGTTGCGCTGAGGAAACCACCTGGAATGACGATCTACTGTATTTGAGGAATAGGAGATCTGTTGCCTCCTTTTTATGAACTCAGGAGGGCCCTGATCTTTTCTCGTATCTTTATAGAATACCAGATAGGTACTTGGAAAACGAAATACTGCGTCTGAGTGTGAAAATCGACCCGGGGTGGTGGATGCCAGGTGTAAAAGTGCAGATAGCTGAGAATCGTGGCCAGTGTTCTTGCAAACTGGATCCAGGGTATTCAGTGTGTCATTTATTAGTGGATTGTGCATTTTCCAAGAGGAAAGGAAGAAGACTTTCCGACCAATCTTTAAAAAATATGGGATCCGGTCTAGAGAAATGGGTTCAAACTTGGTGTGTGGTATGATACATCAGGATGTAGCCATTGCTATCAGCCAATATTTAGGCAAAATTGTGTCATCTTATGCGAGGAAATTTTCCTTCTGTGTCACCCTTGAAGTGAAACTTTATGCCTTGCCGTAGGGCATAAGGACGATTTTTAAACAGATTGAGAACATGCAGTCCAAGATAGGAGGTCTTGGTTTGTGCTCGATATTTGATCTATGAAACTGGGTAATTGGGGCTCTCTAGTTTGGCTGCACTAGCATTTGAGGTTTCTTCAAACCCGATTTTGCACAATGGACTTTATTTTTGATATAAGTAATTGAAACTATCTGCTGATTTACACTTCAATTGGGCATAACATCTGTACATTCCAAATATGATAAGTGTTAGAAATCGGGTTCCTGGGTGACTGGGGTGTGAGCCCTGGTCAAGCAGTACCATAATCCTAGTCAGGGTAAAGTACCAGCAATCCCCAAATTAACCTGTGCGCACCTCTGGTAGCTTGGGACAGAGCAGTCATGCTTAACCTGTAGGGCAATAAGTAAAGTATTTGCAGTGGCGGCTCCCCCATTGGGGCATGGGGGCGTCGCCCCACTGCTTTCTCGAAGTGCGAGAAGCAGAAACATAAAATGGTAAAACTACCATTTTATGTTTCTGCTTCTCGCACTGCGAAAAAGCAGAAGTGCCTGGTTGTGGGCGGGCGGGTGGGCGGTCCTGCTCGAGGCCAGGGGGGAGTGGCTTGCCCACTGCTGTGGGCCCTGACTGCTTTGGTTGGCCCCAGCGCATTCTCCCTTTTCTCTGTGTAGGCTGCATGCAGCCTACATAGAGAAAAGTTACCTAAGATGGGTAAACCCAATACTAGTCTCTGGACCTGGGTAAAGGACAGTACATAAGAACAGTGGTCCCAGAAAGCGACCATACAATTCAAAGGCCAAAATTACAACGTGATTATAAAAACTAAGACACAAGGTATTTTATTGCTCCTAGTGTTTAATTCACACTGAGCATTAGTCTATTATTGACATAGTTCATATTATATACAATGATATCCCTAGGTGGGAAAAGGGAAAGGAGGGAAAGTGGAGTGAAGGTAATTCAAGTGAGGTAAGGGTAGTGACTTCAGAAGTATAGTTCAAATCAAAACAAAACAATTTAATATTCAAAAGACATGTGGCTCCTTGATTGAGCCTATTAATCAAAATATACACAAAACAACTTGTATCGCCATGATAATAATTAACACAGTACTAAATCTCTGGTGTTAAAACTGGCTTGATAAAAAAATTTCGACGTTTCGACCCCAATATATCCGTAAGCTATTCAAATCCTTATGACGGGGTCTTCATCAGGACTGTGGTGTGAGGGTGGGTGAGGGGATCTAGGGAAGAGCATGAAAGTGACTTAGAAAAATATATGTATAGTGTCATAAAGATCACAACAGATATGTTAAAGAATGGTAAAAAATGGTAGATTACCATAGACCGCCCTAGAAGGCTGGAGTTATGCTAGGGCCTACGTGGCTCCTAATGACCGGGAGAGAAAAAATAGCACCTTTGAAAATAAGGTGCATTGTCAATATTTGAAAATTGAGTAATGTTGCCATGTTCTATGTAAAAGAAAAGGCATTACTCGCTGATAGTGTGGAAATCACTGTTGAGAGCCTAATTAATCGGCTGAAGGCATATATAATATTCTGAAAGAGGGAAATGAGAAAAGAGGGCTAAACAGGACCATGCAAAAATGCCCACAGAAATAATGGCACAACATGAAATTACGCGCATACAGTATAGCCTTCGTAAGGAAGAAATGTAAGTCATAAGAAACAAGTCAGCACAAATAAGCACCGGTTTGAGCCAATACATTGTTGGCAAAAGGCAGAATAAAACATTAATCAGCCAAAGTAAACACGAGAGCACTGACTGATCGTAATGCTCTGAAAGCAGACTTAACACAACCAGATGGTTACAGTTTGAAAGGAAGATGGAAACGCGCGTTTAAAAATACATCCGAGTGGGTTACAAAAACAGAAAAGTGTTAAGAAATGCAACAAATTATCGCACTAACAGAGAGGGACGAACGAGTTAGAAAAGCCTAATTACCTTTATTAGAAATAATGGCTGGAACTTTCAAGTTTCCAACGTGCCTACAAATAAATTTAAGAAAAAAGGAGGTTTTAATAAAAAGGAATGTGCTCACAGAAGGCAGACCGTCAAGGTCAGGTCACCTCAATAGCACTCGTGCTGGCAGTTAACTCACCGCAGTTCTGTTGAAATGAATCCTTACGAACGGGCGACACGAAGTGCTGGATTCTACTTAGTTAAATAGGAAAATAAATCACGCATGACAAGGCAGTGCGTGCAGGTGCTGAGTGCTGCCTCACCACGAGAGGAGAGGTGGGGGCACTGAAGACAGACTTGGAACTTCAGAAACTTTGCAATGTGTCAGAAAACAAATGTTGAGGGTAACGTAAAAAAAGGGGTTGTGTTACCAAGGTCATGGTTGGAATGAAATGTAACTAAAAGGGTGTTTTAAAAAATCTATATTGGCATATACAGTGTAAGTTAACATACCAAAGGTATATTACCATATTTATAGCGACATGTGAAAAAGGGGAAGGACCCCGGCTGGAATAGAATACCACTTGAGGGATGTCTTGACAGAGTGGCATATGCAGCAATCGTTTAACTAAGCAAAACATTATCTTGTAGACATAAGCAGTATTGGGTTATGTGCAGTATTTGGTTAACATTTCAAAAAAGTATATTTACATAATTAGGGCAGGTGCAGTATTTGGTTAGCATTACAAAAAAGTATATTTACAATTTGAATGAATAGTAATGGGTTCAAACATTTCATATGCTCATGAAGTGTGCATGGACTTTATATGGTATCCAGTCAATAGATTGATCAGAAAGAACAACATAGAAGGTCAATACATGGCTGCTTAACTTTATGCAATATTTATTCGCTCTACCCCGATTGTAAATCTGCTGCATTAATTACAGATAAAATAAAAATAAAACTGTACATATTCAGAACGTGCATAGGTCAGGCAAACACTTAAAACATTACCAGAAGGAGAACACAGTACCTAACCCATATTAATAGACACAATAAAGAACAGTGGGGTCTGTAGTTAAATTGACTCAATATACATGTCTGAAAGGTAACTATGTATTATTCCACAGGCAGGCAGGCAAATTGGGCGTGACTAATTTCCAATTCATTTAGACCGTTCCTAATGGAGTCCAGAAGGGACATCCATTTGCATTCTCTCAAATTTAAAATTGCGCCAATGTTACCTCCCCTTGGGCCCAGTGACGCTCTTTCCAATACTACCCATCGTAATTCGTCAGGGCTATGACTCATATTTGAAAAATGCTCCACCAAAGGTGCTCCCTGCACGCCACATCTAATTCGGCTGCAGTGCTGGAGAATTCGGGCTTTGATCTTTTGTTGGGTGTGTCCTACGTAGATGAAATTGCAAGGGCATAGGATAGCATAGATCACGTTGTTGGTATTACAATTGGAAAGGAAATTTAAAGTAATAACATGATCTTTGTAGTTAAATTCTTTCGTTTGGATTGTTGTGGGGCAGGCCTTACATTTCCCACATCTGAAATGTCCCAATACAGGTGGTAAGTTCCACATGGATGTAATGGTGGGTGTTTTAGGAGTTTCTCAAAAGGAACGAACCACATGTTCTTTAATGCTTTTGGCCTTTTTAAAGGAATGCATAGGGGGATTGTCTTGTCCGATGTCGTCTGAAATTAGACCCCAATGTTTGTTAATGGTTTTCTTAATGGCATGGCTTTGAGTTGAAAATGTTATTATTATCATGGCGATACAAGTTGTTTTGTGTATATTTTGATTAATAGGCTCAGTCAAGGAGCCACATGTCTTTTGAATATTAAATTGTTTTGTTTTGATTTGAACTATACTTCTGAAGTCACTGCCCTTACCTCACTTGAATTACCTTCACTCCACTTTCCCTCCTTTCCCTTTTCCCACCTAGGGATATCATTGTATATAATATGAACTATGTCAATAATAGACTAATGCTCAGTGTGAATTAAACACTAGGAGCAACAAAATACCTTGGGTCTTAGTTTTTATAATCACGTTGTAATTTTGGCCTTTGAATTGTATGGTCGCTTTCTGGGACCACTGTTCTTATGTACTACATAGAGAAAAGGGCCTCCCATTAGGCGCCCGGCTGGGGCGCTGTGCGCCTGCACCGCACCAATCACAACGCTGCCATTGCAGCGTTGTGATTGGCGAAGGAGAGGGGAGGGAGGCTGCCTAAGTAAAACGCGGCCACAAGCAGCAGGAGCTGAGGCGGCGACGCGTGATCTTCAGGAAGGTAAGTTTTTTGTTTTATTTTAATTGCCGGCCGCGACTGTTAAAAGAATGGTGACAGGTTGGCCTCTGAATTACTGTATTTAAAATTATGGATATTCACTCTGTAGTGGTACGTGTTCTGCTGGCGCCGCTCTCATCTGAGGCATTTACTGGGTAATTCCAAGCACAACAAGTGAGGTCCCTTTCCCCTTCATAAACGCCCCCCGCCCCCAGCCTGTGAGTGAATTAGCAGCGAGCAGTGGCATCACAAATTACCAATTTTGTTTATGCCTCCATTTTTGTTTTTCCGATTTTCATTGAATTAACCCAACTGGCAGTTGGGTTAATTAAATGAAAATCGGAAAAACAAAAGTGGAGGTACGCATGCGATAAAGGAGGTATGCACGTGATAAAGGAGGCAGCGTTCTTGCTTTCGGTTTTTAATTTCAGAAATGCAGTTGGCAACTGCATTTCTGAAATTAAAAACCGAAAGCAAGAACGCTGCCTTCGCCGAATCTCTGCGTGGTCGGAGTTACTGCTCAGTAAACGAGGAAGAAAGGCCTGCCGCTAGATCACCACCTCTGTGACCAGGGAGGCAGTGCCTGACGCTTCACTAAAATTGGACTCATGTGCGTGGCTTCCGCCCGTCCAGTTATTTATGTATGCAGTTTTATGTAGCGCGAACAAGGCCCGTCTGCGTCACAGCGCTCTACAAAGATGGGATAAAATCTATAATTATGCTAAAAAAACAGTAGCAGTCACAGAATTACATAATTTCAGTGGCCCTGCTTATGTAGAGTACACAGGTAAAACAAAGGGTTGTGCCATTTCTAATGGAAGTGCAGAGGAGGAATCGGATTGCTTGTTAATAGCATGAATTAGGGGGGTAGAAGTGAGTGTGAGAGTGGGAAGAAGGTGGCAAAGGAACCAAGAGAAGAGTGGATTAGGATTTGAGGCCCAGGGGACAGTTGTAACATGTTCAAAGCAACTGGAGGAGCAAAGGGAGCGCGATAGAGCACACAAAAAATAAGACTGGCAATGTCACACTACTGTCCATCAATCTGCACATACAAACCCGATCGGCACCACGTTGGCGGCCTCTTTCTTTGCTGCTCACCAGCAGCCAAGAGTAGTGCTGTGTGCTTTACTCTTTTATTGTCTCTATGAATATGTCTTTATTGACTGATGTTTTCACTTGCTAAAAATTCTATGCACCCATCTCCAGTTTGAGCAAGTGCTGGGGCGCAGCTCTGTAATTGGGTACAGGTTAAACTTGCTGTGCTTGTGATTAAACTTTAAATCTTGCGTGGCACGTGTGCTGCACTGGCTTTGTATAGGTGGAACATATGCACCGCAGCTGTATATCTGGTTTTAAGCTGTGTTTTATATGTGCAAGTAATACTGAATGTGTACAAGGGCCATGTGTACACTGTTATTTGCTTGAAAATGCACCCTTTGCCCACTCTTTTTAAAATAAAATTCTCGGGGGGAGAACCCCCCCGAATCCCCCGTAGGTGGCTCGGGCTCGCGAGCTATGCTCGCTTGCTGCAGTGTAGTACAACAATCGTTTTAGGCTCACCACTTTCAAATGTCACCAGCCGCCACTGAGTATTTGTGCAACATTTCAAACAATAAACACAGTGAAAACACCACACAAAAAGATCCCACACCAGTTTAGAAACAATAGAAAATATTTTGATAAATAAAACAAGACCAAAACGACATAAATTAAATCAGTAGAACTTGAGATATATATTTTTAAGAATAAACTGTAAAATAGCGCTTAGAAGCAATAAGTGCTTACTTTGGATATCTGGTTGTGCCGGACCATGACAAAGTCAAAAGTTCAGGCCGATTGAGATGGAGCGCAGGCCTGCTACAGGGACATAGTGAGGCCCACTGAACAAAAGTACCTTAATCCTGGTTGAGTCGACGTCGAAGATGTGTAGTGCAGATGAGGCGGTGCACCGGTGCCGATCCACACAATCGTGGTGATGCACTGGTCCTGATCCGCACAGCAGCGGTGAAGCGTTGGCTCTGATGAGCGGGGTGCTGCGATGTGGAGGTTCGGTGTCGATGTCTAAACTGCCATTGATGGAGATGTGAGGACTCTGCGCCAGGATGAGTGTCGCACAGTGGTGTTCTGAAGGCAATGCGTCGAGTTCGATCCATGCAGCAGCAGTGATGCATCAGTGTTGATCCGTGCAGGAGAGGCAATGCGCCGGTTCTGACCTGCATAACAGGGACGATGCGCCAGTTCTGTTCTGCGAATCGGCGGGGATGTGTCGGGTTGACACAGGCTGCGTAGATTCTGCTGAAGCGAGCACGTTAGGCCCACTTCCAAGGGTCCAGGACTGGGGTGGCACCACTTGGCAGGGCAGACTCACAGATGGCAGAGTCCATGTTCAGAAGCAGGGTGGTTGGAAATCTTTTATGTCCCTGAGGCTTTAGATCAAGAGGCCAGCCAACTAGCCCTTGGGGTCACTCTGGGTTCTGGGTTCAAGTGATGCAGGTCCAGTCCTTCTCACCCAGGCAAGACGCAGCAAGACAGCACAGCAAAGCAGGAGTCCAGCAAAGTAGCAGTCCTGCAGAGTGGCAGTGCTTTCAGCAGCACAGCAGTCCTTCTTCCTGGCAGAGTATCCACAGGTCCAGAAGTGTACCGAAGTGTTGGTGTCTGAGGTCCAGTTCTTATATCCAGTAGTGCCTTTGAAGTGGGAACACTTCAAATGGAGGTCTTTGAAGTGCACAGATGCCCTACCTTCCTGCCCTGGCTCCAAACTCACTACAGGGGGTATGCAGCCATTTGTGTGGGGACAGGACACAGCCTATTCAGATGTAAGCAAGACTGGGTCCAGCTCCTCCCTCCCATCCTGCCAGGATGTCCCATCAGGTCACACCTAAGCTCCCATTCTGTATGGCTGTCTAGAGGTAATACACAAAGTTGTCACCCACCTCAGACATGTGTTCAGTGACAGGCAACAGGCACCAAATGACTAAAGCAAGAAAATGCCAACTTTTTAAAAGTGCCATTTTCAGAATTGCAATTATAATCCGACTTCACCATAATTTTGGGTTTTAAATAGTAATTCCAGAGACACCAGTGACACCAAACTTGAAAAGTCTATCTCTTCACAATTGGGACTTACACTTATAAAATGTAATAAGGTAATCCCAATGTTATCCTAAAGGAAAGATAGGCCTTTGCAGTAGTGAAAAACAAATGTAAGAGTTTTTCACTACCAGGACATGTAACATGTAAAAGTACACGTTCTATTTTTTAAATACACTGCACCCTGCCCTTAGGCTGTCAAGGGCCCTGTGGTTGACTTTTATGTATTAAAAATGAAGGTTTGGGCCTGGCAAGAGGTTTAACTTGCCAGGGTGACATGGCAGTTTAAACTTCACACAGATACAGGCTCTTCTATGGCAGGCCTGAGACATGTTTATAGGGCTATTTGAGTGGGTGGCACAATCAGTGCTGCAGTCACACTATTAGCATTTAATTTACAGGCCCTGAGCACATGTAGTTCACTACACTAGATGCTTATAAATAAATTAAATGTGCCAATTGTGGATGAGCCAATATTACCATGTTTTAGGGAGAGAGCAAAAGCCCTTTAGCACTGGTTAGCAGTGGTGAAGTGCGCAGAATCCAAAGGCCAGTAAACACGAAGTCAGCAAAAACTGGAAGTCTGAAGGCAAAAAGTTAGGGGAAATCACGCCAAGGATGCCAGGTCTAACAATAAGAATGTCAATGAACTGGACTTGTTCTAAACTCGCCTAAGGAGTTAATCTTTGAAAAAAGTATTTTAATTAGGGCTCTTTCTTTTTTGGAGGTCTGTGTCCTTGTGCTGTTTTGTAGTAATGTTATTTAGTTTTGTTTATTGGTGTTTTATGATAATTTTAAACGTTATGTATTGATGAATTAGAAAATCTATGTTATATTTCTGTAAGAATTTATTTCTTAGAAATAAAAATATTTGATTGATTGCTTCTTCTTAACTAATAGACCACAAACTATCAACCTGGCACCTTATTCCTGGGAAGCCCAAAAACTCAGCAGTGGAGTGACTCAAGGTTTGTTGCTCAGCCCCACCCTCTTCAACGTATATATGATTCTTTTGGCCATCATCATCTGTGCACTCGACATCAACATCCTCTCCTACCAAGATGACACGCAACTCATATTCTCCCTCTCGGACAAGTCCCCCAACACAAGAAACAAGTTCACTGCCTTCATGACTGCGTTGCTAAATGGATGAATGTCAGCTGCCTCAAGCTCAACACTGACACGACAGAAGTAGTAATCTTTGGCTAGAACACCTCACCATGAGTCTCAAACTGTTGGCCAGCCAAACTTGGACCCACACCCACGCCAGGAACCTCAGGTTCATCATCATCATCAACAGAAAGGCCTTTCTCTAGTCTGTGGTGAGGGGCAGAGAGCTCTTCTTGGTTTTTGTTTCCACGTCTCTGAACTACTTGAAGGGCAGGACATCAAAGCATCAGAAGGGCATCAGACTAAGTATTAGACTTCAGGGAACCAGCAGCGCTCAGGTCTGTGTGAAGCAACACTACAGTATGAACCATGCAGCTCTGATTAAGTGTTGATCTTCCTTGAGCTTGATTCATATTTTCAACCAATTACTGTATGTACAAGGGTTCAAACTCAACAAATCTGAGCCCCTCCCCACGGACTAGAGAACGGTGTCCAAGGATCTACCATCTACAAGGTGGGCTGAGTGGTGACTCTATCTGGTTAGAACACTCCCTCCCTGTGCTAGTGTTTGATTTGTTATTTTACACATTTGTCTGGCCCCGGTCTTGCCATTTCCCAGTATTCGCTATCCTCCACCTGTCATGGTGATGGTCTAGGGCGCCCCTTCACGAGTTAAACACAACCAACGTGCAGATGAAGGGCCATTGAATCAGAACTAATGCCTCTTGGCCCATCTTCCAGAGCAGAGATCCAGCACCAAGTTGCCCACCAGGTAAATTGAGTTAGCTTGAAGGTGTTGAAGCCAATGGAGTGTGTGCCCTTGTGCCTCTGGGCTCGTATACAGTTGGTCAGACAGCTGTTTCCTGCCTATCAGTACCTACATCTGTTACCCTGGACTGTATGGAGCCGATTACTAGGGGTTGTCAGGACACTAGGTCATGAGATCATCAATTTTTCAAGGGACCAGTCGACCCTAACACTAAACCTGGGGATAGATTTACCTTCCTGGTTCCATAACTCTGAAAACAGGACTCCAATGCATTTGATTTTACTTCTCCTTCATTTATAGGATGTCTAAAAATTGTGCACTGTCATAAAATGTCTGGTGTTTGTGATTGGTTAGTGATGGCAAACAGCATTTAAAGAGTTAGTGTAAATTGTGGCAACTTGCTACGTACATGGGTTGTGCTTGGACTTAATCCTAAACTGTGTCGTTTATGGACATGTCTACAGTAGCTGGAGTGCCAACATCATTGTCAAATACACACTCTCAATGTCAGCATACGTTTTAGTTTCCAATAGTTTATTTTGAAAGGAAATGACGCGGTGCTCTAAGCACTGTGCATGCATGACTAAGCATACCCATGCTGCTATGTTAGAGGCATCTGCCTAGGAGCCCTAAGGTCAGCAACAAATATGCTGATGGCAGGTGTGGTGGAAAGTACTTTCTTTAGTTATTCAAACGTAGCCTTCAGGCACAGTGCAAAACCTATGCTATGTAAATTCATAGAAAAGTAAAACCAAAATGGAAACCCATTTCTTTCTTTTTTTGCAAAGATGTTTTATTTCAATTACAGTTGCATTCGTCGAACCGTTCAAACTCATTCTGTTTTCATCTGGGGCTAATCTGCCATTCAGCTCTTTCACGGTTTGCACCATAATGTAGTTAATCTCCTAAAAAAAGAAAACAGAAAAAGTATACAGGTAAATTCCATACCTCCTGAACTCCACCCTCCCCTTCTCTGAGTCAGACACCCGAGAACATGACCTAGGTGCAGATGTATACTATACTGTGCTATACTATATAGTGCACATCTGAGGTTGAAGAACATAATCTTTCCAGTTTTCCATATCTAACACCCAATAAGTCAAACATTTCTCACAGTCTGGGAGGGCACCTCACGGGTATCCTCCACCGTTTCTTGTAGCACAATCAAACAGATGACCAAAAAGATATCTCTTTCTTTGCGAGGATGAGTTGTCATTCTTTCCACAGCCACCAACACCATGCATGCCTGGCAGGTTGGGCTAGAACGTTTTTTTCATTGACATGCAATAGCCACTTTTGCCATCAGCTATAACTGATAAATCAACTTCCAAGTTCTGGGGATGACCACTTCACACAAGTAAGTCATAAATCCCAAAAATGTAATGGCTGGATTGGCTTCTATCATAAACCTCACTATTGACTTTATGGAGGCAAGCACTTTATTCCCGTAAATGCTTAAACTCAGACAAGTCCGCAAAATGTGTAGAGAGTTCAGTCCCCATACTCACTCGCCAACACCTATCGGATATATCAGGAACATTAAGTGTAATTTGTAAGGAATCGAATACCCCCCCCCCCCCATCATGATTTTCAAAGATGATTCCCTGTGTCTGACAAATAGAGTGTGCTTGTATATATTTCCCTTTATAGTGTTTCCCATTCGTCCTATGCAACCTCACTATCTATATCAAGCTCCCATCTTAACTCATACTTACATTATGGTTAGTTATCTTGTTGGAGCAGCCATAATAGCCGGCTGTATCATCAGCAAACAGATTTAATTAATCTATATCCATAGCTTGAGAGACCAAGAATAAGGGTACCTCATTTGGTGATATTAAAACCTTTCACATTCCTTCAAACCTTATGTGTGCTTGCAATTCTCAAATGACCTCATATGTTTGTTCAGGAACATGTTGGATATCATTCTGTAATCTGCCTCCCTCCATTTCTGACAGGACAGGCCCATATTTGCCTGTCCAAATTCTGGTTATTTGGAAAAGTGTTGGTGGGGACATGGCTATCCCAACACATGCAGCCAACAGAGTGCTAGTGATATGTCTGTGATATGCAATTTGGGGACTGTGTTTTCTTTGCAACCATGTCAAATCTCACACTAATATTCCAGCCATGGCTTTGTCTGTATAGACCCTGTGCTTGACATATATTCTCTCTTTGACAACTCCTAGACTATTTGTAGTGGGGCAAACTTATTGTAATCCATTATATTTGGGAGCCCTAAGCCCCCTCCCACTCTCAAGGCCCTCAATAGTTTTCCGACTATTTGAGGGGTGTCCATTTCCACAGGAAGCCCAATAATACTTTCTGGAGGTCAACATGTGTCTTCTTTTTCTATTTTACTTATCAAAGTTTGGAATACATATAGTAACCTGAGTACTGTGGACATTTAACTTGCTGTTATTCAACCCAACAAGGAAATGTATGTCTTATCACCATCTCATGCCACCTTATACAGCTTTAAGTAAATGTTAGAATGCACTTGTGATGGTGACTACTTACCTGCCTTACTAGAACGATGTCTGCACACTCTAGCGTGGCTCCAATTGACCCCTGATGTAGTCCCTGAAGCAAAAAAGAGAAAGAGAAAACAGACTTAGGGCTGATGGTACAGAAAGAGAGACAGGACTTAAGGAAGAATTAAAAATAAAGACAGGAAAAAAACTAAACACAGAAAAAGAAAGGAAGAAGTATAAAAGAGGAAAGAGAAGAGGGATTGAGATCCAGCGGTCGGGATGAAGGAAGCCGAACCAACAACAAAGATGCCTAAACAGGATCTACGAGTGATGAGGAGAGGACACCACAACATCACCACTCAGAGCTTACCCAACTGGAACCTGTACTACTGTTGGCCTAGAAGGAGGGACATGAAGAGAGAGCCCAAGTCCAGAGAAGGACATATTCTGGACTGAGAAGTGGTGGCACCCTCATGCTCCCACCTGCTAAAGGAAAGCAACCTGGCCACAAAATGAGGATGGTTTTACAGAACATGTCAGTCACTGATGTCCCTTTCCATATTATAGGAATGGAATTGGTAGTACCTTTAATACCCTCTGGTAGGGAAGACAAATATATATTGGTAAGTTTAGATTCTTCCACCTGCTACCCAGAAGCCATACCTCTTAGACAGATTGGAACCACACAAATAACTACTGTGATAATAGAAGTCGTCTCCAGAACCAGTTTTCCTAAAGGAATTTTGACTGATCAGGGCCCCTCCTTTGTCTACAAATTGATGGCTCAGATCTGTGAGCAACTGAATATAAAATAACTCTAAACTTCTGCTTACAATCCACAAACTGACAGATTACTTAAAAGATATAATACTACTTTAAAACTGACTCTAAAAAAAATGTGATATGGAAAGTATAAATTGAGACAAAATGCTACCTGCAGCCCTACTTGCCTTTAGGTGCTAGACTCAAGCAGACAAGTACAGGCTTTCACCCTTTAAATTATTGATCGGAAGGAAACTCCTTGCTTTTTAAAAATTATTAGGGAAGTGTCACAGAAACAACCCAATAGTAGTAAACCTCTACAAGAGCATGTTACAAGAACATCTAGGCAAAATGAGCGAATTAGTCAAAGAATATTTTCGAGAAGGGTTAGATGCATTAGCAACATTATTATTATAAGGCAGTAAGTTAAGAGAATTCCAATTAGATAACTGTATTTTACTGTTATTGCCATCCACTGAAAAAGAGATGCAAGGTCCTTATAAAATTCCCCAAAAAATATGAAATGTCACCTACCAGATATGTGAGTGTTCACATCCCTGGATATGTCTACAGCTTATCATCACGTGGAATTGCATGAGGAATACGGATATCTCACATCTTTTTTTACTTCAGAGGTCAAATATTCTTAGCGATGCCTGCCTTTTGGGGTGGCATTTGTGTCCTTTCTGTTTCATTGACTTATGATTGTGTTCTTGGGGACCTAGTGGAGTGGTTTGCTTCTAGGATGATATCCTGGTTTATGGTGAGAACTTAGCTGAGCATGACAAGAGGCTCAGCAATTCTAATAGGTGGAGGGCAGACCTTAAGAAAATAAATGTAAATTTGTGCAGGATGGAGTAGATTATCTAGTTTACCACGTCTTAAAAGGAGATTGAGCCATAGAAAGCGGAATGTCCACATACAAACTATAGTGGGATAGAACACAGAACGCCAATGAACGCCAAATCCCCCAGCCTAAACCCACATATACATTTTAGAAAATTGCCCTGTGGCCATTCTTAAAATTACTCTAATACATTGAATACTGAGCAAAGGGTAAGGGATCACTCTGGTACAACTATTGTCATATATAGTGCTCTGATTTGTTCAGATGAACATGCTTTGACTTTTTAGGTTAACGGTTTCATTGGGATTACTTTTCCCACAACCAGGTATACAATCATAGATTTAAGTGGAGCGGGTCCTGCCAGTGCCCAGCATCAGCAATGATTAAAAACGGACTTTGAAGTAGGTCCCTACTAGGCCCTACTATGTCCTTAACTTTACAGCCAAAAGCTCTGATTGATTTCTTGACGATGGCTGCGCCTGCAAACACCATTAAGGTTGTCCATGTGAGCTATTCGGTATCTCTTTACATATCATGTTTTAATTAATTTTGCATCCCCTAAAACCATTTGCCTTTATCCGAGGCTGTGTCTTACAGTTTTGCTTTTCATGCAACAAATGACTCTTCTATTGTGCCTAAAGTGAAATGAGTCACCTCTAAGTGTCTGGAATAGTTCATGTTGCATATGGGCGTTCATGACAGAGCAAGATTGAGAAATCTTAAGAAAAACCCCAAACCAATATACTGAAGTTGAGGAATGCAGATGGGATGGCCATTGTAGCAAGGGGTCGTATTAATGAGGTTTGTAAGGTATAATTAAAGGCTACTTTCTTTGAAGTCCCCCCAGCTGACAATATACACTTTCTGCGGGAGTTCGGACTCCAGAGATTGACAAGGAAACAACGGCTAACGAGGAAGACCCCCTTAGAGTGGAGGAATTCAAAGAAGCATTGGAGGGTATGAAGAAAGCTAAGGTCCCGGGAGCAGATGGCATCTAGACGAAGTTCTACCAGGAGATGCCTGCCCTTCCGCTGGAGAAGTTGCTGGCAGTATTTAATGATGTGTGCGAGAAGAGACAACTATCTCACTCGCAGAGAGGCAGTTGAGTATATGATCACAGAGAGAAAACTGTAAAATGAGGTTATAAATGTGGGCATTAGGCACAGTCCTTGCAAAAACACAGATCACTATACACTGGGTCCCTTTAGGAGCCCTGGGGAAGGACTGCTGGAAGAAAGATTTGATGCAGTGGGCTTTGGTCAATGAACACCATATGAAGCAGTCTCGCAGAGATGACAAAGTGATGGAAGATCTTGCGTAATGGACAAGGGAGGGAGATGTGGCAGGTTATTCTTGATATATCAGTCATAGAAATACTGGAGGGAAGATCTTACACCCTGTACTTCTGTCCCTGGGGGGGAGGGCACATATACCCTTGCTGGCACTGTACGAAGTAAACTGTATTTGTTGGTAACCTCCGAATTATTGTGGTGTACCTAACATAATAATACAACTAAATAACAAGTTAAAAAAAGCTAAAAGATTGAGAAATCTTAAGTTGAGGCTGAAGGTGCCCCTCAGTGGGTCATAAAGTGCTCAGATTACACGGTCCTCAAATCCTTGGCCACGCTGCAGAGCCCCAAGAGCAATGGTACCTATGTGGTAATTGTAATTACCATTCTGGGGAAAATGTCTTATCAGGGTCACAACTGTTGAAATATTGACAGAGCCAAAGGAAAATAAAGTGATATATGTACAAGTGATGAGTGTGTGTGTCTGTATGAGAGAAGAGAAGAGAAGGGAAGAGAGAAGAAGGAGGAGAGGAGAGGAGAGGGTAGAGGGAGTGGGGAGGGAGAGGCGGGAGGGGAGGAGAGGAGAGCAGAGGATGGGAGAGGAGGGGAGGGAGGGGAAGGGGAGTGGAGGAGAGCAGAGGAGAGGAGAGGAGGGTAGAGGGAGGGGAGGTAAGTGGAGGAAAGGAGAGGAGAGGGTAAAGGGAGGAGCAGGGGAGGGGAGTGGATGAGAGGAGAGCAGAGTAGAGTAGAGTAGGGGAGGGAGGGGGAGGAGAAGGGAGTGGAAGAGAGGAGAGGAGGGGAGAGGGAGGGGAGAGGGAGGTGAGGGGAGTGGAGGAAAGGAGAGGAGAGGAGGGGAGGGTAGGGGAAGGGAGGGGAGGGGAGAGAAGGGGAGAGGAGAGGAGGGGAGAGGAGAGGAGGGGAGAGGAGAGGAGAGGTGGGGAGAGGAGAAGAGAAGAGAAGAGAAGAGAACGTGATAGGGGGTGTCACCTAAGGAAGGACAGGGGTAAAAAACAGTAATGAAGAGAAAGAAAGGGGATAATGTGTGAGACATGCAGATGGAGGGATTTCAGAAAGAGAAACATGGGCAAGATAGAGTATGACCACCATAAAGTGAAAGATTGCAGAGGAAACTGATGTGAAGGAGAGAACAGGAGAGACTGAGACACTCATAAGGACACACTGCCCTCCACACATTTATAGTATTTAATTTACAAGCTTATTTTGCCAGAATTTAAACATTTTCAATTCTAATTATTCACAACAACCGCACTGTTGTTACTCATTTATCTGAAGTTGAAGAATATATGTGCTGATAAGGGTCGCCAAAACCAATGTATCTGGCTTATTTTAGGTCAGTGCTTTAAATGAAAAAAAATAAGTGCAGGTACTCATCAATTTACACAGTGGTCATAGTCATAGTCATATATTGCTTTATTCGGAGTTACAGCAAACATCCATAAAAGCATTTTACACAAATAAAAACAGCAAGCATCAAATTCATTTCACTACATGTAAAATAAGCTAAAAAAACTGTATAACCATAAAATTGGATTATTAAAAATTCATCTGATTAAATTCATTTGGGTACAATTCAAGGAATTAAGATACAAATCTAGAAGTGGTTAAAGTGCAATAATACAATATTGTACACATTGCCTTCCAGCTTTTGTTATTCCCATAAACCTTAATGACCATGCCTCTTTGGTATATAGTCCCTTCGCTTTGTTCTATATGATACCTAGAATAATCTTCTTTCTAGCATAAAAGACTGCCCAAAGGAAGGATGACATATGGCAACAGATCTCTAGAGATGGTAACGATTGCAGGTACAAATAAGTAAGGCGACATTGTTTAAAATTTAACTGTCTTAGAATTGGAAGAATATACAGCTTCCTATATTTAGAATACAATTTACACAAAAGAACCACGTGCATAGTGTTCTGCGGCATCCTATCTTCACACGGAAAGTTTACCAGATCTGGTGACCAGTCGTTCGTAGTGGGAAAGGTACATAGTCTATGAAATATGTCCAGTCTTAGACGCGTAAGAACAAACCTATGCCGTGAATTTAAAACAGTCATAAGGTAAGGCTACATATTAAAAGTGGTTAATATCATTTGATTATGTAAAACGGAAGGTTTAGGAAGTTCGGTTGTCAAACTAAGATTTTCCAAGTGAGCCACCACCTCGCTTTTTAGTGTTTTCCTGCTAATGGTGACTAGTGTCTCTGGTTTCTCGAAATATTCTGGGTGGGCCATGTCACCAAGGAACCGCTGGACATACGCCAGCCAAGGAATGGACTTATATGCACTTAAGTTCAAACAATCAGCAATAATGGCTCGATTGAGAGCTGTATACTCTGAGGTCCATATTTTGTGCCACAACAGGATTGGTTCTAACTTGATTAAATTTGTCAGAAAGGGAGCACCAAGTTCAGAATGGAGTACATAAGCTGACGTGCTTTTGGGGGCTGCTAAAAGATATCTAAAAAATTATTTTCTGTTACTTGCATCTCTGCACATTTCTTATGTCCCCAAATGCCCGCCCCGTAAAGTGCTATACTAATGCATTTTGCTTTATATATCATCATCATTAATTCCGGGGGATTAGTGCCAAGTCTACATGCAAAGCCTCTAAGGGCCTAGCAGGCCCTGCTGAGGAGGGTGTTTCTATTCTCTATTGCCTTGTTCCATAACCCATCTTTGTCGAATAGGACTCCAAGGTAAGAAAAAGTGTTCGTAAAGCTGATCTTTATTCCATTTATTGTTAAATATGTACATTTCTCATTATTCTTACTACACTTCATAATGAAGGTTTTCGATTGGTTGACTTGGAGGCCCAGATTATTCATATATTCGACAAAGTTAGTAAGCAACGTCTGTAGGGGTAATGGGGTGCGTGCCATTAAAACTGCGTCATCGGCATAGAGGAGGGCCGGGGCCGGGTGTGTGCCTATTTGTGGAAGATCTTTAGAAGTAGCCACAAGCTCCTCCCCCACACTGTTTATGTATAGAGAAAATAGGAAGGGGGCCAAGACACACCCCTGTCTCACCCCTCTCTCCACGACGAAGGCCCAAGTACATTCTCCTCCCGCCCCGTATCTGACCTTGACTCTAAATCTCTTAAAAAGCTAATAATTGGGCCCTCCACCCCCATTTCTTTCAACTTTAACCATAGAGTAGCGTGTATCACACAATCAAACACCGATGTGAGATCGACGAAAGCTAGGTACTGCTTCCGCCTCTTCATTCTTACATATTTGCCAATGAGCATATTTAAGTTGAGACTCTGCTCAATTGTCCCTACCCCAGGTCTGAATCCGTATTGCAGGTCTGAGAGTTTCCCATTACTTTCAGCCCACTGCTGTAATCTTTCCAGGATTATACGTCCTGCTATTTTCGCTAGGGAGTCAATCAAGGAGATAGGCCTATAACACGCTGGGTTTAGGCGATCCCCTTTTTTAGGTCTCGCCTAGCGTTGCAGCGCGCATGCGCTGCTCGCTCTGCGAGATATATTGTAGATGAGGAGTTTTCAGAAGGGGACTTGAAGCCCCGCCCCTCAATTTCATTGGCTGGCGTCATCGGTTATGTAAAACGCTGGCCTCCGATAGGAACTGAGCCTTTTTGGTTGCCGCCCTTGTCCCTTTTCGTCCGGCCCATCCGGACTGGATTGTCTGCTTCACGGCTGTCGTGAAGCAATTTCTTATCTATAGGGGGCGTGTGTTGACGGATCATGTTTCCGAACAAGCTGCTGCCTTTCCGCAATGGCGAGCGCTTGTTTAAAGCAGTAACAAAGTGGCGTTATCTTTAACGGATTACTGCGAGCGCTTGTTTAAAGCAGTAACAAAGTTGCTTTATCGTTAACGGATTCGGCGAGCGCTTGTTTAAAGCAGTAACAAAGTGGCTTTATCGTTAACGGATTACGGCGTGTTCACAAGTTCTCCTAGCGCTTAGAATGGCCCGCGTGAGCACTATTAAAAACCAGATAACACTGGCTGCTTCTACGCTGACTGGCCCTGCATGGTGTCCTCTTCTGTTAGTAAATAAGGAAAGAGAACGGTGGGCAGTCGGGATATCGGACGGTATTCGTTGTAGCTATTAACTGGTTGCAGCAGGTACCCTATTGCTGGGTGGCTGCGGTGGGGCAGTTTTTTTTATTCTAGGGTGCTGGTGTATACTCTGCTGTTAAAACTAGGTCATGCTTGCGTAGCGCTAACATTCTCCTGTGGGAGCATTCAACCCACTACGAGTTTGATCTTGGGCAGAAGAAAGTATCCAAAGGCCTCTCAAACACAATCAGTTTCATTTTGGGCTTCTCAGCGCGTCCATGGCGATCTGAGTCCCAGCGCCTGCCTGACGCTTGGTGTGATCCTCCTCTATGGACAGGGGCAGCCTACGATGGGGCCTTCGGCTGCCCCAGAACTGAGGGTCACCAAATGTACATAAACCACTCCCCTTCTCTCCTCGCGCAGGCGCGGACGCGTGGCTGGCCGTGGCTGACAGCGGAAGTCACATGCCGGTGCCAGTGATCGGCTGGATAGAAGCAGCGGACGCAAGGCAGTTTGAACTCGGAGCCCTCACGCCGGCACTCGGCATCACTCCAGCGCCCAGCACCGGCCCTGCCCGCCTGCAGCGGACACCCTGGCGGACAGGGGAGCAGGCAAGTGAGGGCGTAGAGCCCAGAGGATGGAAACAGGTGTGCGAGGCGCTTGGCAGGCAAGAGCGGCGCCCAGTCTATAGGCATTGTTGCAGGCATATTGGGGAGGAGAGGGGTTCTTTTCTTTTAATAATGCACCTAACCCTGTTGGAGATGTTTTTCTTTGCCCAGAGGGTACACTGCTTTGAGGTTACGAAAGGATGCTAGCGCCTTGAAGCACAACATGTCCCAGTCCTGCGCATTGTTTTTGTCAAACTTGTTGTCAGGTGTGACACTCCAATTGGTTGCGTTGAAGTTCACGAAGACTGTAGTCCCCAGAATGCATCTGCTTGATGATGGAAAGCCCGTGCTCGTGTTCATCCTTGTGTTCATAATCTCATGGAGAGGTTATTCGTACAAGTGACCCAGCACGGCATCTGGCCCAGTTAAGGAGAGTGTATGTCACACCGTTTATGCTCGCGCCAGGACCTTTGTTAGCAGGATACTACCTTTGTTAGCGGAATACTGTGTAGGTGGGATATATTTAGCTATGCTCTGCAATCTTATGTTATGCCATGGCATGTTGTTCTCCCATAAGCTGTGCCTTGGCATGTTTTCTTGTCGTGTTGTATTGTGCTATGTGCTGGGTTGTGGTATGATGTGATGTTATACTATGGTTTGCGATATCATTTCATGTCATCAGGCTTTTATGCTATGATACATTATATCACAGTATGGGAGGCTATGCAGTAGTATGTTTGCTATGCACAGCCATGCTATGTTGCACTATGGCATGTTATCCTTTTACATGTGTTGCTTTGTTGTAGCATGGTGTATACTGTTGTGTTGGGCTATGCTACAGTGGGCTGTGCCATTTTATAGGCTCTGGTATGCTATGTTATGTTACACGACGCGGAGTGATGCTATTGTGTTGTTTATTCTTGGTTGTGTTATTTTCAGATACAACATCTTAGTCTATGCTTTGTTATATTCTACGTTATGTTACTATCCTACTAAGTGTTAAGTCGTCAGATTTTATGTTATGATATGTACGGCGTGCGACTATGTGTTATACGAATGGTATGTTGCCAGCATTTGCCTAGTGCATTGCTTCTAGCTGGATGGCTTCGGAGCGCTTTAAGGAGTTAGGGAATAGCATGGTATGCTATTGTGTGTTGTGCTGGTGCACGCTGCTATAGCTTGGTGTACTCGGTCCTGAAACCAGGAAGAGTAGTTTAAAGATCGCTGCTTCTGAAATGGGGGAGCGCTTGTCTGGGGCAGGAGTCGAATAAGCGCCCAACACCGCCCGTCATCTATTTGCGAAGATTCCTTTGATTGGAACCCAGTAAAACCGTTGTTTTTCCACGATGTGTACACTAGTTTGTGCTGTGCGTGTGTGGTGTAGCCGTGTTCGTAATCGTTGTGACACGAGCCTGCACTAGACTCTGTGTTTTCACACCCTGTGGTTCTTCAGTTCAAGGTGCCTCCTCCTTTTAACCGCCCACAAAATTAGGAGATGCCCTAACATAATTTACAATGCAATAGGTCTCGCATTGACATTATTTTGAGCTGTTGGCATTGTAAATGTTTTTGTTTTTTGTTTTTCCCTTTGTGAAGCATTAATCAAATGGTGTAATGCCAAATGGCAATAGCTGACTTTGTTGTTATTGTCCAATCTATTGCATTGTTTTACATATTACAGTGTTTTTCTTTTGCTTTAATAAAAATGCCCGCTCCCTTTGCACATTACAACGCAGTAGATGCTCACAATACAGATTTTATTAAATTTAGAGCCCCCATAACAGTGAACATGCCCGTTGTCACCCTACACCCCACTCCACACCAGTGGTGGTATTTAACCCTGTTACGTTGAAACTACGTACCCTGCAGCTCTCACCTGCACAGCACCATCCCTACTTACGAGATATGTTCAGTAACGGACACGCGCTATGCAATGCAATAGGTGTTGCTTTTGGTATTGTAAATAACAATGGCTTTTAATTTTTTAAAAGGCATTGCCATTTACAATGCCAATAGCTCCAAAATTCGCAGTTGCGAGACCTATTGCATTGTAAATGCTTGTTATAAATAGGAACTATGATTGACTCTCCCCATGTTGGGAGGAAGCGTACTGGACAACAAGCCCTCAGCACTTGGGTCAACAGTGGTCCCCATAAATTCGTGTTATCTTTATAAAGATTGACCGGGATTGAATCTGGCCCTGGTGCTTTCCTGTTCTTACTAGCTTGTATCGCATTGTTAACTTCCTCGAGTGAAAATGGAAAATAGAGGAGGTTTGGGAAGGGATTCCATTCTCAATGACCTCTCGTCCCTGGCCTTGTGGATTTTTTAGGCCGGGTGCAGAGTAAATACCGACAAAGTGCTCGATCCATTCTTCCTCCAGGATAGCGGTCTCGATTTTAGGGGATACCTCTATGCTCCATGGTGAAGAATTGATTATCTTCCAAAACTTTCTCTCATCATTACTAGCACTAGCCTCCTGTAGGGACAACCAGGCAGACTCTCTTAGGTGTACTTTCCTCTTCTTTACTGCCTGTTTGTAATCTACTCTGCATTGCTGAACATCTCTGTTACACCTAGGTGTTTTATGTAGGGCCTCCTTCAAGGTTTTGTGGGCTTTAGTGCAGACAGTGTCAAACCAGCCTTTTTCTTCCTTTTTGGTTTTCCCTCTGGTAGCGGAGAGTCTCTCTTTTAGGCTCTTTGTAATGGCCAAAAAGGCCCCAATAATGTCTTTTGGAGATGTGTTTTTTTTCATTTAGGCATAAATTAAAGTCACCTTTATTATTAGTTATTAACTGTTTTTTTGATAATCAAATTTTATTGTTTTACAGCGTATGAAACAAATCAGCAAGTTCACGATGGACAATGAATCAATGACATTTTTGCAATTAAAGTATCCCACATTTCCGCACTCCATAAGACCTGCACAGACAAAAATAACGAGACAAATCATTCCGAACCGTCTACCGTACCCAGCCTTTTCCCCCACACCCTTCGGTATTTCTTGGGGCACCCTCTCGCCACGTAAAGGGCTTTCTCCTGGGTCGCACACCAGTCCACCCCCCGTCGCCACCGCCCAATATCCGGCGGTTCAGGATTTATCCATGCCGCCGCTATGTCCCGCTTTGCCACCATCATGGCTGTATTGAAAAATAATTTGTCATTCCGGGACCCATCTAGCCCATCCAGGATTCCCAGTATTGAGTGCCGTGGGTCATGAGGAACCTCCCAACCCAGGACCTCCGTTAGCTCCTCCTCAATTGCCCCCCAAAATCTCTTCAGTTGGGGGCAGGACCAAACCACATGGAAGAAATCAGCCGGGGCATGGGTGCATCTCGCACAAGACGCATCGGGACGCAGGCCCGCTCGGTGCAAGCGCAGGGGAGTAAGGTAAGCGGCATGTAAGTAGTAAAGTTGGATCAGCTTAAGTTTAGCAGAAGTGGTGACTGTCTTGGGTGCCATGAGGGCGTCGCGCCAGTCCACCTCGTCGAGGGGGCCCACCCATTCCACCCATTGGTCCTTCAACTTATCCAGGGAGGTGGAAGTATTGTTGACTAGGGTGCGGTATATGCGGGAAATGCCCCCCTTACCTAAATCTCCCAGCATTGTCTGCGCCTCTGTAGGGCTGTGTTCGGGGAGCCGCGTGTCATCCGCAATGTGCGTCCGGAGTGCATGCCTCAGCTGCAAGTACTTATAAAATTGGGAGGATTGTAAGGAGTAACGAGTTTGGAGCTCCTGAAAGGAAAGCAGGTGGCCTTTAGCCCATATATCCCCTAGTTGTGTAATACCAATGAGATCCCATGATTTAAACCCCTGCAACCCACTAACTTCCCGGAGCCAAGCCCCATGCCAAAGGGGTGTACACCGAGTGAGCCTACGCGTCCACCCAGTATGACGCAACGAGGCCCGCCAAGCCAGGAACACGGAACGTGTGACATCGGGTAGCTGGGATGGGATGGGCCTCCCGTACAGCATTGCTTGAATGGCGGGTAGTCCCAGCTCGCTCAGCTCGAGCCGGTAGGCCGGATCGGACCAGCCCCCGTTGAACCAATCGTGAACCACCAGGAGACGCGCAGCCAGGAAGTAAAGGTATAAGTGTGTCATCCCCATTCCCCCGTCGAAGGAGGGGATCCGGCAAGTAGACAGAGCCAGGCGTGCCCTACCCCCATTCCAAAGGAACTTGGTGGTAATACTGTCCAACTCCCGGAACCAAGACCTGGGGAAGCAGAAGGGAGTATTCTGGAGGACGTAAAGAAATCTGGGGAGTATCATCATTTTAAACAGGGCGACCCTCCCCAAAGGGTTAAGGGGAAGAGTCTTCCACTTATGGAGATCCTCCTTGGCCTTCTTAACCAATGGGGCAACATTGAGCGCCCAGCCCAGTTCGGGAAGGAGGGTGATCCACAGCCCCAAGTACTTAAAGGATTGTCGCCGTAGCGGTATGGTGGATTGCCAATCGTAACATTCCCTAGAGAGGTGCAGTGGAACCAGGACGGACTTCCCAGGGTTCAGTCTAAGCCCAGAGGCCTGCCCGAAGTATTCTAGGGTCTGGAGGCACCGTGGCCCCGAGGAGGCTGGATCGGCCAGAAAAATCAGAACGTCATCCGCATAAAGTGCGATCTTGTCCGCTTCCACACTCGGCCACTCCCATCCACGAATACGGTCCTCAGCCCGCACCAGAGCGGCCAGGGGCTCCATAGCCAGGGCGAATAACAATGGTGAGAGAGGACATCCCTGTCTAGTGCCCCTGTTAATAGGGAAGGCTTCTGACAGTACACCGTTGACCAGCACACGCGCTCGCGGGTGGGCGTAAAGGACTGAACCAAAGCTCTAAATCGAGACCCAAAACCCAATTCGGTCAGCACATCCTGCAAATACGTCCAATTCACCGAGTCAAATGCCTTTTCGAAATCGATGGACAGGAGAGCCAAGTATGGAGTTAGCAAGTGCCGGTGGGCTAGAGCCAATTGCAGCCTCCGGAGGCAATGACGGGTCCCGCGTTGAGGCATGAAGCCACACTGATCTGAGTGGACCAGGGAAGCCAAGTAGGGCTTCAAACGTTGAGCCAGAATGGCGGCATACAGCTTAATCTCCGTATTGAGGAGAGAGATAGGACGATAGTCCGCACAGTGACGCGAGGGGGGCTGGGATTTCGGGAGGACCACGATGGTGGCAATATCAGTTTCTGGCGGAAAGGAACCTCTTTCCACTGCTTTCTGAAACAAAGCGGCCAGACGGGGCACTAGAATTTCGCGGTATGCCGCGTAATATTCCTGAGGAAGGCCATCGGGGCCCGGGGCTTGCCCGAAGAGGTAGTGGAGATGGCTTCCTCGATTTCTTTCAGAGAAATGGGCCGTTCCAAATCCTTCTGGGCGGCCGCTTCCAGGTAGGGAAGACGCACCTTACCCCGTTCAAGGAGATCAGAAAGCGAGAGGTCAGGGGCACGCGCTGCATATAAACACTGATAATAGGTGGCAAAGGTGTTGGCCATCGCCATAGGGGCGCAGTGCACCGTTCCTGCCTCATCCGCCACTTCTGAGATAATGCGGCTCGCCCTGGGGTAGGTGGCTAGCCTGTGCAGGATCGTACCGTTCTTGTCCCCCCAGCCATAAATTCGCGCTACCGACGACCTCCATAAGAGCTTGGCAGCGTCCAAAGATAGTTGCTTAATTTCGTCCCGAAGGTGAGCAAGTTGTCGGGCCTGGGCGGCATCATTAGACAGAGATACTAGTTGTTTCAAGCGAAGCGCCTGCGCTTCCCTTGAGGAGATTTCTTGCATTTGCGCCTGTCTTTGGCTCCTGAGCTGTCCCTTCGCGACCCCCCGGATAGTCGCCTTTCCCGCCTCCCACAAGATACCCGGCGAGGCCACGGAGCCGTCGTTGGTGCGGAAGTAATGCTTGAGTTCCGTCCCCACCACCTGTTTAAATTCTTTGTCTTGGAGGAACCAAGCGTTTATTCTCCATGTTTGGCGGGCTGAAGGAGGGGGAGTCCCTGTACTAAGAATCACTGGAGAATGGTCAGAGATACCTCGCGGTAGGATGCGGACATCTACAATCTCTGAGCATTCAGGTGCAGAGACAAAGACCGCATCTATGCGCGCCTGTGTTTGGTGGGCCGCGGAAGTGTGTGTAAATTGCTGGGTGTGGGGGTGCCATATACGCCATGTATCACAGAGTCCCAGCGACTCGGACCAGTTCTTGAGTTGCTTCGCTTGCGCCTTACGGGAGATGGAAGGAGGACCTGTGGTGTCAAGGGCCGGGGAGGAAACAGCGTTAAAATCGCCTCCCACAATCGTGATGCCCAAAGGCATATTGTTCATCAGAGCAGCGGTGTGGGTGAGTGTAGGCGTGAGCATCGATGGGGGAGCGTAGACAGATATCAGATTGATGGGGGAGCCAGCTAGGGAACCGCAAACTGATACAAAGGACCCCTGCGGGTCGTGAGTCACCTGGAAAAGGACAAAGGGCAGAGTGCGCCTCAGGAGGATTGCCACCCCGCGGGAACCCCTGGAGAAGCCGGAGTGCCATATTCTATCGTATCCATAGCGCGCCAGGAAGGGACAATGATTCCCAAGGAGGTGTGTTTCTTGAAGCATGAGGATGTCTATATGGAGGCGTTGTGCATAGCGCAGGACCGCCGTGCGCTTATGTCGGTCAAGAAGACCATTAACGTTCCACGACAGCACGTGGAGAGATGCCCTAGGTGTAGTGTTAGCAGTCAGGTCGGGAGGTCACTACTGTGGAGTGCATAGTCTGACAGGGGTGCGTGAGCGTGTGTGGGAACCTGCAAATGTATGGACCATCGCTTGCAATAAGGGCATACCCGTTTCTTGTATAGGAAACATATGTCATTTCGTGGATGCTGAAACAAAAAGGTAAACAAATAGAAACATAACAGAAAAAACTTCCCCAAACCTCCCCTCTCCCCCCCACCCTACACTTCGAGAACGGAAGCATCTGTCGACCCCCATATGAACAATACCAAACTACAACGTTCGTATTTGGGTGCGTGGAGGACCCCTCCAGAAGGTCGGATAAGCAATGGATCGGCATTAGAACTGAATGTTAAACTTGTAAATCTACCAGTGGCAGAGAGCCCCAGCGTGGCAGCGACCCGCCCTGATATTCAGTGGACGGCACAATAAGCCCACCAGGCCCTCAAAGAGTCGGAGTGCGAGAAAGATCTGAGTCTGGTTTGGGTGAGCCCACCCGAGACGGCGACGAGGGCGGTCCAGGCAGATCCTCGGCAGAGCGGTGCCTGCCACGTGGCGGAGAGCCCGACCGGCTGGAGGAGTCCCGGGACCCCCGGGCCGCCATGCTCAAGGATCTAGGTGTTGTCTGCGATTGGCGCCCCTTGCGAGATTGTGTTCGGCGCCGGCGTCCCGGCAACCCCGGCCCCCGGGGCCGGGAGCCCCCAGGCCCCGGGGCGGGGGCACTCCCTTGTCGGAGAGGGTGTTCCTCCGTCAGCCATGTCCATGCTGCCTGAGGTGAGTCAAATAACTGAGTTTGGCCTTGGAAAATAACTCGTAGGCGCGCAGGAAATTGGAGTTGATATTGTAGGCCAAGGGCCCGCAGCTTTTGTTTAACATTTGCGTATGAGCGCCGGAGTTCTTGCACCTCCCTAGTGTAGTCCAGGAATACCATAATGGTATGATTTTGGAACTGGAGTGGCCCCTTCTCTCGTGCCGCTCGCAGGATAGCGTCCCGGTCTTTAAAGTTAAGAACTTTTAGGATGATGGGGCGAGGTGGAGCCCCTGGAGGAGGCCTGGGCGCCAGGGACCTGTGGGCTCTTTCCACCACGAGCCAGGACGAGAGGGCGTCCTTAGGCATCCAGGATGAGAACCAATCTTCGACGAAGGTGGCCACCTGTCCCTTCTCGACCCCCTCGGGAAACCCCACCAGGCGGAGGTTATTACGGCGGGCACGATTTTCAGCGTCCTCGGCCTGCCGGTGGAGCTCCTTGGTGTGAGTGCTGAGGTGGGCCACTTGTTCCTTCAGCTGTGAGATGTCGTCTTCCGTGGTGGATATACGGGATTCAGCCTCCGTCAGCCTCGCAGTAGCATTACGGAGGTCCTGCCGGAGGAGGGACACGTCCACCTTGACCTCCCCAATCTTCCCCTCAACGGACGCCTGTGAGGTACTGATGGCCTGAAGGATGGTGTCGAGATCCCTCTCCTGGGGAGGGGGGAGGCCCCCTTCAGCCCTTCCAGGGGGATCCTGTTCCGAGGTAGTGAACCGGTCCATTTTGGTCTGCGTAGGAGCCGGCGCGGATTTGGAGGCCCTGTCTCTCCCCATGGCTGGCGGCAATTCCAGTCGCCGGTTGAATAACAAGGGTTAGGTGTAGGGAGGGAACCCACCTCAGGCTCGGAATTCTTGCCAGGGGGCCGGGACCCTGCCGGCGCACGAGAGAACCAGGCAGTCAATCGGGGATCACGCGGGGGGGCCCCAGAATGCCACCAGAAGAGATGGTCGTATACGTTGGCCCGACCCCAAAGGCACAGAACACGACAGGCCTTGCCCCGTTAACCTTCCAGGCCGTGCTCCCGGTTCCGCAGACCCCCACACCACACGTCCGAAGAAGAGACACACCAAGGGACCGGAGCAGTAGATGATAGTGGGGGGGGGCCCCTATGCCATCCCCACTCGCCTCGCTGCCCGATACGACAGCCGGTCACCCGCTCCACACACCGGAGGATGGAGATACCTTCAGGCCCAGTAGGAGGGCGTCTCGAGAGCACAGGCCGCAGGCGTCAGGGGAGGAAGGGCCCAGCTCCGCCCGCCCAGCAGGCCGCACCGCAGGCCTTAGAGTCCTCCACATGGCCCTCCAGCGCCCCCCATTCCGCCCTCACAGCCCCGAGAGCGGTGGGATGGACGTAACTGCCCGGGGGGGAGGGGGGGCATACAGTGTCACCCGCGCCGCTGCCCGGTCCAACAGCCGAACCCCGGCCCCCACCTACCGGATGATTCTGCCGCCTCCACTAGCGCTGCTCAGCGGGTCCGGTCACAGGCGCGGCAGACAGGCAGGCCCAGGCCGCCAGCGCAGACACAGGACAGGCCCCAGCTCACCACCTCACATCGGGACGGACGGGAGGGGGGGGACACGATCCCGGCCCCCTCACCGTGAAGGTCAGCAGCAGGGTAGACTTGGCGAAGGGATTCGTTGGCGCCCCTCACCTCTGCCAGCACGTCGCGCCGCCCGCCAGCCGAGCCGCCGGCCGATCACCGGATGACGCAGGGCGCGGACCTCAAGGCCGCCACCAGCAGCTCCCCGAGCGGCCGGGCCGCCGGACCTCCAAGAGCCGTCCTCGCCCGTCAATCCCCAGCACGCGGCCCAGTGTCAGGGCACGAGGGATCGTCCGGTCGCCGCCGTCCCAGGGCTCCTGCCCGCTCCGATTCCCACAGGGCGCCCCCGGCGCCGTCAGCAGGGTGCCACCACCTCGGGAAGAACAGGCCGCTGCAGGCCGCAGACCACACCAGCCGCGTTGGCCGTGCACCGGGGTTCCGGATTCCGGAGGATGAAGTCACCACATCAGGGGTCCCCTACATATAGGTAGGACTTGCGGATGACTGCCGATACGGGCTGGATACGAGGCGGATGACGGAGGGGTCCGGAGCACTCTTAGAGTGCGACCGCTATCTTGACGCCTCAGGCCACGCCCTAGTTCTTAACTGTTTAAGGAGATCCTCTGGGTTGATCTGTGTCCAGCGCAGGATGTATCCATTGCGCCTTGCTAGTTCAATCCCCTCTACCTGTGGTATAACACTATTGCTACTTTGTTTAAAAAAGGGTGCAGTCGCTAGTTGAAGGCTTAGTGGGAAATGGTCGCTTAATGCGATCTCGTGTGTCCGAAAATTTAAAATAGAGCCAGCGCAATGGTTAGACGATAAAATGTGGTCAATGATGCTATTGTTAGTCGACCCGTTAAAAGTTTTCTTTCGGGGGGCATAAGGTATTGAGATTTCATTTGGGAATGACAAATCAAATGTAAGTATTACTTTGTTTAATTTATTTCCGTATATACTATGTGCAAAGTGTGGGTGATCTATATCGTCTGTATTTGTCATTCCGCAAGTTTTACCAGACTGAGCATCGCACTGACGTTTGTTAAAATCCCCCCCCCCCTCCCAAAGGAATGTAATATACTTATTTTTGCCCTCGGTAATGCGCTCGAGATCGTTATTTATTTCCTGCAGAACCTCAGTTATTGCTCTCAGCGTGGCATTGTTGTAAAAGTTTATTATAACTAGGCTAGCATGCCCTTTTGCGTTGCATACCATTACTTGATAGAAGGGGCTGTTGGTAATGAAATCAATTTTATTGAATTGTAGAGTATTCGCTATATAGGTACACAGACCTCCCTTAGCCCTTCCGTGACTTGAAGGTGTTGCTTGAGTGAAGTATGACCTATACCCATTCATATGTATGACCTCGGTGAGCCACGTCTCTTGAAGACAGATGATTTGATATTCCCTTATAAAATCTAGCCATTCTGCGGGCTGAATTTTACCACGTAGTCCCGCCACGTTCCAGGACGTACATCCAAAAAATTCAGTTTTGGATTGTACTGGTTTCTCTGGGTGACTGTCTTGGGGACTTGCCCATTAGGGATGTATAAGTGGGAAGCTGTTTGTTGGGTCTGTACAATGTCTTCATGCGTTCTCAAAGGCGTACTAATAGTAGCAATATGTACTAAGTTTGCAATGTCAAGACTTGTCTGTGGTTTATCATCTCCTATCGGGTTTGCCACCTCTTTAAGTAAATCTGGACCATCCAGCGGCTTTAAGTCAATCAGGACCATCCAGCGGCATCAGGACCATCCAGCAGTGAATGGAGGAGGGGCAACTGTGAGCGGGGTTAGAGGCGGAGCAATAAGGACCATCCAGCGGCTTTAAGTCAATCAGGACCGTCCAGCGGCATCAGGACCATCCAGCAGTGAATGGAGGAGGGGCAATTGTGGGCGGGGTTAGAGGCAGAGCTTGGAGGCAGGCATATAATGGGAGCAACATTTTCTTGGTGCCAATTGTGCTTGATAATACAGAAATAGTTTTGCTATCTGTAGAGTATTTGTTTTTTCCTCCCATGTGCAAAAGGATACCTTTATTATTTTGGGACTGTCGTACCAATGCAGATTGTGTCTGAGCCTATCTTATCACATATAAGCAACCGCTGCTTTGAGAATTCTCCTCGGGAATTCAGTTTTTATTTTTTATATCCTGTCAGGATGTGGTAAACTCCCACTGCCTTATCCTAAAAGATAGGGGTATCCAAAGATATTGGAGTCCCTGCAGAGGTGCTGTCTTTTAGTCACACATTCTTCAAAGATTTCAGCACTGCGGGATTACCTACAGGACCCCACTCCGTCCGCCGCCGTGTCCTCCCGCCTGATCCGCATGCCCCTTGAAAAAAGAGACCAGTGGAAAATCTACTGAAGACAGAAAGAAGACAGGTGAGCACATTAGGCCTCACATTGGTGCATGGAATGCGTGCACAATATAGAAGCAGGGACAGTAGAACAATAAAATAGCCCTGACGAAGGCCCCAGACCCACGTGGGCTCCTAGCGAGGGCCGAAACATGTTGGCACCTCAAAAGGGGTACAACTGAGCAATCAAATTCAGTAGAACCCAACAAGTTCACGTTTTTATTCATACCCCAGGTACCCTCGAATAAAGCATAGCCTTTGGGTATACCTTGAGGTATTTTTAAGAATCACTCATCTGGATCCCTGCTTATCCAGTATTGCTTTATCTAAGAACTCCCATTCCATCTATGGTTGAGTCCGCCCGGGTAGTATCATCTTACCTGGGTGTGGATAGGCGCCAATGATGAAGCATGTCACGATAAGTGAGTGAGGCGTCTACCCCAATATCTTTGGATACCCCTATCCTTTACAATAAGGCAGAGGGAGTTTACCGCATCCTGACAGAATATTTTTTTTAAAAACTGAATTCCCGAGGAGAATTCCCAAAGCAGCGGTTGCTTATATGTGATAAGATTGTAAACGGGAGATTGCAACTGATCTGACTTTCTCTCGCTCTCCATTGTGTGAAAGTGTCTCTGAGTCTAAGCACATATGAAACATAAAAGTCATGAATTTTCTCATTGTGCACAACAACAGCTATTGTAGGCAATTTGACTAAGAAACCTGGATAACGATAGGCCTATTCCTTTTGGCCTCCATTCTTTAGGGTACACCTTAGACTTTACATCTTTACATCCTTTTCCTCTCTGTTGCCTCCTCTGCTTTTTACACAGTAAACATCAAACTGAAGTCACAGAATCAACCCAAAAGAAAGGGAACATTTTCAATCTGGTCTTCAACACAATACAGACTACAAAACTGTCTCAGCCATCATCTATTATACAGCAGGCACCCACTATGGTCAATCGAAACCATCCACAGCTCCTTCAATGGGAGCACGAGGTACCTAATGTGAGCAGTGGGCAAGTGAAGTGATTACAGGGAACTAGAATGGTGACACATGTGATGAAGGTCTTATATAAATGGCTGAGATGAACGCAATGGGATGAGTTGAACTAGCATATGTCAACGTAAAGTGAACGAAATGAACAACGAGAGGCACTAGGGTAAGCAAGGCAAGCACAGGGCAAATGTACCTTGAACTGGCTGGGTCAGGTGAGAATTAAGTGAGGAGAAAAAGGATGGGTCAGTTAAGGCCGGTTGAGTAAATTAAATATGGTGGGTTAGTGCAAAGTGGAAGAGCCACTGCTTACATCTTGCATGATGTAAGCAAGGGTTGGCAAGGAAAATACAGGGTGGGTGAGTCAAACACAGGTGAGCACGTGGTGGTCTAGATGATGACCGGTTGAGTATAGCAAGTAGTCTGGATTTGTGGGAGAGGCAAGCACAGCTTGTATAAAGCAAACAGAAGATGTGCAAGGCATGTACAGGCTGGATACATTGTAGGTACAGTGGGCACCTAAAGGACCGGAGACCATGGGATTTCTAAGTCGTTTTTGTAGCATGAACCAGGCCTCCTGAGTATTGGAGAGATGCAAAAGAGATGTTAGTACAATTTTCTAGCATTTGGGTGTTCCTTACAGCATCCCTCAAGATAGTACATGCGTAGACATTGAGAAAAAATATTTTGGTTTCAGAAAAGAGCTTCACATGGAAGGTGCAAAAAACAAAGATGGTTCCACCCCTGCTTCTCTTCTTTCCAAAACAATGGACCACCAACAAAAGACTTTATGCGTGTTCTGGACTTTATGCGCAGTCTGGACTTTATGCGCGGCCTGACTTCCTCAAACAACAGACTCTGGTTGTAATACTGGCCCAGAATGCAAAGGCTGTGTTGCTTTTCACTAACTGCAATTTCAGCTTTTCTTTGCTGCAATACGAAACACGGGCAAACTCACCTCTGTGTCTTGATACTTCTCATTGAAAAACACACAAACAAATTAAAGAGGCCATCTATCGAATACTGTCACACTAGATCTCAAAACCCCGCCTGACATCATCAAACATTCTATAGTACCTTTTTTTAGAGAGATGCTGGCCTGGGCTAAGAGAATTGTGTCTTTTCTTAGACTGGAGAGTCCTTTAAGGGGGATGAGTTCATCAGTTTTTCAAAAATTGGACAACACCACGTTTAATGCATAATCACAACTGTTCAAGATCACCTTTGGTGTGAGAGGCTCAGTTGAGACTAAATATTGTTTTTAAAAGGGTTTGAGGAAGTGCCTGAACAAGAAGACAGAATGTGAGGAGGTTACACTGGGAAACGATCACACAAGTCATAAAGATCAAAGCCAGTATGTATCATGAGAGTGTACATTATCTTGAAGACTGTTCTTTTTCAAGCCACTCATTTTCCTTTTTTTTTCTTGGCCATCTCCTTCTGCATCTCAAAATCCATGAGATTTTATTCAACACCTCTTTTTCAGTGCCCAGGAAACCTGTTTATTATCTACAGTCTGTTGAACCCTAGCATTCGTGCTTGAACACCTCTCCCCAACCTCTTGCTTTCTCACCTGCAGTATTCATTCACTGCCTGGAGGATCTTTATCTTGTGTTCTGCAGGTCATCTGCCTCTCGCCATCTGTTTGGCAAACCCAGTAGAATGGACTTATGCTGCCTCTGGTTCACACAGACATGGATGGACTCAATTAGGTGGTTGTGAGCTCGTATACCCAGACTAAACACATTTATACACACATACTCACCCATCACATAAAAAACTCACACATTAACGACCACTCACACACAATTTGTTTCAGATAATTAGCTTGCACATTTACCTCATGTTAATAGTTAGAAAACCTGGACTCGAACTGGTCCTTCTGGACCTATGGTGGACACCCCTTGTCCACAATAATCTGAAAAGGTAATATTCATGCACACAATAAAAGGCATTCAAACATGAGATGAGGTTGCAGATTACAAAACTGATGATGGAGTTAATTTTTTAATGGGCAACTAAACTAAAGACATTCTACCCTGATCTTATGGGCAGAGGAGTTTAATTAATTGTTCGTAGGTGGATATCATAGATTGTTTGTAGAGTACTCACTGCCCGAAGGGGGCCTTTTGGTATTTTAAAATCTTTTGATAATTGTTAGAAATGGGGGTCTCTAGTTGGCAGAGGTAGGCACCCTTGTCCAAATAGGGACCCTTCTTCCTAGTCAGGATAAGGGAGTTACACTCCTAAAATAACCCCTGCTCACCCTCTTGGTAGCTTGGCACGAGCAGTCAGGTTTATCTTAGAGGCAGTGTGTAAAGCATTTGCACATAACCAACAGTAATACAGTGTAAGCACTACAAAAGGACACCACACCAGTTTAGAAAAATATCCAATATTTTTATATACTCAAGACAACACCAAAAACGATAAAAAAATCCACTATACAGTACTTAGAAATCTTCAGTTATCAAAATAACCTTGAAAAACAGTTCCTTGTGAACAAACAAATCCAAAGAGTTCTGGTTGACCGCGGCGTCGCGGGCCAGTTACGGTGTCGGGAAGACCCGCAAAACAGTACCTTTAGAAATGCAGGGCGTCGGCGACCTCTCGTTGAGCTCCGAAAGCATGGCGTCCACAGGTGCCGGTTCCAGAGGTCAGTGCAGGAGTCGTCGGGCCCTTGAAGTCACACGCATTCCAGATCGAACTCCTTGCGGTTGAAGTCAGGAGCGCTGGCGTTGGCAGTCGTCGGGTGCTGCGGTGCAAAGTGCAGCGGTGCGGCGTGCGATGCCCTCAGGTCGCGGTGCGAGCAGCGGCTCGGTGGCGGCGTCAGATGGCGTTGTCGGTGAGACCAGGGTCGCGGTGCTGGCAGGTCACGGTGCAAGCAGCGTCGTCGTCGTTGCTGAAGCGCTGTCGTCGGCTGATGAACTGGAGTCGATGGCGCCGGCAGGCCAAGGCTGCGGTGCGGGATGAGGGCGGTGCATCGTGTAATCTTACGAGCGGTGCCCTCGAACCACGGTGCAAGCAGCGGCGTCGATTTCGGCGTCGAGCGGCGTCATCGGGGATACCAAGGCGGCGTCGTGAAGCGAGGCGATGCGGAATGCGGTGCCCACAAGTCGCGGTGCGAGCAGCGGCTCGGTGGCGGCGTCAGCAGGCGTTGTTGGTGAGACCAGGGTCACGGTGCGGCGTTGCGGCAGTGCCCTCTGCGGTGCCTTCAAGACACGGAGTCGGCAGCGGCGTCGTAGACGGCGTCGGGTTACTTTTTCTTCTGTTGCAGCACAAAACACACAGTCCCCAGTGCTGAGGGCAGAAGAACTTGAAGTCTTTGCTGTTCCTGAGACTTCTTGAACAGGGGGCAAGCTCTGCCTCAAGCCCTTGGAGATACTCAAAGAAAGAAGTTGCAGAAAGTTCAGTCCAGTCCTTTCACTGCCCAAGACAGAAGCAGCCACTGCAGGCCAACACAGCAAAGCACTCAGCAAAGTGGTAGTTCCTCCTCACAGCTTCTCCAGCTCTTCTTCTTGGCAGTCTTCTTGGTCCAAAAGAGTTCTAAAGTTCTGGGGTCTCGGCCCCAATATTTATACCACCAAATCCTTTGTTCTCTGAAGGCAGAGAGTGTCTGTACCCAGCCAAAACCAGTTCTGTCCTCTCTGGTGCAGCTTCCTGGCAGGGGGTGGAGACGGCATTGTGCAAGGCAGACCAGGCCCATTCAGGTGCAAGGAAATCTCCTCCCACTACTCTAAATGCAACCCAGGTCTATTCAGCCCAGCCCTGACCCATCAGACTTCTGGAGCCGCTGCCTCTCTCCAGCCCTGTCATCCAAAAGCCAGACATGCAATACACAAACCTAGCAGAGGCACACTGGATGGTTAGGCAAGAAAATACCTACTTTCTAAAAGTGGTATTTTCAAACACAGAATGTAAAAATCACCTTCACTAAAAGATGCATCTTTAGATTCTGAGTTCAGGCATACTAAACGTTATTTTTCTACCTTGTTCCTAGGGCCAATTTTGTTTATAAGATGTTATAAACAAACTTCCCCTTCTGTCCTATGGCAACAGGTAGCCTTGCAATAGCGAAAAACGAAATTGGCAGTAATTCACTATCAGGACATGCCACACACACCAGGGGATGTCCTACCTTTCACATACACTGCACCCTGCACACAGGGGTACCTTGGGCCTACCTTAGGGGTGACTGACATGCAAGAAAAGGGAAGGTATGGGCCTGGCAAGTGGGTACACTTGCCAAGTCGACATGGCAGTCCCAGACTGCCCACAGGCTCTGGAATGGCAGGCCTGAGTTACATTTACAAGCTGTTTGTGTGGGTGGCACAATCCAGTGCTGCAGCCCACTAACAGCATTTGATTTACATGCCCTGGCACACTCAGTGCACTTTACTAGGGACTGACAAGTAAATCAAATATGCCAATCATGGAAACACCAATTCATAACACAGTTCATAACAGGAGCACTTGCACTTTAACACTGAACAGCAGTGAGAAAGCACGCAGAGACACTAAGCCAGCAAAAACAGAGTCAAAACCGGGAGGTCAGAAAGCAAAAACTCAGGGGAAACACGCAAAAAGATACCAAGTCTACCAATAATAAAAAGGATTAACCCCACAACTGTAGAATCAGTTTTTCCTCCGCACCTCAAGTTGTCGTGTAGTTCCTATATTACCTATACAGGATCTGCGCGTTTTGGATAACATAAACTGTGGGATTGGTGGCGGACGGATCCCGTGCACCCCCACCGGATACGTTAGCCTGTCTTTCAGCTAGCTGACAGTGCCACTAGAGTTTCCTCTTATCGGGGAGAGAATAGTTCTTGGCAACCTCAGAACATGACAACCCTGATGCCCCAGGATCGTGGAAACAATATACTACTTTTCGCTCAGTCACTCGTGCTCACTTAGTTTGTCTCAGAGAGATACACAGAATAAACAGGCTGGGCGTTTTAATAAGTATTTATTGAACAGTTGTTATTCCAGTGTATAATAGATGAGCTGCAACAACCATTAGACAGTAGCAGAGATATATGATTAGCAATACTACGAAAGTATATGATTAGCAATACTATGAAAGTAAAGGGATGGTATAGTTCTACCATCTCGCAGAAATCATGAATATATACATGTACATAAAACACATGATAAAAAGTGCGTACTCCTACGATGTCTTCCTAACTAGATGTACCTAAATGTACCTAGCATCTGTGTAGGTGTTATGCCAAGAATCCCTCTAGGATCTAGTCCACCCCATTACGTGAGAGTTAGAGAATGTGGGACCCCGTCCTGGTCGCGAGGGATGTTAGACCACTGCTAGGTGGAACGTCTGCATGCAGGAACCTCAGCGTCTCTGGTCAGTGTGTCAGCCGGGAAGTCACGGTCTCCTCTAACTTTTTAAGCAAGATGTGTTGTATATATACCCATAGGTCTCCCCAGGGGTCCTACCTTGCTGTGTTACTGTGTCGGCCTAAAGGATGACGTCAGGCCTGAACTTTATACAGAGATATTATACAGGAGATGGTAATCCTACTGTTAGTCCTGCTGTGCTTCCAAGAAGCCTTATGCATAATGTATGAGAATCGAACCAGGGAAAAACCTGCGTTCTGGATGCAGTGTCATATATAGGTAAAAGGTCAGTGCCTAAGAACCGTTATGTATGTAATGAAGGGAAGGATGTAGGTGAAAGGTTGCAATGTTACCTGCGCCTAGATAGGGTACCTATATGGAATATAACACCCACTCCTCTTCCGAATAGACGACATATGTAGCCTATTACTATACTACTAATATTACTAGATAGTGGTACGCACAAAGTTTATAAAAACATCTTTTGAACTAAAATGTTTAAAAACTTCTAAAAAAAAAATTTTAAACTTAAAAATGTTTTACAAAAAGATTGCAAACCCTACATCTAAAATGTCCGTTTATATAGTCCGGATCACTATAAGCATTACAAAGCCATGAATGCCCAAAAAATGAAAGGAATGTCAATTTAGTTCCATGGTTCCAAATTTGAGCTTGTTTAAAAAAGGGCACATTTTTCCCAGCACACGACGAGCCAAAATGAGTTCAAATGTTTATGTGTCCTGGCTGGTAGACGCAACATTTTCGTTGCTTGCTTCCGCAGTAGACGGCCCCTGTAGCACCTCGCAGAGCACATCAATTGAGCACAGATGTTCCACGCTGTCCGCAGCCTGTGCGCCGTCCAAAGCCTGGGTGTCAGAGGGGGAGCCGGTGTTCATATCAACAGGTGCTGTTACTACCCATGGGGACTCAAGGAATGCCGCCATCAACATTGGAATACGCTGAGGACACTGCAGAACATGGGCCGTTATCAGGTCCAGTAACGCATTCAAGTCCGGTTGCGCACATGATGGTAGTGTCAAACAAAGGTCTAACACGCATTCTTCTCCGCAAAACAGGCATCGGAGGACAGGTAAGATGCAGTCTATCCAGACCGGTCGAAATGACAAGAACCAAGACTCACTTAGTTCTCTTAGGGGAGGCGTGCCTAGAAGTTGTACCATGCGGTCACGGTATTTACGCTCCAGAAGTGTTCTTTCCATCGCCTTGGTGACTGGGACATCCATTGCGTATCAGATAGAAAACAATCAGGATACCTGCTATTAGAAACAGGATCAGCGGAAGTCCTCCAAAGATGCTTCCGAATACGGAATGTATGAAGTTTGGTATAACTCCAAGTACCGTCTGAAAGGTGCTCAGAAGTCCAGAACCTATGGTCTTAAATAGGTGGACAATACCTGTCGTATCAGACATGTTAAAGATACGGTTCACCATTTCTGTGAAATGGAAAGGGCAGTTAGTATGAATGAGCATCTGTATCTCTGCCGAAGACCTTGCAAGTTGAAGATCAAATGTCTATCAAGCGGAGGTTAAGGGCACAGACTTCTGTAGAAGCATGGCTTTCATTCTGCTTAGAGAATCAAACCGTATTAAGGAAACATTCAGAGAAGGCCATAACGGTGCCTCCCTGACTGTATGTGTCGGTGGAAACAATACTTGCATACAACAAGTAACCCTGGAGCTCACGGTTACCACATATGCGATGCCCGGGAGCATGCCACAGCAGCCTTGACTGTTCAGCATCAAGTAACTCCCATTTGAAAGTAGCCTGAATGCTGGAGTAATCACTGCAGCTGGGGCACCCTTCAAATGACAGGACAAGTTTGCTACAGAACCATTACAAGCTCCGTGCAACATTATATCCGGGCATATGAGTGATCCACTTAAAGCATTCTCGCAGTTTGTACCGCTCAGAAACACTTCTCGATCCCCACTCCGGCATCGGAATCTGTATGGTAATTTCCAAGATTCCTTAATGTATTCCTTACCCATTTCTTCATATCTGCCTGCCTGCTTTTGTTCAAGGCAATATTGAAACTGAAAAGTAGTGACCGGTAGAGTTATATGGCCATGGATTAGCCATTCTGTAGACGGCGATTCTGCCACTGTGAATGGTAATCTATCCAGTTTTTCGATACGCAGCATTGTATATTTTGCTCCCCTTTGTGCCATTTCTATCTTTTTATCTGTTAGATTGTATTCAGAAAACAGAGACATGCTGTTGATAAAACACAAAGGCACGTAGCCTGCGCGCAAAGATTGCAGCGTCCAGCTTAACAACATAATAGAACGTAACTGTGATTGTCCGTGTTGTAATATGGCCAAATCTTGTTCTAGTATGTCTATTGCAGAAGATACAATGTTGCCTAAGGAATATGTCCTGGAGGTCAATGTAGTTAACCCATTGTCTACCACTGCTAGAGATTTTTCTAGATTTATACGGTCTATTTCCCGTAGTCTCTCCACGGCCTCTTGTTGGGATATTTTCCAAATTTCATTGTAGACAGCATAATAGAAACGTTTCTGACGTGGCTTACGTGGCTTCCTGGGACCCATTAGAAAATCCCTAAGATCCACATCCTGTGACAGTAAGGATAAGTGTTGTTTCACCTGTGTGAGTGTTGAGGTTTTTAGCCAATCGAGGCACAACTTCCCAACACTGTAGGATGTCACTACCCCTGGATGTTGTCTTTGTATATAACGTGGATCTGGCCTATGGATACTCAACCCTTCGGTTTTACCCATGAATCTTGCTTGACAACTATTAGTGTCTGTGGGCCAAATCAACAATTTTTTCCAATCAGGGTCTGATCTGTTGTATTGTATAATGTCATCTACTGTAATTTCTTCCTGTGATGTTTTGTTGCCCTCGGTGTGTGATGGAGCCGGCACCCGAGGTGTGTTCAAGTGCTTGTTCTTGGCTAGTCCAAGGCAAGACGTCTGTTGCACTGTCTCGTTCAAAAACATGATTTGTTGAGGGATGAGGCATGCTCTAAACAAAGCTTCTGTTCCCTGTACCTGCCATTCCCTAGTACCCCAGACTGATTTTAGGTCTATGGTGTCTTTCCACAAGTCAAAACCTTGTTCGGACAACTGGGCAATAAAGGAAGCAGAGTAAATCTGTTTGGTGTTTGTCAACATATTTTTCTGTGCTGATGTTGGTGCAACCTGATGATAGTATGAGGCTGGGTCAGACCTATTAAACCCTGAAAAATATGGACATTTCTGTGTAAATGTTTTTGAACTACCTTTCGGTGGTGTTGGACAATGTTCCCACTGGTGGTATGTGAACACATTTCTAGGATTAGCAGATTTATGCAAAAAATGATGACCATAATGCTGATAACAATACATACTGTCGAAATCTGATGTGCTTTCAAATGTTTCACTATTAGAAAACGCAGCAGATTTTACCAAATCAGATAACATGTTATTAACAGTTTCAAAATCCCAATCATCGGAAAATGTACTTGAGGTAATGATATCACTCAATGATATTTTAAATAAATGAGGAATTTTTAAAATTTCAGTTGGACCAAATATATCGAAATCAACCTTGTCCCAAACTATACCATCAGGTATAGGAACTGCTGTAATGTTCACTGATGACAAGTCTCTTTGTTCTCGATGAGATGATTGGTGTGGTTTTAAAAGTATGTTCACCTTTTGGGCTGCAGAGCTTTGTCGAATGTATTTCCCATTAATAAGCATACTAAAAACTATTACCAAGCCTACCCAGAAAAGAAAGAAAAGTATCCCGGTGATTATCCATAGTTCTACCCAGGATGACACCAGGTAAGTCTTTTTAAGAAAGTTCAGAAAGTCTTTTACTTGCTGTTTGCGTGATTTTTTGGCTGGCGTCGTTACCGGTTCGCTTGGATCCAAAGAAAACGTATCAAAGTTTATGAAGTAGCCATAAGCAGTTCGATCAATTGTTGGTATTGCATCAGGATTTGTAGAAATCGTGGTTTGCTCTTGTCGAGGCATGTTGACGTAGACATCTGTATTTGGTCGAATAGCGATTTGATTTTGAGTTTGATTTTGAAGTTGAACTTCGGGTTCAAAGGGAACGAGTTCCATAGCATTGTTGCTTAGTCCTTCATTCCGTGTTGGAGGCTCTTCGAACGTGATGAGTCTTTCCTTTTGAACTTCTTGGATTGTAGCGAGAGGAGGGCGTCTGCTACTTTGGAGTCCACATGGCTACTGCTTAGTATCGGCCACATAGTGTGGTTTGATTAGGTCAATTGAGACAAATCTTTTCTCCTTTTTTCCGGCAAGAGGAGGTAGAAGTACAGTTCTTGTTCCTTCAATTGCTAGGACCGGTACAGGCTTTCTGTATGATGGCCCAAATCTTTTGTCCGCTATTTTCTCTCTGACCAGATCCCCAACTTTTGGGATCCAGACAGGTCTTGCCGTGACTGATTTGACTTCCCCAGTGGCGGTCTGCTTCAGGTGGACATTTCTTTGTTGTGTCCTGGATTCATTTAGATCCTGTAAAACAGCCAAATGATCATGGATGTCAAAAGGTTTTTCATCCGCCACTGTGACTACACAATCAAGATCAGGTACCCACATTCTTGTCCCAAATAGGACCTCATATGGAGTGACACCCCCTAGAGAACTTCTTGGCATGTTGTTAAGTGCACGCTGAACTCCATACAGATGTTTTACCCAACTTTCACCCGTGCCTAATACTCTAGCTGTTAAAGATTGCTTTAAGTCTAGGTTTTTTCTCTCTACTACCGAATTTCCCTCGGGATGGTACGGAGATGAGTACCGCAATGCTACACCAAATCCTTGCATGGCCTACTTGTAAGCCCTAGAGCTAAACGCAGGGCTCTGGTCAGAATGTAATGTGCCAATTGTGTATGTCCCTATAAAGACTCGCAAATCTTTTATAACAGTTCGAGCGTTAGCCGAGCGCTGGAGCCACACCCATAGGAATCTCGAGCAGGAATCCACTGCAACCATTATATACTTGTAAGCCCCTTCACATTTTAAGGGGCCGCAGTGGTCCAGGTAAGTGCACGCGAATGGTCAGTCTGATGCTGTCTAATAATGGGACCTGTGCTGGGTGAGCTACGGCGGCTCCATTTATCTGTTGACAGATATCGCAGTTTAAGACAAAGTCTTTGGTCTGCTTTGTTAATCCTGGCCACCAATAGCTTTGTTTCAGAAAATAAACTGTTGCCGCAGCTCCTGCATGTACAGAACCCATCCCTTCGTGTGCTGCTAGAATTAAACCTAACCTACGATCTATGTTTGGAATTACTCTATCCCCCACTCCAGGATTCTGAGCAAATGGAATGTTATTGGCATCTAACTTGTAGGAGTACTTGAGTGGAAACCTTTTTGGTACTGCTCCACTGTTTTTGCGGGTTGCATTAATAGCTACCATAATCTCACCGTCTATTCTCGTTTTAGAACGAGTGATTGCAGCTACGGAAGCAGTGCGTACAGCCCCCTTTGCGGCTTCATCAGCCAATTAATTCCCTTCAACGTGAACGCCATCACGCTGATGACTCAGTGTATGTATCACGTGAGCCCTCAGTAGTTCGCTTTTCAACTCCACTACCTGTGCCCATAGCATTTTATGCTTAATTGTGTCACCTTTTGCATCTTTGAACCCGTTTTGAACCCAGTACTGCAAATATTCATTGTAAGACTGCACACAGTAAAAGGAATCGCACACAATTAGTGTGGGGAATTCTCGATCCGTATTCACTAGTGCCAGTATCAGCGCTTTTAACTCTGCCAACTGTGCCGTGCAGTCTCCTAGGGACTGCGTCTTTGTGCAACTTGGATGGAACTTTCCATCCCGCATGCGACCTTTAACGATTGCACATGCTGCGCTATATTGTTGCTTACTCCCTATGGCCGGTTGAGCAGATCCGTCAGTGTAAATGATATATTCATACTGATCTAGAGGCATTATTTCGTTTGGTAGAGGATATTGTTGTTCGTATTGCAGGAATGCTTGTGTCTTTAAATTTGGGTCGTACCTGTATTCTACATCTGTTGCAGTGAGAGAATTAGCCCATTGTATCCATCTCGGATGTAAAGCTTTAGCGTTGGGAACACTCGCCTTTGTCGCAGCCTCTAAGGCTGGAACCGGGGTAACGACAATTATACTCTTCCCTTGAGCTAGTGCTCTTTCTCTCACTACAGCAGTCTGTACTGCTGTTAGAATTTTTTCTGGAGATGCGAAGCGCATCTCAGCATTTGTGTACAAATGTGATTTGTATGCAATTGGTACTGTTTCACCTTCATTATATGTTAGATAGGTGTACCCAGATTGACCCGCAACTATACGGATCACCAGGTTGCGTACGTTTACGCGTGTCTGTAAGTGTTTGGAAGTTATCATGTCAGCTTGTAAGGAACGAAGTGTATCTGTATGTTCCTGTGTCCATTGTTTTACTGAAAAATCAGGTTTTATTAAGTCCTAGAAAGGTTTTACTCTTTCTGCGTAATCAAAAATGTAAGTTCGACCAAAATTTAGGAATCCCAGGATTGATTGTAAATTTTTCAATGATTTTGGAGGTTGGAGCAGCGCGCATTTTTCTAAAAAATTGGCTGCCACGCTTTTCCCTTCACTTGAAAGCTCATATCCTAAAAACAGGACACTGAGGTGGGCAATTTTTGATTTTTTAAAGTTGATTTTGTAGCCCTCAGATGCAAATCCCAAAATTATGGTATTCACTATGTTCAAGTGCTCCTCTAGGTCATCGTCCGTTAGATAAATATCATCCACATAGGACAATGACTCTTCGTCCAAATTTTGAAGTAACTCAGTTACTCTGGCTGAAAACAACCCCGGGCTGTTCTTATACCCCTGGGGGAGTCGACAAAATTGACGCTGGGTCCCTAGCGCTGAGAAGGCTGTTAGATGCCTGCTTTCAGGCGCTATATTCTGGTAGAAAAATTCATTTGAGATATCAAGTGTTGTTTTATATTTTTTCCGCACAATGTTATTCATTAATGCGGCACTGTGTGCATTTTGGACTGCAAATGTCTTAGTGCAAGTGTTTAAATGTCTGTAATCTAAAACTAGACGATATGAATTGTCAGGTTTCATGACAGGAAACAAAGGATTGTTCATTGGTGAGGTGCAATTTTTGATCACCCCTTGGTACTCAAGTTGATCTAAGATCTCCCTGACCTGTTTTTTAGCTTCTTGATTTATTGGAGACTGCCTCTGTACAGTTGGAGTATTTTTTATAGGAATTATGATGTGGGTGGAATCCTCATCCCATCCAACATGGTTTTTATATAATGCTGGAGCCTGGGCTACCACCCACTCCTGCGCATATGTGTGTTACAAGTGCCTGGGAATATGGTCTGAGAAAGCCGGAAGAATTACTGTTTCTCCTTTAGGGAAATCCATGACAAATGCTGGCGGTCAATCTTGTTCAGCTAATAAAATGTCATAGCCAAACGTCAGGTTCTCCCAAAAGAGACCTCTCACTGTTCTACATTTGTCCCCCTCCATTTGGAGCGTTATTTCATATACTTTATGTGGGACACTTACCCTAGTATCGGGTGTTTCTACCGTGATATAATCGTTCAAGTCCGCTGTCATCAGAAATTCCTTCAGGTTCTGGCAAGCTATTGTTACTTCTGCCGCACTGTCTAGCATTGTCAGAGCCCATTCCCCGTTCAGTAGTCGAGTCCTCAGAATTCTGGGCATGTCTGATCTTTAGACCTGCAACTTTCTTCTTTTTGAACTGTGGCTTTTGCTTTGGTTTTTCTTCTTTTTTAGAAGTGTAATCCTGAGCGTGCTGCTTGTCTCTGGACTTTGTACGCTCTTCTTGCCTTTCTGACCGTCCTTCCCTCTCTGAGTTTTTCGAATAACCCTGAAAGGAACGAGAGGAACGTGTATCAGTATCCTCATACCTGTCAGGTTTCCTAAAATTATCCCTATTCCTAAGGTTGTACCTCTTTTCGGAGGGCTCCTGTGGAGGAGATCTACCTCGGGATTGAGATCTGTTTTCTTTAAAGTTTTGTATTTTATTGTCCCACTTCTTCTTTGTCGAAGCAGGTGTCTGCTTAGAAGTGTCCTTTTCAGGACTGCCCATCAGTTGTGGTTTTAAAGCTTTCCCTCCCAAACTGTCTATGCCTAACTCTGCATACGCAGTTTCAATTATTTTGGGTAGTTTGTGTTCCTGTTCTAAAGGATCGAACTCCCTCAGGCGTTGGCGGATGGCCACTGAAGCTGCTTCCCCCTTAATGTTAGCTAGTATTATGGCTGATACCTGGGCATAGTTACCTAGTAACTTCATCCCTACGTTTAGGGCAGGTTCTGCTCCGTACTCATTTTGTATCTGTCTCAATACATCAGGTACTACTGCTAATGACGGGATACCATGAGTTCTGGTATAAATGGCAGCAAAGACTGTACCCCAAGTGGTACAATCCTCTAATTGTGGTGTTATCCCCATGGGCAACCAGATTGTTAGCATTCTGTGTTTTTCATACGGGGTAGTATTCGGGAATACTGCCTCTAGCTGCGTTATTTTCTGAGTACCCAGAATGGTATTTGTTCACGTTTTGTGGGCATTTTACCCATTACTGTGTGTAATGTTTGTGGTGTAATTTTAGTTGCTGTACCCTGAATTTGAGTTCTATATGTTGCAACTATTGCTGGTTGGACTGTAAGTGTCCTCATGACAAATTGCGTCAAGTTTCTGTATATTTTAATTAAATCTTTATGTTGTATGAGTAAGTCTCCTGGTGGCATTGTGTCAATGTCAGGATGTGGCGTGTATGCCGCTAATATTGGCCATGTTGCCCCTTCTCTTCCGAGCGGGCCGAGTCTTACTCTTCTTCTTATGTGGGGTAGGGCGCCTTTAAACCAGTATAAATAATCCTGGTACGTGAGCGGAACCTCTATATCCTCGAATGGATAATATTCCGCTGGTGCATCTCCATCCGTGTAGGAGTGAAATGTTTTTGTTCTTGCATTTGCTGCTGGGAATGTAACCCACGAATAAAATACCTCTGTTTTGTTCGATTCGTGTGCCTCAATCAAGAAAACTACTATGCCACCCCTAGCTGATAAACCATGCGCAAGTAGTTTCAGGGTGACTGTATTTCTAAAATTTAGTGCAATTTGTATTGCGTCTGCATCGTCCTCATCTGTGAGGGGCAGATTTTGTTGCATTGGGTCTAATTCTCCGTTATTTCTGTCTTCAGTCATTTTGTAAAGAAGAGGGTTCTCAAGGGAACTAAGATAAGGTGTTTTTGCACAATTTAGGAACAATGTGTCCTTCAAGCTTGATTAACCAACAGCCAATAAATAGGATTTCTCGCCTACTCAGCTGTGGCGGAGTTTGTGCCCACCCACTCCAGACGTCTCTGGTGTTTTGTGAGTAGGGGTCTCTGAGAATAGCACGACTGAACTACTCAGATTCTACTGTTAAATAAGTACCCAACCAACGTTGGCGGTGCCATGTCATGTAGTTCCTATATTACCTATACAGGATCTGCACGTTTTGGATAACATAAACTGTGGGATTGGTGGTGGACGGATTCCGTGCATCCCCACCGGATATGTTAGCCTGTCTGTATTAGCTAGCTCACAGTGCCACTAGAGTCTCCGCTTAACGGGGAGAGAATAGTTTTTGGCAACCTCAGAACATGACAACCCTGATCCCCCAGGATCGTGGAAACAATATACTACCTTTCGCTCAGTCACTCATGCTCACTTAGTTTGTAACAGAGAGATACACAGAATAAACAGGCTGGGCGTTTCAATAAGTATTTATTGAACAGTTGTTATTCCAATATATAATAGATGAGCTGCAACAACCATTAGACAGTAGCAGAGATATATGATTAGCAATACTACGAAAGTAAAGGGATGGTATAGTTCTACCATCTCGCAGAAATCATGCATATATACATGTACGTAAAACACATGATAAAAAGTGCGTACTCGAACGAAGTCTCCCTAACTAGATGTACCTAAATGTACCTAGCATCTGTGTAGGTGTTATGCCAAGAATCCCTCTAGGATCTAGTCCACCCCATTACCTGAGAGTTAGAGAATGTGGGACCCCGTCCTGGTCTCGAGTTGGACACCACGCGAGGGATGTTAGACCACTGCTAGCTGGAACGTCTGCATGCAGGAACCTCAGCGTCTCTGGTCAGTGTGTCAGCCGGGAAGTCATGGTCTCCTCTAACTTCTTAAGCAAGATGTGTTGTATATATACCCATAGGTCTCCCCAGGGGTCCTACCTTGCTGTGTTACTGTGTCGGCCTAAAGGATAACGTTGGGCCTGAACTCTATACAGAGATATTATACAAGAGATGGTAATCCTACTGTTAGTCCTGCTGTGCTTCCAAGAAGCCTCATGCATAATGTATGAGAATCGAACCGATCTGGATGCAGTGTCATATCTAGGTAAAAGGTCAGTGCCTAAGAACCGTTATGTATGTAATGTAGGGAAGGATGTAGGTGAAAGGTTGCGATGTTACCTGCGCCTATATAGGGTACCTATATGGAATATAACAAAGCCTGTCTAAATTACTCCATCCCAAAGTTCTGTTAGAGAAATATGTAGTGGATTCCCAGGTTGCTTGCTTTACTGCACGCTGCCCCTTGAAAAATCAATGGAACAATTGGAGCACGCATGTCATTTAACCAGATTAATACTGCAATTCGGATGAGTACGTGAAACTTGGCAAATGGACACAGGTGGGCTGGGATGGGTATAGACAGTAGTGTGCATACTGATGGACTGTCTGCCTGCCCTACAGCGGACTGCCCAGCTGAATGATAATTGGCCAATATATGGTAGCGGGTAATACACTCCCCCCCCACCCCCTCTACTGGGGCTGAGAGGTGCATTCTCATCTCGGGTGTCACGCTGTAAGTAAATTAGATTTGTGGGGAAGGGGGTAGGCCCAGTGTCACACACACCTACAGTGTGATTTACTGGGCAGGGTCTGATTGGACCCTTCACTTCCATTCACAGACGGCCACAGGGCTTCCAAAACCCTAAACAGCCCTTAAGTGATGCAAATGAGCCGCTGCGGGAATGCTCAGCAGCGGCTCCATTAAGAGGTGTACACTGCCCCCCCCCCTCCATTTTGCCTTCTCTTTTTCAGCAGCAGTTGAGCAGAGCACTTTCTGCGCAGCTGCACAGTCCCCAATGCCATCGAGCCTGCCCCGCCTGACTTTCCCCTAAGAGTACTGGTACTCTCTTTGGCCAAGGAAAAGTTCCGGTACTCAAAGGGGGAAAATTAAAAAGTGGCGGTACTCTTTACCGTTGAGTACAGGCCCATTTAAAGCACTGTTTTAGGTGCATGTTTTTGTTGTTGTGTAATACCTGGATGAACATTAAACTCACGGAAATGCACCAAATACTGGTCCATTGGCATTGTGTGTCAAGCAAAGGATCCTAGTTAATATGTTTTCGGCCACACTTTGTATTACATAAGCCACACCTTTTGGAAAGGATTTCTAGTTTCACTTCTTTGGCCATGCCCATTTGGTGATCCCTCCACCTTTTCACCCATTTTAAGTGCTGGATATAACCTCTATTTATCTGGAACATTGACTACTGTGCTTGGGATTTAACGCGCATGTGGTATACGTAATATTATTTATTGTCGAGGCTTAGGTGTAACTTTTTCTGCGTGGTCACCTCATATTGTTTGCCTTTTGATGAACCCTATATTTTTGCTGTCTGTAGAATTCTGGGCTCTTTACCCCTGCTAGCCAGTGATAAAGTGCCTGTGCTCCACCTTTCAACGTGGTAAAATTGAGACACTTCTAATTGGCATATTTAACTTACCTATAAGTCCCTAGCATATGGAACCCAACTGTACCCTGGGTCTGTATGTTATATGTCACAAGTGGACTGTAGCACCCATTGTGCCACCCACTACGGTGACGGTGTAAACATGACTACAGGACTACCCTAAGTCACCCCTAGGTAGCCCTTAATGCCCATAAGGCAGGGTGCATGGTATTTAAAGGTAGGACACGTAGAAATTTAATGTCTCATACGTCCGTGCAGTGAAAAAGCCTTAAAAGCTATTTTCAAAAAGCAAGGCTGGTTGTTCCGTGAGAAAACACAGAGTTACATTATTACCTTGAATAATGCTAATTTCTGTTTGGAAGCAGTTAGAACTATAATTCAAGGGCTCTTTTAAATAGTTATTTAAAATGCAATTGAATTGTAAAAATGACTTTGTAATAACTATTATAGAAAATTAACTTTTGGAACGTTACCTTTTTCCTGCATGAAGTTGCTGGATGCTAATCTGCATTTTTGCTCTCCCACTTCTGGCAGCCGGTAATTAGCATTTGAATAAGTGTGAATGGACATGAAATGCCTCCCAGGACAAAACAATAGGCTGACTTGAATGGGCAGAGATGACCCCTCTGATCCTGGAGGAATATGCAGGGTGGGGCTGTGAGCATCCTCTTGACATTAGAATGTGGAATCCTGCTTGACAGGTCTTCTACGGTATTCCATATTGCACTTGGGGTGCACTATATAGAGGGCTTCCCTGTCACAGGCAAATGTTGGCTAACAGCTGGGCAGAGCCCTTCTTTTATTTTCCCAGCCAGGCAGGTTACAATCACAGTAGGCCACTTTTTGAAATTAGTGTCAAATCCTGCTGGCATGTCAAGACCTGCTTGACAGGTCTTGTGGGGTTTTACATATAACACGTGGGGCACGCTTCAAAGGGCAAGGACAGGATGCCAAAACAATTCTTGTGTATTCACTGGCTATTAGCTGTAAAACTCAGCTTTGTTCTACCAGACTACTCTATCTGAATTTCTAAGGGGTACAGGCACTGCCTCAAACTGGATTTTGGTGTTAGATGTGGAAGGACACTAGGATTACCATAGTATACTCTCCACACATTCCCAGCCCTCAGACTCCAAGTTTAGTGTGGCTGAAGACTTTTGCCATCTTGAAAATGTCCAAAGTGGACACAGTTAGCCTCGGGACCCTTTACCCTATTGGTTAGAGCATGCCAAGGGGTCATTCCCACCCACTAGCTCGTGTCAGGCATAAATGTGGCACCTCCAGGCAGCCACTTTAGAACACTCTTGGACCTATGGAAGATCAGAAGAGGACTGAACCTGTTGTCTGAGACATGAGAAGAGCCTAGGAGACTAGACTTGCTCTCTCTCATACTCAGGACGAAGAAGTGAACTCTAAGGGGCCGATGACAAGTTTTGGCAGTGCGGGAGTAGGCAGTACGCCACCACCGCGCCCCCACACCGACAAGACTCACAGCCGCCTGCCCACCAGATTATGACTTAAATGTGGTCTTGTGGGCAGGCGGTGTGGCGGTCCCGCAGCGGTGCTTCCTTCACAGGCGGCGGTGCCTTTCAAAAAAGGCACCGCAATGGGACCGCACAAGAATGTTCCAGGACTTGAAAGCTCATGCCTTGCAGGAACTGTTGTGCATGCACAAAGGGGGGCACATGTTATGCCACCCTGTGTGCATCCATTTGTGGTGGAGGCACAGGGGGCCCTGTAGGGCCCCCTTTGTTGACTCTCTGCCACAGTGTACATGGAGGAGGAACCTCGTAATATGCTTGGCGGGGCCTCGAGGGTCCAGCCAAGCATATTATGGCCTCTGACCACCGCAACACCGCCAGGGAACAGTGGTTCCCTGGCGGAAGTGGTGGTCATAGGGCGGTCTGACCGCCCAACTTGTAATGAGGCGGTTGGACTGCCGGTGCGGTGGTGGCTGGACTGCCACGCCCCTGTGAGTCTGGCGGTCCTCAGACCTTCAGACTCATAATCTGTTCTTTAGTGTCACACAGCTGACCTCCTGTTAAAGTTACAGGAACACAGCAAGATACAAAAGTTATTTTCCTGCAACTTCTCAGCTGCCCAGTGGCAACTGGACCTGGACTGTATTTCTCTGTGGGCCTCTGCCTTCCACTCTGTGAATCTCTGCCTTCACTAAGGTCCTGAGGGGGCTTTAGAAGTGTGATCCTGTGGTGCATTGGGATTAAATATTTTACATATTGCCTCTAAGTTAAGCCTGCCTGTTCTGTGCCATAGCTACTACAGGGTTGAGCTCAGGTTTATTTGGCGATTCCCCCTGACAAAGATTGTAATCATTGCTTGCGGTGGGCACTTACCACCCTCAACTAATAGCCCAATTTCTTACATTATTTCTATGTAATAATTAACTATTTCACTCTAAACATATTACATTGAATGTCTCAGCGTGTCCTTCTACATTAAATGTAAAAAATGTTACTTTATTTTTGCACCTCTTATGCTTAGGAATATTGGTGCTTTGAAACCAATATTGCCTGCCTAGCACTTTGAATTAGGGTACATTAATGGGAGTTCCTGCAAAATGATATTCCAGTACTACACATTGCATCCTTATAGTTTCAGATACATGTTTTGCGGAAGATGGCTGCCCAGTGCAACTGAGCGGGGAGCTCTCAGAAAGAGAATGGAGTTCCCCAGTCTTATGATCGCGAGGACTCACTGTTCCTAGTTTACCAACTCCCATCGTTCCAAGATGTTTGCTACTCTTACCCCCACAGGCGAGGAACGAAAGGGCACAGTGAGCTACTACAAGGCTTATTGGGGGTCTGAGAAGACATTGCCATAACAGAAGGTTGTTGCTTTCCTACTGTTACCACATGCAGGGCTAAAGCATTGTTGCTGTTAGGGTAGCCAGTGCTACTGAAATGAATGTTTCTGAAAGGGACAACATTTTTTAAATTGTTGAATGCTTGTTTTAGGGAAGGGATCTATGTCTCTATGCCCCTCACCCCACCCCCAAGCATTATTTCACGCGTTGAGTTCAAGGCTATGACATATATGTGTAGGTCAATATATTGGGGTTGATAAAGTGACATAAAACCCTACGAGATGATTGCAAAATTGATATAGTTATGTAGAAAATGTTATACAAATTGGGCTCACTTCTGATGGTAACTTCTTTCAGTACATTTGTCATTTTATGAAATATCCACATTCACCACACTGGGTCCAGAAGCTTCTCACAGTGTGGTGTCCGGAGGCCATGTGCCACCAAAGCCAAAACTGCGTGTTGAGCCGGCTGGCATCAACATGAAGTGATCTGTCGACTCCAGTAAGGCACGGCCCATTATGTGGATTCCTTTTCCAGTACATCACAAATGCTTTGAATCGTGACCATGGAGTGTCCAAATATATTGGGGGCCATAAATCGCAGTGCTCAAAGTGAGATTGCAGGTCGAAAATAAATTGTACCCGTTACAAGAGTTTGCCCATGCCCACATCGGATTGGGGAAAATAGCACGTGATATTGGTTCACTAGACTTCATTCTAAAGAGTCTCACAACTGAGTCGGAGTCTCAAAACTAGTGCTTGTGGGGTGACTGACAGTACCTGCCCATTTACGCAGATTCCCTGCTCGTGACCGTCACGTGCCTGTAACCGTCACCAGAAGTAAACAGATCTTCTTGCCTGTTCGCGTGCAACCGGTTGGATTAGAGGGTAGGATTAGGTAGTCGCTGGGGGTCGGGTCATCATGGGTGGATGATTGTGCTAGTGCCAACCCTTGCATTTTGTTGAACCGACGTTCATGTCGTATTTTGGCTAGGAATCAATAGCGCCTTTTTAGCTTAGAGTCCCTGGGAAGTCGGGAAACAGGTGACTAAACACTCTTGTTAGAAGGCGACGCTGAGGGGATCGTGTGTCAAAGCCTCACCTGTCCCTTCGTCCTAAAATGGAAGAGAAATGCTCGGCCTCGCATTGTACGCTAAAACCGCAGGCATTCAGTGCGGTGGGAGCAGCTCAAGCAGACGCAGTGAGTCTGAAAGTAGGTGAACAATAGCGTCAGAGGTGCGTGCGTTCCAGCGGAGCCACGGCCCAGGTGAGTCACGGCCAGGCCTGTGAGAGGCAAACAAAGGGACATCCCCTGCAGTGATGACTAACCTCGCCTGCCCGCTGCCCCGGGTCGGGCCAACGTGAATCCAGAAGGCTATTTTCTGTTTATTTTAATATTAGTGGGAGTATTTGCATATTACAATCAAAACCGGCTGAGGGAAAAAAATCAACCACTCTTGCAGTCTGTGATTGACCTCACGGTCACAGGTTCAAGTCCTGTCAGGCCTGCGCCGCCTTTCATCCTTCCGATGTCGAAAAGACGAGTACAATAACATAATAATAAGCATCGTTTATTCAGCGGTAAGGGGCGAGCGTGCACTTTATAAATACACTTAATGTTACGTTATGTTACAGACATGGCCCCAGAGAGCAGCCGGGACCTGTACAGGGCAAGGGGCTTACTAGCATGGCAGTCTTTTTTTGGGTACATAGAGTTCCCATGATTAGGCTGTAGGCATCGGGATTTATAATTCAGTTATTCAGCAGAGAGCGCCCCAGTGGCTCCTCGGGGGAAGGATGCGCAATATAATGCCACAAGACTAACTATACAATAATATACACAGAGTCACGATTGTTGCGCTATGCTTCAGTGGTTACAAGATTTACATTTCAGGTGACGAGTATTCTTGTGTGGACGGATGTGAGGATGTGGGCAGGACACACACCCTAATGGGTCAAATTATTCTATGACTCGTAGCTGCATTTTCCAGGATATTAGGTGCGTGGCGTTACTACTTACAAGAAAGCGAGGGACTGTAGGAAGGCCAACTTTGTAGACCATCCTCGGCCTCGAAACGAGCAGAAGGAAAGATTCAAAGAAGGCGAGTGCACCAATGTGCGCAAAGAGAGGCAAACAAAACAAGCCAAGTGTTTGGATTACGTCAGCGCGTGCGTCAGCAGGCCAGCGTGAGGTGGTAAGCAATCCAATGGCTGCATGTTTTACGCACGTGAGTGAGCACTGCAGGCCACTCCATGGTGAGTGAGTGCAACGACATGCGATTGCGTATCAATTCTGAGTGAGCCGCGTACGTGAAAAAGCAAGTAAAACAGCGCATGAGTATTCTTGCAAGTGAGTAAGCAACAATGTGTGTAAAGATATTACCATGTGAGTGCATAGTGCATTCCTTTCAGCGTCCACTGTGCCAACTAATGATTAGCTACAACAGGAGGCAAGTGTCCCTGGAAAGAAACCACTTCTGGTGGAGGGAAAGGTCAATGGCATAAAAAACCTTGAGTGGATGGTGACCAGAAGAAGCAGGCAATGACAAAGCAGGAGAAAAGGAAACCCGTGGACCGAAGATCTACATTAAGCAGTGCCAGAACAAGCACTAAATTGTTAAGGGAAAAAAATACAGGCTTAGAAAAAAGCTAGATTCTAAGCAAGAAGTAGCAAAAACTTTGAGACGCAATGCGTACATTGTATCAGGCGCTCTTTTATAGTGGATTTTGCTCTGTAAAATAAAGTGTCTAGGAACAGCCACAGACTGCCATCTTAGTTTGGGAACCCTGAACTGAAGATACAGGAGAGAAGCAACATCTTGGTTTGGACTGAAAAACCATGCTACTTCCAAAATGGGGCCCTTCTTTGTTTCACTCTCCCGCCTGCGTACCACAGGAGGACATCAGGACACTGGGGGGCATGTTTACTACACTTTCATGCAACACAGGGCAGGAAGCAAATGTCTGCACTGCGTTACGTGAAAGTGAGAGGGTAGAAATGTTCCATATTTACAAAGATATGAAGCATTTCTGCTCTCTCCTTTCACTGGCTCACTATGTGCAGCCTGGCGCCAATGCAGGCACCTTGCACCATAGTGAAAGGGTGCCAGCGTTACAGGCAGGATTATTATTGTGCAGGAAGGGACACCTTCCTGCACAAAAACAATCCTTAGCAGTATTTTCCTCTTTTACATGGAAAGAGGAAATAACGAGGATAAATAAAGCTATTTTTCCTTGTTACGCCTCACTTGGAAAGGCGTAGCATTTTGACGCATTCCCAGATTTACAAGTCTTTGTAAATCTGTGAATGCACTAAAATCCATGGGTGGATGCATGGGAATGCTCTATTACTTACCGGTAATCTTCATTACTCCGGGTCCCGTTGTCCTCGTCCCATTCATAACAAAGTGGAGATAACCATCTCCAGACAGAAAAAAACAAGAGGAATGCTGGGACCCTAATACTGCCCCTCCCACCGGGAGTACATAAGCAGTACTTACCCAGCATCCCTCCTGTACAACCAAGCCCACACAGGAAGGCCGGCCGTCCGGGAGGGAGGGAGGCGTATGAATGGGACGAGGACAACGGGACCCGGAGTAATGAAGATTACCGGTAAGTAATAGAGCATTACCCCAGGTCCCTTATGTCCTCGTCCCATTCATAACAAAGTGGAAAATACCAAAGCAGAAAACTGTCCTTCCTAACCCACACGCACACCCAGGACACCACCACAAAAGCAGCAACCCAAGGGAGCACCGAGAAGGGAGGAAAAGGAAGACCGCAGGAAGCAACCGGCCCGCAACCCAGAACAGGACAGCAGGGACCAAACAAGGACCGGAGACAACCCAGAAAAAACAGAAGGGCAGGGCCCCAAAAGGAGGCTGTCAAGCAGAGAAACCGGAGACAGGGCAACCAGGACCAAGACCCAAAGGACATGGCCAAGAAGACCCACCGGACAAGGCCGCCCAGGCCAGACCCACCAGGAAGGCACCCAGGACCCGGCAGCCACACAGACACAGCAAACCACGACCGCCCCGAAGAAGGCCAAAGAAAGAAGCCAAGACCGGCCAACAGAGCGCAGGCACAAGCACCCAGACCAACAAGGAAGGAGGAAAGCACAGGCCAGAAACCGGCCCACCCCACCAAACCGAACGACCCGGCCCCAGAGAGCCCAGAGGAGAAATCCAACCAACCCCCGCCGAGGAGGCCCAGGAACCAGGAAAGAAAAACCAGCACCCCCAGGGCCACCAAACGACAAGCACCCAGCCCAGAGGGAGGAGCTGCAGCAAGAACCCAGGGGCCGAACAGGAGCGAGACCCCAACCAACCCGAAAAGGACAGGGAAGGAGACAGAGACCCGAAACCCCAGGGGGCCAAAAACCCCACAGGGAAGGAGGTCGCAATAAAACCAGGAAGGCCACCAAACCCAGAACAGCAGGGGCAGAGGAGGCCAACCCAAAGACCACAGGCCAGAGACGCCCCCAGAAAGAACCAGCCGACAGCCGACCAACAAAAGAGAGGCCAACAAAGACCGGAAACCAACAACGAACAAGCCCAACAAGGGCGGGGACAGGGCCACCGGCCACAACCCCCAAAAACCCCCTACCCCAAAGGGAGGGAAAAACAAGGCAGGACGGGAGACCAGGGCAACCGGGAACACCCAGCAGCCCCCAAACCAGGAAACAACCAGGCAGGAATCCACCGAACCACAGAGGGCAGAAAAAACAGGCGCCAACACGGCGGAGGACCGCACAGGCACCCCACACCCAGGCCAAGCACGCAGCAAGGGCAGGAACAGCGGAAAAAAACGGCCCCAGGATGCACAGCACCCAGACCAAAAGCCCACAATGCCCGACCCCAGCAACGCCGGAGAGAAGGCAAGAAAACAGCACAAACCAGGGCAACAACCCAAAAGGAACAGGAAGCCAGGACCACAGCCAAGCAACCCGCCGATGCAGGCGGACCCGCAGGCCCAACCAACCCCCGGAAGGAGCCCACGCAACGCCCAGGCCAAAGCAAAGGGCAGGGAGGACCAGGGACCCCCAGCACACCACCGTCAGAACACACAGAAGCGCCAAAGCGGAAACCGGAGGAAGCAGAGAAGGCAGAGGGCCAAGCAGTAGCAAACCCCCAGACAACACGCAGCCAGGAGGGCGGACCCCACAGAGGCAAGAGGAACACCACAGAACCGCACCCCAACCAGAGAAAGGGGGGGGGGGCACCCAAACAGACACACACCGGGAACAAAGCCCGGGGAAGCAAGGGAAGACAGGAGCGAGCCAGGACACCAGGACCAGGAAGAACCAGGAACGCCCAGCAAAACACACCCCAGAGCCGGCCGAAAAGCGACAGCACAGCCAGCAAGCCAAGGAGGCTAATCCGAGGCCACCCTGAACCAGCAGGAAGCCGGCACATCCTGAGCAACAGGAGGCAACCCAGGACACGCCAACCCAGAAGCAGCAAACACCAGGACCCCACACAGGTCCCAACAGGGGAACCGCAACCCAGGAGGACAAAGGCGCACAGCGCCCCGCCAGGACACACAAAGAGACAGGCAAGGACGCAGAGCCGAAAAAGGCGACCAACAGTCGCACAAAACCCGCAGGAGTGGGAAAGTCCTAGCAGACACCCAGCCAGGCACCCAGGACAGGAACCAGACGAGACCAGGACCCCCCAGGGAGCAAACGCACCCAGAGCGCAGACGGACCCCCAAACGGGAGAACCGCAGAACAGAAGAGGGGAAACAGGAACCAAGCCAAGGACACGGCAGCAGCGAAAGACAGCCAGGCCCAAACATCAGAGGCACGAACCCCAGGGACCAAAAGGCGAACTGCCACCGGAAACACACCTTGGGGGGGACGCCAAGGAAAGGAAGAGCATGCGCCCAACCACACCAGCCTGAGAAGCCCACACCAGCCACCCCCAGGCGGCCCCAATCAGGAACAAACCAGGCCCGACCAAACGGAACCCCAGAGACCAGACGAGAGCAGGAACGCCGGCAGAACCAGGAGGGGCGGCCAGGAAACACCGAAGCAAGCCAAAGGCAAGCACAGAGAGTGCCATGGCAGGAGCAACCAAAAACAGAAGCACCCAGCAAGGATGAGGCAAGCAGCAGGAGACAGGACCAACCAGCCAGACCCCTGAAGCAACCCAAGCACACAGAAGGCCCCGGGACAAACACCCAAAGCCCCAGGCCGGAGGAAAGGAGAACAGAACAGCCGCACAGGAGGCAGCACGAGCAACCCTGGCAAACCGGACCCGCAGGCAGAGGGGAGGCACGACACCAGGAAGCCCCAAGAGGAAACAGGTGCAGCCCAAGGGACGGGAGGGTCAATGCCCGGAACCAGATGCCCCCGTGCACCAACCCCGACCAACCACGCAGAAGCCAGGAAGTGGAGGAGAACCCCCAGCACACCCAAGCAGAGCAGAAGCCACAACATAACAGGCAGCCCGCAGCGGAGGCAAGGCCCCCCGAGAAAGGGCGGGCAGACAGACGGACCCAGCACCCCCAAGGCCAGGCCACAACACCCACACCACCCCGAGAAGCAGGGACGCATAGGGGCCGCAAGAAAAGCGGGGACGACCCCGGCAGGCCAACAGGAACCCAGGGGAGGCAACAGGACCCCCCATGCAGCCGCCAAAGGAGCAGGAACACAGTCTCACCACCAGCCGGGGGCAGGGAGCCGAGGAGGAGCCCGGAGCAGGGAGGACCAGCAGCGCACCCCAACAGACCGCCTCCAAGGAAGCGAGAGGCGCCCTCGACCCGAGAGCAAGCAGCAGAGGGCATGGCACAAGCAAGCAGACAGGGAGACCCCAACAACATAGGGAATCCCAGGAGCAAGCACAGAAAGAGCCAGCAAAAAAGGAACCTACCACCACAGCAGCGACAGGAACCCACGCCAACCCGGGGCAGGCCACCAAACAGAAAGTGCGAATGCCAAAGCACAGAAAACCAGCAAACGAACTCAACGGAGAGGAGAACCCCCCCAACAGCGCCTCAAAAGAAAGTGGCAGAAGGCACGCGTGGCCAGGAGCAGGGGCACCACCCGAAGGCAGCGACCCAAAGAGAGAGCTCCGCAATACCAACAGGAACTCCCACCACACAGTCCAAGAGTGTGGAATCACAGGAATCTGCGCCGAAGTCGAGCACCGAACCCAGAACCACAGCGCCCGTTTGGCCAGCTCCAGCCGGAGAAGAGGCAGCAGCAGGAGACGTACCGGGCACTCCACCCGCCTCAGGGCCGCCAGCCTCCCCCCCCCGTATCCGCGCTCCGTAGGCGGGGGCGGGAGCCAGAACTGGAGCAACCGCAGGCAAAAAGGAGGAAGCAATGAGCACAGGACACGGAACCCCTACCAGGAAGACAGCGTCCCAGTCTCCGAGGGAGAACCCAGGGCCGACTCCAGTGCCAGCGGTGTTCACGGAGGTTCCTGAAAGAAAAAGGAGCGAAAACACCCAGAGCGGGGGCCACCAGTACAACAAGGCCCCCACCGCCACTAGGAACAGACAGGAAAGCAAAAGCCCGCCGTGTAATACACCGTCCGGACTCGAACCCGCTACCAGCTCCATGGCAGAGACACCACTCACCAGCTGGCGCCATCACCACCAGGGCAGCGATGCGTGCACCAAAGGAAGGGAAACACGAAACCCAACCTCCGACCAGCACAGATAGCCTGCCATCCTGTGGGAGAGAAGAGATTTTTTTTTATTCGAACACACATCAAGAAGGAAACGAAAACCCGGCAAGCGGGACTCACCAGGAGCGGGGGCCAACCCCAGCAACAAGGCCCCCACTCCAAACGTCCAGCACATCAGGAGACCGGCAGGAACACAGGAAGCGCAGCACATCCCACCCGGCCAAGCTCGGGAAGAGGAGCACGCGACCCGGAAGAAACCCGGGAGATCAAGCCCCAGCCGCAAAGGGCCGGGAGGACATTGCAGGAACACAGCAAGCGCAGCACATCCCACCCGGCCAGGCTCGGGAAGAGGAGCACGCGACCAGCAGGACACCGGCACCAACAGGGACAGACTCCCAGCAAGCCCAGCAGGCCAGGAGAAAGCCCAGGGAAACCCCACGCCCGCACAGCCAGGCAGCCGGGCGAGGGGAGAAGAAAAGCACCGCCACTTCAGCCCAGCAGGAGCAGCACCAGCACACCACGTCATTCTGTCGACAGACAGCAAAAAGAACAGGAGGGATGCTGGGTAAGTACTGCTTATGTACTCCCGGTGGGAGGGGCAGTATTAGGGTCCCAGCATTCCTCTTGTTTTTTTCTGTCGGGAGATGGTTATCTCCAATTTGTTATGAATGGGACGAGGACATAAGGGACCTGGGGGTAATGCCCATCCTCCACCCATGGGACACCTCCCAAGATGAAATGTAACGTAACACAGTACAATCTGCAGCCTTGCGTTACATTTCTTTACAAAGCCACACAAGGCAATTACTGAAGCCTTTTCGGTGTCCTTGTGCCCCCTTGCGTCACGTAACGGCAACGCAAAGCTTCATAAATATGGACCTGGGTTTCCCCCAGCAGCCCCACTCTGGATCTGCCACCTTGTTGAATCCTTGCCACGGACAACAGCCCAGCGAATGATTACACATACTACAACACCCTCAGTGCAGCACCAGTTCTTGCCCCAGGTATGGTGTCTTCTAACCCCGAGCCTTGCAACCTATATACAGTTCTACTCTCACAAGCTCGGATGTTGGCGAGAGATGCGGAAAGGCGACCTCCAGACAGTTTGAGTGACTTTATGAGGGATTGAGGGCATGTGTCAATTTGTATGTTAGTGTCAGTGATTGTCAATGAATGAGAGAATTAATTATGTATAACAGAAGGAGTGTGTAAGAGAATAAAAATATGGTTTAGGAAACCTAACCGCAAGATTAAGCTAAATCATTAGAAATATGCGAGCGCCTACATGAATGGGTGAACAAAAACAAAGTTTTAGATACTGTTTCAAGCTGCTTTAAATCTACAATTTAATGATACATTATTTGGGTGACAAATTTCTATATGGGAAAAACAAAGTACAGGAGTAAACCCATTAACCCAGGTGAGACCGGGTGGAGTATGTAACAAAGCAACAATGTCTCAACTGGTAGTCATTAGGGAGGACAATTATAAAGGTAGTATAAATCACTCGAAAGAGAAAAAAAAGGAAGGGAGACCACAAAGGGATTTCGTAGGGTATAAAGTAATATTTGTAAGTAGTTGTAACAGCACTACAGTACAGTTTTATATACAGTAACCATAACACACAAGTGTGCACTGAACGTGCTAGTGACGGTGAACGGCGCAGTGACACAGGGGTGAAAAAACAGCGTGAGCGGCGAAAAAATACTAAGAGCAAGTAAATATGTGGTCAATGATACAATGCAGATATGTACAAAGTAAGTATTTCGTATTGTAAATAATCTAGGGCAACTTCAAAGCAGTGAGAATCTCAGAACATGTCAAAATAAAGAATGTTAAAAATAAAAAATAAAGAATAAAAAATAGTGACACTAGTGTTTAGAAAAATACAAAAGTAATTTATTCAAAGTTCATAATTCTGTTATAGATATAAAAACATGATAAATCTAGTGCTACAGAGACCTAAGTTTGGACAACATCCTAACTTCACACATCCATCATACATACATACTACACTCTATTATTCATATCGATATGTATCATCTGTTTGGAAACTATACGAATCACAATAAGGTCCAAGATGATATAACATGATATTTCAATGAAAACATGATTATTAGGGTGGTTTCCAGATTATCGCTACGCGCGTTTCGGCAGAACACTGCCTTCCTCAGGAGTTCCACCACTGAACGTTGTACTCAGAATAGTAAAAATTTCGACAGAAGAATGATGTGGGGTGAATAAATATGAGAGTTTCCAGGTTCAAACCCTGCGAAAAAGAGAACAACACAATATAATGGTAGATGATGTATACCTAGAATCCCCAATCCGCGTATTCACTTCTCACACGAGGACGGAATATATAAGTCCGCTGAATATATTGAAAAAAGCGACGTAAAGGATCTTCTCTTTTAACCTCTAGACTTTTAAACTGGCAGAAAAAGAGAATTCTGGCTAGATGGACGAGCTGCCAATCCACTGAATATTGCAACATGTGCTGGATACGGTCAGACTAGAAATCTGGCAAACAGCTCTTTTGCCGGTAGCAGTCACATAGATTGAGACGCCAAGAATTACAAACGCTGTGAATCGCAAAGAAAGTAAGTATTTCGATTCAGGCTGAATTGATTGACCACAACAATGCCACAGTTCTGCGCTGGGTAGTCCACGGCGTTTCAACCTGTTCAATTCCAGGTCATCATCAGGACAATGGTCACTAAATTCAGAGTAGTGCTGATGGGTAGTACCGCAATAAATCCAGTCATTAGGGGCGGTCGTAAGGGTCCGGCAAGGTAGAGGATCACGGAGAGACCACTGTTTATACTCCGGCACGGAAAATCAAGGTTCAGTTGGAAATCAAATTACCGTAACCTGTTTGGTTAGTGTAGGGTGATTCAGAAGGGGTTCCGAAGGATCCGGGGGCAAACGCGACCTGGATGCAGGGAGAAGAGCTATCCAGGGCAGCAGAGATCCGATCTCAGGGCAAGCGGGAGGATGGCCGCTGTTGATCCGGTGGACGATTGAAGCGTCCACCGGATAGCTATTTTCACCAAGCTCTTGGACGCTTCAATCGTCCACCGGATCAACAGTGGCCATACGATTAGTAGACTTTACTTTATGAAGCTCTGCCTCATCCCAATCCTCATTACACGAGCTGAGTCTGTATCTTGCTGCTCATAAACCTGAGTCTAGCTAACATCTAATACCTTACTTCAGCTAACTCCATCCACCACCCCTATATACAACTCAGCTTCTTAGGCCTTCCATCCAGACCCGTCCTGTCCACATAATCACATGCTTCCACCTGGCAGTGTGCAGTTTCCTCAACCTTCCGGTTATTTGAGTTTTGTGACTTTCATTCCTCACCTGCTGGTGGTTCCCCTCACTTGACTGTTGGCCCTGGGGTCACCTGTCCATAGGATAACAAGTAATAAGACAAGTCCAGCCGTTCCTCCTATAATGTCACTATTGCCCTAACAAAACATATATATTACCCATTTCAGAAAGACTTTTAGGTGACCACTGCATTGTTACTGCATTCCTGGCTATTACAAACAACAAATGTACAACTATTTAATGTATTTGCAGAAAACCCAATTCCATCTGACCATCCAAACTAAAACGCTGCATTTCCATCACAGTCACAATAATCTGCAAAGGCATTATTACCCCATAAGGGCGAAATTTACTCCTCAAGGAGGAAGGCTGCTATATTGCCTTGCTCTCTCTTAAAACTTCTTAACAACTTCCTTGTTGTCGGAAAGCGGGTTATTAATTTGGGAAGAATGGTCCTTATCAACTTAATAAACACACCCTGATTAGGACACCACACTCTTTGAAGAGAAACACTGCTCAGCCACTGGTAGCTACTGCACAAACAGCAGGCTATTCCACCACATAAATGTATTTTAAATTCAAGAAATACCAACAATTTCAAAGCCAGGGACCAACACACTAACATTCCCATAACCAATTTAGACAATGCAAGTTAAAAAGCAAAAAGATACCAAAATGATGAAAATTGAATAAGGGGAACTTCAGTTAAGAGTTTTTAAACATTAATGTAAAAGCGCTAAGAAAATATAAAGCGCTGATGAAAAATGTTGGTTTGCAGGTGACCAGGACATAGCATGGTTCCAGGCAGGCTAAGATGGAGGTTAGGTTGGTTAAGCCCTGCAGGTTTACCGTAACTTACTTTTAAGAGCTCAATGTCTACCAACAGGTGAAGGGCCAAAGCTGAAGTCAGTAAGTTCACTCAACGTGGAATACATCGTCATCCAACTACAGCTGAAGCAATTGGTTTTGAAGCTCAGAGTGGGACAAAGATGGATTTCATAGCCCTCAAGGTCGCTACACAACTGGGATAGATTTGAAACCTCGCCCTGATTCAATGGTTTGCCTTTGGTTGTAGTCACTTTTTTGGGTCTCAAGATCCACCAGCGGGCCAAGGCAGGAAGTTGTATCTGGGTAGGGCTCGCCAAGGCCAGATACCTTCATTATAAGGCGCAGTGGAACCCGTTTTCAATGCAGCAAAAGGCTTTGATGAGCCAGGTTTTCTCCTCCACAATGACTCGTCACTTCTACTGGGCAATGGTGTCTGGGAAACATTGGTCGTGCAAAGGCAATAAGAGATATCTTTAGCTACTGTCCATAAAAGTCCTGTATTTAATTGGAAACGTGAACAGATATAACTTACATATATCTCTGTGTAACCAATTCTCTGTACTCTGATACAGAACCTGTAATTCTTAAACTAAGCATGCAAGAGATGAGTATCTTTAGTATATGTTCATCAACACTTATCTCGATGAGTAGAATAACTACCTCAAGCTTTGTCTCTCTGCACTCTCTGTGGAAGATGAGTTATAGTTTCTACTTGATTTGTATGCCACAGCAAAGTAATTAGCATACATTAATGTTCTGTGATTCCTATCTTAACAAAATAGTTCAAAGTTTGTTGTCACAACACAACTCGACCTTCATTATACTTCACTGTATTCTCAATGCCCTTCAAAACAACTTCACATGGAAGCAACTGTTCTTTGCAAAGGAAATCCTAGATCCATGTAGAAGTCCCTGGCTGCAACAACATAGTATCAAGATTACTTAGTAAAGTCTGTGAGCCACAAAAAAAGTTACACCCTTGAATCCAAGATGGCCACCACGTTTCCAGACTATGCAGAAGATCATAACCTTTAGAGATAAGTAGTTCCCCATCATGGCCCTGGCTCACAGCACATTCGCCATGCATGCAAGGACTTTCTCCAAATAACATCAAGGACCACCAGCCTTTCCTTCCCTGAGATGTGTGAGTGGATTTTGAGTATCGCTCCCCTGTGATCACTGAGTCTCAAGTGGTAAGCCATGTCTCCAGCCATGCTTCCTAACTGACAGTTCCCGTGGGCCTGCTTCTAGGCACTATGTCTCTCTTCAGCCAGGGCTCCCGCAGGGCCTAGTCCACAGCGATCAGCTGGGCTTTCTTGGAGTCAGGAGTCCTTCTGCTTTTTGTATCCCTAGAATCCAACCACTTGACCCTAGGAGAGAAATTCCAGTCCCTTGAATCTACTTCTGCAAACAGGAGGCTAACCATTTTACCCTTGGGGAGCAGTTCAAGTCACTTGGTTGCCTGCAGGAGTCCCTGAGTCTTCTTCTTCCAGCAGTCAGGCAGAGTCTTTTTCTCTAAATATGTTTTCTTCCCAGTTCCAGGAACGTTCTCAGGAAGTGGTGATGTGGTGGTCTTACTGTGTTTGCTAGTCAGTGTTTGAAAAATTCCATGTACCCAACTTGACTACTTTATTACAGTATCCTCTCCTCCTTTTTCAGGACTTCCTTGTTGGTTTACTGCAAACCTTCCCATGAGTCCAAGAACAAGATTTATTTTGCCATCATCCGACCCGAAGGAGCTCTAGTCCTTTCCCTAGCTGTTCCCATATGGAGATGAGATGTGCTCTCCATTGCGAGGGCCAAAACTGGATTTCCCTCGTGCTGGGGTTAGAGCCAGAACGTCTGGGAGGGCCCTGAGAATGTATATTAGCAATTCAAGCCAGTCTCGTTTAGCATCTTCAAGTCAAATACAGAACTGTAAAAATTTCCCTTTGCTCTTCCAACTGCTCCTATCCCCCGGGTGGCTAATGCCTACGAAATAGCCACTTATTGATAACACCCCTGCCTCCCTTGGTCCAGAGACCAAGCCATTGTCCTCCAGTAGCAAGGTTACTATCAGTCAGCTAAGGATGTATGTTGGGCCTCCATAGGCGGGCAGAGGGGGTAAATCAGTTATATACTGGTCTTTTTTCAGGTAACACAAAGTACATTTTCTTCAAGTTACTTTTCTACTAAAGTTATAAAAAATTGACTTTTACCTTTGAATTAGATTTTTTCAGCGAAGTGAAAAATAACTTTTAATCATCGCTGTAGAATTTGCACATAGGTAGATATGAAATAATAATTTAATCAGACATTGCAATTCCAGACGTTGCAGGATTGTGCACAGGGTCCCTATAAGCGAGGCTTAGTCGATTACTTGACATCCTATTTTTTCAGAACTATAGTTTTGCTCTACAAAAGGTGACAAAAGTGGGGCAGTGATAATTTTACATTTGATTCTACTCCTGAGCTGGCATATACGCTTCTCTACCTGCAGGATCATTTACTCTATGTAAATTAGCTCAAAGGGGCACCAAATGCAGTACACAACATTTAATGAATTACAGTTGGAAGAAACGTCAGTTCCTGTTGCACTGTGCCATGTTTTAACGTTTCAGTGTTTTCAGTGAATTTAATATTCAAAATGTCCTAGTTTTGCTAGCATTCCCCAATTGTCTTCTAGTGTATGCTTTCAATGGATTTACTTGCCTGCTGAGTGCACTAGGTGATCTTTTAGGTTTTAACCTCTTTTGTATGAGTATATTGGCAAATCAAGGGACATGTTGTCCATTTGAAGAACAGGCCAGAGAAAAAAGTAACACACACTGTCTGATCTAGATTCTTCCTGGGTTTATGTTTTTAAAGTTCCTCCCTTGGGGAGAACTAGGCTCTCTTCGTTGCTGCCTTGATCAATTAGCCTGGATAGCTCCTGTCAAGAACCTAATATTTCAAACAGGTTTGAAATTTCGCCTTCACCCGAGCATATGAACTGACATTGGCTTCAACAATGTATTTTTATGTAGCCCAATCATGTGTGGGCTCTGGAACAAATATCTGAAAGTGTATTTCTGTATGTAACCACAATATATTCACTTCTCTGTGTTTTTTCACATTGGGACACTGTGGACAATTGTCTAGTTTGTAATTATTTATATATATGTCGTGTTTTCTACACTTTGTTGATAATATCTACATTTATAGCTTAATTTGTGATCTATATTAAATCACCATTGGGGCCATAGTGTGATCGTCTTGTCTGCATTAGTTGATTGCCAATATTTTGACTTGGCCTACTTTACATTTACCTAAATGAATTCCAGGCGAACCATTGTTTTAGTTATATGTTATAAGCCCTGGTTCCCACTGGCATAATGGCAGTTCTTGTTTCATGTATTGACTATTTAGTGGTGGCATAGCACACAGAGTCCAAAGCCAGCAAATATAAAACAGGGAAATATGGGGAGACCACAACAAATATGAAGTCCTTTCTTACACTTCTGTATCCCTTAAAGGAATCAATGAGCTTGTGGAATGCATTACCTTGCCACTTGAAGTGCCATAACCTGCTAGGTGAGAACTTCCTAGCCACTTATCGCACCAGGATCTTTTGGGTTAGACTTTGTGACAAGATATAGTGAATCAGTGGTCAACGTTTACACATCATTGATAGCCACCCCTGGATATTGTCAAGCTCTTACCAGGATTTCCACAGGAACAACATGCAAGATGGAAAAATCCCAATGTCCCCTATCCACCAATGGTGCCCAACAATGTCAAAGCACAATGGTAAGCCAGGGGAAGAGGGGAAGGGAAAAAAAGAGAGAACAAATGTCCCACAATGTCTCCTAGTCGGATGTCCATTCAGGCAATCAGGACAATTCCTACATGAGGCAACAAGGAAGAAAGTGAGCTATGTACAATAAAATCTGAGAGGTTAGACAGAGGACAAAGAGATTGTGGTGTAAATACCTGAATAATTCCCCTCTTCCATTGATTAGACAATAGTCCAAATACTGTATGGTGGCGTTTATCTGTACAAATAAAAAGATATCAGTGACTTAATGCCCAATAACAACTCTAGGTGCAGTAAAAAAGAAAGGAAGAGTATAAAGCAGTCACCTAATCTAGAAATGGCTATTCACGAAATGAGAACTGGGAAACAACTGGAATCAAACTACTAATTTCCACCTTGAGTCGGCCTTGTGCTTCCTTTCTTTAGGAACAATAACATAAATATTCTTCCTATCCCCAGTAACATCAAAACTAAAGACGGAACAAGGCAGATCCCTACGGACGGAGGAACTTGCAGAGATAAGTATCAAGTATTTATGGCCTGATATCTTGACCCACGAAATGCGCATGAAATTCTTTTACCGTAATTGTTCTTCTTTTCCTTTATAGGTCCCAGGAGCTTCAGGAACCCCTGCGCCATCTTGGACACACCCCCATATCGAGCATTTAAAATATAGTTTGAGCTCACCACATCTTCCTAGAATAGATATAACCCATGGTCTTGTGCTTAACGTCTCATCTTTTAGTCCAGTGTGATCACTTTCTTCGGCCTGGCTGCCCATGGTCGCACTGACCACCCACTCACTTCAGACACCCTACTGTCTTCTATCCTCACTAAGCTGTTGGCCCTAATCTAGAATATCTGCATTTTAACATGACTGGTTGTCCCTTCTATAATGTCACTAGTCTGCCTAACAACACATAACATCAACAATTCCATCTATAGTAAACAACTTTCTACCCACAAGAATAACATATATTTCTTCTCTTAAACAAAAATCAGCAAGGTCTATTCTTCTCAGACCCCAAATGTCTCATTCCCCACGTCAGGACAATGCGATCTGTCAATTGTAACCAAAACCAGCATTGGATTTCTATTACTTTATACACTAGTCTCAACCCCAAACTCCCTACAAAAATACCCACCTGGGAATTCATTTTCCTCCCTACTTTGCCTATTGCCCTCATTGTCTTGGCTCTATTATAGATCCTTTAGGTCTGGAAAGCTGTCCGCACCACAGATGTCTCCGCTATTGCCTTTTTGATCTCTATTCAGTCCCTCTTTGTAGTTTTTTTGAAGGACGTTTCCAAATCGTGCATGGGATACCCTTCCCATCAGTAGATTTAGTACAGGTACACCACTATCTTAAATGTCACTGTCTAAATCAAAATTGGCATAATCTATTCCTGTCGCTTTCCCCCGTTAATTGCCCCTCAACGTGGGTCCCCGCAATCTCACACATGAGGTCTTCCTGCATGCGCATCTGTCCATTTATTCACTTACTGCCCACTTACTGTATTTAGTTTCTATTATTAACTCCAGTGGGGTGATATTTTTGTAGATGATATTTAGACACAATGGGCCTGATTCACAAAGGTATACTTACACATTTGTGTAGGTTTACTTTTCTTCAGTGTTCACAAAACTGTTTTTAGTAGTAAATTTACGAGTCTGGAGACTCCGCAGTCTGGTGGAGAAATCTGCGCATAGAAAGGAAGGCCTCTGCTATCTTTTTATGTGCGGAGTTCTCTGCCCCGACTGCGGAGTTTCTGCAATCGTAAACGTACTACTAAATTGCAGGTTTGTGAGTAGTGAAAAAGAAAAAACGTACACAAAAGTGTACGTTTACCTTTGTGAATCAGGCCCTACGTTTATGTCAGGCAAGGCTTTGATAATGGTATTCTGCTATCACACCTCCCGGATGGGCCTCTCTGTCATTCTTTGAGACTCGGTCCCAAGTAGGGTAGACTGTAGCAGGACGTCCTTCTCGACTACTTCTTCAAACTGTCGAAGGCAATGCCTAGTGCATCTGAAGCTGAGCCCCAAAGGTCTGCCTAGTAGCTGTTCTCTGATGCAACTCAACTCCGCCTATATACTGGCTGAATACTCACAAACATTCTTGCTTCATCCACATACATCCCCAGTCTACCGGCAATCCACCAATCAGAATTTCACAAGCAGCCAGGTTCACCAGACTCAACCAAGACATGCTGCCCACCTCACGCCCACGGTTGGTGTCTGCACTTTTAGACATACACACAACCTAAAACCTGGTCTCCAGTTATCACGATAATTACACCATCAGGAAATAAGTCCCTACACCCCTTACTGCTCTCCCATCATTCCCCACACCTTCTCTCTAGCCTTTTAATTAATTTCCCCTGAAGTGAACCACTGATGTTCTTCAACTACTCGAAAATTATTTTAACCATCGTAAATTATTGACGTTGATTGAATTCAGCTGATAGATATCTCAATAATCACAAAACTGTACTGATGTTTTTCATGTCCAAATATCAGAATATTTTCGAATCTTCCATTAAATAAAAAAAAACTATCTGCATAGTGCCATGGATAATACATATTACTACAGAAGATTTTAATTGGTTTACAATACAACAGTCTGGGCTTGTGCTACTTTATTTTGTATACAATGCGGATCATCTAGTGTCCTTCATCACTTAAGAAAATTGTATATACCTAAGTACCAACCTGGGTGCCAGCTTCTGCACAATACCCAACGTGTGATACCCATAGTATGATTTTTATTCTTCGTAGTAATTCTTGCGGCCCTGACTCCATGCTGTTTGGCAGAATTGTTGGGGACACCATTCCAGCAACACCTACATTGCCTCCCATCGCCACTACCTCTGAAAACACTGAACAGAGACGAAGGTTCAAGAATGATCGGGTAAGGTAATGGGTTTGGTGACCAAATGTTAGTTTAGGACCATCAAGATTCAAAAATAGATTATGCTGTTCCCCAATGTCAGTGAATAAAAGATAAGGAAACAAGATCCAACTAATCCCTAGGCAGGGTTAGAAGTTGGAAATCCATGTATTGGATTTTAATGCCCTCACACACCCTTTCAGGTGTCATGCTTCATCATCTGGGCTGCTCCTCGTCGGGCCGGCGGTGCAATGCCCGACGGGCTCCCTATAGTAGGGGCACTTTTCGGAGATCTTTTATCCAATAGGCGTATGGTGAAGTGCGGGTGTGGGGCCAGAACTGTGTAGATGTGAAGAGGTGATTAAAATAGGGTTCAGAGTACTTCGAATGACAAGCTTTATTCTGGGGGTCTCCTAACCTAAGTAAAAACAGACAACAAGGCTCCCATCCAAGCTTAATGTCTCGGATTGTAGTGTCCTCGTTGAAAAAATGTGCAGGTCAACATGTTTCTCGCTCAAAGTGTATTCCACTTGCGATTCTTCAGGACCAAAAAAGTGAAACTATCTACACTAATATTTGTGACATGGAATTACCTCACAACAAGTGTTTTACTATTTGTGTACCTGTTTGAACCTGGATCTACCCAAATCTGTATGTGAACCAGGCTTCAACAGTACACGGTAGGCCACGTATAAGGCATTGCTCTTATATGTAACTAAGGTTCAGTTTGTTGTGCTTCGGCTACGACCTACCCACTCCTACCATACGGCTATTGGATAAAAGATCTCCGAAAAAGTGCCCCTACTATAGGGAGCCCGTCGGGCATTGCACCGCCGGCCCGACGAGGAGCAGCCCAGATGATGAAGCATGACACCTGAAAGGGTGTGTGAGGGCATTAAAATCCAATACATGGATTTCCAACTTCTAACCCTGCCTAGGGATTAGTTGGATCTTGTTTCCTTATCTTTTATTCACTGACATTGGGGAACAGCATAATCTATTTTTGAATCTTGATTTTGGGGCCTTTATGCTGGACCTCTTACTCTGGTACATGAGTAATAAGCCCCCCTTGTCCCTTTATTTGTATACAGTTTAGGACCATCACCATAAGGTTAAATTTGGAATGCCATTTGAATGCAGCCCAGGAGAATAACTGCAATAAATGGAACCTTGATCACCGTTGAAAGAAAAATTGAAATGATGGCACGGAATGTGTTGATGCTTAAGTGCTCCTGTAGGAATTAGTTGGACCCCACCCAACCAAACATCTCTCCTCAACCAAACGTGGAAGAGTATGGCCTCACTGGATGGAGCAGTTTCAAGTTATCTAACTAGAGGAGGTCTCAAGCATCCTGAGGATTAGACATAAAATGGCAGCACATCACCATACCCTTGCGTCTAGGCATGGCCGTGCAGTAAAACAACAGAAACATGAGCGCACGAGCCTCAGTACAGCACCAACAGTGCTTGTGTCTTGTCTTCCTTGCATGTGCAACTGTGTTCATCTGATCTTAATGATGGATGCCCCTGAAGACTGACAAGTCTCCTGAATATTCCAATCACCTTTTGTCCTGTGCTCCTGCCATCTTGCATATCCCTGCTCTACACCCATTTCATGCTCTCATTTTAGATGCTCACGTTTATTAACAATCTTATTTAAGCACTTTTGATTCTCTGCTTCCTGGGGCCCTTAGACAGGGTAGATTTACTTGTTCCCGGGCCACAGAATGGTTCCAATTCACCTGACTGGACTCGAACGGCGCCAGATAAGTGTGGAAAGTGAGGACAGGCTAGAGAAAGACAGAGAGAGAAAAAAATACTGGTCTGGAAAGAGAAGACAGACTATCATGAGTTAAAAAGGGACAAAGGGCTAACCTATGTTTTGGCAGGGAATTTGTGCAGGGTAAGGATTAAAAGAGGCCAGTGTCAATGGGAGAGAAGTAACCCTTAAAGACTTCATGGGCAACCAAGACCACGGGACCAGAGCAGTGTGACACCACTAAGGCTTACACTGATGACAGGTACTTGGGAACCTTAGGAGACCACAGAGGACAAGGAACTTCCAGCATAAGAGGGAGAGTAGGATGGAAAAAAGAAAAGGGTTTCTGATTTTCCCTATCTTTTTGTCATACAATGTCTGGGAAGCAAGATTGAGATTTTCATGCAGCCCAGAGAGAAGGTCTTATTTTACAAGATTCCTGGATGACCACCAAATAAAAGGGAAGTGTCTCAAGAGGTAGGACTCCATTTTAAAACAAGCATTGAAAATGCAATAGGTCTCGCCTTTTATTAAGTTAAAGCCATTTGCGTTGCTATACAATACCATTAGCAAAGCAAATGGCTTTAACTTAATCAAAGGCGAGACCTATTGCATTTTCAATGCTTGTTTATATTACAGAGAATATGTGCACCGCATGCTGTGAAATAACCTTTTTTGTACTTGATAATGTTGGACTTCAAACTGTACGAGAAAAATGAAAGACTTATGTGCCAGCATAACAGCCTGTTGCCTTCGCCGTTAACTCTGGTTCGTTGCCATGGGAACATCCGGGATACATCTGTGCACAATTAATATTTTAGCACTCCTTCATTAGGTAAGGGGCAGTGTCACAGTCAGTGGAAACACGACACAAAGGAAGCGCAGCCTGTTCACTACGGCTGTACAATGCTTTCACTTAACTTGCCCTGTGAGAGCACCATGTCGGGGGCTGCCCTGGTGAAAACGTGCACACTGATACATATGTTTACAGAGAATGCAGTGTAAAGAAGGGTACCAAGATGACTACATTATCATCAGGGACTTCATATCCCAGTTGTTCCAGGTCACTTTCCCTTCCACACCCCACTGCCTGGACTACATGTCTGAGGGTGTATCCCATACGGCTGGTAGATTCAAGCCTAGGACTGGAGTCTGGTTTCAGTCACTGCAAGGCCAACCAGTACCTCAAGTATAATATTAAAGCTGTTTATTCTGTAGTGTTGTTGTGCACAAGACCCGAGAAAGGCTGTTCTCGCTCCTTGTACTCTCTTTCACATGCCTGCCGCACGGAATCTAGCCACGGAAGTGAGGGAGGTGGGAAGCAGCTTACCTTCCAGCACTTATCCTGAAAACATTCCTTATAAACACATATAAATACTTTCCTATTATCATGTATATCCATCTTTTAATAGCAGGCTGCACCAACACACAGAGGCTAATTTGGCTGGTATTTAATATTCTCTGCAAGTTTCTTTGGGTCACAAATTAGTGTTGTGCAACACCTTGTATGACAAACACATCGTGGTGCGAAAACGTCGTCTTAACCATGCAGAGCGAAGCTAATGTAAATGGAGAGAAATTGCAAAGTGCTCATTTAAAAAAAAAAAAAAAAAGCTTGCCTCACTAACATACTTATGTCAACAGCCTGCCCGGGTAAAATTCCTCTTCTGTTGGCCTCCTTGATGCACACTTGTCAGCCCCGTTAAACCGAGTCCTCTCTCCCGAGGTCCGCGCGACACAAATAAAACACTGCGCTCCCGTCAGAGCGAGCGACGGGGCTCCGGAGCGGCCGGTGCCCACAGCAACGCACCAGCAGAGGGCGCTCGCTGGCCTCTCTCCCCTCACAATACTTTCTCGCTCTGCGCCAAATAGACGGCAATGTTAAAATCTAAATACATTTACCGGCTGCTGTATCTTTTAAGTCACCGAATTTAAATAATAGATACACTTTCCCACCTAAATTCACAGTTACCGGACACACCCATGCAAAGCATCTAAAAGAAAAAAAGTGTTAGTTAATGTTAGTAATATAGCTGGGACGGTTCTTAGTGATTTTGATAACGCCGATTCTTATCTAATTATCTATAAGAACCTTCTCGTCGCCAAGATCTTTTTACCTGTTGAATAGTGTAAAGGGGAGAATCTCATCAGGTTATATATCAGCATTCATTTTGTCTGAAAGGACCACTGACTCCGAATTTAAGTTTGAGAATTTATTATCGCCAAAAATAACTGAACGTGCAAGCACCTCAACACGAGGTTAAAGAAATAAATGGGCACTAATACAAATAATAATCTACGCAGGAATCTCATCCGACTCAGGATAAGGAGAATAGAAAGTTCTAGAAGGATCAACCAGACTATGATTGCTCCAATTTCTAAGTTGCTCTTCATTGGACTAAACAAGCTTAAAATCAATAGCTGTCCCTACACTAACGCTAAGTGACATCCCTGCATAACGATTTTCCCAGGCAAGAGTGAATAAAGGTGTCAGCTGTGAGGACTTCCTAAGAAGTGCAATCACATAATACCTAAGCTCAGCTCTGTCCTTCTCTCAGGTCTCCCCTACCTCTTCTCTGGCCTCCTCCCTCAGGGCACTATCCCTAATACAAAACCCCCATACAATTGTACACGCCTTTGTCACGCCTCCTTGGCCAGGTCTTCTTTCTTGTGCTTTTCCATCGAAACGGTTACTTCATCCTGGACGGTTGCGATGACCTTGAGTCCCAGGCACCTTCTCCGCTGAAAGTATCATCCCTAAATTCCATTTCACTCCCCGTACCATGCCTCCCCTCTCTCTAGCTTTCGAAAACAAAGAGTTAGTCTTACTAACGAGACATGTGTCCTTGCACCTGCAACGAAAGATACTTTCAACAGAAACCTTCTACTGTGCAAATTAAATCTACCGTTTGTGCCCAGAGAGCCTTACCAAGAGAAACTTTTCTCGGCCTATAAAATAAGCTAACATAAAATAAACCAGGCCTTCCTTAAGCATATATGTAGTCAGGCCTTTACATATAACTTTTAAACACACATCTTACTTTTCCCTATAAGCTTTTTCATTACGATTCATATGCAAATAATGAATTACATGTGCAACTTTACTATGGTGCACGTTTAAACTCATGCGATTACATTACACACGAACTAATCCTTCTATGCATTATGTTCACACAATTCAATAAGCATTACATTACATCATTATCCTAACACCATTATGCTGCTGAATTCACTTTCTCTCAGCGAACTATTCATTCTTTACTAAACATGCATGAATATACAACTGAATATACGAGTATATGTCTGAATACATGTGGGTGCGGCCTATCAGTGATTATGATGCACCCCTACAATTCACAAGAACATTTCGCTCTATCAGTTCCCCCCTTTGATGACTCCTGTCATCATATCTCATTCTACTCCCTCGGAGAAGGAACCGACCTAAACAGAACTTGTTGCCATCTTCCCTGATCTAAATTTCTCCATGCTCTTGAGCCTTTGATACTGACTGTCCTGCAGTCTTGCCAACTTCATGTCATTTTCCCTCAAAGCTCTCTTGACTCGGCCTGCTCGATACCACTTGTAGGCCTTGATCACAATCCACAAGCCAACCACACAACCCACCAAAATAAGGAGGGGTCTCAGAAAGTACCCAAGGAATCCCTTTCCTAGATTCGCAAACCAACCTCCCACTTGACCAAAACCCTTGCCGACCTTTTCCCAGGCCCCTTCTTCGGTCAAATCCGCTATTTTTGTGTGGATCGTAGTGATGTTACTTATATATTTCTCCAGATCCTTGCTACGGTCTGGTATATAAGTGCAGCACTCTTGAACCTTCAACATTTTACAGACTCCGCCCTCTTTTGCCAATAGGACATCTAAAGCAAGGCGATTCTGCAAAACCATTCCCCTTATCGACAACATCTCTCCTTCCACCAACACCAACGACTTTGCTGTATTCATCGAAAATTCATCCACCACAGTCGCTAACCTCCGGATCTTCACATCATTCAAGACTACTCCCAGACTAGGTATCATAGCTCCAAAGATATCCCCCACAACGATTCCTGCACTTTCAGCTCTTCTCGTTCTTGAATGCTCTCCACCTTCTAGAAGATCCAAATCTTCTGTATGGTAAATCTTTGGAAATATTATTGCCAAATAACATGTTCCATACCAATTTGCAGGCAACCTCACATAAGCATTCTTCCCACATACGTAATACACCGTAGGTATCACTTGTACAGGACCTTGGAGAAAATCTTTTGCCACATCTGCCATGGTGAAAACGTGATCACAAGTACTCTGTCCCACTGCTACCTTCTCGTAGTAAGTCTGATAACGCCTTATACACAACTTACCCCTCTGCTCCTTATCTAACGCTATAGGACCATAGCTTCCCTTGGTCTTATGCAACTGTTCTTCCTCTGTCCAATCAGTCCTGTGATGCCCCAAATCTCGGGAGTGAGTCAACTTTCTATACCTATCCTCGACCTGATCTACAAACTTTCTCTCTACATCCGACATCAAACAAGTCAGGTTGTGTCTGTGTGCGAATGCTGTATCCAATTCCAAACTCGGTATGAAGTACTTCCTCAGTCTGTCTTCTGTCTTATAATAGTCATATTTATTCAAATGCTTGTAAGCTGGGACTTCAGGAAGCACTGCGTCGAAATTGGAAAAGAAATATTCAAACTGATCTCTCTCATAAAACAAACTAAGCAAAAGACTACATGAAATACCATAAGTCAGTGGAAGATGGTGATACCTAATACCCTCGTCCACCGAAGTAGGCAACTGCATACACACATAACAATCTTTCGCATCCATCACATCAACATACTCATACAACAACTTAGCATATGCATTCAACTTAAAATCACCTTTAGATAAATCTACATGTAATCTACGACTTTCTTCTAATAGCAAAGCTCTGTCAGCTGCCCTGTCTACCCCCTTCTGGCTAGGTGTGATAGGTATCGGTGTCCCTGTCACCTCCTCTACTTCTTAGCTCGTGCGAACCAGTGTATGAGACTACAACTACTATGATTATAGAAATTATTACACTACTTATAAGAATGCCTACAATCCACTTTGATCTACGATTGGGATCTCCCGGCTCCATGGTTTAGAAAGTTCTCAAAAGTCTTGGTTATCGCAAAGAACCCTGAAAAAGTCTCTGTCCTTTATTTGTGACTTGCTTAACCAGCTCGAGCAACCATGAAATCTCCGGACTTTCCCTTTCCGATCACAATCTTATTTACACAGTCCAGAAAAAGACTTCCCTAGTTTTCGTTCCTCTTCTGTGGAAAGTCCCTACGTTTATTCTTCTTCCACTCGGACCTAGGTTATCTTCTTCTTTTGGACTTTTATTTACAGTTTATAGTTGATCCACAATAAGATCCTCATTGAGCAATACCAGAACGTGATACAAAAGTTCAAGACGCAAAATCAGCACTTCATGTGAAAACGGCTCAACTCCAAAAGGCGGGAATTCGAGTCGATGCAGAACCAAGTTTCGGACTTCACTCAGAAGCGGGGGATTCGGAACCGTGAGGGTCAGTGTTCCTTCTATCTCGAGCCCTGGCAATTGCAGCACCACCTTCACCACCACATTCGGGCTCCGACGGACCACTTGCACTGACCTCAGCCTTCCCGTGCTCACCACCCCCTGCATCAAACACAGTGTAAGTCCACTCAGGGGTAGAGTATCTGCGACAAGGCACTCTTGTTCTCTTTGACCTTCGCTGACTGTCTTGTGCTTGGTCTTCGTCACTTGCTTCCGTTTCAGATGCTTCAGACACTGGAGCAAGGTCTCTTTCAGGTGCTAACCTCAGGTTCAGTCGCCTCTGTCTTTCAGGCCAACTTTCTGCACTTCTGTTCGTTCGTCTGCCTTCCCCTTCTATACCCAGTGCACTACTTCCTCTTTCTGCTGAATCTGACTCTTCGCCGCCCACTGCACCGTTTCTGTCTTCGGTGTCTGAGTCAGGGTTCGAACTGTGGAAACCCCCTTCAGCTTGCTCTAGTGCACCACCAGCTGTGTCAGCGACCCTTACAGCTTGACTTGTCCTCCCATGTGGCCCTGCCACATCAGCTGGATTTTCATTTACGAGAGGAGCTGTTTCTTCCAAGGGTGCTGGAACTCTGCGGGTATGGGAAGCATGCACCCAGTTCGGCAATCCTCCACACTTCACTGCTGTGTTCGTGATAAGTATCACCTGATACGGGCCACGCCAGCGGGCATCCAAGCAACTCTTCCTCACGTGCTTCCGGACGAGCACCCAGTCACCGGGACACAAGTCGTGGCACAGATCACTCGAGGCTGGGACCACTGCTGCTTGCACCTGCTGGGATACAGAACGGACCACATCAGAGAGTCCTTTACAATAATCGAGAATCAAATCATCAGTGATGCTTATCAAGGCTGTAGCTGGTACTGCTGGCAATCTCATTGCCCTCCCCATTAATATCTCATGGGGGGACAACCCGGTCTTTCTGTCTGGGACACTTCGCATACTCATCAGCACGAGTGGCAAGGCGTCGGGCCATTTCAGGGATGTCGAAGAACACATTTTTGCCATCCGGGCCTTCAAAGTTCCATTAACTTGTTCCACCATCCCAGAAGCCTCTGGTCTGTAACTACAGTGGAGTCTCTGGTCAATGTTCAATGCAGCACAAAGCAACTTCATGATTTCACTATGGAAGTGCCCTCCTCTATCTGATTCCAAAGAGGTCGGGATCCCGAATCTAGGGATGAGCTCCCTCAACAGTAATTTAGCCACTGTGAGAGTGTCACACCTGCGTGTGGGGTAAGCCTCCACCCACCGTGAGAATACACATACTAGCACTAAAATGTACCTCAATCCATTGCACTTAGGCATCTCCACAAAGTCCAGCTGTATTCTATTGAAGGGCCCTCCTGACCTTCCAATGTGACTCAACGTAACTACAGTTCTCTTTCCAGCATTCATCTGCTGACACGTAACACACCTCTGACATACCGCCTCAGCCATTGCTCGGAACCGTGGGTTATACCACGTCTGTCTAAACACTCTCATCATTGCGTCTCTACCGAGGTGTGCCTGTCCATGTATCAGTCTTGCCATCGGACTCAGCAATTCTTCAGGCAACACGGCTCTCCCATCGTTGGATACCCACACATCCACATCTCCTTTCTCACACCCAGCTTTGATCCATCCTCTCTCTCTTGGTTTGAAACTTCATCCTGCAATCGCTTAAGCTCTTCCCAAGTGTCTGCCATGGTCAACATTATGCTGAGCTCGGTTCCTTCTTGGCTCTCCCCTATCTCTCTTTCTGTGAATATGCATCACTGTTCTGCACAGAAGCGGGCGACTTCGTCCGCATAATTGTTTCCCAAGGATACAAAGTCCTCCCCTTTCCCATGGGCTGAACACTTTACAACAGCAATTTCCTTTGGATGCTATAATGCATCTAACAATTGTCTTACATATTCTCCATTACGAATGGGTGATCCAGATGATGTCAAAAATCCCCTCTGAGACCATAACTGCCCGAAGTCATGCACCACGCCAAACCCATATTGGCTGTCTGTGTAAATCGTGATTCGAATTCGATCAGCGGCCAAACAGGCACGGGTCAAGGCAATGATCTCAGCTACCTGCGCGGAGCGTACTCCTTCTAGGCAAGCAGCCTCGACCACTCCTGAAATGGTACATACAGCAAACGCTGCTCTCAATTGCCCCACACTGTCTCTTAAGCATGAACCATCGACAAAGAAAATTTCGTCTGGGTCAGCCAATGGTTCATCGACAATGTCAGGTCTCGGTTTGGTGCAAAGCTCGGTCACATCGAGACAATCATGGTCCGCACAATCTTCATCATCCGTGCTCGGTGTAGGCATCAATGTCGCAGGATTCAAGACAGAGCACCTCTTCAGAGTCACATTCTCTGCGGCAAGTATGACTTGCTCGTACCTCGTTAACCTATTGTTCGTTAGGTGCTGGGTCTTGGTCCTGGTCATCAATAACTCAACCGAATGTGGCACATGTACAGTCAATGGATATCCCATTACAATGCTTTCACATCTTTCAATGCTGACACCTGTTGCAGCAACGGATCTTAGACATCCGGGCAACGCAGAAGCTACTGGATCTAAAGTAGCTGAAAAGTAGGCAACTGGTCTACGGACACCTCCATGGTTCTGAGCTAACACTGCTAATGCACATCCTTCCCTTTCGTAACAAAACAATGAAAAGGCCTTGTTGTAATCAGGCATTCCCAATGCCGGAGCCCTGCACAAATCCTCTCTCAGTTTCAGGAATGATATCAAGCACTCCTCGTCCCATGGTACCGGATCACTCACATCCTTGTGCGTAAGCCTCTGCAGAGGCTTTGCTCTCAAGGAGAAACTAGGAATCCACTGTCGACAATAGCCAACCATTCCCAGAAACATCCTAACTTCTCTCTGTGTCGTGGGTACTGCCATGCTCATTATTGCCTCTATTCGATCTGGTGACACCTTCCTCTTGCCTTTTTCCAATCTGTGTCCCAAGTACTGTACCTCTTTCAAACAGTACTGCAGCTTGTTCGGGGACACCTTATGTCCGTTCTCTGCTAAATGGTTCAACAGAGCCACAGTGTCAATTCTGCAAGCATCTTCTGTTTCTGAGGCAATGAGCAAGTCATCTATGTATTGCACGAGAACTGAGTTCTGCGGCAACACGAGACTCTCAAGGTTCTTCTTCAGGATCTGGTTAAAGATCGATGGACTTTCCGTATACCCTTGAGGGATACGACACCATGTTAACACGCGATTTTCTAGCCTGAACGCAAAAAGAAATTGGCTTTCCTCATGGAGCGGTATCGAAAAGAAGGCTTGACACAAATCGATAACCGTAAACCACTCGGCTTCACATGGGATCTGGAACAGTATTACTGAAGGATTCGGTACCACTGGACAACAAGGGACAACTATCGTGTTGACCTTTCGCAGGTCTTGCACGATCCTGTATTTCCCGCTCGGTTTCTGTAGTCCCATTATGGGCGAATTACAGGGGCTACCTCTGATCTCTTTCAAAATACCCTTCTCGATGAAAGTCTCGATCACAGGTCTTATTCCTGCAATCGTTTCTGGCGACAGGTTGTATTGAGGTGTCCTGGGGAAATCAACATTCTGTTTCACCTCAATCCGCACTGGTTCAACCCCTCTGATTAGACCTATTTCGTCGCCTGCGAAATCCCACACCACAGACGACACTGCGTCTCTCAGATCAGGTGGAAGTTCTTCCACAGTCACCATTGGGTACAGATCTATACACAGATGCTGATTGGTAATTTTAAAGTCAGCATCATCATCTCTCGTCTGGACCTCCACTCCCCGTGGTGTACAATAAATCGTGCAGTTCAACTTGCACAACAGATCTCTCCCCAAAAGGCAAACTGGACTCGTATCACACACTACAAACTGATGTCTAGTTTGGAAGGAACCTATCTTTACTAGGATCGGTTCTGTCAATGGGCTGCTTATTCTTTTGTTCGCTACTCCAACGACCTGGATTGATTGTCCCGAGAGGGGTAGGTTAGGGACTACTGCTGATCTTACAGTAGACCGGGTAGCACCAGTATCAACCAAAAGTGTGGCAGGATGACCCTCAATCTCTGCCTCCACAAAAGGTCCTCTCTGGTCTACCTCCAAGACCGCTCCAAGTGTGCAGTCTTCCTCCCCCTCAGGCACCGTCAGGATAAAGGGTCTAAGCTATTCTCGTCGTAATCTTCGAACAGGGGCATCTGTTGGTACGTTCGTGTTCCTTGTGAAATCCTTGGAGCTTGGGGAACCTGGGCGTGAGAACTGTAAACCCCCTTTCATCGTCCTAGGTCTCGTTACTGTGTTAACTACCTCTTGCGCGGGTGCCTGAGCCCCCTCTTCCTCTTCCTGCAACTGATTAGCTGGGTTCAAAGGACACTCGCGTTTCCAATGTCCGACCTGGCGACAAAGATGACACGCAGTGGTCTTCTTCAGTGTGGCCACGTCCACTCCTGTCTTGGGGTCTACTGGTTTTCCCTTTCCCATGGCTTGCCCATTCTGGTTTCCCTGGAAATTTCCTTGCTTTCTTCCTAAGGTCCCTCCACTAGGCTGACTCTGTGCTGTCTGCATCTGGACAAGCATCAGTTTGTCTTTTAGCTTTCTATGTTTCGATTCCACCTCATCACTACAGTATCTCGCATACCGCAAAATTTCATCTAGTGGCTTGTTCTGCCAGCAGATCAAATGGTGCTGTATCATGAGGCTGATTTCCATTCTCAGACCCAGTACAAACTTTGACACAAACTGTCCCATATCCTTGGGGTCCAAGATATCTAACCCACTATACTGTTTAAAAGCTTGCAGAAGTCTTTCATAATATTCATGCACCGTTTCCTTGGGTTCCTGTACAGTCCGATCTATCTTAACCCAATCTATATCCTGAGGTGAAATCTTCAGTTTCAACCATGTAATCACCTGCTCATACTTTTTCATGACTAGGGGTGATGGACCATTTGTAACCGCCTCTCTATCCGGTTCCGAAGTCGGCCACTCAATAGCGACTTTACAAGCTGTCCACAAATCTCCTGGTACCACTATGTCAAACAAAGTGTTCAAATCAATCCACAATACTTTTGAAATTTTCACAAACCGCTCAACCTGTTTGTACCACTCTACTGGTTTTTCCCTCAGCCGAGGAAAATCATTTGTAAATGCAGCCAAATCACCTCTATTCCACGGCACATGCACGTACCCTCCATTCTGTACTTCCCGTAAAGGAAAATTTCCAACACCCGTCGCCCCCCTCCTGGCGGCGGCGTTTCCCCTTCTGCTCTCTTTACTGGTTTCTTCTTGGACCACCTTTCTTCCCATTTGTCCAACAGAATCCATATTCTCATTCCTACAATCAGATCTCTTGTGTGTGTCCTTAATCCTGTGATTCTTTTCTCCTCCAGCTCCTGGTCACTGTAATGTAATCTATGTGGCCCCTGCAACGCTTTAGTTTTGTTCAGGTCCACCTCATATCTTTTGGCCAATTCCTTCAATCTATCATGTGCCATCCTAGCTTTTCGAGTCACATCTTTTGCTACAAACAGCAGCTCATCTGATCCATAAATTTCTATCCTTTCCAAAGGCAGACCCCCACTGATCATTTCGTCTACCTCTGCTTTCAACCTCACTACGTCTAGCAACCTTGCCTGTACTGCACTCCTCAGTACATCTCGACAACCCGAGCCATCCCGCTCATCACAGTCACTATTCTGTCCTTGTGACCTATTCCCTTCCATCATATTCCTGGAACTTGGTCTGTCTTCCGAGACGTTTTGTGCCCTATCTCCTTGCATCCTATCCTCTTGGTTCGTTACTGTTGGTGTCCACATCCTCAAAGCTGACTTAGATTCCCGCAAAGACCTTGGTCTTTCTGGTCTCTCCTCTTCTTGTCTAAATGAAGAGTCTGCAGTAGCCGGTAACGGCGTACTTGTGTCTATTGGTCTTGGGAAATGAACCACTCGTACTCCAAACCCATTCCCACTCTCACTGTTTCCTTCCTCCCTTCCCGTCGGTACGGAGCCCCCTTCTCTCACTCGGTCTGGGTCATATACCGGTACTATAGGGCCAATGGTAACCGGTACTGTCAAAGAGTCCGGTAATCTTGTGTTCCCCGCAGGAGGCTGTGTTATCATAGACGCCGTTGCCCCCTCCGTTCCTGTGGAAATCCTTCCCACCACTCTCATGCTAGTCTGATTCTGGCTCTCATCAACTATTGCTACTGCTGGGGTCGGCTTTCCCTCTTCTGAATCTGGATTAAATGGTGGTGGCCTCTCTGCCAACAACCTATCTAACAAGCTGTCATCTAGATCACTGTCGTCCTCATCGATTCTTATTATCGTCCCATTTTGTACTAACAATGGGTACAACTTGTCGACTTCAACCGTTGCCACCCTCCACCGTTTCTCCAGTGCATCCCACTTTGCATCCTGAAATGCCCTGATCGATTTCTTCACCCTTTCCTGACTCTTGTCTCTTTTCCTTTCGTGTGCTGCTCTAATCCACGCATGCAATGCCTCAAACTGTGTCGGTCTAGGTAGTGGTCGTAATGAAGCCATTACACTTTTTAGCTGGTACAATACCTCCATCCTGAAAGTACCATATCGAGGGAACGACAATTCTCCTTCTGCTTCTGTCATTTTATGCCAATTCTCAAGCCAAATTATAGTATGCAATCCTACATTCTTTGCCATATAATGTGCTGGTGTATCCTCGGGAGGAGCTTCCTCTCCCTCCCGAACAACCACATGTCTATCACCTCTACAAAGTTCCCGTAAAGCTTTAAAACATTTCATGATGAATCAACTTCGTATTTGCACTCAAAATGTCAGCTCTTGCTTCTCGATTTCACTCCACCAATACCAGCGCGGCTCACACCAACCGGCCTATCGCAGCGCGGCACTTGTCTGACGTCACTTTTCCTCCGCTCGCAGCAGTTCCCCTCCTTTCTAATTCACTCGTTCTCTCTCGCACCTGTCCCAATCATACTCTGAAATAATGTCCGTCCTACCGAACAATTACCTCTCTGACCGTCAGTCTTACCAATGACCGATCAGCCTCTTGAGCTTGTTGACCTCAATCTGGCAATCGTCTGTCCGCGAAACGACCGGACAATCGCCTTTAACACACTCGATAGGATTCAATCACTCGATGTTCTGCACACAATAACCTACGACCTGCGTTGGTTATTCACACACTCACACATATATTCCCTATCTTCAGTGGGTCTGTCAATGACGTCTCGTGACCCCCACAACCTCTGGTCAACGTTCTCAACTCTGGGTGTATTCTACACCACAATAAATCTCCCGGTCCCGCGCGCGCTCACGGTCCGTTTCTCAATCACACAACTCTCTTTCCAACTCCGCAAGACATCACTCAACAATAAAACACCGCAATCTACCAAACATCACTCTTTTCATACTCACTCTACTACGAACTGCTACTTCCGCCGCACCGGCACTCTCCGTCAGTTTTCCACGACCTCCGACATCCTTCTCCCGCGGTCCTCTGGATCTGCGTCACTCGAGCTCTATGGGGCAACTTAATCTCCTATCTTGCTCTAGATCTCCCCTTACCATCAAAGGTAACCATCCTACTCTGCTACCAACTGATAACGCCGATTCTTATCTAATTATCTATAAGAACCTTCTGGTCGCCAAGATCTTTTTACCTGTTGAATAGTGTAAAGGAGAGAATCTCATCAGGTTATATATCAGCATTCATTTTGTCTGAAAGGACCACTGACTCCGAATTCAAGTTTGAGAATTTATTATCGCCAAAAATAACTGAACGTGCAAGCACCTCAACACGAGGTTAAAGAAATAAATGGGCACTAATACAAATAATAATCTACGCAGGAATCTCATCCGACTCAGGATAAGGAGAATAGAAAGTTCTAGAAGGATCAACCAGACTATGATTGCTCCAATTTCTAAGTTGCTCTTCATTGGACTAAACAAGCTTAAAATCAATAGCTGTCCCTACACTAACGCTAAGTGACATCCCTGCATAACGATTTTCCCAGGCAAGAGTGAATAAAGGTGTCAGCTGTGAGGACTTCCTAAGAAGTGCAATCACATAATACCTAAGCTCAGCTCTGTCCTTCTCTCAGGTCTCCCCTACCTCTTCTCTGGCCTCCTCCCTCAGGGTACTATCCCTAATACAAAACCACCATACAATTGTACACGCCTTTGTCACGCCTCCTTGGCCAGGTCTTCTTTCTTGTGCTTTTCCATCGAAACGGTTACTTCATCCTGGACGGTTGCGATGACCTTGAGTCCCAGGCACCTTCTCCGCTGAAAGTATCATCCCTAAATTCCATTTCACTCCCCGTACCATGCCTCCCCTCTCTCTAGCTTTCGAAAACAAAGAGTTAGTCTTACTAACGAGACATGTGTCCTTGCACCTGCAACGAAAGATACTTTCAACAGAAACCTTCTACTGTGCAAATTAAATCTACCGTTTGTGCCCAGAGAGCCTTACCAAGAGAAACTTTTCTCGGCCTATAAAATAAGCTAACATAAGAATAAACCAGGCCTTCCTTAAGCATATATGTAGTCAGGCCTTTACATATAACTTTTAAACACACATCTTACTTTTCCCTATAAGCTTTTTCATTACGATTCATATGCAAATAATGAATTACATGTGCAACTTTACTATGGTGCACGTTTAAACTCACTGCGATTACATTACACACGAACTAATCCTTCTATGCATTATGTTCACACAATTCAATAAGCATTACATTACATCATTATCCTAACACCATTATGCTGCTGAATTCACTTTCTCTCAGCGAACTATTCATTCTTTACTAAACATGCATGAATATACAACTGAATATAACGAGTATATGTCTGAATACATGTGGGTGCGGCCTATCAGTGATTATGATGCACCCCTACAATTCACAAGAACATTTCGCTCTATCAATTTTTCCTAAGTAAAATACATTTACAGTTACCGGACACAACCACGCAACGCATCTAAAAGAAACAAGCGCGGTACCGCAAAGGCAGCTGCGTGTTTATTTTCGCATCGCGCTTTCACTTTAAGTGAAAGCGCGATGCGAAAATAAACACGCGGCTGACTTTGCCAAAGCCGAATGTGAAGAAAAAAGTGTGCACCGACTAATGCAGGAGAGAGTGTCACGCCGCCAGTAAACGATCCAATCCCGGTAGGCGGGGCCAAAAGGAGACAAGGCGGCAACAAGGAGGGACTAAGAAGCCTCCTTTACAATCAGAAGCCAGCATTTTGCATGGAAGATGACGCTACCCAATTAAAAAGATAGGCGGGGCTTTAACTCCGCCTCCGAGAGCTTCGGAATCTGTATTGATTCCAAGAAGCTCTCGAATGCCGAGAGCAGCGCATGCGCGCTGCTATCGCCAGCCGAGACCTAAAAAGAACGGGTTGCTTTATATGAGGGTGGGTAGACACAACAGGTACAGTTGGTTGTGCCTCATCCATTTAGAGAACACATTGTGCCTCACCCTTTAGAGAACACATTGCGTTTTTTTTTAATCAAACCAGATGTGTATCTTACAGCATGGCACTTTGGGTGGGGGAAAACAGAACATCGTGTCCTCAGTAAGGTTTGTTGGCTAGGTATATTTGATTAGATCAAAGAATATTGCAAAAGCTGCCCAGTGTGTCAAAAAAGTTACCTCATATAGACCACCCAAGGAAGCTCTACATGCCTATCATTGATTCCTTTTCATAGGGGTTGGCATGGAAAATGTCGGTCCCATGTTACCTTCAAGTAAAAGACATCAATATATTCTTGTTTTTGCTGAATACGCAACCCAATATCCTGAGGTGATACTCTTGAAACAGATCACTACACCAGATCGAGACAGCTATGATTGAATTTTTCTTAAGAGTGGTATTTTGAAAATAACTGCTTATGGATCAAGGCAGTTGTTTTATGCCAAACTTGATGGCATAAGTGTGTGATCAGGCGGGATTTCAGCAGGTACATATTTCTGATTACAATCCACAAACAGCTGGTATAGTAGCAGGCTATAAATACATCTTAATATTACTTTAAAAATAATTCAGTTTAGAAAGGAAGTCTTGGGATAAAATACTCACTTTAGACCTTTTCCCTATTCAGTGCTAGAAACAGGTGAGTGGGGTTTTCTCCTTTCAATCTTTTGTTTGGTCATAAACCCTGCACCTTAGTAGATATGACCAAGGAGGTTTGGGAAGCTCAACCTGATAGAGGGAAACCACTGTTAGAATACACCAGTCAATGTAGGATGTGTAGATCAGGTGATACTTTTGTTTTTGGTTTTCAATGTGCATTTTCTACAGCCTTTGCTCAATATACCCTCATGTTTCAGAGGGACTCATTGTAAAACGTTGACATCTTTACCTTTGTCATATTGTATATGTGATGCTTTGCCCTGGACCCTCCTGGGCTTTTTATTGTCTGTCAACAATAAAATCTGTTGTGAAAAAAAAAGAATACACCAGTCAACTTAGGAATTGTATGGGAAAATTAAGAGGAGTTAATAAAAGAGAGCATTTCAGAAGCTCAAGAAAAGCAGCACCGGTTGTGTGAAATAAAAAGCCAAGAATTGAGAATTTCAACCCAGAAACTGGGCGTTGTTTCTACTCCCTTCCTCCAATAATAAAATGTAGGCCGGTTGCAAGGATTGTATAAAGTGCTAAAAAATGAAATCCGTTACATACCAAATTGAACTATCTGGTCTTAAGAAAGAGACACGCATTTTCCATGCTAATCTCCATAAAAATGGGAAGGTCCTCTTCCTTCCTCTATAGATCAGCAGATACAACTAATTCACATCAGTCCTCCCCCCTCCCATACCTCGGCCCCCTTTCCCAACAGTGCTGGCTACGAGCCGGCAAATGTAAATTAAAACGATGCAAGAAAATCGTTTTAATTTACATTTGCTGGCTCTGAGCCAGGCAGTGAGGCGATGCTCCTCTGCCATTGCGGAGGAGCCGCCACTGATGAGATGCTAGAACTGCTAGAAGAGGCTAAATATATCATCACTTTAGACCTCACTAAGGGATATGGGTACATTCCTTTAAATCCTAATGATAAAAAGAGAATTGCCTTATCCAACCCAGGTGGTTTATATCAGTTTACTGGAAAAACTATTTGACCTCTTTAGAGCACCCGGTAGAGTTCGAAGATTAATGACCTCTTTTTTACAACCATACAGAAAATATTCAGTCGCTTACCCAGATGACAATGTTATCTATATCAATTCATTGGGAACATCTAAAAGAATTTAAAGCCATCTTTTCTACTCTTTTTTCAAAACATATTTCATTGTATTTTCTGCCACAACATGGCCTAAGAGGTCCAGTCCCAACATATACAGGCCATTACATAATGACATGGCGTAATTGTCTACGTCGATACATAACAAAGGCGAAATACCATTCAACAAAACGAATAAGTGTGCTATGTCCCAACTATCTTCCCAAAGAATAGCTCCCTTCGCACCCATATCTCCCCAACGCACATAAATTACAAAGCAGTCCAGAAAACCAGTTCCGCTTATCAGGGCTCATTATCCAGTTGTGTTTCCACAGAGGTCAGAGGCTTCAGAGACAGGCCTCAGTAATCTGCCCATTGCCAAATCTTGGGAGTCTTTTTTACCCTTTTCAGAGCAGGTTTACACATCATCTCCCAAAACAGAAAGATTGGTGATTCTCAAGTAAAACGTGAAATTCCTATTGAGTCAGTAGGCTATAAAACCCAAAGAAAAGGAAATAACAGACGTTACTCATTTTCCACAGGAGAGAATGAGTTTGTGAGCCTTCCTATGTGCCTCATAGGGTAGGGTAATATGGCATATTCAGCCCAGATTTATCACACACTGCAACACCCCTACCAGGCTTTTTAAAGAAAGAAAATACCAATTAAAAAAGTTTCACAAATCCAGGAAAGACTACAATAGAGGCCTCAGAACACCTAAAGGAATTTATGTCCTTTAAACCCATTTTGCAGCCTCTGGAATTTCCGAAAACCTCCCAATTGCAAATGGATGCTACAGGCTTTTGTTTAGTGGTGGTTTTGTCCCTGGAAGATGTAGACAAAGCCTTTGATATTAGTTAGTTGGAAAGGAGTTCTTACTTTATATGGATCTTGTCCTCCTAACTTGGTTGGCTGAAAATAAAGGAAATAACTTCCAGGTACTCAGACGGTTTATTTCACGTCACCCTTTTTAGGTTCTAAACAAGACATAGACAAGGCAAAGCACAAATAAATACAGACTTCTTATCCAGATCTCCAACAAACATTCTCACCAAACAGAAACATTCAAGGGTTGAGATATCTGGAAGGGCAGACCTATCTCTTCCCATAGTCACGGCGTGGATCTTCTTCATCCGACGGAGACTCTGTAATCGTCTAGAAAAAAGACAACAAAGTGATTTCAGCCAGGTGTAGAATATGAGGAATAGAGAGATTTGAAAAATTGTTATGTCATTAATAGAGAGTGCAGGAGATGTGGGCGCAGGGGCCATTTCACATGTATGTGCAAAGATACTGGTAGGAGTAGTAAGATAGCAGTAGTGCATGAAGAAACTGCAGATAAGTATTTTGCTGATAGAATTTTGTGTGTTGGATGTGAAAGGTGAAAGAGGCAAATATAATCTAAAAGCTGAATTTGGTATTGGGGGAAAGAGGGAGGCACTTAATGATGGACTCAGGATTAATGTACACCATTGTATTGAAAAGTTTGTTTCTTAGTGAATAAACTGGAATTAAATTAGAACCTAAAGATATTAACCCTAGGGTGTATTAAAGCGAGGGGGTTGACGTCTTGGTATATATGTTGACGAAATTTGTGTTTCAGGACAGGGAAACTGAAAGAAAGGTTAATGTAGTGGAAAATGGTCCAGCAACACTTGCGTGGATCCATTAATATGATTTGCACATCATCATTAACCTTAGGGTGCCGAATCAATTGATGGTAGTCGAAGAAGCCACAATTGATAACATTATTAATGGGACCAAAAGTATATTTAAGTAAAGGCAACAAGGCCTTAAACAGTCCTGACATACAGGATGGTACTGTTATATCCCGTATAGAGACCCTAATGTAGGCCCGTTCATACATGCCCTAAAATGGATGTATTCATATTTACCCTAATATGGTCATATTCGTACTTGCCCTATTATGGTCACAGCTGCATATGCCCTATTACGGTAATAACCATACATGCCCTTTTATAGTCATGATTCCTTATATAGGCATGCTCTTTCACCTACATTGGTCCCATCCAGTACACAACGTGCTCTGAGGGCTGAACGTTATCTGCCTTGTGTTTTTGCAGGCATCAGGGTTTTCCCAAACACAGGCCCACACTGTACTCATAAATTATGCATGACTCTCTAAGAATATTCCACGTGCATAATATGTATGTACAGAGTTCACCCCTGACGTCTTCCTAAAGCCTAATGGAGGACCAATACAAACCTTGCACGAAGATCAGTGTCTTTAGGGTATAAATACACCACATCTTGCCCCGGTGAGGGAGAGGGAATCGAGACTTCCATGCTGACACACTGACCAGAGACGCTGAGGCTCCTGCATGCAGTCGCTCAAGCTGACAGTGGTCTGACACAACCCGGACGGGGTGTCCAGCTCGAGACCAGGACGGGGTCCCACACTCTCTCTATTCAGGTATGGGGGTTCGACTAAATCCTAGGAGGATTCTTGGCTCTTAGCTTCTAAGACCTACACACATATGCTAGGTACACACAGGTACATCTAGGTAGGCATCGTAGGAGTACGCGCACTTGCATAATGCTTTTATATTCATGTATGTATTCATGACTATCGCAATATGGTAGAACAATTCTATCCCTTTGCTTTTATCGTACTGCTGATAATATATCTCTGCTATTGTCTGCTGGATTTCTGCAGCACATATATTTTACACTAGAATAACAACTGTTCAATAAATACTTATTGAAACGCCCGACTGTTTATTCTGTGTATCTCTCTGAGACAAACCGAATGAGTAAGCACGAATGACTGAGCGAAAGGTAGTACATTGTTTCCACGATTCTGAGGGAATCAGGGTTGTCATGTTCTAAGGTTGCCAGAAACTAATCTCTCCACGATAAGAGGAGACACTAGTGGCACTGCGAGCTAGCTAATGCAAACCAGGCTAACATATACGGTGGGGGTGCTCGGAGTCAGTCTGCCACCAAGCCCGCAGTATATGTTATCCAAACGCGCAGGTCCTGCAGAAGTACTATAGGAACTACACGACATGGCGCTACCAACGTTGGTTTGGTACGAATTTAACAGTAGAATCTGAGTAGTTCAGTCGTGCTATTCTCAGAGAACCAACTCACAAACCCCAGAGACGTCTGGAGTGGGTGGGCACAAAATCCGCCGCAGCTGAGTAGTACTAGAATACTATTTATTGGCTGTTGGTTATTCAAGCTTGAAGGACATTTGGTTCCTACAATTGTGCACTTACACCTTATTTTAAGAATTCTTTAACATCCCTTCTTCCAATTAAAAATGGTGGAAGAAACAGACGAAGCAAGGAGAGTTGACACAGCCCTCTTCGGAACAGAAGACCCTGAAGATGCAATACAAATTGCACCAAATTTCAGAAGGGCAGTCACCATAAAACTTCTAGAACATGGCTTAAGAGCCAGGGGTGGTACAGTAATTTTCGTGATTGAGGCACACGAATCTAATAAAACAGAGATGTTCTATTCGTGGGTTACATTCCAGGCAGTAAATGCAATTACAAATGTGTTTCACTACTACCTAGAAGGTGAAACACCAGCAGACTATACTCCTTTTGAGGAAGTAGAGGTCCCGCTCACTTACCAGGAGCATAATAACTGGTTTAAAGGCGCCCTACCCCACGTACGAGGAAGAGCAAGATTAGGCCCGCTCGGAGCAGCAGGAGCCACATGGCCCATATTAGCGGCATGCACACCGCATCCTGACATTGACACAATGCCACAGCCAGATTTACTCGTACAACACAGAGATTTAATTAAAATCTACAGAAACCTCACACAATTTGTGATGAGGACTTTAACAGTTCAACCTGCACCTGCTGGAGCACAAGATACTCCAGTACAGGGTACAGTTAATAAAATAACTCCACAAACATTACACGCGGTAATGGGCAAAACGCCAGCAAAACGCGAACAAATCCCATTCTGGATAGCTCAGAAAATAACTGAGCTTGAAGCAGTATTCCCAAATACTACAACCAGTGATAAACACAGAATTCTAACAATCTGCTTGCCCATGGGGATCACACCACAACTAGAGGATTGCACCTCTTGGGGTTCAGTTTTTGCTGCCATATATACCAAAACACATGGTATCCCGTCAATAGCAATAGTACCTGACGTATTGAGACAGATACAAAATGAGTACGGAGCAGAACCTGCCCTTAACTTGGGGATGAAGTTGCTAAACAACTTTGAACAGGTCTCCGCAATAATACTAGCTAACATTAAGGGAGAAGCAGCATCAGTGGCGATCCGCCAACGCCTAAGGGAGTTCGGTCCAGAGGATCAACAACATGTACTACCCAAAATAATTGAAACTTCATATGCAGAACTAGGCAGAGACAGTCTAGGTGGGAAAGCATTAAAACCACAACTGGTGGGCAGTCCTGAAAAGGACACTACAAAGCAGACACCTACTTCTTCTAAAAAGAAGTGGGATAATAAAAAACAACAAAAGTCTAAAGACACCAGATCTCAGTCCAGAGGTAGGTCTCCTCAACAGGAGCCCTCTGAAAAGAGGTACAACCTCAGGAATAGGGATAATATTAAAAAACCTGATAGGTATCAGGATACTGATACTCGTTCCTCTCGTTCCTTTCAGGGTTCATCACGAAACTCCAAGAGGGAAGGACGATCAAAGGAGCATACAAAGTCCAGAGACACGCAACACGCTGCGGACTACGCACCTAAAAAGAGGATAAACAAAAATCAAAACCTCAGTTCAAAAAGAAGAAGGTAGCAGGTCTCAAGATCAGACATGCCCAGAATTCTGAGGACACAGCTTCTGAACGGGGAATGGGCTCTGACGATGCTAGACAGCGCGGCAGAAGTAACGATAGCTCGCCAGAACCTGAAGGAATTTCTGGTGACAGCGGAGATGAGTGAGTATATCACGGTGGAAACACCTGATACTCGGGTAAGTGTCCCACATGAGTTACATGAGATAACACTCCGGATGGAGGGGGACAAGCCCAGAAAAGTCAGAGGTCTATTTTGGGAAAATTTGTCATCTGGGTATGACGTCCTATTAGCAGAACAAGACTGGCCGCCTGCATTCGTCATGGAGTGCCCTAGGGGAGAAACTGTAATTTTTCCAGCCTTTTCCGACCTCGTTGCCATACATCTTAAACATGCATATGCGCAGGAGTGGGCGGTTGCCCTAGCTCCGGCATTGTATAAAAATCATGCTGGTTGGGATGAGGATTCAACCCACCACGTGATCCCGTTAAAAGTTTCCCCAAATGCTCAAAGGCAATACCCTATAAAGCAGGAAGCTAAAAGACAGGTCAGGGAGATTCTAGATCCACTAGAATATCAGGGGGTGATAGAAAATTGCACTTCACCTATGAACAATCCTTTGTCCCCCGTAGCCAAACCTGACAATACATATCGTCTAGTTTTAAATTACAGACATTTAAACACCTGCCCAAAGACATTTGCAGTTCAAAATGCACACAGTGCCGCATTAATGAATAACATTGTGCGGAAAAAATACAAAATGACACTTGATATCTCAAATGGATTTTTCTGCCAAAATATAGCGCCTGAAAGCAGGTATCTAACCGCATTCAGTGCGTTAGGGTCTCAGTGGCAATTCCGCCGACTCCCCCAAGGGTATAAGAACTCACCGGGGTTGTTCTCAGCAAGGGTAACAGAGTTACTCCAAAATTTGGATGAGGAAGCATTGTCCTATGTGGATGATATTTATCTGACGGACGATGATTTACCAAGGCACTTGACCAGGGTGAGCACCATTATTATGGGATTCGCCTCTGAGGGCTACAAATTTAACTTTAAAAAATCAAAGATCGCCCACCTCAGTGTCCTATTTTTAGGATACGAGCTGTCAAGTGAGGGAAAAGCCTAGCAGCTAACTTTTAGAAAAGTTTGCGCTGCTCCAACCTCCAAAATCATTAAAGAATTTACAATCAATTCTGGGATTCCTAAATTTTGGTCGAACATACATTTTGGATTACGCAGAAAGAGTAAACCCTTTCTACGATTTAATAAAACCTGATTTTTCAGTCAGACAATGGACACAGGAACATACAAATATCCTGCGTTCCCTACAGGAAGACATGATAGCTTCTAAACATTTACAGACACGCGTAAACGCACATAATTTGGTGATCCGAGTCATAGCGTGTCAATGCGGGTACACTTATTTAACCTTTAACGAAGGTGAAACAGTACCAATCGCATACAAATCACACCTGTACACAAACGCAGAGATGCGTTTCACTTCAACTGAAAAAATCCTGACGGCAGTTCAGACCGCTGTAGCAAGAGAAAGAGCTGTGGCTCAGGGAAAACGCATAATTGTCGTGACCCCAGTACCAGCTTTAGAAGCTGTTACAAAAGCTAGCATTCCAAATGCTAAAGCCTTACATCCAAGATGGATACAATGGGCTAATTCTCTTACTGCAACGGATGTTGAATACAGATTTGATCCAAGTTTAAAAACTCAAGCATTCCTACAATACGAACAAGAATATCCTCTACCAAATGAAATTTTGCCTCTCGATCAGTATGAATATATTATTTACACTGACAGTTCTGCTCAACCAGCCACAGGAAGCAAGCAAGCTTACAGCGCGGCATGTGCAATCGTTAAAGGACGCATGCGTGATGGCAAGTTCTAACCAAGCTGTACTAAAACGCAATTTCTAGGAGACTGCACGGCTCAGTTGGCAGAACTCAAAGCGCTAATACTGGCACTTATAAATACGGATCACAAATTCCCCACACTAATTGTGTGTGATTCCTTTTACTGTGTACAGTCATACAATGAATATTTACTTCATTGGGAACAAAACGGGTTCAAAGATGCAAAAGGTGGCACAATTAAGCATAAAATGCTATGGGAACAGGTAGTGGAGTTGAGAAACGAACTACCAAGGGCTCACGTGATACATACACTGAGTCATCAGCGTGATGGCGTTCACGTTGAAGGGAATTCATTGGCTGATGAAGCCGCAAAGGGGGCTGTTCGCACAGCCGCCGTAGCTGCAGTTACCCGTTCAAAAACGAGGATAGACGGCGAGATAATGGTAGCTGTCAATGCTTCGCGCAAAGGCAGCACAGCAGTACCAAAGAAATTTCCACTCAAGTACTCCTACAAGTTAGATGCACAAAACATTCCATATGCTCAGATTCCTGGAGTGGGGGATAGAGTAATACCAAATATGGATCGTAGGTTAGGTTTAATTGTGGCAGCACACGAAGGGAATGGTTCTGTACATAACGGACTTAGGGAGACTGTGGCTTTATTGAAAGAACACTACTGGTGGCCAGTGATGAGAAGGCTGATTAGAGACTATGTCTGGAACTGCCACATCTGCAAGCAGATGAACGGGTCCACCACGACTCGTCCAGTATAGGTACCATTGTTAGACAGCATTAGGTTGTCCGTTCGTGCGCGTCCAGCTCAAGCTTCCTCAGAGTTTGGCCTCAGCGCTCGGCTGATGCTCGAACTGTTATAAAAGATTTGCGAGTCTTTATCGGCACATACGCAGTTGGCACGTTACATTCTGACCGTGGTCCGGCGTTTAGCTCTCGGGCTTACAAAGAGGCCATGGAAGGAATGGGCGTAGCATTGCGGTACTCCTCTCCGCACCATCCCGAGGGAAATTCTGTTGTGGAGAGGAAAAACCGAGACTTAAAGCAATCTTTAACAGCTAGGGTATTAGGCAAGGGCGGTAGATGGGTCGATCACCTTTATGGGGTACAGCGCGCGCTTAACAACCAGCCAATAAGCTCTCTAGGAGGTGTCACTCCTTACGAGGTCCTATTTGGGACGAGAATGTGGGTACCTGATCTTGATTGTGAAGGCGCAGTGGCGGATGAAAAACCATTTGATATCCATGATCGTTTGGCTGTTTTACAGGATCTAAATGTATCCAGGACACAACAAAGTAACGTGCTCCAGAGACAGACCGCCACTGAGGAAGTCAAGGCAGTAATGGCAAGACCTATCTGGATCCCAAAGATCGGGGATCTGGTCAGAGAGAAGATTGCTGACAAGAAAGAATTTGGGCCATCCTACAGGAAGCCTGTACCGGTCCTTGCAATCCACGGCACAAGAACAGTACTGTTGCCGCCTCTTGCCGGGAAAAAGGAGAAAAGATTTGTCTCAATTGACTTAATCAAACCACACTATGTGGCCGATACTAAACAGTAGGCCTCGTGGACTCCACAGTAGCAGACGCCCTCCTCTCGCTACAATCCAAGAAGTTCAAACAGAAAGACTCATCACGTTTGAAGAGCCACCTGTACGGAATGAAGGACTAAGCAACGATGCTATGGAACTCGTTCCACTTCAACAAGAAATTCATCTCCAAAATGAAAATCAACTTAACAACCAAGTTGCAATCAGACCTAATACAGACGTCTACATCAACGTGCCTCGTCAAGAGCAAAATCCGATTTCAACAAATCCCGATGCAATTCCAACAATTGATCGAACTGCTTCTGGCTATTTCATGAACTTTGATACGTTTTCACTGGACCCAAGCAAGCCAGAAACGACGCCAGCCAAAACATCACTCAAACAAAAACTCACTGATTTTTTTATCTTTTTCAGAAAGACTTACCTAGTGTCACCTTGGATTGAACTGTGGTATATCACTGGGATTTTATTTTTCATTTTCTGGCTAGGTTTAATTATAACTTTTAGTATGCTTATTAATGGACGATACCTCCAACCAAGCTCTACAGCCCAAAGAGTCAATTTGATTTTAAAACCACACCAGTCTTCACATCGTGAACCAAGAGACTTGTCTTCAGTGAACATTACAGCAGTTCCTATACCGGACGGTATAGTATGGGACAAAATTGATTATGATATATTGGGTCCGACTGAACTTTTAAAACTAAAACATGTATTTAAAATTTCTTTAAGTGATATCATTACCTCAAGTGCATATTCTGATGATTGGGACACTGAAACTGTTAATGCTATGATGTCTGACTTAGAAAAAACTGCTGCATTTCCTAACAATGAAATGTTAGAAGGTACTTCAGACTATGATACATTGTACTGTTACCAACAATTTGGTGATCATTTCTTACACAAATCTATAACACCTAGAAATGTATTTGAGTACCACCAGTGGGAACATTGCCCAACACCACCAAAAGGTAGTTCACAAGCGTTTGCACAGAAATTCGCATATTTCTCAGGGTACAACACATCTGACCCAACGTCATTCTATTACAAAGTGACGAAAACACCAGCTCAGAAACTTATGTTAACTAACACCAAACATATTTACTCTGGATCCTTCCTGAACAAACTGTCTAAACAGGGTTTCGACCTATGGAAAGACACGATAGATTCAAAATCAATCTGGGGTTCGAGGGACTGGCAAGTCCAGGGAATAGAAGCACTTTTTAGAGCATGCATCATTCCGCAGCAGATGCTATTTCTGAACGAAACTGTGCAACAAACATCCTGTCTTGGATTAGCCAAAGGCAAGGAAATGAACACACCAGGGTTTCCAACACCATCACAGATGGGTGGGGGCAGAATTCAACTAAACATGGGGTGAGATTAGATGACATTTTCCAGTACAACAGATCAGATCCTGATTGGACAGAATGGCTGGTTTGGCCCATTGACACAAACATCTGTCAACAGAGATTTATGAATACAACCGAAGGGTTGAGTATCCATAGGCCAGATCCACGCTATGTACAGAGACAACACCCGGGGGTAGTGACATCCTATAGTGTTGGGAAGTTGTGCCTTGATTGGCTAGAGACCTCAACACTCACAGAAGTAAAACACCACTTGACCTTACTAACACCTGACATGGATCTTAGAGATTTTCTACTAGGACCCAGGAAACATCGTCAGAAACGTTTCATATATGCAGGCCTTTATGCCTACTATAATGAGAACTGGAAAATATCCCAACAAGAGGCCGCAGAGAGGATACGGGAAATAGACCGTATTAACTTAGAGAAGGCTTTAGCTGTAGTGGATAATGGGTTAACAACTTTGACCTCCAGGATTTACTCCTTAGGCAACATTGTGTCTTCGGCGATCGACATACTAGAACAAGATCTAGCCTTGTTACAGCACGGGCAGTCTCAACTACGTTCTATTATGATGTTGAGCTGGACGCTACAATCTTTGCGTGCAGGCTATGTGCCCTGGCGTTTTATAAACAGCACGTCTCTGTTTTCAGAATACAATCTAACTGATAAACAGACAGAAATGGCACAAAGGGGAGCCAAATACACAATGCTGCGTATTGAGAAACTGGAAAGGTTACCATTCACTGTAGCCGAATCACCATCAACTGAATGGTTAATCCATGGCCAAATCACTCTACCGGTCACAACTTTTCAGTTTCAATATTGCCTTTAGCAAAGGCAGGCAGGCAGATATGAAAAAATGGGTAAGGGATACATCAAGGAAACTTGGGAGTTACCCTATAGATACCGATGCCGGAATGGGGATCGAGAATTGTATATGAGTGGTACAAACTGCAAGACCGCTTTAAGCGGTTCTCTCATGTGTCAGGATATTTCTCTACACGGAGCCTGCAATGGTTCAGCGGAGAACCTATCTTGTTCCCCAGCGGCCATGATCACGCCGGTTTTCCAGCTGCTCTCGAATGGGAGTTACTTAATGCTAAATGATCAAGGTTGTTGTGGGATGCTTCCGGGCGTCGCATATCTAGTAACTGTTAACTCCAGGGTTACTTGCTGTATGCAAGTATTGTTTCTGCCACTGCACACCGTCAGGGAGGCGCCGCTATGGCCTTCGCAGAATGTTTCTTTCATACAATTTGATACTCTGAGCAGATTGAAAGCCATGCTTTTACAGCAACCCGTGCCCTTAACCTCCGCTCGAGAAACCTATGAACTTCAAGTTGCAAGGACCTCAACTGAGATACAGGCACTCATACGTACAAACTGCCCCATTCATTTCGCAGAATTGGTTAGTCGTATCTTTAACATGTCTGATAAGAGCGGTATTGTACACCTATTTAAGACCATAGGGTCAGGACTGTTAAGCACCTTTCAGACAGTCCTCGGAGTAATCCCAAATTTTATACACTCCGTATTGGGAAGCGTATTTGGAGGATTCCCGCTCATCCTTTTCCTAATTGCTGGAATCCTGATTATAATACTGCTGCTACGCAATGGACGGCCCAATTCCAGAAGGGTTGTTGAACACACTGCTGGAACGGAAGTACCGTGAACGCATGGTACAACTTCTGGGCCTGCCTTGCCTACGAGAACTCAATGCCTCCTGGTTTCTATCGTTTAGACCAGTCCGAGTAGACTGCATCTTACCTGTTCTTCGATGCCTGTTCTGCGGAGAAGAATGCTCGTTGGATTTATGTCTAACATTTCCATCAGACGCGCCTCCGGACATGGATGCAATGCTGGACCCTATAAAGGCCCACGCTCTGCGGTGTCCCCTGCGGCTTCCGATTCTGATCCTTGAGAATCCACAGGTACCGTTTGCTCCTGCTGGGTTAGGTGACTCCTCCACAGGCACACAGGTTTCAACTGCCGCACCAGATGCCGCAGCTCCAACTGATGGCAGTGCTACATTCCATCTATGTGCGATTGACGTTCTATGCGAGGCATTGGATTTGTCTACTGCTGCGGCTGACTCCGATATGGATGTGCTTTTCAGCCCGGACGCTTAATCTCGAATTGTCTCATCGCGTCCTGGTAAAGAATTCGGCTTTTGCTCGTTTCAAAATAAACGATCTAAATTTGGAACTTTGCTTACAAATTGACACTGTCACTTGCAGAAAGCATGGCCTTCTCCTGCTTATAGTGATACAACTTTATGAAGAGACAGTGATTGACTTTTAAACGTGGCAACTTGAAATAGCTGAATTTTAACACTTTTATATATATTTTTTTTAACATCTTTTAAACGAGTTTTGAACTCATGTTTTTATCGATTTTAAAAATATGTTTTAAATTGTCCAGATTTTATAGTATGGTCATTATTATCCTTTTCGGAAGAGGAGTGGGTGTTATATCCCGTATAGAGACCCTAATGTAGGCCCGCTCATACATGCCCTAAAATGGATGTATTCATATTTACCCTAATATGGGCATATTCGTGCTTGCCCTATTATGGTCACAGCTGCATATGCCCTATTACGGTAATAACCATACATGCCCTATTATAGTCATGATTCCTTATATAGGCATGCTCTTTCACCTACATTGGTCCCATCAGGTACACAACGTGCTCTGAGGGCTGAACGTTATCTGCCTTGTGGTTTTGCAGGCACCAGGGTTTTCCCAAACACAGGCCAACACTGTACTCATAAATTATGCATGACTCTCTAAGAATATTCCACCTGCATAATATGTATGTACAGAGTTCACTCCTGACGTCTTCCTAAAGCCTAATGGAGGACCAATACAAACCTTGCACGAAGATCAGTGTCTTTAGGGTATAAATACACCACATCTTGCCCCGGTGAGGGGGAGGGAACCGAGACTTCCATGCTGACACACTGACCAGAGACGCTGAGGCTCCTGCATGCAGTCGCTCAAGCTGACAGTGGTCTGACACAACCCGGACGGGGTGTCCAGCTCGAGATCAGGACGGGGTCCCACACTCTCTCTATTCAGGTATGGGGGTTCGACTAGATCCTAGGAGGATTCTTGGCTCTTAGCTTCTAAGACCTACACACATATGCTAGGTACACACAGGTACATCTAGGTAGGCATCGTAGGAGTACGCGCACTTGCATAATGCTTTTATATTCATGTATGTATTCATGACTATCGCAATATGGTAGAACAATTCTATCCCTTTGCTTTTATCGTACTGCTGATAATATATCTCTGCTATTGTCTGCTGATTTCTGCAGCACATATATTTTACACTAGAATAACAACTGTTCAATAAATATTTATTGAAACGCCCGACTGTTTATTCTGTGTATCTCTCTGAGAGAAACCGAATGAGTAAGCACGAATGACTGAGCGAAAGGTAGTACATTGTTTCCACGATTCTGAGGGAATCAGGGTTGTCATGTTCTAAGGTTGCCAGAAACTAATCTCTCCACGATAAGAGGAGACACTAGTGGCACTGCGAGCTAGCTAATGCAAACCAGGCTACGGTGGGGGTGCTCGGAGTCAGTCTGCCACGAAGCCCGCAGTATATGTTATCCAAACGCGCAGGCCCTGCAGGGGTACTATAGGAACTACACGACAGTACTCAAATGAACCACCCTGAAAACCATTCGTCAGGGGCACTCCGCTCGTCCACAATCTTCATTTGCAAGGTATGCAGAGTTTGTACGGCCTTTTTTAGTGTTTCATTATTGGCGTCATTGTCTCGAACATACGTGCAACAGGCAGATTGAATCTTGGCTCATACCCCCCCTTCCATCGCCATCATTAAATCTAACACATATCTATGCTGCATAATCATTTCTCTCATCATTCTCAACTCTTCTTTGATTGCGTTGAAGCCATCCTCAGTGGCGTTGATGGCTTTCATCAACTCCCATCAAGTAATCTTGAGCCAACATGCAGTTGCTTTTACTTGAACGAACAGAAGGATGCTGCCAAAGAAGTTTTGTGCATCATTAAACAGCCTGTGCTCTTGCGGGACGTCTTCCCAGGCTGTAGTACCGAAATACTCTGCAGCTCTCTTCCTCTGATGATGATGCAGCAAGGTCATTGGGCAGCTCATGGGATGGTCATGTATTTGAGAGATGTCTACTCCTGGAATCACCAGGGAGGGGGGTGTGTGGTGACCAAAGAGCAGAGTCCTCGCCAACCTGAAGGAAGTCACGTATACAGCCACTCACCACAGTTCCAGTAAAACTCCATTAGGCGGGAGGTGCCCCTTAGCATGTCAGCATTATATCTTGTAACATTGCAGTTGATGTTCTTTCCCACCGGGACCGTTCCAATTCCCCTGAAATACAATGAGAAGAGAATGGTTTTTCTACCTGCTCGAAGAGTTCTAGGTGTTTCTACCCAAGTTAGTCTAGATATGTTCTCATCCCATACTGCCTGACACTTCTGTTGTATGCTATTGTCAGTCTGGTTCCCCTTCCATTGAGATAGGACCCTGCACCCAAATGTAGGGCCATGTTGCCAATGACCATGAATGTATACTGATCCATTTACTCAGAAATATGCCAATTACTGCAAATTGTGGGGTTGGGGTGTGGCGGAGTAATTCTTGCAGAAAAGCGTAGGGTGGGATAACCCTAAAAATCCCTGCTGCAATATTTTAGCTCTCCAAGTTTCATCCTTGTACCACATAATCACTGTCTTGGCCATCGCATCTATCTTCGCTACTAGCTCTTTGCAGTCTGTTAGAATGTTCATTACATCTGCTAACTCTTTCTCAAAATTGTGTGGTGTATACTAGGAATGTTCCTTGTTTGACTTGCAGTGGTTGCATCTGTGCTCGTATTTTGCAAAGGAAAAGGTGTAACAGATTCATGGTAATATTTGGAGGTACCTCTTTCAATGAGTGTAACCTATCTGAGTCGGTGGCGTGTGGAATCAAAGAACAAAGAAAGAAAGAGGTATTTGAAGTCTATGTACCTATCTCTGTCATATGCTGACACCACATATTATCTAATAAACCAGCATGAATACTATGAGATATATTTTTCTGCTGAGGTACTGCTCTCTGCAAGCATGTAATGTTGTTACATAATCCCAATAATGAGGTAAAATACCATTACACTGTAGCCGCAAGCATAAGAAGACATAAAAAGAAAACAAAACAGCAATACATAAATGTCCACTTGTAGAGTCGACTAAATACTCTACTTGCGCTTTGAAGCGAGACATTGTTATTCTTGTGTCTCTCTTTACCCCTCTTGTTCCCCTTTTGTCTGTGGAAGTGTCTGATGCAAGGCGGGATCCAGGCGTCATATGAATCCATGGTTTCCTGCCATTCACTTCCACTGCAGTGGGGGTACTCATTGTCACTCAGAAGAGGCAGTCGAATTTGGCATCCTTCCATTTTTTAGATGAAATTCCACACGTAAACTTGTTGGCCAACTTATATGATTGATCTGCTGGCTGAGGCGGTCTTCTCCTTTCGCAATACCTGTTAAGAGAAGAACTTGACAGACTTAATTAGCTCAGACAAATAACTCATTTCATCTCCTAAAACCTCAGCTGTCTTATGGGCATCTATTTGATGCCGCGCTATTGTTAAAGGGGTGGGCATGGGAAATCCTGTCACTATTTGATGCGGTGTTAAATGGTGATCACTTCCTGGCTGATTTCTGTGGGTGTACAAAGCCAGTGGTAGGCAGTACAGCCATTTCTTTTGCAGAGCATAGTTTGCATATTGTGTTCTTGAGGAGGCCATTAAGGCACTCCACAATACCATTACTTTGGGGGTGATAAACAGATGACAGTTTCTGTTTCATTCCTAGGGCGGTGCAAATGTGTTAAATTACTGTATTGACAAAATAGGGACCGTTATCAGATTGGATCGCTTCTGCCACACCCCACCTCAGTGTCACCTCTCTTGTCAGAAAAGTGGCTGCTGCTTTAGCATCATATGTACACAGAGTCCTACCTCAATCCATCGTGAGAATGGACAAACAACTACTATAGGATACCTGTAATTTTCTATCATATCAATAAAATCTAAGTGTAGATTTTTAAATGGACCTGTTGGGCATGGTATTGTTGCGGTGTTCACCTTTAAGGTCGGCTTGTTGACATATTGCGCATTCTGCAATATACATAGTGATCATTTCAGATAGTTGTGGAATAAACCAATCTGCCTGTAATGTAGCAAAAAGATACTCTTTTGCGGTGTGTACTGGGAGGTCTAGGTGCTCTAGAGCAGTGTACAACAGGGCTTGTGACATTACTGGCTTGCCTGCACTCTCTTGCCTGTAAATGAAATCTGTTGGTGACTGAATGCAGCCTTTGCTGTCTCAGTATATGGGGGAGGAAATTCCGTAGCATCCTGTTGCCTGTTTGTCATCATACCTAATGTGTGCCCATCACATAGACTATATTTTGAGGATGCTTTAGCTGCTTCCTTTGCTGCCCAGCCTGTCAGAGCATTACCCCTAGAAATAAGGTCTTGCTGATTGGTGTGCGCTGCACACTTTATCACTGCTACTTTAGATGGAAGTGTTAAAGCTTTTATTAATTGTGCCAATAAATCTTTAAATATCATGGGGGGACCCATCAGATTTCAAAAATCCGTGAATGCTAGAATGTACAGTGGTGGTGACGTATGCTGTATCTAAATAAATGGTGACCTCTAGTCTCTTAGCTCGCTGCAGTGCTTCAATGATGGGCCCTAATTCAGCCGCCTGTGCTGAAAAATGAGACGGCAGTGGCATCTGGCTAATGATTTGTAATTTATCAGATGATCTCTGCTGTTCAGCTCTAACAACTGCTGCTCCTGAATGTCTAATCCCAGTTTTCTGGATGGCAAATACTGCTGTAACCAGTGCTTGCTCACATGGTTAGTGACCTTTCTTGACGGGATCTAGCAGCCCACTGTGGTAGGCAAATGGTTTGTGTCCCATGGATGTTTTTAAGTCAGTACAGCCGTCATCATCATTCCATGACAATGACAGAAGAGGTTAAAATGGTTTGCTGTAGTCAGGTGTACCTAACACTGGAGCATTTGTGATTGCAATTTTCAGCTCCCGAAATGCTGTATCTCTTTCATCAATCTAGTTAATTTTGTTCCTATTGGTATGGGACTCTTTTAGAGCAGTCAAAAGTGGTGCAGTCAGGGTGGCATAATCAAATACTCACTGACTCACATAATTGCCGAGTCCTAGAAATCGCTTCATTTGTTTTGTGGTGGTGGGCTTGAGCATATTTCTGATGCTCTCTGCTCGGTCAGGTGTCACCCTCCTCCCATCTTTGGATATTATCTGTCCCAAATAATGAACGTCTGTCTGCACATATTGTAATTTGTCTTTGTCCACTTTGTATCCTTTTTTTGCAGTCATGGAAAGGAGACTAATAGTATCCTCCTTGCATATGTTTTCAATGAGGTTACATACCTAAATGTCATCTACATAGTGTAAAAGGGTGCTTTTGCATTATACATTTGCTAAATCCTCTTTCACTGTCCTGTTAAAGATACTCAGAGACTCAAAGTGGTGCTGATACAGAATATCGAGTTGGAAATGTCGACTTACACAAATATTGAGTTGAAAATATCGTGATTCAGAAATATCGACAGCAAGAATATCGTGGTCAAGAATATCGTATTTAAGGTAAGAAATATCGTTTTTAAAAATATAGAAGTCATTAATATTGTTTGCAAAAATATAGATGTTTAAAATATCGATTTTTTAATTAGTGTTATGTATTTAGTTTATATTTTAAATATATGTGATGTAGTTTCTTTTTGTATAAGTATTGTTTATGTTTTTAATATATGTGTTACATTTTTAGTATTTATGAATTTTATTTTAATTAAATTTTGCATTTTTTAGTTCCGTAGCAGGTTGTGGGTTTATAGGGGAATAGGGTGAGAAGTAAATTAATTATAATAAATTAATGATTATTTTGTATTTATTTAATTTAGATTTTATAGCGTTAACTGTGGAAAGTAATTTATTTGCAATTAATTATTAATAGGTTGTTAATTAATATGAATTCATTAATTGATAATTAATTATGGTAATTGTGTAATTTGTTTTAGGTACGGGTTGTGGGGTTTATAGAGGTAAAGGGTGGGAAGTAAATTATTTTTGTTTAATTGATAATTAGTTGTTAATTTATATTAATTAATTGATTGAAAATTAATTATGGAAAATGTGTTTTTAATTTTAGGTGCGGGTTGTGGGGTTTATAGCGGTAAAGGGTGGGAAATAACTTATGTTTAATTAATTAATAATTATTTGTTAATCTATATTAACTAATTAATTGATAATTAATTATGGTAATTGTGTGATTTTTTAGGTGTGGGTTGTGGGGTTTATGGGGTAAAGGGTGGGAAGTAATTTATTTTTAATTAATTAATGATTAGTTCTTAATTAATATTAATTAATTGATAAAAAATGAATTACGGAAATTGTATAATTAATTTTAGGTGCGACTTCTGGGGTTTATAGGGGTAAAGGGTCGGGAGTAATTTATATTAACTAATTAATAATTAGTTAATTTATATTAACTAATTAATTGATAATTAATTATGGTAATTGTGTGGTTTTTTTTTAGGTGTGGGTTGTACCTTTGCCAAATCCTTTTCTCTCAGTCTACTGTCTCGGGCGTGTTTTGGCACTGTCCTATATTGCTACTGTACTCTAATGGGAATATTCTTTTGGAATACATCTGTCTAAATTGATGGGCTACCATCAAACATTTCATCATCTGATATGTCTCTCAATTTGACCTCTGGATCCGTAAATACTACTAATGCCCATGTTACTTGTCTCCTGTCAAATGCTATCAATAATGCATAACGTGGCTTTATTTTAAGGGCCATTATCTCTAACACCATGTCAGGGTCTTCAATGGGATCCACTGGTCTCTCAGGTCTGAACAATAGTTCTTTTAGAATCTGCACTGCTTTCCCCAGTATGAATGAATAAAATGTATTGCATCAATATAACAAATTAAATAAAAACAATGGAATTAGCATAAATACTAGAAAGATAAAAAAAATAAACCATAAATTTAAGAGACATAGGTTATCCAAAATTATGATATGTGAAGTCTAAAAATGTCAAACTTCCCAATAAAGTGCATATTATTGGTAGAGAAACAATGTCTAATTGCTTCATAAATTGTTCTACAGTTCCCCAGTAGCGCTGGTGTATGGGCTATCAAAACATATATGCCATGCAAAAAGGCCTCGTATCCACAGGAATTGCTCTGACCTGTTGTCCCAAGTCCTCATGAGCTATGAGTGACAACATCCTACCTGGTGTAAAACCAGGTGTGTAACCTACCATCGACCCATCTTCCAAAAAAGAGATGGTCATATTCAGCTTACTCATCAGGTCTCTTCCGAGAACATTGACCGGTGCCTCTGGGGAATATAACAATGGTCCTTCAATCTGTGTGTCTCCTATTGTCATGCTCACTGATTCAGTAAAGGGAACCCTGCTGATAGCCCCAGAAAACCCTCATCTGTCCATTGACTTGTGAGAAAGCGGTAGTGTTCCTTCCTTTATACAATGTTTTGTGGCCCAGTATTGATAAAAAAAACTATAGGGGTGACCTTCTATGACTTCCGTCACAGTGGGTTCCGCATCTGATCTGTGGGTTACCAATAGTACTGGACAAATAATGGTTGTCTGTGGGCTCTCTCATTGTGTATAGCTGTTGGTTGGTGTCCCTCTGGACATTTGGGGTTGTGCAGAAAAGGGATTGACTCCTTGTACCATTGCTCCTCCCATCTGGACCTGTGTGGGTCCTCCTGTAGTATTTCTGACAACCTGGGACATATTTTGTGCCATTTGCCCCTGTTGTGCGGTCCAGTGAACCTGAGGGACCTGCAGGGGTCCTTGTGTTACTTGTTGTTGGGGAATCCATTGCATCTGTGGTGACCCCATCTGCCTCTGCAGAGCGATTCCTGTTATTTGTACACCTTTGTGGAGAAAGGTTTAATACCATTATGGAGATATAATATGGTATCTGGTTATGGAACATAATTATAGTCGCTAGTTGTGCTATGAGTCTAATAAACACAAAGCACCCTGACTAATGCTTATTTGCTGATTTTGTTTTGCCACTTTAATAGGGGTCGAATAGAGTTCCTGGATTTATTTTATACGTCACCCCTGTGATACCAGGCGATTGTACAATAAGGATGTGTGTAGTGCTGTGTGCATGTCTATTCTATATATATATACATATATATATATATAAATCAACAACACGGTCCTTTACGGGGAGAGCACGATCCAGCTGGTGCTCGTGGCGAGAAAAGGCCAATTCTCGCAAAATATAATCCAACAATTGATTAAATACACGGCACTCTCCTTGGCTTAAATTCGATTCGACTACCGTGATCAAGAACTTTGTGTTCGAAACGCGTAGGAGGAGGAGAGGAATGGTCTAAATAAAGAATCGAATTTAAGCCAAGGAGAGTGCCGTGTATTTAATCAATTGTTGGATTATATATATATATATTCCACTTGCCGCCGATACTCCAGATTGCTCGAAGAAATACACGGACACGGACCACTTCAAATTACTTTGGATGTTTATTCGGATGCCGCCATAACGCGTTTCAACTCACAAGGAGCCTTGATCACATGACAGCTTTACGGAAAGTTTTTTTCTTTTTAAAGTGACAGTGTGCTTATTGTGAACTACGTAGAAGATGAGACAATCAATAGAGATAGAGAAAATACTCAATTCAGTAGTTTTAAAATTTGTTGGAGAGCGTGATGTAGAAAGCAATCTGCTACAATATCACATAAGTAAAAACAATTGTAAAATTGGTGGTAAAATTGATGAATCAATAAAATAAGACAATTTATATAGTTCAGATTTAAAATTGAAATTAAATTTTAAAACCTGTAATCACCAATGTCGAGCAACATTAATTGATGTAGGTACATAAATGTAGAATCAATTGTATTCCTCACAAAGACATTCAATGAATATAAGATGCATATCTTTGATCTAGCTGTTTCATAAATAGATACCTATTGCATCTTCCTACATTGCCACTCGAAACAGTATACATAACAATATTACATATAGTTACCCATGTGCAAATATTGCAAATTAGATCATCTATGCTCATCACATACAAATTGATTTATAACTGTTAATCAATTCTCAAGACTGTCAAAAAAGTGCTCAATGTGCAAAAAAAAATTTTTTAAATTATTTTTTTGTTAAAAAAGACTTAACATCAAATAACTGAGCGCTGCAACAAATGGTAAAACTGGCCTGTGTTGATACTTAACCGCTCATCGGAAAAAGTAAAATCTCAATTTTAGGTACCAATTCAAACAATCATGTATTTCCTTGTATGTTGTATTTTCTCATCACATTTGTTCAATTGGTGAATCACAAAATAAGTATCGAAATGGCGCTTTAATAATGCAAAAGTCGATTATTTAAATGTTACTTGTGGCTATTTTGTACTACAAATAGAGTAAGTCCAATCTATAAATACATAAATACATAAATGTGTATAAATATATAAATAAATAAATAACTTAAAATGTCCGTACAAAAGTTAAAAGATGTTCTATCTGTATATAGTTATGGTGACACCACTAATTGAAACTAACATCATTAATTTACTATTCTAGATGCAGGTATGTAAATCTTCTGTAACATTAAGCCCCCCTGGCTGTTTAGAATTCATTTCCAGAATATAACGTGTTTCTAACTTGCGTAATTTGTCCTCTCTGTTGCCACCTCTCCGACTCGCTGGTACTGAGTCTATGAGGTAATATTTCAAATCCTCACTCCTAGATTTATGATAGTCCCTGAAGTGTCTGGCAACAGGGTACGTGTTGTCCTGATTGTTAATAGCACGCATGTGTTGTAAAATGCGTTTGTGGGCTTGGAGTTTGGTGCTTCCAATATATTGTAAGCCACATGGACATATCAGGACATACACCACAAATTCCGTTTTGCAAGTGAGGAGTTTCTGGATTTCATGTTTTTTGGGGCTAAAAGGGGTAATGTACGTTGTAGTGTTAACCCCCTGTTGGCAAGCTTTGCATATTTTGCATTTGTAAAACCCTTTGTGCATAGTTAACCAGCTGCAACTTCAATAATCTCTGGACTTGTTTTAACTAATTTGTCTCTCATTGACGGTGCCCTACTGTAGGTAATAGATATGTTAGGTAAGGAGGTTCCAATAATAGGATCATCCAAAACCAGGGGCCAATTACGCTTTATGATGTTGCGTATTTCTTTGTGCTGTTTACTGAATTCAATAATCACTCTAAATTCTTCTTGTTTAGGGGATAACACAAGGGCCTGTTGTTCATTCTCAGTACCTACTTTCATATCGTTACCCTGTATCAAATCTGAGCGTTCTATTGACATGGATTTAGTAATGGCACTGTCTATGGTTTTGGAGGAATAACCTCTTTGCAAGAATCTTTTCTTACTTTCTATCTGAGCCTGTTTGAGGGACACTAAATCACTGTTTACTCTTCTGAGTCTTAACATTTCCCCATAGGGGATGCTGTTGATTAAATGACGCGGGTGTGCACTGCTGGCGTGCAAAGTGGCATTGCCTGCTGTTTCTTTACGATAGAGTTTTGTTTCTATCTTATTATTTTCTATGTATACCTGCATATCAAGAAAATTAACTGAGTCTGTACTCGCTAAGGCAGTAAAATGTAAATTCAATATATTTTCATTAATATTGTCAATAAATTCCTGGGCTGTTTGATGTGTACCCTTCCATATTATAAAAAGATCGATATAGCGTAGCCATACAATGATGTTATTTTGTACCACTTCTCTGTATTTAGTTTTGAGAACCAGCTCCTCCCACCAGCCCATGTGAAGACACGCATAGCTGGGGGAGAAGCTGGCTCCCATAGCCACGCCTCTGGTTTGCCTGTACAGCATATTGTTGAACATGAATACATTGTTATCCAAACAAAATGACACCATCTCTACCAGCATTTGACTATGTTGTGTCTGTGGTTCTGGCCTTTTGGATAAAAAATATTTCAATGCATTAAGTCCATCACAATGTTTTATGCTTGTATAAAGCGACGTTACATCAAGTGCTAATAAAAGATAGCCATCTTGCCAAGTGCAGTTATTCAGTTTGTTTAGAAAATCATTGGTGTCCCGTATATAAGATGGTAATGTTTGGACAAACCCTTGTAAAAAATAGTTCACATATTGTGATGTATGCTCTAAGAGTCCATTTCGAGCTGATATAATTGGACTATATATATATATATACTTACCTAACCGAATAGTGATAAAGGGAGATTTGATTATGTGACTTTTCCATTTGCAGCAAATTATAGCCTGGAGCATTGGTAATGATCATCTGATGACATCACAGCCGTGAATGTGGAATATGGTTTCTTTATTTTACAGGTATAGACATACATGAGTTGTCAGATAGTAATAGTCATTTACTTAGGGTTTAAACTGGAAAGGGTCATATTTACAATTATACATTATTTATTTTACAGGTCTCCTTCACAGCTGTTCCCTTTATTTTCTTCCCTCGCTTGATCACTCCAACAGTCTGCGTTATTACTCCACCTCAGACTTGGGGTTATCAAGAGGTGGACCAATCTGAGCATTGTCCCGATCCTGAGGATTCAACCTATGAAAGTCTTCTTGCCTGCGCTGGCCCTGGGCCTCCTGACAAAACCGCCTTGTCTCTTTCCCATGTTACTTACTGGCTGCCTTCCTGGTGCCTGCACCTGCACTGGTGTTGTGACAGCCATTTGTGGTGCTGCTACAAGTGCCCCTTCTGTACTTGGTTTTTTAAGTTTCTGTTGCACCAACTCAACTGTGGCCCTCTCTGCCTGCTCTGTCCTTTTTTTGTTTTTGCTTGAAATAATCTATTGTATAGACTTGTATTTCTGGCCACAAGTTAGCCTCTATTCCCACTACTCTGTCTAGGCTTGCTTGTGTGTCCGTGGGCAGGCCCCATTTCAATACATTATAAAATAGTATTGCATTCCCTCCAGTATTTTCCCAGTTACATCCTACGTCCTCTACTTCCTGTACCCATTGTTCTTTAATTCTGGTAATGAATTCTGTAATGTCTTCAGTTGGTTATATACTCTCTGCCACAAGGGCTCCAATGTCTGGTTTGTCTGGGTCTGTCCCAGATGGATTGACGAATATTGTTGAAGGATGACCCGTCGAACTGAGTATTTATCAATGTTATTTGAGGGAATCCTGCCCTGATAAAAATGGTATTTACTTTGTCTCCCACCAGAGAACTTGACAAGCTTTTAACATCACCCAAGGTGAGATTCACTCTAGCAGTGTTTCTCAAAGCGTCCTATCCATTTTCCTGCTCCCTCAGACAGCGGGGAACTGCCCATTTTAAATTCTCCCTTTCCATTTGTGGCCATGGTGCATATGTGGGCAGTTGTCCACCCTTGAAAATGAGGAATAACTGAGTTATTGGTCGAGGATTTACTGGTCTTGGGCCTAACCTCAGGTCTGGTCTGTTGCTTCGGATCACTTTATTTCTTTATTTATAAACTTTTGTATAGCGCGAACATGACCCTAGAGGGTATCAGAGCACTTTACATGAAGAGGAGGTAGGATATACATGTGGAAACAAAACTAGTCACATATACGAACGAAGAACAAACATTGAGAACAAACAAATTAATAAGCTTAACCTCTATAGAGAGTCAGCAATGTAGTAGTCAAAAACAATAAATGAATAACAGGCAGGCATACAATCAATAAACAATAGGCGTTATCTTAGGGCAAAAACTTGCTTATTAGAAATGTTTTCACTTCTTTTTTGAAGGAGGCGGTAGACGAGATTAGGCGGACATCCGTAGGCAGAGAGTTCCAAATCTTCGGGGCGACACCTGAGAAGGCTCTGTAGCACATTTTCATTTTATGGAAAATCTGTGGTTTCAGTAGCAGGGAGCTAGCACGTCGCGAAGAACTGCATCCCCTCGATAGTTCTAGCTTTTGTGCCAAATACCTGGGGGTATTTAAATGTAGGGCTTTATGAGCCATGCACCCAATCTTTAGTTGTATTCTTGCCTCATAAGGGAGCCAGTTCAGGGATTTTAGAGACAGGGAGATGTGGTTTTTTCTTTTGTTCCAGAAACAAGTCTGGCGGCAGCGTCAAAGAAGGCCCTTAGAGGGGCCAGCTTGTATCTAGGTAGACCGCATAGTGTGGAACTTCCGTAGTCCAGCCTGGGCAACACTAGAGCTTGGACCACAAGCTTAAGGTCGTCCTTAAGCTTGGTTTGTCTATAGCATACTCCTCCTAGACTGCGATGCACTCCTGCATATAGGGCTAGTTCCAATCTGGGTTGCCCTGTCCCTGACGTATACAATCTTCAGCAGTTGCTTAGTTGATGGGTTGAAAAGATCCTTCTCGGGGTCATTGCTTCTTCTTCTCCTTTTTAGTCCATTTTTCCAATTCATCCTAAAAGGGCTGGCAATAGTAACTACCCTCCTTATATTCTATTACCTCTATGGGTGTTAGATCTGACCTACTCTTTTTAGGATTGACTTCTTCCACATTTCTTAGGTGTCTCTTACTGCCATTAATGAACCCTGCGGAGGACGTAGGCAGAAATTATATGGTCTCCGGTTAGTGTTTGGTTCATTTGCACCCCTGTTAGGTCTGTCTTCCCGCTCCTCATATTCCTCTGCCCCCCCTACATCTTGTAACTCATTTGGGGGTTCATTATATTGTGGCATCTCCATGTCCCTCTCCCATTCTTCTTCTCTTATTCATTCCTCAGTTGCATCTCTTAAAGTTTCCACAGAAGTGTCTCCCATCGTAGAACAACATGTTCCAAGGTCCATTGTCCTCGAAGGGAAGCAGGGCTTCTAGAGCGTTCTGACTGGCTAACATTGTGCTACAATTCATTTATGAGTCTGTCTCTTCGGTCTGGTTCTGAACCGGCCCGAGGAGCTGTAGGGGTGGAGTCTGAAAGTGCCTCATTTCCCTGTGATTTTTGTCTCTCCTCTTTAGGTGCAAATCTAACGGGATCTTAGTACCCTGCAGCTGGTAGAATGGGGTAAAGACCATAAGGCGGGGGCTTCTCTGGGGACTGTGCCTCTTTGGGTGCTGTTGGTTTCACGTTTATTTTTGTATCGCGGAATACCTGCCATAATGACAGGGTGGCTTCCCTTTTGTTTTATCTTCCTATTATACGTAGAGCAAATGTAATTCAATGTGTGTTCAATTATGTCTTCATCAAACTTCCCTTCCTTTGGCCATGGCTGGGTGTGGCCCTTGGTACCTTTGTACCATTGTTTACAATACTTTTGTATCTTCTTCCTATCTGAATTAAAAGTTTTTATCATTTGTTCCAGAGGGGTCTCCATGGTCCCCTAAGTGTGCGTTTCCTATGCGTAATAGAAGTGTGACTTTTAATCCCTCGTTCGTTTGTCCACTGTCTTATGCCCCTTTTGGACCTGTGTCCTTTACTAATATATTTGCGTTCTATGAATATTGCTAACCGACAGTGGTGGTGAACAAGTGTTGATCTTATGCAGTGTTACCTGACTTCACATATGCTACCATGAGGCCAAAGTGATGAACATCAAGCACATTTATTGCTAGTCTGTGTAAAACTTCTTCTAAGGTTATATCTGGAGTGGGTGCATTTATGGGGGGTCTAAGAGAATTTGTGCCTGATGCAATACATGTTACAATATTGTTGGGAATGTAAACTACTATTTGTGGCGCTCGAGGATGTGAGCTCTTGTTCATGTTTCAAACCCCTGAATTGGTTATTATATGAATTCCAGGGGTATTACATGGACACGGGGGTTCTCCATGGGCCCATAGCAATATACATTTTAATTCAATCTCATCTGTCACCTGCCATGGTGAATTATCAATCTCACTCATAGGGAATTATTATTAATCTTTAGGCTTTTCTTGGTGTGTTTTATTTTGATTCCCTGTGTTTTTATCTGAGATAATCTTTCCCAACTTCCAGGACACCTTAGGGGTTTGTATTGGAATACCAAAAATATTGCAAAGGTCTTGCTGCCAATTCTTCCTTGCGCAAACCAGACTGTATGACAACTGGTGGGGAACCCTGACTTTTCTCTATATTTGTCCCTGGTGATTACGCAGTACGGTACTCTTTATATGATCTTCCTAATTCATGGAGGGATATCTACTTGAAACTAATGCACTTTTTGCGCTTTTTGGATCCGCAACCAAGTGTCTTGCCGTGCTCAGGGCAAAGTCAGTTGACACCAGCAGTTCGCTGTCCTGTTACCTAACCGTCTGACTCTCCAACTGATGCCTCTGCCTCTGTTGCTTTTCTTTAAAGACGTCTTCCAGATATCTTAAAACTGGAAATTTGGTAGCCGTGCGACTGACTTATTCAAGGTAAGGTCTGCCGGTGCCGATCAAATGACTGTCTCTTTACCATGTCAGACTTCACACACTTGTTACTCAGTTCTGTCTCACTATTTCTACACTAGCCCTCCAGTTCTAACCTGGATATTTGTGGGCACTTCCCGAAGGAATGTCCCGGCCAGAAGTTTCCTCCTGGGTATTACACTGGTGCCTGCTAGATCACTTCCCATTGGAGTGTCTCTTCCAGGAGCTGTCCCCTGGCTAATGCACTACTGCCTGCTAGATCACTACCCTAAGGAGTGTCTCTTCCAGGAGCTATGCACCACTAATGCACTACTGCCTGCTATTGTTCCCTTCTATTTCTATTTCAAAGGAGAATTCACACTAGCTAGTTTTCCAGTGTGTACCAGGAATCACCACATTTCATTTCTCTAAACATATCATTTCATCCTAACAAAAGAAATAGAAAAACCCCATGCATGCATTTCTATACAATGATTGCCAAAGAATCATGCAAAATTTAAATTTTAAGGTATGAAGATTGATCTTTCCTTCCCCTTTTGATGGCAACCTGGGATTGTACCCGCCAGTTTTTTGAGTAGTCAGACTTTAGTATAACACTCAGGGGCCGATTCCGATTCGGGCCGGAAATCTCCCCGACCGAGCCGGACCCGGAGAGATTTCCAACCGAATCGGACCTGTGCAGTCCGACCGAACGAGTACGATGCGCACGTATGCCATCGGACTCGAGTCGGTCGGACTCCCATTGAAGTCAATGGGAGCCTGTCGTACAACGCGTACGCGGGCTCCCATTGACTCAATGGGTGCGATGCGGACAAGTGCGCCCCCTACAGCGTGTACGCGGCGAAGCGATTTGCGCCGTACACGCACAGGTAGGGGGACCCATGGGTCCCCCTGTGTGCGACTCGCGCGGCTACGCGTGACAGGGGGTCCGACACGGACCCCCAAAGTACGGCTCCGACAGCTCTTTCGAGCCGGAGTGCGCGGCTCTGTCGGACTGCTCGCGGCGCGCAACGTACTTACCCGGCCGGGGAACGTCTCCATTGCGCGGTGCGAGTCGTGTCCGTGCGAGTCGGTCGGTGCGGTTCGACCCGGGATCGAGTCGGTCGGAGCGGTCGGGACGCCCGGACGAGTCGGTCGGCGAATACGCATCGTACTCGCTCGCCCGGACGCGCGTACGGATCGGTCGGGAAATAGGCCTCCGAATCGGATCCGGTTAAGCCAAATCCGATTCGGAGCCCTACCGGCCGAGATCGGAATCGGCCCCTCAGTGTCTGCTTACCTGATATATTTGCGCAGTATCTATTCAATTGAAGGCAGGCAGCATCTCCCTTGGGTGCAGTCTGGGAAAGTTGAGATGAACTCCTGGCTAGCTCCGCCAAATGTTGGCGAACTAAAGAAAAAGACAACACAACTTCTGTTGGCAGTATAGTATAGAGTTTAGAAGAAGCAATGTTCTACTCCCTAAATGTCTATTGGTCTGCAAGGTCTACCCTCCCACTTGTCCTTTGCCTCTATGGTGCTTTATCTACATATTTTCTTAGAGACGTATTCTAGCAATGCGGGGCTTTGATTTTCCATTTCTGCTGTGTCTAATTATATTTTTCTATTCTACTAAAGCTCGTGTCTCTTCCCCCCTCCACCCCCAGATCCTGAGTCCATTGGTGCTTTCTATTCTATTCTGCTACTGCAGACAGCTTAAGCCTGTATTATTCCTTTAACACGTACATCTGTGCACGTCTTTCTGCTGTTGCTTGCATTGACATGAGTAGGCCTTCTTCATTTTCTACATTCATTATAACAATTTTATGTCAGCTACCCTGATGGACTACTGTCCGCCAGACTTAAATATCACCACTGGACAAGGCGGTGATTTATGTACCTTGACAGGAACCACCATCATGGCGATTCCTGTCAATATATAGAAATTTTGGTTTTCACACCCACCCAGCAAATATTTACAAACTTTTTGTTTTAGAAAATCAAATTCACAAAATGGGAGTTTGATATTGAATAACAAAGGGGGTCATTACGATGGCGGGCGGACTTGGGTCCGCCCGCCATCGTGGCGGTGCTTGGGACCGCCCGCCTATATGGCGGCGGTCCCGCACATAGAATCACGATGCGACCGCCACAGTGGCGGGCGCATCTTTACCATTGCGGCGAGTGCTGCTGGCTGCAGCACCCGCTGCAATGGTAAAGATGCATGTAGTACGTTTCCCTGCACTACGTGGCAGGCAGCACGCAGTGCCTGCTACTTAGTGCAGGGAAATGTAGGGGGGTACCATGGGTACGCCCCCAGTGCACCACTACCTCCCCCCAACACAAGGGGGCCCCGCAACGGGCCCCCGAAACCAATCCCCGCCAACCTTTCAATGGCGGTTTACCCGCCACGGGAAGGCTGGCTGCAACCAGCATTGTAATTTGGCTGACGGTGCCTGCCAGGCACCGCCACCATTTTACAGATGCTGACCGCTCCGCCAGGCAATCGGAACAATTGCCTGTGGCGGATCTGTGGCGGGCGGTCTTTGCGCCCACCACGGTCCGAATCCCCCGTCATCCTAATTTGGCGGGGGGAAAATTGCTGTCCGATGGCGGAGGGCCCGCAGGCCTTCCGCCATCGTAATGACCCCCAAATTTATAACAGAGCTTTTGACACTCAGTGTTTGTGGGGGAGGATTATTATTTATTTATTTATCTCTGTTCCTCACCCTTAGATTTTACTGGCGGCGATGGACAAAATTAAAGGTCAGCACACCCTAAATTGGACGGACGAGTAACCTGCAGGTTTATAATACAGGCCCCTGCAGGCCATGCAATGCAGTAAGCTCCCATACTCTTAGCCATCAGTTAAGTTGAGGCCCTCCTCAACTTAACTGCAGTGTGTGCAAAATACGGATTTCATATGCTTTCCTCTTTGTAGCACGCTGTTTCCGAGTATGCCTTGCTGCCCCAGGCCTGAGAAATAAAGTAACAACTTGTTACTTTCTCTTTCAGACAGAGGTTGTATGTACGAGTTGGCGAATATCCCTTTGGAGAGTGGAATGGGCCCCAGACGCAACTCAGCAAGGGCACCCACTAGATCAGGGTTTGCAAATATTTTCCTCAAGGCAGGTCAGGATATAAACAGACTGTGTAATGTTTTTTTAGTCAAGAGCCCCAAACCCTCCACCCCATAAGTGCGCTCGGAAAGCAGGTGAGTGATAATATCGTTGTTCTGTAAAGTAGCTACATTTGTTTTTTAGGTCTCGCCTAGCGTTGCTGCGCACATGCTCAGCTCGCTCGGCGAGATTTATTGCAGATGAGGAGTTTTAGAAAAGGGCTTCGAGCCCCACCCCTTATTTCCATTGGCTGGCGTCACCGTTTATGCTAAACGGTGGCCCGCCATTGGAAATTAGGGTTTTTGGTGGACGCCCTTTGGCCCCCGAGCTGGACTCGGTGGCCTGCTTTGCGTCTGTCGCAAAGCAGTTTCTTATCTTTATGGGGCCATGTGTTAGAAACACATGGCCCCATAAAGACAAGAGACCCCCATGCTCCGGCTCCAGCGCGGTCCTCTTTCACTTTCGGGACCGCGTTTGTTCTACCCAGGCAGTCTGTTTTCAATTTATTTTTAAAATCGGAAAAAGCAGAAATGTTGTCTTCTTTTGAGTGTCTCAAGCTGTCAGTCATGGCTGCCAAGAGCTACGGGGAAAGACAGAATGAAAAGTTTAACGAAATGTGTTGTAATGAATCTAAAGTAGGTTCAGATGCCTTTGAATGATTGAATGAATGATTGAACGAACGATTGAATGAATGCGCTGATTAGTAAAGCGCTAACATCTGCCCCAAGAGCGTCCCGGCTCTAACTGCAACACAATATTAATGTTTTCAGGTGCATATGTTATTTCGGTTCTTAGCACGTTGACTTCCCAGACACTGAACGGTGAGCATGCATTTGTAAATTAAATACATGTGGAAATATACTAGTTGTATCCTACTTTTGTCATAAAAATGGATACCTGCCAATATGAGAAACATGAAAAGGGGTATACAATGGAAATGTAAAAAGAAATAAATACCAATGAAAGCGGGAGCCCTAATCGTGACAAAGGGCTGGTAGGGTGTCTGTGACCTGCGCTGGGGCGGGAAGAGGCCAGCGGTGGGTGAAGCCAGGGCTTGAGCACGTTTCACTTACGCAGGATTCTTGTAAAGTGATATTGTGTCTAGGGCTGGTCGTTAGTCACGGCCATTTGTGAATTTCATGGGTCTACCGCAGCTGAAAAGCAAAGCGTGTTGCCGCCGGGGCCACCCTTTGAACACTGCAGGCTTCCGTGCTTGTGAAATTGGAACTGCGTTCTTGATGCATGCACCTCCTTTGTCTGTGGAGACAAAGAACGGCGCTCGAGCGGTAGGAACTATCCCAGGTCATTTTCATGACGTCATTGCCGAGCGCGTGGCTTGACAACCAGGGCGGTGGAAGAGTCTGTAGGCATGATTATGTGGCAAATAAAATATGGTGTGCAGAACTTTAAGGAAATCCCCACCTTCTTGTTTTGACTTGCCCTGTGTATTTTCGTAGAAAATCGAATCTGTGACATCATGCTCTCTTGTTTCCAGCGCACAGAAGAATCAAATTCTATTGCAATATATTTTCACAATTAATTCCTATTATACAGGTCTTGACAAGTGTTACTATTTTCCTAGTAAGATAAAAACGTAGGCATCCTTTAAAGTCACTGACATGCATGGCTCTGCTGCCTTAGAAATGTGGTTAGCATGACTAATAGTAATCGTCTTCCTCCCTTGGTGGCGAGATTAAACAGAGGGATAAAATGTGTGGCTCTGGGTCGAAGAGAGGATGTCGGGAGCTATTTCTTGACACTGGCCTGCCAACTCACAAGGTGCCCTTTCACAGAGTCACCTGGTGAGAAGCCGATGTCACATGGTGTGCATACAGGAAGCTGGGGTCCCTGCAGAGAACAGGTTTCAGCTCATTGTGGGCAGGGCCGGACTGGGAGCCGAAACCAGCCCTGGCAAACTGCTCGGCCAGCCCCCGGGAGAGGGAAGTGGGGGTGTGTCTGAGCTGTTTTCTAGGGCCGGTTTTGGCCGATTTTGTTACTGGGGGCCGATATTGCCGGCCCCCGGTAACAAAAACGGCCCCCAGGGGACCAAAACCGGCCCCCACCCTAGCGGCCCACCGGGGAAACGCCCGGTGCCCGCCACGGCCAGTCCGGCCCTGATTGTGGGGAGGTTACGGGCAGCCGCCCTCCATGTTTTATTATCATTTCATTTATCATCTGTTGTCTCTGAGCAGTGGGGAGACGTTCCACTGCCATTACGGAGAAGCCACCACTTTGCAGTTTTTTTTGGGGGGTGATTGGGCAGGTCTGCTCTGGCAGTGCTGGGCTCTAAGCCCCTGCCCCTCTCCTTGCCTGCACCCGCCCTGGCACCTTCCATGTTTGGTCAGGTAGTTATAGGCTCAAAGCCCCACCCCACTCCAGATTCAGCCACTTACCAGAATCGTCCCCTGCTCTAACACAATAAACAAGCATTTGCAATGCAATAGGGCTCGCATTTACGTGAGTTTAAGCTATTGGCATTGTAAAGGACAATGCCTTTTATTTATGTTTTAAAAACGAAAACAAAAATAAAAGGCATTGTTATTTGCAATGTCAATAGCTCAAACTCGCGTAAATGCGAGACCTATTGCATTGCAAATGCTTGTCTGGATTGCTGCAGGGCACCTGTTAGACTTGGCATCTTTTGGCGTGTTTCCCCTGACTTTTTGCTTTCTGACCTCCCGGTTTTGACTCTGTTTTTGCTGGTGTGATGATTCTGCGCACTTTCCTCACTGCGGTCCAGTGGGAAAGTGCAAGTGCTCCTGTATAAAATGTGTTATGGATTGGTGTTTCCATGATTGGCCTATTTGGTTTATGTGTCAGTCCCTTGTAAAGTGCACTGCGAGTGCCAGGGCCTATAGACCAAATGCTGTTGGTGGGCTGCAGCACTGGATTGTGCCACCCACGCAAACAGCCCGTAAAGTGTAACTCTGGCCTGCCATCGCAGAGCCTGTGCGCAGCCTGGGGCTGCCATGTCGACTTGGCAAGTGCACACACTTGCAAGTCCCTAAACCTTCCCTTTGCCACATGTTAGTCACCCCTAAGGTAGGCCCAAGGTACCCCTGTGGGCAGGGTGCGTTGTACGCGAAAGGTAGGACATGCCCGGGTGTGTGCGGCATGTCCTGATAGTGAATTACAGCCTAGTTCGTTTTTCACTATTGCAAGGCTACCTGTTCCCCTAGGCCAGAACGGGCAGTTTTGATTATTACAGCTTATAATCCTAACTGACCCCGGGAACATGGTAGAAATTCGAGTTTAGTATGCCTGGACTCAGAATGATAAAATGCAGCTTTTAGTAAGGTTGGTTTTAACATTCTGTGTTTGAAAATACCACTTTTAGAAAGTGGGTATTTTCTTGCCTAACCATCCAAGCCTGCCTCTGCGAGGTTGTGTATTCCGTGTCTGGAATGTGAGTGACAGGGGCTGGGGGATGCCAGGAGACAGGGTGAGTCAGCGCAGGGCTGAATAGCCAGATCGACCTGTAGATGGGTGGGAGGGGTCGCACCTGGCCCCTGAATAGGACAGTGCCTTCCCTCCACAATGCTGGCTCCACCTCCTGTGGTGCGTCTGATGTCCCTGGCCTACTCACTGAAAGAAGGGACGGAGACTTGTCAACAAAGTGCTCCAGAACTGGTTTGGACTAGGCGAAGGCCTCTCTGCCTTCAGAGAACAAAGGAATTTGGGATATAAATATTGGGGCCCTGACCCCATGAATTTAGATCTCGCTGGAATCAAGGAACCTGCCAAGACGAAGAGCGGGAAGAGCTGCCAGGAGGAGTACTGCCCCTTTGCTGTGTTGTTGCTTTGTTGGGTTGGCCTGCAGTTGCTGCTTCTGTCTTGGGCAGTGAAAGGACTGGACTGAACTTTCTACAATCTTGTGCTGAGTATCTCCAAGGGCCAGGAACCGAGCTGGCCTCCTGTTAAGAAGTCTCAGGGACTACAAAGACTTCACAAGCCTCTGGGTACCGCTTCTGGAACGCTGTTTCAGTCGCCACAGAGGAAGGGAACTGCAACCGACTCCGTCAACCGAATCCATCCCTGGCCGGTGACCTGTTTGCACCGCAGACCGCATCGCCCCGCTTCGCATCGCAACCCTGGTCTCACCGTGGGCGACGTCCAACGCCGCCAACATCGAGCCGCTGCTTGCACCGTGACCTGTGGGCACCGCAGTTCGCATCGCATCGCTTCACTGGGCCAGCCGGACCAGACCGACGCTGTCGCTGCAACTGGCTCAAGAGTCGAGACCGCACCGCATTTGGGGCACCGCTCGCACGTCTGCGACGCACCGCTCCGACTCGCACCGCTGTCCGACGCCAGCTCCCGCACTCCGGCTAGGTCGCCTGCATCGCAATCTGTCAGCACCGCATCGAGCATCGTCTCGCCCTGCATCGCACGCCTTGGACTCACCGACTCCGTCTGCCCGACGCTCATCGAGCCGCTGCCTGCACCGCATCGAGGGACACCGCACCTTGCATCGCTCCGTCTTGCACCGCAACCGCGACGAACGCCGACCGGCTCGTACACTCCGTACCAGCCACAACGAGAAAAGGTACTGTGACCGAGTCTGTTCACAACTCTGCTGGCCCGTATCGACGCGGTCGGCTGGAACTGTTAGACTCTGTGGTTTTCAGCATCACGGTAGGCTCGGACGGAGCTACCGACTCGTACGAACTTTGCTTTTGTGCTATTCCTGCAAAGAAGAAGTTAACGTATCAAGTATTCATTCGTAAAGTATAGTATTGTGGATTTTTGTCGTAATTGGTCTTGTCTTGAGTATATAAAATATTGGTTATTTTTCTAAACTGGTGTGGTGTCCGTTTGTAGTGCTTACACTGTATTACTGTTGGTTATGTGCAAATGCTTTACACACTGCCTCTGAATTAAGCCTGACTGCTCGTGCCAAGCTACCACGAGGGTGAGCAGGGGTTACTTCACGAGTGTAACAACCCTTACCCTGACTAGGAAGAAGGGTCCCTACTTGGACAAAGGTGCAAGCCCTTGCCAACTAGAGATCCCATTTCTAACATTGGTTGTCAGCGGTGAGGATAGGACTTGTGTTTGCACTTGACTTACAGTGATTGGTGTGCACTACTACCATATCGCAGACCATTACGTACCACATACTGGTTCTTTTTCTTTTGGCCTATTTTTGATCTTGCCAGTTTTCAACTCACGACTTTTGTCATGCCTGAATCAATTGCATCATCCGTTGCATCTCTGGAAGTTATCTTTGAGGAGGACAGGTTGGAATCCTACGCCGTAAAGGAGTTACGAGCGATTTGTAAAAACCTGAAAGTCCAAATTAAAGGCCTCACAAGGAAGGAGGAGCTACAGAAGGCGCTGAGGGCCTGGGTAGCAGCCAGACATGCCAATGGGCAGCCTGGTGATCTCAGTGAGGAGGCGGAGGAGCCTATTTCCAGGGTGGATGTGCTTTTGGGTAGGGGGGAACCCGCCAGGTCAGGCAGCAGCAGTCTGTCCCCAGAGGAGCTGGAGGACAGGCGGGAGGCAAGGCAGTTCGAGCTGCAGAAGCTCAGGCTGGAGAGTGAGCGGGAGGAGAAGAGATTGGCCATAGAGGAGAGGAAGATGCTCTTAGAGCATGAGAGAGAACTGAAGGAGCTAGAACTTAGGAGTAAGTCAGGCTCAGATGGTGGCAGCAATTCGTCCAGAAAGGCAGACAGGATTGTGCACATTCCCAAGAACGTAGGCAAGGAGTTCAAGAAGGGGGATGACATACAAAGGTGGTTCCAGGGTTATGAGGCAGCCATACACATGAATGGGGTCCCTGAGGAGAATTGGGGAGCAGGATTGTGGCCACTTTTCCCGGAAGAAGCAAGGGATGCTCTGATAGCTTTGGGTAAGGGGTATCACCTCACCTATGCTGACATGAAGGATGCCCTTCTCACGAAGTATGGTCTTACTCCTGAAAAGTACAGGGATCAGTTCAGGTCCAGTAAGAAGTCTGATGTCAACACTTGGTTGGAATGTGTGGATGTGTTCTGCAGGTCTCTGGATGGTTGGGTGAAGGGCAGTAGTGTAACAGATTTTCAGGGGCTCTACAACTTGATTGCATGGGAGCACTTGTCTAGTCTATGTTTTGCAGATCTGCGCCAGCACCTAGTTGATAGTAAGCTAACTGACCCCAGGAAGCTTGCTATGGAAGCGGACCGCTGGGTGAGTACCAGGGTCCACAAGAAAGCGTTTGGGGAGACTCAGCCAAAGGTGGGCAGGGTCCCCAGCAGAAAGGTGGGGGGACAAGGGTAAAGCACAGGAGTTCTCTAAAGGGCCCCAAACTAGTACCCAGGGTAAAGGTTCCCAACCCCCGGTGATAAGAAGAAAGGGGTCTCTACAGGGAAGCCTGTTGAGACCGGCCCCTGCAAGTGTTATGCATGTGACCAGGTAGGTCACTTTAAGGGGGACCCCAAGTGCCCGAAGGGGACACAGCCACCCACCGGTGGACAATCCAAAGTGTTGGCTAGTGTAGCGCTTGGGGAGGAGGGGTGCCCACAGGAGGGTGGGGATCCCGCAGAAATGACCCTTGTCTCACTCGGGGACAGTGAGATGGTCCCAGGAAACCAGGTGCCCCCTAACACAAAGAAATATAGCACCTGGGTGACCATTAACGGGAACAGGGTAGAGGCTCTCAGAGATACTGGAGCCAGTGTGACCTCAGTCCGGTGTCACCTGGTGTCTGAGAAGCAAGTAGTCCCAGGAGCATTCCACCAAGTAGTTGCTGTCGACAACTCTGAGCGCCAGTGTATGGTGGCGCAGGTTCCCTTTGAATGGGGGGGGTCTCAGGTCCCTTGAGGGTGGTTGTGAGCCCTACCATGCCTGTCGATTGTCTGCTAGGAAACGACCTGGAGCAGTCCTCATGGAAGGAGGTTGAGCTCAGGTCTCACTTGGAGATGCTTGGGTTGCCAGAGTGGGCATGCGTGTCTACTCGGTCAATGGCAGCCAGAAAGGGTGATCAAGAGGACTTGGAGACTGAAACAGTGGCCCAAGTCCCTGCCAAGAGAAAGGGCAGGGGCGCGGGAAACCGGCCCCCGAAGTTCCCACGGACCGGGAGGAGGCGGACCTCGAGGGGGACGCCCCGGTGCCTACAGGGGAGCAGGTAGCCGAACTGGGAGACATCTCTGAGCTGACCCATTGGCAGCAAGAAGGGGGTCCCACCAGGGAGGAGTTCTGCAGGGAGCAGAACGAGTGCCCTACTCAGGAGGGTCTGCGGCGGCAGGCTGCAGACCAGGCAGCTGGTAATCAGTCCGGGTCACATCTGATCTACTGGGAGAGTGGTCTCCTATACAGTGAGCCTAAGGTTGCTGAGCCTGGGTCAGCCCGTGTGCTGGTGGTACCCCAGCGCTTCAGGACCTTCCTACTGGGTCTGGCTCATGACGTGCCTTTGGCAGGACATTTGGGGCAGGACAAGACCTTTGACAGGCTTGTCACCCACTTCTTTTGGCCCCAAATGCGAAGGCAGTCAGATGCACACTGTAGGTCTTGCCAAACTTGCCAGGCAAGTGGTAAGAGTGGGAGGAAGGTCAAAGCTCCTCTCCAACCTTTTCCGGTTGTTGGAACACCCTTTGAAAGGGTAGGGATGGATATAGTGGGGCCACTGGATCCCAAGACAGCCATGGGCAACAGGTACATCCTGGTCTTGGTGGACCATGCCACCCGGTACCCGGAGGCAATCCCTCTCAGGACAACGACGGCGCTAGTGGTGGGCCGGGCGTTAATGGGGATCTTTTCCCGTGTGGGATTCCCCAGAGAGGTGGTTTCCGATAGGGGGACCAATTTCATATCGAAGTATATGACATCCCTGTGGAAGGAGTGTGGGGTAACCTACAAGTTCACCACTCCTTACCACCCACAAGGAAACGGTCTGGTGGAGAGATTCAACCAGACCTTGAAAGGCATGATCAAGGGTCTAACAGAACCCATGAGGCGTAAGTGGGACGTCCTCTTGCCATGCCTACTCTTTGCGTACAGGGAGGTGCCTCAGAAGTCTCTTGGGTACAGCCCCTTTGAGCTCCTGTATGGCCACCCTGTCAGAGGACCTCTGAGTTTGGTGAAGGAAGGCTGGGAGGCGGCTCCCAGGAAAACTCCCCAGGATGTATTTAGCTACATGCTGGCCTTTAGAAACCAAACTGCCCGCTTCAGGAAACTCGCTCAGGCGAACCTAGAAGCAAGCCAGGAAGAAATGAAGAGATGGTATGACCAGAACGCCACTCTGGTCGAATTTCAACCTGGGCAAAAAGTGTGGGTAATGGCCCCAGTGGCACCTTGTGCCTTGCAGGACAAGTGGACTGGGCCATATGAGGTAAAGGAGCGCAAAAGTGACGTCACCTACCTGGTGGATTTGCAGGCTCCAAGGAACCCTTTGAGGGTCCTTCACGTGAACCGCCTCAAGCCCCACTTCGAGAGGTCCGAAGTGAGTATGCTCTTGGCGACAGATGATGGGGTGGAAGAGGAGAGCGAGCCTCTCCCTGACCTCCTGTCTACCAAGGAGCATGATGGGTCAGTAGAGGGTGTGATCCTCTCCCCTACTCTGACTCAGGAGCAGCAGGGGACTGTCGCCAGTTGTTGGGACAGTTCGCCCCACTGTTCTCTCTGACTCCCGGTGTTACTCACTGGTGTACCCATGACGTGGACACCGGTGACAGCCCTCCTGTGAAGCACAAGATTTACAGGTTGACTGACCGGGTCAGATCCAGCATCAAGGAGGAGGTCTCTAAGATGTTGGCGTTAGGGGTGATTGAGCCCTCCCACAGTCCTTGGGCCAGCCCAGTGGTCTTGGTCCCAAAGGCTGCGGCGCCCGGTGCCACTCCAGAACTCCGGTTTTGTGTGGACTACCGTGGGCTCAATGCCGTCACCAGGACTGACGCGCACCCCATCCCCAGAGCTGATGAGCTCATTGATCGGTTGGGAGCTGCCCGGTTCCTCAGCACGTTTGATTTAACGTCTGGGTACTGGCAGATTGCCTTAACCGATGGGGCCAAGGAGAGATCAGCATTCTCAACCCCAGAAGGTCATTACCAATTCCGGGTGATGCCCTTTGGGTTGAAGAATGCCCCTGCCACCTTTCAGAGGTTGGTCAATCAGGTGTTGGCTGGGCTGGAGGATTTCAGTGCCGCCTACCTGGATGACATTGCTGTGTTCAGTTCCAGCTGGGAAGAACATTTACAGCACCTTGAGAAAGTGTTGAGGGCTCTGCAAGGTGCAGGCCTCACGATCAAGGCCAGTAAGTGCCAGATCGGGCAGGGTTCTGTGGTGTACTTGGGACACCAGGTAGGAAGCGGCCAGGTGGCGCCCCTACAACCCAAGATTGACACCATTCTGGCTTGGGAACCCCCCAAGACCCAGACAGAGGTGAGAGCCTTCTTAGGTCTCACCGGCTATTATAGGAGATTTGTTAAGGGCTATGGCACCATCGTTGCCCCCTTAACAGAGCTGACCTCTAAGAGGCAGCCCAGGAAAGTGATCTGGACTGAGTCCTGCCAGAAAGCTTTTGATGCCCTGAAGGCAGCCATGTGCACGGCGCCCGTGCTCAAGGCACCTGACTTCTCCAAAGAATTTGTCGTGCAGACTGACGCTTCAGAGCATGGTGTGGGAGCGGTGCTCTCACAACTGAACGAAGAGGGCCTGGATCAGCCTGTAGTCTTCCTTAGCAGGAGACTACTTCCCAGGGAACAGAGGTGGAGTGCCATAGAAAGGGAAGCTTTTGCTGTGGTCTGGGCGCTGAAGAAGTTGAGACCATACCTGTTTGGGACTCACTTCCGGGTTCAGACAGACCACAGGCCCCTCAGATGGTTAATGCAAATGAGGGGCGAGAATCCAAAACTGCTGAGGTGGTCCATCTCCCTACAGGGAATGGACTTTACGGTGGAACACCGTCCTGGTACAGAACACGCCAACGCAGATGGTCTGTCCAGGTTCTTCCGCCTTAGTGAAGAGAACTCCAATGGGGTTGGGTAGTTCTCCCTACTTTCAGCTGGAGGGGACATGTGTTAGACTTGGCATCTTTTGGCGTGTTTCCCCTGACTTTTTGCTTTCTGACCTCCCGGTTTTGACTCTGTTTTTGCTGGTGTGATGATTCTGCGCACTTTCCTCACTGCGGTCCAGTGGGAAAGTGCAAGTGCTCCTGTATAAAATGTGTTATGGATTGGTGTTTCCATGATTGGCCTATTTGGTTTATGTGTCAGTCCCTTGTAAAGTGCACTGCGAGTGCCAGGGCCTATAGACCAAATGCTGTTGGTGGGCTGCAGCACTGGATTGTGCCACCCACGCAAACAGCCCGTAAAGTGTAACTCGGGCCTGCCATCGCAGAGCCTGTGCGCAGCCTGGGGCTGCCATGTCGACTTGGCAAGTGCACACACTTGCAAGTCCCTAAACCTTCCCTTTGCCACATGTTAGTCACCCCTAAGGTAGGCCCAAGGTACCCCTGTGGGCAGGGTGCGTTGTACGCGAAAGGTAGGACATGCCCGGGTGTGTGCGGCATGTCCTGATAGTGAATTACAGCCTAGTTCGTTTTTCACTATTGCAAGGCTACCTGTTCCCCCTAGGCCAGAACGGGCAGTTTTGATTATTACAGCTTATAATCCTAACTGACCCCGGGAACATGGTAGAAATTCGAGTTTAGTATGCCTGGACTCAGAATGATAAAATGCAGCTTTTAGTAAGGTTGGTTTTAACATTCTGTGTTTGAAAATACCACTTTTAGAAAGTGGGTATTTTCTTGCCTAACCATCCAAGCCTGCCTCTGCGAGGTTGTGTATTCCGTGTCTGGAATGTGAGTGACAGGGGCTGGGGGATGCCAGGAGACAGGGTGAGTCAGCGCAGGGCTGAATAGCCAGATCGACCTGTAGATGGGTGGGAGGGGTCGCACCTGGCCCCTGAATAGGACAGTGCCTTCCCTCCACAATGCTGGCTCCACCTCCTGTGGTGCGTCTGATGTCCCTGGCCTACTCACTGAAAGAAGGGACGGAGACTTGTCAACAAAGTGCTCCAGAACTGGTTTGGACTAGGCGAAGGCCTCTCTGCCTTCAGAGAACAAAGGAATTTGGGATATAAATATTGGGGCCCTGACCCCATGAATTTAGATCTCGCTGGAATCAAGGAACCTGCCAAGACGAAGAGCGGGAAGAGCTGCCAGGAGGAGTACTGCCCCTTTGCTGTGTTGTTGCTTTGTTGGGTTGGCCTGCAGTTGCTGCTTCTGTCTTGGGCAGTGAAAGGACTGGACTGAACTTTCTACAATCTTGTGCTGAGTATCTCCAAGGGCCAGGAACCGAGCTGGCCTCCTGTTAAGAAGTCTCAGGGACTACAAAGACTTCACAAGCCTCTGGGTACTGCTTCTGGAACGCTGTTTCAGTCGCCACAGAGGAAGGGAACTGCAACCGACTCCGTCAACCGAATCCATCCCTGGCCGGTGACCTGTTTGCACCGCAGACCGCATCGCCCCGCTTCGCATCGCAACCCTGGTCTCACCGTGGGCGACGTCCAACGCCGCCAACATCGAGCCGCTGCTTGCACCGTGACCTGTGGGCACCGCAGTTCGCATCGCATCGCTTCACTGGGCCAGCCGGACCAGACCGACGCTGTCGCTGCAACTGGCTCAAGAGTCGAGACCGCACCGCATTTGGGGCACCGCTCGCACGTCTGCGACGCACCGCTCCGACTCGCACCGCTGTCCGACGCCAGCTCCCGCACTCCGGCTAGGTCGCCTGCATCGCAACCTGTCAGCACCGCATCGAGCATCGTCTCGCCCTGCATCGCACGCCTTGGACTCACCGACTCCGTCTGCCCGACGCTCATCGAGCCGCTGCCTGCACCGCATCGAGGGACACCGCACCTTGCATCGCTCCGTCTTGCACCGCAACCGCGACGAACGCCGACCGGCTCGTACACTCCGTACCAGCCACAACGAGAAAAGGTACTGTGACCGAGTCTGTTCACGACTCTGCTGGCCCGTATCGACGCGGTCGGCTGGAACTGTTAGACTCTGTGGTTTTCAGCATCACGGTAGGCTCGGACGGAGCTACCGACTCGTACGAACTTTGCTTTTGTGCTATTCCTGCAAAGAAGAAGTTAACGTATCAAGTATTCATTCGTAAAGTATAGTATTGTGGATTTTTGTCGTAATTGGTCTTGTCTTGAGTATATAAAATATTGGTTATTTTTCTAAACTGGTGTGGTGTCCGTTTGTAGTGCTTACACTGTATTACTGTTGGTTATGTGCAAATGCTTTACACACTGCCTCTGAATTAAGCCTGACTGCTCGTGCCAAGCTACCACGAGGGTGAGCAGGGGTTACTTCACGAGTGTAACAACCCTTACCCTGACTAGGAAGAAGGGTCCCTACTTGGACAAAGGTGCAAGCCCTTGCCAACTAGAGATCCCATTTCTAACAGCACCTCAGGGAAGTTCTTAGACTTGTGAATACAGAGATAAGGGCCTTTCCTTCTGGTGCTTTTCCTATTTCTTCCTGTGCCAGTAGGTCAGAATATTAGGCTCTAAACAGGTGAGAGTGTGGGTATGAATCCTCTTTAAATGATCCAAGCAAGCACAATATTCACAATACTGATTTGTGTTTGCTTTAGTATTAATGTTAAAGTTTGTAATCTTTTGCTGTTCGAAAGATGAGGGGTAGGTTTGGGCTTGGCTAAGAGGTCTGTAGTGAGGCCATGGTGTCATGCTAGGCCTTGCAGCTAGGGCATCATGTGCTGCTTTAATGAACACAAGGACTACAAAACCAGAAGGTACCCCAAATTGTTATTTTGATGTATTTTTAAATTCAGTTAAAAGGAGAGAATGAATGAAAGAAGAGTTGTGAAACTAAAAGAGGGTGGATTGTGCAAAGAAGGTGAGCCGGGTTTGGTGTGCCTGTGCACTGTTGCTACTTTGAGTACGATGGTGTGATGATTCTTTGTTAGGAAATGCTGCAGATTTACAGCCTCTAGATTACCAGAAATATGCAGTGGCAGCTGCAAACTCAGCATTGCCTGAGCTGGATTGAGTTACATTGTGAGAGCTGCTTGTAAATTGCGAACCGTATTTTTGCGACAAGTATAACATTTTGAGAACCAACCTATGTATAAATAGGTCGTTTCTCAAAATGTTCGTATCATAGTGGGTCACAATCTGACCTACCCCATCAACATTAACGAGGTAGGTCACAAATTTCAACTCACTGTGATTGGTGGCCATCACAGGGATGGTGGCCTACTATAGTCAACAGGCCACTATGTCTGTGATAGCATTTTAAATCATTTTTTAAAATTTATTACATTTTCTTTAAAGGAAATGCTGCTGAGTTAAAAAAAAAAAAAAGTTTTATCCTTTATAAATATTTTTTTAATAGTCGATAGTGGTCCCCTGGACCATTGTCTACTCCCATCAAACTTGTTTTTTCACATTCACAAAAGGGAAGAGGTCCCAACGGGATCCCTTCCCTTTTGCGAATGGCTTAGCACCCCATGTTGGTAGTCGATGGAATGTAAATGTTTCAAGACTGGAAAACATTGATGCATACCATAGCGAACTGCTATTTGGAAGGAAAGCCTTAAACACACCTCTGCCTAATTGTGGTTCATTATGCCCTTCTAAACCCATTTTGCGAATTCAGTAACATTTTCAGTAACATTTAGCAGTCGCAAACCCTTGAATTTAGCGAATCAAAGGCCTTGGAACCGCTAAATATCTTGTACATCTGGCCCATTGTCCTCACTTGTAAGCATTAAGATACCAATAAGGGGATAATAACACTGACTTGAAAGGAAACCAGTGCTGGTGATTTTCATAACTAGGATTGATGTTAAGAAAGATATTGTGATGCAAGGTAAAGTATAAACGTAATCCCTTCATTTGGTCCGACAAAAAGCAAGAGTGACCTTCAGAACTCTCTGCCTAGTATGTACTCCATTGGTAATCACTGAACAAGCTCAAAAACAAGTTTGGGCCCGATGTACTAAGAAATGATTCACAAAAAGTGATTGCACATTGCGCAATGACTTTTTGCGAATTGATTCTGATTTTGTTAACCGACTAATTTACTATTAGGTTGGGTCAAAAAATCATCATTTGTAGTGGGTTGCAATGTGGCCTACCTCATTACTGTCCATTAAGAAGATTGCAAATTGCGACTCACTCAGACTGGATGCCATCACAGGGATGGTGGCCTGCCGGGAAACGAACCAAACATGACACCTTCCCTTTTGCGAGTAGGTTAGAACCTCTTTTGGGGAGTTGGTAACCTATCAATGGTTTTCAAACATAATTATGATAAAAAAACATTGATACATAGTGTTCCAAATTGCAATTTAGAAGGGACATCTAAAGAACACCTCTTCTGATTTGTGATTCATTATACATTTCTAATCCCATTTTGCAATTTAATATTAGCTTACCGAATTGAAAAATGAATTTAGTACATTTAAAAATGCACACCCCATGATTTCGGGAATGGTAGTCTTTGCAACTCCTAATTGGCTTCCTACTGTGACTGGAGGGCAATGGTGCTGCAATTCAGGACTCACATGCTTTGGCAGACCTGCTCACAAGGATACTAGTTCTTAAAAAATAGTGATGGCGTGACAGATGAGGACTCAGCGCTTTGGTAGACCTGCTTTAAGGGCCCTGATTTTGGAACAGTAGGGTAATGGTGCTGCAAGTTAGGGTTGACATACATTGGCAAATGTACTCATAAGAGAACATGTTTTTTAAAAGCTAGGTGATGGTGCTGCAGGTCAGGATTGAGGGGCATTGTCAGAGTTGCTTAAGGCCCTGAGTCTGGAAGAGCAGTTGTGCTGTAGGTCAGGTTAGAGGTGCACAGGTTAAGGTTATTTTGACAGATGAATTTCTGCAATAGCAGGTTTGGTGACACCTTGGGCAATAATAGATGTTTTATTTAACATCAGTGGATTTAAAACCCGTTGAAGAATATAGTAGATTCACTTTTAACTGGACTAACCACCTGAAAACAACATCTATAAAAGCACAAAACTGGAATAGTTTGTGCCCACTGACATGGAACATCAGGTAATGGTCCCAAGGCTGCAGATGAGGCTTGAGGCGGTTGGATTAGCTGCTTGTGAGGGCCGGAGATTATTATTAATATGCATGTGAACCCCTGGATTGAGGTGTGTGAGCGAAGTCTAAGTATGTTCATGAAGTCCCTGTCTGCCTCTGAATGCATTTGTTATTTTCCTAGGCATCTGGCAGCTTGTCCTGGGAGTTTAGGTGGGAAGTTGCCTCCTGAAATTGAAGACATGTAACTTCTTGTGACAGCACCACATGGGGCATACATCATATAATGTGATTTCCCTTCTTTTTTATGTTTATTAGTAATTTTTCAGCCTGAGCAATTCTACTTTTTAGTCATAGACTGTTGGTACATATACAGTCCTATAGTGATTAATACTTACAGAGCATGCCACAATTATAGAACTGGTTATCAGAAAGTGGAAGGAGCGCACAACCGATTATGTCATTGTGTGGGAGCAGAAAAAGTGTTCATCCCCGCCTATGGAACCAGAAATAATCAATCTGGGGCTAGGGAAGAAAGCAATCATCCAGATGATGAGAGGATTGGAGCAGCTATAGAGAACAGCTGGACATGTCATGATTGGTGATGGAGAGCAGAGACTCGACGTGGTGCAAACAAGTGCTTATGGTGAGCAAGGGGTAAGAAAGCTGGCACCCAGCATCAGGCTTCCTTTGTCAATGGCTACCATGTGGTGCCTGTCTTGTAGAGCTGTGCTTTGCTATTGGTCTGAGGGAAGAGGAAAGTTGCAGATCTACCTGTATTGTGAGCTAGGCTTGCGCACCCGTTTTCTATTCTGTATATAGTTTGTAAGTGAGACAGCAACTGCTACTGCTTGTGCTGAACTTCTTTAATGTGATGAATGCTTGTACACCAGCTGGTCTCTCGGTAACAGTTTTGTGTGAGGGAGGCTTGCACAGCTATTGAAAAGGTACACAGTGAGCTAGTGGCAGCATTGTGGGTCTGTTGGCACATACGTTTTTACAAAGACAAACTACGATGTCTGTGATGCACTCTGAGTTTTCTCTCCATATATCTGGGATAATTTTGAGTTTTCTTGGACAGGGCTTTCATGGTTGGCATGGTGGACGTCAGCAGTACAGATGCCAGGTAATGACATTCTCTCTTGTGTCAGATCCGCCCTAAGGGATTTTCCCAATTGTGGAGCTAGTGGTTGCTATGCCAACTGGAAAAAAATGTTTCCCTGGCCCTTAAATGAGTTGTGGAGCCGAGGCGGCTGACTGAACATGTCTGTGAGGTGAGGGTCATGTAGAGTCAGCCTATAAACTCCCATTTTCTAAACAAACGTTTGCTTGAACTTACATGGCTATAGGTGTTCTCTTTGATGTGAAGAAGTGAAGTACTTCTAAAAGGTGGGTGGCGGCGTGGCCAAGATGGCGGCACGGTAGGACGCGTCTTTCAGCTCCTCCGGCTCGCCGAAAATTAGCCTTGTAACTTGCCCTGTCCACCGGCCAGCAAATTGCAGCTGCCTGAGGTGGGCGCTTCCCGGGGGTTCCGGCGCAAGGAGGAGTGCAGCGGTGTCCGAGTGCGGGCACTGTTAAGCGCCGACTGAAGCCCGCGTTGGGAGTGTGGCGGCGAGGGCCGGGTCGGCGGAGACCGCATCGGCGAATCCCCCGATTGCGGGTCCCGGACTGAGGTGGGCATACTGCAGCGGACCTGAGGAGGCCTGCGCCCCGGTGGGGGTGTTTGTGCGAGGCGGCAGCCGCGCTGGGGGAGTCGAGGACCCGACTTGGATCTCGGGCCGGATTGCGCCCGCCATCTTGTTGATCTCGCTGCCTCGGCCCGAACGGACACAGGAGGGGCCTAGATTGGAGACCTCTGCTGCACGCCTGGAGACCGGGCTCCTGCCGATAGGAGCTGCGGCGGTGGGAGAGCCACTGACAGTGTCCCGCATTTTGGGAGCAGGCGGTATTGGGGGCTGGTGGAAGAAAGCTCTCCAGCCGCCATTTTGACCCTGACCCGATGACGGGCGGCGAGGCCTAAGAAGTGCAGCTTACAGCCCGCTCTGCACACTGAGGGGGTCATCAGAGTTGGAGGACGTGGCTTGGCCTTCCGGTGGCTTTGGATGTCTGATGAGAGGAACGGCGGACTGAGATTTACAGGTGAGTGGCGCACAGTGGTACAAAGGAGCCTGGGCCGCATCGTGGTGACGCCGGCGCTGTGGGCCCCGGGGCCGGGTGGAGTGTCGGGGAGAGTGCAGTGAGGGCCGTGGCGCTCTCTCCTTGAAAGAGTGACCTGAGCACTGGGAGCCTCACCTACTCCCCCGGGGGTGCTGCGCCTGGAGGCCGTCTGCCGGAGGGGGCCGCGGGGGGACCCGCCGACTGCGGCTGCCTGCACTCTGCCCCCCTTGTCTCGCGCCCGCCTGGGCACTGTGAAATCCCTGGACTGGAGGGCTGCTGCATTGATTGCCTCGCGAGGAGCGATCAAATTCAGGGTGGAGTGGCGCAAACGGTCAACCCCCGCACGCCCAGTGTCCCTGTGCCCCGCATTGAGACCTGCTCCACGGAGTAGTACCGGAGAGAGGCGGTGATTGAGGCGACACACCGGAACTGGAGCTGGTTCTCCACCTTCCATCAGCACGTCCGAGTGCCGATATGACCTCTGCCCGAGCACGAAGGGAAAAGTCCCTTAAAGAACTCATGCGTGCACCGACTGGAGACGCAGAGACCTCCCAGGGGGCATCCGGGGACCGGGGGAACGCCGCGGCGGTCGATGGAGCAGATGAACCAGCGACGAAGGCCTTCATGCTGGAATTGTTCACGGCTATCAAAGCAGACATTCTTGAGCTGAAGGGCCAGCTTGCATCGGATCTTCGAGAGGTGCGACGTGATGTTGACGAGGTGGGGGAAAGGGTGGCAGCCCTTGAGGAGCATGAACTGGCACGCGAGGACGACTTACACCAACTGCAACAGGAGGTCATCCGCTTGAGGGACCAGAATCTCGACCTCCAGGCCCATGCGGAGGTTCTGGAGAATCGCTCCCGGAGGAATAACATCCGCATCCGTGCAGTCCCTTGGAAGGCTGAGTGGGACGACCTCCGGGAGTATGTCTCGTCCCTCTTCCGACAGATCTTGGGGGATGATAGTCCGCAGGAAATACAACTGGACCGCGTCCATCGGGTTGGCCTGCACAGAGGAGGGAGGGCCCCCCCGCCAGACGTACTGGTCTGTGTGCATGATTTCCTGCTCAAAGAACTAATCATGCGCATGGCCCGGACGGCCCAGCCGATCCTCTTTCGTGGACATACACTGGCCCTCTTTCAAGATTTAGCAGCGTCAACCCTGGCCAAAAGGAGAGAATTCAAAGCAGCCACGTCGTACCTACGAGACAAGGGGATTCCATACTCATGGGGCCATCCCTTTCGTATTATCTTTAAGCACCAGGGGAAGTTGAGACAGATGCGATCCCTCGAAGACACCTTGCACCTGTTGGGTCTGGAAGCAGAAGGGACCCCGAACTCTCGAGGTGATCCCGCGGCCCCTGTCGGGCGATCGCCTCCTTGATGGCAGACCGTGGGCAAGCCGTCGGCCTCCAAGAAACCAGCCCCAGAGGAAATGGCTAAAGAGCGCGAGGCAGTGCTCACGACCTTGTCCCAAGCACAAGAACGCCCGGATGCCCCGTGAGGCTGCTACACCTCCCTCACTGCATGGACGGCAGCAATGCCAGACGGCCGGGGGAGCATAGGAGTGAACCGCCTCTTCAGACTCCCGTGACCTTCACCTGATGTCCGTAGACCGGCCGTCACCACGAACGGGAAGGCCTTTTTCCGGTTCACGCTCCCCCTCCGATTCTGGACACGAGTTGGACATCAGTCTTCTGCCTCATCTGGGGTAGACCTTGGTCATGTTCCCACAGTTACACTTTGACAGACATTTGTCATGCTCTTCTTTTATTTTTGTCTTTGCTATTTGGGTCTGTTGGGTTGGGGTGGGTCTCCTCCTCTATGAGCCTCTTCAATGCTGCGCTATCTGTGGCTTGCGCGCGTGGGCCCCCTCCTTCCTTCCCCCTCCCGCGTGCTGCCACTATGCTTGTGCCCCCACTTTCTCCTTTAGGGGGTTCTGGGCCTTCGCTAAAGCTATACCTGCTTTTCAAACTCCCACCTGGATCTAAAAATAGTTAGTCTCAACGCTAGGGGTCTCAACAATCCGGTTAAACGGAGGGCGGTGCTGTCCCTTTTAGAAAACTCAGGGGGAGATATTTGCCTTATTCAGGAAACACACTTGCTACAGTCTGATACCCACAGCCTACGCAACCCGCATTTCCCTCTCCAGTTCTGGTCGTCCACCAATAATAAGCGGGGAGGGGTAGCCATTCTGGTTGCTAAAAAGTTTAAGGGTAAAATCCTTGGGACCATCTCGGAAATTAAGGGACGCCTGCTAGCACTACGCTTCCAGCTGGGTTCATCGCACTGCACTATAGCCTCCATCTACTCACCTAACGAACGCCCAGAGAAATTACTGCTTGAGGCATGTGCAGATGTTCTGCAGTCTCCTGATCCAGTAGTGGTAGTGGGAGGGGATCTCAATTTGGTAATGGATGGGGAGCAGGATCGCTCGGGCTCTCGTTATGGACATACGGGCGCTCTGACTGACACGGGTAAGGACTGGCTGCGCGAAGCGGGCATCAGGGATGCCTGGCGAGGGATACATCCGAGTGAAAGGGATTATTCCTACTTCTCGGCTGCACATAAGACGTACGCGCGTCTTGACCATTTTTTAGTCTCCTCAGCCGCTTGGGCCCTGGTGGCGGATTCTACTATCGAGGCGCGGAGTCTCTCGGACCATGCACACATTACTTTATCTATGCGCCTCCCTTCGGAGCGGGTTGCGTCCAACATGCGCTGGCGTATGCGCGACTCCCTTCTTGGGTCTCCAGAGAATGTTTCGGATATACGGTGCTGCATTACGGACTACATAGCCACAAACACTAGAGATGACACACCACTAGCCTCGGTCTGGGAAGCGCTCAAATTGGTCGTACGCGGTGCCCTAATCGCTAAGGCAGCCTATGAGAACAAGATACGGCGGTCGAAACGGGCTGATCTGGAGGCAGCAGTTCGAGAACTTGAAGCCATACAAAAGCGCACGGGTGCCCCCCGGATCTGGCGCCAGCTGGAGACAGAGCGTCTCCAGCTTCGCCGACTGGACCTGGATCGCGCAGAGCACGCAGTGCTTCGTCTAAAACATAAATATTTTGTAGGTTCCAACAAGGGAGGCCGAATGTTGGCATACTGTTTGCGCAGCCAACAAGAGGCCCACTCAGTGTCTGCACTCCGGGACGCGACGGACCATCTACGCACTGACGATGCGTCTATTGTCTCTACTTTCCGATCTTTCTATAATTCACTCTACATGGCTGATTCTTCTTTGCACGCTGACCCCTTCAGCTACCTTCAGGAAGCGGGGGTAACGCCCTTGCCGGCAGGAGACATGGAGACCCTAGAGGCGCCCATCCAAGTAGCCGAAGTAATATCCGCAATTGCAAGACTGCAGTTGCAGAAGGCTCCGGGGCCCGACGGATTTGGCGCCCTTTTCTACAAAACTTTTTGTGCTGAGCTCGCCCCTTTACTGACCCGGTTATTTAACTCCTTTGCAGAGACAGGCTCCCTCTCCCCCTCCATGTTGCAGGCCTCCATCGCAGTTATTCTTAAGCCGGGCAAAGATCCGGAGCTGTGCGGCTCTTACAGGCCGATATCCCTACTGAATGTGGACGCTAAATTATTCTCTAGCATACTGGCTCATAGACTGAACCCTCATATGCCGGGACTCGTCGATCCCGACCAGTCTGGGTTTATTCCGGGGCGGCAATGTGGGGACAACACAAAACGCCTCTGCCATCTCATTGATAAAGTCCACCGGTCATAGGAGGAGGCCCTCCTCTTAGCTGTTGACGCGGAGAAGGCCTTTGACCGTGTACACTGGCCTTACCTCTTTGCAACGCTTGAGCGCTTCGGACTAGGCCCACGGTTTCGACACTGGGTTGCGAGCATTTACAGCGCGCCGAAGGCGGCGGTCCGGGTTAACGGGATGGTTTCTGATTACTTTGCCGTGGGAAGGGGTACGAGGCAAGGCTGCCCTCTGTCTCCCCTACTGTTTGCGTTATATATGGAGCCAATGGCTCAGAGACTCCGAGACAATCCCCTCGCGCGCGGTATACCATTCGGTTTGGATCGGCATCTTATTAGCTTATATGCAGACGACCTCATTTTCTCACTGGCACAGCCTTTGTCTACCCTGCCGGCGGTGGTTGCCGATCTGCAAGTGTTTAGTCAATATTCTGGCTTCAAAATCAACATGCAGAAGTCACAGGTCCTTAATCTCTCTGCTACCCCTATGACAGTAACGAAGCTGGGAGCTGACTTTGCCTTCGAATGGGTGATGAGCGGCATACCATACCTGGGGTTGGTCCTACATAGAAGCCTTGCACAAACTGTAGAGGTGAACTATTCGACCTTAATAAAGCGCATGCGCACTGACTTGCAGCGGTGGCGGCAACTGCCCCTGACGTGGTTCGGTCGACTGTCAGCGGTGAAGATGAACGTTCTGCCACGCGCCCTATATCTATTTCAGACTTTGCCACTGGAGCCTCCTCCCCGGGCCCTGGGGCAGATCCAGGCGGCCGTGGAGGGGTTTGTGAGGGGCCCCACGGCGTCACGTTTGGCAAAGACACAGCTTCAGCGCTCCAAAAACACGGGGGGATAGCATTTCCTAATTTCACTCGCTACTATCACGCCTCCCTCCTCCGGTTTCTGGTGGAATGGAACCGCCCAATGACCGAGAAACATTGGGTATTTATGGACCAGACGGTAGCAGGACATCATATCTGGCGTGACGCATGGTTACCGAGATCGGACAGGGCTTGGGGTCTTTACTCATCCCCTGTCACGCGCCCCACGATGATTGCCTGGGACAGAGCCGCCCGAAGAGCTCACCTGACCACATTTCCCTCCCCTTTGACACCGCTTTTCATGAACCCTGCTTTCCAACCTGGGATGAATAAGGGAGTGGCTGCTCGCTGGATTGGGGGAGGTTGTAAGCGATTGGGGCACCTCTTCGACCTTCGGGGTTATATCCCTTTCAGGGAACTCCAAGCGGACTTCCAGCTATTGTTGACAGATCAGTACTTACACTCTCAGATGACACACTGGCTATCTGAGCCTGAGACGCGCTCCCGGGCATACCGGCCAATGTTACCCTTTGAGAAGTGGGTGGTTCGCAAAGCCGATGACAAGCACCTCATATCGGAGATTTACTCTTTTCTTACCTCTGCTCTACCAAGGGCACGCACGGCCGGACAGAAACGTTGGGACGCGGAACTAGGGCGCACCTTATCCGACAAAGAGTGGGAGGATATTTTTTATCGCGCACACCACACCACATACTCATCAAGCCATTCCGAGACGGCCTATAAACTAGCGACGTATTGGTACTATACCCCTGCTAGGCTTTCCAAATGGCAGGAGGGGTGTGATGGCCTTTGCTGGAGGGGGTGCGGCAGTCCCGGGACCCTGATACATCTTCTCTGGCATTGCCCCAAACTAACCCGCTATTGGGAGCAGATCCTCGATGACATCGATAAGGCTTTTAACACCTTTATACCCCGGCTACCCGCATACACTATCCTGGGGCTTCCCAATGCGCTCACCTTTCCTTTGCGTTCACTTCGGGGGCGGCAAATGGCGCTAGCGTTAAATGCAGCACATAGGGCTATAGTGGCGAGATGGAAATCGGATAAGGCTCCCGAACATATCCATTGGATACACCAACTTTGGAACCTATTAGCAATGGAGAAACTCTCTATGGCAGCTGCGGGGAAGATGGCAGACTGTGCTAAGGTATGGGCCCCTTTTATACAGCTCCTCTCCACTGAATTCCGCGAACTCACTTGCCCGCAATACCTCCGCATCCTTAAATTGATCCCGGAGGATACCTCGGCACTACCTTAATACTGCAGGCCCATAGCCTACACTAGGTACTTAGAGGAGGGGCACTTAGGCTTAATTGGAGCACGTATCTTCCTACATCTTTCTCTTTCGCTTGGCTCATCGGGGAGGTGGGGAGGGGGGAGGAGGGGATTTTGTGCTAATTTTTTTTTCTCCCTTTTTCTTGTTAGGGGTTTTTCTGGCCTAGGCCAGTGTTTAAGCATTCAAACAAAGGGGGCCCCTATCTAGGCAAATAAAGGTAGTGGGATCATAGGGGAAAACAAGAAACAATCAAACAAGCAAAAATCCCCTACCTATTTATTTAATAATATGCTAAACGTCATATGATATAAAAATCTGAACAGTGCTGAAAGGATGAAAAGACAGAGATATAACAAAATTAATTTATTTTTTCAATGAAAATACAAGATACTCGAATGTAGTACAAAAATAATTATTGGATAAATAGATGTACATAATCCCACCACTCATTCAAACAACTCACAACTACAAACATACTGTCATACTTCTTTCATGCAAACAAACGACCTGCATACACTGACTAAGACGACACAACAAAACAATGAAAATTAATATATTCGATAAATATCATGAATCTAGTAACACAGCATTCAAATGATCATAGGAGTATCACAAGCGCCGACGCGCGTTTCGGTGTACAAGCCAGGTGTGGCTAAACACCTTCATCAGGGCGTGGATACCACAACAGTGAGGTGGTGGGGAAATTTCAGAAATTAGATAAACACTCCTGCAACTAGTTACAGTGACCAATAGGCATATATCCTACTTAAATAAATAAACTGATTAAATTAGACAAAAATATTAACATAATAGACTATTCCTACAGCACTGTTCAAATAGACCATTGATAAAAGGAAAGAAGCATTCCATTCTATTTGGGCGGAAAGTAAGATGATATTTAAGTAGTGCACATTCAGACAAGTAAAAAAGAAAAAAGAAAAATAGACAAACATAATACTAAGTGAAATAAACAAAAACAGTAATAGGACATCACAGATACAGAACCGTAAACAGATGCAGAAATAAAAATAAGAATATTTTAAATATGAAGAGTATAGAGAGATACTGTTCACATATCTGAGAAAAGAGACAGTACAAGTAACCCCTTTCCGCAGAGGAAAGATGAAAAGATAAAAAGACAAGCCGCAACGGGCTAAATACCTACCAGTGGATCGAACAACTGTCCAATAGGCTGTGCCAGAAAATGCCGTACATGGAAACTCAATGACGTAATCTAAGTACGGTGTTCTACAGAAAGGCGCCTGAGCTGAGATGTCGATAAAGATCAAATAACCGACAGAATTCTAGTTGGAGATGAAAAGCGACATATAAATGGCGCTGAAAGTGACAACATAGAGAGAGAAAAACAGTTTCCAGGCACTCAACAATAGAAGTAACCAGTTTAACATTCCTACTAGTTACCTGCAATCCGATGTTCAGTAGGAAGTATTGAGGCACTGAAGACAAGAAAAGGCTCGTCTGGCCAAGGAAGTTTTTAAGAACCCAATGGTTGCTGTGAAAATAAGAACAAAGGCAGCTAGAAAAACGCAAGATAAATGAGCGTTGTGTGCTGCAATGTAATGGTACTAATATATCCTTTAATCAGAGCCAAAAACGAAAAAGGCAATGGACACAATGAATAAAAAACACACACAAGCAGCTAGAAGGCGCAGAATTTTAGAAAACCGTTAGATGCTCAGATGTAAAAACACTAACAAGTCCTTAAGCTGTGCCCACAGTGAACACGAACAGACAGAAAACTGGGTATCATGATACCGGGGACATAATATGCAGAGAAATGGAAAGAATGCATTGCTAAATACCTCGAAGATCGAGTATTCGCCAGTCGGGCAAGAAAAGTGTCACAAAATAAATACAGGCACCCGCTGGAAGCCCCTCACTCAGGATACCGGAGGGACCTATAATGGTAAATACACAGGCACACTAAGAACAAACCAACCAATAAATATCCGATAGAAGGAACAAACACCCTAACTCAAAAGCGGACCGCAACTTACTCGGATAGGGCTGGTCAAGGCGGCGACATGATGGTCGTTGCTTCGTAGCTGATGAAAAAGGCGTAAACACGGAAACACGGTAGCGCCAAGATTTAAATGAAAGATACGAAGAAAGAGAACCAATCAGATGAGTTCAAAAGGTCATCTGACCCGAGCAAGAGGATCACGGAAACAACCAAGATACGAGATGGATTCAGATGCTGAAAAGGCAAAACGTCACAGAAACAGAGCGACTAGCGTATAATGCGCCAGAAATAAACTGGGTCAGGTCATCTAATCCAAACCGGGAAAACCCAGGGAAAAACCAAGATGCGAGATGGATTCAGATGCTAAAAAGACAAACGTCACAGAAACGGAACGACCAGCGTATAATGCGCCAAAAAAGAAGAGGATCAGGTAATCTAATCCAAACCAGGAACTCTCAGAGAGAAACAAAATGTGAAAAATAGATTCAGGTACTAACAAGAACACTAAAGGAGCTAACGTTACAAGCACAAACAACACGCATAATACGGACCTAATAAAGGAAACAAAGCCCAGATAATGGGACAATAATCAACTGAGGAAGCCAGAATACACAACTCAAAAATAATACAAAAGAATATAAAAACCGAACGAAAAATGGGAGCAAAAAACAACAACAAACAGAAAACGATCCCGGACAAACTAGAAGTAAAACAATCTCGGGTGCCAGAAAATAAATAGTAAATCATAACCACAACAGATGCATAGATGTCCAGGGAAATAGTAACCATGGTATTAAAACAGATTATGAATGAGAATGAATAAAGAAATAAAAAAATAAAAATAAAAATATAAAAAGGAAGTATACAGATAGCTTTCAATAATTTTCAAATAAAGATCAAATAAAGAGGGGTCCAAGGAAGGTTTCAACACCGGTAAAGACAAACAGATATCAAGTTAGAGAAAGGCATGTTCCCACTGTAGAAGTTCGTTCAGTCCTTGGTCCTTGGTGTTAAGAGAAAACATCCAAAATAATTCGCGTTTACGGCGAATGGCGGTCACATCTATGCCAGTGGAGCTACGTATCTTTTCCAGTATAGTCCAGCGTAGATCTTTGACGCTGTGTTTTTGCTGCACCCAATGTTTGACTAATGGAGCCGAGTGTTTAAGAAGCCTGATATTTGATTTATGCTCACCGATACGCACTCGGCATTCCCTAGCTGTCTCTCCGATGTATGCCAGATCGCACGGGCATAGGATGGCATATACAATGTTGGTAGAGCGGCAGTTGGTCATTTCTTTGAGATAGACAGTACGTGAATTGATGGAAATGTGATCGCCCACAATCGCATTTTGGCATGCTTGGCAGCTGCCACACTTGTGGTTACCCTGGACAGGGGTACCTCCCATAAGGGAGAGCTGCGTGTTGTGGGACCTATAAGGTCTTTTGGCATGTACTAACATATTACTCAAATTTTTGTTCCTTTTGAACGAGAAAATGGGTTTACTGATAGACGGCATGGAGTGGTCCAGATTAAGAAGGTGCCATTGGGAGTTTACAATTTGGCGCATTTTATTATTAAACCAGTAGTGTTTGGTAACACATACCAACTGGTCAAGTTTATTATTTGCTTTGGGTTGGAACATGGAGTCCCGGTCATAATATTTCGCACTTTTGAGAGCGTTCTTAACAAGTTTGGGAGGATAACCTCGGTTGATGAGTTTACTCTTAAGGTTCCCGGCATGGTACATGTATTCGCTGATGGTAGTACAGTTTCTCCGATATCTGAGAAACTGACTGAATGGAATTCCTTCTTTTTGGCATTTGGGGTGAAAGCTCTGGTAATGTAGTAAAGTATTTCTGGCGGTGGGTTTCGTGTAGAGTGAAACCGTAAGTTTGTAGTCACATGCCTCAATCCACACATCCAGAAACTCCAATTTTTGGGTGCTGGTGTGGGCAGTAAAAGTCAGATTGGGGTCCGCTAAATTGATCCAGGTTATAAATTCATTGAGTGTGTCCTGGTCTCCTCGCCAGATGAAGAAGCTGTCATCAATAAAGCGGGACCAGTGATGGACATTCTCATAAAAGGGGGCCACTTCATTGTATATGTTGCACTTCTCAAAGTACCCCATATACAAGCAGGCCACACTCAGAGCACACGCAGCTCCCATACTAACCCCCTTAATCTGGTGGAAGAAAGAATTCTCAAATTCAAAGAAATTTTCTGATAAAACAATATCAAGAAGTTGAAGAATAAAGGAAGAGTTGGGCAGTGGACAGTCTACCTCTAGCGTGTTCTTAATAACCCCTAAAGCTTCCTTTTGGGGGATATTAGAGTAAAGAGATTCCAGGTCCATAGTAACCAGGATCTCTTGAACATTGTTGTATGGGAGGCCTTCAATCTGGGAGATAAAATGGCCCGTATCCTTAATGTACGAAGGAAGCGTGGCAACCAAAGGTTTTAAAAATTGGTCCACGTACTTAGAAAGGGGTTCAGTGGCCGCCCCGATGGTAGAGACAATAGGTCTAAGGGGGGGATCAGTTTGGTTTTTGTGAGTCTTTGGCACCCCATATATAATAGGGATACGGGTATAGGTGGGTGTGAGGAATTCGGCCTCTTTCTGACAGATTAACCCCTTTTCCGCAGCTGCTTCAACCAGAGTCAGAATCCGGCGTTTAAGATGGGATTCAGGGTTGGTCATAATCTTGGTGTAGTGTATAGGGGAGCTCAACAGGAGCTCCATTTTAGTTTTATATTTATCAGAATCAAAGATGACAATTCCTCCACCTTTATCGCAAGGTTTGATAGTAAGCGAGGTGTCATCTTTGAGTTTCTTAAGGGCAAGATGTTCTTCCTTTGAGATGTTAAAAATGGGTTTGGGGATGAACTTAATAGCCTGCTTAATTTTTTTAAAAACAGCTCTCTCGAACATATCGACCTCAATTCCCACCTGGTCTATTTCCGGGCAAAAGGTGGACGGGGGTTTAAGCCCTGATAAGTTCTCTTCACTGGGCACATAGTCTTTCAGTAGAAAACATTTTTTTAGACGAATTTTGCGAAAAAAGGAGTGTAGATCGCTCATTAGTTCAAATTCGTTGAAGTAGGTAGTAGGGACAAAGGACAGCCCCTTAGTTAATAGACTTCCCGAATGGGGATCCATAGGGCTAGCGGACAGATTGAAAATGGGAATCATGTCTAGGTTCGCCAATATTGATGTTGGCGAGTCTGGATATATTTTTGAGCTGGTTCCTGGTCCTCAAAATGCGTCCTTTGTACTTGTACCCGATTCGGGAATGTCCCTCTCTGTTGGTAACCTGATTGATATCCCCGTTGCTGTTGTTCGCCTCGGAATCTTGGGCGAAAGTTGCCCCGTCGGTTGCCTAAAAAATGGTTCTCGGAGCCTGATCTCTCTGTGTTATATCTAGGTTGATAGTTCTGATATGAGGACCCCTCTCCTTCTGAGTCGGTAGTATCCGAGAAAGTAGTCACTCGAGGATATCCACGGTTGGAGGAACTATTGCCCGCCGTGGAGTCACTATGCGTATTGTAAAAGCCTTCAGAGAGAAAGGGATAGGTACGTTCTTGCGTAAATAGGCGTATGTCCTTTCTTAGCTTTTCAGTTTTTCTCTTGAGGAGATATTCACTAAACGAATCTAATTCATAAGAGATCTCCTCTAGTTTCTTTTTAGCCTCTTCCACACCCTGGGACTGTTTCAGTTTTTCCTCCAACTCCTGAATCTCTTTGTTAAGAAGTTCAACAACCTCCCGGGCCGTATCGATGATGAGTATCATCAGTCCCTGGAGCAGCGGTTAGAAATAAGGGCCCACCTCTCCAGAAACTGTCTGATCTCAACGAACAAGCCTGGGATGTTGCGAACTTTTAGTCCAATGGGTATGGTACCCGCTTTTAGGTATTCAAGAATAAAATAGGCGTGTGATTCAGTGCGTTTGGACTTCTTTTTCAAATTAAAAAGTTTAGTCCATTCTTCATTAGACCCCTTAGGCAATGGAAAAAGTTGATCCTTGGCCGAAGTGGGGCCTATAAGTCGAACAAGATCATCGTCGGTGAAACCAAAGGTTTTAATACTTTCAGTCGACATAGATCAGGTCAAACGGTTAGACTAATAAATAAAGGAAAAGAACGAATACTTACTCAGCAAAGGACTGCACTGATATAAAGAAAACGTACATAGGACACAACAGATAAATAGAAATGCATATACAAAGATAAAGAAAACACGAAAAAAGCAAACTCGGTGAGAACAAATACAAAAAATAGATTCAATAAGTAAAAAAAGAGAAGATAGAAAAATTAGAAAGACGTGCACAAATTCCAGCCACAATAGAATAAAATGAATAAGTAGCACACCCCCACAGCACAGGGCTGGGAGAAACAAGCATTCAAACAAAGGGGGCCCCTATCTAGGGAAATAAAGGTAGTGGGATCATAGGGGAAAACAAGAAACAATCAAACAAGCAAAAATCCCCTACCTATTTATTTAATAATATGCTAAACGTCATATGATATAAAAATCTGAACAGTGCTGAAAGGAAGAAAAGACAGAGATATAACAAAATAAATTTATTTTTCAATGAAAATACAAGATACTCGAATGTAGTACAAAAATAATTATTGGATAAATAGATGTACATAATCCCACCACTCATTCAAACAACTCACAACTACAAACATACTGTCATACTTCTTTCATGCAAACAAACGACCTGCATACACTGACTAAGACGACACAACAAAACAATGAAAAATAATATAGTCGATAAATATCATGAATCTAGTAACACAGCATTCAAATGATCATAGGAGTATCACAAGCGCCGACGCACGTTTCGGTGTACAAGCCAGGTGTGGCTAAACACCTTCATCAGGGCGTGGATACCACAACAGTGAGGTGGTGGGGAAATTTCTGAAATTAGATAAACATCTGATAAACACTCCTGCAACTAGTTACAGTGACCAATAGGCATATATCCTACTTAAATAAATAAACTGATTAAATTAGACAAAAATATTAACATAATAGACTATTCCTACAGCACTGTTCAAATAGACCATTGATAAAAGGAAAGAAGCATTCCATTCTATTTGGGCGGAAAGTAAGATGATATTTAAGTAGTGCACATTCAGACAAGTAAAAAAGAAAAAAGAAAAATAGACAAACATAATACTAAGTGAAATAAACAAAAACAGTAATAGGACATCACAGATACAGAACCGTAAACAGATGCAGAAATAAAAATAAGAATATTTTAAATATGAAGAGTATAGAGAGATACTGGTCACATATCTGAGAAAAGAGACAGTACAAGTAACCCCTTACCGCAGGGGAAAGATGAAAAGATAAAAAGACAAGCCGCAACGGGCTAAATACCTACCAGTGGATCGAACAACTGTCCAATAGGCTGTGCCAGAAAATGCCGTACATGGAAACTCAATGACGTAATCTAAGTACGGTGTTCTACAGAAAGGCGCCTGAGCTGAGATGTCGATAAAGATCAAATAACCGACAGAATTCTAGTTGGAGATGAAAAGCGACATATAAATGGCGCTGAAAGTGACAACTTAGAGAGAGAAAAACAGTTTCCAGGCACTCAACAATAGAAGTAACCAGTTTAACATTCCTACTAGTTACCTGCAATCCAATGTTCAGTAGGAAGTATTGAGGCACTGAAGACAAGAAAAGGCTCGTCTGGCCAAGGAAGTTTTTAAGAACCCAATGGTTGCTGTGAAAATAAGAACAAAGGCAGCTAGAAAAACGCAAGATAAATGAGCGTTGTGTGCTGCAATGTAATGGTACTAATATATCCTTTAATCAGAGCCAAAAACGAAAAAGGCAATGGACACAATAAATAAAAAACACACACAAGCAGCTAGAAGGCGCAGAATTTTAGAAAACCGTTAGTTGCTCAGATGTAAAAACACTAACAAGTCCTTAAGCTGTGCCCACAGTGAACACGAACAGACAGAAAACTGGGTATCATGATACCGGGGACATAATATGCAGAGAAATGGAAAGAATGCATTGCTAAATACCTCGAAGATCGAGTATTCGCCAGTCGGGCGAGAAAAGTGTCACGAAATAAATACAGGCACCCGCTGGAAGCCCCTCACTCAGGATTCCGGAGGGACCTATAATGGTAAATACACAGGCACACTAAGAACAAACCAACCAATAAATATCCGATAGAAGGAACAAACACCCTAACTCGAAAGCGGACCGCAACTTACTCGGATAGGGCTGGTCAAGGCGGCGACATGATGGTCGTTGCTTCGTAGCTGATGAAAAAGGCGTAAACACGGAAACACGGTAGCGCCAAGATTTAAATGAAAGATACGAAGAAAGAGAACCAATCAGATGAGTTCAAAAGGTCATCTGACCCGAGCAAGAGGATCACGGAAACAACCAAGATACGAGATGGATTCAGATGCTGAAAAGGCAAAACGTCACAGAAACAGAGCGACTAGCGTATAATGCGCCAGAAATAAACTGGGTCAGGTCATCTAATCCAAACCGGGAAACCCCAGGGAAAAACCAAGATGCGAGATGGATTCAGATGCTAAAAAGACAAACGTCACAGAAACGGAACGACCAGCGTATAATGCGCCAAAAGAAGAGGATCAGGTAATCTAATCCAAACCAGGAACTCTCAGAGAGAAACAAAATGTGAAAAATAGATTCAGGTACTAACAAGAACACTAAAGGAGCTAACGTTACAAGCACAAACAACACGCATAATACGGACCTAATAAAGGAAACAAAGCCCAGATAATGGGACAATAATCAACTGAGGAAGCCACAATACACAACTCAAAAATAATACAAAAGACTATAAAAACCGAACGAAAAATGGGAGCAAAAAACAACAACAAACAGAAAACGATCCCGGACAAACTAGAAGTAAAACAATCTCGAGGTTGCCAGAAAATAAATAGTAAATCATAACCACAACAGATGCATAGATGTCCAGGAAATAGTAACCATGGTATTAAAACAGATTATGAATGAGAATGAATAAAGAAATAAAAATATAAAAATAAAAATATAAAAAGGAAGTATACAGATAGCTTTCAATAATTTTCAAATAAAGATCAAATAAAGAGGGGTCCAAGGAAGGTTTCAACACCGGCAAAGACAAACAGATATCAAGTTAGAGAAAGGCATGTTCCCACTGTAGAAGTTCGTTCAGTCCTTGGTCCTTGGTGTTAAGAGAAAACATCCAAAATAATTCGCGTTTACGGCGAATGGCGGTCACATCTATGCCAGTGGAGCTACGTACCTTTTCCAGTATAGTCCAGCGTAGATCTTTGACGCTGTGTTTTTGCTGCACCCAATGTTTGACTAATGGAGCCGAGTGTTTAAGAAGCCTAATATTTGATTTATGCTCACCGATACGCACTCGGCATTCCCTAGCTGTCTCTCCGATGTATGCCAGATCGCACGGGTATAGGATGGCATATACAATGTTGGTAGAGTGGCAGTTGGTCATTTCTTTGAGATAGACAGTACGTGAATTGATGGAAATGTGATCGCCCACAATCGCATTTTGGCATGCTTGGCAAACATTGGGTGCAGCAAAAACACAGCGTCAAAGATCTACGCTGGACTATACTGGAAAAGGTACGTAGCTCCACTGGCATAGATGTGACCGCCATTCGCCGTAAACGCGAATTATTTTGGATGTTTTCTCTTAACACCAAGGACCAAGGACTGAACGAACTTCTACAGTGGGAACATGCCTTTCTCTAACTTGATATCTGTTTGTCTTTACCGGTGTTGAAACCTTCCTTGGACCCCTCTTTATTTGATCTTTATTTGAAAATTATTGAAAGCTATCTGTATACTTCCTTTTATATTTTTATTTTTTTATTTCTTTATTCATTCTCATTCATAATTTGTTTTAATACCATGGTTACTATTTCCCTGGACATCTATGCATCTGTTGTGGTTATGATTTACTATTTATTTTCTGGCACCCGAGATTGTTTTACTTCTAGTTTGTCCGTGATCGTTTTCTGTTTGTTGTTGTTTTTGCTCCCATTTTTCGTTCGGTTTTTATATTCTTTTGTATTATTTTTGAGTTGTGTATTGTGGCTTCCTCAGTTGATTATTGTCCCATTATCTGGGCTTTGTTTCCTTTATTAGGTCCGTATTATGCGTGTTGTTTGTGCTTGTAACGTTAGCTCCTTTAGTGTTCTTGTTAGTACCTGAATCTATTTTTCACATTTTGTTTCTCTCTGAGAGTTCCTGGTTTGGATTAGATTACCTGATCCTCTTCTTTTTTGGCGCATTATACGCTGGTCGTTCCGTTTCTGTGACGTTTGTCTTTTTAGCATCTGAATCCATCTCGCATCTTGGTTTTTCCCTGGGTTTTCCCGGTTTGGATTAGATGACCTGACCCAGTTTATTTCTGGCGCATTATACGCTAGTCGCTCTGTTTCTGTGACGTTTTGCCTTTTCAGCATCTGAATCCATCTCGTATCTTGGTTGTTTCCGTGATCCTCTTGCTCGGGTCAGATGACCTTTTGAACTCATCTGATTGGTTCTCTTTCTTCGTATCTTTCATTTAAATCTTGGCGCTACCGTGTTTCCGTGTTTACGCCTTCTTCATCAGCTACGAAGCAACGACCATCATGTCGCCGCCTTGACCAGCCATATCCGAGTAAGTTGCGGTCCGCTTTCGAGTTAGGGTGTTTGTTCCTTCTATCGGATATTTATTGGTTGGTTTGTTCTTAGTGTGCCTGTGTATTTACCATTATAGGTCCCTCCGGTATCCTGAGTGAGGGGCTTCCAGCGGGTGCCTGTATTTATTTCGTGACACTTTTCTCGCCCGACTGGCGAATACTCGATCTTCGAGGTATTTAGCAATGCATTCTTTCCATTTCTCTGCATATTATGTCCCCGGTATCATGATACCCAGTTTTCTGTCTGTTCGTTTTCACTGTGGGCACATCTTAAGGACTTGTTAGTGTTTTTACATCTGAGCATCTAACGGTTTTCTAAAATTCTGCGTCTTCTAGCTGCTTGTGTGTGTTTTTTATTCATTGTGTCCATTGCCTTTTTCGTTTTTGGCTCTGATTAAAGGATATATTAGTACCATTACATTGCAGCACACAACGCTCATTTATCTTGCGTTTTTCTAGCTGCCTTTGTTCTTATTTTCACAGCAACCATTGGTTCTTAAAAACTTCCTTGGCCAGACGAGCCTTTTCTTGTCTTCAGTGCCTCAATACTTCCTACTGAACATCGGATTGCAGGTAACTAGTAGGAATGTTAAACTGGTTACTTCTATTGTTGAGTGCCTGGAAACTGTTTTTCTCTATGTTGTCACTTTCAGCGCCATTTATATGTCGCTTTTCATCTCCAACTAGAATTCTGTCGGTTATTTGATCTTTATCGACATCTCAGCTCAGGCGCCTTTCTGTAGAACACCGTACTTAGATTACGTCATTGAGTTTCCATGTACGGCATTTTCTGGCACAGCCTATTGGACAGTTGTTCGATCCACTGGTAGGTATTTAGCCCGTTGCGGCTTGTCTTTTTATCTTTTCATCTTTCCCCTGCGGTATGGGGTTACTTGTACTGTCTCTTTTCTCAGATATGTGAACAGTATCTCTCTATACTCTTCATATTTAAAATATTCTTATTTTTATTTCTGCATCTGTTTACGGTTCTGTATCTGTGATGTCCTATTACTGTTTTTGTTTATTTCACTTAGTATTATGTTTGTCTATTTTTCTTTTTCTTTTTTACTTGTCTGAATGTGCACTACTTAAATATCATCTTACTTTCCGCCCAAATAGAATGGAATGCTTCTTTCCTTTTATCAATGGTCTATTTGAACAGTGCTGTAGGAATAGTCTATTATGTTAATATTTTTGTCTAATTTAATCAGTTTATTTATTTAATTAGGATATATGCCTATTGGTCACTGTAACTAGTTGCAGGAGTGTTTATCATATGTTTATCTAATTTCAGAAATTTCCCCACCACCTCACTGTTGTGGTATACACGCCCTGATGAAGGTGTTTAGCCACACCTGGCTTGTACACCGAAACGCGCGTCGGCGCTTGTGATACTCCTATGATCATTTGAATGCTGTGTTACTAGATTCATGATATTTATCGACTATATTATTTTTCATTGTTTTGTTGTGTCGTCTTAGTCAGTGTATGCAGGTCGTTTGTTTGCATGAAAGAAGTATGACAGTATGTTTGTAGTTGTGAGTTGTTTGAATGAGTGGTGGGATTATGTACATCTATTTATCCAATAATTATTTTTGTACTACATTCGAGTATCTTGTATTTTCATTGAAAAAATAAATTTATTTTGTTATATCTCTGTCTTTTCTTCCTTTCAGCACTGTTCAGATTTTTATATCATATGACGTTTAGCATATTATTAAATAAAAAGGTAGGGGATTTTTGCTTGTTTGATTGTTTCTAGGCCAGTGTTTAATCACGGAATACCAGGTGGCGTGGCAGCCTCCACGGGCCATCCATTGACTTGGGGGGCGTCTTTCTTACTGACCAACGAGCAGGCTGCTAGCTAACAGATACTCTAACTACCGCCTGCCTTACGACGCGGCCGGCCCTGAGGGGTTGTAGGCCGGCTTGCTGTGTGTTAAAGCTTCGACTTACAGTTGTATTGCTGACATTGACTGGCCGGCATATTTGAGCTTCTGACGCCGGCCCGATGTGTTGTAGGCGAATGAGCTAATTACTCACTTTGTGTTCTGTTAATAAAAAACAGATTTAATACTAAAAGGTGGGTGGCAGCTTCCAGCTAGTGGGTATGGTGGGGGGCCTCCTCACTCTTTCTTGCAGGGGACCGTCCACAGTTTCATTATGCTACTGGCCATTGGAGAAAGCTTTCCATCGACTGAGCCAAATGGGACTACATTAGGCAGGCAGACCATCATTTTGGCAGTCTGCGTGCTCCGTCGCATTTGTATCAGAGTACCCTGTCCGCCAAACTCTAAATGACCCCTAAGTTTTCAGCATTTTCCTGCAGCCCCATCTACGCAGGGATGAGTTTGCTAGCCTCGCCTCACCTATGTGGCTATTTATTCCTCGCATGAATGTGCCCAGATCGCCGGGTTCCATTCCGCTCTTTGGACAGCTCACTTCAATATTACTGGTGCTTTGGTAAATACAGGTTTCTGTGAATGGTAATTATATTTATTTCACTTCAGTGATAGAACAGTCTGATGAAGGCCTCTCTGTCTGACGAGCATGCAGCAATCATCACTGAACAGAGCACTATTCTTTTCCTAAATACTGGGGATAGCTTGGTCGCTTTTTAGAAAAGCGTGCCTCGTTTCTTGAAGTTCTCTTTCAGCCATAGTTGTTCATGGTGCAAATCTGCACCACACTGAGGAACTGTGTACTAAGGAGCAAAAACAGTAGCAGCTGCTTACCTTTGAAATGTGAAAAGTGGACTTAGTGTAAGGTAAAAGGAGTTTGCTTCAGTTCAAGTTGCAAAATGAGTGCATAATAATTTTCGATTTATTTTTGCTTATTCCACAATATTTCTGCAAGCTAGGTAAGTCTGTTTGTTGAATTCTCTCTTAGACAAGTGGCAAAATGGCTTTGCTTAATTTGTACCCTAGTGTAGAACTGTAACAGAAGAACAACTCAAGATGTCCGCCCAAAAAGAACAATACCTTTCAAGAGGCAGCATAGTTGCTGCATGCCTATGTGGCCCCTACGTGTCACCTCCTGGGCTGGGGAATGGAGGCTCCTGGGGAAAGAAAACCCTTAATAAAGGTAAACAGACTTCACAAATTAGTTGAAAACATCTCTCAACTGATGCACTTGATCTCCGTGTTCCCTGATGGGCCAGAGAAAAGCTATACTTTGGATGACATGAGGGAGAATCTGGCTTTCTTAAATGGCCGAGACAGAAACATGTCTGCCCCAAAAGCTACTCCCTGTACTCGAGGCATGTGGTTGTTGTATAATGTTGTTGAATTTATTAACTGTCCGATTAATTAAAATCATTACAGTAAAAACAAAACGCCGTTCAAAGGATCATAATTGAGCTAGACAGTTCCTCTCTCCTGCCCCGAAGACGAAGGGACACAGGTTGAAGGAATTAATGTAGAGCTTTATTGTAGAGTACAGAGAGCCATCCTGGCCGGCAGCGTCCAAGGCACAAGAAGCAACTGCCACACAAAGAAGGCTCGTGGCATGAAGCTCTTGCCAACACTCCAGATGACATCATCCAGCAATGCGTTCTGCCAGCATCACACACCTCCCCCTTTTTAATAAAGCAATTCTAAAAATACATACTCCCACACAGTGGTGAAAGAATAAATTAAAAGAGAAGAGAAATAGCCATAACAACCATAAAGAAGTATCAAAAGAGCAAACAGGCATAATCATGTAATTTATCATCAAAAGAGCAATCAGACGTAATCACATAATTTGCTGGGTCTAATATGAACCCTGGTGCTTCTCCTGTTAATTCTCTCATCACCATCCACGCTGGTAGAAACCCCATACCCCTGGAAAGTACCCCTGGTTGCATCAACCATCTTGGAGCGCACACAGGGATCCCTAGCTAAACGAGACGTATTCCACCAGCTCCCATTAGACAATTTCACAGCATTTCTACGTACTTCAACAATCTGTTGAGATTCCAAAAATTTGGAAAGACCTTTTCTAACTGTGATCGGGTTTTTCACTCTAACCCAATCCCCAACATTCTGGGGTCGATTCCGATTCGGGCCGGAAAAAGCACCGACCGACTCGGATCCGGAAAAAATACCGACCGACACGTACCAGTGGCGCCCGACACGCCAAGTACGATGCAAGCCGCGATAAATCCGACCGACACGTCAGGAAACCAAGCCGACCGACCGAGCCGCTCGGAAAATAGCAATCCGGCCGGAAAAACACGCGAATCCAACCGACCGACACGCACCCGGAACAAATCCGACCGAATCGTACCCGCCAACTCCAACCCGCAAAGTACGATGCAAGGCGCGAAAACACGACCGAGTCGGACGGAGGACAAGCCGTACGACCGACACGCATACAAAACCGAGCCGAAGCAACACAATACACCGCGACCGACGCGTACGCAGCATACAAAACTGCACAAACACAGCGTGAACGAAACGGAAAACACCGTACGAGACCAATGCAGGGTCCGACTCGGTCACAAGAACGTTTCCAACATACACAAACAGCACAAAGGAAAAATCAACCAAAAAAGGCCAAACAAGCAATTACCAAGCCAATAAATACTGGGGGGGGTGGGGACAGAGAACAAAGACACACCCACAACTCCACCTATATAAAGGACACAAATCACTACCATGAGCCTTTGCAAATGCCATTTCACTGCCAGCACCCAAGAGAAAGCAACCACACACCCACAGCTCATCCCTCACACAAGCCACACACCATCAGCACACCAACAAATACCTACCTCACATACACCCAGCAAAACACACACTCACACACCCTCACCTGCACACCAACACACACATCACTCACCATCACCACCCATCACCATGCCCCCCAAGAAGAATCCCAAGTTCCTAGATTGTGAATTGGAAGTCCTGGTAGACGAGATCCTCAGGGTGGAGCCACAGCTGTTTGGCACTCTGGTCCAACAGACCCCCATGTCGCAGAAAACCAAGATGTGGGAGAGGATCATCAACAGGGTGAACGCCCAATCATCATGTCGGCGCACAAAGACGGACATCCAGAACAGGTGGTATGACGTGCGCAGGAGGGTACGGGACCTGCTGAAGATAGACTACAGCAACAGCCAACAGACCGGCAGTGGCCCTCCTGCCAAGCCAATATACCTCAGGCCCTGGGAGGAGAAGGTGCGGGCCATCCTTCCGCCAGTGAGCGTATATGGACTAGAGAACATCCCAGAGCCTGGTGAGTACACAACAAATGTACACAATAAACTGCCACAAAACACACACATCACTGTCAAGGGGAGAGTCAAACCATGCACACATAGCAATTACACAGCAACTAGAACAGAATCATCCCAAAATGTGTATGTCAGTCAGATAAACACAACACATGCCATCAAAAAAGTCACATCCAACTGTGCCAACACATGTACAAACACAACCACAACTACAGCTAGGCAGTGGCACAAATAGAACTAACACACACATCCACACATGTAGCCACCACAACAACACCAACACACAGTGAAGACCACTCAAAGGAAGGAATTCTGTGTATGCTGGCCAAGTCAGTGTAGCCAATAGCATCATGGGAGTCGCAGTCACACATATTGCCCCCCCACAACTGTCCCATCAACACCACCCTGAACCATGCTCACATCACAGGGAGTGGAGAAGGACTCACAAGATGGCTGACACTGGCTACTGCTGTGGGGAGCACAAGGCCCTGCTGCCAACTGTGCACCAACAAACAGCAGGACACCACTGACTGACATCCTGAGAGACAACTTCCACTCCCTGCAATGCAAGCACAGTACATGGTGGGATAACTGACTGGCTGGCTGGGTGGGAAGGGGGACTTGCAGCACTGACTATAGTCACCAGCACCTCCCCTCACACCCCCCCAACACAAACTCCACAGTACCCACCTGGTAGAATGCAATGCCCTCCATCCTAACACAAGATCCCACAAAGCACCACCACCCTGGGTTATGTTGTGTGAAGCACAGGGACACTCTTGGGACTCTTAGCCAAACAACTGCCAGGACAACACTCCCAGCCATCCTGTCAGCACAGCCAGCCCACCCCACAGGGAAGCAGAGTCAAAAGGAAGGAAGCATGGGCATGCTGGGAAGGGGGTGGAGGCAATAGCATGATGGGAGACGTAGTCACAAACATAGCTCACCCCCACAACTGTCCCATCAACACCACCCTGAACCATGCTCACATCACAGGGAGTGGAGAAGGACTCACAAGATGGCTGACACTGGCTACTGCTGTGGGGAGCACAAGGCCCTGCTGCCAACTGTGCACCAACAAACAGCAGGACACCACTGACTGACATCCTGAGAGACAACTTACACTCCCTGCAATGCAAGCACGTTCCATGGTGGGATAACTGACTGGGTGGGTGGGTGGGTGGGAAGGAGGTCTGGCTGTCAACCAAACACAATCAATGCAGACCATGTTCACACCCCAGAGAATACATAGAAATGCCCAAATAATGCAGGACAATGTGCCACACCAATATCAACCCCTGACTGTGACGACTTAGGACAATACAATGTACAGGCCCGCACCCCGAGGCACAGTCACAACTGTCAGGTGTGTCAACCACTGATGCCTGCAGAAACATGACATACATTGTTTGTGTCTCCCAAAAACAGGTGATGATAGGGACACAGCAGCAGACGCTGAGGAGTCCCAGTCCCAGGCTCAAGAGGATGCCGAGCTCACTGGCGTCGTACAGCCTCTGTCCTCCTCGGACGATGAAGAACAACCTGGCACATCCGGTGCAAGTCAACATGCTGCACCAGCAGGACCACCAGCTGCAGCACCAGCAGGTCCACCAGCTGCACCCCCTGCACCCACCCCTCCAACGACTGTCACCACGAATACCATCCCTGCCGACATGGACAGAATAAGGAACAACACCAGCGCAGTGACCCTGGACCAACCTGGGGCCATGGACACCACCACCACCACCAACCCCCAAGGTGGACCAGGGTTATCTGTGCGTGCAACTGCACACACTGCACATGTCAGCAGGGGTGGTGGGAGGGGTGGGAGACAGAGGTCGCTGCTTGCAGACGTTGCTGGTGTGCATGAAGACCCACAACTGGTACGCATAGCTGATGCGTACCAGTCCAGCACCGGAGAGCTCAGCCAGGTAGTGGGGCTCCTCAGAGACATTAAACAGCAGCAGGCTGCCCATCATGCCCGCTTGGACTCCCACATGTCCCAAGTGGAGTCACACATGTCACGTGTGGACTCCCACATGTCACGTGTGGACTCCCACATGACCCGCGTGGAGTCCAAGTGGGATGTACTACATGAGATGACGGCGGTGCACAGGGACATTTTACAATGCCTCCGCCAGATGAACAGCAACCAGTCCACACCTCCCTGTGTGCCAACAACATCTGGTACCGAACAAACTGCAACTGCCACAGGGAGGGAGGAGGACTCTGGCGGAGAGTCCCCTGCACCGCAGCAGCCTGCACTTGAGGGCCCCCCCCAAGAAGAGGGGTCGTCCGAGGAGGGGAAAGTGAGAGGCTGATGGCCAAGCGCAACTCCCAGGAAGCCTGAACCTGTTCTGGATTTTCGCCTTTGTGCACAGACTGTTCACCCTGTTGATGGCAACACTACTCCCACACATTGCATGGGGAGTATAAGTTGGAACAATGTGTCAGACAACAGTGGCCCCGATACTGGGGATCCTGTCTACCTGGACTTTCTATTCATCTAGGAACTTGGGATTGCAAGATTCATGTACAGCACAATCCATCCTATGCACTATTATCACAATAAACACACTAATACACCATACTTGCCTCTGTCGTGATTCCAACGTGGGTGCTGTTATGGGGATGATGAACTGCAAAATTACACAGTGTATGCGAACTGCAACAGCAAGGACAACACAGGCATGTGAGTACAGGCAACGTGACACATATGAGGGAGACACACCACCAGGGCTACACAACACATACACACCTAGGCCATCTGACTCATTGCCTACACTGATGTTGCCAGCGAAGACGGTGCAATGCACAGACACCACACCCATTCCCAGTTGTAGTCAAGTAGCCCACAGGTGCAGTAAGCAAATGGCAGTCAAATGTGTGACCACAGACAACGCACATCACAAAGTGAAGCACAGGTTTATTACACAGTTGCAACATGCTGTAACCACTACAGATGCAAGGTAATCCCACCTGGCAGCGGGCACACAGTCAACAACTGTAGACTGAAGGAAGTCCATGGGTGTGGCGCACATCACCTGTAGGGACACAACAGCTACCAGCCTGGATGTGCAATCACGTCGTCGGTGGACACAGTTCACCAAACGAATCTGAAAGTACCCTGTGAAGGACAGAAATGACACACAGTCAAAAGCAATGCAGTACAGGACAGAACAGCAAAACTCATGCACAATACATGTTACAAGATACCCACCCAGAACCAAGTTAGCATGTCAACACTGTTGGGGAGTACAGCCCACCTGTCACCACACATCGCAACACACATCCTGTCAAGTAGCCCATGGACACACTCCAACAGCACCAGAGCACCACCCACACATCATGCCAACTCACATCATTCACATGACACCTCAGGATACTCACATTCAGCTAAAGAAGTTGGTGATGAGCTGTGTGCGGACATCACCATCACCATCATCATCATCATCGTCACTGGCATCGTGGTCCAGGCCAGGATCCTCCACAGGTGGCGGATGTTGGTCATCGTCATCCTGGATGAGAGGCAACTCCTTCCGCACTGCCAGGTTGTGGAGCATGCAGCAGACGATGATAATCTTGCACACTTTCGCAGGGGCATATGGGAGGGACCCTCCGGTCTTGTCCAGGCAGCGGAAGCGGCTCTTCAGGAGACCAAAGGTCCGCTCAATCACTCTCCTGGTCCGACCATGTGCCTCATTGTAGCGCATCTGGGCAGGTGTCACAGGGTTCCTGAGGGGTGTCAGCAACCACGGCATGTTGGGGTATCCCGAGTCACCTACGGACAGACAAGTGCACATCAGCTGACTTGGAAAAGTGGGCGGAATACTACAGATCAGATCACACACAATGGCACAAAGTCAGTACACACCGACAAGCCAGGCACGCTGGTTCTGCATCTGTGCCATCAACCTGGGGATGCGACTACTCCTCATCACAAAGGCATCGTGTGCTGAACCAGGGAAACGGGCACACACGTGTGTGATGGTCATGTCTGCAAGACACACCACCAGTGCATTGACCGAGTGGTAGTGCTTGCGGTTCCTGTAGGCCTGCTCCTGGGCCTGTGGTGGTACCAAAGCCACATGTGTCCCATCAATGGAGCCAATGACATGCGGCATCCTCCCCAGGGCATAAAAGTCACTCTTCACGTCAGTGAGTCGTCGCAGTCTAGGGAAATAGATGTACCGGTTCAGGAAGAGCAACATTGCCGCCAAGAACATCGCGGAGCACACGGCTGAACATGGTCTGTGACATCCCACCAGCAGACGCCACAGTATGTTGGAAGGTACCGGTGGCAAAGAAGTGTAGGGCTGCCATCACCTTCACCTTGGGGGTCAGCGCTGTAGGATACGGCCGGCCAGGCTGCAAATGTGGGGACAACTGCACTGCCAAATCCTCAATCAGCTGCCTGGTGAAGCGGTACCGTCGGATGCTGTCCCGTTCCACCATCGTTGCCAGGTCTGGGAATGGCCGATGGACAGCAGGAGCCCTGCAGTGCAGAGGAGAAGTAAGCAAGATCGTCAGTCACCCCACATATGCGGCATTGAACACACTCAAGATCCCAACATACATCATCATGAGGCACAACTACATGAAGTGTGCAGTACCGGAACGACATTTATGGTACATACATGGCCAACATCTGTCAACACGGTCCTACAGGTGGCATCAATTTGTCCCAGGTTGGCCCATTGGATATCATGATGCTGTGTCACAGTCACCCCCCAGTGACATGTGAGGACAGATGTGCCCCAGGCACCACAGCTCAACGACAGGCACATTCCCAGGGACCCTGTAATGCCACATGGACACTGGCATCACCTGGAGTATCATGTGTACACCACAACAAAACAAACATGACCCCCACAGGTAGTGGCCACACTTGCCATGGCAGGAGAGCCATGGACGTCTGTGACACACACGCACAACATCAGAGTCCATGCACACACAACGTGGATGTGGAGACTGTCTCCCATTGTGCACATGAAATCAGAGACATTGTAAACACTACATGCACAAAGACTGTGGAGGGCCATCACTATTGTGCCACTGGGACACCCTGGCTCAAACATACCGTCCCACATGGGACTCACGGGGTATGTGACATGACATACACAAACACCACTGTGAAATGTGACCATGGCACATGCACAGATATGAACAGTTGCACATCACAGTGGTCACGTACACGTAACACCCATGATCCTGTCCCCATGAACACGTGCACAGCCTGGGGGTGGCTGCCCACAGGTGACACCCACAGGACAACATGTACACCAACATACACACAATAGGAAATGCAGCCTTACATGCCTTATGATAAGGTTTGGACAGGCTGTCGTGATGTAGGTGTGCCCCTCACTCCCTGGGAGCTATCTGTGGCTGGCATATGTCCATCTGAGACAGGCATGCTGACATATGCCAGTCACATGTACAGTGATGCGTTGTACTGCAATGGACCGATCGGTGCCTCCGGCCGGCCCATTGCATTCAATGTGTGCGGGTACGCGTTGTACCCCTGTGCGCGTTGAACAGCAATGGACCGATCGGTGCCTCCGGCCGGCCCATTGCATTCAATGTGTGCGGGTACGCGTTGTACCCCTGTGCGCGTTGTACTGCAATGGACCGATCGGTGCCTCCGGCCGGCCCATTGCATTCAATGTGTGCGGGTACGCGTTGTACCCCTGTGCGCGTTGAACAGCAATGGACCGATCGGTGCCTCCGGCCGGCCCATTGCATTCAATGTGTGCGGGTACGCGTTGTACCCCTGTGCGCGTTGTACTGCAATGGACCGATCGGTGCCTCCGGCCGGCCCATTGCATTCAATGTGTGCGGGTACGCGTTGTACCCCTGTGCGCGTTGTACTGCAATGGACCGATCGGTGCCTCCGGCCGGCCCATTGCATTCAATGTGTGCGGGTACGCGTTGTACCCCTGTGCGCGTTGAACAGCAATGGACCGATCGGTGCCTCCGGCCGGCCCATTGCTTTCAATGTGTGCGGGTACGCGTTGTACCCCTGTGCGCGTTGAACAGCAATGGACCGATCGGTGCGCACCCATTGACAATGGGCTTGCCTGGCAACGGACGCGTTTTTGAATATTCGAACGAGTCGGTTGCTGGAAAATCAGTTGGTCACCCACAACAATGTTGCAAAATAATGTATGTCATGAAGTTGAAGATTTGAAGGATGCTGTGGGCGTGTTTTGGTGCTGCTATTCCATGGATTGGCCAGATTCAGAAGATGCAAACGACTTGGACCTATCACTTTGGACACAAGGGACAGTATCTGCCTCTCCAGCACATATATATTGCTGCATGTTCCCCTGAGAGCCCACTTGCCTGCACTACATGCTCCAGGACGACATCTGCCACTGCACTGCTGCTGTCTCTGCCCCTCTGGACCCTGCAATGGCACGTACTGTGGAGAGAGCCCCAGCCTTCAGCCTTGAAGAGAACCAGGCCCTGCTGGACAGCCTACTTCCACAGTACAGCAAGCTGTATGGGACACCAGGGGAGCAGGTGAGTGTTCTGTGCACTGCCTTTCTGAATGTGCATTTTGTCTGACTAGCAAGGCTGAGAGTCAGCACACCACTGGCTAGCAGGCTCACTGAGTAGTTGTCACCCCCCATAGTGTGTAGTGACTTGCACTGGACAGGTATGGTGCAGTGACAGTGCTTCTGAACAGGGTTTTACTCCCCATGCTATGATACCATGTAGTGACTTCTGGAAAACTGTCCATGGGCAGCCGTGCACTGCCTGGGTACACCATGTGCCCCTGTGATTGCGACATGTATATGCAACTGTGTCATGCACGGATATGTTGCATGTGTAGTAATGTCCTTATCACTTTGTCATCCTGACAGGCTTCTGCCCATCGGAAGCATGAGATCTGGAAGGACATCGTCCGGGCTGTCCGGTCCGTGGGGGTCTACAAGCGCCGGATCCGCAACTGCCAAAAGAGGTGGCAGGACCTTCGGGGCTGGACCCGGAGGATTGCACGGGTCCAGCTGAAGCTGTCGCCTCCTCGCAGGAGGGGCGGAACACGGACCCTGACCCCCCACATGCTCAGGATCCTGGCGGTGGTCTTTCCAGACCTGGATGGGCAGCTGAAGGCCAGAGAGCAGCAAGGAGGGGGTGAGTCAAAGACTGCACTGTGTACTCTGTCTAACATGTTATGTGCCCTCCTCGGGCCAGGTTGAACTGCCACAGTACAGCAGTCATGTTGTCCAGGAGCCATGTCCCTCTATTGTGCACTGCCCACTCCTCATCTGATACCCAGGTGTGGCCCTTACATGCAGGGAATTCTGTCACTTAGGACTGTGTCCTTGCAGTTTGCTTGACTCAAGGTGGGAGACAGCATCTGTTTCCCTGACTCTGTGGTGGGCATCATGGGTGGGTCCATTGCTTACACAATGCCTGTATTCTGACATGTAGGGTAGTGTCACAGGTCTCCCATATGTCCAATAGGTATGACCTGGACAGATGAGGGTTAAGAGGATGTGTTGTGGGGGGGATGTACATGTGCACTTGTGCAGCTCCAGGACTTGCATTCCCCATGACCTACTATTGTGACACAGTGCAGAGTGTTGTTGTCTGGCTGCAAAGTCATACATCACTGAGACAGTGATGTATGACTTTGCAGTCATGCCTCCGCCATGGCATGTGTCTACTGATTGGTGATCCTGCAGGGGAGTGACATGTGCTACATGCACACCATAGTGGCGCTGGCTATCAGGACATGGGTGCATCATGGTGTCTGTCGCTGGTATGCATCACATGCATTTCCTATTTGACTCTGGGCATCCCTTACATCCGTAAACCTGTACTGACTCAGTGGCAAGAGCTGTGATGTGTCCACACCGTGTCCTCTGCACTGTCCAACTACTGTGTACTTGGTGCATGTGTCAACACTGGGGTGTTGCAATCCAACAGACACCAGACAGATGGGTGCAAGGCCATGTGGGATGTGAGTGCCATGCTTGGCATCAGACTGACAATTGACTTCTCCTGTTCAATTAGTGCACTTTTAGCAATGTACAACTAATGATGCCAGGGCTTGCTCTGTGATGTGCTGTGCTCACAGTGGTGTGTGCGTTATGTGCAGGTGACTGATGTCTGTCTGTTTCCCCATTGTTTGCAGATACATCCACGGCCACGGAAGGGGACAGCTCCACGGACCAGGAGGAGCCGGAGAGCCAGACTGGGTCAGCAGCCGAGGAGTGGTCGGAGGGACCCAGTGGCACGGAGGGCGAGGGGAGCCACACCGAGGAGTCCTCAGCAGCATCCACCTCAGCTGAGGACCAGAGCAACTCGGAGGATGACTCCCTTGTGGAGGCGGGTGTCAGCAGCCACCACACCCCAGCTAGTGTTGCTGTCCCCGCCACCACCAGCACCACCACCGCCCTCCCATCGGCTCCCATTCCCCAGGTCCGTGGAGGCTCCCATGTCCGGGAGCGTGTCTCCTTTGGGCCAGGCACCGCACCCCCTGCCCCTGTGTCCCCTGCTGCCCTGAGTGAGGAGTCTGTGTACCTCCTTCGCCAGCTCCATGTAGGGCAGACAGCCATGCTGAGTGTCCTCCATGCGCACACCGCGCTGTTGACTCAGCTGGTGTCGTTCATGGAGGGCATCTCATCGGGCATGTCTGACCTACAGAGGGGCAATAGGTCCATGGACTCCTCCCTGACGGCAGCAGTGTCCCTCCTCAAACGGTCCCTCACCCCTCCTGCCTTTGCTCCATCCACACTCCCCAGCACCTTACCCATCCCAGGCACACACACACTGGCACACACCAGCACACACACATCCAGCACACTGACACACACGCCAATGACAAAACGCACACGCAAGCACATTCAGGGGACTGAAGCCAGACTCACAGGGGATGGGGCCCTGGAACACACACACGCATCCACATGCACTGCGCAGTCCTCAGTTCCCTCTCCCTCCAAAGCACCCTCCCTTGCCTCACCTGCAACCCCAAAGTCACAGCAGCTCTTCCTCTGTGACCTCGGCCTCTTCCCCACCGATGAAGCTGCTCCAGCATCCCGGGGGAAGAGGAAGCCCACCCACACGGAGCAGAGTGCCCCTCGCCCCCGGACACCCTCCCCCAGGCGCAGACGGACTGAGGCCCCCACCCGCAAGTCCCCCCGGAGTGCTAAGAGCAAGACCCCGCCACCGCCCTGCAGCTCAGGCACAAGGTCTCCGTCCTCCATCCCTCAGGCCCCCACTGCACAGGTGCCCCCACCACACCCTGCCCCAGGTTCCCCCACCCACAGATATACCATCCCCAAGATGCTCCGGCCTTCTCCCCCTGCCACTTGCTCTCCCAGCACCACACCCCCGCTGCGCTTGTCTGTGCCACTGATGTGGTGAGGGTGTCCTCCCCCTCTGTCCAACCCACCTTGCCTGTTCCCCATTCTCCTCCCCTGGAGGTAGGCACTGCAGTGGAGTCCACTACCGCCCTGTCTGACTTGGGCACTGCAGTGGCGGACCTGTCCACCCCATCTGCAGGGTCCACTGCAGTTGTGCCGGCACCCACGACATCTGTGTCATGCCCCCCAGTTGTGCCGGCACACACCATGTCAGACACCTCCACTGCAGTTGTCAGTGGCTCTCCAGCACCCACCACCCCTTCCCTGACTCCCCCTGGTGAGCCCTGATCCTGTCCCTGCGGTGCCTGGCCTGCCCCCCGGTTGCCCCTCCTAGTGGATTGTCCCTGGTATTGTGCAGGCATGCGTAGGGTGACATCTGCCAGTGTCACCCTGTTTGAACTTTGACAATGGACTGGCCATTGGCCTTTGCTCTTTTTTCAGGACTTCGTTTGGCCTCAACACATATGCTGAATAAAGCAACTTTCTTTTCTCTAGTGCTCATGCTTCAGATGTACATGTTGTTGGTGCAGCTAACCATGCCCTTGCTGCAGTGATGGTGATATCTGGTCTCATGATTATGAAGTGTTACTGTGCAGGAACCCATGTGGTCCAGGGGGAATGTGTCCTATCATGTGGTGTATCCATGTCATCAATAGCAGCATCTGAGGGTGTCATGTGTTCAGTATTTGGCAATGGGTTTCCTACTTACATTGGCAATTTCACATCTGTGGCTTCCACCCCTGCACATCTGTTGTGCCTGCCATCGTTGCATTTGTCTACTTCCCTGACCGTGTTGCCATCTCCAGTGGACATGCAGGTTTGGGCATCAATGGGGAGGGACTCATCCGTGTAGTCAGTGCAACATTGCTATACAAGTGTGTTGGATCTGTGCTGATGATTCCGTTGGCACATCCATGACCAGGCTGATGTGATGGGAGCCCTCATTTGGTGCTAATTGTTGATTGTGTGACCAAGTGCTCAGCTGACATGATGGGGCCCTACTGAGGCAACATATGGCACAGCTTTCCTCACACAGGAGTGGAGTCCCCTCATGGCAGTGTGTACACGTGTGACATTGCCTGCGCCCAAGGTGTGTGTTGTATGTGCATGTCTGTGTGTTCACTTCCATTCATCTGCGCATGCTGTGATCCCTAGTGTTGTACCTGTTTGTGATGCTTGCTGACTTGAGCTATGTTCCCCCAAAGTCTTCTCCCTGTGTTCTCTGTGATGTGGGTGCATGGCACATTACTGGTCATCAGGGTGTCACCCATAGGTGTGTTTGCTGTCAGGGCAGAGTTTGTGTGCTGACGCAGATGGGTCACAGTCAGGTTTCCCTTTGGCACTTGTTGTTTGCCCCTGTCATGTGATTTCCAGTTTGTGTTATCTTTCAGTGATTGTGACACGTTGTGTGTGTGACTGCTGGCACTCCTTAGGGTCCGGGCTGCAATGTTGGTTGTTGTCTATGTGTGTTCTTTGTGGGTGACCTTGGTTTCTTCATTGGTGTGTGACTGTGGCTGGGATCCCATTGGTCGGTGTGGTATTGCCGTCATGTCCATGTACAGCGTAGTGTGCAGTGTGTCAGACATTCAGGAGTCTTGTTGAGTGTCCATGTGTGATGTGTTTCTACACCTTGGTTCCCACCCACCACCCTGGAATAGTAATGGGTGCATGTGCAATGTCACCAGTGCATGTGTACTTCACTGCTGCACATTGTTGGAGGTCGAGGGGTGTGGTGTTGAGTGTGTGCAGATGAGAGTTGTTGCCCGGCTAGTCCCCTGCCTCCATGTTGGCCTTGGCTTACTGGCCATGCTGATTGATTTGTGCTTGTGTAGGTGTGATGGTAGTTAGTTGCTCAGGACACCTGACTGTGGTTCACAGTGTGAACGACATTTAGCTTTGTCATCACAGTGGTATTTTTCTTCAGCCCAGGGTCACCACATTGTGGGGGCCCTGGGGGTGGTGCTGTGGTGTGTCTGTGACTTGCTGTGTCAGTTGTTGTTCCTACGTGCCTGTGTGACATGTGTGTTTTGTGCTCCCTCTCACCTGTCAATGCCTGCTTGCCCACATAGGGGATTTGGATCCATGAGTTACCTTAGTGTGGCAGTGTATGCACATCTGTATGATTGGTATTCAGCTCTCCTCATGTGTTGTGTTGTTGCCTGGGGACAATGGCACCCCCACCCCTCACCTGCTGTGTATGATGACAGTGTTGGTCTGCCTGTTTGTGTTTGTGCATCTGCACCACTGCATTGGCATATCTTGGGTGTGCCATTGGCTGTATGTTGTTTGGTGTGTTTCCCCTGCTGTCCCTGGGACTCCTAGGTCATCGGTCAGCACAGTGATCATGGTTTGTGTGTCCCATTGCTGCCATGGTATGGTATCTGTTCACCTCACATCTGCTGTCTCCACAGGGTATCTGCATTTGTGTGCCCATTGGTGCAAATATGTGGTTCTGCATTCTGATGGTCACTTCTGTCATTGTGTCATTGATGACTGTTGACGGTCTCAGCCACCATGGGTGTTGTTTGTCTGCACATGGCCAAAGGAATGTTTCATTTGCACTGCAGTATTTGGCTCCCCCAATTTATGTTGCAATGGGACACATACACTACTTTGCCACAGATGAGTTTTTGGTTCTGTGACCAGGAATGATCCATGCAGTTTGGCAGTTGCAGCTCTTTCTTTGTCAACAATTACCTTTTGGTCACTGTGATGATGAGGGTGTAGACCCCATTGCCACAATGGTCAAAATGTGCTTCAGCTATGGACCCCACACTTGCCTTTTGGTCACTGTGATGATGGGGGTTTAGACCCCATTGCCACAATGGTCAAACTGTGCTTCAGCTATGGACCCCACACTTACCTTTTGGTCACTGTGATGATGGGGGTTTAGGCCCCATTGCCACAATGGTCAAAATGTGCTTCAGCTATGGACCCCACACTTGCCTTTTGGTCACTGTGATGATGGGGGTTTAGGCCCCATTGCCACAATGGTCATGGGCTGCTTGCATTGTGGGTGCCACACACATATATGTGTGGCACATGTGCTAGGGGGTCACATTGTATGTTCAATGTCATGTTCGGTGTTGTAGGCATTTGACACAGCCTGCTCACACGCTTGTCATGGTGGTGGGGGGATGTCTTAATCTTGCATTCCCTAGGTTGTGGTGTGCTTGTTGTGTCATGCATTGTCCATCCTATGAGTGGGGGTGGTAGTAGTGGTAGGCATCCAGCCCCCCTGGCTAAGGGTGGTGGTAGGCATCCAGCCCCCCTGGCTAAGGGTGGTAGTAGTGGTGGGCATCCTGCCCCCCTGGCTAAGGGTGGTAGTGGTGGGCATCTGGCACCCCCTGGCTAAGGGTGGTAGTAGTGGTGGGCATCCTGCCCCCCTGGGTGAGGGTGGTAGTAGTGGTAGGCATCCTGCCCCCCTGGTTGAGGGTGGTAGTAGTGGTAGGCATCCAGCCCCCCTGGCTAAGGGTGGTGGTAGGCATCCAGCCCCCCTGGCTAAGGGTGGTAGTAGTGGTGGGCATCCTGCCCCCCTGGGTGAGGGTGGTAGTAGTGGTAGGCATCCTGCCCCCCTGGTTGAGGGTGGTAGTAGTGGTAGGCATCCAGCCCCCCTGGCTAAGGGTGGTAGTAGTGGTGGGCATCCTGCCCCCCTGGGTGAGGGTGGTAGTAGTGGTAGGCATCCTGCCCCCTGGCTAAGGGTGGTAGTAGTGGTAGGCATCCTGCCCCCCTGGGTGAGGGTGGTAGTAGTGGTAGGCATCCAGCCCCCCTGGTTGAGGGTGGTAGTAGTGGTAGGCATCCTGCCCCCCTGGCTAAGGGTGGTAGTAGTGGTAGGCATCCAGCCCCCCTGGCTAAGGGTGGTAGTAGTGGTGGGCATCCTGCCCCCCTGGCTGAGGGTGGTAGTAGTGGTAGGCATCCAGCCCCCCTGGCTAAGGGTGGTAGTAGTGGTGGGCATCCTGCCCCCCTGGGTGAGGGTGGTAGTAGTGGTAGGCATCCTGCCCCCCTGGCTAAGGGTGGTAGTAGTGGTAGGCATCCTGCCCCCCTGGGTGAGGGTGGTAGTAGTGGTAGGCATCCAGCCCCCCTGGTTGAGGGTGGTAGTAGTGGTAGGCATCCAGCCCCCCTGGCTAAGGGTGGTGGTAGGCATCCAGCCCCCTGGCTAAGGGTGGTAGTAGTGGTGGGCATCCTGCCCCCCTGGCTAAGGGTGGTAGTGGTGGGCATCTGGCACCCCCTGGCTAAGGGTGGTAGTAGTGGTGGGCATCCTGCCCCCCTGGGTGAGGGTGGTAGTAGTGGTAGGCATCCTGCCCCCCTGGTTGAGGGTGGTAGTAGTGGTAGGCATCCAGCCCCCCTGGCTAAGGGTGGTGGTAGGCATCCAGCCCCCCTGGCTAAGGGTGGTAGTAGTGGTGGGCATCCTGCCCCCCTGGGTGAGGGTGGTAGTAGTGGTAGGCATCCTGCCCCCCTGGTTGAGGGTGGTAGTAGTGGTAGGCATCCAGCCCCCCTGGCTAAGGGTGGTAGTAGTGGTGGGCATCCTGCCCCCCTGGGTGAGGGTGGTAGTAGTGGTAGGCATCCTGCCCCCCTGGGTGGGGGTGGTAGTAGTGGTAGGCATCCAGCCCCCCTGGCTAAGGGTGGTGGTAGGCATCCAGCCCCCCTGGCTAAGGGTGGTAGTAGTGGTGGGCATCCTGCCCCCCTGGCTAAGGGTGGTAGTAGTGGTAGGCATCCTGCCCCCCTGGTTGAGGGTGGTAGTAGTGGTAGGCATCCAGCCCCCCTGGCTAAGGGTGGTAGTAGTGGTGGGCATCCAGCCCCCCTGGCTAAGGGTGGTAGTAGTGGTGGGCATCCTGCCCCCTGGCTAAGGGTGGTAGTAGTGGTGGGCATCCTGCCCCCCTGGGTGAGGGTGGTAGTAGTGGTAGGCATCCTGCCCCCCTGGCTAAGGGTGGTAGTAGTGGTGGGCATCCTGCCCCCCCTGGGTGAGGGTGGTAGTAGTGGTGGGCATCCTGCCCCCCCTGGGTGAGGGTGGTAGTAGTGGTAGGCATCCTGCCCCCCTGGGTGGGGGTGGTAGTAGTGGTAGGCATCCAGCCCCCCCTGGCTAAGGGTGGTGGTTGGCATCCAGCCCCCCCTGGCTAAGGGTGGTAGTAGTGGTGGGCATCCTGCCCCCCCTGGGTGAGGGTGGTAGTAGTGGTAGGCATCCTGCCCCCCTGGTTGAGGGTGGTTGGCATCCAGCCCCCCCTGGGTTGGGGTGGTGGCGCGCATTCAGGCCCCTGTGTGCATATGTGGCATTGGTGATGGGCATCCCGCCCCTATGGTGCTGCTGTTGCTGGTGTAAGTATATTCAGATTCCCAGTGTATGTGTGTGATGTGTCGTGTACGTGTTGTATGTGTTTTGTGGTTGGTGTCTGACTTACCTTCTGCGCCGTACGCGTCCGTGCCTGTTCCGGTAGTAGATGTAGAATATTGGTATGATCGGGACGAAGGGATTCATGGTTGGTTCGTGTCGTTCGTCCTTCTCGTTGCTTCGCGTCGTCCTCGTCGCTTGGCTTCGTCCTCGTCGCTTCGCGTCGTCCTCGTCGGTGCTGTGTTCGTCTCGTAGCCGTGGATCGTGTTGTGGCGCGATTCGGAGCTTATGTGCGCCTCTCCCGGATGCTTTGACGTGCCGTGCGTAGCGACGGGTTCGGCGCGTACGGAAAGCGCATCGTACTTGTCCGGCCGGACGGGGCTGCATTTTCCCTTCCGTGCGACTCGATTCGGCGTTTCCGGATTCGCCTCGGTCGGAGAACAGGACCTGGTTTGGGTGAGTACGGCTCGGCCGGGATTTTTGCTGTTGTGCGCATCGTACTTGCTCGTTCGGTGTACTGTACGGATCGGTCGGGAAACTGGCTTTCGCATGGCTTTTTTCCCGACCGAATAGTATTGGGTGCGCCTCCGACCGAGATCGGAATCGGCCCCTCTGTGTGCCTCTCTTCTAGCAGTGGATTCACAATTCTTTAATCCAGCTTCAGTAGATTTCTTGTTCGCCGACTCCCACACACACTTCATATCGCAACCTTCATGAAAAGTCTTGACCATCCAAAACGGGTAAACCTGAGTAGAAGCCATTCTTCCCCTCATAAGTTCAAAAGGACTGATGTTTGTGGCAACATGCGGTGAAGGGCGGTTTGACCAAACTAAATCTTTTAAAGATTGGAGAACACAGGTCTTGGTTCTAAAAGCTGCTTGCACACATTCCACAACAACTCTGTTAAATTGTTCGGCCTTGCCATTACTTTGAGGGTGATAGAGCGGAGTTCTGATATGTTTAATGCCACAGGTGCGTAGAAACAAATTCATTTCTTGGGAAACAAATTGGACAGCATTGTCCGTTAAAATTTCCTCAGGATAGCTTTCTCTAAGGAAAATTTTGTTCAAGCAATTAATCACACTTTTAGAAGTAGGAACAGTAATCGGCTCTACTTCAACCCACCTAGACAGATGGTCTACAAGGACTAGGAAATATCTCATGTTAGAAGGAAGAATATGTAACAGTCCTAAAAAATAAATCCCTAATCTTTGCCAAGCTCTTCCAGGTGGAGATACAGGAGACTCAACCACCCCTTCCAAGACCAAGGTCTTATCACTGGCATTGCATCGTAAACATTGTCTAACTAAATCATCAATCTGCGAATCCATTTTTGGCCACCAGAAATCAGCTCTGACCTTTCTTTTTGTAATGGTGGCACCCAAATGTTCCAGATGTGCAGCAGAAATTATCTTGTGCCGAAAACACTCAGATGGAACCAGTTTATCACCTCTCTTGTCACCCTCAATGGACAACTCATCACAAATCTTCCAATAGGGTTGCAATTCCTGCGAAAGACTTGTTTCCTTGGGCCAACCCTTTTTAATCAAAGACATGACCTTGTTGAGAATAAAATCCTTATCCACCTCAGCTACCCAAACATCCTCAGCAAAAGACAAACTGCTTTGACTAATACAAGCCACAAAACATTCTTCAATCTCTGTTTCCCAATCTTGTTCTTCCATATCTACAATGTGAAGTCTGGACAGACAATCTGCCCTACAGTTTTTACCACCTGGGATATACTCAACAGCAAAAGTGTATTCCAAAAGCTTGGCAGATAGTCTGGCCAAACGAGCAGTGGTGTGTTTTACCTTCCTGCCAGACAAAATATCAACAAGCGGACGATGATCAGTTTTCAGAACAAAAGACCGGCCCCAAAAGTACTGTTTGAACTTTTCAACACTACAAACACACACCAGAAGTTCTTTTTCTATGACAGAGTACTTTCTCTCTACAGGACGTAACGTCCTTGAAGCAAAACCCACTGTGTGCTCTTTAGCTTCCACAAACTGTGAAAGCACTGCCTCCAGACCGTATTCACACGCATCAACAGTAACCACAGTTTGTCTCCCTTCCACAAATGCTTGCAAAGTGGGTGCTTTAACAATGTGATCTTTGATGGCAAGGAAACCTCTTTCACACTCCTCAGACCATAGAAAAGTTGCCCCCTTCTTCAACAATGCCCTGAAGCATTCAGTAGTCTTCGCAAAATCCTTCATGAACTTGGCATTGAACTCGCACAGCCCAAGGAAAGACATAAGCTGTTCTCTATTTTGTGGTGCCGGAGCTTCAACAATACTTTTAACAAGACCTGGTCTGGGTTTTATGCCATGCTCTGAAATGATATGGCCTAAATACTCTATTTCTTTAACTTTAAAAGTACATTTGTTTTTTGTAAAGTTACACCTCTTTTTCCTAGAATGTTGAAGACCTTATCAATGGCAATATCATGTTCTGCTTCAGTTTTTGAAAAAATGAGAATATCATTTTGAAATACCACAACGTGGGGATTGTCTTGAAACATCTCGGTCATAAGTCTCTGAAAAACGGCGGCCGCCGAAGCTAACCCAAAAGGTAGGCGGCAAAACTGGAAGACGCCATCAGGAGTTACAAAAGCTGTGAGATGGCGAGACTGGGGATCTAACTCCACCTGATGATAAGCAGCTTTGAGATCCAATTTGGTGTACCAACAAGAGGATCCAACTTTGGCAATCCGATCCTCAATGCGAGGTAGAGGAATGTTGTCGACCCAGATGGCATTGTTTAAGCTCCTCAAGTCAACACATATCCTCAAATCCTCAGACCTCTTCTTTGCGAGAACAATGGGTGAAAGCCACAAAGTTGCATCAACCTTCTCAATTATGCCTTGATCACAAAGACCCTTCAAGTGTTTAGACGAGTCCCTCCTAATACTAAGAGGCACATTGCGCAATTTATGCTTGACAGGGTTGGCATTGTCTTTTACCTTGATGGAATGTTGAAAATCAGACACCTTGCCTAAACGGTCTTGAAACACCTTCTCGAACTTCTCCCACATACTAGCTATATCAGAGCCAGACACGGAATTAATGTCCTTTTTGGGTTGACTTGGCATTGACTTTTTATCTATGAAAACTGGTTTGTCTAAACCTGGTTTAATAGTTAAACCAAACTCAGCTTGGTTTAACAACCCAAGAACATTGATACCATTTCTTGCCACATGGACTTTGCCTTTAATGACTTCTCCCAAAACACTGATGGTGGCCCAGAAATAACCTAGTAGCTCAATTTTGCTACCTTCAAAAGCTACAGTAAGTACATCAGGTGGTAACAAACGTTTCTTCTCCCAAAACTTAAAATATTTTTCTTGTGACACAATAGTAATACGTGCTCCTGTATCTACTAGAAGCTGAATTTGAACACCTTCAATTGCAACACCGACATCAGGATCAACAACGAGAGATGTTTTCCTGTTTCCCCACTACCTTTCACCACTACAATGTATTCTTGGTTGGTAACATCATCATCATCTTGACTTTCAGATTTGTTTAAAACACACCTGACACTTTTCCTTTTAACCCCCCTACAGACTTTCGCAAAGTGGCCCATTTTTCCGCATTGTCCGCATTGTTGATTAACAGCTGGACAATTCTTAAAGGATGAGACATGCAAAGGTGAACCACATCTAAAACAACTAATTTTCTGACTGTACGCTCTGTTTTGCACAAAGTTTCTTCCACCTCTGAACACATTTTGCTTCCTGGCATCATCACTCCTGATAACAGAAGATTTATTAGATGCAACACCTGAAATAGTGGTATCAGACAAGGCAGTTTCTATTTGTTGAGCATCCTCCATGGAACTCTCGATGCTTTTTGCAATATCAACTGCTTTGTCTAAAGAGGGGTTCTCACAAGTTAACAACCTTTCTTGAATTATTTTACAATGACATCTGGCTACAAGCTGATCTCTTATTAGTTGCGATGTAAAGTTCTCGAATTCACACTTGGCAGCAAGAACTTTCAATGCAGTGATGAAAGTATCGATACTCTCTGTGGGTTTTTGCACTCTGGTAAAGAATTTGTACCTGTGTACCACAATGTTTTTAGTTTTTGTAAAATACTTATCAAGCTGAGCCACTGCTAAATCAAACTCATCAGGATCTTCGCCTTCAGGTGGGTCATACGGCGGTAAATGATCAAAGACATTTTGGCCTTCAACCCCTAAATGATAGTACATAAGGTTTTTTTTCCTTTCAGGTCTGAACCTTTGACAGTCAATGGCACCTAAATAAGCTTTAAAAGACCTGAGCCATAATTTCCATTCTAATGGTGGATCTCCTGGTTCTTGCAAAAAAGGAGCGGGAGCTGCAACACTCTGCATGACAATCAGATACCTGTAAAGTAAGTTGGTTAAAAACAAGAAAAAGAGTAAGTAAAGAGAGAGAAGAAAAGAAAACAAGAAAGAAGAAAGAGAATGAAAAGAAGAAAAGAAAAAAAAACAAGAATGCAAAAAGTAATTATTCTTTAGTTCTTTCTCTTTTCCTTCTTTTAAAAAAAAAAAAAAAAAGAATTTGCCCAAAAATGTTGTCCCTAGTTTGTTTCTTTGTATGTTGAGAAACACAGGGGATGAAGCAGACCCTTCTTTGTTTTTCTTTTCCCTTAAAAGCCAAGGAAACACTGTAGTCCTCTTTTTATCTCATTTACACCGAAGAAAATCAGGAGACCGGAAGACTGTGCTGGAAACACCCATTGAGCTGTGAGAAGCGAAGAGATCATATGCTCCACGGGAAGATAAACACAAGCTCTCCGTGATGGTAACGACGCGTAGACTCAAAGGGCGATGGCCGAGTGCGCTCTGCAGCTCAAGACCGCACGCTAGAAGCAGGTAGGATTGCGCACTTAGCAGCAATACAATGCACTGAACTGCCACTGCGCCAGAAAAGTTACTGCGCCAGAAAAGTTACTGCGCCTCACCGCACTCCAGGGCGTCGTTAAGCCGGTGAAGGCAGTAAAGCAGTCTGATAGATCAGGAATCCTCGTAAGATGCGTTGTGTGCGAGATCGTTATCAATAAAGCGTACACTCGCTGCGGTGAAAATTAGAAACGCCGCGTAGAAACGCCGCATTGTGTGAAAGTTCCGTTACTGAGGGCAGCATGTTAAATTTAAAAAAATTAGGACGCTCTCTGTACCCCCGCAGATGTATGTGCCTCGGTGGAAGGAAATAAAATGTACTCACAGGCTGCCAAGGAAAGCGCACGCTGACAGATTCAAATTGGTACCTCGCAAGGCTGCATAAAGTTCAGTCCCGTCTTCCAGTACCTCGCAGAGCTGCTCAAAGTTCAGTCCCATCTTCTGTCGCCACTGAAGGAAAGACGAAGGGACACAGGTTGAAGGAATTAATGTAGAGCTTTATTGTAGAGTACAGAGAGCCGTCCTGGCCGGCAGCGTCCAAGGCACAAGCAGCAACTGCCACACAAAGAACGCTTGTGGCATGAAGCTCTTGCCAACACTCCAGATGACATCATCCAGCAATGCGTTCTGCCAGCATCACCACACAGTTCCTCTCTCCTGCCCCCAGCGCCCTACCCTCCCATCCATGTCCTGGCTTTGTGGTCAGCCGTATGCCCTTAGACACGTAGTGCAGTCCCCAGTGTTATTCGAAATTCATTTTTGATTAAAAGCACATTATTAGAAAATTTTAAAAATACTCAAAGTTGATCATTCTGGTTAAAAGGGCGGCACTCCTTGGTGCCTATCGGGGACCAGCCTGCTTGCTTCAGCAGGATTTAGCGTGTCAGTTACAGGAGCAGGATTGCATTCCTGCGAATCCTTTAAAGCAATCCTGATCAGGTGCGTGAATTTCCCCAATCTTGCTAAAGTCATTGTCTTTGATTTGGAAAAGCTTAAGGCTGAGGCTTCTCTGCAGGTCTTTGCTCCATTGACAATACAGATCGGACAAAGGAGGCGCCAACGTTCATTATTCAGTTCGGGGCAGCAGCACAGGAGGTGCAGCCAGGATTCCTTCGGGAAGGAGCACAGCCTACATTCTATATTTACCCCCTTGCGTGCCCATGCTGGATTAAAATCAGCGATACGTAACATTGTAAGTCTCTTAAAAAGTATTTTACTTCGGGCTTGCAGTGTCAGGGCCTCGCTTAGGTAGGATTGGGCTTTGCCCGGCATGTATGATTTATTCAGTGGCTCTAGGTTAGAACTTGAACGAAGGGCCTTAATGTCTTGAACAAAGGATGTTTCACAAACTTGTTTATTTATTGCTTTTTTCCAGGCATTGAGTGGAATTTCCAAAAGCCGTAGGCTTGCTGCCTCTATCTTCAGTGTGTTAATAGCGCGGCCAAGGCTGGCATGCCAGACTGAGCCCGCCTCCTCAAAGGTGGATCTCTTAAGGAGTCTGCTGGAGCCCTCAAGATCCTTAGGTATAGCTTTATAAGATCCCCCTGGCACGTCAGATCCGGCCTCCCGAGGCCAAGCTCCAATCTCAGCCTGGATTTCCTGGCTGTCTTCGGGATAAGGAGCACTAATTTGTATGCTTTGGCTTGGGCTAAATTTAAAAAGACATCCAACGACCCAGGGAAGGCCAAGTGGCCGTAACTGATAGCTGGAAGCAGTTTTGCTTTTAGAACAGTCAGTATTGGTCCAGCCGAGGGACTTAGCAGATGTTGGCTCAGTTGTTTAAGCAGGTGCGTGACATTGTTGGCCTTGGAGGTCAGATGTTTCAAATGAATGTTCGCCTTGACCTGTTCTAAGAGCCAGACCCCAAGATAGTTGTAGGAAGCCACTGTGCCAATTTGCTAGTCATCCAGGAGCCATTGTGCTTTCCTTTTAAGGTGTTAACTCCTGAAGATGATTACCTTGGTCTTCCCCTGGTTGACTGTCAGGAAGTTATCCTTATTAAAGCGATTCAATGCATGTAGGGCTCTCTGAAGGCCTCTGTTGTATAGCTGCAAAAGCCTTTGAATGGCCCGGTTTGTCAAAGATAATGGTACAGTGTCCTGAACAGGCTGCTAGGGAATGGATGTTAGCCATGACTGTTGCTGATCATTGGACCCTGCAAACAATAATATGCCACTGTGTGCTCTAAAGGGTACTAACCATGTACATCTTTAGTCAATTTTACTCTCTCCTAATGATCTTCTCATCCCCTTCCGTTTGGGTGTCTGTGCTTTTCTCCCAACAGAAATTGAGCTCTCCCATGTTGATAGCTTTATTTCCTCAGCCCACCACAATCACCTATCTTCTATCCTCATTCTTCTTGATGCATCCGTTCTGGCTGGTACTGCAGACTGCTACTTTCATCCCTCCATATGACTGGGATCCAAGGCTGTGCTTTACATTGCTTCATATCCAACACAGTATTCCCTTTTGGTGGCTCGGGTCTTCAAAGATGTCTGCCGATCTCTTTACCAGTTGAGGACCCTCAAGGGCTAGTCCTCTCTTATTCCACTATACCCTACCTTCCTCCGAGCCAACAACGACTCCTTCAGCTTCTCCTTCCACCTCAATGGCACACAAGTATTTGATTCCGTCCTACCCTCACCGCCTGTTTGCAATCACGCATCAGTGATTATTTTATATTGGATGGCCCTCTAGTCTCTAATGATGAACACTTCCATAATTGAGGTCCTCTACTTTCTCATATCCGCTGACCGCATCTCCCTACCTAGATCTATCCTCTTGGCCCCAGACAGCTCGAATTTCTCTTCCTCGGCTAGAAATCTAGGTGTAATTTCTAACTCTTCACTATGCATGGACCAGTTATTAGAACCACTGAGGCTGAGCATGATATCAAGTAGCAAACATCAGAAAAATACACCTATGTTTCCCATTCCGGACCAATGAGGTATTAGTGACTTCACTACCTCACAGTAAATTGGAATATTGTAACATCGTTCTCATAGTCTCCAGAAATATTCATTCTTCCCACTGGACACGTTTTTGCTCTGCTATCAGAAGCTTATTCAGCTCGTCCAGGAACACAACACACACTCCCTTTTGTGACAAATGGGAAGCTCTCAGCTAAATATGGTGATCTGTAAAGGTTGTAGCGAATCATATACAAGGTGACCCATGGCGTATCCCAAAACGTCCTTGTCGGTATGCTGACTTGCTACTCAAGCATTAGGAAGTTACACCTGAGAATCAGAAGTTGCTTGTCACAACCAAACTACCTTGCACATCGTCAATATTCCAATCTTACCCCTACCTGCCTCCCAATATTCAGGTTTGGCCACAACGACTGCATCAAAATTACTCTGAAAGGCTATTTCATGTGATTGAAATGAAGGAACAACTAATGACGCACATTGTACATAATTGTGAGATTTTTCTAGCCTATGCCAAGAAAATCATCACTTTTTAATTCAAGAAGACATTGTAATATAGCTCCTTTAATTGCAGCTCCAGCAGCATATGACATGACAAAGGAGGAAGTGATTTCAGTATACGAGAAAACGTTGGATTGATCCTGCTGGGCATCTAAGTGCCCTTCTATCTCTTTCCTATTGCTTATTGAGAGATAAAGTAACATACTTTCATGCTTGGTATGATCAATTGGGACTGATTCCTTCATTAGCTGTTTTTCTTAGCTGATTTTTCTTGCATGGCTTTCCATGGGGTCCCCGGGGCCATAATTGGCCTCTGGTCGCATCATGCACAGGATTGATTTTGGAGGTCTCTTTTGCCTCATAGGACAATTGCGATAGATTATGGGATGCTGGGGATTACCCCATGACAAATAGACTACATATTGATAGCTTTAAAAAAACTATGTCTATGCTTATAAACGATCTGGTATTCTATAATTAGCTCACCTTTCAACTTGGAACAGCGTTTCCTCTTGCCGGGGATTCTGGTTTCGTTCGAATGAAGCATAGACATAGTTTTTTTAAAGCTCCGAACCGGGCGCGAGACTAATCGGGTTCGGTTTTGTAAGAAAAGAGTTAGGCTTATTCGCGATGTACTGCTCGACTATACTGAATATCAACGTTAGGGTCGAAAACTAATAGAGGTCTTAAAAATTAATTTAAATATAATTGAAATTTAGACCACTTTGTGCTATAAAATAAGCGACTCTATATGAAGGAATATAAGTGAAAACGGGCAAATATGATGTTGAAATTACCTTTTATTCAAAAAACTTGCAATGCGCGTAACAATTAGTAACGCGCATAGCGATTCAAAAAGGTCCCGGAGTTAAGGGGTGCACGTAATGATCAACGATATGGACAAATAAATAAAAAAAATCCCGGAGATAAGGGGTGTGTGAGAAAAGGAAAGGAACTTAATAAACAAAACACAGGGAAGATCATAACTAAGGAAAATCCACTAATAATAGGATATTGTCAGTTTGGATTTCCCATTAAAATATAACTGGGATAACATAGAGCTTTCCCTTTCTTCCTTTCTTTTGTTTTAACATTTAGGAACACTAACCCGATCCAATTGATTAAAGGCGGTATTATCTTTGTAACAAGAACATTAGAAAATATTGTCACTACTTCTAATGGCAAAAAGTCCTGAGAGTAACACAGGGACCGTGAATAATGAATAACTAATAAATGGTAAGTAATTTTATATTGTATAACAGACTAATAAATTGAATCAGAATATAACAGTACATTAATAAAACACAAAATTTCATTAATAGGCATATTGAATGGTACAAAAATTTCTGAACTACTAAGACTGAAGGAAATCAGCCAGTTCTTATTTTGTAAGTACATAGATAGTGACCACCATCTAGTATCAATGTATTCCCAATGAGGAATTGTTTAAACTAATAATCACATATTACCCATAGGTGGTGTATCGTCAGGAAATTACAAGTAACTGAGGAATAATTGATTCAAATCCATCGTTTCTATCGCGATTCCCTTGCAAAGTTATTTCTGGGTGAGATATTAAAATAACCAGTGCTTTTTAAATACGATAAGACTCTGGATGAGGATTAACTAATTAAGACGTTACCATTTGTGTTCCTTACATAAGGACACACTTTATTGTTGTCTAGAACTACAATAGCTTTATAAGTAATAACATTTTTTTTTTAGGAGGCACGTTATAGTTAGAAATTAGCATTTAAAAAACCGTAGAAATTCACTGAAAAAACCATAGGTTTCAGGGACGTTATAGTTAGCTGGACATTTCTCTCGTACAAAACCATAGAAATTCCCCCGTTATAGTTAGTTCAGCTCACTATAACTCGCGCACCCGCAATGCACTGCTGATGACGTCACATATTACATCATTCATGACATGGTCAGTGACATCACTGATGACATCTCAAATGACATCACTGATGACATCATCCAGTGACTGTGTTTTTCTTTAATGTTTAAATATGTATTATATATATGCCAAGGTGTATTGAAGAATGAGTGGGTGTATAAGTGTCTGGATGGAGGATTTAGTAGGTGCGTGACTGACTGTTTACGTGAGTGATTACATGTGTCTTACTGAATGCATGGGTTAGTGACTAAACTGTGTGAATGTCTGTATCAGTCTGTCTGTTGTTGTATAAGCTTCTGCATGGGTTGGTCAGTAGCTACATGAGTGTCTATATGGGTTATCGATTGGTTGCCTGAGTATTTGTATGGGTGCCTGAGTGTGTGTGTGGGTGGGTGGGAGGTGTGTGACTCTGTGCATAGATGTTTGAGTGGTTGATTCACTGTGTCTATGGGATCAAGAGTGCATGTGGAAACAGCTGTATGGGTGGGTGAGTGTGTTTATGGGTGTGTTGGTGAGTGAATGGATGTCTCAATGGTACATGTCCAAGTAACTACATATGTAAAACGCAGTGTATGTGAGAGTTGAAGTATATAAATGACTATACGTGAGAGTCAGTGATTGTGAGAGTGGCTGTATGGATGAGTGTGTACTTGTATCAGTGATTGTATAAGAGAGTAAGTATGCGTTTGTTTCTGGTTGAATAAGTGATGTGGTGTGTGTATAACTGTATAGGTCAGTAAATGGAACTGTGATTGATTCTTTGCATGACTGACTAGGTGTGTAAGTAACTCTGGATGAGTGGTGGTGTGTGAGTGTCTGTATAGGTGTATGAGTGCTTATGATAGTGTTGTATTGATGAGTGACTGCATGTATGAGTGATTGTATGGGTGAATGAGTGGATGGGTGTGTAGACCTAGGAATCAGTGAGTGCGTATGTAGTAACTGGTATTGGTGTGTCGATGGTTTCGAAAATGGTAATCTGTATTTTGCAGTGGGTGTATCAAAGGTTATATTAGAGTGTGAGGGGGTGCATCAGATTTTCACGTGGATGATGTCATCAGTGATGTCATTTGAGATGTCATCAGTGATGTCATCAGTGATGTTACTGACCATGTCATGAATGATGTAATATGTGACGTCATCAGCAGTGCATTGCGGGTGCGCGAGTTATAGTTAGCTGAACTAACTAACTATAACGGGGAATTTCTATGGTTTTGTACGAGAGAAATGTCCAACTAACTATAACGTCCCTGAAACCTATGGTTTTTTCAGTGAATTTCTACGGTTTTTTAAATGCTAATTTCTAACTATAACGTGCCTGAAACCTATGGTTTTTTCAGTGAATATATATTTATATATATATATATATATATATATATATATAGATAGATAGATAAGATAGATAGATTAGATAGATAGATAGATAGATAATTTGTATATTTCATGCCGCTGAGGATCGACGGAGCCAACAGATCTTCATGTCAGCTAATGCGAACTATGCTGTGGAGGGAGCGCTTAGTTCCTCATCTTTGATCCCTCCCTTATTAGGGATCAAGTTTTTGTTACAGATTCAAACTGCAAGTTGGATCACTGCCCTGAGCACTTAGCATCTTCTTGGCAGTCCTTGCTATCTCAGGTCCTCTTCATAAATGTATTGTGGTCAGCTGCTTCATGTTTTGATGAGGACAAACCCTGGCTGCCTCAAGGTTCTAGCAGATTGGTCTGTAAGTCACTGAAGAAAGTTGAGATGAGATGGTCTGAGGTCCCTTACACTACTGTAAGTGCAAGTGAAAGCACTTGGATGACCCGAAATCTAAGACCCCTCCTCTTAATGTAATCTAGTATAGGCTTTGGGACTTTGAAGGTATACAAAATCTGCTGTTATTCCTGTTGATGATAGGCTCAAGCCTGCTGAATGCTCTGATTTTTTTCTCAACTGGTTTTTTATTGGCATTTTTTATGTTAAGTACATGTACAGTCTGTCGCGGCTGGCATTACTCGCAGGTGGGGGATGTGGGGGGGCGGGGGCATGCGGGATGGTCGCGTGGGGAGGGGGTAATACATTTTAAAAACCTACCTTCGCCGGGTCCCGCGTTTTCCTGCTCTCCTGCCTCTGGCAGGAACAGGAAGCAGGCAGCCCCCCTCCCCTCCCCTAAGCCAATCACAACGCTGCAATGGCAGCGTTGTGATTGGTTGGGACGCCAACCAGCCAGGCGCCTATGGGGAGGCCATTTTCTCCATGTAGGCTGCATGCAGCGTACATGGAGAAAAGGCAGAGTGTGCATGACTGGTTTGGTCGGCCCCAGAGGGATGACCAAACAGTCACCGCCCTCAGCAGTGGGCAAGCCACTCCTACCCTGCCCTACACCAGACCTGCCCACCCGCCTGCCCCCAACCAAACCCTTCTGCTTTCTCGCAGTGCGAGAAGCAGAAACATAAAATGGTAATTTTACCATTTTATGTTTCTGCTTCTCGCACTGCGAGAAAGCAGTAAGGCGATGCTCCTCCGCCCTAATGGAGGAGCCACCCCTGTGTACAGTATATGTCAGCCAACACTTCACAAGATTAATTGTGCGTAAAACAATGGCATGAGCATCGACAGTAGGGTGAACAGTTGTCATCTATACAAACCACTATCAGGATAAATTGACACAACAGAAGTGCAACATTGCTGTAACAACCTTATTAATAACAGATGAAGAAAAAGAAAAAAAAAAAAAGGCGAGAAAAACAAAGCTAGGGGAGTTAACTCGTTGATAGCGGAAGATACTGCAATACACGTGCCATCAAGGCAGGGGAGTCGATAGGTGTTAGTGGAACAAGCATCAGGCGGTATGTAGTTTAGTAGAGGGAGGAGAGGGTGCTGCCTGTACGGGTGCACCAGAAGTGTGGTGAGTATCTAGTGGTCCTTCACGGAATTTCTCTAAAAGTGTATCCCAGAGCTCCACAAAGGGATATTTACGAAGACCCATAACCTCTTCTTTGTGCAGCAGTGTGCCCTCGGCCTAGGCCCATGCTAGCATAGAGAGTACCCATGCCGAAACCACAGGTGGGTGCACTGCCTTCCATTTTCGAGTGATTAGTCGTTTCGCTAGAAGGGCCAGGTCATCGAATCGCATTGCAGTTTTATGTTTTTTGGTGCAGCGGTATAGCCCCAACAGGCAGACAGACCAAGTGTACGAGAGGACAGTGCCTGTGCAGTGTTCAAGGCGTATTGTAACATCCCTCCAGTATATTGCCAGTGTGGGGCAGGACCAGAGCATATGCATTATGTCTGCAACTGGGGTCAGGCAGCGATGACAGGTCGCATCCATGTGGTGAAATTATCGGTTGATATTTCTAGTAGTTAAGTAAGCTCTGGGTTAAATGTATAATTGGATCAATTTGAAGCTGGCATTGCAGGACACAAGGGAAGGATATTGCAGAATAGTCTTCCGTTCCCTGTCTGTACAGGTGCGGCCAAAGTCTGTGACTCAGCACCCACGTAATGTGTTGAGGGGAAGTGCAATTTGCATGTGCATGACGCTGGCTAACCAGCGGGTTGATGCCTGCCCATATCTAGTATGTGAAGATATTGTATGACCAGGTGTTGAGCGGGTCCTTGTTGTATCTACCCCCAAGAGTGAGTCAGTACAGCAATAAAAGAGGTGTGCAATAAGAATTGGTCAGGTGGGAGGTCAGTGCTAGCGATTAAGTCGTCCAACGGAAGGAGAGATCCATCACTGTGCAAGTCACCTAAAGTATGCAGTCCAGCCACATGTCAGGTACCCAGCTCCCCAAGAGTAGCTGACTCACATCCCTATGCCGTGCCAAGTAGTGGCAGCGCTGGAGCATATGGTATAATTGACCGGGTGATGAAAAGGGTTCTGCTGTAGCATTGATAAGCCACTTGTAGGAGGAGGATATCTAGTGGTGAAGGCCTAGGAAGGGGGTGAATTAAAGCCAGGATGGATTCCTGGGTCCAGGAAGGAAGCAATGTTGTAGTGTCGGCGAGATTCTGACCAGCAAGCCAATGTGACTCCCATTGTAACTGTGATGCCAGACAATAGTGCTCGAGATTGGGGAGGTTGAGTCACCACCCTTCGTGGGGAGATAGAGCTTCTGCAATGCTAGCCCGTGACATATGTTGTGCCAAATGAAGTCCTGTATCATACGCTCTAAGGAGTGAAAAAAATTACGCTGTATAAAAAGAGGGAGGTTAGTGAAATAGTAGAGCAGTCGCGGCAGAATTACTATTTTCGTCAGGGTCAACCAACAAGTGCAGTGTCTGCTAAAAGGATATTTGACCATGTAATTCCGAAACCGCTCATACCAAATTGCCTTCCAGGAGTTCCTCCAGCGTGCGATATATATGGATCCCCAAGTAGTAAAACGTGTCAGGCTGCCATTCAAGTAGTATGTCATTTGCTGTGTACATGGGATTTGGAGTATGGATGTTGAAAGAAAATAAGCATGATTTCGACCAGTTAACTCCTAGTCTAGAAATAGCTGCTAGCTCTATGAGCAGGCTGATTACAGTGGGGCGTATGCACCTAATATCTTTAAGATAAAGGAGCATGTCGTTGGAATAAAGTGAAACTGCATGTATGCCGTCTCCCAGTGGGATCCCCCAGTCCTGGCCTTACGCACGTAGATGGTGAGCCAAGGGTTCAAGTGCCAGAGAGAATAACAGAGAGGACAGGGGACAACCCTGGTGGGTCCCATGCTGTATCGTGATGGGGTCGGACATGTGACAGCCGATACGCACCCTGGCCTTTGGGTTAGTATACAATAAAGTAGACAAGTGGAGGAATCGGGTCCCAAGGCCATAGCGTTGTAGCACCTTGAGTATAAGCGGCCACTCCAGTGAGTCAAATGCCTTGCAAAGGTCTAGAACCATGCATCCCCAGTGAGGGTGTCAAGATGGAGTATACTTAAGCACTCGAAAGAAGCGATGGATGTTCAGTGAGGTGTTTCTAGTGCACACAAAACCGTTTTGGTTTGAGTGAACTAGCTGTGGCACCAATGGGGCAAGGCAATCTGCTAATATCTTCGCTAGTATTGTATAATCTATGTTCAATAATGCCAATGGACCGTAAAAGCTCAATTCAAGGGGGTCCTGTCCTGGCTTAGGCAGTGAGATCAGGAGGGTGTTGCTCAGCTTGGGTGGTAAGGACGCTGCAGTAAGGGTAGCATCATATAGGGTCTTCAGGCGGGCGTCAGTTGAGAGGCATAAACTTGATGGAGTTTGGCTGGTAGACCATCGGGCCCGGGGTCTTACTGGTGGCCAGTGCACAGCTTGCTTCCTGTATTTCAAATAAAGTAATTTCCCCATTGTTTTTCTCTAGGGTCTGTAGAAATATGCTGGAGTGCAACGGTGGATAAGGAGTCACTGATGGCACCCGGGGACACCGTGAGTGTAGAGGTGTAGAATTGTGTGTAGTGTCGAGTAAAGGCGGAGTAGATGTCCTTCTGTGAATGAGTTATTTGACCTGTGTCCGAGCAGATAGCCAGGATGGGCGTCTATCTGTTTTCTGTCATATCAGCAACACTAATAGGGTACCCTAGCAGTGTAGCGCCCGCGTGTGTGCATTTAGTATGCTCTGCATAGTTTAAACAGCGGAGGTGGTCCAAGAATGCAAGATGATCACACTGAGAGTGGAGCAATCATTCCTGTGCAGCGACAGAGCCATGCACTAGGTCTTCAGGGCTCAATAATTGACCCTCTAATTGCGTTATAGCAGCAGTGAGGTGGCGGCGCATGTTGAGTGTGGTACCCATGCAGTGTCACCAGATGGAGAACTTGAATATTTCCCTTTCTACGAGGGGCAAAGAGGCAGAGCCCGCATTAAAGTCAAAATATTCTTCTATGTTGGTGGCAATGTATGTTCTAAATGGAAGGTCTTTTAGTGTTGAGGCCTGTAGCCGCCGAGTGGGTATGGGCGGAGGTGAACATTCCTAACATATCTGTAATTGGACAGGATTATGTTCAGAGTGTGTGCTCCCAAGGTAATTCGTGTCACTAATATGTGGGATGAGAGTAAATCTTAGTGGAGGGATTGCGATATCACCAGACATCTAGGAGTTTCCAGTGTGTAACCAAGAGGTGAGCGTAGATGCATTGGATGTGGCTACTGTGCGGGTCCGGTGGATGGAGCGATCAAGACTTACAGCTAAAACGCTATTGAAGTCTACACCCAACACCCAGGGGCTATCGCTCCAGCGTGCCAACAGTGCAGTGAGAGAATGCAGGAATGGAGCCTGGTCTATATTTGGTGCATAGATCGCTCCAAGTAACAGACGGCGACCCTCCAAGCATCCCTCAACAAATATGTAGCGTCCGTCAGGATCTATAAGTGTATGGGAGGCAGATAACGGAACTCCTGCCAGGATCCAATTTTATACTCCTCGGGCATAGGAGGAGTAATTGGTAGAGAAGACCTGACCCCGCCTTCGCCTCTGTATTCTAGAAGCTTCCAGGCTAGTGATGTGAAATTCCTGAATGTAAGCAATGTGTTCATTTCTTCTCCGGAGATATGAATAAATGGCAAAGCGACAAGAGAGGGGGTATGAATGCCACTCGCATTCCAGTTGACAATGTTGGTTGCAGCCATAGGAGTGGGAGCAAGGAAGAGAAAGTCCCTGCCTTTTCTGGCATAAGAGCATGCATTTTCGTGAGTGTATGCGAAAAGAACGAGTGCATGACATGGGCCAAGGGGGCAAAAATGTAACTATAGAATGATAAACAGTGAATACCATTGAGAACAGACGTACAACAGGCATACACCCAAACCAAGTAAGTGAGGAAAAAACGGTGTGAAGGAGCCGGTCAAGGGGTTATGCAATCGAGGCAGATGATGGAATAACGGCCACTTCTCGTAATATCAAGCAGGCATTGTAGTGGTTGAGCAAGCTCAAGCACCGCAGGGGTATCCCACAGGCCTATGCAGGGGGAGGTAGGAATAAATATCAACCAGGAGGTTGCAGCAAGCGACATAATCGGGCATGAACCCAAATTAATCAAGTGCTGCAAATTATTTGAGCAAAAAACACAGAAACCCAGCTATGCAATTTATCAAATGATATCATGAGAAGACTGAGGGGTCACCACAGGCATCCCGTCCGCACTTGGAGGTATAACGTTAGATATTTGAGAGTCACATTCGCCCGAGGAGTCAGGCCAGTTTCATCTACGCTGGGCCAGGGTGCAGGGTCCCTGACGTCAGCAGCTACCTGGAGGGCCCTGTGACGTGCTTGGATGAGTTGCTCTAAATTCGGAGTCCCGTAGGATCATGGAGTTGCCTGGTGTGGACGATGGGCATTTCTTTGTTTTTGTCTTCAGCGGCGGGGGTCCTTTGCGGGAATCTGAGGTGGGACCAGCCTCAGTTAGACCGTTCCACTCCATCCATGACCAAGCGTCCGCTGGATCAGTAAAGAAGGAGGTCTCACCTTCGTATTGGACACGAAGGCGCGCTGGGAAGAGAAGCGCATATTGAACGTTGTGTTCCCTCAGCTTACGCTTCACCTCTAGGAATGTGTCTTTGGCACTGGATGGTCAATGTATAGTCCGGAAAGACCACTATTCGGACATTGTTGACCTTCAGGTTGTCACTCTTCCGCGCTTCTCTCAGGACAGGGTCCCTATCACGATAATTCATGAGTAGGGCAACCAACGGGTGAAGAGGGGTGCCCAGCAGGGGCTGCTGTGTGGGAACCCTGTGGGCATGTTCGACAGAGAGAAAAGGTGACAATCTGTCAGCGGGCATGGAGCTGCGTATCCAGGTGTCTACATAAGCTTCCACGTCTGTGCCCTCCGCACCCTTGGGGAGGCCCACTACTCATATATTGTTGACCGGGACCTCCCTTCAGCATCCTCTGACCATTCCTCCAGGAAGTGGACCTTATCCTGCAGCGCGGTAAGATGCTTATGGAGATCGGAGGTCTGCGGCTGAAGGGCCTCAACCACCTGTTCTGTCGTGTGTACCCTGTCAGTTAACCTTTGGTGGTCATCGCGTAATAGGGTAAGGTCGGAGGCCACTGCATCCATTTTTGCTTCCATGGAGGTGCGCAATCTTTCTATTGCCACCAGTACGACCTCCAGCTGGCCTGCGTAGTATCCTACGTCTGTCCATTGGCCGGCATCGCCAGAGGACCACTGAGAGTCCGGGGGAGGCGTGGGCGGGCGAAAGCATGCAACCACTGTGCCAGTCTTAGGTTTCACCATTGTGCTGGCTTTCCCAGTGAAATGCGCAGTAATGTAGGCGGGGTCAAGCAAGTGCAGATCTGCTTAAGAATGCAAGGGAGAGGTCCCGACCTTCACAGCATGAGCAGCCCTGTGTCCAAGTCCTACAGTTGTATGCAGTAGAGTGTCCCAGCAAGCGATCACCCAGCACATGGTCCATATAGCTGATGCCCGCTGTACACAGATCAGTTGGTCATCGCCCTAACATGTCTAGTACTATAGGTGTGCAGGAAGAATCAGGCTCAAATGGGCACCTCACGAGGACATGGGGATTCCATCAGTGTTGGGTTCAGCAATGTCCTAGAGCCCCTTGTAGACTGCGGGTGGAGCATTCTCTTAAGATTGCAACAAGTATTCCCTGGAGTTAGCACGGGTCAAGTGCCGTCCATCAGGATGCCAAATGCAAAAAGAACATTTGATGGACAGAATGCAGAACAATGTCATACATTCACCCCAGTACAGAGATCTAGGCCTAAATCAATCGTTTTTTTGCTCACCATGCCATTCCAGTTTGAACCCAGCCATATGCAAATCAGTCTTGACCCTGTGCCTCATGGGAACAGTCCAGCCCAAAGTGACAGGCCAGGTCCTCCCTGGACTGGAATCAAGCATCCTAGGACCGGTTTCAGGGTTTCAGCCCTCATCAGCCAGGATAGCTTGACTCCAGTGGCATGGAGAGCACGGGACCCACGTCTGGGCATACCCGTCCCACTCGGGGTGACAAATGCAAAAAGAACAATTGATGGACAGAATGCAGAACAATGTCATACATTCACCCCAGTACAGAGATCTGGGCCTAAATCCATCGTTTTTTTGCTCACCATGCCATTCCAGTTTGAACCCAGCCATATGCAAACCAGTCTTGACCCTGTGCCTCATGGGAACAGTCCAGCCCGAACTGCCAGGCCAGGTCCTCCCTGGACTGGAATCAAGCATCCTAGGACCATCAGGGTGCAGCATTCATCGGTGCGCCAGTCCGGGGCCCAGCAGCGCGTGTCGAACAGGCGGCTGTCACTGCCCGTATCCAAGCCCCCTGCCACAGGTCCGTGCGCTTGGTGTGGCGACCAAGGAGAGCAGAAGCGCAGAAGGCTGTAGGGCAGAAGTCTTCAAACTTTTTGATGCCGAGACCCCCCGTCAAACATTTTCCTTCCTGACAAAAATTTCTAGAACTTGGTGCTCCTCATCATTCACAATTATCGACAACCATAAACCCCCCAATTTCCACAGCAAATCATTTTTACAGTGGGGAAATAATATTAAACAGTGTTTATCAAATGAAAGATCAGTGAGCGTGGGGGTGTGGTCAAAGGTGTTGCTAAAAACAAAAGACCTAATTTATGAGGAATTGGCCTAGGGCAGCGCCGCAAGTCTTCTTGCTGCGCTGCACTATGCCAATGTGAAAGGGCAGGAATGCACCTTATTTATGAAATATGGTGCATTCCTGTCCTTTCCCACTGCCCTGGCGCACAAATTGCTGCCTAGCACTAATGTAGGCAGGATTGTTTTTGTGTAGGTAGGTGCCCCGAGAGGGGTTTTCCTCTTTCTATGTGAGCTGCAGAATTCAGCACACATGGAAAGAGGAAAGAATACGAGGAGACATGAAAACATTTCCCCTCATTACGCCTGCTGTGGGGAGGCGTAAGGCTTTGGCGCTGCCCCAGGTTAACATGGTTTTGTAAATCTGGGCAGTGTCAAAATCCATGGGTGTTGCGTGGGAACAGTCACTGCAATGCCCATGGAACTCCTACTTGACAGACTAGGACAAGGCCGTGACTGGCGCTGCTTTGTCTTACTCCATATGTATGAGGCCACTCATAGCCACGCAGGGTGACTTTACGTCGCCTCATAGATACGATTGCGACGCTTGTGCTGCCGGAACTTTAAAAAAATTGACGCTCCGGTGGCTCAAGCCTCTCATAAATGAGCCCCAAAATATTTTGCTAGTTTTTTGGGGGACTTTCACCATCAGGTAGCTACATATAAAATAATACGTAGCTTAATTTAAAAAGTAGTTACTCAGTGGGAAATGCACTGCAGTACATTAGGAAACCTCTATTAGTTAATACACTGCAGAGGTCTGTGTGTAACCAGAGAGCAACAGAATTAAATTTGGTTGGTGCAGTGGGGAATAGTGACTTGTGGATTTTTAGTGCTACGAGGTCACAGCCTGTGATAGAAAGCACTGTGAAAGTGTAAGTCATTATTTTATTCTTGCATTATACACATTACATTTGCAGGTTACCTCAAAACACACATTTGCATTTCATTCAGGTAAGCAGGCACCCTGGCACGAAGGATTGTTTCACCTGTCTGCCCAGCCTCTTTGTTTCACAGCACAGGAGACTCAATTAACTTCAGCTGAAGCATTTTAAGGACCGTAATGAAGCGTCCCAGTTTTCATAAGGAAGAGCACATGTTTTAGATTCCAGGCAGAAGTGAGGCCTGGAAATGCGCGACCCCCTTCCCAGGACTCCACGTCCCCGTTGGAGGTCGCGCGCCACAGATTGAAGACCTCTGCTGTAGGGTGTGGCTCTCCCCCGCCACAGCACTCACCCCAGCGGCAGGCCTCAGACAAGTGATGCCCCCTCAGCAGGTGCCGGCGATAGCGGCCTTTCGCGCACAGGCATCTGCCGCCCGCCCGCAGAAGCACAGCATGCATGTCACGGGTGAAGCGTCAGCAGAGTTCAGTTAGCGAATAATGGACGCTCACCAACAGCAGTGACTGCAAGGGCTCCTTGATGTTGGATAGGTAAGTGCGGCACGGTTCCGATTCTCTGCAGGCAGGAGCAGCAGACGTGCCAGTAAAGTGAGGCAGTCACGGGGCTCCAGCAGCAGGTGCGGCCTGGGCCTCAAGCGTCCTTGCAGGCGGCCCAACAGTGCAGGGATTTCTGTATACGGCTACAAATGAGTGCTCCTCAGGACCGGCACTGACCCATAACGACATCCACCGTCTGCACAGGTGAGGTTGGGGTCGGGTGGCCGCCCGTCAAGCCATCTAAAACAGGATAGTGGGAGAAGCGACGCAGAACTTCCCTAACATGCGTCCACCATGTTGGCCACTCAAGCCACGCCCTTCCCTACAGATGTCTCTGATGATGCCTTAGAAGACTTGACCTCCTGTCCTCAGATAAAGAGTGAGGAACAGAAGAGACGTCTGCTTCTGATGAGAACCCGCTACTGGCCTTACCAAGTACAAATTCCAAAGGAGCTCTCCTTGGTTTTTCATCCTCATCCTTTCTGGACCTTGATGGGGAATTGTTTTTTTGGCCCAGTAGAGTGAGGGCACTCTAAGTCCAGGGTGCAGTCCCTGATTACATATGTGGCCTCCAATTATTGCTTGCAGTGTAAACATGAGCCCAGGATATCCTCTCCAGGTTGAATGTGTGAAGCCCTTGATTTTTGGTAAACTCTCCCCAACTTGGCCTCCAATCTTTAACAGTCTGAGATCCTAGGAAAGGCATAGATCTTACATTGAAGTGCTGCCAAGACCACATCTTTGATGTCTTTGGCCCTCCAAATAGGCATGTCGTTTTTTGATATCTATGTTCTGAGTTTTAGGCACAAAGGGCAAAAAGCTTCCTGTGTGAGGCTAATGCCACTATCATTGCTGAGCATCAGAAATCTGTGTTTATGCACATGAACAGCAGGATTATAAACATTTCAACCCAGCTGGATTACTCTCTTTAGGGACCTGCTCCTCAAGGAGATTTCTAGATATGTCTCTGGCTTTGCATTTTGACTCTCCAGGCTTGAAAATGGAAAAGTAGCTGGGGTTTAGCTGAGAAATGTTTACATTTTTGCATCTATTGAAGGTCATTCCCCTATTTTCACGAGTTCCGCTAGGCATCTGCTCATATTCGTTGTGAGAATTGTGCCATATGACTAATACTAAAACTTGTATATGTTAGGGAACAAATTTGAGCTTGGTCTTCCCTCATTGAGCTTGTCTCCACCCATGATCTCGGGGGGATCCCGGGTCGGTTGACTCTGTGATTCACAGACTATTCATTTTCCTGACTCGGAGCCTGGTGAGTAAGCAGGTATTCTTCAACACTGGCTTGATAAAGCTTGAGCATTCATGTGCCAAATCATTTACAAAGATGTTTTCGGCAGGGCCGTAAACAGGTGAGGACCAGGAGAGGCCTAGCCGGGCGTGGCTCAGGCTCTGGATGTGGCTGCAGAGGCGCTGAAGGTTCCAGCCCACGCCCAAACCGGAGGCTCTTCATCCGAAGAGGCACTGCCCAATGTCCCTGTGGCAGAGGAGCGAGTCTTCCTACTCCCTCCGGCACAGACAGGTAAGCCTCCTATCTTCCCCTTCCCCTCATGCGAAAGATGGTGGCGACACAATCAAAATGAAAGGAAAAACAAGGACGGACATTGCACACAAAAATGTAAAAGGGTCTATTGTGAATCTATAGCAGGATAGTTGCCAGTTAATTTTCTCTGTTAGTGCCTTGATGTCTCTTCATCACAAAACAGAATAATTTTCTTTTACCTCATAAATACACTGGTTGACGCTATTCACAACATTTGTCTATGAGAATATGTATCGCTGTGTCTTTATGCAAACATTTGGATAAGAAAAGTCATGTGCTAAATAAATAAATAAATACAATGTGGTCCTTTCTCAAATTAACCACAATACACGAAAATGGCTCCAATCATAACTGGCTACAGCCTGGGGTATTGCCGGATAAAAGTTGACATACGTTTTTTTTCTGCTATGTCAGCAGACCGGAATGTGCACAACTTCAACCTTCATAGGATAAAAGTGGCATTGATTCAACATTATTTTTTAATTATTTTGAATCATTCTTAAGTTGAAAATCCACTAAGGTTTCTTGTTATGCTAAAATCACTTTCTTTGAGTTACCTTATTCCTGAGCACATCATTTTATGATAAGGGCCCGGGGTACACGCAGAAGAGTGTTACCCGAAGCAACCTCTCTGTTCAGCAATGTAAAAACTAAAGTTTAAAAGCTAAAACATATAATAAAATGTAACAATACTGCATGCACCTTCATCAAATGTGGCAGCACTTAGTTTAATGTGTTCTTTTTCCTTCATACAGGTAGACGTGGAAGTTTACTTATTAAGTGACGGATTTTCTTATCCCAATGTGTAGTCATGCCAGGCTTTTAAAATGCCTCAAGAGATGCTGGTAGCACTGAGATTAAGAACTGAAAAATTGTGCTGTTCCTAAACAAACCAGAAAAAATGGTAATGCAGGTCACAGTAGTTTTCTACATCCAAATAGATGGGAATCCATTTATTTGGAATGCAATGCCCTCACACACCCCATAGGGTGTCATGCTTCATCATCGGGCTGCTCCTCGTCTGGCCGGCGCTGCAATGCCTGACGGGCTCCCAATGCGGGGCACTTTGGCGGAGATCTTTTTTCCAAGTAGCCGTTTGGTGCCGTGGGGGTGAGGGGTCTAGTGTGTGTAGATGTAGAAGTATGTGATATAAAGTGTGGATTAAAACAGGATTGGGAGTACCAACAAGAATTATTTTAATTGTGGGGTCTCCTACCCTGATTAAAAAATAAATGAAAGGCGCAATGCTAAGGTAATGTCTTAGATACAGCGCTCTTCCATGTAATCGGTCAACATGTTTCTTCGCCTTTTTCTATAGTTTTAGAAGCGATTCTTCAGGACCTATGAAAATAAAAGACTATCTACACTATATACATTATGCTGGACCTAAACTAATAGTATGTTAAGTATAAAATCATGACCACCGTACCTTACTCTGTCTAGTGGCTAGTAGTGTAGTTCGAACCCGGCAACTGTGGGTAGGTGTAAGGATCCGTTGCGGACTTCGCAACTGATGTGGGGAAGTTCCTCATGTTCTGATCTGCCGGGGATTGATGAAGTAAAAACTCATTTCTGACTGGGTAGAACCTACACTACTAGCCACTAGACAGAGTAAGGTACGGTGGTCATGATTTTATACTTAACATACTATTAGTTTAGGTCCACCATAATGTATATAGTGTAGATAGTCTTTTATTTTCATAGGTCCTGGCATTGGGAGCCCGTCAGGCATTGCAGCGCCGGCCAGACGAGGAGGAGACCGATGATGAAGCATGACACCCTATGGGGTGTGTGAGGGCATTACATTCCAAATAAATGGATTCCCATCTATTTGGATGTAGAAAACTACTGTGACCTGCATTACCATTTTTTCTGGTTTGTTTAGGAACAGCACAATTTTTCAGTTCTTGAATAGCGTTTGGGCATTTGTGCTGGACCTTGAAGAAAAAGCCCTTCTGTCCCTCTTTTTGTGAATATAGCACTGAGATTACCCCCCCGAGACCCCTGCATTTGTTACTCTTTAATAATAAACCAGAAAGTCGAATCCACTGTGAGGCAGACTGCGCGAGGCTCCTCCATTAGACAAGGAGGTCCAAACACCTCAGGGGCATTGGGGTGCCCCTGAAGCAGCAGCCTTTATTCTTTTTTTATTTTTTTTATTTCATAATACAATACAATGGCAGTTAAGACAAAACATACAGTAGCTTAATCGCTGAGAACTCAATACAAGAGAGAATAAACAAAGAAGAAGAAGAAAAAAAAAAAAAAAGTATATAAGAATAAAAGCACAAGCCACTGAGCAAAACAGGGGCTCCATATATCTAAACAAAGCTGATTATAGCAAATATCATAACAGAGCAGCATTTTTTTTACCCGATCCAATTGGTTATTGGTGCCCACAACTTCTTACCCATGTCCTGTCTTTTACGGCCTTTCAGCCTATATAGAGCTGACTCCATGTTATATATGGCGAGTAACCTAGATCTCCAATTTATAAACGTGGGAGGATCCGGGTTTATCCATTGCGATGTTATATTAGCTCTTAAGACAGCCATTGCGAGGAACACTAAACGGGACGAGGCAAGATGGCGACCGGTCAGTCGGTCGAGTGAGGTGCTCCTACTCTCTCCAGCCTAGACCTATAGCTAAAAAGGCGATTTGAATGCGCTGAATACATTGAAAAGAATGGAACTTACCGAATAGACATTTATCTATTTCTGTTCACCTATTGAAAATCACCGAGGGCTCTGCATCTGGACGTCCTGCATGCTCTGGAGGCTGAGGTATTGGCTGTGGGGCGTCCCGCTCCCCTGTCGGTTGGTGCCGCGAGTCCACTATCGCCTAGCAGCCTCCCTGTCTTATCTGCTGGACCTTGGAGCTGCAGATATGCCGCCGAAGACAAGCGGCAAAAGTATCAGGGGGCGCGGAATGCAGACAGGATCAGGATCCGATGCCGCGGGGAGGACTGCTCCTGCTCCCTCCGTGGATGGAGGAGGCTCTGGGACTTCGGGCAGCCGATCCGGAATGGAATCACAGGGTCCGGGCGAGCCTCAGAGAACGGGGAAGGACGGAGCAGTAACGCGCGCCAAACAAACGTTGCCGGCGATGTTTGGACTTCGGACGGGGAGGAACAAAGCAACTGTGAACCCCCCTGGTGGTATGGTGGCATCCCCTAAGGGGAAAACCAATTCGGCTGGTCCCTCAACACAAGGGGGAACGAGCGATCAGTCTCCCTCGACTGTGGAGCCTAGTGTGGAAGAGGCTGCTGGAGATCTGACCAGGGGAGAGGGGAGAGAGGAGCTGGCGGTTTCAGACCTCCCTGTTTCTGCATCTTTGATTGCTGGGATCGGGGAACCTGTTGCTTTCTGTGGCAATCTTGTTGACGGCTGCAAGGAGGGCGATCGTAGGGAGAGGCCCTCTTTGTCATTGGAAATAGTCTCTGCAATTCAAACACAGCAATTCAAATGCATGTCGGGAAATGGAGTCCGTTCAACCCTAGAAATGGAAAATCATGTAGAGGACTCCGCCCCACTCACCAATCTAACAGGGCTGGGGCCTGGAGAAGGCAACAAACTTATCAGCAGAGAAGAGGATGCTACTGATAAGTTTTTTTCTTTATCAGATCACTCAAATTCTTCTGAAGAAGACTGCCAGGATAAAGATTGGGCAGAGGATGGGAGTGATACAAGCAGCCTACACTGGGAGGAAGGTAGTGACAGATCTTTGTTTAATCATGGCACTGCTAAGAAACTTCCCTCCTTACCCGCACCAGGTAATGGCTGAAGGAGCCACTGGCAGTATGATTTGGGACTACACATATTCGCCAAACCTGAGTGAGGCAATCAATGGGAGAGAGGCAGAGTCTGTGGCTGATCCAAGTACTGCGCCTGCCTGTAATGAGGAGATCACGCTCACAACTATCTATCAAGTAATCATGGCTCATAGAGAGGAAACAAGGGCAGAGAGTTCCCGGACACAAGGTGCCTGTAGGAAATTGCAAAATTCTATTCGCAGAATTGCTAAGACCTGTGCTGATTTTGCCACCAGAATTGGAGAAGCGGAAACAAGGATATCCCAACTGGAAGATGAGCTAAGTTCGCAGAAGAGGAAGACGGATCAAATGCAGTCCCTTAGAGATGATACTTTACTGAAACTGACCGACCTTGAAAATCGCGCAAGGCGCAATAATTTGCGAATTTTGGGAATCCTGGAAGGAAAGGAAGGCTCCAACATCCGTCAGTTTGTGATTGATCTGCTCAGCGAGGCCTTTCCAGATTTGCCTCAATGGGACTGGAAGACTCAGATCCAACGTGCCCATCGCTTTCCGTTTAATCAGAGGAGAACAGGAGGGCAATCTGAAAATCGTCCACGCACAGTCTTAATTTCCCTGAACAATTTTTTGGCCAGGGAATCTCTATATGATCTAGCTAGACCAGATCGGAAGAGGGCTGGAAAGGGTTGTGATTTTTTTGTCCGACCCGATTTTTGTCAAAAAACAGTTGAAAAGCACTGGCTCCTTCGTCAGTTGATTCCTGAATTTCAAGCCAAAAGAGCTCAGGCTTTTCTCCTAAATCCTGCAAAACTGAAGGTGATCTCCCTAGGCCGTACCCAATATTTTCAATCGGAAATTCAGGCTAAAGAACTTTTAATGTCATTGAACTTGAACTGATTGGTCATCTTTAGAGCTGTATTTAGCTTTCCAATGTCTATTCTACTTACTTTTTTCTCAATTGGGAGAGCTCATAATCGCCTTTTTTCTTTTTTTCCCCCTTGTATTTATTAATATACACAGTTAAGGTATATAGGTCTAGGTTCATGGAGGGGTGGGTGTGTTGGCTCAGCATCACCAGGGACAGTTAGTCCCATGCCTCATATGGTAGTGGGGACGGGGGGGCGTTTGGGGTGGGGGAGGGACCCCCATGGAGGGTGGCCTCGAGGGGGGGGTGGTCAAGGGGGGAGAGGATGGGGAGCACGTAAGCATTCACTGATTTTCACAGTTATCTTGGCAGTGTTAGACAAAATTTGGTTTTCAATTAGATTTCTTGTTCCTGCAGGTTTGGTAGTAAAGAAGATATTAAAAATGGTATATTATCAGGACACATCAGAAGGCACTGGCAGAAATGGCGGATAGAACTAAATCTATTAGAGTGTGTTCAGTAAACTGCTGTGGCCTGAATGACAGGAAAAGAGGGGGATATTTGCAAAACTTATTAGACACATGCGGATTGAAATATTATGTCTTCAGGAAACACACATTTGTTGGAATAATCGTAGCTGGCTAAAAGATTTGGGCCTTGATCTCCTGGCATGTACTCGGCAAGCAACCAATACTCGAGGGGTAGCAATACTGGCAAGGCATGGCATGGTAACCTGTAATCGGATCAAAGAAGATAAACTAGGAAGATGGGTAATAGTAGAAGTAAATATTAGTGGAACCATTTACACTCTTTGTTCCCTTTATGGACCTAATTCAGATGACCCTACGTGTTTTGACTTTCTAAACATTGAACTGGCTTTATGGCCTCCTCGATAGTGCTCTGTGGGGACTTGAACATCCATATAGATGTCGACTTCAATCTTCACAGTAATTTGCCTTATTCTGGTAGGAAGGTTAAGTCTTTTAAGGCCTTACAGGGATTGTGCCAAGAGCATGGGTTAGTAGACATCTGGCAAAGTCAAAGCCAAGTGGGGTTAGGGTATATGTATTTCTCTGCCCCTCATAAAAAATTTGTTCGCCTGGATTATTTTTTCTTGTCTAACTTAATATTAGGAACATCTAGATGTGAGCTTCTTCCCAGATTGATATCGGATCATAATCCATTAGTGATTCAACTCCCAGTAGGGAACCTGCCTCATAAATGGGTAACTTGGACATTTGACAGGAAACTGTTACTCGACTCAGAATACGTAGCATATATGGCGAAATGGATTGTGGAATTCTTTGAGAGAAACAAGGGTACTGCATCCGAGCTAATAGTGTGGGATGCCTTCAAGGCCGCAGTGAGGGGGGAGACTCTTAGCTTTTCCCTTTACCAACAGAGGAAGTTAAAAGAGAAGATTAACGGGTGGGTCGGCCAGTTACGGGAGGCAGAGGAAGAACTTATTAGGGTAATCGGGGACCAACAGAAAGGAAAAGAATGTCAGAGAAAGATAGCAGTCGTGAGAACCAAGTTTCATCAACATTACGGGCAGGAGTTAGCTATTAAATATCAGCAACACCGAACTGATCTCTATGAATTTGGCGAGAATACCGGCAGATTATTAGCCAAACGGATACAGCAAAGAACTGTTTCAAATAGAATCTGCCGCATAAAAGATCAAAGGGGTCAGATCCAGGATCTCCCTGCTAAAGTCTTGGAAGTATTCCAAGAATTTTTATCAAGGGCTTTACTCTATCGAGAAAGATGGTCCAACTACTTCAGGAGTGGACTTTCTCAGTGATTATGTAACTTCCCAGATTACCCAGGAGCAGAGAGACATGCTATCTGCCCCGATCTCGCGTGAGGAAATTGAACTAGCTATATCATCGTTAGTGACAGGCAAGGCTGCTGGCCCGGATGCAATACCTCTGGAATTTTTTCGAACATTCAGGCAGAGTATCCTCGGAGAGCTTGAATCTCTATTTTTAAGAGCACAGAAGGGCCAGACTCCTGACTCACGGCATAAAACAACTATTGTAGTTTTTAAAAAAAAGGATAAGTCATAACTTAATCCTTCTTCTTACCGACCCATATCTTTGATCTGTGCAGATAGTAAGATATACTCAAAGATAGCAGCTATGAGATTAGGAAGGGTTATTGCACCTCTGGTATCTATCCGGCAGCACGGATTTATTCCGGGGCGTGATACATCTGACCATGTCAGACGGGCAATTACCTTGTTCGACTGGGCTCAGGCATCCAAATCGCCCCTAGGGATGATCCTGTTGGATGCAGAGAAAGCATTCAACAGGGTCTCCTGGGGGTTTCTTTGGCTGATGCTACAGACTAAAGGGTTTCCGCAGGATTTCATCATTGCCTTACGGACCTTGTATAACTCACCAGAGGCTAGGGTTCGTATATCAGGGCAAGAATCTAGTCCATTGTCTATTAGCAGAGGTACACGACAAGGGTGCCCTTGTTCGCCGCTATTATTTTCTCTTTACATAGACCTTTTACTTTACAAGATAGATGCCGATCCACGAAAAGTGGCGGCAATGGTCAATGGCATCTCGTATAAAACACTAGCCTATGCAGACGACGTTGCTATCTTCACAACTAACATAGGATATGCACTACCGGCAGTCTATGATCTCGCAAAACAATTTGGGCTGGTTGCAGGTTATAAATTAAATCCTGATAAAACTCAGATTATTCATACAGATACTTCTAGACCGCAGGAAATATTGACTGTAACATCTGCAATTTATTTGGGTATAAAAATTACTGCAGCAGTAGAGCAAATACCAGAATTGAACATACAGCCAATTATTAAAAGAGTGGATCAGACGTTGGCTAGATTAAATCATTTTCATCTTTCTTTGTACGGACGCTGCAATGTCATCAAAATGCTTATTTTTCCAACATTTTTATACTTATTTAGGACGATTCCCTTAGAATTTCCAGCTTCTTGTATCTTAAAAGCAGAAGGGGTTTGTAATAGATTCTATGGGGCTATCATAAAGCCAGACGGGCAGCAAAATGGTTAATTCTCCCGAGATTAAGGGGTGGCTGGGGGTTGCCTTCTTTAAGGCTGTATCACTGGGTAACACTATTACAGCAAATGGGGATACTGCTGGTGGGAAACAAGGCACACGTCCCAGAACCAGTCAGACCTACTATTTACGAAGCTATATTAGGGGAGGATGCACAATATTGTCTAACAAGAGTAATTGAACCAAGTTATTACAAGAAAACTAAGTTTAAAGTTGCTCATTCTGCATTCTCTATTTGGAAAAAAATGAGGCGCTTGCTTGGGATCTCTAATATTAACGCTTACACCCCGCTAATGTCAGTTGGTCTGCTTCCGTCAATATTTCAGGATCAGAAAACTATAAATTGGGGGGTTCTTGGAATTAAGGTTTTGGGGGATTTTTTTGATGATGGCCAAATTATGTCGTTCTCAGAATTACAAACCAAATTTGGTTTGCCTACTAGACATTTTTTAAAGTTTTTACAGATCAGAAGCTACTTAAGCAAGGCAATAGCCCAAGGAAGGGCCAATTTTGCTAAGATATCACTGGTGGGTAGTATAGCTTCAAGGTCTAGGATCGGTATAATTTATCAAAATCTCATGTCTAATTTTCCGGATGATTTGTCAATTCAGAATGCTAGGTGGGACAGGAAACTTGCTCAGGAGGGTACAGATCTGGAGGCTTCTCTAGAACTGGCAAACCAGATTCTGATAACTGGTAGCCTGAGAGCACAGCACTATATGTCTGTTTTCGACCTATATTACACCCCGGGTAAAATTGCTCAATGGTCCGGGGCACGTGGGAATTCTTGCAGCAGGTGTGGGACATTAGCTGCCGATACGACTCACATGTTTTTTTCCTGCCCTAAACTTGCTAGATATCTGCAAGACATCAAACTTTTCCTGGGCCAGATCCTAGGCAAGATGGTTGTGATAACCCCTGGTTTAGCGATCCTGGGGATAGATCAGACTCAGGACATGGTGGGATGGACTAGATCGGAAACAGGTTTAGTGAGCAGCCTTTATTCTGATGAAAAAAAGCAAATACTGATTCAGATAATTTGGAGAAGTAATTTCGCAGGACAGGAAATTATATGTAATCTTTTATGTCCCATCAAGTAACATTCTCAGGTTTTGGATGCTGTCACACTATGTGGAACAGGGTGGCCATCTTAGCTGAGGGTGGTCGCTTTCCGGACCTGAAACCTCACCAGCCAGGCACCTAGAAGTGACCACACAGTACCGGGCCTGTACTGCCTTGAATCCTACTGCTACTAAGAGCTGACCTGCTGGCTTGCTGACCAGAGCACTGTGTACCAGGGGTGTGGAAGAAACGGTCTGGACACATCAGAGCCCTAGTCACTGGGCTGTGGCCTCTTCGCATTCTGTCCCAGTACCGAGAAACCCGCGGGGTCTTGCACTGAGGTGCCCACGCCCTAGAGGAAAGGGGAAAGAGAAGGCCACAAGGCTCTGGTGGAAGAGCCAAGCTGAGGAGCTCCCCGGCACCAATCGTGCTGGAATGTTCCTTGTTTTTCAGTCACACATTTATTGCCCAATGTCCAAAACCACTGAATATATAGCACTTAGTGTGTGCGTGCACAACCTGATGTTAAATCTTGTTTGGTAAATACGGTGTCACGTGCCTCCTGGATTTCACTCCCTGAACTTGAGTGAATTTATAAATAACCTAATAGCACCCCCACGTCGTGGGGTGTGTCCCCAGGGCTCTAGTGATAATCCCTCAATGAAGAGGTTAATAAATTTCTCCTGAATTTTTTCATCAAATAACGACAGTTCACTTCATTATGATCATCGATGTTTATATTTTGTAGTTACATTTTAATGAACAGTTATTTCACTGTTGTATTCCATTTTGTAATCCTTTACTGGTCCCAATGCATTTCGGCCGTCCTGGCCTTCGTCAGGGGACACTCTATAAAGTAATAATGTAAATCAATTGTTCACTAATACATGAATAGTAAATGCTAAGTATGCTCATTGTTATATTCATTATGTGAGTCAAGAACGCTATAAATTACCGAAGTGGTGGTTTGTTTAAAACGAAAAGTGTGTAAAGAAAAGATGACTCGTGGGTGATTTGTTTTAAGAAAAAAGTGCATATTAATTAAAGTTTTCCGTTGTGTGCTTAAATATAACCGTTTAGTGATTGTGAATCTCAACGCAAAAGTAACTATGTATTTATATGTTTACTAAAAGGGACGTGTATTAGTTGAAGTGCTTTCGGTACGCAATAGTGTCTAACGACGCGGTGTTTATAGAAAAAGTGAGGTAACTCAAAGCAGTACGTGTAGGATTTAATTTAGCCGAGTGCCGTGACTAAAATAAAAACCGGTTGGAATCTATGAAGAGTGAGCGGCGCTTCGGTTGGCAAGCCCGCAAACTTACTTGTGAAAGGATATAAAAGTACGCCGATCTCCGGTGCGCGGAAGCGCTGAGTCTTCTGATAAATGTGATGTGTTAGTACCGTACGGGTAAAAAACGAGCTCACTTAACGTGTGACGGTGACGTTACGGGCTGCGGTAGACATAGAAATCCGACTGGTTCTAATGCCTAACTTAGTGGAAAACAGACTCACTTGGTGTTAGCATGCGCAAATCGTGCTTAGCAATAAAGTTCAAAATAAAATTCAAAAAAAGTTCAAAAAAGTGACGCGGTGTAGTACCAACATTACTCAACCAATTATACATGAAATTAATCATAAATGTTATGGAATAGATCAATGAACTTAGTATGACGGTAAGGACGGGTGATAATATGTTACGGGTGGGAGATGAATCAGAGAATAGCTATATGTCAAGACAAAGCGAGGGGTTCAGACGTTGACACATTATAAATAACATTGGAATTCCATTCGTTCATTTAATCCGTGTGGTTTAAGGGAATTCAAAGTTCGTATCCAGTGATTTTCACGTTGCAACAAGTGAGTGTGATTATCTCTTCCTTCTTGTATCTCAATCAATTCGAGAGCGCAAAATCTTAATTGGCTGACATTATGGTTTGCTTCTATAAAATGGTTTGCTACTATTGATTTTGGTGATTTAGTCCTGATATTGCTTTTATGTTCGTTTACTCTTATTTTCAGCTTTCTTTCAGTCTGGCCAATGTACACTTTCCCACATGGGCATTTTAGTAAGTATATTAAGTTACTTGAGTCGCATGTTGCATTGACTTTGAGTTTAATGTTATGACCTTTCATTGGATGTGTAATCTGGGAACCTTTAATGACATTATGACAATTGTTGCAGTTCCAACATGGAGTAGTACCTTTAAATGTCTTTGGAGGTGTTTTGGATTCACGTTGTTTAATGATTTCTCCTATGTTTTTACGTCTGGCATATGCAAAAGTTGGTTCGTTGTCAAAAATATGGTTGAAATCCGGTTCCAGTTTTAAAATAGACCAATGTTTTCTAATTATTTTCTTGTATGTCATGCTTTTTGTAGAAAATTTTGATACCACTGTAATGCGATCCTGTGTAGGGTTGCTTTTGGGACTTAATAGGTCTTCCCTTGGTATATTATTGCTTCTCTCTTGTGCTTGTTTTAGTATCCGGTCTGGATAATTTCGTACTTTGAATCGTTCAAGCATTTCATCAGTGCGTTCCATTTTTTGTAAAGGGTCGGATACGATTCTTTTGACCCTTAATAGTTGGCTGAATGGCAGATGTTGTTTTAATGCTGGTTGATGGAAACTTCCATGGTGTAAGGTGTTGTTTCTATCTGTACTTTTTCTGAATAAATCAGTTTCAAATCCTTTGTCTTTCTTTGTTATTTTTACATCCAAATAGGTAATGGTGTATTCCTGAATCTCATGGGTGAATTGTATTCGATCATCTATTAGGTTCAGTTTATTTAGTTCATTACTTAATTCTGTGATTGAACCATTCCAAAGGACAAAGATGTCGTCTATGAACCTTAGAAATAGTTTAGCATGAGCTTGCCAGGCGGGTGTTGATAAAATGTGTTCCTCCTCAAATTTGTTCATAAAGATATTAGCGTATGCAGGGGCGGCACAATTGCCAATCGATGTTCCGGTCTTCTGGAGATACCATTCATCTTGCCATTTAAAATAGCTGTGCATGAGGGTGAAATGTAGTAGTTCCATCAAAAATATTTTAAAATCTTCATTGTGTTCCATGTGTAGTAAGGCTTGTTCGATGGCTTCTAGCCCCAGTTGATGTGGTATTGAGGTGTATAGAGACTTCACGTCTATGGTACACATTACAATGTTTTCATCCTCAGAGATCTCAATTTGATTAATCTTATTGAGAAAGTCTGTTGTATCTTTTATAAAAGTTTTCATTGATAGTACAGATGGTTGTAGATATCGATCCAATAGTTTCCCTAGTGGTTCATGTAGACTTCCCTTTGTAGCTACGATTGGACGAAAGGGAGGGTTAATCGGGTCCTTATGAATTTTTGGCACCATATATATGATGGGGCTCTTGGGATTTGTCGGCATCAAATATCTTTTCGTTTTTTCATTTATTATTCCGTTTTCAAAAGCTTTTTGCTCTATGGTTTGTAAAACTCCTGAGAAATGTTCTGTAGGATTCATGTGTAACTTCATATAGGTGTTTTGATCCGCTAGATGACTGTCGACTTGATTATGGTAATAGGTGGTGTTTAATATTACCAAGGCTCCTCCTTTATCAGCTTTCTGGCATATTATATTAGGATTTTGGTGATTGATTTTAGTATCCCATGTCCTTTTTGACTCAAGTTGTTGCATTTAGGTGTTTTCTTGAAATTTATTTTTGTCAGATCTTGGTTCACTAATAGTTCAAACATGTCTAAACTTTTGTGGCTAACAGGAGCCATAAAGGTACTCCTGATTTTTAGTCCTTTGAGTTGGTCTTCAATCCTGTTGAGGTTGTCTGTTACTACATTTTCAAAAAAAATGACGTAATCTCAGTTTCCTCATGAGTTTGTAAAAGCTAATTTCTAGTTCCAGGATGTTTGTATGGCTTGTAGGTACAAATGATGTCCCCTTTTGTAATGTATGTAGCTCAATTTCAGAAAAATGATAATCAGATATATTTATCACTAGGTTATCTGTTGACCCCCTTTCTTGGTCTTGTCTTTCTTGGCTGTAACTGTACGCGTCTGTGGGTGTTCTTTTTGTTTTTCTCTCTCTTTTTCTGTTGCTCCTCCTGGGTCGTCTCTGTCGACGGGGCCTGCTTCTAAAAAAGAACTTCCTGTAGTTATTATGGGTTGAGAGGTGGTTGCTCCTGATGTTGATGGTTCTGATTTCGGTGGTGTTGATTTGAATCTCAGTCGATTAGATGTGTCGCTATCGGATGATGAGGTATCTGTGTGTTGAGATTGAGGTTTGTTTTGCCTTCGTCTTGCGTATATTTCTGCCCAGGAGTAAACTTCTCCTAACTTATAGTCTATAGTGTCCCTACGGAATTTGCGTATTTTTCGTTCATTTATTTCTTGAGTGTGTTTCAACAGTTGTTCATTGATATCTTCTAATACCTTTGTCCAATCCTCTGACGACATAGATTCACTGAGTTCCGCTTTTATGGTTGATATTTCTTTTGTGAGTTCCTCTAAGATGTTCGATAATTCTTCTATTATTAAGAGAATCAAGTCTAATGAACATTTATTGAGTATAGCAAACCACCGGTCTTTGAACCTTTGTACGTTTTTGCACAATGATGGTTTGAGCGGTATTCTCAATCCTCGGAGGATGCGTTGTACCTTGTGGTATCTTATCATAGTGCTTGCATGAAGTCTCTGATTAATCTCCTTTTTTGATAAGTAAATGAGTTGACGAATGTTTTGTTCTTTGGTACGCTTAGAAGTAAATTCAGTGATTTCCTCATGTATTAGTGAATATATTCTTGATACATCTTCATTTATAAAGGCAAAAGTCTCTGCTCGTTGCTCAGTAAGGTTTGAGATGTTTTCATATTCCATCTTGTTTATTTAGGTGTGCTCCGCACTGGGTTCAGATGAGGATAATATATAGCACTTAGTGTGTGCGTGCACAACCTGATGTTAAATCTTGTTTGGTAAATACGGTGTCACATGCCTCCTGGGTTTCACTCCCTGAACTTGAGGGAATTTATAAATAACCTAATAGCACCCCCACGTCGTGGGGTGTGTCCCCAGGGCTCTAGTGATAATCCCTCAATGAAGAGGTTAATAAATTTCTCCTGAATTTTTTCATCAAATAACGACAGTTCACTTCATTATGATCATCGATGTTTATATTTTGTAGTTACATTTTAATGAACAGTTATTTCACTGTTGTAGTCCATTTTGTAATCCTTTACTGGTCCCAATGCATTTCGGCCATCCTGGCCTTCGTCAGGGGACACTCTATAAAGTAATAATGTAAATCAATTGTTCACTAATACATGAATAGTAAATGCTAAGTATGCTCATTGTTATATTCATTATGTGAGTCAAGAGCGCGATTTTTTTACCCGTGCGGTACTAACACATCACATTTATCAGAAGACTCAGCGCTTCCGCGCACCGGAGATCGACGTTTTCAAAACCACTGAATGCCATAGAAACATTTTAACTGCATCCTTAGCTTTTTCTTTGCATTTGCCTGCCAGCCACAGCTCATCCTGCCCTTTCCGGCGTGCACCCTGCTACACATGGCTGAAACCACAGCTCTCCGAGGGCAGTGCAGCGTGCCAAGGCACTTACTAGTTGATGGGTGATCGCTCATGGGTGGACGCAAAGGCTCCAGACCCTGACCAGGAAGGACTGGACGCCAAAGCCCGACCTTGTGCTCGACTGCAAATGCTGCAAGTTGCTATTTTGTATTAGCAAAAGACAACAAGTTGCTTAAATGACAGTCATATAGTCATCTCAAACTAAAAATAATGGAGAGAAAAACCCAAAGAGTAATGATGAACAGCTGTCACCAAACACCTCTTGCACCTGAACAAATGCAGACAAGATCCTTGACTATCAATACAACACACAAAAACCAGAGTCAGCACCACTCAAGAGAGAAACTGAGCAAATCTTAGCTCAGAGTCCAATACTGACATCGAAAACAAGCAAACACGTTCCTTTAGCAAAAGTAGTTACACCAAAGTCCACGACAAACAAGCTGGCACAGGAGACAGAAACTGAGACGCAGTAAAGCCCCTGGTAAATATGACGTTCCCACCTTTCTTAATCTACTAAATTGTGCCAGAGAAACCTACACCGAAAAAAGAACAAACTCAAAGGTCATATGGCATACACTCTGCCCTTTTTTTATTAAATTCGTTTATTAGCACGATTACAGGTACAGGTTAAACGAGTGCAGAGCTATTGGATATTGACCAATGACAGAGTAAGGTGGTATCAGAATAATACAGTAAAGAAGATAAACATTGTGCATTTTGAACTTGAAGTAAACTAATAACGCCCACAATCCCACCAACCTCTCCAACAGCCAATCAATATAATTAATTTGCCCTGAGATTTCCATAGATACAGGATACATTCGGGGAGTACATTCGTCGAATCTTCTGAAAATACCTTACAATCTGATTCGCCAAATGAAGTAAAAATATTACACCATATAAGGAAAAAAATAATAATATATCATCTATTCTATCAACATTGACATAACATATTTCATGAAAGAATAAGGGGGCGGGAAACTATGGAGGATGTTCATCATTTTTACTTTGTGTTTTAAACTCCTATACTCACATGTCCCATGTCTGAGCTCTATAGTGTTTCTGCAGCCTGCCACTCTTTTCTATGCAAATACCTACTTTCTGACTCCAGCCATGATAGCAAAACATTGCTACATTTCTCCACTGAGCCCTTCTGGACCATTTAGATGTGAAACATGTCGACCTTAATAGATATACTGTGAGACTGTCACGGTTCATAATATCCCACTGACAGAACTCACATTTTTCGCTTTTTAGCCGTGCCAAGGGGACCCCTTTGCTAAAACCAAAAATGCTACTCTTTACTCAGTTTCACCATACCCCCTGCCCAACCTTCACATCTCTTCATTCATCATAACAGCAGAAAGAGAAGACCTCCGACAAAGAGCCCTCTCGCATGGCCCGTCGGGCATTGCAGCGCCAGCCCACGAGGAGCAAAGCTGTATGATGAAGCATGACACCCTCCTGGGTGTGTGAGGGCTCTATCTTCCAATAAGGAACTTTTTCCTGATCACAGGTATTGTAATGTCTTCTGCTATTCAGAATCATTTAGCGGTATCTAAAGGTCTGATTCTCATGAAGTGCAAAGGGTGCCCGATGCGAATCTCAAAGCTGCAAGTATGTTCTGTTTAACCAACAATCAGTTTACTGCCATCTCCCATAGCATGTAATACTTGAAACACCTTGTGTGCATCTAAGGTTCAGTGGACTGAATCTTAAATAAATCTCGGAACGGATTTGATTAGTCTGTGAGTAAGAAACTGTCCCATCTAGACATTGTAGTCAGATATTAAACCCGGGAACTCAACTATTTCACAGTTAAGAAACAGATCACCAATTGTAGTTAATCCTATTGATGCCCGTGGATGGAGCTGATGCCTGTGTAATCAACCCGTCTGTGTGGGAAGACCAAGGAGTGGAGTTGCCGGGGCATTAGGGAGCATAAGTTTAGTGATCATACGAGTATGTTTAAGACAGAACAAGGTTGTGCGCAGTTTAGTGGGGGGCTGGATTAATAGACACTTCATGGGAAACATCAGTCATCAATGAAGCCCTCTCAGGGAGGCCTGTCTCAGTTAAACAATGGACAGTCAACCCTTGAGTCACCCACTATATCTGCGCTGCTTAGTATCATTCAAAATCAGGAAGGCCAGGACACCCAGCATCTATGAGTAATTTTAGGGTGGAAATGGTGACTTGGCGACTGCTGCCAGCCCATATCAATCCACCAAGTAACTGATCTAGCTTTGAATTAGGTAGGGCAATGGGGATATAAATAAAGTAATATAACAGCCATGGAAGTGCTACTATTTTAATAAGCACTATATGACATAACCGCAAGTGGACCAAAATGGGATTTGTGTGCGAAGCACATAAACCGCTCTTCCCAGGTTGGCATCCCGAAGATCATTTGAAGAATGGTAAATATTTACTCCCATGTACCGGAATGACACAATCTCCCATGACAGTCTGTTATCCAAAACTGGTTGCTGGGGTAGTCATCCAATAGTAAAAGGGATAATACAGGATTTAGCCCACGTCACACGAACCAGAAATTTGTGCGAAATTGCCTACCGTCTTTGTGATATTGGAGAGGTCTGCCGTGATATCCTTAATAAATAAAATAATTTTGTTGGAATACAAGGATAAGGCATGTATTATCCCTTATAGCGGCAGCCCTTAATACACCCCCAGGAGCCGCAGCCTGGCTGCGAGAGGCTCAATAGCAAGGCGACGAGCAGTGGCAACATAGGGAAGCCCTGGCGGGTACCACTGCCAACAATGCAAGAGTCAGAGATACATTGCCTTGTCTTAACTCTAGCTGGCGGGTTCGTATACAAGACTCGGACCCACATAAGCATATATGAACCTAATCCGAAATGCTTAAATAATACTCTATGCATGTATCCCTAGTGTAAAGGATCGAAGGGCCTTTCAAGGTCGCTGCCGCTCATGACATCCCACAGTCTGTGAAGGCTTAGAGAGGTATTACGCCTATAAGGTTTTCCTGGAGCGTGTAGCGAAACACTGCACTCTCTGCTCTTAATCACACCAGGAACATTTCAGTCTAAATGATAAAAGATCTTCATATATGCATAGTCTAAAAATAAGGCTCACAAATGTTACTTAGTGACTCAAGGAGCAGTTAGATTGCTTGCAGATATCTTCCTACTGTGCACACAGATCTTACTAACAGCAGTAGAGGACTCAACAAAAAAAATATATGCCACGGTTTAGAAAAGGAGATGAAAATGTATTCCATCATGATTTCTGTTACGTTCTTAGAAGATTTCCGACTGCCATTGAACTCACAAAAGGTACCAGTCGTAGATTCTCAGGAGTGTTTGTCGAACGTGTTGTAGTGACCCCTCAAGCACAACCAGGTTCTACACAGGTGACTTAATTGGAGTCAAATCGATGGCCACGAAATTGACCCATCTCAAGCAACGACCCAGGGATAACTGGTACTGCAGCCCCCAAGCATGTTCATCTATGATCATTCAATTGGTGACACGCTGCATTCCATAGATCTAACACCTAGCTAGATTAAAAGGGAACCCCACAAGTAAAGGAATTACTGCACTATATAGAATGCTTTGTAAATTCAAGGTCACCCACGTGTGTTACCATTTGTGTATATGTGATGCACTTGTTGTACGTTTATGTACGGGAAATGTAACACTTATGCATTTGTACTTTAAAACTTAAAAAAAAAAAAATCTACTGGGAAAATAGGTTTCCCATGGAGGAACTCCTCCCTCTACATCCTCACTGTTTTTGGTAGTGATCTCTCCTCAGCCCCACCCTAAACATACACTTACCCCTGTCCTTCACAGGAGTAAATTTAGGAGCATATTAAGACCTGGAATAGCCTGCAAAAGCATGTGAATACCGGCACCCTTATTAGTTTGTGTGGGATTACCCACATTTACAGCTGTTTTCATTTAAAAAAAGCTACATTCCACCCCATGAGTAGATTTACTCACACTGAAAATTACACCTTATTGTCGTAATTTCAGACTTAGAAGTGCAAACAGCTTTGTGAAACTGCCCCCCACCCCCATCTATGACCCTGAAGTACGCCATTTCTTTTTACATCTTACTCACTCATGGTTAAAGAAAATGTTATTAAAAATTTAAACATAACCAATCAGAGAATGCAATAGGGTAATGGTAAATATACATCAGTAAATGTAGGTTATTTGATAATAATGGTAGAAAATGGAATAAACACATTCAAGTATGAGCAAATGCTACTATGTTATATGCAATCATAGAGAGTTTTTATGACAATATGATGTAATGTCATGCAGGTAGATCACAGAGCCTTTCCGGGCTAATCGCACCATTTGTCTAAACTATTAAACCCAAGTAGGTCCTGGATGTCGAGGTCCATCTCAGATTTTCAGGATAACCACTGAATGTGTAAATCAGTTCCATTTTGATGTAGTTATGTATATTTATTTTAAATGAATATCCTGAAAATTTGATATGGATCTGGCCCCCAAAGACCTACATTGGACACCCCTGGTCTAAGTGTTAAAATTATGTTAGAGGCTGTAAAAGATCATTGTACATAGCTGCAAACATCTTGATTCAGGCTGTGTTGACAGATTCCATGTCAAGGAAATTCGAATTTTGGTGGTAAAGATGTAATTCCCCTGTATGGCCGTTTCCCTGTATACTTTTTGTTCAATTAGGATTCAGGAAGCATTAAAAAACAAGCATTGGCAAAGCCAACAGGGTTTGCCTATGCGAGACCCATTGGCTTTGTCAATGCTTTTTAGACATGTTGCACAGAAGCACGAACTGCTGTGCAACATCACTTAAATGAAAGAAAAATAAAGGACAAAAGCTCAATGACGTGACCAGCATTGACATTGTCACAGCGTAATTATTTTCTTTAGTTTCAGCCATGTTGCTGTCGCTGCTGTGCAGTATAGATAAAATTTAGGAAAAAAAGTACTGTTGCGCAGCCAGAGCTGGCCATGTCATAGTGCTTTTTATTCTAATGGATGCGGGTGGCAAGAAAGAAGATCACAGGAAGGGGTGGGAAGGGGGGCTCAAGAAATAAGGGTGCAAGAGGGCATGGGAGGGACGGGGGTGAGCAATGACGAAGCAGGAGGGGGTGGTATGGACAGGACAGGCAACAAGCTCCCGGGAGGGGCAAGCAAAGACAAAGTGGGAAGGGGTGTGAGGGACGGAGCAAGCAAGAATGTTGTGGGAGGAGGTAGGTAGGATGGGGACAAGCAACAAGCTTGTGGTAAGGGGTGGAAGCGACGGGGCAAGCAACAAGAATGCAGGTGGGTTTGTGAGGGATGGGAGCAAACATAAGGATGCAAGAGGGGTTTGGGAGCAACAGGAGTAAGCAACAAGGACGCAAGATAGAGTGGGAGGGTCGGGGAGGAGTAGAAATGGCCTGCTAACACATGCACTCTTATGGCATGCTACATTAAAAATAAAAAAAAGTACTTCTGCAAGTGTGCGGCCAGTACAAGGACAATAGCCACAGACATGAAACTGGACTTGGTCCATGCTCCATGTAAGACAAGAAGACATGAAGAAGAAGCAGAAGCAGGAGGCGCTGACCAATGAAAAGCAAGAAAATGAGAGTGAAGTCGAAGCCAACCAATGGTAAGTAATGATAAGTAAATGGCTGGCTCTAGGCCTTTTTTAAGCTTTTTTCATTACAAGAGATTTTGCAACAACTGTGCATGCAGTTGTACGTATATGTGATTACTTAAATGATGAGCGTGGCTGGGTTAAATTCTGCGCACAACCGTAAAGCAAGTAAAATTTCCTAAATTCCTCTGAATACTCCCAAGGATAAAGAAGAAACGGCCACCCCATATTTCAAAAAAATTCTGTGGACTAAGAAGCCCCAAAATTATAAGTAACAATCAGTCTTTATCCTGAGCAGAAATAATAATGTCCAAGAGTTGGTAAACGTATAGTGGTTGAAAACCTTCTTCTTTAATTCCAAGTATTCACTTCGTATCTCATGAAAATCACATCCAGTAGAGCATCGTTACAGTTTGGTTGGTACAATGGTTGATACAATCACAGCCAGATGATAGATGTAGCCAACATGTGTTTTGTCATTGGGTCATCACCCACCGACTTCCTCAGGGCAGTACTATGTAGAAAATTGTATATTAGGCCACAATTCCAAAAAGCAACATGGTCTGTATTTTTGTCCTCCAGATCTATATCTTCAAACCAATCCGCAATAAGAGTTAGTATATTTAAGAGATCTTACACAGTGACGGAGAGTACTCTCATCAGGTTATCGGTGTCTCGAGTTATCGTATCGCCGTGATGACCCAATGACAAAACACGTATTGGCTACATCTATCATCTGGCTGTGATTGTATCAACCATTGTACCAACCAAACTGTAACAATGCACTACTGGATGTGATTTTCATGAGATGCGAAGTGAATACTTGGAATTAAAGAAGAAGGTTTTCAACCACGATACGTTTACGAACTCTTGGACATTATTGTTTCTGCTCAGGATAAAGACTGATTGTTACGTATATGTGATTATTTAGATTTCAGGCAAAACCTAAATAATCACATATGCGTACAACCAGGATAGGTACCTCAACTTTCATTTGCCTGCACCACCCCCTTTTGTACAATGCTCTTTTACTTTGTAACTAGGTGTGTGATGTACAAAACACTTTTGCAGTCACAAATCCTGCTATTTGCCAAATCACAGGATTTGCAACCGCAAAATATTTTATCTATTTATTTATAAAGTGAACTAATGCCAATGGCGTCATGGCATTAGGACCAGATCAGTAACAAGGGTGTGGGGTAAAGGAGACAACATACCACATCTCAGAGACAAGGACACAGAAATACAAAGCACTAAACTAAATCGTTTTTCAACACCCAAGAAAGATCGTCAATTCTCCTATCAGCCAGAAGTGAAGAGGAAGGGATCCAGGAGCATGAAATCCATTCTCCTGCAACTTGTTTACATGAAACAAGGCACTTTAAAAGAGAACAAGAAGTCTATCTCAGGTACTTTGAACAATGGGGGAATGAGATCAGACAAGAGCTGAAGGCTGGTATGATAGATCGTCCAATGCAACTGGCCAAATACCTGAGACTGACTCCTCTGCTCAGTTGGCAGTGAGCATCAAGAATCTGAAACATGATCAATGTTCCGTAGATGGAAAAAGATTCATCCTGGCCTATTTTGAATGCATTCCAACTTTCCAAGTTGAACAGACAGCAGTCCAATGTACACTGCATTTCAATAGTTCAAACATAGGAGCACCTAAGTGCTCATCAATTCTTCTGAAGGACAAATGCAAGATTTTCTTCAGCGTACATAGTAGGAGAAAACAAGATTAGAAGGTCTTTTCGATCTGAACACTGAAGCTCTGTTCCTGATCGAACCAGATTCCCACATTTTTGGCTTTCTCGGCTGGTGGAGGACGACTGCCTAATGTGACAGACCAGAATTCTTCAGGCTAGACTGATGCATCCGGATTTTGGTCTTAGTGGTATTTAACTTAGAAGAAATTGCCTTCTATCCAACCCTGGATGACTGGGAGGCAGCTGTTATGGTTGTTAGTGTTGCCAGAGATATATTGATCACATTTCAATAGCAGCTGGGTTTTACTGGCTTACAAGAGAGAGAATGAGCTCATCTGAAGACTTGACATAAATGTTAAATAGGATCTGAGACAGGACAAATCCCCAGGGAACCCATTTAATTATAGGTGTCTCTGTGGAACAAAAAGGCAGCAGTGAAGTGGCCTGCGGGCTACTGGATAATGATATAAAACATTCCATACCAGGACGTCCAAGTCAAACCAACTTCTTGTAAATGTCTGCTAAGGGTGAAATGGTTGACTGTATGGAAGGTAGCTGGAAGGTCCAAATAAATTAGGCCTCTGCCTGCCCCTGGTCCAGTGATATTCATTGCTGATCAAGGGTGACCACCAGGATGGTCTTCGTGATGTGCTTAACTCCAAGTCTAGCCTGTGACCAGTCTAAAGCATCTAGAGAAGTGGATGTCTACTTTGCTAGATGTAACTCCATGATTTTAGAAATGGCACGGAGCAGCTTAAGAAGTCTATAGTTACTCACAACATTGAATTTAAATTGTACAGAAGGTAACCATCTGGGACACTCCTTTCAGTCCGTGAGGAATTGATAAGCTTGCATAGTTTTGGAGCAATGCTGTTAGCGAGGGACGTCAACATGGCTGTTGGACAGTGATCATTAAGGGGGTCAGACATTAGATAGAGCAGCATTCACCTTTGCCTTCAACCTCTGGAAGAGAGTAGGTTTTGCTAAGTCATTGGTCTGTAGCCTGCAAGAGTGTCTTGATGTGTCCCACATAGGAAAAGGGTAGAATGCCCTTGTAAATATTGTTAATCTCTTCTATGCAGAATGCGGCTAGTTGTTTCAGAGCATTTGAGATGGTATAATAATAGGGTGCAACACCTTTGAGACATGGAGTCCTGAATTGAGAATAGCTTTTGGTAGACCATCTTAGCTCAAGACGGTTTACATGCATTGAAGGCTCACTTGGTTTCCTGCAAATAGGTTGTATGATACAACCATTCTGACTTAGAGTCTGGCACACAATAGGTAAGAAGAGTCACTTGTGTCATTGAATCTGTGATGGGTAAATGTCATAGCAGTATCTCAGGTAGAGATAATTTGCACTTTGTGTCCACCAAGACACTTAACTCAGCTCTACATAAGGCCACCACACTCCCTCCTCTCCTCCTTTGCCTGTCCAGTTGCAGGATCTTTATTCCCATAGGGATAGTCACCTTAGGTCAGGATTAGAGCAGAACCCTAGCTAGGATTATGTTAGCAGCAGAATATCTAGAGGGCCTTCCTCTGTGAGCTCTCTAATTTCTCATATGCACTTTCTAATAGAGCTTGAATTCATCAATCCCACTTTTTTCCTCACCCTGTCCCCAAAGGTGGGGAACCTTTTACCCCAGTTTGTTGCTTGAAAGGAGGATGATTGTGTCCTAGGCTGAAAGAACCAATGTGTTGGAACTGAATCTAGGAGTATGTTAATTTAGAAGATGTAGATCAATACGAATGTGAGATGTTGGGGTTGATGTCGCTATCAGAACCCTGTCATACTAGAGAACATAACATGTATATTTGTAAAGTGCAGGTTTGCCCAGAAGTGTACCTTGGCACTGAATAACAGTTGTCTATTGTCCTGCTGAACGTGTGAGCTTGGCACAGACTAGCACAGGCAAGCTTGCCCTTGGTGCACATTGGTGTGGCCATGTGGTGCCTATCTCTTAATTAGCAGAAGCCAGTTGACACATAGCGCAAGACTAAACTGCCTAGATGCAGCATGCAGCCAGTGTTCCTCCTCAGGTGGCAACCATAGTAGAAACAGAGGACGGACCATACAAATCAGGAAAAAGAGCTCCAGACCAGCCGGCAGATCTGAGAGAAAGTTTACAAGCTAAGGGCCACATAATAGAGAGGAATCTAAGAAGGTAAGAAATATGATAAGACATTACTCATGAGGGAACAGGGGATAATGAAATGATTTGCTCCACCTTCCACCAGTCAATAACCACCCAAAATAAACCAGGCTTGTTCTATGTTTATAGCAGTCGGATATCAATCACACAAAATGTGATGGAAGGTATGCTTGCAAATAGTCTTACCACTGGCAATCGCATGGGTTAACATTCCAACCCATCGTTTTATCATTTTTCACAAACTGTGCCGCTATAGTCAAAGGCCTGCCTTATGCAAATCAGTACTGATCTTGCTCCTCATGTGAACAGGCCATTCTGAACTGCCAGATGACGCCCCCTTCAGAAGGGAACACAAACAACCCCAGACCGATTACGGCCTATCCCTCATCAGTGAGGTATAGCTTCGAACCTATGGTTCAGTGATGCGACCTACGTCTGTGCATATCCTTGGCAACTTAGGGAATTACATCAGTCACACAAAAGGTGATGGGAGAAATGCTTGCAAATAGTCTACCCACTGGCATTTGCTTGGGGTAGCAATCAAATCCATTGTGTTTTGCCCAATGCACCACTCTAGACAAAGGCCTACCTTGTGAACATGAGTACTGACCCTGCTCCTCATGGGTACAGTCCCTCCCAAACTTTAAGGCAAAGCCCCCTCCAGAAGGGAACGCAAGCAGCTGCAGACCTTTGTGTAGAGTGGCACCGTGGGTGAAAAAAAACATAGTTTGAAATGCTTCCTCCTGCGATTGCCAGTGGTTAGACTATTTGCAAGCATTCCTTCTATCACCTTTTGTGTGATTTATAGTGGGGGACAACCATAGTTATAGGGTCACACAACAACCGCTTTTACCAACTCATACAACAACTGCGGGTGTTCTTCACAAGACAGCCTACTTAGTGAGGATTATCAGGGGACTCCCAAATTAAAAATGTGTTGCAGATAGTGTTAATCCTTTATTCCTACTACATCTCGTGCACATGGTTACAATGAAAAAAAATAATCACCAAGGGATGTTAGGTGCTTCAATGGTCTGTGTGTCGACATGTTTCAGTGCAAAACAAGTGCCCCATCAGGATTGTGGGCATTCATCAGGACAGATTAATACATATAGTGCTCCTAACCTTTTCCTACTGAACCGTACTAATAGAGAACACAACACATGCATAGAAATACCTTGGTTATAATTACGCTGTGAGTGAATGATATCTCCCCAACCAGTTAATCTTTAACCTGGAGTAAAACAGAGCACAAGGAAAAGGAAATATTTCACAGTGTTTATCTTAGGTACTTTCCCAACAGATAAAAAAGTAAATTAATATTGTTGTTATTGATACAGTGATTCATAGTGATGAGTAGCCAAGGTCTGCCCAACTTATCATTTGTGAAAGAAAGCACTTATCACCACAAATTCCTCTACCCGTGGCTCTGCAAACCGTGCATAACCCTCTGACTGATAATGTATCTTACCAGCTATTTTGGTCCTACTGGCCACGTAAATGAGTCAGTGCAACTAGTGGGATTCTGTGTAGAGAACAGAGGGATGAGCATTTCCAAAGATAGTCCGCTGCTTGTACTCAGCGAGAGTATTTCTTCCATGTAGTGTGTTATCTAATATAGGTATACCAGCCGCTCCTGAAGCCAACTTGCTGCATAGCGGTGTGTTGTTCATTTTCTTGTGTTTTTCTGTGTTATTGTGTTGTTGTGTAACCAGGTGTTAGATACAGTACATAATGCTGTGCACAGCGTCTGGAGCCATTTTGCTGGTTGAATTCTCCCAAAGGATTGCTTGTTGACAATCTAGGTCTCTTACTAATGTATTATATGTTTTTTAGATGGCGCTTGAGGGATTTAGAAAACCATCTCAGTCTAAGTCACTGAGCAGGCGTTTTATGTACAACCCTCGTGTTGATGTTGTGCTATATTGGACTCCAGTCATTCAGCTATAGAGAGAGGTGTATAAGTCACCCGTTCACCCATAGATACATCTTTGAATTAGTCTTTATAGAAAGCAGGCCTGAACATTGTTCTGTGTCACTTACAGATGTTTCTGTGCATGAAGTACTAAAGTGGTATTGTTGGAAAACGAGGCAGTATCTGTGAGGCCTGCACATTTATCCTTCACTGGGAACCAAACACCCTATTGACTCTCAGAGGGTAGCATTGCAGAGCAGTCTAAGGCTTACTCAAGGGAGGTGGTGTAGGCTAGTAATCGCCATTTACCAGTACGCAGAAATAACACTCAATAATTGATTGTCCAGTCTGTACTTTGCTTTATAAAAGGAAGAGTACATTTATTAAACACACACACTACTCAATACTATGCACCAATTTACAAATATACATAAGCTGTTGGAATTACTTTGTGACATTGCATAACATTTCCACCCCTCCCGCAGGGGGGGGTGGGGTCTAGTACCACCACACCCAGGTATGCACATCATCTTGCCCCTAATGCAGTGGGTTGACATAACCTGGAGCGAGGGCCATGCCCACTGGCACCATCCCAGTGGCGACCCACCCCATTATCTCAACAAGCATTTAAAATAGGTACACCTGCCCTTGGTGACACATAACCCTGACCGAGCATCTCATACTGACCATACAGTATGCACCTCTACATCTTAGTGGCTAACAGTCTGGGTTGTTCTTCACCTAACGCAGTAGCAAGAATACATGTTTGGGCATCACTTAGAATGACAGTACTCATCATAGTTGATAACAGTTAAAATGCATTGCAAGTAAAGCCCCTAAAAGGCATCACAGTTAAAATCACAGGATTAAGCATATACAGCCAGACACCCTAGCAGGAATGTCCAGCAACATAACCCCACTTTGCTTATGAATTCACATTACACATGTACTTCTCATTACACATGTGACTTTCAGTCCCTCAAATAGAAAGAACCTGGGGATGCCCTTCTCCAGACATCCCCAGCACAGCACTGCAGACCATGAGGCAGTCCCTAGCGCACCCCTAGCTGTAGAACAAAAGTTCCAGCCCCAGGATGCTGATGACTGTTGGCTGAGCCCTTTAGGGGTTGTTTCTTCCAAATCCCCCAGAGACTTAGGGAGGGACTTTACATCTGGGGAGACTGCGTTGCTCCTGCAGCTCCCCATGCACCTTGGCACACACCTGGCGGTGACCCCGTCCTCCTGGGGCCACCACACGCAGAAAACGATCCGCTTTTCCTTGCAGGCCGGTCCGGGCCTGCAAGGCATTATGGGGCGATTCGCTCCAGCCCGTGCATATTATAGCAACGGCTCCCCCGCTGCTCCGGGGAGAGCCGCGCTGCACAGCTGGTGGCCTCATGCCGCGCCTTCATGCCGTTGGGGGCCCGGTCCCACCCGGACCCCTTGTTGCTAGGTGAGCGCCTTACAGCACAGGGAGCCCACCCCCGGCTGCTCCTGCCTGTTCTCGGGGGCCCGGTCCCACCCGGGCCCCCCTGCGTCATGGGTATGTTGGAGGGCAGCTCGGGGAGCCCACCCCCAGCTGCCCTCGCCGGCTCCCCGACTGGCCAGCACCCTCATGTGCTGCCGCGGGAGCCGGCACCTCTCTTCTGGTCTGCGGCAGACATGGAGTCTCCCGCCGGCCGGCTGGACCTCGGGGGAGTGCAACGGCACTCCCCCCGCCTTTCTCCTTCCACAGGGGAGTGCGGCGGCACTCCCCCGTCCTCCTGGTCCGCATCGGGGCCCGGAGTTGGGATCCCGGGCCTCAGGGCACCTTCACGGGGAGCGCGACGGCGCTCCCCGACTCGGCTTTGGCGCTTCGGGGCCCGAAGTTGGGGTCCTGGGCCCCTCTCACCATTCCCCGGGGGGGCGCTCCCCGGTCTTCATTTTAGTCGGGGGCCAGGGTGGGCTCCTGGCGCCCCGGTTGGGCAGTTTCACGGGGAGCGCGACGGCGCTCTCCGACTTATCTTCTTGTGGGGGCGGCCCCCGGGACCTGACCCACCCCGAGGGTATACTTGAGACCGGCGGCGGAGCCCCACGCACTTCGTCGTCGGTCCAATTAGAGGTCAAAGGTCGCCTACCTTCTGGGGGGCGTATCTCGGCCCCCAGGCGGCCGATTATCACCATCTTGTCCTCGTCTTGCTCCTGGTGGCACGCCCCAGCCACTGGGAGCATTTTCCTTCGCCCTCCTGGTCTCAGGGAGGGTGAACTCATCAGGGCACGGTCTTCACTGGCTCCTTGCGCCAGCCTTTTGCCTGGCTCTACTCCTGGGCCTCTCTTCTCCTTGCGCAGAGGCCCAGGCTTCTGCTCACTGGTCCTGGACTCCCCTTTTGGTGCAAGTCAGGGTCCTGGGACAGTCTGGAGGTTCTTCCTTCCAACTGCCCATGGTGCCAGGCTCCAGCACCAGTCTTCCTCAGCAGACCACACCCCAGAGAGAGCTCCTCTTCCTGTGCAAGCTCTTTTAAAAGAATTTGGAGTGGGCTGGTAGGAAGTCTCTGCTTGCCCTATCAAGCAGTGACACATCACCTCTCTGCCCCGGCTCCCTCCTTCCTGCCCAGGCCTCTGGGTTAGTTCTAAATGGCGTCGTCCAGGGGTCTCATGCCACATGGTCTCTGAAAAGCCCCTTCTCCCCTTGCTGCCTTCTCTCCAGAGCAGCTTGGGGCCTGGCACCAGGTGACAGCTGCTGGTTGATAACCGTGTAGCTCCACCCATCTTCTCTCCCTTTTGGAGAGGAGACCCTCGCCCTTGGAATGCTTGCCGTGAAGGGCTAGGCCTCTGATGCTACAGCTTGGGGAGGAAGGTCATTAATCCAGCCTGGCAGGGTCAGACCCAGCCAGGCTCTGGTTATGAGCGGAGTCAGAAGAATATGACATTTCTGGATGACCCATAAGCAGTACATATATGGTTTTGAATTCAGCAGAATACTTCTTCTCACCTAAGTTACAGTGGACTTTAGTGCATGTCTGGAATTTGTAGGCCCTAGGGAAGTGAAACTATCCCATGTGATCCCCATCCTCATAGGAGAATAATGGAGTGGTCCTTCAGTGAAAACAGTAAAGCACACTGACTTTCCCTTACATGTTTCTTCCCATAGCATAAAGCCTATTCCATGACACCACCCAGCTCTGCATAATTCCTGCCACACCATTCAATCTGTACCTGCTCCTGGGCTGCGCACGCCAGGAATCTCCCCTGCGCAGCCCTTACACGTGTGCACACGCATTTACACACGTGTCTGCATGTAACCAGCCCGGTGCCCCTTACTCCGGCTGCAGCGCAGCGGCCTACTCTCACCCGGGGGACACCGGTAAAATCCACATGCAGTCCCTTTCATCATGAGTTCACTGTGGATGAGTCCCAACTTATGAGGCTCTCCCACAGTAAAAGCTCAACAATTAGGTGTTCAAAAAGTGAAAAATCCGGGTGGCTCAGATGGTCAGAACCACCTTCTAACAGGTATTATGCACCATACCGGGCAAGTCATTGGATATCCCTAGTGTCACATACTATGATCTCCCAAACAACCCTTTCGAAATTCCTCCCTCATGTATCCCTCTTTTGGCTCATCCCATACCTCACCTTACTACTATGATCTCCCAACTAACACCTTCTAGACTCTTCCCTCTTCTATCCATCCATTCTCATATTCAATACAGCTAACAGACTTGCATGTCAAATTAACTCCTATTTCACTATACTTATCCACCACTAATCCTTTTGGGTTCTGGAGCAGCGTGCAAATCACAGAAAAGAGCTTTGATGCCTCATCAGGGGTAGTAAGCGCTATACAAATACAATTACAATACAATTAGCGCCATCATCAAATTCACTGTGTATTGTGGTTGGCCAAGCCCAGGTATTATTACATATAAGGATGACTCAAGCTGGTTTTTTATTAGCAATTTATATGATTGCTCAATGATTCCATGCATGTAGTAAACCTATTTTAAACTACTGTGGAGCCCATAGACATCTGCAGTGGGAATTCACATAGGCTAGCAGTAAAAGAGTGGAGTAACGTGCCAAAGAACCATGATTCCCCCCTTTTTTAAATGTTACTATGCTGTCATTTTGGTCCCGAATATGTGAGAAGGAGCTAAATATCCATTTGTATTCCTTTCTGTATAGTATTTGTACTGATTGGTCCAAATTGTCATCCATCCTTACTTTCTGTATGACGGTCCATTTCAGGTCTTTCTCTGTATGACCTTTTTCATTAAAATGAGTTACCAATTTTGTACTAAGCCTGCCACTACAGATACTGCTTCTGTATTTTGTGGTTCGAATTCTCACTTTTCATATTGTCCTACCAGTTTACCTCAATCTGCAGGGGCGACTGATAAAATAGACCACAAACTCGCTATTGCAATTTGTATGTGTTCTTCGTTCCGATGGGGTATTAAAGCCTACGTTTATTGTTAGGTCTTGCCTAGGCAGCGCGCATGCGCCGCTCTAGGAGATGACCTTTTGAAATCGGTCTGCTCCTTTTCAAGCACACTCATGCTTGTGCTGGCATCCACCTTGCGGGAGCGAGCAGCGGCGCGCGTGCTAATTGAAAACATATGGCTCTCGCGCCGCCGCTGCTCGCTCCCGCAAGGCGGATGCCAGCACAAGCACGAGTGTGCTTGAAAAGGAGCAGACCGATTTCAAAAGTTTATCCGCGAGCGGCTCTGAGGTGCAGCCCCGTGCACTCGTGTGCAGCTTCTTGAACTAGCTCTGGTGCAGTTTCTCAAGAACGCTCATCACTGCAGTCTATCGTGCACTCTGATCCAACCCCTGTGCACTCTCTTTCATCTGCATGCCCTTTCTAGCACGCTCCCATGCGCCCCTGCTCTCTGCCTCTCCTTTAGCCAATCTCTCTATTGCAGGTAACACTGGTCAGCCGAAGGACAGGCACTGTATTCCTGCAGCGCTGGAACACAGTCCGGGTTGTGTGCATTACATTCATCCCGTCCCTGCTCATATGCTCCTAGTACACGTCTTTAAAACATAATTGCGTGCCGCACACCATTAATCTGATGAGCCCCAACCGCTCCTAATAAACCCCACTGCACAGTCCTAGTAGTGTGTGTTCCATCGGTTGTCCAGCGAAGCGTGCCCCCGTCAGGTGCACCTCCTCACATACAGGTCTATCGGTGTGTGATGTATTAAGTCCGTGTGCACCCCAATGACATTCCCATCTCACTCCCCCAGCAGTCTGTGTTCCAAGGTCTTTCTGTCGCACAACCCCCTCCCCCCCTCCTGGTGAGATTCCCTGTCACACATTCCCTGCAGTGTGTGTTGCACCGGCTCTCCGCCATGCCCTCTCCAGCAGTGTGTGTTCCAGGAGGTCTTAGGTGGGGCCTCCAATGACCCCTAATGCAAACTATCCTAGTAGTGTGTGATCTCTTAGGCTTACGGTGCAGCCCACCCATGCTTATATCCTGCACACATTCCAGAAGTGTGTGCTCCGGCGGGCCTCTGGTACACCCGCCCTTCACCCTCTCCCTATCTGCACACATTTCCAGCAGCGTGTGCTCCAGCGGTTCTATGTTGTAGATCCACGACCGCGCTCCCGCCCCACCCCCACCTCCGAATAGCCCAAATCCCAGCAGCGTATGCACGATGCACCACGTCTTTGTTGCTGCCTCCGCCCCCTCCCCGACTGTCCCAGCACCGTGTGCTGCATGGGGTCTCTGGTGTACGCTCCCTCCGCACACGATCCCAGCAGCCTGTGCACTACAGGGGGGCTTTGGCGCAGCCCTCCCCCCTCAGGACATACATCCCAGCAGCGTGTGCTGCACCGGGTCTCTGGCGCAGCCCCCTCTCCCTGTGCTGTGTCTAGCGGGATTCTATCCTTCCTGCCGCATGCTCCATGCAACAGTAACAAGCATTGAAAATGCAATAGGTCTCGCCTTTGATTAAGTTAAAGCCATTTGCTTTGCTTATGGTATTGTATAGCAAAGCAAATGGCTTTAACTTAATGAAAGGCGAGACCTATTGCATTTTTAATGCTTGTTTTTGTACTCGCCGTGAACAGGCCCACTCCACAGGTGCCACATAAGAAATGTCAGTAAACCAGAGGAGGGACCAAAGGGTTTGTTGTTGCGGCTTTGTAAAATGTGCAGTCTTGTATGGTCCAGGTGATCCCCAGACGTTTGCCCCCTCTGACAAGTGAGTTGGAACAGTATCTGATAAAAAAGGAAGCTGTCAGGCGACTTCGAGTCCACTGCATGCTCTAGACGACGTCTTCCCAAACTGAAAACGTATTTTTTTAAAGCGGCACCTGGGCCTTTAAGAAACATTGGCTGGTTTAAAAAATCTGTTTGGGAATGTGAATGCAGGGATGGAGGTGTGCTGTACCTTGCAGGCCACCAACCATGTGTTTTCAGCCAATCGTAGAAAGCGGCAAACATCGGCCTGCCAAATTAATATTCATTTGGCAGGTCATTTTGTGACACTGCTAATGGGAAATTTGAGATGTGACCTTTTTTTGTACATAGTTTGCAATGTCAATTGCATCCCTGTTTGTAAGTGTTGATGTGCAATATGCACATCCTGATGTGTGAAAGGGTTGGCACATCATATGTTCCCTATAAATCCCATCCATACTTGCATACATGTGGGAAAGTAGAACGGTATATGTTTGTTTTTAATTGTCTTCCTGTTTTAGCATTTGGCTCTAGGCAGCTTTAGCTGTTTGTTCGAAGTTCTCATGTGATCTGTACAGGGCAACAGCATTACAAGGATGGGTACACTGTGCCATTGACTTTAAATATAGTTTTGTCTATGTGGCAAAGTATTTCCTTATTGCCCACAAAGCCAGCACAAATCTGCCAGCAGAAGTGGCTTCTCCATTCCTGTGAGGGGCTTCACAACTGACACTAGCTGCCCCCGGCCAGCACCCTGCCACTGAAGGCACCTCTGCCCATGTAACTCGTTTAGGTGTATGGATGGTGCGAAGATAATCTGTTGCCTGATTTTCATTTAACCAATTATCTCTGAAACTCTTTTTAAAGAAAGAAATATAATTGAGATTGAGTAAACACTTGTACCTGGTTAGCTGCATTTCAATTACTAGCTAATTCTTTGAGGCTGCCTGCGAGTTATCATTTGCCTAGATTCTATGCATGTTAATACATTCTGGGCTCACGACTAGTCACTAGCAGCCATGAAGCTCAATATATATTAAGGTAACGGGAGCGAGAGCGAGAGCTGAATGAGGTGAGGCCGGGCCGCCTGGCACTGAAAGCACAATGTGACTTTATTAGGCATGAGTGAATGGGCCGTTTCTTGCATGACTGGCCTCTGCTTTCAAGTAATGACGGAGCTTCGTGACTTGACGAGGGCAAGCACACCCACACGTAATGCGCTGCCCTCAGTTGATCGGTGGTTTCATTTACGTGCCATTTAGAACGCGGCAGATGGCTCTCGCGTCTAAATATATGTAGTGCCGCCACGTAGGCGTGTTTGGAGTGACGCTGCGTCAAACTCTACGTGCCGTGACATCACTTTGGTGTCAAGCTATAGGCTGGGTAGTGCTGCCCATGGCCCGACGGAGAGTGCAGACTAGGCAGCGAGAGGGAGGACGCGGAGGGAGCTCACTCATTGCCAGGCTGCAGGGATGTATCTATTTATGTAAGGTCTCGGGATGTCATTTTTGGTGTGGCTATGTAGCTAGAAATACATGCAAGCCTTTAAATAGGAGCTGACTAATGTGTGCTTTTCCTTTGCCACACCATAGAGAACAAAACCAAGCTCAGGTCACATTTTCAGTAGGTGTTTTCATCCCATGAGAAAAGGTTTAACGAAACCTAAGACATTTTTGTGACCTAAAGGCATTCCAATAAGGGGAAGAGACCACATAGGCTTAGGGTGCAGAAACAGAATGTATCTGTCCCCCTGTGTCCTCTCAGTGAGGAGGCCGGAGACTGGAGTCCTAGTCTGAGCTTGTTGGTCCCTCTGTACTTTATCATAGCATGCTCATGCTAGACTAAGTTATACACTCTATAAGCAGATCTTGTATGCCCAGATCCTCCAGCTTTTGAAGAAGTTACTGGTGGGAGACTGTGTCGAAAGCTGGGCTAAGATCAAATAGAATCAAAGCCGCCATACCTCCCCTTTCAAGCTGGAGTCTAAGCTGTTCTGAAGGGTGAAGAAGATAATTAGTTTCCACAAAAGCTGACAATTGCTGGTCAACATATTTTTCCAGACGTTTTGCAAATAGTAGCAGAAGTGAAATGGGCCCATAGTTAGACCAATTAGGGGCATCGAGATTAGGTTTCTTCAATAAAGGAATTACCACAGCATGTTTTCAGGCTTTAGGAACCAGTCCTTCCAATAGCGAGGAATTGAGAAGAGTAATAACAGTGGAAACAAGCATTGGCATAGCCAATAGGTCTCGCCTTTGGGGCCTTATAAGTGTTTAGCCAGAGCTATTGACTTTGCCAATGTCTTCAAGCTGTGCTGTAGAGAAGTGTGGCTGCTGTGCGGCATGCTGAAAAGTTATAATAAAAAAGTGTCAGAAGCATTTTTGTTACTTTATATATGACCAAGAGGGCATTATGTAAAACTGAACGACCATATTTAAAAAAGTATTTACAATAAAAAATTTCCTCAGTTTTCTTTTGTTCTTGCAATGCTGGCAATGGTTGTTTGTTAAAGCTTTTTTTTGAGGGGGCATAAACAATCGGAGGGTGAAGGTTGGGAACTAGTACCTGTATTATAACACTAGCAGCGGCCAGACGCTAGGGGAGAATCAACAGATGCCAGATTCCGAGAGCAGGCTGAGGTGGTGCTGAGTGATGCTGAGGTGGTAGTGGTGGTGGTGGTGACTGTTGCGGAGACGATGCTGAGGTGATGCTGAATGATACTCAGGTGTTGCTGAGTGATACTGCTGTGGTGCTGAGTGATGCTGTGGTGGTGCTGAGTGATATTGTCTTGGCGCTGAGTGATGCTGTGGTGGTGCTGAGGGATATTGTCTTGGCGCTGAGTGATGCTGTGGCGGCGCTGAGTGATGCTGTGGCGGCGCTGAGTGATGCTGTGGTGGCCCTGAGTGATGCTGTGGTGTCCCTGAGTGATGCTGTGGTGGTGCTGAGCGATGCTGTGGCGGTGCTGAGCGATGCAGTGGCGGTGCTGAGCGATGCAGTGGCGGTGCTGAGCGATGCAGTGGTGGCGCTGAGCGATGCTGTGGTGGCGCTGAGCGATGCTGTGGTGGCGCTGAGCGATGCTGTGGTGGCGCTGAGTGATGCTGTGGTGGCGCTGAGTGATGCAGTGTTGGCCCTGAGTGATGATGTGGTGTCGCTGAGTAAAGCTATGGTGGTGCTGAGTGATGCTGTGGTGGCGCGGAGTGATGTTGTGGTGGCGCTGAGTGATGCTGTTGTGGCGCTAAGTGATGCTGTGGTTGCGCTGAGTAATTCTGTGGTTGTGCTGAGTGATGCTGTGATTGTACTGAGTGATGCTGTGATGGCGTTGAGTGATGCTGTGATGGCGTTGAGTGATGCTGTGATGGCGTTGAGTGATGCTGTGATGGCGTTGAGAGATGTGTTGGTGCTGAGTGATGCTGTGCTGGCTCTGATTGATGCTGTGCTGGCTCTGATTGATGCTGTGCTGGCTCTGATTGATGCTGTGGTTTCGCTGAGTGATGCTGTGGTGTTGCCGAGTGAGAGATAGAGTGAAGATATAATGCCCAATTAGAGAGGGTGGTGAGAGAGAAAGAGAGAGAAAGGGTGTACATAGAATAAAGAGTGGAGCGGGATAGAGAGAGAGAAAGAAGGGAGAGAGAGTGAATGAAGGAGTTTGAAAGAGAAACAGATAAAGGGGTGAGAGAGAATGAAAGGCTAAAAAAGATAGAGAGGAGAGAGTTAATTAAGTAGAGAGAGAATTAGAGAGGGGAGAGAGAGAGAGAAGGAGAGAGACAATAAGAGTGGGGGTGTGGAGTTTAAATAGAGTGAAGAAGTGACGCGGAAAAAGTAACCTTAAATATAGCTTTGTGCTTTGCGCGAATAAATATTTAAAAAAAAACAGTGAGAGACAAAAATACTGGTAATTAGGCTGTGACTCCCAATATAAAACAAATAGCGATATAAGGTGAAATCAACCCACCGAAGCAATATTTCTAACTAGACAAAAAAAAGCTTGCATTTCAATGCTAATCGCTGTTGTTTTTCATGTGACTGTAGTCCAGGGCCCTCAGTTGGTAATGTGAGCTGCTGCTGCGATTGAAACATCAGAGTCCAGAGAGTTAATGAGCCATGACGAGGAAATGAGGAAGAGATAGGAAACCCAGATGCCAGCTGCGCGTGCACGCCATCGTGAACTCAAGCTGGTCGCCAGCCGAAAGCCAGTGTTTGCACTTCCAAAACCCGCTTACTAAAACTCTCGGCCACACCAGCGCAAGCGCTGGTGCAGGCCGAGACCTAAAAACCTGGGGACACAGTTTGCTACAAAATGCCGGACGTAAAGGATCTAATGGAGAACCAGACTTAATAGAGTTCAGTAAGGAGATGAACAAAGGGAGTTCAATAGAGGCAAAAGTCCTCAAAAAGCAAACAGAGGAACTGGAAGGGATATCAACACTTTTCTCATGCAGATGAGAGGAGTGGGCCTGATATCAGCCACTTTAAAAAAAAACTCAGCTAGATCATCACACTGAGTCTGCAAAGTATAGGTATAGGAGAAATTTTAGCAGGCTCAGATAAGGATTTACCAATTTGAAATAATGTTTCAGGGCAAATCTGAGTCAAAGTGATTTTATTGGAATAAAAGGAAGCCCAAACGGAGCAACACTCTTTTTGGTAAGCCCTCACAGCCAGCTTATACTTCATTTTGTCCTCCTTGTGGTAGGTTTTACACTAGGTCCTCTCTAAACAGTTGCAGCTCTTTTTAAGCCCAAGTAAGGCGTCAATAAACCAAGGAACAGGGAAAAGTGATCTGGAGTTAGTGTTGAGTTAAAGTGGGAGCACAGAATCTAGGGGCGACCGAATCCAGTTGTTAATGACACTGGAATCGATGTCCACTGATCGACTGAGTTCTGATAGAGTTGTCTGTAGAAGTGAACTAAGAATAGCTGGATTAACTTTAGACCAGTGTCCAGATGATAGAGATGTGTTTCACCAATAAGGTGTTTCTATTTAACCAAGAGATGTATCAACAACAATGTGGCACCGCCATGGGAATTTCCCTTTCTCCTAGCTACCCAAATCTGACCATGGGTTAGTGGGAGAAGGAAGTGGCTTGGGGAGAACCAAATGAGAGATATCTGGATTAGATAAATCTATAGTCGACATACACGGAAGATTTGTTTATTATTTGGAATGACACACAGGATGGAAGAATTTCTGAAATACTTCAATAATCTCATCCAGAACAATTGTGGCCTAAAATATACAAGCACAACGAGTGAAACACAGGTAAACTTCCTGGACATAACAGTATATATCAATAATGAAATGACAGAAACAACACTCTTCAGAAAAACAACAACCACCAACAGCATCTTATATGGAACAAGCTTCTATTTTTTATGAATGAAACTAAACTTTTCTAACGAAAATGAATTACAAGAGCGATATAAAGAAGGTTTTTCTTAATTGAGCATTTTTCCTCTCAGACAATACATATAACAACATAACAACAATTGCCGTTAATGATACAGTAAATCACAGGTGTCATGCCAATTGTCAGGTGAACCATACATTCATCTAATTCCGTGGGTATCATGCCAATAGTGTACATTTCACAGCGTGTGCTGCTTGGGTCTCCTCTGGTAGGGACAAGAGATATGCAGTCATTGGTGCCCAGACATCTTTTGGCTGCGAGGCATTCAGCAGTTCCTCTGCATATGTCTCCAGTTGATCTCTACAGTATGCAATGTCCCGGTACCATTGTTTGAGCTTTGGATATGATCTCTTCCCCCTATTTATAGCCACCCATCTCTTGACCAGGAAGAGATTTACTGCCACCAGTTTCAAATTTGCTGGTTGCAGTGGCTTAACATGCCCTAATAGACACATCTTTGGGGTGCAAGATATTGTCTCACCACGTCTGTAAGAGCTCATGTAACCTGTACCCAGTAGCGTTGTATAATCTGGTGATGAGTTTCTGGCATGTCCAGCTAGTGAGAAGCACCTGAAGTGCATTCAAGGTAGGTGGTGCTGCCGGTAACTGTGGGTAGAGCTCTCATTGAGATGCACAAAGGATATATATGTGAAATGCATAAGAGTAGAGCGGCTATGTTGCTGTGGGATTGCTGTCAGTTCAACAAAATGACCGTCAGGGAAGGCATCACCCATTGTTTTCAATCCTGCCTTGGCCAGTAAGTTCAGTGCTTTGTGTTCAGTCCTGATTGAAACTGCCGAATGATATACCAATGGAAGGGCTGGGGCATATATCGGGTGCTTGATTGACCATTTACTGAGCGTCCTCCAGGCTCTCGTGGTACTATTAATGGAATTAATTTCTGCGCGTGTTCCACCCTCTCTTGTATGCGGTATCAAAGACTTAAGCTGAATAGGGTGTGCATCATCATGTTGAATTGCCAAATGTGGAGTGTACGTGGGGGGGGGGTGGAACCAGTTATGCGCATATTGGGCTTGTGCGCACAGGTAATTCAGATACAGATCCGGGGCACTGAAGCCCCCTTGATCATATGGAATTGTGAGTGTGCTCCATGCAATTCTTGGCTGTTTACCTGCCCAGTCTAGAGATATCATATGTGATTTAAGCATTTTAAAGAAGGCTTGTGTAAGTGGTATGGGTATGTTATTATACAGATAAAGGAAACTGGGCAGCACTATTATTTTGAGAATGGCCACCTGGTCTGCTATTGACAACGGCAGCAGCGTCCGTTGCCTCATCTGGTCCTCAAATTTGGACATCACTACCATAATTGTATCTAACTACCAACTCAGGATCTCTTTGTATCCAAAAACCTAAATATCCTACTGGGTCTGAACAACATTCCAATGGGAACACCAGTGCATAAGGCACAGTGTGTGCAGTGAGAGGCACAATACATGATTTTATCCAGTTTATACTAGTCCGGAGAATCGCTCAAAATGAATATATTAGCAGATGAGCGGTGACAGGTGGATTTCCGTATCCCGGACATACAATACCATGTTTTCTGCATACAGCGATATGGCTAGTGGACGAAGCTGAAATATCCGAGTGTCTGCAGCATGTCTCTGGTGTATTACAAATGCCATGGGATCCGATCCAGGGCAAACAGAATTTGCAACAATGGACACCCCTGTCTCGTGCCTCTGTGTATTTTTATTATAGCAGATGTGATGCCATTTATACTCACCCGGGCTGTTGAATCAGTGTACAAAAGGCATATCCATCAAGTAAAGGCTGGGGGGGGACACCCATCCGCAGTAGAATGGTGAACATATATGCTCATTCGATGGAATAGAAAGCTTTCGCTGCATCCAGAAGGATTGCCGCAGCTTTCATAGGGGGATCAGGTTGATGTAGGAGTGCAAAAATAGTGCACAGATTCTGTGCAGTTGAGAAGGTGGGAATGAATCTGAATTTGTCGACAGAATCATAGTAGTGAGCAGTGGTTGGAGCCTAGCGGCAAGTATCTTAGCAAGGATTTTAGTGTCAATATTGATAAGTGTCAGCGGCTTGAAGGAGGCACATTGGCCTGGTGGTTTATCAGTTTTCAGTGGCGTAATTATAAGTGCCTCTCTAAGTGACTGAGGCAGTGTTTGTGTATTGTATGCTTCCTCAAAATTCTTCTGAAGGTCAACAGTTTGGCAAATTCTTTATAAAATTCGCCGGGTACGGCATCTAGACTGGAGGCCTAGCTGTTCGGTAAGGAACTTATGACGTCTTTGATTTCGTCCACAGTAATAGGCTGTGTGAGGTACTCCCTCTGACCCTGTATCAGCCACGTTAGGGGGACATCATCCAGATACTCTGAGATCTCAGTCACCAATGCTGCACCCCGGGACCCATACAGTTGTGTGTAAAAGGCAGAGAACTCCGCCCCAATTGCAGGTGTATCAAAACAGAGTGTGCCATCTGGTTTGTTCACACTAATTATGTGTGCATGTGTCCAGGGTTCTTTCATCTTACTGGCGGGTCGCACCCTGGTTTCCTTCCCTCACTGTACGCCCTGGCTACATGTCTACGTGATAGATGGCAGGCCTCTTGGTCCGCCGTGTCTGTATATGCAGTAATCCTAATGGCCGCCAGGGTACTAGTCTTAGGGTTAGTCTCATATTCACGTTCCAGATGTTTCAGTGCTGTTTTTATCTTCTGCAACAGTGCCCTTATGTCCTTTAAAATACCAGCTTGTGTTCCTATGCACACACCACCTATAGTGGCTTTAAACGCCTCCCATAATATACCCGCAGTGTCCACAGTAACTGTATTGATGGCAAAATAGTCTATAATGGCCTTTTGTAGTCCATCCCGGGAACACTGGATCCAACAGTCCCGTGGGGTGCAGGCGCCAATGAAACTGCGTGGGAATATGTGTAGGAATAGATATCTCCAGCCATACCGGCGCATGGTCCGATAACGTTCTGGGCATTTGAGTTTTGTCCTTTACCCATGTGTGGACTTCCCTCGTCACCAGCCAGTAGTCCAAACGGGACCACGAGCTGTGCACCAAATAGGTGAATGTCCCTGGACTGCGAAACTCCTAAATGTCAACGAGGCCACAATCTGTCATTCCTCCCGAACAACCTAGGCCAATTGTTTGCTCTGCCAATCCACCGTAGCGGATCGATTCATAATCGGGTCCAAATATAAATTCAAGTCACCACCCCAGACAATGGCTGATGGCTGTTAAGTGTGCAGACGTCGCCAGATGTGTGTACAAAAATTCTGAATCATCAACATTTGGGCCATTTGTGTTTACAGTGGTCACCAGGGTACCGCATAATTTGCCTTGTAAGATTATATATCGACCTCGGCCTATTTCCAAATGTGTGTCAATGAAGAGCACCCCTTTTTATCAATATATGAACCCCACTAGCATATGTGGAGTAGGATGAGCCACCCAAAATCCCACCCATTTCGCACCCACCATGCCTACTTCATGTCTCGTGAGGGGTGTCTCCTGCAATAGTGCGATTTGTACCTTGTGCCAGTAGGACAGTACCTGTCTGTTTTTTTTGAGTTGTTAAGCCCTCTAACATTCCACGTTATCAAAGTTAATTGAGCAGAAGTAGAAGACCATTAGACCTGTCATACCCCATAATCCCACGTGTACTTACACATTCTCAGTAAGGCATTTTGCATGTCTACACCATCAGGAAATATTTTGTAGGCAACTGACTTATAAACCCTATACCCACCCTCCTCACACTTCAGCATCCCAAACTTGCTAAAGCCATTTCCCCAGCTTAACAAAACACAAAATGCTGGTAACGTCTGACGAGGCCCATGCAACCCAAGTGCATAACAGTGTACCAACAAGAGTAAAATGTGTTCTCCCTTATGGGGGTGGCTAGATTTTCAAGTAACCTCCAGATGGACAGAGATGACCAGGAAACCAAGGGACAACTTTTGTGCCGCAGGTCTTTCCGTGGGATGTGTTTTGTAAACGCTCCATAGCATCACGGCAAAGCACAGCCCCATGCCGGGCAGTAGGATCTTGGGAAGCCGAGCCCCTGTTTCCAAACGATGTCCAGTGTTCTGCAGGCATTGGTTCAAGGGCTCTGCATCGGCCATGCGCAACTCATGCACGGAGAGGTCGCCCGATCATCTCCCTCAATGATCAGCCAGACCTAACAAACCTTTGTGTGCCATGTTTCCCCAACGGTGCACGATACCGCCCGCGCATGTTCAAACAGTATTTACAGAGTATGACGTATCTGAAGAGCTCAAGCTTCCATGTCCAGTGGAGTTTTCCGGCTGGTGACAATTTTCTTTACAAAGTCCATAGCTGCTTTAGGGGTGGGGCATACTTTCTGGCTGCCTTGGTGGTCAATGCGCAGTTTGGCCGGGTACAGCACGGCATATTTTATTCCCTATGGTTGCAGTTTCTTTTTTACAGGGATGTATTCTCTTCGAGCCGCTTGTACTGTTGCCGTAAAGTAAGGAAAGAAGGAGATTTCATTTCCCTGATGCTGTATGGCCTGCTTCTCCCTGGAGAGGCACAATACTTTGTCCCGATCACTGTAATTTAGGAGCTGCGCTATAATGGGACGCGGGGGTGTCTCGGAAGGTTGCCTCGTAATCAATGACCTATGTGCTCTTTTCACTATTGGCACATTGTAGAAGGGCTATGTTCCAAATATGCCCTGCAGCATCTGTTCAACATGGAGCTCCAGCCTGCCGGTGTTGGTGGTTTCTGGAACACCAGTAATTCTCAGATTGTTACGGTCACTTTTTTTTTTCAACACACATTAGGCAGGTAACGTTCTGTGTCACGACCGTCGCGTTGTGACCGCCAAGGGAGCTTGATGGTTGTTTAGCACATTTCTTTTTATTTGCTGCACTTTTTGGAACTGCACACTTTACCTTCTTGTGTTTTAGTTCAACCGCACTTTGAATAGCAGTTTATTATATATTCGTGGTTCTCACTAAAGCATGACTGATGGAGTATCACGACAGCTGGTTCTTTTAGCCACGCTACACTGACGCATGTTTACCTTGCACCATACGGAATCATCACGTGGTGTCTTTACACCAGGGATTGCGAGCAGGATGGTTTCCTCACTATGTTATATTCTTTTTGCATCACAGAATTGTCCCCTGACGAAGGGCTGAGTGCCCGAAATGCATTGGGATGGGCATGAAGTGAGAGGAGGATAATTGCGATGTACAACTGTTTATTTGGATTCATCGTTATCATTTCAATTAAAAGAGCATATATAATTTCCTCCATGAATATTGGATAAACCCATTAAATATCCAACTATAAACTGTGGATGATCTTTTTTGTTGAGATACAAAGTGTTGAATACCCTTCGCAGGGTTTCAGGTTGTGCCTAGGGGGACTAGCCCTATTCAGGGTGCGCTACTTCATGCTTTGAACATTTGACGCTCTAGATCGGAGAGCAAAACCCCAGGAGCACACTGCAAATAGGAAAACCTGAGTTTTCATTTATCGGATACATAGGTTGTGCGTGTTCACCATAATTCTTGTTTCACTCCACTGGGGTCACTTAAGTCACGTTCTTTCTTAAATACATTTGTAAATAGTGTCAATACACAGTAGAAGTTTAGTTTTCTATTTTCCTAGATTGTAATTGCAAATAAAAAGTGCTTACTTCGGCTGAAGTGAGTGTTGCATAAGAACTGGTTGTGTTGGGCTGTTTTCGCCTTAGTCATATGTGTTCTCTGAAATTAATTATCAAAATTACAAATTTAAAACGAATGTAATACATATTGACTAAAAAGCCAACGAAACCAGATTTTGACATCCGTCCTTGCCCGATACAGAGTCGGACGGCCCACCCGCCTCCCGCACACCCTGGAACAGCTATTTTCATCCCAATTCTCCCATACGCTTGACGTCACCCTGTAGAGTTCTTTTTCCAGCAGCGATTTTCAGTTCCCAGGGCGCCATATTCGGATTCCCCATCAAGGCATTACCCGCTTGAATAGTCTAAATAAGAGGCACCGGCACTCTGCGATTCTCCACCGTGGCAGGTGTCTCATTTTCATCACGTCATTTCCACCGTTGTGTTTTTGACTACAGAAAATTTATTTTTTTCAGCCCTGAAGAGTCACGGGATAACTCCCTCGTGTGACGAAACACGTGTCGGCTGGTTGTTTTTCTTGAAGTGGTTGCTCAAATAAATACTTCTATAAAATCACTCTGGTGTTGACCATTAAGAATCAGAGATTATACGAGACATTTCTACTAATAAGTTATCCTCATAACGTGTGCCCAGGATTTTTGTTCACACATATTGACTATATCGTATACTTATTCGCTTAAATTGCGCAAGACATTAATTCCTTGCCAAATTGTAATTTCGTACTTAAATGAGTTCCTTGTGAACAATTGTATTGTGGCTGTTTATAAAATGTAAGGCATGCAAAGCCTGTAAGATTGGAAAGAGTACCAAATACATAAAAAATAGAAACAATCATGCTATTACCATCAAAAACAGAATCACAGGTGAATCACAATTTGTTGTATACATTCTTGAATGTAAGTCTGGGCTGAAATTTGTAGGCAGCACCATCTGTGTCCTCAAAAAAAGAATGTTATAATATATTAGGGAAGTTCAAAAGCAAGATGCCACGTTTACAATTGCTAAACAGTTTATGAGACATTATGATAACAGTTGCCAAACAAGGACATACTATGGAATTGATGTGATGAAATTCACAGAAAGAAGTGGAGATAGAATGCAGCAAGTACGCCAAATGGAATCCAAGTACATCATAAGACTAAGAACTACAATTCTGTTTGGATTAATTAATGATGAAGAAATGCTTTGTCCACCATAGAGCCAGTCTCTGCCCAAAACAGTCTCTGACTAGTGTAGATAACAGACAAAATCAAGTGACAAGTGCTGAATAACATAATGAAAACCATTACCACTGATATCAAGCACACCAAAAAAAGAAATTAAAATGCGAAACAACTAATGGGGATAACCAATATTAAGAAGAAGAAAAAAATACAGATAAGAACAATCAGAAAGGGTAATTAGTCAAATAAGAAACAAATTAAAGGGAAGATATTGAATTATATAACAGATGTATAATTGATCCCTCAACCACTAGGGTTCCTATTTAAACAAGTGCTAAAAATGGATCATAGCCAACTCCAGTGAATAAGGAGAACAATTAATATCTTGCATTGGCCACAGTGAAGAGGACCCAAAACCATTTAGGTTTAATGATTTGGAACATGTAACAATGATACAGAAGAATATTTCGGTAACCATCTCAAATTATTATAATGCCATTGAACCCCCACCAAGGTCATTGAAATATGATTGTTGTACAAGATACCACTCAGGTTTGAAATTGATATGTCACCTCGAAAACTGTACAAACTATGAACGTGATAGTAATAGCCAATAATGATGAATGTGTGGCCCAATACTGAAATCAAGAAACTGCAACTTTCTGCTAACTAAATTCACAGTGGATAACTTTACATAAAATACACATCCTGTCGAGAAAGTGTTACAATGATAGAGCAGAGACATCCTCGAAATTTCATGTTCATTTTATTGAACTTAAAAGACTACATGAGAAAGGTTTCGTCTTTGAGACTACAACACCCAGAAGGCCTCATAATGGGCAAGATGGTGTGTTTGTATAAAAGGGAAAATGAAAAAAGGAATCACCAACTGTGAGAAAGATCTTTACGGTAGAAACGTGTTAGTGTTTTATGCTGTATACTGTGTAAATAAAGTGATTCATTTATGAATTCCTGTAGCGTGGCAACTTCGGTTCTTTGTCAACTTCGACAAAGAATAGTGGGAGACTTTAGTCGAGCCTCCATGCCTGCACCAGCTGTGAGAGTGTGCTGTTTCCTACTACCACATTGCTACAAAGAAATGATTTCCTACTACCACATTGCTACAAAGAAATATCTATCTATTCCAAAACGCACCACTTGGCCTTGTTTTAACACAAAAATGGATATGAGACCTTATCCCTTACTCTGCTGCAGAAGGAGTTTTTCAAATTTACTAAAATCACTTGTATCACCAAGATTTTTCAGAAGCCTTGTGATTTTAGTGAACCGATGCCATAGGCCAGCACCCCAATCTCAAAAGTGTTCCAGCTCCAGACTCCAGTGGATTTCACCATTGGCTACCTTTATGGGTAAATCTATATGTTGGCCACAGTCCGATAATGAAGGGCGTGGTCAAGGTTGTGATGTTTACGAATAATTGCTGTTATTACATTTCAAAAATCACCCCCGCCACGATCTCCATTATTGCTAGGTGGGTCATGAAAGATTGTCATTCTAAAAATCGGGTTGTGGCTCTTAGCAGTCACATCACCCATAGTCTAATTCTGGTAGCAGGTTCTAGACCTTGAAGGGCGAATGCGTCTTTTGCATCTACAGTATGCCTAGTTTGAACACAAAGGTATACAGACTGGCTTGTGCCCTTTATTATCCAGACCACTGAATTGACCATTGACAAGAAATTATCTAGATGCAAAAAGAAAATCAGAGCTAGCCCGCTACTTAATGAGGATTTTTAAAATGTTGCCACTCCTTCACTCCACCCACTTATCTCCTTCCCCTCCTTTTCTCCTTCTTCATGCACCCGTTCCCACGGCAACCCAAGTGGCCAGTTCGTCTTCTAACACTATAGTGTTAGAGGCTACTCGGACTTCACAAAACTGTACCCATATGAGATAGGAAAATGTGAAAGCAAAAACAAGAAATCATGCTGCTTAGTTACGAAACCTAGCAAAGTATACATTGCAAAACATGCCTCCTACCCCCAGTCTTCATAGCTACTTAACCCTCTAGTTGCTGCCAAAATGCTCAATAATTACTACATTGCTAGCGACATTCCAAGCTATTTCTGTGCTACACTCTCAATCAGCTTTTCTTCACTTTGATTAGAATCATCCCAAAAGCATTTATGCGCATGGAAAGTAGTATAAAAGGAGTACTCCTTTACAACTCTTGCACGCCTTTGTGAACCGGCCTCAAAATGTCCAAATCCTTATTAGTAATTGTGCAAAGAGGGTACAGTTAATTTTATTTGTATTTATTGCATATGAATATACCCTGAATATTCGCATTTCCATTCGAGATGATTTGGGTGGGAATTAACAAATGTGTGTAAGAGTTTATAAGAGAGAAGTACAGGAGTACTAGTTTACGGACTGCACAATGCTTTAGAAAATGAATCGAGCCCTTCATTTGGAAAGGATTAATGAATGAGCAGCGGATGGGATGTGGAGAGTAGTAGAGTAGACACTGCTGCGACACACACATCACTAGATGACTCTGTTCGCTGGCTAGCATTTTGTAGTTTCAAATTGTGATTTCATCACTGCCACTGGAAATGGTCCGCAGTCCCAGCACCACAGAAGAAGGGGATTTCAAGGTCACGAGCATACAGTTATAGATGAAAACATAATGTGCTTCGCAGCTGAAAGAGTAGCAAGTCCTTGGTTTCCAAAGGACAGATTCGATCCTGGAGGAATAGCTTTCAATGAGACTTGAGAAAGTTGTGCTTTTGTGATGCATTCGGTTGCATTGGGCATCAGGGTGCATTGGAGCTGAACAACTAGAAGAATGAGGGGATATTTTTAGAAGCCTAATCTGGTCTATAAATAGAAACTGTGGTTAAAGGTTACTTATGAGAAAGCTGAAACTCAGAGATTTCTCTGTTCAACAATGAGTCTGGAAAATGTGCCTGCTGTACCTTGTAAATCGGTAGAAATGGATGTTGAGGGCCTCTTTTATGTGCTAAGTTGTTTACCAGAGATTGCCTTGGTATTAGTTTACCAACCAGAATGCTGCGGCCAGACGAATTCTTGGAGCAGACGTAACCACCCTTCCTGCCCTAAAGTTACCTGTTGCATAAATAGTATAATTCAAAGCTCTCTGCATTGTCCAGGGGGCAATCCAAAGGAAGAGACTAATTTTTCTTCAGTTCAAAATCTAGAAAAAAACCCACACACAAAACAAAATTCGAACAGGAATTGCCCTGCTCCTAATAATTGCTCAGGAGTCCCTTAGATAAAAGCCTCTGAAGGGTTACTGGCATTCTCTCGGCTCATTTTCATATGCATAGAGGATCAAAAAAGTTATGTCCATTCTCCCCCCTCCTGTTTGCTTTGACCATGGAGCCCCTCGCAGCTACAATAGGGGTGACTGTTGCTGATGTTCTTCTGACTCTGAGGGAGGACACTGTATCCCTCACAACACTAATGGAAGGACTGGAGAACATTAGTAAGGTCTCAGGCTTAGAAACGAATGCTTGAAAGTCCAATATATTGGCTATAAACATGATTACAGAGAAGGCTGAAATGGGGTGGGGACGTATCCTACCCCTGGTCTCCCAGGGGGTGGGGGTTTGAGATACATGCAGTGCTAAGTTTGGGAAGGAAAGAGTGCCGTTGTCCGAAGCTCTGCTCAGAAGCCGGCGGCCGGTGCAATTAAACGTCGTTGAGGGGAAATACTAAGGCTGGTGGTCTTCACTCCTCTACCAGACAGTCCTGCTCCTTTTTCTCACTCTTGCAGGTTCCTACTCTCTCCATTTGCAGCAGTCTTTCTCTGTCTTTTTGATCTGTGTGTTTTTCTCTTTCGTACACTCGGTAAATACCTGGTGGGGGGGAATAACTGCCAGTCCTGAAACATATGTGTTGGGACCCCCCCCACCGACAACCACCGGCTTAAATTAAGCACTGGATATAAGGCCATGTCCCTGTCAAGGGGGTTGGATACACTATACATAGGGGCGACAGAAATGGACCTATGAGGATGGCCTTTAATATCGTGGTTGGGGAGGGTGGTGATTCTTCCTTGGCTGTTATATAACTTTCAGACTCCCAGTCTGCCTTTTCAGGCACAGTCCCAGTGCCTGAAAAGCTGTGGCTAAGACTGTAGTCCACATTTTAGGTCGAGCCTAGCAGCGCGCATGCGCTGCTCTGCAAGGTATGCTGTATCTGCTCTGGTTTTTAGACCACGCCCACCACTTTTCATTTGTCCCTTTGTGTGCCTTTCTGAATTCCTTTCTTTGTATTGGTAAAACATTGCTTTTTGTCCCACCTATGGGTGTGTTTTTAGCTATGCGGGGACTGCCCCTGCTACATGACTCCTACCTCCTTGATTCATGTATCATTTGTTCGGCGCACTCTTTTATTCGCTGAATTGTTCCCATGCCCTGAAAAGAGCTTCAACATGGCCCTGATATATTTTATAAACACTTTCTTTGACAAGGTTGCAGCTGCCTGGGCGGAAGAAAGCAGGCATGGGGGCAGCTTTATATCTCACATAGTGTACGAGGATGGTACAAAGTAGAAGAGAACAGGGAACAAGGGAAAACAAAAGAAAGAAAGGGACTAGGAAGCACTGGTGTGTTTAAGGCGAGAACCCCTCACTCACCCCAGAGTGACATGCTTCATCATAGGATCCCCTCTTGACACTGGGACCGCAAGGTACCCAGTGTGGGCTACTACTCTCCAGTACAAGAGGAGCGTTTTTTTTTTTATGTCAACCACCCTACAAATTCTATCCTTTTGTGTAGGGGAGGGAGGGGCATTGTGCAAACAAAAAACGGTGTGTGAGTTAAAACTATCTCTTGGTGGGTGAGGACAATTTTATTCTCGTACCCCCAATGGATAGGATTAAAAACAAGCTCGGTGAAATAGGGATATGAATATTTCCCTATTCTATCCTGGTCACCATGTTTCTGCCTACACTGACCAACAGGTTCATATCATTCTTCAGGACCAAAATTAAGAGTCACTCTGCTTCAAATAAGAATTAGAAAAGTGAAAACCATACTTTCACTGGTATGGAACAGTCTCGTAGTACAGACATCTAGTAGGGTCCACAAGATACTGTAAAATACAAAAAACAAATCAAACACAATGATGGTTAACATCTTTTCCACACCAGTGTCCATCACCAACACTGCAAACCCACTGTGACACAGTTATGTGCTAATAAGCCAACTACATCAGTCCTTACCAATTGTGACCTATATAATTAGCTCCCCCTTCATCAGTCCCCTCATGGCGGGTCAAAGCTACAAGGATATACAAAGGTAGTGTCAAACGCTTTATAAAATCAACTACAAGGTTCCTTGTTACCTTCTAACAAACTGGACTGACTAATTAAGAGTCTGCTCTAAATAGTGATTTAATGGTAATAGCAAAATAGGGAGCCATCCTCTCATCATGGTTTTAATCTAGTGTCCCAAAACACATTTTTTGCGCTTGGATTACGCGTGACTATTTAGCGATTAAGCAGTTAGGGAACACCAAGGTGATCAATATGGGAAGGCGGGAAGGAGGGTCAGGAAAGGCACATATCAGATAGATACCACGTATATGTAAAATAAACCCATTCTAATTTAATGGTACCTCGTATTTGTCCACTACGTTAACTGTTTCACCCCTTGAAACTCCCTCCCCTCCGATCTTTTCTTTGTCACCTTTCCGGAATTTGCTCATTCTTATTCCCTCCTGTTCCCCGTTTCTATTATCACTACTTCTGTTCCTGCTGCCTTAAATCAGATTTTTTGAGACAATGGGTTCAACGCATACACAAAACATCCGTCGCAGTCCTAAATGTGGAAATTACACTTAACTGAATTATGCAAATATTTTGTAAACATTAAAATGAGAGTTGGAAGATTGCAGGCCGGGCCCTTAAGTCATTCCTCTCTTCTGCAACATAATTTATTGGGGACTAAAGGTCAGCGAGAAGGACGTTTGTGTGTGTGTGGCATTGGCAGCAATTGCCATTGGAAACTGGACACATTGGTATTGTATTTTGTAGCATTTATATAGCTTTTCGTATATCGCTATAGGGCTCATTTTCGCATGTGCAGACCGACACCATTTGGGTGTGCACGGTTGGTGCAGAAATTTGTATTTGTTGTGATCCTTGGTGTCTTGACTGAGTGACCGGAGAGATGATTTTATCTTGTCTTGGGCTGCAGTGGATAACATTGTGATGGAAGTGGTAGTGTGAGAGCCTTACATAATATAATTATAATTAGTTGAGGTTTATAATTAACTTTGCAGGTTCCATGCTGTGTTTTATGCTTTATGTTACGAAATAGGCAGGCATTTACCTGGATGGTCTTTGGTCTAAGTTTCTAGTCCTAGAACAGGGGGACACAGACCTTACCCACCGATCATCAGTGATACAAAATAATCATTAAAAAAGTAATACAAAATGACGCTCTGTCAATTTTTTTCATCTTTGATTTTGCTGTTAATATTATAAACACTTGTTTTCTTTTACAAAAGTACAAATGAAATTATGTCCTCTGCAATTGTTATAGAAATGTAATTACACAGGACCACCCTTGCATCAGTGCACCTCAGCACCAGCGCAGCCCCACCAGAGCACCAGTACAACCCTACATCAGCAATTCACCACCAATGCAGCACCACTTCAGCATCAGCGCAGCATCATTTCAGCACCGCACCAACTCAGCACCACCTGAGCACCAGCCCAACCCCACCTCGGCAATTCACCAGCACCACTTCACCATCATCACCTCAGCAGCCACACTGCTCTACAACATAGCTTAAAGACATTGGCAAAGCCAATAGCTCTGACTATACACATCTCAAAGGCGAGACCTATTGGCTATGCCAATGCTTGTTGACAATTTTATGAGGTGGGAAGAAGGCAGGGTTGGCTGGAAAGTTGTTCATGGCTACCAGAGCGAAAGGGGTACTTGAACATCCAGATGTGGTAAGGTATTAGGGCATCACTTAAGATGCAAATTCGAGTTAGGCCTACTTAGGTGGGGAGATAACAGGTGGTTAGATTAAACTATAGTGGCCAGTATCTTCACACCTGACTACGTCTATTACTAGTAAAACCTGGCGGAATGGGGAATAACTGTGCAGACTCTGGTTTTCCAGGCATAAATCTGCAAATAATATCCAATTCTGTGGGGATTAACACCCACATTTACCACCTCCTTTCATCAGATGGTAAATGTGAGCGGGGGCCATTGTGGGAGGGGATATTTGGAGGGGAGTGGGCAGGCTTGCAGAGGGAAGTGAGGATGTGATGTGGCACGAGGGAGCTACACATTCTTCCCTCGTACCTTACTAGGAAATTGGAGGGGCTGCACTTGTAGCCCAATCCCAAAGTGATTTACCAGCAGGATTTTCCATCTTGTAAAATCGGGTTCAATAATCCTGCACCTGGAAAATGTGGGTGCAAGAACAAAGGGCAATTATATTTGCGCAGAGTGGCATCCAACTGGGGGATACAGTTCTGCACAGCTTGTAATGGGGCATTAGAATTCAGGCAGACTGGACTAAGGAGAAGTCAGAGAAGAGGGGGCTATTGCCGGAAGGCCTTTATGTGCAGAGCCGGTATTGGCCTTGCTCGCACCACATTAATCCAATTGGTTAGTTGGTTTTAGATACAGGAGATGAAACGGTTGCTTGGAGGTTGTGGCCTGCTGGCTTGCTTCCTTCTGCCTATCCATATGAACCCTGAATTTCCACCAAGTTAGACGGGATCACCTTTCCTCAAAGGTAAAGAGGGGGCTGTCAAAGGATTACAGATCTTTTTCAGACGTGTAACGTTAGGTTCTTCAATACATTTAAAATGTATTAACCTTAGGAAAGGGTTGTAACTTACATCCTGGGCCTTGCAGCTGAAGGTTAGGGATGGAGCCACAAGGCATCTGCCAGTTTGTGGGCTAGTCAGTTGAAAGTGGCGAATTTCAAAATGACATCATATGCTTTATCCAGCTTGCAGAACCGACACAGGGTGGCTTGGGACAAAGATCTGTGAAGTATCACTGAAAAAGAATAGAGGGAGATGCATGATAAGATATATATGGCCAACGCGGCTGCCAACATATGGAAGTGGACTTAAGATCATGCACAGATGGTACTACATATCGATGAGGGTAAAACGATGTGTCACTACAAAATCAGATCCCTGCTGAAGAGGCTGAGGGCATGGGGGGATTGCCTACATATTTGGTGGTCATGTCTAAAGATAATGGACTTCTGGAATCAGGTGAGGAAGCAACTACAGGAGATGACAAGAGTGATAATTCCTGTTGGGAGGTTCAAGACTTCAGGGGGGAAACACAAGCCTCGGGACAGAGTAAGGCTCTGTCACCAACTCCTAACAGTGGCAAATTGTGTGGTGTGCAGTCTACGGCATAAGAACCAAAGCCCTACATATACTTTGTGGATTAACAAGATGTGGATCATCTTCCCACGCGACCAAGTATACTTAGAGGGGGAACACTGACAACATTCACTCACAAGTGGCGCCCACTTCTGAGGTATAAGTCCAAAGACTTCTGGGAACTGACTTGTCCTTCATTCATTCAAGCTCTCTATCTTTTCATTTAAATGCGTACAAAATAACTTTGTGGGACGCCACTATGGGGTACAGGGATGACAAAAACAGTGGCATGCAGTTGGATGCTTTTCGTTCTGTAAAGATGGGTTTTGAAAATCAAAAAGTTGCAAACCCAAATATCCATAACGATGTTTAGTGTTTCCAAAGCATTACCCAGTTTTAATTTCACTGCAGTTACCCCAGAATTCCAGAGCATGAGCAATGGAGAATAACTGCAGTCCCCATTTGTACTCCCGGTCATCCACTGCGAACCCCTTCTCACAAGGATCCTTTATAATCTGCCAGAGTGGCTCCTCACAATGTTGGGATGGGGGGCTCTGACTGGGCCAGAGGTAGCACAGAAGATCTCTTGGTGTGGCACTGGGCTTGATTTAGAAAGGCTTTGGTAAATGCAGGATCCCATTCTCAGCTTGCGACAACAGCAGAAAACCATGCTCCCACTGACCGTGACCACCCCACTACCCTGAATGACCTGCTCTAAGCTCTTACTGCATGGACTTGTGCAATCAGTGTAAGCAGGGGAACAGAGTGCATTCATGAAGCTCGCTCTGCTCACGAGCTTGGTACAGACCAACAGACCAAACACCTCTTGCCTCATCCTTATTAAGCTCTCTACAGATAGATAGATTGATAATAGTGCATTCACATTTTATCAATGGGCCGTAGTTTGTTCTTTGTACCAGAGCCTGTGCCAAACCCAACAGGCAATGGTCAAAGACAATAGGTAGGGTCTAGTACATAGTGTCACCCTCTGCCAAACCCTGTAGGCAGCGAAAATCGATTGTAAAACCCTTTTTGACAAACGGCGTAGATTGTGAAAACTCTATTTAATATTGCTGGTTAATTTTATATGTACATTTGTATCTTTCATATGTAGTATTTATCTGTGTGTATAGATTAAAGTACTTTTTTTCTTTTTAGTAAATGCACTGGCTGGTTTAGAAGAGTTATTGAGTGTTACTGTCTCTGCTAAGTTCTGAGTTTCTAGCCCACCTCCTTCTCTGAGTAAGCCCTGACCAGCTCTGCTGTGCTATGCTGAGGTCCAACTGCTAATAGTAAGATAGCTCCAGGACACAAAAGGTAAATGACTCCAACCCTCACAACTAGAGCACAGTAACCTCTGATTGTCTTGGGACCTCCTCTCCAAAACCAGTCCACACAACTACCAACTCCAGTCGATTGCTGCCTACTTCACTACGGCAGTTCAAAAACTCAATTCCGATCGCAGATCTTGGCGATCTATATACTGAAACTTGGCTAAACAGATCTTCCCAACCGATCATGGGTCTGTTCCTTACACTAGATTAGTCGAACTGCCTCAATTGAGGAAATAGCATAGGAGGTGCAGGTGCCCTGAGGTTTAAAAATTCCATTTACTCCACGCCTGTGTAATACGAATTGTTCCCCACCTTTCAATGCATAGATCCTATCACCTCAACAACTATATACTTATGGGCGATTCCAATTTGTTTCAGGACAATCTTAGTGATGCTTTGTTTCGCACTTGTTAACAAATTGATCAAGCACTACCGGAAAGCTATAAGTATCAAAGGTGCAACCCTTGATCTTCTTTATTGTTAATAAGGACGGAGTCCTAGCAGATGACCCCATCTCACTGACCGGTCAGACCACTCTCAAACTTATCTCCATTTCCTTCTTCATATCGGTGTTCATCAGTCAACCACAAAGATTGAACCTTAGAGCTTGGCACATTAAGAATATAAATCCCACTAACCTTCACCTTGTGACTGGCAGGAAGTAAGTAATGCCATCATTAACTGCAATGACACCTTGTCCGATAAATACTTTTGCCCCCCTCCAAAGAAGAAAATAATTAAAGGAACTTAAAGAGGAAAAGGTAACCATAGGAGCAACAGATTGTAATTGGTTCCAAAATTCCTCACTAGCTAACTTAGATTAAAATGGTAACATTCATCCAAAAAAATATTCGAAACAGTTAAATAAACCAGCAAGAATGCGAGACTTTTACTAGTTTTGGCCATGACGGTCATAAATATTGAAACTCCCTCAATCAACAACTCAGCTCTCACCTTGTGTAGAATCACCTAACAACTGGTCTCTAATAAAGATATATCACAGAATGGCCTTTACAACTCTATCTCTTATTGAAACAATCCACCCATTTCTCTGATCCTATTCTGGCTATCCTAGCCAAAGCCTGAGAAGGAACCTAGCAACACACTGAATCAACCTTAGCAAGCTCTCCTGGGGTGTTCCCGTCAGTCTGGTGATCCAGATGATCCTAATAACATTTATTCTGTCTCTGGCCTTCCCTTCTTAGCAAAAGTCATTGAGGGATGTGTTAATAATCATTTAAATATTTGGATAATGTCCAACCTAGATTCAGAGCTTGATGTAGCGCTGAAATAGACATTCTGCAGATCAATGTATTGCGCATTCTTGATACTGGAGATTCATACGCGTTGACCATCATATCTTAAGCCAAACTTTAAAAGATCACTTTAATATCACAGACAAGGCCCTGGTGTGGTGTGAATCATACTTTCCACTTGATCTTGAGAGATTAAATGATGCTGCTCTTTCTGTAGCCCTGTTCCTGTTCTCCGTTGAGTCCCTCAAGGCTCTACTGTAGCACCTGCATGCTTTAATCTGAATCTTCAACCAAGGAGAGACTTCATTACGAACTCTGGTATATTAAACCATCAATACCCAGATGATACTCAACTGTATTGGAAGGGCTCCTCCCTTAATGATATCCCCTTCTGCTGCTTCATATTCTAGACATCTCCCAATCCTGGATGACTGTCCATCATTTAGAATTCAACCTCAACAAAGCACTTGCACCAAAGTGACCTCCCACGTTGTTTGTGCTGCTCTCTTTAGGTCAGAGGCTTCTTTCATATGTTTTGGGCCTGCCAGGTAAATCAGCAGTATTGGGATAAGATAACCCATGTAGTGTCCACAGTGTTATGCTAACAGATCAACTCTGGCCCTAAAGTGACCCTCCGTGGCCTAGATGAAGGTTCAGATTTGGCTAGGGGCACAAATATGCTGGTAAACCTGGGATTTTTTTCTGGATAAACAGAATATGAGCAAATACTGGAGAGCTAGGGATACACCCTGAGTGGCAGATTGGCTGTATGGCATGTATAGATGTATAGATGAGCTATGCTCAAGGTACCCATATATCAAGCGAGAAACTGTCCCCATAAACACAGGAAGACCTGAGGGCCCAGATGGAATCATTTTGCTATTTCTACTCAATGCTGGTGGTGTTTATGTATGTGCTTGTTCGTTTCATGCTATAGATTTACTTGCTTGCATGTGCAATATAAAGGGTATGTGCTAGTGCTGGCTTCTATGACCCATGATGAAATTTTATCTTTTGCTGATCCTGTACTGCCTTTTGTAGGTGTTTACCAATGTAAAGTTTTCTTTGAAATGACCATAAAATGTTGTTGTTTTTTTAACTGAGTTTTGCTACCAGACATCTGGCCAGTTATGGAACAGTTTTAGAGTGAGTTTGAGTTTCCTCAGCACTACTGGCTCCTCCCCTATTGTCGGACACGGACGGACTGATTTATTGTGGAAGAGGTCATTGCGGCCATGATCCAGTTACAATCAGGCAAAAAGATGAGTCACAATGGCATCCCTTTGAATTATTAAAACACCTTTGTGATGTTCTTAGCCACAGGCTTTTGCTTCTCTTTTTTTGTGCCAAATTCGAGGTTAGGCTGCCTGAGGACCTACGACAAGCAATTACCACACTGATCTCCTAATTTACGTTGTACTATCCCATTTCTCTCTTTCAGAGGCCAAAATATCTGCCGGAGTCACATGAATAGGATGCTGACTTTTATTACTTCCACGCTACTTTCGGACCATTCGGGCTTTATGCTCCATAGATCCACATGCTTGACATTGCAATGTCTCCATAATTGTATAAATCAAGCAAACATTGTCTATATCATTTATAAATGCTGAGAAGGCTTTTGACTCCACTGAGTGGAGTTCCTTGCTAAACATTCTGCAGAGAATGGTTTGGGGTCAAAATGTATCTTGTGGGGGTCCTGAGCTATACCCACAGCCTACAGCTGTCGTTAGTATCATTGAGACCCGACCTTTGCAACTCAAAATGGGTAGGGAACCAAGACAGGGTTGCCCTCTTTCCCCCATATTTTCTCTTAGACACTGGTACCCACGGCATGTTAAGTTAGGCGGGACCCAGTGGGTTAGGTCTTTCAGTGGGGATGGTGCTGATGATCAACTACCACTGTATGTGGACTATATCTTCATGTATCTAATAGATCCATGGTATACCATGTCATGTATAGTGTGCATATTTTGAGGGTGTGGGATGCACGCTAGTTTATACACATGATTTTGATGAAAACTTAGACTTCATTATAACGATTCAGAAGACAGTTTAGGTTAAAATACATTTTACTACCTTGAAACATATATTTCGTGACCCAGATGAAACAACATTCTGCGAGTTCAAGAAAAAAAATCATCTTTCCAACCACCAATTTGTCATATGACATTGGATCTATTTCCAAAAATTGTACACAGACTCTTCAACAGACATACGTACAAAATAAACTAAAAGGTAGGATCAAACAAAGAAGGGATGACATTAAACAAACTCAAAACAATAACAAGAGATTAAAATGGCTGACAAGGGAGTTGCCATTGTAGTGCTGGATAAAACATAATCTTTTATGAACAAAAGCTTTTCAAACAATGTAATGCTGTTCACACATACTTACCCTGAGAAGCTAATCTCACCAAGATATAGCAGAAGATACTGGAAACTATTTGGAAACAGGCTAATGAGGATAAATGCATCACAGAAAGGACTAAACAACTTCTGACACATAATATCCCCAGAATCCAAGGGCCTGATTCACAAAGGGCTTCTGCATTCGTGGCTGAGACCCCGTAGTCGTTGAATATGTTACAGAAATAATCTTGCATGAAGAACTTTACATTGTTATATATATATATATCAGTCCCTCATTGGGCGGGCACTGAAACTGTGTGAAGCGGCAGTACTAAAATTGGATGTCCCAGGTGTGAATGGGATACTGTTTATACAGTTACTACACTATGTGAGGTATTACAACTTTTTTTAATGCATGACAAAATTGTACTTAAAATCCCAGGAACCTCGATGCGTTCCTAGCCAGCCCCTTCATGAGCAAATTTATTTATTTATTCTTCTTAAGACGGAATGTGGATTGTATCAAGCACTTTAAAGCATATTGTGATCATCAATAATGTGATGATTCCTGGTCACAGAACAACAAACACATCAGTGGCAAAGTAGTGCTTGTGTCCCATAGCAACATAGATTGTGGGAGGCAAACAGTGCAGTGCAAATAAGACATACCTTTGGCCATGTGCAGACAAACATCACCCATGGGGGCTGACACTGTCAACATTCATCAATGACACAATGACAGAAGTGACCATCATAATGCAGACCCACATATTTGCACCAATGGGCCCACAAATGGAGATATCCTGTGGAGACTGTAGATGTGAGCTGAACAAATACCATACCATGGCAGCAATGGGACACACAAACAATGATCATAGTGCTGACTGATGACCTAGGAGTCCCAGGGACAGCAGGTCAAACCCACCAAACAACATACAGCCAATGGCACACTAAAGATATGCCAATGCAGTGGTGCAGATGCACAAACACAAACAGGCAGCCCCACACTGAACATCAAACACAACAGGTGAGGGGGGGGGGGGTGCCAGTGTCCCCAGGCAACCACACAACACATGATGAGGCCTGAATACCAATTACACAGATGCGCATGCAGTGCCACACAAAAGTAACTCATGGATCCAAATCCCCTATGTGGGCAATCAGGCATTGTTAGATGAGAGGGAGCACAAATCACACATGTCACACAAGCATGTAGGAACAGCAACTGACACAGCAAGACACAGACACACCACAGCACTACCCCCAGGGTCCCCACAATGTGTTGACCCTGGGCTGCATGACAATCCCACTGTGATGACAAAGCTAGATGTCGTTCACACTGTGAACCACAGTCATGTGTCCTGAGCAACAAACTACCATCACACCTACACAAGCACAAATCAATCAGCACGGCCAGTAAGCCAAGGCCAACATGGAGGCAGGGGTCTAGCCGGGCAACAACTCTCATCTGCACACACTCAACACCACATACCTCGACCTCCAACAATGTGCAGCAGTGAAGATCACATGCACTGGTGACATTGCACATGCACCCATGACAATCCCATGGGGGGGGGGGGGTAACTAAGGTGCAGAAACACATCACACATGGCCACTCAACAAGACTCTTGAATGTCTGACACACTGCACACTATGCTGTACATGGACATGACGGCAATACCACACCAACCAATGGGATCCCAGCCACAGTCCCACACCAATGAAGAAGCCAAGGTCACCCACAAAGAACACACATAGACAACTACCAACATTGCAGCCCTGACCCTGAGGAGTGCCAGCAGTCACACACACAACGTGTCACAATCACTGAAAGCTAACACAAACTGGAAATTACATGACAGGTGTAAACAACAAGTGCCAAGGGGAATCCTGACTGTGTCCCATCTGCGTTAGCCCACAAACTCAGCCCTGACAGCAAACACACCTATGGGTGACACCCTGATGACCAGTAATGTGCCATGCACCCACATCACAGAGAACCCAGGGAGAAGACTTTGGGGGAACATAGGTCAACTCAGCAAGCATCACAAACAGGAACATCACTAGGGATCCCAGCATGCACAGCAAAATGGAAGTGAACACACACAGACATGCTCACACAACACACACCTTGGGCTCAGGCAATGTCACAGGATTACTCACTGCCATGAGTGGACTCCACTCCTGTGTGAGGAAAGCTGTGCCATATGTCGCCTCAGTAGGGCACCATCATGTCAGCAGAACACTTGGTCACACAGTCAACAATTAGCACGAAATGAAGGCTCCTTCATATCAGCCTGGTCATGGGAGTGTCAACGAAATCATCAGCACAGATCCAACACACATGTATAGCAAGTTGCACTGACAACACAGATGAGTCCTTCCCCATTGATGCCCAAACTTGCATGTACAGTGGAGATGGACACACGGTCAGGGAAGGAGACTAATTGAACAATGGCAAGCACAACAGATGTGCAGGGGTGTAAGCCACAGATGTGATTTTGCAAATGTAAGTAGGAAATCCCATTGCCAAATATTAAAAACATGACACCCTCATATGCTGCTAAGGATGACATGGAAACACTACAGGATAGGACACATTACCCGTGGACCACATGGGTTCCTGCACAGTAACACTTCATTTTCATGAGACCAAAAATCACCATCACTGCAGCAAGGGCACGGTTAGCATCATCAACATCATGTACATCAGAAGCAAAACCACTAGAGAACAGAAAGTAGCTTTATTCAGCATATGTGGGTTCTAAAGTTAAAGTCCAGAAAAAATAGAAACAAAGGCCAATGGCCAGTCCATTCTGAAAGTCAAAACAGGGTGACAGTGGCAGATGTCACCCTACGCATGCCTGCACTGCTACACACCAGGGACAATCCCCTCGGAGGGGCATACGGGGGGCAGGCCAGGCACCGCAGGGACAGGATCAGGGCTCACCAGAAGGAGGAAGTGAAGGGGTGGTGGGTGCCGGAGAGCCACTGACAACTGCAGTGGAGGTGTCTGACATGGTGTGTGCTGGCACAACTGGGGGGCATGACTCAGATGGTGTGGGTGCCGGCACGACTGCAGTGGGCAGTGGACTGCAGATGGAGTGGACAGGTTCCCCACTGCAGTGCCCAAGTCAGACGGGGTGGTAGTGGACTCCACTGCAGTGCCTACCTCCAGGGGAGGAGAATGGGGTTCAGGTAAGGTGGGCAGGACAGAGGGGGAGGACACCGTCTCCACACCAGTGGCACAGACATGCGCAGCGGGGGTGTGGTGCCGGAAGAGCAAGTGGCAGGGGGAGAAGGCCGGATCTTTTTGGGGATGGTGTATCTGTGGGTGGGGGAACCTGGGGCAGGGTGTGGTGGGGGCACCTGTGGAGTGGGGGCCTGAGGGATGGAGGAAGGAGACTTGGTGCTTGAGCTGCAGGGCGGCGGCGGGGTCTTGCTCTTCTGGGTCCTGGGGGACTTGCGGGTGGGGGCGTCAGTCAGTCTGCGCCTGGGGGAGGGTGTCCGGGGGCGAGGGGCACTCCCCTCCGTGTGGGTGGGCTTCCTCTTCCCCCTGAATGCTGGATCAGCTGGATCGGAGGGGAAGAGGCCGAGGTCACTGAGGAGTGTGGTTTCAGTCCCCTGACTGTGCGTGCGTGTGCGTGTGGATTTTGGCGTGTGTGTCTGTGTGCTGCCTGTGTCTGTGCTGGTGTGTGCCTGTGCCGGTGTGTGTGTGCTTGGGACAGGTAAGGTGCTGGGGAGTGTGGATGGGAGAGAGGTAGGAGGGGTGAGGGACTGTTGGAGGAGGGACACTGCTGCCATCAGGGAGGAGTCCATGGACCTATTGCCCCTCTGTAGGGCAGACATGCCCGATGAGATGCCCTCCATGAACGACACCAGCTGAGTCAACAGAGTGGTGTGTGCATGGAGGACACTCAGCATCGCTGTCTGCCCTACATGGAGCTGGCGAAGGAGGTACACAGACTCCTCACTCAGGGCAGCAGGGGACACAGGGGCAGGGGTGCGGTGCCTGGCACGAAGGAGACACGCTCCCGAACATGGGAGCCTCCACGGACCTCGGGAATGGGAGCCGATGGGAGAGCGGTGGTGGTGGTGGTGGCGGGGACAGCAACACTAGCTGTGGTGTGGTGGCTGCTGACACCCGCCTCCACAAGGAGTCATCCTCCGAGCTGCTGTGGTCCTCAGCTGAGGTGGATGGTGCTGAGGACTCCTCGGTGTGGCCCCCCTCGCCCTCCGTGCCACTGGGTCCCTCCGACCACTCCTCGGCTGCTGACCCAGTCTGGCTCTGCGGCTCCTCCTGGTCCGTGGAGCTGTCCCCTCCTGTGGCCGTGGATGTATCTGCAAACAATAGGGAAACAGACAGACATCAGACACCTGCACCGAACGCACACACCACAGTAAGTACAGCACATTACAGAGCAAGCCCTGGCATCCTTAGTTGAACATTGCTAAAAGTGCCCAAACAGAGTAGGGGAAGCCAATTGTCAGTCTGATGGTCAACCATGGCACTCACATCTCTCCTGGCCTTGCACCCATCTGTCTGGTGTCTGTTGGATGGCAATACCCCAGTGTGGACACATGCACCACCTACACAGTAGTTGGACAGTGCAGAGAAGACGGTGAAGCATGTGAACATGCACACATCACAACTCTTGCCACTGAGTCAGTACAGGTGTCCGGATAAAGGGATGCCCAGAGTCAATTTTGAAATGCATGTGATGCATACCAGCGACAGACACCATGATGCACCCATGTCCTGATAGTCATTGCCACAATGGTGTGCATGTAGCACATGTCACTCCCCTGCAGGATCACTCATAGGAAGTTTCATGCCATGGCACAGGCATGCCTGCTAAGTCATACATCACTGTCTCCAGTCACATGGGCAGGGCAGCCAGACAACAACAGTCTGCACTGTCACTATAGTAGGTCATGGGGAATGCAAGTCCTGGAGCTGAACAAGTGCACATGTACATCCCCCACACACCACATCATCTGAACCCTTATCTGTCCACGTCATACCAATTGGACATATGGGAGACCTGTAACAGAACCCTCTGAACCTGAGCACCTCACAATCTGCTGTGAATGGGAAACAGCTGCCTGAACATCACATTCGCATACCCCAGTCTGCACGGTCAGGTGATCAAACACCTATGTGTCACACAAGTATCGTCTCCTATGTCACATCTCCGGTGGCATGCTGAGCCCCAAACGAGAAACAGCCCTGACAACGAAGTCACAGCACACTGACACAGAGGCAGACACCTGAGGGGACATATCACTGAGCACAACGTGTCAGCTGATACACGTGAGTGGGAGTACAGAGTGTATTGTATGGCCTGGAGTAGGCATGACTCTCCTGCCCCACGTGAATGAGGGATGAGCCCTGGACAGTAGGCAGGTGGCTAAGTATGTGTGACACACGTAATATACACACTCCTGGGGCCCAAACATTGTACCCACCCGCAGCCTGGGTGTGTGCCAGATACCCCAGGCACATGTGGTGGATCAGCTCAGCAATTGGACCACATATCAAAGTAACACGCAGATTACATGGCAGAACACAGGCATTGTGTAAGCAATGGACCCACCCATGATGCCCACCACAGAGTTAGGGGAACAAATGCTGTCCCCCACCTTGAGCTGAGCAAAATGCAAGGACACAGTACCCAAGTGACACAATTCCCTGACTGTAAGGGCCACACCTGGGTATCAGATGAGGAGTGGGCAGTGCACAATTGAGGGACATGGGTCCTGGACCACATGACTGATGTACTGTGGAAGTTTAACCAGGCCAGAGGAGGGCACATAGCATGGCAGACAAAGTTCACAATGCAGTCATGGACTCACCCCCTCCTTGCTGCTCTCTGGCCTTCAGCTGCCCATCCAGATCAGGGAAGACCACCGCCAGGATCCTGAGCATGCGGGGGTCAGGGTCCGGTGTCCGCCCCTCCTGCGAGGAGGCGACAGCTTCAGCTGGACCCGTGCGATCCTCCGGGTCCAGCCCCGAAGGTCCTGCCACCTCTTCTGGCAGTTGCGGATCCGGCGCTTATAGACCCCCACGGATCTCACTGCCCGGACGATGGTCAGCCATATCTGCTGCTTCTGGTGGGCATCAACCTGTGAGGATGACAAAGTGAAAATGCCATTACTACACATTCAACATAATCGTGCATTACACAGTTGGATATACATGTCTCAATCACAGGGGCACATGATGTACACAGGCAGTGCAACGATGGCTATGGACCGTTTGCCAGCAGTTACTACATGGTATCATTGCCTGGGTAGTAAAACCTTGTTTAAATGCACTGTCACTGCACTATACCTGTTCAGTGCATGTTACTACACACTATGGGGGTGACAACTACTCAGTGAGCCTGCTAGCCAGTGGCGTGCAGACTGTAAGTCTTGCTAGTCAGACAACATGCACATTTAGTAAGGCAGTGGACAGCACACTCACCTGCTCCCCTGCTTTCCCATACAGCTTGCTGTACTGTGGAAGGAGGCCGTCCAGCAGGGCCTGGTTCTCCTCAGTGCTGAAGGCTGGGGCTCTCTCCACAGTACGTGCCATTGCAGGATCCAGAGGGTGCAGGTACAGCAGCAGTGGTGGTGGCAGATGTCGTCCTGGGGCATGTAGTGCAGGCAAGTGAGCTCTCAGGGGAACAGCCAGCATTATATGTGTGCTGCAGAGGCAGATACTGACCCATGTGTCCAAAGTGATAGGTCCAAGTCGTTTGCATCTTCTGAATCTGACCAATCCATGGAATAGCAGCACTAATACACGCCCACAGCATCCTTCAAAAGTTCAACTTCATGACACCCATGAATTTGCAACATTGTTGTGGGTGACCAACTGAATTCACAGCATCAGACTCGTTAAAGATTTGAAAACGCGTCCGTTGCCAGGCCAGGCCATAGCCAATGTGTGCGCACCGATCGGTCCATTGCTGTACAACGCGTATTGCGCATACAACGCTGCACTCGCTACATTGTATGCAATGGGCCGGCCGGGAACACCGATCGGTCCATTGCTGTTCAACGCGTACCCGCTCACATTGAATGCAATGGGCCGGCCGGGAACACCGATCGGTCCATTGCTGTTCAACGCGTACCTGCGATACAACGCGTACCCGCTCACATTGAATGCAATGGGCCGGCCGGGAACACCAATCGGTCCATTGCTGTTCAACGCGTACCCGCTCACATTGTATGCAATGGGCCGGCCGGGAACACCGATCGGACCATTGCTGTTCAACGCGTACCAGCGATACAACGCGTACCCGCTCACATTGAATGCAATGGGCCGGCCGGTAACACCGATCGGTCCATTGCTGTTCAACGCGTACCGGCGATACAACGCGTACTCGCTCACATTGAATGCAATGGGCCGGCCGGGAACACCGATCGGTCCATTGCTGTTCAACGCGTACCCGCTCACATTGAATGCAATGGGCCGGCCGGGAACACCGATCGGACCATTGCTGTTCAACGCGTACCAGCGATACAACGCGTACCCGCTCACATTGTATGCAATGGGCCGGCCGGGAACACCGATCGGTCCATTGCTGTTCAACGCGTACCCGCTACATTGAATGCAATGGGCCGGCCGGGAACACCGATCGGTCCATTGCTGTTCAACGCGTACCCGCTCACATTGAATGCAATGGGCCGGCTGGGAACACCGATCGGACCATTGCTGTTCAACGCGTACCCGCGATACAACGCTTACCCGCTCACATTGTATGCAATGGGCCGGCCGGGAACACCGATCGGTCCATTGCTGTTCAACGCGTACCCGCTCACATTGAATGCAATGGGCCGGCCGGGAACACCGATCGGTCCATTGCTGTTCAACGCGTACCCGCGATACAACGCGTACCCGTTCACATTGAATGCAATGGGCCGGCCGGGAACACCGATCGGTCCATTGCTGTTCAACGCGTACCCGCTCACATTGAATGCAATGGGCCAGCCCGGAACACCGATCGGTCCATTGCTGTACAACGCGTCCCTGGACAAGTCACTGGCATATGTCACCATGCCTGTCACAGGTGAACATATGCCAGCCACATATACTTCCCAGGGAGTGAGGGGCACACCTACAACACCACAGCCTGTCCACACTGTATCCTAAGGCATGTAAGGCTGCATTACCTATTCCGTGTATGGGGGTGAACATGTTGTTCTGTGGGTGTCACTTCGGGCAGCCACTCCCAGGCTGTGCACGTGTTCATGGGGACAGGATCCTTGGTGTGTCGTGCACATGACCACTGTGATGTGCAAGTGTTCATTCCTGAGCATGTGGCATGGTCACATTTCACGGTGGTGTATGTGTATGTCATGTCACATACCCCTGAGTCCCATGTGGGACGGTATGTACGTCCCAGGGTGACCCATTGGCACAATAGTGATGGTCCTCCACAGTCTGTGTGCATGTTGTGTTTACAATGTCTCTGATTCCATGTGCACAATGTGAGACAGTCTCCACATCCACGTTGTTTGTGCATGAACTTTGATGTTGTGCGTGTGTGTGCCACAGACGTCCATGTCTGTCCTGCCGAGGCAACAGGGACCACTACCTGTGGGGGTCATGGTTGTTTTGCTGTGGTGTATTCATGATGCACCATGTCATGCCAGTGTCCATGTGGCAATACAGGGTCCCTGGGAATCTACCTGTCGATGAGCTGTGATGCCTGGGGCACATCTGTCCTCACATGTCACTGTGGTGTGTGTTTGGAACGTGGCAGCAGTACATGGGTACTGTGACACAGCCTAATGATATCCCATAGCACAACCTGGGACTTGTTGAGGGAACATGTTGAACTGTGATGTTAGATGTTAGCCATGTAGGTGCCATACATGTCCTTACGGAACGGCACACGCATCATGTACTTGTGTCTCGTAATGGTGTATCATGTGATATTGAGTCTGGTCTATGCCACATATGTGGGGTGACTGACAATCTTTCTTTCTTCACCTATGCACTGCAGGGCACCAGCTGTCCATCGGCCATTCCCTGACCTTGCAACAGTGGTTGAACGGGACTGCATCCGACGGTACCGCTTCACCAGGCCACTGATTGAGGAATTGGCGGTGCGGTTGGCCCCACATTTGCAACCTGGCCTGACATACCCCACAGCGCTGACCCCCAAGGTGAAGGTGATGGCAGCCCTACACTTCTTTGCCACCGGTACCTTTCAACACACTGTGGCGTCTGCTGGTGGGATGTCACAGACCATGTTCAGCCGTGTGCTCCGCGATGTTTTGGAGGCTATGTTGAGATACCTGAACCAGTACATCTATTTCCCTAGACTTCAACAACTCACTGACGTGAAGAGTGACTTCTATGCCCTGGGGAGGATGCCGCATGTCATTGGCTCCATTGATGGGACACATGTGGCTTTGGTACCACCACAGGCCCAAGAGCAGGCATACAGGAACCGCAAGCACTACCATTCGGTCAATGCACTGGTGGTATGTCTTGCAGATATGAGCATCTCACACGTGTGTGCCCGTTTCCCTGGTTCTGCACACGATGCGTACGTGATGAGGAGTAGTCGCATCCCGAGGATGATGTCACAGATGCGGAACCAGCGTGCCTGGCTTGTTGGTGTGTACTGACTATGTACCATTGTGTGTGTTCTGCAATGTTGTGTTCCACCCTCTTTTCCAAGTCAGCTAATGTGCAATTGTCTGTATGTAGGTGACTCCGGATACCCCAACATGCCGTGGTTGCTGACGCCCCTCAGGAACCCTGTGACACCAGCCCAGATGTGTTACAATGAGGCACATGGTCGGACCAGGAGAGTCATTGAGCGGACATTTGGTCTCCTGAAGAGCCGCTTCCGCTGCCTGGACAAGACAGGAGGGGCCCTCCCATATGCCCCAGCAAAGGTGTGCAAGATTGTCATCGTCTGCTGCATGCTACACAACCTGGCTGTGCGGAAGGAGTTGCCTCTCATCCTGGATGACAATGATCAACATCCGCCACCTGTGGAGGATCCTGGCCTGGACCACGATGCCAGTGATGATGATGATGATGATGGTGATGTCCGCACACAGCTCATCACCAACTTCTTCAGCTGAATGTGAGTATCCGGAGATGTAATGTCAATGATGTGAGTATGCATGATATGTGTTGGTGGTGCTCTGGTGCTGTTTGAGTGTGGCCATGTGCGACATGACTGTATGCGTGTAGCGATGTGTCCTTACAGGTAGTCTGTACTCCCCAACAGTGTTGACATGCTAACGTGGTTCTGGGTGGGTATCTTGTGACATGTATTGGGCATGAGTATTGCAGTTCTGTCCTGTTCTTCAGTGCTTTTGACTGTGTGTCATTTCTGTCCTTCACAGGGTACTTTCAGAGTTGTTTGGTCAACTGTGATCCCCCAACGCCGTGATTGAACTTCCAGGGTGGTAGCTGTTGTATCCCTACAGGTGATGTGCGCCACACCCATGGACTTCCTTCCTTCTACACTTGTTGACTGTTTGCCCACTGCCAGGTGGGATTACCTTGCATCTGTAGTGGTTACAACATGTTGCAAATGTGTAATAAACCTGTGCTTCACTTTGTGATGTGCGTTGTCTGTGGTCACACATCTGACTGACATTTGCTTACTGCACCAGTGGGCTAGTTGACAAAGACTGTGAATAGGTGTTGTGTCTGTGCATTGCACCGTATTTCCTGGCAACATCAGTGTAGGCGATGAGTCAGGTGGCCTTGGTGTGTATATGTTGTGTAGCCCTGGTGGTGTGTCTCCCTCATATGCGTCACGTTGCCATGACTCACATGCCTGTGTTGTACTTGCTGTGGCAGTTAGCATGCACAGTGTAATTTGGCAGGTCATCATCTCCATGACAGAAACCACATTTGAATCACAACAGAGGCAGGTATGGTGTATTACTGTGTTTATTGTCATACATGTGTGAGTATGGTGCACAGGATGGTGGGTGCTGTACATTGTGATTGTAATCCAAAGTTCCTAGATGATTTGGAAGTCCTGGTAGCAGAAATGTCCTGAGTAAAGTCCACAGTCATCTGATACATTGGTCCAACTTGTACTCCCCATGTCATGTGGGGGAGTTGTGTTGCATTCAACAGGGTGTACAATTTGCGCACAAAGGTGATTATCCAGCACAGGTTTTGGCTTCCTGGTGGTTGCGCATGGCCATCGGCCTCTCAGTTGCCCTTCCTCGGATGACCCCTCTTCTTTGGGGGGGGGACCCTCAAGTGCAGGCTGCTGCGATGCAGGGGACTCTCCACCAGAGTCATCCTCCCTCCCTGTGGCAGTTGCAGTTGTTTCAGCACCAGATGTGGGCACACAGGGAGGTGTTGACATGTTGCTGCTCATCTGGCGGAGGCATTGTAATATGTCCCTATGCACCGCCGTCATCTCTTGCAGTGTGTCCCACTTGGACTCCATGCGGGACATGTGTAAGTCCAAGCGTGCATGATGGGCAGCCTGCTGCTGTCGTATGCCCCTGAGGATCCCCACTACCTGGCTGAACTCTCCGGTGCTGGTCTGGTACGCATCGGCTATGCGTACAAGTTGTGGGTCTTCATGCAGTCCAGACCCCTCTGCGAGCAGCGACCTATGTCTACCACCCCTCCCACCACCCCTGGCGACACGTGCAGTACCTGAGGTGGCACGCACAGGTGATCCTGGGCCCCCTTGGGGGTTGTTGGTGGTGTTGGTGTCCATAGCCCCACGTTGGGCAGGGGTCCGTGTGCTGGTGGTGGTGGTGGTCCTTGGTCTGTCCGTGTCGGCAGGGGTGGTTTGTGTGTTGTCAGTCGTTGGAGGGGTGGGTGCAGTGGGTGCAGCTGGTGGTCCTGCTGGTGCTGCATGTTGACTCGCTCCGGAGGTGCCAGGTAGGTCTTCGTCATCCGAGGAGGGCAGAGGCTGTTCCACACCAGTGAGCTCCATTTCCCCTGGATCCTGGGACAGGGACTCCTCAGCGTCTGCTGCTGTGTCCCCATCATCACCTGTTTTTGGGAGACACACACAATGTATGTTATGTTTCTACAGGCATCAATGGTTGACACACTTGACAGTTGTGACTGTACCTCTGGATGCGGGCCTGTACATTGCATTGTCCTGAGTTATCACAGTCAGAGGTTGATATTGGTGTAGCACATTGTCCTGCATACTTTGAGCATTTCAATTTGAATGTTGGGGTGTGTACATGGTCTGCATGGGTTGTATTTGGTTGACATCCGGCCCTCCTTCTCCCCCAAGCCCAGTTATTCCACCATGAAGCATGCCACCCTTGCAGTGGGTTCAGGTTGACTCTCAGGATGTCAGTGAGTGGTGTCCTGCTGTTGGTGGTGCCCAGTTCCCAGCAGGGCCTTGTGCTCCCCACAGCAGTACCCAGTGTCAGCCATCTTGTCAGTTCTTTTCCACTCCCTGTGATGTGCGCATGGTTCAGGGTGGTGTTGATGGGACAGTTGTGGTGGTGACCAATATCTGTGACTGCCACTCCCATCATGCTATTGCCTCCACCCCCTTCCCAGCGTGCCCATACTTCCTTCCTTTTGACTCTGCTTCCCTGTGGGGTTGTGTGCCTGTGCTGACAAGATGGCTGACAGTGTTATCCTGGGGTTCATTTTGCTACAAGTCCCATGTGTGTCCCTGTGCTTCACACAGCATGACCCAGGGTTGTGGTTCTTTGTGGGATATTTGATTGGAGTGTGAGGCAATGCATTCTCCCAGGTGAGTTGTGTGGAGTTTGTGTTAGGGGGGTGTGTGGGTGTTGCTGCTGGTGACTATGGTCAGTGCTGTGAGTCCTCCTTCCCACCCAGCCAGATATCCCACCATGGAACGTGCTTCCATTGCAGGGAGTGCAAGTTGTCTTTCAGGATGTCAGTCAGTGGTGTCCTGCTGTTGGTTGTTGCACAGTTCCCAGCAGGGCCTTGTGCTCCCCACAGCAGTAGCCAGTGTCAGCCATCTTGTCAGTTCTTTTCCACTCCCTGTGATGTGCACATGGTTCAGGGTGGTGTTGATGGGACAGTTGTGAGGGTGAGCAATATCTGTGACTACCACTCCCATCATGCTATTGCCTCCACCCCCTTCCCAGCATGCCCATACTTCCTTCCTTTTGAGTGTACTTCACTGTGTGTGAGTGTGACAGCAATGGCAAGATGGCTGACAGTGGTGTCCTGCTGTAGGTTGGTGCCCAGTTCCCAGCAGGGCCTTGTGCTCCCACAACAGAGCACCATTGTCAGACATCTTTGAAGTGGCTTTTCACTCCCTGTGAGGTGTGCATGGTTCAGTGTGAGCTTGCTGGGCCATGTGGGTGGGGGATGATGAGCTGTGACTACCACTCCCATCATGCTATTGCCTACACCCCCTTCCCAGCATGCCCATGCTTCCTTCCTTTTGAGTGTACTTCACTGTGTGTGAGTGTGACAGCAATGGCAAGATGGCTGACAGTGATGTCCTGCTGTTGGTTGGTGCCCAGTTCCCAGCAGGGCCTTGTGCTCCCCACAACATTGCACCAGTGTCAGACATCTTTGATGTGGCTTTTGACTCCCTGTGAGGTGTGCATGCTTGGGTGTGATCTTGCTGGGCCATGTGGGTGGGGGATGTTGGGCTGTGACTACCACTCCCATCATGCTTTTGCCTCCACCCCCTTCCCAGCATGCCCATGCTTCCTTCCTTTTGACTCTGCTTCCCTGTGGGGTTGTGTGCCTGTGCTGACAAGATGGCTGACAGTGTTATCCTGGGGTTAGTTTTGCTACAAGTCCCATGTGTGTCCCTGTGCTTCACACAGCATGACCCAGGGTTGTGGTTCTTTGTGGGATATTTGATTTGTGTGTTTGAGGCAATGCATTCTCCCAGGTGAGTTGTGTGTAGTTTGTGTTAAGGGGGGTGTGAAAAGCTGCTTGTTAATATGGTCTGAGGTGTCAGTCCTCCTTCCCACCCAGCCAGATATCCCACCATGGAACGTGCTTCTATTGCAGGAAGTGGAAGTTGTCTTTCAGGATGTCAGTCAGTGGTGTCCTGCTGTTGGTTGGTGCACAGTTCCCAGTAGGGCCTTGTGCTCCCCACAGCAGTACCCAGTGTCAGCCATCTTGTCAGTTGTTTTCCACTCCCTGTGATGTGGGCATGGTTCATGGTGGTGTTGATGTGCGCATTGTGAGGGTGAGCAATACCTGTGACTACCACTCCCATCATGCTATTGCCTCCACCCCCCTTCCCAGCATGCCCATACTTCCTTCCTTTTGAGTGTACTTCACTGTGTGTGAGTGTGACAGCAATGGCAAGATGGCTGACAGTGGTGTCCTGCTGTTGGTTGGTGCCCAGTTCCCAGCAGGGCCTTGTGCTCCCCACAACAGAGCACCATTGTCAGACATCTTTGAAGTGGCTTTTCACTCCCTGTGAGGTGTGCATGGTTCAGTGTGAGCTTGCTGGGCCATGTGGGTGGGGGATGTTGAGCTGTGACTACCACTCCCATCATGCTATTGCCTACACCCCCTTCCCAGCATGCCCATGCTTCCTTCCTTTTCAGTGGACTTCACTGTGTGTGAGTGTGACAGCAATGGCAAGATGGCTGACAGTGGTGTCCTGCTGTAGGTTGGTGCCCAGTTCCCAGCAGGGCCTTTTGCTCCCCACAACAGAGCACCATTGTCAGACATCTTTGAAGTGGCTTTTCACTCCCTGTGAGGTGTGCATGGTTCAGTGTGAGCTTGCTGGGCCATGTGGGTGGTGGATGTTGAGCTGTGACTACCACTCCCATCATGCTATTGCCTACACCCCCCTTCCCAGCATGCCCATGCTTCCTTCCTTTTGAGTGGACTTCACTGTGTGTGAGTGTGACAGCAATGGCAAGATGGCTGACAGTGGTGTCCTGCTGTAGGTTGGTGCCCAGTTCCCAGCAGGGCCTTGTGCTCCCCACAACAGAGCACCATTGTCAGACATCTTTGAAGTGGCTTTTCACTCCCTGTGAGGTGTGCATGGTTCAGTGTGAGCTTGCTGGGCCATGTGGGTGGGGGATGTTGAGCTGTGACTACCACTCCCATCATGCTATTACCTACACCCCCCTTCCCAGCATGCCCATGCTTCCTTCCTTTTGAGTGGACTTCACTGTGTGTGAGTGTGACAGCAATGGCAAGATGGCTGACAGTGGTGTCCTGCTGTTGGTTGGTGCCCAGTTCCCAGCAGGGCCTTGTGCTCCCCACAACATTGCACCAGTGTCAGACATCTTTGATGTGGCTTTTGACTCCCTGTGAGGTGTGCATGCTTGGGTGTGATCTTGCTGGGCCATGTGGGTGGGGGATGTTGGGCTGTGACTACCACTCCCATCATGCTTTTGCCTCCACCCCCCTTCCCAGCATGCCCATGCTTCCTTCCTTTTGACTCTGCTTCCCTGTGGGGTTGTGTGCCTGTGCTGACAAGATGGCTGACAGTGTTATCCTGGGGTTAGTTTTGCTACAAGTCCCATGTGTGTCCCTGTGCTTCACTCAGCATGACCCAGGATTGTGGTTCTTTGTGGGATATTTGATTTGTGTGTTTGAGGCAATGCATTCTCCCAGGTGAGTTGTGTGTAGTTTGTGTTAAGGGGGTGTGTGTGAAAAGCTGCTTGTTAATATGGTCTGAGGTGTCAGTCCTCCTTCCCACCCAGCCAGATATCCCACCATGGAACGTGCTTCTATTGCAGGGAGTGCAAGTTGTCTTTCAGGATGTCAGTCAGTGGTGTCCTGCTGTTGGTTGGTGCACAGTTCCCAGCAGGGCCTTGTGCTCACCACAGCAGTAGCCAGTGTCAGCCATCTTGTCAGTTGTTTTCCACTCCCTGTGATGTGGGCATGGTGGTGTTGATGTGCGCATTGTGAGGGTGAGCAATATCTGTGACTACCACTCCCATCATGCTATTGCCTCCACCCCCCTTCCCAGCATGCCCATACTTCCTTCCTTTTGAGTGTACTTCACTGTGTGTGTGTGTGACAGCAATGGCAAGATGGCTGACAGTGGTGTCCTGCTGTTGATGGTGCCCAGTTCCCAGCAGGGCCTTGTGCTCCCCACAGCAGTGGCCAGTGTCAGCCATCTTGTCAGTTGTTTTCCACTCCCTGTGATGTGGGCATGGTTCATGGTGGTGTTGATGTGCGCATTGTGAGGGTGGGCAATATCTGTGACTACGACTCCCATGATGCTATTGGCTACACTGACTTGCCCAGCATACACAGAATTCCTTCCTTTCAGCGAGCTTCCCTGTGAGGTGGTGTTCTAGTGGTGGCTACATATCTGACTGTGTTTGTTGGTTAGATTTGTGCCACTGCCTAGCTCTATTTGTTGTTGGGTTTGTACATGTGATGACACAGTTACATATCACTATGAGATGGCATGTATTGTGTTTATCTGACTGACATACACATTTTGGGATGATTCTGTTTTGGTTGCTGTGGATTTGTTAAGGGTGCATGGTTTGACTCTCCCCTTGACAGTGATGTGTGTGTATTGTCGCACAATATTGTGTACATTTGTTGTGTACTCACCAGGCTCTGGGATGTTTTCTAGTCCATATACGCTCACTGGTGGTAGGATGGCCCGCACCTTCTCCTCCCAGGGCCTGAGGTATACTGGTTTGGCAGGAGGGCCACTGCCGGTGTGTTGGCTCAAGAGGTAGTCCTTCTTCATCAGCTCCCTGACCCTCCTGCGCACGTCATACCACCTGTTCTGGATGTCTCCCTTTGTGCGCAAACATGGTGATTGTGCATTGACCCTGTCAACAATCCTCTCCCACATCTTGGTTTTCTGCGCCATGGGTGTCTGTTGGACCAGTGTACCAAACAGCTGTGGCTCTACCCTGATGATCTCATCTACCAGGACTTCCAATTCACTATCTAGGAACTTATGATTCTTCTTTGGGGGCATGGTGATGGGTGGTGATGGTGAGTGATGTGTGTGTTGGTGTGCAAGTGAGGGTGTGTGTGTATTTTGCTGGGTGTATGTGAGGGTGCTATTTGTTGAGGTGCTGCTGGTGTGTGGCTTGTGTGATGGATGAGCTGTGAGTGTGTGTGTGGTTGCTGTCTGTTGGTGTTGAGTGCTGGCAGGTAATTTGAATTTGCAAAGGATCATGGTAGGGATTTGTGTCCTTTATATGGGTGGAGTTGTGGGTGTGTCTTTGTTCCCTGTTTCCCCACCCAGTATTTATTTGCATTGTAATTGCTTGTTTGGCCTTTTTTTGTGTGTTTTTTCCTTAGTTCTTTTTGTGCATGTAGGAGACGTTCTTCTGACCGAGTCGGACCCTTCAGTTGTCTCGTGCGAGCCTCTCAGATTCGTTCATGCTGTGTTTGTGCTGTTTTCTGTGCTGCGTACATGTCGGTCGCGGTGTTTTGGGTTGCTTCGGCTCGCAGTTTTGTATGTGTGTCGGTCGTACGGCTTGGGCCCCGTGCGACTCGGTCGTGTTTTCCACGCGTTGCATCGTACTTGGCGGGTAGGAGTTCGCGGGTACGTTTCGTTCGGGATTCTTCCTGGTGCGTGTCGGTCGGTTCGATTCGCGTGGTTTTCCGCGCGGTTCGGTCGTTCTGCTTGTGTTCCGTACGCGTCGGTCGGGTTTTGCACGCTTCTCATCGTACTTTGCGGGTCGGGCTGCACCGGTACGTGTCGGTCGGAATTAATTCCGGCTCTGAGTCGGTCGGTACGTTTTCCGGCCCGAATCTGAATCGGCCCCATAGTTGGGGAGAGGAAAATGAGGAGAGGTGGGCACTAGCGTGTGAAGAGCAACGTCTGAATACCATTAACTGATCAGAAGCTCTTAAAAGAGGAGGAAGCTGATTCCAATGTTGAGCAGCTAAATCTGAGAAAGCTCGCCCTCCCAGCCGAACTGATATTAAGGGACAGTAACAAGCAAATGTTGCTGGATCTTAGCTGCTGTGGAGTAGAATAACAAAAAGAATTGCATCTTAAGTAGACAGGGCGCAGGGAAGGTTAAGATTTGATCGGAATGCAGATGGCCCTAAAAATGATCCTCTTGGAGATGGGCAACTAAAGTAGCATTTTCAAACAGACCACTGCGGAGGCAGTAGACTGAGCACCAAGCACCAACCTGGAAGCAAAATTCTAAAGATTTGTTGTAGTTATAAGAAAAAATAAAGGGGCGAACCAAAAAGTAATGCATTGCAGTAATCTAGACGACTTGAGATTGATACCTGGCTCACTAAGCCACATGACCCAGGAGGTAAAAAAGGAAGAACCTTGTGCAAAGCTTTTAGGTGAAGGAAGCCGGAAGAAGATAGTTCAATAATCTGTGGAGCCAAGGAAAGGTTGCAATCAAGGAAACTCCCCGATTTCTGACCATGGAAGCAGGCATGAGAGGTGGGCGAGATGAACAGGCTGAAGACCAACTGGGAGGCTTTGAGGTCTATGTTTGCCTGTGAAGATGATAATCTTGGTTTGGTCATTACTCAGTTTCAGGCAAATCTTTCTCATCCACTCAACCACAGCAAGCATACAATCATGCAAGGGACTACTGTCATTTTGCACTTGATCATCAAAAGAGACAAGAATTTGTGTGTTGTCAGCATAACTCACCAATCTGAGACCAGCCGAGCGGATCAGTTGAATGAGAGCACAAACATATAAGTTAAAAAGGGTTGGGCTAAGGAAGGAACTTTGAGAAACACCATGAGTAAAAGCCTTCAAATCAGATTGGCAAGGAGTGATATGAACTGCTTGAGAGTTGTACGACAGGTAGGACTTTATCCAGCACATATTAGCTTTGTGTTTGCCATCTTCTAAAAGATGATTAATAAGAATACCTTGGGCCATCGTGTTGAAATGGCAGACAAATTTAATAATACCAGAGCAGAAGAATTGCCCTTGTTTTTCAGCATGAGCAAATCATCAAATACCGAGACCAGTGTCGTCTCAGTGTTATGAAAAGACATGAAACCAGGTTGGGCAGCGTCCCAAGTTAGAATTAGATTTAAAAAAAGAGAACATTTGTTTTTTCACAGCTGTTTCCAACATCTTGATTGGGAAAGCTAACAGCAATATTGGATAAAAATGACTCACAAATGCCAGGTCAGCAGATGGTTTCCTAAGTAGTGGCAATATTGCAGCCTTCTTCCAAGCTTGAGGAACTTAAGAAGTGGCTTAGGGATTTGCTGCAATTGGCCTGACGCATCCTCACCACATGAGATGTGCCTAGTCTTAAAATTCTAGGTGGTCAATGATTAAATGGGGATCCAGGTGAAATAGTGACTAGACAATCCCTAATAGAGTCAATTGATAGAGGTTCAAAAGCAGTCAGGGACATCATATTGCCTGTCACAAAATGGAGTCCCGCTTGTTTTACAGGTTCCTACAAATTTAGTAGAACTGTTGATTAGATCAACAAAACTTCATAATACAGGGACTGAGAGTTCTTATATCATAAATAAATGTTGGTCTGGCTAGCTCATAGTACCACATCTAAACCCCTAAACCTCCAGAGTTATAGTTGTTGTCAGCAATGATGTAGAGAAAGAATATGATTACGTTTTTTTATAGACACATACACACAAATAAAAAATCCCAAACATTTCAGGTAAGGGATAGTTTTAAATCAATGTAAGTAGTGAACATGCCTGGGCTAATACATGGACGTGCTGAAAAAGATAACTGTGGGTTCTGCAGAAATGCATAGGTCACAGTGCACATTAGTTTGAGGAAATACACATAAAATGTTATATGGTCAATTTAGCTGCCCTGAAACACATAAATAGATTATATTTCTTTGCAGATTGAAGCTTGATAGGACATCAACAATTAGTACAGACATCACAGAAAAGGCCACCACATTTCTATCTGTTAAAAAACGAGAGGCCGATAGTAGAAACTGTCTTTGCACTGTCATTGAGCACAGGGTGTAAACAATTGTGGATTCTGCCTTAGCGCAAACCTGTTGAGAATATGTTAAAGTCAGATAGGCTGGGCTGGGGGGCCCATTGATGTAAAGCAAGAGATAATCACTCAGTATGCATAAAAACAAGAATGTGTTTAAGTATTATCTCACCCTTATTCTGAGAACTAACCCACAAGAGGGGGCTTCTGCTAAACATGGACACACACACAATTCTTGGAAATATTTACTTGTTTTGGCAATATCTTATCTACCCAGCTTGCTATTCACTTCATGTAGGAATTTGTAACAGTATATATACTACTGTGTGTAATCCAGAACTTTGAACTTCATACTTTAGTCTCTTTTTGAGATTGGCTGATTTTCCCAATTGATTGATTGATTAAAACCATATTATTGTGTAAAATTGTTGTCTTACTTTCTTAATAGATTTTCCCTCCAACAGCAACCTTGAGCATGACCACCATTATTCCCAAGGAATTTGTGGAAACAGATCTAACCCTTTCGTATGTCACTTTTGCATGCCCAAGTTTTCACAAAGAGACGAGACAATAATACATTTTCAAATGTTTATTGATGAGATCTAATCCTTGCAAATAAAACATGAACTGCAATTAATAAACAGATAAGACACATCAATGTTATGAGCATTATTAAAATGGTGAAAAATACAAATATTTCAACCAAGTTGATTATTCCTAAAATTACCCCGGTCTTTCACTAATACCCCTAAACTAGCGGTAGCATTAAGTGAGAACCCTTCTGCCAGACCCAGTTGGAATGATCTAACCCCTTACCTTGGTGTAAAGTCTTGCAAAGCCACCTCATTGCATTAACAAATGCACTCTTTCTCTGGGTGAAAGTCCACACACCTCTGCCTGCGCGACTATCTTCATTCTTAGAATGTATGTCAGAGCCTGCGGAGCTGCATCTCATTCACAGTTCTCTGCAGCATCCATAACTCCGGTGTGGTGAAGTGCCTCTGTCCGGAATTCAAAAAGGAAAATGCTTAAATAATAAAGCATTATCTCATGCTGCAAGAGACACAGAAAAACATCTTTACTTAGCCTTGGTAAAAGAGTTGTCTCCTACGAGCACAAAATAAAGCAAAGACATTGCGTTCTAGCATGTGTTCCTGAAACTAACAGTGCAGACTACAGAACATGTCTAACTATAATAAATGCGTGCGTGGCATGTTGTCGTATTAGTGAAAATCACTTTCAAACACTATCTCAAAAAGATTTCAAGTCAGAAGGGAAAACCTAAATGGAGCCTTAATGTAATCCCTATAACACGCCGAGGGAGCCATCTCGAAAGATGGTGCAGATGACTCTAAAGAATTGCACATAGAAGAAATGTCATTAAAAAAGTCAAAAGGGTTTGACAGAGGGTTTGAGAAGGGATCAGGGTAGACATCAGACATTAAGAGGACGAAAGCAAATGAGCCACTCTGAAAATATCTTTGGTTGCATTACAAGAGTGGGTCTATTTTGTCTGCACAGTACTTGGCCCTCGCCTTATATATATAATACATGGTTAACAACTCTACACATGAAAGTGACAGACTGAAACAATAGTTTACATTTCAATTGCTTTCATCACCCGTCTCCAAAGTACAACTTACCACTTTTTTTTGTTGTTGTTTAAATCTCTTTTATTGAGTTTGAAAACAAAGAGAAAAGATTAACAACACCAGGCTGTAGGCGGCGTTAAGCAGGCAAGAGTACAATGTATACAAAGTTGGTCAACATCAGTAGGGTACATATTACTCAACAGATCACTCTGCCACTCAATACAAATAAGTAGGCTCTTAGCAGATCATGAGTGAAAGAGGGAGACGCCTCCTGGCTCATAAATTCCCATGACCACTGATCTCAAAAGGGGGGCCCTCTATTTCTCGAATTTAGTATGCCTAGGCGATTCCACTCGCCGCTACTGCCGCCCTATAATGATTGTATTGGTCTGGTTGCAAATTACCACTTTTACACTTTACACGTTTAGAAGGGAATATGTCAGATGATCAAAAATATATAGATGGGGTGTGGCCAGGCAAGATGGCTGGGTGGACGTAATCCACTCTAGCTCCGGAGCCCAGTACCGCTCGGAGAAGCATTACTCTACAGATAGAATCTCCAAACTCACCAGATCTGTCCAGGAAAGTCGCGGAGCGGCCGTAGCCAAGAAGAAATCACCGCAATCGCCAAACAGTGAGCATTGGAGGATGTGGACTGGCGAAGCCTGAGGAGCCAAGATGGTGGGGGCAACGGCACCCACGGGAGGCTCGGAGTACGAATGAGCCTCGTCAGACTGCCGCAACGCCCAGGAGGAAAGCAGAGACACCGGGGAACTCTCAGCGCGCGTGGAGCAATAGGAGGGGTAATTCTGATGAAGAGTGCCTCCCTGCGACGCCGCGCTCACATTATTGTGGAGAAGTCTGGCTCGTACCGGTAACTGCAGACGAGGGAAGCACCCGCGCGGCGTTTTGAAGAGACGGAGGTAAGGGGGGCCCGTGAGAACTGTGGACTAAGGCGCGGAGGCAGCCTGGGAGGGTGCCCCCCCCCAACGGATTGGCTCTGAGGCTAAAGAGGCCTGGCCCTTCGATGAGGCTGAGAATGAATGCCTGACTTTAAAATGGTGCCCGCAGAGAGATGGCCCGGAAGAATTGGGGTCATTGGTCACTGGGATGGAGGAGCAGAGCATGATTAAGGGGCTAGTGGAGACACCCTGACTCCCCACTCACAACTGTAAGAACACGGCCTACGGAGCAGTGATACGCAAAGCCACAGCCCATGCCTGACTTTAAGATGGCCGCCCTGGGCTACAATTAATAAAATGCTATAGTGATTTTACCTCTACACACCAGATAGACAGTAATACGTGCCTCATCCCCGCAAAGAAGTCACATAACGGAGGGGGAGTATCCTGCCCCAGCGAAGAGGGCTCTCTGAGCTGCCCATATGGCACCGAATAAAGCGACAAATAAGGTCTCCACGTACTTCGCTGCAACAGAGAAGAGGCAAGTGCACGACGAAGGGGGACAGTCAAGTACAATGACGCTCACTAGAGAGAACCTGATGGCCTCCCTCAGAGACTTTAAATCTGAACTATGCGCGGAAATCAAGCAAGATCTGCGGTCCTCAATGGAACAATTGAAGACAGACCTCTCTGAATGCATGTCGGCCATTCAACACGATGTGGACGCTGTGGGCTCCGGGGTCCTTGAGATGGAAGAGCACTTCCAAGACCTGGACGCTCGCACCAACAGGCTACAGGAACAGCAACAAGAGCTTCAGATTCAGCTTCAACAGGCCCTCCTGAAGGCGGAATACTTAGAAAACAGGTCCCGGAGGGAGAACATCCGCATAAGGGACCTGGAGGAGGGCTCAGAGGGACCAGATTTGGAGGCCTTTGTGGAGGGGCTCTTTGCAGAGATTCTGAGTCTGTGCCAGCTGAAGATTAAGATTGATAGAGTGCATCGAGTAGGAAACCAGCAGATGGGCGACCATCAATGCACAAGAGATGTCCTGGTCAAGCTACATTCGTTTAAAACGAAAGAAGCGATTCTGCAAGCCGCAAGAAAAAAGGGAGAAACTGCTTTCCAGGGATACAAATGTCTGCTGTTTCAGGACCTGGTGCCCTCCACGTTGACACGTAGGCAGCAACTTAGGCCGATCACAACCAAACTCCGAGAGGACAACATACGTTATAGATGGACATTTTGTCTCTCCTTTGAATTCAACAACAAACCGCAACATGTCTCAGGTCTGGAGGAGGGTCTTCGTATTCTGGGCCTCCCTAGTCTTGAAGATGAAAGCAGTCAAGGCCCTCTGAAAGGCGCGGAAGCGACAGTAAGGCCGAGACAGCAATGGCGCACCGTCACAAAAGGCAAGCCCAACGTAAAATGATGACATAGAACAGTCCAAACACCGTTCAGGAGAGAGACCGCAGTGTGCGCTAGGGTATAGAGCTATGAAGAGTCGCAAGATAGACACACGCAGAAGGCTGATGAAAGAAACTCTCACACCTTCGTCATGCATGACTGACTGCACTGGACCGAAATACCAAAGATCTCTTTCTAACTGGAACTCTATATGGACAGCATCCAGCGGACGAGGCTCTGGGGGCGACCCGAGTCTCCCGTCATCATACCTTTTTTCTTCAAAACTGAGTTGGCTGGAAGCCCGTTGGCTGCCCAGCAAAAGGGTTATGGGGAACTAAGATTTTTTCTGTTCAACAGGAGTGGGGTGGGGGGGGGGGGGGAGTACCTGGTGGTGGGACAGAGGGATGTTTGGGCAATCTCTACAGAGGGGAAATGCGGGTTTGTTTTACACTACGGGAAGGGGTGAGTACGGGGAACACTCAGCGGAGGCCGAGGGGAGATCAAAGGTCAGCAGGAAAGGTCATGGGAGGGACAACGTACGGAAATCTATAATATGGTCTCAATAGCCTCTTAGAATGTGAAGGGTCTGAATTTGCCTCTTTAAAGGCAAAAAATCTGGAAATACCTTAATGACCACCAGTTCGAAGTGGTTGCACTGCAAGAAACACATCTTAAAAAAACTGGAGCTACGACTCCGCCACAAAAGCTATCCATTAATCTATAGATCTTCCGCTAATTCGAAACAGAAGGGAGTCGCCCTGTTGTTCCGCAGCTCTGCAAAATTCCAAACTGAGGCTATTAAGACAGATTGGGAGGGCAGAATAATTATGGTAAAGGAGAAACTGAGAGGCAAAACCTGCACGTTTATATCGACATACGTCCCCAATACAGGGCAAACAGGGTTTTTGACCTCTCTCCTAGACCAAATAGGCGAGTTTGCAGAGGGTCCGACGCTCCTTATGGGCGACTTTAATCTGGTATGGCAGGCCGAGATGGATAGCACACACTCTCAGAGGGCGGCTACAAGCATCTTCTCTAAGGGAACTAAGCAGAAAATACAGGCTCTAGGCCTCCGGGATGCGTGGCGAACGCTGTACCCGACAACCAAAGATTTCACCTTCTTTTCACATGTACACTCGACATTCTTTAGGCTCGACCACATCTTTATTAGCCAATCCCTCCTATGCTCCTTAGACGCAGCAAAGATACTCCCAATCACGATTTCAGACCACAGTTTGATTACTATTAGTTTGTCTTGGGGACACAAAGGAGCAAGCAGGCACAAATGGTACTTCCCAATCTCAGTGACCAGGGACAGGCTTCATAGAGACAAGTTGAGGAGATCTATCTCAGAATTCTTTGAGTTAAACCAACCCCAGGCCACTTCACCCCAGAATAACTGGGATGCATTTAAGGCAGTCCTCAGAGGCAAATGCATTGAGCTGAACTCCATACTAAACAAACGGAGAGCTGAGGAACGATTAGCGCTAGAGGAGGAACTGAAGACAGTAGAAAGGGATCATAAGAAAACACCAACTTGAGTATTACAGTGACAACTCACTGCATTGAAGTGGAAAGTCAAAGCAATCTACACAAACAGGGCAGAATTCACGCTGTTAAGGCTCCAGCAGATATCCTACGCGCAGGGAGGGAAAGTAGGGACTCATTTGGCAAGACAGTTGTGAGAGAAAAGAGAGCGTGAATACATAGGGGGCATACGAGATGAGGACGGCACGCTGGCCCATAAAGACGATGTCAAGGCACGCATTTTTGGGGGGTTTTACAGAGACCTCTATACAGGTACGCCCCCAGATGTGGCTTTGCAGCAGCAATATTTAGATTCCTTGGAACTCCCGCGGGTACCGCCAGCAGAGATTGCTCGGTTAAATGAGCCTATCACTGAGGAAGAAGTGGGGAAAGCAATCACAAAACTAAAATTACACAAATCCCCGGGACCCGATGGGTTGACGGCTCAATGCTACAAAATATTCGCGTCGGAGCTTACACCGCACCTCACCTTATTATTTAATTCAATAGCGGAAGACTCAGCGGTCTCAAATTCTATGGCTGAGGCAGCGATCACTGTGATTCCCAAACCAGGGAAAAACCCACAAAGTTGTGCCTCCTACCGGCCCATTGCACTGTTAAACCTGGATGCCAAACTCTTCTCTGCCATATTAGCTGCGAGACTAGACACCTTAATGCCCTCACTAATACACCCCTCATCAATCGGGCTTCATAAAGGGTAGACAGACACACAATAACATTTGTAGGACTATTCATCTGATCGAAAAAGTCTCGAAATTCAAAATTCCAGCACTTTTGGTGGGTCTAGACGCCGAGAAGGCCTTTGACAGGGTGGATTGGTCATTCCTCTTCCTAACCATGCAACAATTCGGATTCAGACGCAGGTTCATCAACATGGTCCGGGCTAACTACACACACCCACAATCAAGAGTACAGGTCAATGGGTCGCAGTCACCCCTATTCGCCCCGAGTAGAGGTACGAGGCAGGGGTGCCCTTTGTACCCGCTCTTATTCGCCCTCAGCATTGAACCCCTGGCAGTCCAATTTAGAGCCAATCCGGAAATCAGAGGTATACCATTTGGGGGTACGGAACACAAGGCCTCACTCTTTGTGGGTGATATTTTAATGACGTTTACAGACCCAGGCCCCTCACTACAAGCGCTACAGAGACAACTAGATAAATTCGAAACAGTAGCGGGTTTTAAAGTCAATACCTCGAAATCCCTCATACTAAACCTTACCATTCCTGAAAGAGAAGTACAACAGCTACGGGACCAGTCCACCTTTCCATGGGCCAAAAGCTCCATTCAGTATCTAGGTATTCAACTCACTCCGAGGGTAGAGAATCTTTATAATGCCAACTATCCCCTATGCTGACCCAAATGCAACAAGACCTCAAACGCTGGAAGCCATTGTACATCTCTTGGTTAGGTAGGATAAATGCCGTCAAAATGACATTGCTACCAAAACTGCTTTATCTGTTCCAGGCACTCCCGGTTGACCTAGATCGGGATCTCCTGCCCAAACTTTGCTCTCTTATCACCAAATTCATATGGCAGGGGGGAAGAGCTCGAGTTCCATTCCATGTGCTGCGACGTCCAAAGAAGGAGGGAGGGGTGGCGCTACCTGATCTCTCAGTATACTACAAGGCAGCCCAATTGAGGGTGATGGTGGAGTGGTCCTTGAGAGAATCTGACAAACATTGGTTGCACATGGACAGTGCGATAATGGGGAGATCAATTTGGGATATACCATGGAGATCGAAAAAAGAGAGACCCGCCAATGCATACATTAGCACCCCAACACACACCACACAATGTTTGGGATGAAGTCACGAGGGAGGGGAGATTGACTTCCTTTCCATCGCCATATACCCCCATTCACTTCAACCCTGACTTCCCCCCAGCTCTGCGGGAAGGTCCATTCGATAAGTGGCGGGAGGGGGGATGCCGGATGGTTTCAGACATGTTTCACAACTTTGATGTGCTTACTTTTGAAAGCTGCCAAAGAGACTTCCAAGTCCCAAACACTGAGCTCTTCCACTTCCTCCAACTCAAACATTGGATATCCCAGCTGCGAGTGAGGGAGGCTGCCACAAGAGAACACACCTTGATAGAACGATGGGTACAGAAGGCGGGCACTATGAAGGGGGCAATTTCCTTTCTCTACGCTCTGCTGCTCTCGGTCCTCCACGCCCCCTGGGCTCGTTACATGTCTTTTTGGGAGCAAATAATTGGGAGAGCCATATCAGAAGAGGAATGGAAGCATTTGTGGTCGGATATATCCAAGAACAACCACTCAGTGACCCTAAGGGAGGCTCACTATAAGACTCTTTTTGACTGGTACCTTTACCCCACTAAACTCAAAAAGATCTTCCCTAACTCTTCCGATCTCTGCTGGCGCGGTTGTGGCCTGCTTGGGGACTTGTCACAGATGGTGGGACTGTCCTACTATTCGTCCTTTCTGGGAGGATATTCTCACTCATATCAAAGACATGCTGGGCTACCCCATACCGACCTCTATTGAGGAAGTTCTGCTAGGGATCAGGGATCCGGACCTAGAACATCAGACGAAAGCAGATAAAGCCATGATGTGGGCCTGTTTGGGGGCTGCCAAAACAACGATAGCGGCAGCCTGGAAAAAGAGGGAGGCTCCAGCTCTGTCATTATGGCACTCACGACTCTGGAGAATATTTACGATGGAGAGACTAGCAGACATCTTCAGAGACGATTATAAAAACTTTGAATACAAGTGGGGCCCACTGGTTTCCTTTCTCTCTAGCGGTCTCCCCTCGACGGTATGCCCGCCTTCCGTCAGAGACCTACCTCTCTTCCAGCTTTAAGTGAGGTCAAAACCCCTGATTGAACATATCCAGATACACACTTAGCATCTCTAGGACATGCAAAACTAAAATAGAGCACGGCCCTAATATTCGATGCTATCCCGACTACCCACTGGCGAGTAGTTAATTGATCAACCACCACCGGGGAAGGGGAGGGAGGGAGGGGGGGTTGTTAACAGCATGGGGGGGGCATTTTTTTTCCCCTTTTCTTTTTGTAGATGCTTATGGTATTAAAACGACCGTGTCTCAAAACATGAGAGGGAGACCTAGGGACCTCACAGTCAGAGAAACTGAACCTATGTTAGATGCATTTGAATTAACGATGTCCTATTTGTGTTTTTCTGCTCTCTCCATATGTACTGTGTTGTTTATCAGTCATGTTGAATAAACAGAACTTTGAGAAAAAAAAATATATAGATAAGTCGGAGAGGATATTAAAAAAATTAAAAACTGCAAGTACCCAAATCATATATTTAGAATTGCTAAAGTAAAGGTATCAAAACTTAAATTAAAAGATGTACTGAAAAGCCACGTAAAACAGAAACAATATTATCAAGTTTTTAATGTCTACCTCCTCTCTGCAGAGAGGCAAAATCAAAAGATCAGTTTTGAAGCAATGGCAGAAGACTAAAATGATTTCAAATTATTGTTCAGAAAAATGGTGTCTGCTCAAATATGCAGCAAAACCATAAATGATCATTTTATGCATTGCAATACAATACACCATTCCTGACATTGGAAACACAGTTTGCAAAAGTAAAATAGGGTCCTAACCTTGTCTAAATTGCTCCTATTGCAATAATATTATTTGAAGCGATATAGTTTCTCACCCACACACTGGTGGGAAAAAAAATATTAAACAGTATTGAACTTGTGACATAACATTTTTTATTTACATGTTGATGTGTCCTTGGAGTCAGATACATATTAGCAAAACAGAATGAAATATGAAGTAAGAATAAACAAACAAACAGAAAAGTCACATCAGAACAAAACAAAATAAATCACAAGTGGCGATGCATTTTAAAGTAATTGAATCACAAGGTAAGCCATTTGCTGGAAGCTGTAGCTAAATTACCACAAGGACTTCACAGATCAAGGACTCTAACACAGAGACGTTTATTTGATTAAGTGGCTGCATTAATTAATGCCAAAGGAGCTAAATGATAGATTGGAATACAGATGCTTCTTGTAAAGACTACAAGTATCACAGTGGAAAGACTCAGGTTTTCTCTCATGTGACCCAGGGAAAGCAGACCTGAACTATTGGTAAGAGCAGGTTATAAAGGTGTTTGGTAAAAACTACAACTAACACAGTAGAAAGACCTTGACTTCCTGACGTGTGATTCAATCAATCAATCAGGGGGGTTTATAAAGCGAGCTATTCACCCGTGAGGGTCTCAAGGCGCTGGAGGGGGAGGGGGGGGCGGGGTGCAGCTCTGGATCAGTCGAAGAGCCAGGTCTTGAGGCTCTTCCTGAAGGTGTGCAGAGTGGGGGAGCGTCTGATGTTGACTGGGATTAGACCCGATTAGTGCCTTTTTGAACTGGGAATAAGAGAAAGGTTGTCAAACATCTGTTGGACGGCTTTGGGCTTTAAATTTCGAATTTGTTCATTTGCCAGCTTGGTGAGCACATTCAAAATGATTACATGCTGTCAGTACGGCACAGTTGTCTACATATATGTTTCACAAAACAGTTTACAGCTGTCAACAATTTAAACGTCAGCTTTACTATAAGGACCCTGTGTTTTAATGTAATTATGTTTTTGTTTTCCTTTTCCAAATAATGTATATCATTTAGTAAACCGTACGAATAGCTTGCTCGTGGTGAAAGTGCAAACAAATGCACTTGAGTTCACAACAGCTGACGGCCGCCATGTATACGTGACTGAATGTATGTTTATGGACATTCTTTTATCTATGGATGACCAGTGTAAAAGATTTTCTTAGCAACAGAATATCTAAACAGTCGATATACATTTGATTTTTTATCAAACAAACACTGGAGATAAGAAATTAAACATAGTTGTGTGGGTTTAAATCTGGGTGGAATATTTCAACATGGATATACCACCATTCTACTCTCACATCTTCCCACAACTTGCTGAGTGTGAGTAGGCGCAATAAAACACCTACAAAATGGGAGGTAGAAGAGTGTGAGACATAGTGTCATTGAGGAGAAGAAGGATGAAGATAAAAGACAGCAAACTGAATTGTTTCTAAGCACTTAAATAATGCGTACCATTACTGCTAAACTCAGTGGTACTGACTGGATCGACCTCGGAAGGATGAAAGGTGGAGCCAGCCCCGCCTTGTTTCGAAACTTGAGACGAAGGACGATGGGGGTGAAGAAGTGTCTGATGAGTTTGCAGGAGGCTTGTGAGATGGGTGGAATGAATGTGGTCAATATCAGAAAGGGTATGGATGAGAAGGGGTGCTAGGAAGGAGTGTGGCTAGGAGGGAAGGCCAGAGCTACACAGGGAGGGGAGTGGTGGAAGCCAGAGGAAAGCTGAAAGATGTCTTGTTACTTACCGGTAATCTTCATTACCCCGATTAGGGTCCTCCTCGTCCCAGTCCTTACAAAGTGAGGCAGTCCTGCCTTCAACCAGCCAATCAAAACGCCAGAAACCAAAAGTCAAAGGTCATATAAACCCCTCCCACCCACCTCCATGCCTGTTATCAACAAGTCCCAGACACAAACACAGCGGGGAGGGGGAGGGAAGAGGACTGGGACGAGGAGGACCCTAATCGGGGTATTGAAGATTACCGGTAAGTAACAAGACATTACCCCCTCATGGGTCCTCCTCGTCCCAGTCCTAACAAAGTGAGGAACTCACAAGCAGAGAACCAGGAAGAAAAAATGCAGGACACCAGGGATCCATGCAGAAAATACAAAACTGTAATCAAACAAATGATCAACGAACAGCAGCGTCCAGAACGTCAACAGCAAAACCGTCGACAGATGCAAGTAAAACATCAAGACGACAATGCCGAACAAACGTGTGACGGGACCGCTAAGAGGCCGCACTACAAAAACTCCAGGACAGAGACCCCCGCCACCGCAGCCCAGGAAGCGGACACAAAATGTGTCGAACGACCAGAGACGGAGGAGGCAGCCCCACAAGAGAGGCAGACCGCCAAACGCACAGAGCGAGTGAAGGCGGAAGGAGAAAACAACCAACCCCGAGCCACACCCCCACAGGAGACAAGCAGGGCAGGAGAAAGACGAAACCCCAAGGCACGGAGGAAGAAAAACCAAAAGGTGCGAACATCCAAGGAGGAAGGAACAAAGGAATCCCCATCCCCAGGCAAAACAGGAAGGAACCACCTCCAGCTGCAAATGGAACACGGAGGAAACCCAGGGAGAAAAGCCGGGCCCAGCCGCAAAACAACCCCATCCAGCAGAAACTACAAAGAAGGGAATGAGAGAAGCAAAGCAACCAACCGAAGCGCGGAGGTGACGGTCAACAAAAAAACCCACTGTTGCGGACAACCACAACAAACAACCTCCAACAAAGGCACAAAAGGGGGCAACAGTAGACCCCGCAAACCAGTAGGCAAACCCAAGAAGGCACAACCACAGGAGAGACCAGACGCAGAAGCCGAAAACTACGCAGAATCCGACTCACCAAAGGAGCAACTACCTCCAAAGAGGCCCCGGGACCCCGACAAGCCTGAACCGCAGCCCAACGAGCAGACAAGGCGGAAGGGGAAAGGTCCATCAAAAACCCATCCCGGTGAAAGACAAGAACAGAAGCCGGATCTCCAAACACGGATCCAGACCAAGAGAAGAGCACCAGGAGACAAAAGAGCCCCAACGCGCACCACAGTTCTCAAGTGTCGAAGGCCGAAGCGATAACCGAATGCCACAGGCCACCACAGAAGAACAGCCCAAAGACGCCAACGACAGCCGCCCGAGATCCAGGCCATCAGATGCAAATGACAAACACAGGGCAAAGACAGGTGCGGACACAGAAGCGGAGCCGGAGTCAAGAGAAGCCGGCCAAACCCGCCGCCCCCCTCCCCGCAGCAGCAGGAGCGGAAATCAAAGGCAGCGAGGCCAAAAAGGAGCAACCAACAACACAGACACCTTCACCCCACCCCCCGAATCCGCTGCAGCACCCTCAGGCGAAGAGAAATAGGAGGGAAGGCATACAGAAAGCCCGAAGGCCAAGGAAACGAGAGAGCAATCCCCAAGCCTGAGGACAGACCACCACGGAACAAAACCGGGGGAGAAGAGCGCCGTGAGGGGAAGCAAAAAAGACCGAACCAGAGGGCCACGAACCGAAGACAAAGGCCCCGGAATAGGGGAACAGACAGACAACACAAAACAGAGGACGGGAGGAAGCGGCCCAAGCCGCCAGTAGGAAAACTCAGACGCCCCGAACACATACAGCCCTCAATGCCAACAGACGAGAGTTCGCCCAGACACAAATCACGGAAGACAGCAGGCACAGAGATGCGCACCCGGACCCCCTCATGAAGGCGCAAGTAACAACAAGTCACCTGAAAGCCGGTACAAACCAACAAACTCGTCGGCCACCAGGACCCCAATGCGGCCCCCCAACCCCAAGGACAGGCGTCCGAGGCCAACAAGAGGAGAGAAGGAAGCAGAAAACGCACCCCCTACACCAGGTCGGGAGAGCAAAGCCACCAGGCCAAAGAAGGAACCAGAACAGGGGAGAGAGGAACCAGAGCCACGCAACCCGCATGGGAAGGGACCCAACGAGTCAACAGAAGAACCACCAAGGACCGGAGGCGCAGGCGAGCCCAAGGAACCACAACTGTGGTGGCAGCCACCAACCCCCGGACCTGCAACCAACCCTGAGTCGGGGCAGAAGGGCGACCCAGCAGGACCCGCAGAAGAGCCAACAGGGTAGAGAACCGAGCCGGAAGGAGAAAAACAGCCCCCGCAAAGCGACGAACAGGCCTCCGATAAACCAAAGTCCTCGAACAGGAACCAGACGAGAAAGGCCAGATCCAACATGAACCCCATAACCTGGAACAAGGACATCGATGCCACCACCGCCAGAAGAGCCCCAAGGAGGGTGGAAGCAGAAACCAGACAAAAGCAAAATAGGGAAACACAGGGAAAACCAGACTCAGCAAAACCCCCACAGCAGGAGCCAACACCGTGAAAAAACCCGGGGAGCAGTAGAGAGGCCAAAAAGGCAACACCAGAAGCCGGTAATGGAGCACGACCACCGCAAACCGCAGGAACCGATGACCCGCCAGATGGACGGGAACGGGAACAGGCGACTTCCAAATCCAGGGAAGCCAAAAATCGCCCACCAGGATGAGGGGAACGACGGACTGCAAGGGTCATCCAAAACGACCCAGCCGCATCAATAAGTACAAAGCCCGGGAACCCAGAATCGAGCGGAAGGAATCAACGGGCGCCGGAACCAGGATCAGAAAGGAACAGAACCCCAGGTCCCGCACCGCCACCGGAATCAGCACAACAGTGCCCTGTGACAAAAACAGGTCAACGCCAGAGAACATGGCAGATCGCAACACGGGGCCTATGGACAACGGGGTAACCTGAAAACAGTCCAAAAGGGGGACGGCCCCAGAACGGAATCTGGAAACCAAGACCGATGACCGACAGGCCCCACCAGTCAGAAATCAGACCGGACCAACGAACCAGAAACAAAGGAGCCCAGCCCACAAATTAGCAACAGCGCCAACAATGCAGACAGGAACCCACAACCAGTGAAACACCAGGACTGGAACACACAACAACTCGAGGAAGAGACCACAACCATAACCACCAGGCCACGGCGACTCCACCAGGGCATAACACTAAGTGACCAACAACCAGGGGCAGCCGCAGGTGCAGTAGAAGCCGGGAACCAATGGAACGCAGCCCCCCGACCACGAGCCCGACCACGAAAGGGCCGAGAAGAAGACAGAGTACCCAGAAACTCCAGAACATGGAAAAAGACAAGTACCCCCGTATAAACCGCCTCCGGAGAAAGCCAAAAAAGCCCGGGACCCACAAAAAGGCAGGCAATGGACCAAGGAGTCTGAGCAGCACCAAGGCACCAAGCGGGGTCCAGAGAGACCTCATACCAGCCACCGTCGCCCCGGCAGCCGAGGAGAAGGCCCACAAGGAACCAAAATTCACATCCGAGAGGAATAGTGCCAAGACCTCCATCTGAGCCAACACAGGAGTAGGGTCCCCCTAAACCTGCAAACAATCAAACAACTTCTCAAATCCTACAGAAGGACCTGTGAGGCATAGGCCGCAGATGTGCCAGCACGCACCCCAAAATGAGAAGCCTTAGATGACAAAAGAGAACTGACTTTGGGAACCCGAGGAAACAAGGTGTCAAAGTCCGCCAGGAGATACTGCTTCCCCAGAAAGCAAGGCATACCCTGCATATCAACCTCAAGCCATTCCCCAGACAGCATAAAAGGGAAGGTCATCCACCACAGAGGGACAATACAGAGAGTAAAAACCCCTCATCCGAAAATGAGTCAGGGCCAAAACTAAGCACCCCCCAATATGGACCAGCATGTCCGAAAGAAGCTTGCCCTGGACGTACTTCCCTTAGGGGAATTGTCCACGTCCTCCACATCATCCGCAGGCACCAGCAGCGCAGACTGGACATGCAAACAGCCCTAGAAACCTGCTAAACGTCAACCTCCTGCAGGTCCCGGACATAATGCCGCTCGGACACCGCCAATGCAGGCACCGGAGATTAAACCCAGATCTGTGACTGGGGGTGAATGTTTGCCAATGTGCAGCATTCCGTCCATCATCTTGTGTGTTTTGCATTTCGCCCTAAGTGGGAAGGGTATGCCCAGACGTGGGTCCCGTGCTCACTACGCCACTGGAGTCAAGCTATCCTGGCTGATGAAGGCTGATAGCCTGAAACCGGTCCTAGGATGCTTGATTCCGGTCCAGGGAAGACATGGCTTGGCAGTTCGGTCTGGACTGTTCCCATGAGGCACATGGTCAAGACTGATTTGCATATGGCTGTGTCTGAACTGGGGTGGCGTGGTGAAGCAAAATAACGATGGATTAAACCCAGATCTGTGACTGGGGGTGAATGTTTGCCAATGTGCAGCATTCCGTCCATCATCTTGTGTGTTTTGCATTTCGCCCTAAGTGGGAAGGGTATGCCCAGACGTGGGTCCCGTGCTCACTACGCCACTGGAGTCAAGCTATCCTGGCTGATGAAGGCTGATAGCCTGAAACCGGTCCTAGGATGCTTGATTCCGGTCCAGGGAAGACATGGCTTGGCAGTTCGGTCTGGACTGTTCCCATGAGGCACAGGGTCAAGACTGATTTGCATATGGCTGTGTCTGAACTGGGGTGGCGTGGTGAAGCAAAATAACGATGGATTAAACCCAGATCTGTGACTGGGGGTGAATGTTTGCCAATGTGCAGCATTCCGTCCATCATCTTGTGTGTTTTGCATTTCGCCTAAGTGGGAAGGGTATGCCCAGACGTGGGTCCCGTGCTCACTACGCCACTGGAGTCAAGCTATCCTGGCTGATGAAGGCTGATAGCCTGAAACCGGTCCTAGGATGCTTGATTCCGGTCCAGGGAAGACATGGCTTGGCAGTTCGGTCTGGACTGTTCCCATGAGGCACAGGGTCAAGACTGATTTGCATATGGCTGTATCTGAACTGGGGTGGCGTGGTGAAGCAAAATAACGATGGATTAAACCCAGATCTGTGACTGGGGGTGAATGTTTGCCAATGTGCAGCATTCCGTCCATCATCTTGTGTGTTTTGCATTTCGCCCTAAGTGGGAAGGGTATGCCCAGAAGTGGGTCCCGTGCTCACTACGCCACTGGAGTCAAGCTATCTTGGCTGATGAAGGCTGATAGCCTGAAACCGGTCCTAGGATGCTTGATTCCGGTCCAGGGAAGACATGGCTTGGCAGTTCGGTCTGGACTGTTCCCATGAGGCACAGGGTCAAGACTGATTTGCATATGGCTGTGTCTGAACTGGGGTGGCGTGGTGAAGCAAAATAACGATGGATTAAACCCAGATCTGTGACTGGGGGTGAATGTTTGCCAATGTGCAGCATTCCGTCCATCATCTTGTGCGACCCGAGAGGAAGCCCCAGCACTCAGGGCTAGAGGAATAAAGAGTAAACCACACAGGAAAACTCCAAACACACAAAAAAGAAGTGCCCAGCAACTCACATGACAAACTGCCCCGAATCAACCAAGTCTCGTGACAAGAGACTTGGAAAATCAGCAAAAGGGCAGCCCTGCAGTCTCCACCCACAGCCATAGACACACAACATGGCCGCGGGGGCCGGACGCTGCTTGAAACCCCCAGCGCCGGAACGACCCGGGGCCAGGACATCAGGAAAGCTCCCCGCCCCAGCCCAGCACATGCGCGGGGAGCATCCTGACCCATGAGCAGGAGCGCGGCCGACTGGAGCACCGGAACGGCCGCGCAGAAACAAAAAACTAAAGTTCAAAGTAAACAGCACAATGAAAGACCTTCAACAAAGTAGGTTTTGTTTTTAAAAACTCACGGCACCGCAACACATCCCGCAGAAAACCGGAAACAGGATACACGGAGCACCAGCGTTCCGACCGCCGTCGGAGCAAGAAAAAAACAGGCATGGCGGTGGGTGGGAGGGGTTTATATGACCTTTGACTTTTGGTTTCTGGCGTTTTGATTGGCTGGTTGGAGGCAGGACTGCCTCACTTTGTAAGGACTGGGACGAGGAGGACCCATGAGGAGGTAATGAGTTCCTAAGGCCGACAGCCTGCCTCAACGCCCTTAAAGTCTGCGTCACCTGTGAGTCACAAGTGTCAATCCTATCAGTGCGGGCTCAGCATTTCACTCGTCCTCGGTTGATAGAAAAGATTCACTCGAAATAGATTGTATTGTATTGTAATTGTATTTGTATAGCGCTTACTACCCTGACGAGGCGTCGAGCGCTTTTCGGCGAGTAGCACGCTACTCCGGGACCCATAGAGGATTAGTGTTGAATTAGTATAGTGAAACATGCAAGTAAATTTTAAGTGGTGGATATGTTAGTCAGTTATTTGGATTCAGAAGGATAGCGGAGGGATAGAAGAGGGAAAAAAGGTTTGCATATATATAGCGCTTCTAACCCCTGATGGGGTGTTGAATTGCTTTTTTGGGGGCGAGTAGCACGCTACTCCGGAAACCCATAAAGGATTAGTGGTGAATTAGTATGGTGAAATATGAAAGTAATTTGAGTGGTGGATATTAGTCAGTTATTTGGAGTGAGAAGGATAGTGGAGGGATAGAAGGGAAAGAAAGGTTTGCATTCATATAGCGCCTGTTACCCGTGGTGGGTGTTGAAGCGCTTTGTTGGCGAGTAGCACGCTACTCTGGAACCCATAAAGGATTAGTGGTGAATTAGTATAGTGGAATATGGAATTAGTGAAGTGAACATGCTAGTCTGTTATTTTGATTGAAAAGGATAGTTGTGGGATAGAAGAGTGAAGGATTTCTTTTTGTAGGTCATAGCAGTAGGAGGAGGCTTTTTGATGAGTAAAAAGGGTTTTTGGAGGGAAAGAGTCAGAGGGAAGAGTTTAGAAAGGTTTGTCTTGGGCATTGGTACAGTAAAGGAGGTGTCAGAAGATACAAGGAGGGGTAGAGTAGGAGAGAGTCAAGAAAGGGTTATTTTGGGGAACATAGTAGTGGTATGGCGTTTGCGATAAATGAGAGAGTGGGTGTAGAGGATATAGTGATAGATGTATAGGGTGAGATAGGGTAGTGAATTGGAAAAAGTAGTAGAAAGAAGTTTGAGATGAGTCAAAAGTTGGGCTAGAAGATATATTGAGGGAAGTATAGGCTGGGAAATAGGGTAGTGCATTGGAAATGCTAAATTAGAAGAAAGTGATAAATATATAGATCCATAAGTACAATGAAAGTACATAGATGCATAAAGGAGGTAAGTATATGCAGATTAAAAATATTGATAGAGGTAGCGGATGTGAAATAGGGTAGTGCATTAGATATGCTTTTTCAGGAGAAAAGTAATAGACACATTAATTAATGGGAAGATGGGCAGCATTCCTGGCCCTGGCCCGTCTCGAACAGGCTCAAACAGGCACTCACCCTTGTCCTCTCTGCCCTTAACAGGCTCAAACAGGCACTCACCCTTGTCCTCTCTGCCCTTAACAGGCTCAAACAGGCACTCACCCTTGTCCTCTCTGCCCTTAACAGGCTCAAACAGGCACTCACCCTTGTCCTCTCTGCCCTTAACAGGCTCAAACAGGCACTCACCCTTGTCCTCTCTGCCCTTAGCCTCGACGCCCGGGCTGAGACGCCCTAACCCTGGCCTTTGATACCCCTAGTAATCAGGTGACCCCGTCAGCCAATGGGAACCCTAGCCCTAATACTATCCAATCACAACACTAGCCCTAAAAGCTAGAACCAATAGGAGATCAGGACCTTACAGCCAATCTTAGCCCTACTCCAAGCATCCAATCAGTTCAAAAAACCCTGATCTCTATGTCCAATAGAGGCCCTAGCCCTACCAGTAGTCCCAACCCTAGTCCAAGCAACCAATGGGACGGGAAGCCCTAGTCACTACTTCCAATAGAAAGCCTAACCCTACTCTTAGTCCCACACCTAGTCCAGCAACCAATAACACCAGAAGCCCTAATCGCTACTTCCAATTAAAGGCCTAACCCTAGTCCTAGTTCCACCTTAGTCCCAACAACCAATAAAACAGGAAGCCCTAGTCCCTGCTTCCAATAGAAATCATAACCCTAGCCCTAGTCCCAACCCTACATTGATTGAATCACAGATCCAGAAACCAATCAGAACCCTCAAATACCCAACCAATGAGGACACTAACTCAAACCAATAGAAACATCAGATACAACCACCAATCAGTGTATACATGTAGCAGCCACTAGCAGACTATATAAGGTCCCAGCAACCTCAGACAAGGTTTGCTGCCCAGGGAGTTGGAAGCTGCTTCTCCTGTCCAGAATCTCCTAGGAGACAGACAGGCTCAATCCACACTTTGGATTTCTGCAGGTAAAGGCCTCACAAACTTGAAATCTAACAATACTGTTTGAATACAACTTTACTCCCTCTCCTGGCCAAAAACGAAGTGCACAGTCCCTATTAAACACAGTTTAAACAGCTCACAGAAGCACCCTCTGATGTAGAAAATCCCTGTTGCTGGAGGGGAGGCAGGGGGGGGCTGGTTTCACTGGCTTGATAACACAAAATGGTGGCTGGGGGTGCACTGTTTAACATACAGGTCTTAGCACAGAGCAAAGGAGAAATTTGGAGGGAAAACTGAATAGTCACCAGGAATGAGAGCGACAAACTACAGAGTTTGGACTGCAAATCCCACAATTCAACACGTTAAATGGAAGCAATCATGGGCAGGAAAACCACAAGTTTAACACACAAAACAGGTGATAAAATATACAATCACAGGCAGGTTAAAACTACATTTTTAAACTGTAACAACCACAGGCAAAGACAGTAATCACAGAAAGGGAAAATCGTTTTTTTAACTTTTTGGAGGAGGGAAGAGACAGCACTAGTCTGCCTCCTTACCACTTGCTGGACTCTGCTCACTGCAATCTGGGGCACAGGTAGGCTGCAACTCACAAGATGGAGGAGAATGATTTGGGGTGCACCCAGCAAAGCCTTAAGGGACCTGGGCAGGTGTGAGGGGAGGGCTCAGAGTTAGCAGGTAGCCTGAATGAAAGGTCTGGGGAAAATGCTTCGCGGTTAAAAATCTTGGGAAACGATCCACCAATGTTCCAGCCAGGCTAACGTGACAGATCAATGGTAAAAACAAGTCCTGGTCACTGGGTGACCTGAACTGTACTCCCTAATGAACTCTCAATGACACAAAGCAGAAAACATCGGAGTAACAAGTGCAAACCTTACTTACAACAGGAAAGATAATCAAAGAGGCACAAGCTTGCAGCCACTACTCCAACACAAATATATAGGTACAATTCTTACCAGAGAGCTCTCTGGCCAGAGACCGGTGCCTCATCTGACGGGCAATGGAAATAATTTCATCCATGCTGACGCTGCCACTATGTTTGATGTTCTTCTGCTTCTTGATGATACAAAAACACACGTTTTAAACACCGAGAGACGGTTCGGTTTGTATTGTGCACTTTAGCAAGTACTTCAATGGTCACATACAAGGCCCTCGGAACCTTTACCCCAAATGCAGGAGGCATCATGGGAAATAAATTGGAAGACACGAAGAACTCATAAGCATAACTCGTGACCTGCAAAGTAAACCATTACCACCAGCTAACTACAATTACACCTTCGCGCGTCTGTCTCTATCGCTTCTTTCCTCCATCACACAGGTAGGCGCTGCACCCCAAGATCACAGCACCTCACTCGTCACCTGCGCGCTACTTCCAAGCGCACCCACAAAGGTTCACAACACAAAATACAGCAAACACCCTTCCAGCTATGTAAACCTTCTCTGTGTGTTGTGCTACTTGTCTGATCATGCGCTTCGACGCCCCGCAATAGAACATAAAGCGCTCCATAAATGCTACAGTACAGTAACAGAGAGGCGTGAAGCCGGTTGTATGGTCCAGAACTGGGAAAGGAGTGGAGAAGCGGCCAGGAGAGGAAGGGACAGCCTGCTGTGCTCGGCGGGACCAGGATAGGCAGTGGCGAGAGAGGACGGGCAAGTCCTCCTGGTGCTAACTCCGCCTCAGAGACCTGCGGATCCAGACCTGACTTCAGCTCGAGCTTGAGACATTCACTGCGGAGGAGGGAGAGGGAGAGGGAGCGCCGCCAAGCAGACTCGCAGGGATCGTTTCGTCGCGGGTCAAAGCTCTGCGATCAGAAATCGGAGTAAGAGATTCAGGGATCCGACCCGAACTCTGCGGTTCCGGGTTCCGGGCTCCGGGGATCAGAACTTTGCGAATCACAGCGGCGGGGATCGTAAGTTTGGGAATCCGAGCTCAAGGATAAGAACTCTGCGAATTGGAGCTAAAGGTTCAGAACTCTGCGTATCAGAGCTCTCGGGCCAGAACTCTGCGTATCAGAGCTCTCGGGCCAGAACTCTGCGTATCAGAGCTCTCGGGCCAGAACTCTGCGTATCAGAGCTCTCGGGCCAGAACTCTGCGTATCAGAGCTCTCGGGCCAGAACTCTGCGTATCAGAGCTCTCGGGCCAGAACTCTGCGTATCAGAGCTCTCGGGCCAGAACTCTGCGTATCAGAGCTCTCGGGCCAGAACTCTGCAAACCAGAGGCCCAGAAACAGGAGTTGAGTCCAGAGTCGGATGTCCAGGAATCACTTTTAAGTGCTTGGAATAAGAGCTTGGGACTGAGTGAATAGCATTTTAAATCAAACACCCGAGTTTTAGAGCGCCAGGAATCACAAGTTTGTGTCAGGGCTCTGAGGATCAGAGTTACAGGCATCAGAACTTGAACACCCAGAAAGCTCGAAAAAAAGAGCAAAAGAAAACTTGGAACCGAAGATCCGAATATCAGAGCTCCAAGGGTTGAAGGTCACAGACAGGGTCAGACTACTGGGATTCAGAACTTTGGGCTGGAGCGGCCGAATCTCAAGAAACCAGGGACCCCGGGATAAGATCTGCAGACATTGGGGGCCCAGAGCCTGAGCAGTCACAATAACGGCGATCTGACGACCACCGAGGCTCAGAGCTCTCCAAGATCGGAACCCCAGAATCCGGCCTCGTGGTCATTTTCTTCACCTGCAGACGCACCCCTGCCCCAGAGATAAGGCTCAGACTCCAGGCCCATCCACCCGAGGAGCCCAAAGCTCGGCAGGTAATCTGAGACCGCCTGCAGCAGCTGCGCATAGACACACTGAAAGCAGGGGACGGATAGAAGGCAGGGTGGGAGCTGGTGATGCAGAGCGTTCAATGTGTGCTCTGGTTCCCCATAGACTGGTGTGTGTCATCTCTGGTGTTAGGGCTCTGGGAGACTGGTGGTTGCAGTCATGCTCCAGAGCCGGCAGTGTCACCTTTGGTGATCTAAAACTGCACACTGGGCTATGGTGTGCATGCTGCTTGCAGCCAGTGTTCTGGAGCCCCAGAACTTGCCTCTGGACTCTTGTTCTCTAATGCTTACAGTATGCCCTCTCATACTCACAGAGCAATAGAACCTGCAGCATGAGCCCCAGCGATCTAGAAAGGTGCAGTGAGGGATAAGGTGGGTCAGAGCGTGGAGTGTGAGCTCTAAGGCTCCAGACCTTGCATGGTAACGTCCATGGACCTAGAAGCTTACAGTGTGGGCTCTGGTGCTTACAGAGCGTGGAGTGTGAGCTCTAAGGCTCCAGACCTTGCATGGCAACATCCATGGACCTAGAAGCTTACAGTGTGGGCTCTGGTGCTTACAGAGCGTGGAGTGTGAGCTCTAAGGCTCCAGACCTTGCATGGCAACATCCATGGACCTAGAAGCTTACAGTGTGGGCTCTGGTGCTCACAGAGCTTGCAGCGTGAGCTCTAAGACTCCAGACCTTGCATGGCAACGTCCATGGACCTAGAAGCTTACAGTGTGGGCTCTGGTGCTCACAGAGCTTGCAGCGTGAGCTCTAAGGCTCCAGACCTTGCATGGCAACGTCCATGGACCTAGAAGCTTACAGTGTGGGCTCTGGTGCTCACAGAGCGTGCAGTGCGAGCTCTAAGGCTCCAGACCTTGCATGGCAACGTCCATTCACCTAGAAGCTTACAGTGTGGGCTCTGGTGCTCACAGAGCTTGCAGCGTGAGCTCTAGGGCTCCAGACCTTGCATGGCAACGTCCATGGACCTAGAAGCTTACAGTGTGGGCTCTGGTGCTTACAGAGCGTGGAGTGTGAGCTCTAAGGCTCCAGACCTTGCATGGCAACATCCATGGACCTAGAAGCTTACAGTGTGAGCTCTGGTGCTTACAGAGCGTGCAGCGTAAGCTCTAAGGCTCCAGACCTTGCATGGCAACGTCCATGGACCTAGAATCTTACAGTGTGGGCTCTGGTGCTCACAGAGCGTGCAGTGCGAGCTCTAAGGCTCCAGACCTTGCATGGCAACGTCCATTCACCTAGAAGCTTACAGTGTGGGCTCTGGTGCTCACAGAGCTTGCAGCGTGAGCTCTAGGGCTCCAGACCTTGCATGGCAATGTCCATGGACCTAGAAGCTTACAGTGTGGGCTCTGGTGCTCACAGAGCTTGCAGCGTGAGTTCTAGTGCTTCATACCTTGCATGGCAACGTCCATGGACCTAGAAGCTTACAGTGTGGGCTCTGGTGCATACAGAGCATGCAGCGTGAGCTCTAAGGCTCCAGGCCTTGCATGGCAACGTCCATGGACTTAGAAGCTTACATTGTGGGCTCTGGTCCTTACAGAGTGTGGAGTGTGAGCGCTAAGGCTCCAGGCCTTGCATGGCAACGTCCATTCACCTAAAAGCTTACAGTGTGGGCTCTGGTGCTCACAGTGCTTGCAGCGTAAGTTCTAGGGCTTCAGACATTGCATGGCAACGTCCATGGACCTAGACTCTTACACTGTGGGCTTTGGTGCTCACAGAGCTTGCAGCGTGAGTTCTAGGGCTTCAGACCTTGCATGGCAACGTCCATGGACCTAAAAGCTTACAGTGTGGGCTCTGGTGCTTACAGAGCGTGGAGCGTGAGCTCTAAGGCTCCAGACCTTGCATGGCAACGTCAATTGACCTACAAGCTTACAGTGTGGGCTCTGGTGCAAACAGAGCGTGCAGCGTGAGCTCTAAGGCTCCAGGCCTTGCATGGCAACGTCCATTGACTTAAAAGCTTACAGTGTGGGCTCTGCTGCTTACAGAGCGTGCAGCGTGAGCTCTAAGGCTCCAGGCCTTGCATGGCAATGTCCATTGACCTAAAAGCTTACAGTGTGGGCTCTGGTGCAAACAGAGCATGCAGCTTGAGCTTTAAGGCTCCAGACCTTGCCTGGAAACGTCCATTGACCTAGAAGCTTACAGTGTGGGCTCTGGTGCTTACAAAGCGTGCACCATGAGCTCTAAGGCGCCAGACCTTGCATGGCAATGTCCATTGACCTAGAAGCTTACAGTTTGGGCTCTGGTGCTTACAGAGCGTGCAGCGTGAGCTTTAAGGCTCCAGACCTTGAATGGAAACGTCCATTGGCCAGACCTTGAATGGAAACGTCCATTGGCCAGACCTTGAATGGAAACATCCATTGGCCAGACCTTGAATGGAAACGTCCATTGGCCAGACCTTGCATGGCAACGTCCATTGACCTAAAAGCTTACAGTGTGGGCTCTGGTGCAAACAGAGCGTTCAGCGTGAGCTCTAAGGCTCCAGACCTTGTATGGAAACGTCCATTGACCTAGAAGCTTACAGTGTGGGCTCTGGTGCTTACAGAGCGTGCATCGTGAGATCTAAGGCTCGAGACCTTGCATGACAACGCCGATTGGCCAGACCTTGCATGGCAACATCCATTGACCTAGAAGCTTACAATGTGGGCTCTGGTGCTTACAGAGCGTGCAGCACGGGTACTGGTGACCTGCACATTTCAGTATGGCTGTTGGTAACGCAGAGCTTGCATTGTGGGCTTGAGTTATTTTCTTTACAGCACTCAATGAGGAACTGTCATGCGCCAGAGGTAGCATGGTGGGCTCAAGAGCTTGCAGTGAGGGCGCTGACATTTTAGAGCTGGCTCGTGGCTCATGATGTAGCACAACTTGCAGTGTGGACTTTGGTGCCCCAACTGGGCCCCAGAGTATCTGTGTCTCTAGACTGCAGCGTGGATTCTGATGCTCTAGAACTCACAGTGTGACTCGGATGCTTTCCCTTCTGCAGTTTTGCAGTGGCTACCACTAGCTTACAGAATGGAGTTCGATACTTTAGATCAGCGGTTATTAAACTGTGGTCCATGGAATGCAGGGGTCCACAACACCTACTCAGGGGCCCAGCAACTGTTTAGAAAATTAAATAATATTAATTGAGTAATGAAGTATGTGTGTATATATATGTACGTTGGGTACTTTGAGCTTGGATATATATATATATATATATTAGTACAACAACTGAAAAAGGGGCGTAAATTGTAACATAAGTATCACTCAATTTGAGCACTGAAAAAGTTCCAAGTATTACAACATCCATAGATCTCCAATAGAGTTAGTTCAATTGAATTCAGTTCTTCGAGGGTCTTGTATTTGTGTTCAAATCCAACTTTATTGATTCTTTTATCAAGCAAAAGTCAATCAGCCCATCCAGCGCATTTTGACCCTTAGGACTTCATCAGGGTTGGGCAATCCATGAGCCGATTATCCTAGCGTGATACAGGATGTTCTCTCATATCCAATGACTTCAGAGCACAAGTCTTAAATCCGGGTGGTATAGTACCCACTATTCCATATCAGCCATGCCTCCTTGGTGCCCGGCCTGCTCACACTTGCCTGGAAGGGCAGGGCACTGTCTCAAGCGAAGCACAGGAACTTACCCCTGGACTGAAGCTTCTCCGCGGAGGTCTGCACGAGATGGAATAGGGGGAACTCTACCACCCGGATTTAAGACTTTTTCTCTGAAGACATTGGATATGGGAGAACATCTTGTATCACGCTGGGATAATTGAAACATGGATTGTCCAACCCTGATGAAGTCCTAAGGGACGAAATGCGTTGGATGGGCCGATTGCATTTTGTTTGATAAAAGAATGAATAAATTTGGATTTGAACACAAATACAAGGCTCCTGAAGAACTGAATTCAATTTAACTGACTCTATTGGAGATCTATGGATGTTGTAATACTTGGAACTTTTCCAGTGCTCAAATTAAGTGATACTTATGATACATTTTATGCTCCTTTTTCAGTTGCCGTACTAATGATAAAATTGAGAGTGGCTCCTAAGCAGTGGGGTTACTAAAAGTTGAATGTAGCAGTCTCTATATCAGAAGACTAATACACTAATGGGACACCTGACGGCCCAAACTGCTTATGTTAAGTTTCCCTATACACACACACACAAACACAAATCTAAAATTGAAAATGCTCTCTAAATGTGAAGAAATTTTACTTTGGAGGTTGAACATTAAGGACCTGATTTAGAGTTTAGTGGACATGTTACTCCATCACACGTGTGATGGGGAACTGTGTTAATAAAACCCCTCAGGTCCGCCTGCTCTAGTTTGAGTTGGGCAGACTCTCAGTTTTCCGGCACTGGTGCTCCCGCTGGCTGTGCCATCAGAAAACTTACTCCAATGTACCAAGGCCTGTCTGAATAATAACATCAGACCACCCACCCTATTTACAACAGAGGGTCTAATGTCCTTTTTTCTGTCCATTGCTGCCAGGTAAAGCTGTTGGTCACGAAGAGAAAAAAAAAATAATGATCTCCACGCACTGGGAAAAATCAAAAAGGTTGGGTTTGCGGTCTCTGTCTAGTGGCTTCACAGGAGCCGGGACGGCATTAACACTTATTTTAGAAGCTTGAGGGGGTTGGGTGTCACTGGGCAGTTCTGTGAAACATTACAGTTGTTTATGGCTTATTTGACTTTAATCAGACACTCTGGTCTCCAAGAAGCTCATAAATAGGATCTCTTGCAGTGGAAGGAAGGGAAGGAGGGAGGCCGTGTGGAGAGAAGCAGGATAAAGAGAAGGATGGGAAGAGAACTGATGGATGGATGCAGAGATAGAGGGTTGGAGAGAGGGGCAGAGGATGAACGGAGAGAAGAATGGATGGTGGATTGAAGGAAGGATGAAAAAGAGAGAAGGGTGAATAGAGATATGAGGGGATCAACAGAATAGATAAAGTGATGGGTGGAAAGAAAGAAGGATGAGTGGATTGCTTAATTGATGGATGGGTGGAAAGTTAACAAGAGGAAGGGTGAATGATGGATGAAAAAGGAAGGAATGAGAAAGAGATAATGATGAATAGAGAGATGAGGGGATTGATAGAAAAGATAAAGTGATGGATGGAAAGGAAGAGGAAGGATGAATGATGGATGAAAAAGGAAGGAATGAGAGAGATAATGATGAATAGAGAGATGAGGGGATTGACAGAAAAGATAAAGTGATGGATGGAAAGGAAGATGAATGAGTGGATCGGTGGATTGATTGATGGGTGGAAAGTTAGCAAGAGGAAGGATGAATGATGGATGAAAAAGGAAGGGATGAAAAAGAGAAAAGGATGAATAGAGAGATGAGGGGATTGAGAGAAAAGATAAAGTGATGGATGGAAAGAAAGAAAGATGAGTGGATTGGTGGAAAGCTAGCAAAAGGAAGGATGAATGATGGATGAAAAGGAGAAGGATGAATAGAGGGATGAGGGGATCGACAGAAAAGATAAAGTGATGCACGGAAACAAAGGAGTATGAGTGGATCAGTGGATTGATGGAGGGGTGGAAAGCTAGCAAGAGGAAGAATAAATGATGGATGAAAAAGGAAAGAATGGAAAAGAGAGAAGGATGAATAGAGAGATGAGGGGATTGACAGAAAAATAAAGTGATGGATGGAAAGAAAGAAAGGAGGAGGAGTGGATCGGTGGATTGATGGATGGGTGGAAAGCTAGCAAGAGGAAGGATGAATGATAGATTAAAAAGGAAGGAATGAAAAAAGAGAAGGATGGAGAGAAGGAGGGATGAATAAAACAAACATGAAAGGATGGACGAGACAGTAAGAATGATGGCTAAAAGTGAAGAAAGACTGGAAGGAAGGAATGAAAGCAAGTTGGGAAAAGATCGGAAGACGAATGGGAAGAGGACAAAAGATTTTTTTTTAAGTATGGCAAGCAGGAAAGAAACTTAAGAATCTCAGAATTCCTTCAGGGATGGAATCTTCAGATCAACTGCCAGATGTTCTTGCTTCACCTGCTCACTCAGAGCTTTTCCCATGTGATAAATGGTGTAAAGTGAAGGGTGTTTTATGTTTCTGGCTACTCCCTAGACAGGAGCCTCCGTGATGGTGGCAGCTCCTGTGAGGGAATGGACATCATCACAAGACCAGGGGTGAGCTCACAATTTGGTGTTGGGCAGCCAGGCCAGGGTGGTGGAGGAGACGAGCTTCACCACCCTGATGGATGGTGGGCCGCCCTGCCACGTCTAAATCACTTAACTTGTTATCTTCACCTTGATTGGTGGGAGAAGGGTAACTACAGCAAACAGACACTAATATGGACGACTGATGGCCTCAATTGAAGCACTCACATGCACCATCGAATAAGACAGCTTGCATGTTGGAGCCTAGCATATCGCTTTCTCTTTTAGAAATAACACCATATTTTGAAAAACTCCAATATTCCCATAAAAATTTCTATTTTTATAAGTTTTGTTTATCAATTCAAAAATATATTTCGTAATTTTGGGTATTTGTTTGACCTATACATGTTTCTGGCTTTTGTGGATTGTTTTGGGGCTCAAGTTTTACACGTTGATTATGCCGGGGTCTCCGGCTTCAAGTAGTGATTCCGTGGGGTCTACATATGTCAGAGGGCAAGAGCGCTGCTTGAGATCTCACCGCTCTGACGCAGTGTGGGGTTTTGACTCATCAGGGCTCGCAGCCTGGGATCTGAGGCTCAGAGACCAGAGTTTGCAGTGCGGGGGTGTCTCCAGCCCCCCCTCCCTGCAGACACACCTCCCCCGGTGCAGCAGCACGTCTTTGTTACAGGTACAGCGCGTCCGCCACACAAATGCAGTTTGACAGCGTCTTGGACAGTTGTAAGAGCACGTGCACCGGAGCGAGGCCGTTTAATTGTTTCGTTGTACCTCTTCAACAGCGCCTGTCCCTCTCGCCGTTTCTTTCGCCTCCGCTTTTTAATTGTCTCACTTTCGACACATTTCACAGTTTTTTATTCTGAAGAAAGTTCTTAGATTTTTTTCTCTTGCTTTTTTTACCTCTCGCTCTGTCCTTCCTTCAACCTTTCACTCGGTCCCTCCTTTCATCACTATGTTTTCTCAAGTTTTTCTTTCCCTCGTTTCCTTCTTCCCTGTTTAATTCCCTCCTCGACTCTTCTTCATTTCCCAATATAGTTCCCCCGGTCTTCTCCCCTACACTCTTTCCGTTTCATTTTTTCTCTCTCTGGTGTATGTCTCGGTATGCGCTTTTTCATTCCTCTTCCACCAAGTCTACCAGTGCCATCGCTCATGCCCTTTCCTTCTATTTTCTTTCACCTCATGTTGTATTATTTCCTTTCCCCTGCTCTCTGTTTCTTTTCTTGTATTATTTTCCTGATTCTCTGCCCCCTGTCCTACAATTTTTTGCACACTCTCCCATCTTTCCCCTGCCCTGTCCCTACCCCGCTCTCAGCCTCAGACTCACACCACTTCTGCTCCTCACGCGTGCTCGTTCTCTGGGTTTCTCTCTTCTTTCCCGCCCTTAAATCCCGTTCTCTCCTGCCCGAACGGCGCCTCTTTCCACACGCCGGTGACACGCAGCCTGTTACGTGGAGCAGAGCTCTGGGCGCTGCCTCCAGTTTACTCTCAGTTTAAGCTGCCGCTGCGTTCTTCCTGCTCTCTGAGAGGTCTTACCTGTTAAGTCTGTCATGGGTTCACCTTCTTTCAACTCATTTAAGTCGGGAGTCAAAATCAGTGACCACAGCCTCCATCCCACCTACCTCTGTATTAATTTACCTCCCCTTTCTTCGTTTCTCTTTCTCCTCTCGCGTCTTTTACTTCAACTTCACGCCCATTTCTGTGAATGCCTCACTTCTCTTTTTCTGTTGCCCCTCGCTTCTCTCTCCTTTCTCCCTTCTCCCTCGCGCACTTCTTTCTGTTTCTCCCACCCCTCTGTCTCTATTCTCCCTCCCATGCACTTTTTTGTGTCTCCCCTCATCTCCATCTGCTCCGTCTCCTTTCCTACTTAGCCCTGTCTCTCCTTCTCACACACTTACTTTTGTCCCCCCTCACCCCGCCCCTTCTCTTCCCCTTCTTTTTGTCGCCCCCCCCCCCCCCAACAACCCTCCCCCTTTCTCCGCTGGCTGCCCTCCTCACCCTCCTTGATCTCCTCTCGCCCTCCCGCCTCTCTCTTGCTCATGTCTCACAAATTGTATTTCAGCAGTCCGATCTGCACGTGCTCGCGCGGGGTTCCTCCCCTCCCGGACCAGGACTCTCTCCGGCCTGCCCATGAAGGCCCCGCTGCTGCCTGCTGCACTGGGTTACATCAGCCTGCTGTGCCTGCTGCACCTGTCGATGTGTCGAGCCCTCCCCATGCACTCCGGGCACGAGGACCTCCCCCCTGAGCCCAGGTAAGCGCCGGGGGTGAGAAATTGGGACTAGTCCTGTGTGTGATATCAGGGACCGAGTAACACCCTGCTTGCGAGCTGTGCGAGTGCGACCCTGCATTCCAGCCTTGCAATGAGTGATGCAACCCTGCATCCGGGCCGTCCAGCCCTGCTCCCTACCTAAGCACAGTGCTGCGTCCCGGCTAGCACCGGTTGATGCAGCTCGAGGTCCCCACCATGCACCGGCTGATGCTACCTCGCCTCCAAGCTAGACACAGGGTAATGCAACACTCCGTTTCAGCTAAGCGCTAGCTGACGCCAGCGACCCTGTCTCCAACATGCGCTGGGAGACGCCTCCTTGCACCCCTGCCTTCACAACCGTGTCTCCGGGCCATGCGGAGGATGATGCAACCCTGATTCCAACCTAAGCAACCTCGGGGGTGCGGCCCTGCATCTCAGCAAAGCGCAGGTAGGCAATACAAGCGCTGGATGATGCAACTCTGCTTCCGACCTCGGGGGTACAGCCCTGCATCCAGGCCACCCACGTGCTGAGTGATGCAACCGTGTTTCTAGGGATACAGCCCTGCTTCCAAGCCATCAGTGTGGTGGGTAATGCAACCCGGCTTCTTACCTAGGCACAGGGGGATACAGCCCTGCATCCAAGCCATCAGTGTGCTGGGTGATGCAACCGTGCTTCATACCTAGGCACAGGGGGATACAGCCCTGCATCCAACCATCAGTGTGCTGGGTGATGCAACCCTGCTTCATACCTAGGCACAGGGGGATACAGCCCTGCATCCAACCATCAGCGTGCTAGGTGATGCAACCCTGCACCCCATTCATGCCAACCCTGCATCTGTCCCATTCATGCATCGGGTGATGCAAGTCAGTTTCCAGGCTAAGCACTGGGTGATGCAACCCTGCTTCCGGAACATGTAACTGTATCACAGCCTCGAGCCATGCAACCCGACGCCGCGTCCTGGGTGACGCAAGAGTGCCCTGGCCAGGGATCACCATGCAGGGTTAGAGGTACTGATGGCAGGTGCATGTGGGTACTGGTGGGTAAGGACGATCAGCCGGGGAGGTGAGCCCAGTGGGGGATCCTGAGACACCAGACCTGACCCAGCAGAGCCCTGGGTGCTGCTATGGCACTGCGGCCGGGCACACCGGAACCAGTGCAGCACCTGGGCCCCGGCACCAAGGGGCACCCAATACAGAAGGGTCCCGGAGCAGCACTAGAGGCACAGGGGGTATCACGGCTAGAGAGCAGCGAGGCTGGTGGCACCCGTGGCACGTCCAGAACCAAAGAGAGAGGTACAAGATAAGGACCCGGCAGTGTGGGGCAAAGAGAGAGGTACAAGATAAGGACCCGGCAGTGGGGGGCAAAGAGAGAGGTACAAGATAATGACCAGGAGGTGGGGGGGGGGTGGCAAAGAGAGAGGTACAAGATAAGGACCAGGCAGTGTGGGGCAAAGAGAGAGGTACAAGATAAGGACCAGGCAGTGTGGGGCAAAGAGAGAGGTACAAGATAAGGACCAGGCAGTGTGGGGCAAAGAGAGAGGTACAAGATAAGGACCAGGCACTGTGGGGCAAAGAGAAAGGTACAAGATAAGGACCCAGCGGTGGGGGGCAAAGAGAGAGGTACAAGATAAGGACCAGGCAGTGTGGGGCAAAGAGAAAGGTACAAGATAAGGACCAGGCAGTGTGGGGAAAAGAGAAAGGTACAAGATAAGGACCAGGCAGTGTGGGGCAAAGAGAGAGGTACAAGATAAGGACCAGGCAGTGTGGGGCAAAGAGAGAGGACCAGGCAGTGTGGGGCAAAGAGAGAGGTACAAGATAAGGACCCAGCGGTGGGGGGCAAAGAGAGAGGTACAAGATAAGGACCAGGCAGTGTGGGGCAAAGAGAAAGGTACAAGATAAGGACCAGGCAGTGTGGGGCAAAGAGAGAGGTACAAGATAAGGACCAGGCAGTGTGGGGCAAAGAGAAAGGTACAAGATAAGGACCAGGCAGTGTGGGGCAAAGAGAAAGGTACAAGATAAGTACCAGGCAGTGTGGGGCAAAGAGAAAGGTACAAGATAAGGACCCAGCGGTGGGGGGCAAAGAGAGAGGTACAAGAAAAGGACCAGGCAGTGTGGGGCAAAGAGAAAGGTACAAGATAAGGACCAGGCAGTGTGGGGCAAAGAGAGAGGTACAAGATAAGGACCAGGCAGTGTGGGGCAAAGAGAGAGGACCAGGCAGTGTGGGGCAAAGAGAGAGGTACAAGATAAGGACCAGGCAGTGTGGGGCAAAGAGAGAGGTACAAGATAAGGACCAGGCAGTGTGGGGCAAAGAGAAAGGTACAAGATAAGGACCAGGCAGTGTGGGGCAAAGAGAAAGGTACAAGATAAGTACCAGGCAGTGTGGGGCAAAGAGAAAGGTACAAGATAAGGTCCCAGCGGTGGGGGCAAGAGAGAGGTACAAGATAAGGACCAGGCAGTGTGGGGCAAAGAGAAAGGTACAAGATAAGGACCAGGCAGTGTGGGGCAAAGAGAGAGGTACAAGATAAGGACCAGGCAGTGTGGGGCAAAGAGAGAGGTACAAGATAAGGACCAGGCAGTGTGGGGCAAAGAGAGAGGTACAAGATAAGGACCAGGCAGTGTGGGGCAAAGAGAAAGGTACAAGATAAGTACCAGGCAGTGTGGGGCAAAGAGAAAGGTACAAGATAAGTACCAGGCAGTGTGGGGCAAAGAGAGAGGTACAAGATAATTTCCAGGCAGTGTGGGGCAAAGAGAAAGGTACAAGATAAGTACCAGGCAGTGTGGGGCAAAGAGAAAGGTACAAGATAAGGACCCAGCGGTGGGGGGCAAAGAGAGAGGTACAAGATAAGGACCAGGCAGTGTGGGGCAAAGAGAAAGGTACAAGATAAGGACCAGACAGTGTGGGGCAAAGAGAGAGGTACAAGATAAGGACCAGGCATTGTGGGGCAAAGAGAGAGGTACAAGATAAGGACCAGGCAGTGTGGGGCAAAGAGAGAGGTACAACATAAGGACTCGGCGGTGGGGGCAAAGAGAGAGGTACAAGATAAGGACCAGGCAGTGGGGGTGGGGGACAGACAGGGAGAGGTACAAGATAAGGACCAGGCAGTGGGGGTGGGGAGGGTGGACAGACAGGTACATGATAAGAACTGGGCAGTTTTGGTCAAAGAGAGAGGTACAAGATAAGGACCAGGAGGTGGGGGGCAAAGAGAGAGGTACAAGATAAGGACCATGCGGTGTGGGGCAAAAGAAAGATACCAGATAAGCCCCAGGTGCCCTTAGGGCAAAGTGGTGGGTACAGATAAGGATGAGGCAGTGCGGGGGAAGAGAGAAGCAAAAAAGGAACCAAGGGCACTAGGGGCAGAGAAACAGGTACAAGATAAGGACCAGGCAGTGTGGGGCAAAGAGAAAGGCACAAGATAAGGACCAGGCAGTGTGGGGCAAAGAGAAAGGTACAAGATATGTACCAGGCAGTGTGGGGCAAAGAGAAAGGTACAAGATAAGGACCAGGCAGTGTGGGGCAAAGAGAAAGGTACAAGATAAGGACCAGGCAGTGTGGGGCAAAGAGAGAGGTACAAGATAAGGACCAGGCAGTGTGGGGCAAAGAGAAAGGTACAAGATAAGTACCAGGCAGTGTGGGGCAAAGAGAGAGGTACAAGATAAGGACCAGGCGGTGTGGCGCAAAGAGAGAGGTATAAGATAAGGACCAGGCAGTTTAGGGCAAAGAGAGAGGTACAAGATAAGGACCAGGCAGTGTGGGGCAAAGAGAAAGGTACAAGATAAGTGCCAGGCAGTGTGGGGCAAATAGAAAGGTACAAGATAAGTACCAGGCAGTGTGGGGCAAAGAGAGAGGTACAAGATAAGGACCAGGCAGTGTGGGGCAAAGAGAAAGGTACAAGATAAGTACCAGGCAGTGTGAGGCAAAGAGAAAGGTACAAGATAAGGACCCAGCGGGGGGCAAAGAGAGGTACAAGATAAGGACCAGGCAGTGTGGGGCAAAGAGAAAGGTAGAAGATAAGGACCAGGCGGTGTGGGGCAAAGAGAGGTACAAGATAAGGACCCAGCGGTGGGGGCAAAGAGAGAGGTACAAGATAAGGACCAGGCAGTGTGGGGCAAAGAGAGAGGTACAAGATAAGGACCAGGCAGTGTGGGGCAAGAGAGAGGTACAAGATAAGGACCAGGCAGTGTGGGGCAAAGAGAGAGGTACAAGATAAGGACCAGGCAGTGTGGGGCAAAGAGAAAGGTACAAGATAAGTACCAGGCAGTGTGGGGCAAAGAGAAAGGTACAAGATAAGTACCAGGCAGTGTGGGGCAAAGAGAGAGGTACAAGATAATTTCCAGGCAGTGTGGGGCAAAGAGAAAGGTACAAGATAAGTACCAGGCAGTGTGGGGCAAAGAGAAAGGTACAAGATAAGGACCCAGCGGTGGGGGGCAAAGAGAGAGGTACAAGATAAGGACCAGGAAGTGTGGGGCAAAGAGAAAGGTACAAGATAAGGACCAGGCATTGTGGGGCAAAGAGAGAGGTACAAGATAAGGACCAGGCAGTGTGGGGCAAAGAGAGAGGTACAACATAAGGACTCGTCGGTGGGGGCAAAGAGAGGGGTACAAGATAAGGACCAGGCAGTGGGGGGTGGGGGACAGACAGGGAGAGGTACAAGATAAGGACCAGGCAGTGGGGGGTGGGGAGGGAGGACAGACAGGTACATGATAAGAACTGGGCAGTTTTGGTCAAAGAGAGAGGTACAAGATAAGGACCAGGAGGTGGGGGGGCAAAGAGAGAGGTACAAGATAAGGACCATGCGGTGTGGGGCAAAAAGAAAGATACCAGATAAGCCCCAGGTGCCCTTAGGGCAAAGTGGTGGGTACAGATAAGGATGAGGCAGTGCGGGGGAAAGAGAGAAGCAAAAAAAAGGAACCAAGGGCACTAGGGGCAGAGAAACAGGTACAAGATAAGGACCAGGCAGTGTGGGGCAAAGAGAAAGGCACAAGATAAGGACCAGGCAGTGTGGGGCAAAGAGAAAGGTACAAGATAAGGACCAGGCAGTGTGGGGCAAAGAGAGAGGTACAAGATAAGGACCAGGCAGTGTGGGGCAAAGAGAAAGGTACAAGATAAGTACCAGGCAGTGTGGGGCAAAGAGAGAGGTACAAGATAAGGACCAGGCGGTGTGGCGCAAAGAGAGAGGTATAAGATAAGGACCAGGCAGTTTAGGGCAAAGAGAGAGGTACAAGATAAGGACCAGGCAGTGTGGGGCAAAGAGAAAGGTACAAGATAAGTGCCAGGCAGTGTGGGGCAAATAGAAAGGTACAAGATAAGTACCAGGCAGTGTGGGGCAAAGAGAGAGGTACAAGATAAGGACCAGGCAGTGTGGGGCAAAGAGAAAGGTACAAGATAAGTACCAGGCAGTGTGAGGCAAAGAGAAAGGTACAAGATAAGGACCCAGCGGGGGGGCAAAGAGAGAGGTACAAGATAAGGACCAGGCAGTGTGGGGCAAAGAGAAAGGTACAAGATAAGGACCAGGCGGTGTGGGGCAAAGAGAGGTACAAGATAAGGACCCAGCGGTGGGGGCAAAGAGAGAGGTACAAGATAAGGACCAGGCAGTGTTGGGTGGGGGACAGACAGGGAGAGGTACAAGATAAGGACCAGGCAGTGGGGGGTGGGGAGGGTGGACAGACAGGTACATGATAAGAACTGGGCAGTTTTGGTCAAAGAGAGAGGTACAAGATAAGGACCAGGAGGTGGGGGGGCAAAGAGAGAGGTACAAGATAAGGACCATGCGGTGTGGGGCAAAAAGAAAGATACCAGATAAGCCCCAGGTGCCCTTAGGGCAAAGTGGTGGGTACAGATAAGGATGAGGCAGTGCGGGGGAAAGAGAGAAGCAAAAAAAAGGAACCAGGGGCACTAGGGGCAGAGAAACAGGTACAAGATAAGGACCAGGCAGTGTGGGGCAAAGAGAAAGGCACAAGATAAGGACCAGGCAGTGTGGGGCAAAGAGAAAGGTACAAGATAAGGACCAGGCAGTGTGGGGCAAAGAGAGAGGTACAAGATAAGGACCAGGCGGTGTGGGGCAAAGAGAGAGGTACAAGATACGGACCAGGCAGTGTGGGGCAAAGAGAGAGGTACAAGATAAGGACCAGGTGGTGTGGGGGCAAAGAGAGAGGTACAAGATAAGGACCAGGCGGTGTGGGGGCAAAGAGAGAGGTACAAGATAAGGACCAGGTGGTGTGGGGGCAAAGAGAGAGGTACAAGATAAGGACCAGGCAGTGTGGGGCAAAGAGAGGGGTACAAAATAAGGACTGGTTGGTGTGCGGGCAAAGAGTGAGTCACAAGATAAGGACCATGCGGTGGGGGGCAAAGAGAGAGGTACAAGATAAGGACCAGGGGGTGTGGGGCAAAGAGAGGGGTACAAGATAAGGATCAGGGGGTGGGGGGCAAAGAGAGAGGTACAAGATAAGGACCAGGTGGTGTGGGGGCAAAGAGAGAGGTACAAGATAAGGACCAGGTGGAGTGGGGGCAAAGAGAGAGGTACAAGATAAGGACCAGGCAGTGTGGGGCAAAGAGAGGGGTACAAAATAAGGACTGGTTGGTGTGCGGGCAAAGAGAGAGTCACAAGATAAGGACCATGCGGTGGGGGGAAAAGAGAGAGGTACAAGATAAGGACCAGGGGGTGTGGGGTAAAGAGAGAGGTACAAGATAAGGACCAGGGGGTGGTGGGCAAAGAGAGGGGTACAAGATAAGGATCAGTTGGTGGGGGGCAAAGAGAGAGGTACAAGATAAGGACCAGGGGGTGGTGGGCAAAGAGAGGGGTACAAGATAAGGATCAGGGGGTGGGGGGCAAAGAGAGAGGTACAAGATAAGGACCAGGGGTGTGGGGCAAAGAGAGAGGTACAAGATAAGGACCAGGGGGTGTGGGGTAAAGAGAGAGGTACAAGATAAGGACCAGGGGGTGGTGGGCAAAGAAAGAGGTACAAGATAAGGATCAGGGGGTGGGGGGCAAAGAGAGAGGTACAAGATAAGGACCAGGGGGTGTGGGGCAAAGAGAGAGGTCTAAGTTAAAATAGAGAGATAGCTCCAGGGGCAAATCGCGAGGTACAAGAGAGGAACTAGGTGTGCTGTCGGGAACAGTAGAGATATAATATTTAAAAAACGAGGTGCTGTGGGGGTCGGGGGGGTTAAATAGGTGCACATTGGTGTAGGAACCGTGGTGGACGGTGGGAGAATATCTCCTTCCCAGATTATGGAGCTAGAGGGATACAGGGTACTATACCCCTCCCCAGAGTCGGAAGCAACAACTGATAAACAAAGGCAGATAAAACATGTCTCTCTGAAGCCATGCTGCACATCACCCAAGTCCCCTTGAAGAGTTGTCACCAGAGGAGCAAACTCTATGGGGGCTCAGAGGCCTCTTTGTTTGGTTAATTATTTAATGGTGGTAATTGAGGTGTTGGACCTCTCCTTAACTCGGTCTGTCATTCCTGGAGAGCCAGTAGAGTCGAGGAATTTTTTATGTTAATACTGCTGGCTCGCCCGGCTTGAGAAAAGGAATGATTTTCGGTGAGGCTCAACACCATGATAACCACAGTTAAATAATTAAAGTGCGAAGTACTGTATGGTTTCAAATAGGCAGGTTCTGTCACTATGTTTGAACTTCGAAGTCTGTGGAAACATTCAAAACAGAAAATTTTACTTTTTAATCTTATGAAAACGCACACGTATATATGTATGTTTAGGGTCGGTGGATTTAAGGTGTGATAAGTGATTTTATTGAACTCCATAGACTAATAATAATTGAAAAACTGGACACAGAACACTGACCTTTCATATTAAATGGAAGAGAGAAGGCTGCAACCCTACACAATATGCACAATATACAGTCCTGGACTCCAATCCAGTTTCTCTACTTGATCAAATTGTGTGGTCTGCAGCCCACAGCCTCACTGCGCTGTGTCATTACCTTTAACCATCCAGTTTGAAAGCCATGGAAGTAATTCAGTACAGGAACCGTGCTCTACAAAACCCTGTTATGTATAGTTAATATAAAATAATCTTGCTTTACATTTAATAACAATATAGGCAATATAAAGAGAGAACACAAACTGACACATTGTGGCAATGTTGTTAGGCCATGGGGGAATTCTTGAATGCTTCATGATTAACAAATGTAATTTTAAATAAATGTCACTCAATGCAGCAACATAATCGTACGTAATTGAGACACTGAGAAATTTCGACAATGCGTATTTTCTTTATCATATTTCTTCTTGATATTTGTTGCCGGCTTTACATCTTTTGATGGATCTGCCCGTGGAGCCAAGCCAGACCCTAGCTCGACTCCCCCCAGGGCTGTCCATGTCTCCCCTCACTGAAGTTTAGTGTTTCCCAGGCCCTTGGAGGTACTGTGGGGACACCCAAAAGGAACCTAATAAGAAAATGAGGTGCTATGGGGGTAAATAGAGAGGTAGCAAGAAGAACCAAGGTTGCTGGGGGGACAGAAACACAATAAGATCCAGGGGGGCTGAGCAGACAAATTGAGAGGTGCAACATCAAAAAATGAGGTGTTACTCGGTAAATAGAGATGTTCCAATGGCATAGCTACCATTGGTGCAGGAGGTGCAGTGGCACCAGTGCCAATGGAACCCAGGGGCAGTTTTTGTTCAGGAGCGTTAGGGCATTGCTCCATGTATTTTTTTGCCCCTTGGCCCCTGTATTAAATAAATGTTTTTGTTTTTTTTAAAATATATTTTATTGAGTTTTACAATCACAAAATTAAAAATAACAGCATAGCTTTGCAGTGCAAGAGTCAAGTAAAACAAGGTAGAACAGCATCTACATGGTTAAGTATCCAAGTGCACATTAAACAAGACCCATATAACAATAGATACATAATCCGTACAATAGGGAAGAAGCAGAGTAACCAGTTAGGCACACAACAGTTCCTACAATGGTGCATTCACATCCTCTATGTCTCTGCTGGTTACAATGCTAGCAGGCGCAGGCTGCCCCTGCGATGGGGTGTTATCACCATCCCGCGTTGTCATGAGATAGGTTTGGAACGGTAGCCAAATATCCACTGGTCTGGAGGCCGGTGGCTGCAACTGTGCATAGGTGTCACTGGTGGTGTTGCAATATGTCATGCTGTGCAGCCAGGTTTGAATCTGGGGAGAACGCGCATGCCCATCTGATGGCAATCTCACGCTTAGCAATTAAAAGCGCAATGGCAACAAAACGACGCCTAGACCTAGGGAGGTCATGCACGTATCCCAGCAATGCCAACAAGGGTGAGGGCGCATCCTCCATCTCAACCATCGTGGATATTTCCCCAAAGACCGACCTCCAATAAACAGAGCTCTAATCTGGTACAGGCCCATGCCATGTGTGCAAAGTCGGCCCCTGGGGCATGACACCTCGGGCAGGCACTCGACCAGGAGGGTCAATGCGATGCAACTTGCTGGGTGTCACGTATGCCCTCCATAAAAACTTTAAATGTATTAACTTGTGCCGATGGTTAGGGGATACTCTACTTATCTGTGCACAGCACCGACTCCACTGTCCATCTGATACTGGGTGACCAAGATCACGCTCCCATGCCACTCGCACATCCGTGTCATGGCACGGAAGCAGCGCCACTGCGGCCTTGTACATCCGAGCCATTAAATGGCTCCCGTCCCCATCCTTGATTACCCCAGTGAGGATTGGAAATTCAGGAGGCTCCAAAGGGTAACTGCTCAAGCATATTAAATAAATGTTTAATATTTTTTTTACTGCAGTGGTTTTTAAGTGTGCAGCTGTGTCACTTGTCTCTCTGCATAATATGAGGGCAGCAGGGCTGGGGCTTACTTTATTGACAGCAGGCTGCCTGGTCTTAAAGTGTGCATGTGGGTTTGGATGGGTGTCTTCACGTGACCAGCCTGACATGCGCACTTGAGGCCGCTTCTACCTGCACTATGTTAGGAGCCTGGGGATCACAGCAGCACATCCCCACCAGTCTCCTAAGGAGCGCTAGATATGCCTGTCCGAACCAATCCTGGCCCTGCTCTCGTGATATTTGCTAATATAAGCATCAAGAGAGCAGCGTCAGGATTTTCTATTACCTACTCCAGCACTTATGAGGAAGCGTGGGGGAGGGAGGGAGGAAGAGAACATGGCCAATCACTGTATGGCTTTGTTTTGAAGCCATGCAGTGATTGGTCATTTTCATTCCATTGCTTAGTCTTCCCTTCGTGCCCAGGTCAGTAACGGCGATGCACATAAGGGAAGTTAACTAAGAAGTAAAGAGCACACGTGTTGGTTGGCAACCGAGTGTAAACTATTCATGTTTCATTTAGAGTAGGTGGTTATTCGCATTCTGCACAAGTAATGCTGGGAGGGAGGAGAGCACTCACGGGTCTTTATGGAGAGAGTACGAGTGAAGGTTTGGTGAAGGCTAGAGGCAGCAGGCAGCTGAAATCAACAGGAAGTTTCCAAAGAGTCCAAAACTTCTTACTTACGGTAACCTTGGGATTATGGAGAAATCATTTGTGACTGGGTTTAATCAATAAAAATACTTTATTTCCAAGAACTAAATTCTTACAGAAATATTGCACATTACCCAATTCATAAATAGACAATCTCAAATAGCATAAACTAAATTAATAACACACATTTGTAACTGGCCAGTTGGATTCGAGGCTCCGATCCATCTCTACATTCATAGCCCTGGGTGTAAAATCCCTGCAAACCGAGCTCACGTGAATAAATGGGCCCACCCGCATTTCAACATTAAAGGATGGACTTAGGGCTGCTTGGGATTCTATGTACCCATTGGATATGTAGTGAGCAGGTGATCCTGTGTGCAAAACATTTTCTAGCGTTCACACCAGCCAAGCATTCAGTAGCCTTATTTTCAGGAAACTACCAATTAGGGGCTGCCTAGAACCCACTAATTAGGGGAATGCCTTGAACCTGTCATGCTTTATAATATGGAACTGCATTTGCATCTAATAGCCCAGGACTGGAGTTTTTGGGGAAAAAATGCACTCCCTTCGTTTGCTGCTCCCAGAATGCGTCGGGTCCTGGTTTCACATATCTCAAGAGACATTTGTCCTAAGAGTCAAAAAGAGAGAGCGAACATATTTGCACCCTGTAGGCCAAGGTGTGCGCAGATGCTGCTGGTGGTGTTAAGAATGTGCAGCGTATGACTACCACTTAATTATCATTTAATTCAGTGTCTCCCCTCTCCTGCAGCTTAAGCGAAATAAGTGTGACATCACAATTTTATTGTTGTTTGAGAAAAAGGTCCCAGAGAATAGAAAAGTATATGCAAATGAGTGAGTGATTGAGTGCGTGAATGAGAGTGATGATGAGTGAATGACTAACTGATTGACTGAGTATTACAATGAGTAGGCGAGACAGTGAGAGAGTGAGAGTGCATGATTGAGGGTGTAGATGCTACAGTGAGTGAGCGAGGTAGTGAGTGAGCTGTTGGGAGTGTACTAAATGAGAGAGTGCGTCAGTGAGTGAGACAGCCAGTGTTTGGTTGGGTGCGTGGATGACTCCTGTACTGAATGTATGAGAGAGATAGACTGTAATCGAATGAATGCACGTGTGAGTGCATGAGTGAGTTTATAATAAAGTGAGTCAGTGAGTGAGTGTACAAGGCGGCAAGCCTGAGTATGTGAGTGAGCCGTTCAATAGAGGGTGAATGAGTGACTTAAGATGTGGGTGAGTATGACGGTATGCAAGTGAGTGTGATTGCGTGAATACCACAGTGAGTGAGTTAGATAGTAAATGTGAAACAGTGAGTCTATAAGCATTTGAGCAACTGAGTGAGATAGTGAGACTTTGAGACAGTGCATTAGTTAGTGCTTGTGTCCGAGCAACTGAGACACTGAGCACCAGTAAAAAAAAGTCAGTAAGACAGCGAGTGGGTGAACAGGCAGTGAGTGAGACTGACTGGGAGGTTGAATGGGCATGTGAGTGAGTTAGTGAGTGATTGTGCACATTTATAACAATCTCCGGCAAATGGAATCACCCCAGGTACTGTTATTATTTTAGCATGCACTTTATAGGATAATCCAATAAAACGTATCAAAATCACGATGTTGGGGTTCAAATAGCAAGGTGCAAAGCCCCGTCCAACCCATCCTTTGCTACTTCGTTTCATCTAATGAGTAGAGGAGTAAATCGATATTTCACTGCATGCTTCAGGAGCTTGGCGCAAGAAACTGACTAGCCAAGATATTGAGCAAGCACAAACCGGGGTGTCGTGCGATTCTTTACCAAAGCTGAAGTGTTATCTTCTGGCTAAATGATTTACCGCCTGTGGAACCTGCAAAACTGACTGTTAACCCCAGCATCCCCCACTTAACTAAGAGCGTGTGATCCTCTGCAAATCGTTTTGTCTGTCTCAGCTTCTTTAGGTAGGGAGTTGGACCTTTTAACATGGGGTAGCATACATATTCGTTCATATATGAGAGTGCTGGAGTGGCCATCAGAAGAGTGCAGGGCTCTTGCGGAGTGTGGAGCAAAAAATATTAGTGATGAATATGGAAGTCCTGTGAATCGCCATGAAGAATAGTCTGCACTGCGATAGGAAGTGGTGTTGCGACCAGAGTGGCTGACTTTGGAACTGGGGAGGTGGGATCGAGTCTCGGTGTGGGCTCACCATCCTGTGGTTCTGCACAAATCACTTAGTCTGTCTTGCCTACAAATGAATATGACTTGTGCAGTGTAGATAGTGCTCATGTAAAGCGCAGCGAGTACTTTCTGGTCAAATTTGCACTATACAACATAGTGTCTTCCTGCAGCACGGGCCCATGCAGGCGGCCTTGGAGCGGAGGCCTGGCCTTGCCTGCTTACATCGCTCCAGACCATCAACCACCCCACCAACATTTTGCTATAATCCTGTTTTATGGTATCACCTCCGGGCCCGAACAGTATAATCTGTTGGCTTTAAACGTCAGAAACCCCCATCCAGGAAGAGACAAACACAAAACGAGTAAATATTAATGTACTTTCTGTGCTTAAGGTACATTCTGGGGTGGGGCTGAGTATAGAGGGATATGGAGATGGGGTTGGAAACTGAGTATAAACTATTCATGTTCCATTTAGAGGAGGTGGGCATGCCCCTTCCGCGCTACTAATGGTGGAGGGAAGAGAGACCTCTCACAGGTCTTCATGGAGAGAGTACAAGGGGAGGTTTGGCGCAGTGAGAAGGTCAGGGCCAAAGAATGGAGATCACTAGCCCACACCACCTCCCACGGATAGGCCTGTGACTGCTCTCCTTCGCTATCCTGAGTAAGTCAAGTGCTACAATGGGCTGTTCTCAGTAAGGAAACAATTGTGGACCTACTGCTTGCGCAGGGCTCGCACCCTGCCCAACTGATTACTCAATTTCTTACATTGCAGCACAGAGACAGCCGTGTTTGCAGGTAAGATAATAAAAAACCTTACTTGCTGCAACAGTACACATTCACAATTGCTTTATAAACCTTCTTGCTTTCTCAAATTTGTTTAAAAATGCACCATTTACCAATGTTTTTTTCCAACATTTTCTCAGTGGGAGAACCCCTTTCCCCCCAAACTTCCCTTATGCCAGGCTTACTCGAGACTAACACTCATCTCCAACTTTTACTCCTACCACTTTCAAATGTCACCAGCCGTCACTGATAGAAACCTGAAAATTGCTGTAATTTAATACCCCAACAGCAGTCAAAGGGGGCATTTTCTTTGCTTGTTCCAGGGCACATGACATTCTTGCTAGCTACTGAGAGGTACAAGATGAGAACCGAGCAGCTCAGCTACAGGGACAAACTGAGAGGTACAATAGCAGAAATGTTCTGGGCAAGTACATCCCTAAGCCCTCCTGACAGCGGAGGCAGCCTGCCCCCCCCAGGGCGGTGTGCTTTCCCACCTTCGCACGCAGCACAAAGGCGGCCCTGTGAGCCCCGAGTCCGAAATAAGGCTTTTTCCCGCGCCGAGTGTGATAATTACACCCTGTCTGACATTTCCGACTAACGGCCAGTTCGGTGAAGGGGAGGCAGGGACTGAAAAGAAAGTTAATTCCATTTGTGTAAATGTGCGTGAGGGCCCTTTTGTGGCGTTTGCGAATGAGGTATATTTGAGCCTCTGGCGTGAAGCACTGGGAATGGGCTGCACCCGTGGGCATCCAAGGGCCGCTGAATACATCGGCATGCAACCAGCGTGGCCAACCTATCCAAAATCGGACCTGGTGCGCATTTTATTTTGTAAGCAGACATTTTTCAAAGACCTGGATTAATGTATTCGTAGTGTTTCGAGATTTAAATCTGATGAGTTGTCATCACACGTTCGTGACAAACCGTCGCATATACATGCCACCATTTAGAAGAGGAAAGTGAGAGATTAAAAAAAAATATTGGGGAGAATCTATTATCCCCATTGACTTGTATTGAAGCAGAGGCAATGTAGGCGGGAGACAGCCAAAATAAAGCCATTTTTTACTTAAAAAACAGGGAGTCTCCCGTCCGAATCGGGTCTGTTGGCATGTATGCCGTTTAGGGTGACCAACCGTCCGTAAATTTCACGGACCGTCCGTAATTTGGACCTCACGTCCGTTGTCCGCGAGGATCCCTTTTAAGGACTCCTTTTGTCCGTAATTTTGGGCATTGCAGGGGAACAGCACTGTTCCCCTTCATGAAGCCTCAGCTCCCTGATGGGGTCGCCTCGCACTCCTCCTCAGAGCACAAGAGCAGCCCCACTCCGCCCATTGTCATTCTATATGGGGCTGATTGCCACATACAGAATGACATTGGGCCAGTCTGGGCTGCAGAGCATGTGGTTGGCCTCCCCCAGCCTCTGTCTAGGGCAGGGCATTCTGTCGAGACAGAAGAAATGTGCAAAAAGGCCAACGCTGCTACATGAGAATCCAGTTCAAGAAAAAAAGCTGGTGAAAGAAGTTAAAAAGAAGGGGCTAGAGTTCTTTCACAGTCTCGTCATTTTAGAACTAATACATTTTCAATATTATATTCAATGAAGCCATGATTGCTGCTTTTTTAGGTCTCGCCTGAGCCAGCGCATGCGTTGCTCTGGCCGAGACATTTAGTAAGTGGGCTTTTAAAAGTCCGTCCACACGCTTTTGCTGGCCTCAAGCTTGCGGTTACGCGCGCGGGCACGTGCACAGCCGCCATCTGGCTTTCCTCGCGGCACCCTTACAGCGCGCGATGAGGCGCCATCTGGCTTTCCTCTCGCTTGCTCTCCCAAGCGCCTCGCTCCGCCCCTCCTCCACCACAGAGCGCATCCTACATAGCTCCGCGCGGTTCACTATTTTTACTTCCGGGTCCTACTAGACTCACTACCATTCGCCGTTACTTGAAAAACTTCACACAGCACCCTGTAATCGTTTTTGAAGAAACAACAGGTACTTTAATTCCTTGGGAACTTTTGATGTATAAAGATTCTAATTTTCTAACTGATGCACCCTTTCTTTATGCATTAAGCGTTGGTGAAGTTGTTGTTTAGACACTGAGTGTTCACGGCATTTTCTTCCTTTTCTTTTGTCAAACACCGAGTCGCGTTCTCCGTTATAGCCGATTATTCATGGCATGTCACAGTTCATTTCACGTGCACAGGATCGTTAAGTAGCACGTTCACGTACACTCTAGCACCCGTTATTTCCTCTTGTATCATTCATTTCACACACTTTGGATTCACTGTATCCGCTATTTCTTCTAGTATTATTCGTTTCACACTCACTAGACTCACAGTAAGCATGCGTTCTCATGCTATTTATCTTGGCTAAATTATTTTGATGCAGTCTTTCTGCATACACCGTCCATTTATTATTAAGGCAGCACGCCGAATTATAGGTTCTGTTCACCGTTACCAATATAGAATACAATTATTAGATTACAACCTCGTCTTGGATTGTTCCAAAAGAGTGGTATTCTTTTTTCATTTTAGATATACTCCCTGAGGAAGGGCAAAGCCCGAAATGCATCGGGGTTAATGTGAAAATGAAACACAGACGTTTGTACAGAGTAATGTGAAGTTAACATTACAGTTTACATAACATGAAGATAAAGCCAATGAAAATATAAACAAGAATAAATAATGAATTGGCCAAAACTTTGACTCAAGGATTTATTATTTATAACATATCAGCGGAGTGCCGGTGAGGTGCGATTTTCCACGTCGGAGAACGTCTTTCTCACATTGGTACAACACACCTCAGGATCAGGAGGTGATACCCACTGGCACCCAGATCATTAAGACTGCATACATTTTTCGTTTATAAAACCAGTGTACACTGGGAGTGCGATTGCAATCTTCATTTTGTGCTACTGTCTCCAACCCACATGTTGCTGATTCTTCCACCCTCAATCCTTTAAACTGTGGCACTATTGCAATAGAGTCAGAAACCTACCCAGGTCAAGAATTCCTCCTAGAAAATGATTCTACAATTGATTTGGTTAATTTGACTCTCTTCCATTTGCTCTCTGTTTTTCAGTAAGACTGGAGATGTGTTAAATTTATCATTGTATATATCTCTGCTTTGCTCCCTCCTTTTTCAAAATGTTATGCTACTAAAGAAACAAGCATTTGCAATGCAATAGGTCTCGCATTTGCAGGAGTTTGAATTATTGGCATTGTAAATGACAATGCATTTTATTTATGTGTTTTGGACACCTGCAAGTGGTGCGCAAACACGCACTTTAAACTTATAGTCCTTGCTTACAAGAAGCAAGGTTGGCAGTAAAAGAGGCGCAGTTACTGCCAGCCTTGCTTCTCCTAAGCAACAACTATAAGTACAAAGTGCGCGTTTATGCACTGCTTCCAGGTTTGCAAAACACATGAATAAAAGGCATTGTCATTTACAATGCCAATAGCTCGAATTTTCGCAAATGCAAGACCTATTGCATTGCAAATGCTTGTTATTTTATGCAACTAACAACCATTGACAAAGCCAATAGTTCTGGCTTGTTGCAGGTGTAACGTTATTTGTTGTGTTATATATCTGGATGCAATGACAGAAGAGGCAAAATACCAGTTGGGCGGTACACTATACTAAGCACAGATTTTTAGCTTAGGTGTTTTAAGCCACGCCCTTAATTACATCGAACACCCCCTTTGGAGAGCCCCCCCTAGTTTTCTCATCCCACTTAAAGCCCTGGAAACAACACCATGTCACAGTCACCTCATGGCCTGGCACTGTGCATCATGCATGACTCATGACTTCCACTTTTTCAGATTGCCTATGTGCAAGGGCATAGTGAACCCTACCCCCATCCCACCCCTTGCTTTAGGAACTACAGCAAGAGTGAAATTCTTGATGGGCCTCTTCTGTCTGCAACTCTGCAGACAAAGGCTCAGCTCATAATTAATATGAAAAGGTGGGTGAGTGAGTAAGTGAAGGGATGGGTAGATGGCTGGATAGATTAGTGAAAGGGTGAATGGATGAATGAAAGGGTGAATGGATGGATGAGAGAAAGGATGGATGAGTGAGTGGAAGGATGGATAATGAGAGAAAAGGTAAATAGATGGATGTATGGGTGGAAGGGTAGATGGATGGGTAAAAGGGTGGATGGATGAGTGAAAGGATGGATGGATGAGTGAAAGGGTGGATGATGGGTGAGTAAATGGGTGGATGGATGAGTGAAATGATGGATGGATTGCTGAATTGATAAGTGAAAGGGTGAATGGATGGACGGATGAGTGAAAGGGTGGATGTAAGGATGGATGAGTGAATGAAAGGGAGGGTAGATGGACACAAGGATGGATAGATGAGTGAAGGAGTGAAAGGGTGGATGGATGAGTGAAAGGATGGATGGATGAGTGAAAGGGTGGATGATGGGCGAGTGAATTGGTGGATGGATGAGTGAAATGATGGATGGATTGATGAATTGATAAGTGAAAGGGTGAATGGATGGACGAATGAGTGAAAGGGTGGATGTAAGGATGAATGAGTGAGTGAAAGGGAAGGTAGATGGACAAAAGGATGGATAGATGAGTGAAGGAGTGAAAGGGTGGATGGATGAGAGAAAGGGTGGATGAGTGATATGGTCAATGGATGGCTTCATGAGTGGATGAGTAGATGGATGGGTGGAAGGAAGGATGGCTAAGTGAAAGGGTCGATGGAGAGAGAAAGGGAGGATGGATGACTGAAAGGGTGAATGGGTGGAAGGATGAGTGACTGGGTGGATGGATGAGTAAGTGAAAAGATGGGTGAAAGGCTAAAAGGCTGGATGGATGAGTGGATGGATGGGTGGAGGAGTGGATGGATGAGTGTACCGATGGATAGGGTGAAAGGGTGGATGGATGGATAATGGATGGATGAGTGAAAGGGTGGATGGAGGGATGGATGAGTGGAATGATGGATGGAAGGATACATGATGGATAGGTTTGCAAGTGGTTGAATATGTTTGGATATGGATAATTATATACTATTGCGCGACCTCCTCTGATGTGTCTGTAAAACTTACCTTTTGTCCCGAAGTCTTGTCCTGAATTTTGACCTCCTGTCCTGAATTTTTGTCCTGAATTTTGACCCTTTGTCCTGAATTTTTACACTCACCGTCCTGAATTTGCACCCATGCCAGTTGGTCACCCTAATGCCGTTGCTTCCTCGAACGTGTAGTAGGGAGTTCAAAGTAATGACCATGGGAGGGGAGACCCTTCAGCTGTGCCATACCGCGGGCATTCATGTACAGTCGAACCTCATTGCACCGCAATAAAGGATTGGGAATAAAATGCAGTGCACTTTTGGTGGCTTTATTTAAGCTCTGGGGAAAAGGCGGTTTTACGCAAAATGCGAAAAGCGAGTTGACTGTTTGCTTCTTTTGGCCTCCATCAACAGACCTAGAACTACCTTGCCTTGAAAATCCACTAGTAGGTCTCCTGTCTGTAGCTTTTAAGTTCATCCCAGCTATATCCTTAACACCTGTGATGGTCGCTCATCTTTAGATCTGGGTTTTCACAGCACACCTATTAAAAGACCTATTGCTTACAATATACATAGAGTGGGCTTTAGGTCCACCCCTTCTAACCATTACCTTTCTTCGAACAGACCATTTCAGAGTTCGACTTGAGAGACTGCCAATCACTTCTTGGCTCAGCCCAGTGGAATAGTCTTTTGTCACCTATTGCTATTGGACGTTTGGGTATATCCTTCCACTTCCACTACAGTGCTTGCATTGAACTGCAACTATTCCCGACTCTGACCAATCCTGCAGGCTTCCTCCCATATGTCTCTCGCTAATGTGCTAAAATTGCTGTGTAAGCACATTAAACCCAGGCCAATTAGCTTTGCTGTTGCCTTTTTATCCAGGGTCTGCTTCGCTGATGCTCTTTTCAAATAGATATAAGGTTCACATCCAATGGCAGCCAGTAACGTGAGCAGGCAGGGGGATGTGGTGGCCACACACGTACACGTCACAGCACGCACAAATACACATACATTCATACACACATGCACACACCAAACATAAAAAAACAGACTGCAACCGTGATCTTGGGTGACGAGAAAAAAGTCTCCAAAGTTCCTGGAGGGTTCAGACTGCCACCTCCTCTCATTGGTTGACCTTAGGGGGGAGGGTCAGCCAATCAGAGGAGGCGTCAGTTCCTTACTCTTCACAGAGTAGGATGGGGGTCAGTGAGAGTTGCTGTTCTCACCCCACTCTGTGACAAGGCGTAGCTGATGGACACTCTGCCCTGGGTAAATCGTGGCTTAAAACTGAAGTGCCCAAGACTGAGTCTGTTGGTGACAGCCACCTCCTCATAAGGGAGAGGACCTCCAAGCGCTTTGCCAGACTGAGAATGTCATGCCCACAAGGCTGTGAAATCCTCAGCCTGGCAAACTTCAGCTCAGGCAGCCAGACGACTGCGCATTTAGCGCATGTACAGTGCCTGGCTGCCTAACCTGAATATGACCTTTACTCAGTCTGACAGACACTCTTCATGTTTGCAAAACAGTGGTGGGGCAGGCCCCCTCCACCCTTAAAGACTGATCGCGCCTGCTCAGACCCACTGTGGCAAACTTCAGAAATATCTGGAAGCATGCCTATTTGAAGAGGTAGTTTCTTTGATCAGCGTCAACAGACAGCACAGGTGGTAGGTGCTATATAAATGTTATCCCTCACTCATTATTCTGTCCACCAATAATCAGAATTACAAGTCCCAGAATGCAAGGAATAAACCTGACTAATGGAGTTATTTATGCATAGGCTTAGGAAACTTGAGAACTCTGTACATCAGCACCTACAGAAAGAGTAATTAGTAGAAACTGAAGTAGTGTTATACAATAGATTCTACATTCATGGGTAGCAAGCGGCTAGCTGGGTCGTAGACAAAACTTACTATCATTAAAGTTTTACATGTAACCATGGGGTCCCTGAAACCACACACATTATTCACAGCGATGCAAATAGAAAACATGATTTGAAGAATGTATCAGGGGTCTGTTTGCGTAAATGTTTGGTTGTCTATGTGTCAGATTAGACTAGTGTTCCTCTGTATTTGTAATCCAGAGGTACACAGTGCACAGGGAAAGTGCCAATAAGATATTTCATTCAGGCCTTTTTTCTATTGTTTGCTTCCTTCTTAAATGTCACTGACCAGGAGCAGATTACCCAGGCACGGGTAAGATCTAGTCTAAGAGCCAGGGAAGGGTGCATGGTCAGGAATCTGAATTAATTCACTCTCCTCTGGGGAAATGCTGCATTCTTGTACAGGGTCATCCTTTGCACCCATGTAGAACATTCCCTTTACAACAGTGGTGTCCAGGATAGCAGGATCCATACCAGAATTTCACAATGCTGAAACTAGTACATTTACATACAAGGAATCTAAATGGAACACCTTTGGACAGTCAGTGGCATGGATCAGGCCCTCCTGGACATGCGTCATCCACAGTTACTTTAGGAGTTTGTTCAATGCTTTCTTTTATCTTAAACTCATGGCGCAGAGGCCTCACTGCTCATTGCACTAGGAGTGAGAAGAGGCAGTGCTGCTATCTGGTGATCAGTTCCAATCCCTTACATGATGTACATGGAGTATCAATTATGCAGAGTCAGCGTTTCAGGCATCTTCCTCCTGCCAGATGCAGAAAAATCATCAGGTATAGCAGGTCCAGCCCCTCTCCTCTTTGACATGGGTTCCCTTTGTTGACCTCTGCAATTTTAAAAGGTCCCTCCTCCACCACTCATACATTGATCACTCCTTCGCCTTCTTCACACAATCATGTATTACCACATCCTGCTAAACCAAACTCCATACACAGTATTACCGTTCACTTGGTCCAGAAATACTGGTTGGACATACAGAATTACAGATCTATAGCACTAGTTTGATGGATGCAAAATAAACTGAAAAGCCCTCTCCGATTCTCCCTAGCAGTTGGATCTCTAACCGATCTCCCTCCTTTGCCTCTACACTTTGCCTGCTTTTCTCATTTGAGAAATAGCCCCCCACCTACTATTGCTTACTTCGTAACTCAGCCCAACCCTTCTGGTCTTATCATTCATCTTAGGCAGTATATGTCATTACTCGTCATTTTTCAATGAAAACTAGAAAATCATTAATCCTGTAGAGGAATGGGGCAAGAGCCAATTGGCCAACACTCTCTCTTTCGCAGCCCTCAACATTTTGAACATGTGCAGCACTGAAACTGCAATCACACAATACCTGGTGCCCACACAATCAGAACCTTTTCGAACAGGTTGGCACTTGTGCACCTGTTTAGCAGATAGTTACATAGGCTGTGGCTGGTGTTCCCAAATAGCAGTGACCTACTAGGAAACCACTACTTCTCAATACATTTAAAACCAAGGAATCATCACAAAGAGCAGGCCTCCGCCTGCCAGCAGTTGGCCTTTCAGGGTGCTCACGTAGAATAGCACATACGTTGGAATGGTGCAGATCTTACATCAGATCTTACATAACCACTGACACATTAACCTATACATTCATATCTGTGAGTTCAGCACTCGCTCCAGACATCTGTCTGTGGCCTACATGTCATTCATGTTCTGAGCTATGGAAACTTGTACTAGTCTGCCAAATTAAGTCTGTTCTACGGAGAAAGGAAAACTGCACTTGCTGCTTTCTATGAGAGAGAATCTTGCTTTTCTTCTGTAGTGCTGTACCCGTTCTGTGAGGAAGCAAGGCTTGCACTACTGCTGCCCTAGCTGTACCTGTCCTCCGAAGGAGGGAAGCTTGCACTGTTTCTGCTGAAGGTGTAACTGGTCTATATAGAAAGGATGTTTCCACTGCTGTTGCACCATCTTATGAGAAAAGTTGAGTCTGAATGCACTTGATTAACATGCCTATGAACCAAGGGCTGTTTTACAATATTTGATGTAAGATACTGAGACCTATAGTCTCGAGGAAGGCGCCAGCCCCCATAAGTGCAATATTCAAGGATTGAAAAATATTGATGGAAAAGAAAAACAGGCTTCATTGCTTGTCTCTCCTATTTTTAATTTTATGATAGGGAGACACCGTTAAAAACATTTTTATCTCACCCACCTAGAATTTTAATACAGGTCTGACAGTTTAACAAAGGGAGAACATAACTGTCAACATAAGGGACATAACCTTACACAAACTATGGAACCTAAAACTTGGAGATTGTACAACAAGAGAACGGTAATACTATGCATTGCATCCCAGTGATAGATGTGAACCCACAACAAATTGTAGAACCCACTGATGAAGCATACCACACTGGGTAGGTGAGGATTCATACTCATATGTGTAGGGGCATCTCAGGAAGTGACTTTTAGGCTGGGAAAACATTGGGCCACAGATGAAACTGTTGGTTGCCCCTTCAAAGTGGCGATCATATAGAATGTGTGTGTGTGTGTATATATATATATATATATATACATATTACATTTGCTGACTCTGTATGGATATGTGTATGTATATCATATATACACACATCCATACAACGTCAGATTTAAACATTCTAAGCAAACATGTATTGCCTCAAACGATAGCTGCTTTGCAGTTAAACGTAGTTGATAATCTTAACGTGTGTAGCCAATGCAGCATCTCTTTTTTTCTCTTTTGCATCATGGCACGATCAACAACTGTGGTGGTGGGGCCCGGGGAGCGGGGCAACTGTAGTGGTGGGGCACAGAGGGCTGGATAAACAGAGCTGGGGCACTGGCCCCCTCTAGAGATACCAGTGCCTATGTGACTACATGTGTATATGGAAATTCCAAAGAGGTATGGCTGTTTCTTCCATGAGTACAGAGAGCAAATAAAAGTCCTTTCATTTCTCTCACTACTCTTCAGTGTTGTACCAGTTCCCTATTTCTGAGAGAACCATGTAATGTTGTTCCTGCTACTGCTGCTTTGTTGTGAAGTTCAGTAGGAAAACTTCCACGACACAAAAGAGAAAATGATTTGCATTGCTATTACTAGACTGAATGCATGGTCATTGATTTGAATAAAAGTTTGATCCCCTCACAAAATATGTGAGCAGAATTTACTTTTGGTTTTATGTAGTTATGCAAGTTTTGTGAATAGGCTACTGGACCAGTGGCGACTGGTACAGAACGGGGTGGCGGGCGGGGGATGAAAATAAATATATAACACTTACCTCTGCACGCCCACCGTCTCTCCTCTGTCATCTCTCCTCCGCTTCTCTTCCTGTCTCCCGGAAGCAGGAAGAATGCAGGCTCCCCTAAACCAATCACAAAGCTGCTGTCACCAGCATGACAGCCGTGTCGTGATTGGTCTGATCGGCCTGGTTCGACGCTTAGATAGGGAGTGAGAGCCTGTGCATGTTCTCTACCCAGGCTGTGCAATTTAGCAAGGTGGAGAACATGCTAAGTGCGCATGACTGTTTGGCCGGCCCAAGATGGCCCAGCATACGGTCATGCGCACTTAAGTGCACATATTTTCTCCTCCCCCTGCTCTGACAGCCCAGCCCACCCCGCCCTAACCTGGTTCGCACTGAAAAATAAAATAATACTAACATTGTGTTATAATCATTTTATTTTTCCGATTTTGCACTGCAGAAAAGCAGTGGGGCGACGCTCCTCCGCCTTAGAGGAGGAAACGCTGCTGTACACGACTCTGTAAAATTTATACATTTTAGACCATAGCTGACATGTGGCTTCATGATACCTCTAATACGTTCGGCCATATGTGGATTTTTAACACAACAGAAGTTGGTATGCTGAGGTTTTGAGCCCATAACAAAACTACAAACTCCACAATGTAACTTGCTGTTGGCTGAAAAGCCAAGAATGGCTGATGGTTTCATACCTCATAGTGCTACTTGGCAGACTTGTGAAATGCAGAATACATTTTATTTCCTGACATTCTGCTTTTTTTGTAGGCAGTCAAGGGTTAAACAGCTAGGTTGGCGAGAGAGCAGTGGTAGCCTTTTAAAAGCAAATGCGGGCATTTCACTGGGAATGGGTTACCATTAACACTCTTTGGAGAACATTGCGAGCAGAGCAGCTGAACATATCTGAAGAGACACTGGAGAACAGTGTGCTAGTAGTCCTCTTCTCCAGCTCATCCTCATCCTAGAAATTGGTGTGATTTAGGTAGAGCGCCTAGAACAACTGTGATGCGTCCTGCGTTAAAAAGATGTAGCATGTACTGCAGGTGCTACTCCACAAGGGCCACCAGTGCACTCTTGCCTTCAAAAGAATACTCCCAATTACCACTTCTACCAAAGGTCATCTAAAGACACTCTTTGAAAGTGATACTGGATTTTTCAATCTGACCATTGGATTCTTAATGGTATAAAGCAGTGTTTTTATGTGTGCTGACACAAGCCCGGGAAAGCTCTTCCATTTTCAAAGAGGTCAACAACATGCGGCTCACTGTAAAAAAAAAAAAAAGTAGAAGTCATATTAAATTAAAATTGTCTGCTGTAAACTTGATGGTACTTCTGGTGGAGATTTATGCACTGACCTTAATCTCCAGCCACATGGAGTCGTGAAGAACCAGGTATACGATGGGTCCAATCTTATCCCTTGAGGGGCCCAATTACATCAAAACCAAAACATTCCCAGAGCAACCCGGAAAATTTCTCTAAAGCATCACCAGTTGTCTACTCTTGCTCAACACCTTGTCAGTATTCGCGCAATTCATACACTGTTATTAAATCAATTTATGTAATTCTTCTTTGACTTCTCAATGTCCTAGTCCAAACTAGACATTCAAAAGTCTGCCATAACTCTGTTAGAACTCACCGTGCACATTTGGTCTGATTGGGCTAACTGTCGTAGTTTAGTCTGGATTCATTCTTGTGCAATCATTCTGTCCAACCTTTTCAAGGTATTGTCTGCCACACTCAACTAGTCCCCATTATCTCTCTCTCTCAAAGCCTCCTTCCTCCTGATTCACATATTCTGTAGTCATGAACGTCTCTACAAAACGTCTTCAGTTTCGTCAATTTCCATCCAATTTTCTGGATGACCATTCTAAGCAATCTGCTGCAAAACTCCACATCAATCAATCAATCAATCAATCATGTCACTTATAAAGCGCACTACATACCCGCGAGGGTCTCAAGGCGCTGGGGGAAGAGGGGGTGGTGCTGCTACTGATCGAAGAGCCAGGTCTTGAGGAGTCTTCTGAAGGCCAGTAGGTCTTGGGTCTGCCGAAGGTTGGTGGGGAGGGTGTTCCAGGTCTTGGCGGCGAGGTGGGAGAAGGATCTGCCGCCGGCGGTCGTTTTCCGGATGCGGGGGACTGTGGCGAGGCGAGGCTGGTGGAGCGGAGCTGGCGGGTGGGGGTGTAGAAGCTGAGTCATCTGTTGAGGTAGGCTGGTCCGGAGTTGTGGAGTGCTTTGTGTGCGTGGGTGAGGAGCTTGAAGGTTATCCTCTTGTTGACAGGGAGCCAGTGCAGGTCTCTCAGGTGGGGTGTGATGTGGCTGCGTCGGGGGATGTCGAGGATAAGACGGGCAGAGGCATTCTGGATGCGTTGCAGCCGTCTCAGGAGCTTAGCCGTCGTTCCTGCGTAGAGGGCGTTTCCGTAGTCCAGCCTGCTGGTGACGAGGGCCTGGGTGACTGTTTTTCTTGTTTCGGTGGGGATCCACTTGAAGATCCTGCGGAGCATTCGGAGGGTGTTGAAGCAGGATGAGGAAACAGCGTTGACCTGCTTAGTCATGGAGAGGGTGGGGTCGAGGATGACCCCTAGGTTGCGTGCGTGGTCGGTGGGTGTCGGGGCTGTTCCCAGTGATGTCGGCCACCAGGAGTCGTCCCATGCTGAAGGGTTGGAACCAAGGATGAGGACCTCCGTCTTGTCCGAGTTCAGCTTCAGGCGGCTGGTACTCATCCATTCGGCGATGGCCTTCATTCCTTCGTGGAGGTGGGCTTTGGCGGTGTGAGGGTCTTTGGTGAGGAGAGGATCAGCTGGGTGTCGTCGGCGTAGGAGATGATGTTGAGGTTGTGCTGTCGGGCGACGTGGGCGAGGGTGCCATGTAGATGTTGAACAGCGTTGGGCTGAGGGAGGAGCCTTAGGGTACGCCGCAGGTGATCTTTGTGGCTTTGGATCGGAAGGGGGCGAGGCGGACGCTTTGTGTTCTGCCGGAGAGGAAGGATGTGGTCCAGTCCAGGGCCTTCTCTTGGATCCCGGCGTCGTGAAGGCGTGTTCGTAGTGTGTGGTGGCAGACCGTGTCGAAGGCGGCTGATAGGTCCAGGAGGATGAGGGCTGCTGTTTCTCCGTTGTCTAGCAGGGTCCTGATGTCATCGGTGGCGGCGATGAGGGCGGTTTCGGTGCTGTGGTTGCTGCGGAAGCCGGACTGGGAAGGGTCCAGGATGTTGTTCTCCTCGAGGTAGCGGGTCAGTTGTTTGTTGACGATTTTCTCGGTGACCTTCGCGGGGAACGGGAGCAGAGAGATGGGTCGGAAGTTCTTGAGGTCCTTGGGGTCTGCCTTGGGTTTCTTGAGTAAGGCGGTGATCTCGGCGTGCTTCCAGCTTTCCGGGAAGGTTGCTGTCTCGAAGGAGATGTTGATTATTTTCCGGAGATGGGGCGCGATGGCTGTACTGGCTTTGTTGAAGACGTGGTGAGGGCACGGGTCTAGCGGTGAGCCGGAGTGGATGGTGTTCATGATCTCGCTGGTGTCCTCGTCGTTGATGTTGGTCCAGGAGAGCAGGCGGTTGGTGGTTGTGGGGGCAGTGGTCTCGGTGGTTGCCGGGGCAGTCGTGGTGTTGAAGCTGTCGTGGATGTCGGCGATTTTGCGGTGGAAGAAGGTGGCCAGTGAGTCGCACAGGTCTCGCGACGGCGGGATGTCGTTGGTGTTGGAGCTGGGGTTGGAGAGTTCCTTCACGATGTTGAAGAGCTCTTTGCTGTTGTGTGCGTTGTTGTCTAGGCGGTCTTTGAGTGAGGCCCTTTTGGCGGATCTGATGAGGTGATGGTGACTGCGGGTGGCGCTCTTGTGGGCGGCGTAGCTGTCCGCTGTCCGTTCGTGGAGCCCTCAAAAGCAGCGTATTCTTGTAGCTGTATTACCCAACAGCAAATCATAGACATCATAGTATAAATCCTTTATGGGTGAAGATCTTCTTCAAATGTGTGTGGTCTGTTCCAGTCTTGAATTGAATTTCCTGCAAAGATCTGCAGTAGTTGTCACCACTCAACTTGCAAGTAGAGTATCTTTACCAATTACAAAGTATCACAATTCTTGCCTCATTGACAGACCTGCAAATGAAACCTATAGTGAACATCTGCATAGATTTCCGTACGTTTGGAGTAAAGTTCCAGCATCCCTCAAAAGATAAACACGTTCTCTATTGACTGGCACTGAAGCCTTTATAATTGCCTTCAACAATCATCCTGCACTTTTCTTTCCTGAATGTCAACCCACTCTTCCTAAAAATTCCAAATACCCAAAGCAACATCTTAACCTGCTAACCCACATCTCTTCTGAACACCCGGATATCATCCTACAATAGTCCCAATTAAAGAACTGTGCATCACTCTCTGGAATGCTTCCAACACCAATACTGGGCCAAATGGTGACTTACTAAATCAAAATGTCTCCCCTGCTTTGGGCAACATGACCGTAGTGAACCCATGGTATTCACGATGCAGCCTGATCGCATGATAAGCAGAAAACAAATCCAGAGGAGTGAAGAATGTTCACATCTTTCAAAAGTGTGATATTCTGGGATTAAGAGATATCGTACCTTTGCACATGCACATTTTGGTTCATTGTCCTCACGTCCATACAAAACCCATTTCTTCCTAATGGCATCAAAGCATCAACTATCGGAACAACCCATTCTAATTACACCAGCTTCTCATAGCCCTGCTGATTACACCTTCTTCCCATAACCTAATCCAAATCCTTCTTAACATCACCCAAGAAACCAAAATGCACAATGCGAACTATATGTACTGTCTCTATTGACCCCTCTCTAAGCATTATATTGAGATATCTCAAATCTTCCTTAAATGCGCCCAACAAATAATTCTTTGTTATATTCTTTGCACCCATCCCCCCCCAAACCCAGCCTATAACTTCTGACTCCCCAAATTTACAAACCTGGGCCTATAGGAACTTGCTTGATATTCTTTTGTGTGTCCTGTCAAATAACTCTTCAACTTTCACTGTGATGTACAGCTTCCTTTTGGTATTCCTTTCATAGTATTAGCAACAAAAACAGTTTTTGGGGATAGAATAGCATTTAATTCCTCCAGGACTAATATTGAATCCCCCACCTTAATAATTACACCAAATAAACCCTAAAACCTCTTTTTCAGACATGAGAGACCTTCGATCCGGACTCCATCATCATGCTGAATTCGGCTCTGCCCACCATCACCAAATCATGCAGACGCCGCACTACCACCAATCACCCTCAGAAACAGATCCTCAAACTAAGTATGTCTAACTTTCCAATAATGCCTGTAGTTTCAGTTTCTCAGCCTCTCCCCTTTTCCTGCTCAACTTATGCATCATTTTGAGCACACCATAAGAAAATGTTCATTACTAGCACACCTGCAACACATCTTTTGCCCCCTGTGGGACATGTCCCCATCCTTTATGCTTCGACTTGTGAGTCCGACACTTCCACTTCTGTGTTTAAAATCTCCACTTGTGTGAAACAACATGCATGGTACCACTCTTTATCGCAAGACCCTCCTCAAGGTTTTCACAAAAGCCACTGTGTGGGCTGCCCATTTGCTATTTTCTTCATTACGCGCAAAAAAGGAATTCTCTTGCGCCATAACTCTTCACACACATTAGAATCACTGCAGGTGGTTGCACAGTCAATGCGCCAATTAGGCCCCAAAACTGTATGTTGGGGCCAACACCTGAAGTGCAGTAATACATCATTCTGTGCTTTCTCTTGCTTTTTATATGACCCCTCCAAACTCATGTCTCTATGAATACACTAGCAATTCTCCACATTCATTTACTTTGTCTTGATCATCCCCCACTGGTTCGAAATGGTCGAAAACTATCCATCTGAGCCGAAACAATGCAACTAAAGAGACATTTCCGCTAAATACATATTCCCACTATGCACTGCTGAGAAATAGTGTTTGAACATCTTCCACAGTTGCCATTTATTGGAAGGGACTGAAACTTGTTGCATAGTTACACCCAAACTAAGACATAACACACTGCACAAAACACTGTACTACACAACTGTTCTGGTACCTAAACTCTCCTGCAAACCACTTAAATCAGTGCTCGAATACTCATCACCGGTACATGAACCAGCACTTGAATTACCATCAATGGGCACTTTGGTCAAAGACCCATGTCAGTTCCCATGCTGCACTTTCTGTGACAACTTCATCCCCCCCAAAAATATAATCTCCACTGCCCTAGCAAAGACTATATAAAAATGTCAGTTAACAATACGCCTTGACAAGGAAAGCAACTTAACGCTTGATGGCCCATTTTAATTTGTGAAAAGAATGCAGAAATATGCATAAATCATATAGCTAACGCCGCAGCAATGTCCAAGTCTAGAAACACAGTCGGGCAAAGGGCAAACAACGGATATGTAAATAGAATAAATTATAATTTGTTTCTGAAGAACTCAGGAACTCAATCCAGTCGGCACATTTGCGTTACAGTCTCCGCTCTCATCCTTGTCCTTACAGCCGGTAGTTTCCTGTGTGCTTTTTCTGGAGCAAAGTCTGCAAGCTGCACGTGTAAGGCCTAACTTGCATGCAGTCAAAACATTTTTAGGCAAGTCTGCATTGTCACTGAATCCAGTGAGTATCCATCCTTGAATACAGGCTACTTGGCATGCAACTGGCCATGAAGTGAGGATCGCAACAGTGTAATTGCTTTCCTAACAAATTTGCCACCATTTGACGAATCGTCATGAAATCTGGTAGTAAAGTGGGCTGTTCAACCTTAGTCCTTCATTTCAGATTTTGTGCGAATTGGGCAAAGTTGGTGGCAAATCCAAAATATTATTTCCTATTTTAAAAGTGCCACTGGGATGTTTGCTGTCCTCTACAGCAAAGACTAGAACAGCATTACATTAGAATTAGAACATACGTGGCATGAAGTTAGAATTTTAGACAGAAGAGATCACTTTGTTAAGTTTTGTACAAATATGTTCAATAGTTTCTGAGGAGATTTATATTATGTCGATGAGCTCAGCTGGCGTTGTAGGGTTAATCTTCTGTATATTTGGAGCAGTATGTTTATGAACTAGACTGACCATTGATTGCAACTCAAACATAAAGTAAATCTGATTGGCAGAGAAAGATGTTTTGCTGGTTAATCATGAGGAGTTCTTCAGATTGCAATCTGATTGGCTGTTATCACTTGAAAAATGTTGCCATGTCGTACATGTTCTTGATGCAAACCAGTGCAGCTTGTGTGTGAACCTTGTGTCGAGAGAGGAATTATTAGGAGCAAGAGAGGACACTGGGAGCGCACACTGTCCCCTGTGAACATGATGACAGGAGAAAGGTGCACATTTTTGGACCCTTTTGCTCTTTGTGCCATCTCGAAATGATTGTCCCTGTGACCTGGAAACATCCACTGACACTTCTGGGAAGCAGCTCACTTCCAGGAATTATTTCCAGGGAGAACACCACATTCCAGAGGTACTTCATGGAAGCAAATCTTTTCCTCAGAAGCATCACGCTTCCCAGTAATGCCTCTGAGGAGTGGTCTACTTCCAGAAGAAGTTCCAGGAAGTGTCATACTTCGATAAAGTGATCATAATCATTTTAAAACGATGACACCCAGTCGCCATATTGTAATGAGTTGTGGTCATTCAAAGATGGCGGCCAAGGGTCATTGATCCAATCTCTGCATGGGATAGAGAATGGAAAAAGACCATTTTCTGTGTATATTTTCCACTGCTCATGGCAGAAGGCTATGCACATCGGCTTTCGGGATAGGATAATTAATTGGGGTGTTGTTGAAGGCCATGTTCTGTGTTCAGAGCCCTCAGTACACGACTGAAGGCAATGCACAGCATGTTCTTGAGGCAAAGGATAGGGAACAAGGCATGGCTAAAGGGTATAACCTATGCCCATAGTCTGCAAAGAACTTTGGCAACACACCAAATGTATGCAGGATGTGGCTGAAGATCATACCCTGCACACAGTACCAGAGTCAGAAGGCAATAGGCAACATGCATGTGCTTTGGGTACACAAGTATTGGGTTCATGGCATTGCCCTGCACCCATTCCCTATTGCACTTGGCTGTAAATCTGTGCAGAGTGGCAGTGGGGTCAGGAAGACTGGTCATATGGATTGATTGAATGCCAAGACCTGCCCACACAATTCACTGTGCATGCTGGAAGCAATGTGCAGCAGCTTCTGGGAGTGCAGAAAGTATACCGAGTGCATGATGTGCATGGCCAGAAGCTGTGTGTACAGTGTTCTGAGGTCGCTTGAATTAGGCAGAGGAGGTCGCCGCAGGCCAGGGCCCAAAGCATATCATTATAAAATCTAAACAACTCACTGGTAAGACTTTGTTAAAGGCAATTTAAGGTTATTTCTTCAGATCAGAAGGTAACACCAGCCACCTCTTGTAAAATAAACAAAAAGAATTGTTCCTAAAAAGTCAGTTGAAGGGATATTATGGTTATTACAAGTTATGACGAGTAGCACAATCATAAGACCCCACTGCATTGCTTATGACATCACCGATTACACATTCAGACAATGTGATGGGATGCACACCATTAATTTCTAAATTTATCCATATTTGCCCTCGATTATTATCCAAGTTAGCGTGCTAACTGGGTTGATGCCTTGCCCTGGTGGCATATGGTACTAAGCAAAATAGTGTTGGTGCGTCATTACACCCCAAGCCCAATTGCACAGCTTAGAGGTAGATATACCACTCTCTGCATTATTATAATCCGCTTTTAGTCCATGTACTCATAGCTTTCTTCCTCTCTTAGTGACTATTGATCCTGTTTCATCCATACGTAGGGTGTTATGCTGTTTTCAAAGTTTCTCATGCTCAAGCGTGCCCATCCGGACCTCTATCAAGAACACGAACAGATGCATGATTCGTTCAAAGCAGTGTTTATTAAAACCCAATGCATTTCGGGCTTCCTGAGCCCTTCTTCAGGGGTAACTACAAATAACAATGAAACATTCACTAAGAGAGGAAGAAAGCTATGAGTACATGGACTAAAAGCGGATTATAATAATGCAGAGAGTGGTATATCTACCTCTAAGCTGTGCAATTGGGCTTGGGGTGTAATGACGCCCCAACACTATGTTGATCACTGATGACACCACATATCACGGTGCCATTACCCTCATCAATCCTAGCACAGCTTTTGTGATGTAAGTGAATATGTCAATGGTGATATGATACATGTTATCAGTGTTGTCATCGCTTGTGTAATTTGGAGTGCCTCTTTTACTCAATGTGGGAAGTCATGAGTAGTGCCATGGGGCAGGTGTGATGGGGGGTTAGGGGGAGAGTTTGTGGCACAGCTCACCATAACTGGAACATTTCAATGCTTTTTAAATTGCAGTGTTTGAGCGCCAAATATAGCAAATTACTTTTGATTTGGTGATTGTCACACGTAAGTGTGAATAAGATGTGAAGTTGCTTTGGCTAACTTCTCAAGGTTCCCAGACTATTTGAAAACTTCATATTTTAGAAGGCCAAACAGGTCCATGAACAGTCAGACTCCCCAGGATGTGAAATGTGACCTTCATGGCAAGGATTCTGAGCAGAAAGAAACAAAACTGACTGCGTCGGTTTCTGAGGAAACAATGTGACTGGCAGGATCCAGTTAGAATAAAGAGATTTTATTAGAAGACGAGAGCCAGTCAACAAGCAGGTCCAGGCGGACTGAGGTGCCCATTACTACAATATGTTGATCCTTAAAATGTCCAGGAAACAAATGGCCATATCATTATCAGTTCCCTTGGTGTTGCTGCCACCTGGGAAGGTCTGGAAGTTTCCCAGCCAGAGATAGAACAGGATGCTCCCTCTCCACTAGCTCTAGCCCTCATTCGATGATCTACTCGCTCGTCTGATGAAAAATGGTAAGCTGGCAGGTGAAAACCATCTCCTTTTATGATGTGGTCCTGTGGTATCTTACAGGGCCCTAGTGGCACGGGTGGTGGGCTCTAGCCTTTCACGCTCATTGCAGATTATGTTGGCATATACGTTTCACTGACAGTGACAAACTCAAAGCACCAGTGCGCCTTACCTCCCACCCTGCTCACGAGGGTCCTCTCTAGAAACCCTCCCTGAGTGAGGGACCAGTCTATTTAACAAAGCTTTTTCCAGACATCAGAAATCTTCTCCAGTGTGGATTATCGGTGCAGCAGAGAAGTCATCATCCTGACATCCATCAGCTCTCAGTTATTCTCCATGATGCCATCAGCTCTGGGCTTAAGGATAAAAAGAAGGCTTGCACATTAGTCTCTCCTCTATTGCGCGTTCTTGGGCTCCAGCCATAAGAACCTCAACCATGGGGATAGATTGTTAGATGTCAGTAAGCACGGGTGCCAAGACACAGCACTCCCAGGACCCAGACGGTGAAACAACTCCCACCTGTAGCTCAGGGAGTTTATGTATTCCCCCTACCCCCTGCTGCCCACAGAGCAATGAGATGCAGCGGGTTGCACAGCCATCCTCACAGGTTCATCTGGGGACTGATTCTAGATAAATTACTCTCTACATATTTTACTCTAACCATCAAAGCAGTCAGTGCAGGACAAGTGAAGAGAAGGGAGCCTCTATGTCCACAAGCAAAGCTCTCTGGCCCTCAGGATTCGTTTTTCTCCACTGAGAGAACCCAAATAGTTACAGCAGGGGCCCCACTGAGAGGATCCAGGTCCTTCTCCCCTACTACAATGAAACTCTGCACCATGGCAGCCAGCACTAAAGTAACCCTAAAGGCTTAGCCTCGCCGTGGATCACAACAGTGCCATACACTGCGGAAATACATTTTGATTAACAATTGTAGACTCTCCGAAGAGAGAAGGAGTGATTTTAGAAAATAAATGGCTACGTTTCACCATCTGAGAGCTAAATGTCATAAACCTTTTGTAGATTTTAGATTAACAGTTGTAACCTGAGTGGACCAGACAGAAACAGGACTGATCATCAGCAGGACTGGACTACAAAGATGGTGCATCATTCACTACCAACCTTTAATATAACGTAAAATAGCAAAGTTCAGAGAGTCCGGGTTAAGGGGCAGATATCATAGAGTCTATGAACCTACTCTACGGAAGCCCTGAGACCCCAAAACACGGAAAAATACATTTTGCCCGTTTCAAAAGAAATTAAACAACATCCTCTTTTTTTAATGCATTTCTGGTTGATGGAACGTAGAATGGTGCCTTTTAGCTCAATTTATTCTCTTTTGTGATCCTCCTGGTGTTTATTTTTTGGTAACTTTATATCTTCAGGTGTATTCTTTTGTTGGATGTCAAAGGAACAGTTGCAAAACACTCTTGAGTAGTCAGTGAGGAGACATGGCACTATCTAAATTTATAAATGATACCTAAGCATGGCCGGGTTTCAAAGGCAATATATTGTTAATTAATTTATGACAGTACAAGGAGCTGATGATGGATAGATATCTGAGGAATTTACAATCAACTAAAATATGAAGAAATTATTAGGGTCATAAACACCCATGAAGAATTTACGATGAAGACATTATGATTAAATGAGGAACATGCCTATGAGGAATTTGCGATGGCTAGATAGTAATTTGTGAGCCCAGATAGTAGTTTGTGAGGTCAACGCAGGAATTTGTGATGGGCAAACAAACGAGACATGGTTGATAGACAGACGTCATAAATGTTCGATTCCCAAACATGAGGAATGAGTCCTAGAAAGACACATGACTGCAAGATGGGCACAAATATAAGGAAACTGTAAAGGATGTTAATCTGCCGTTTATTTGATGTACCGTAAACAGAGGGCCTTTTGATGCCAAAGAGTATGAACGTAAGATGGCCATAATAGTAGGGCTATTTGAATCACTGAACAAAGAAGTACTAATGATTACAGAAGAAATAGAAATAATTCATATTGGCAGAGATATAGACATTATAGTGAACTACTCTTTGTAGAAATTTAACATGAAGAGAAAATATGAGAAATGTACAACTGACAAAATTTTAATGTATATTTTTTTTGCATCTTAATGATTCATCATTCCCTTTGTTACAAAATCCATCATGATGCAGAATCCCATACCAACTAACCAGTAATTTTAATAGAGTAAGAAGTGATGAAAAAAGTAATACAATGCAAATCTTTACACAAGAAAAATATAAGGAATATTTAAGACCATATGTGGCGCACAAATGGTGAGGTTGTATTGAAGGACATAGAGAATACAAATTAAAAGGAGAGATAGGAACATAATCCACTGATGTATGGAAATCCTACTCAGTTTAAATGTGTGACTTCCTAAATAGCATAAATGGGGCAATAAACAAGTGGCAGAAAAGAGGTATCTCATTCTTGGAAGGCACATGAGGAATTCACAAAGAGCAGAAATATTGGAAATGTTCATCTGGAAGATAAAAGCAAAATTGATCATAAGCTGAAAGGTGGGATAATGTTGCAACGTGCTGTGAAATTCCTAGGGCTACTTCAACAACAATACTAAAACATGTTTATTTAAATAATAGTAGTGACACTAAGAATGGAAAAATACAAAAATGTTTATTATGGAATAAGTTCAATAAAAATGTAAAGCCTCGTGTACATTTTGTTACAGAAAAATGGCTATTTACACAACATACTAGCTGCAGTCAATCATCCATTCACGCATACCTCACTAAGGTTTTACACATTGTCAGCATATTAAATTGATTGAATGTCTGACCATAATACAATAGATAATGATATTTGAAACGTAGAATATCATGGATTAGTGTAATAGTAGGGTGGTTTCCAAGATGTCTCAACGCGCGTTTCGGCAGTAAACTGCCTTCCTCAGGAGAGCCACCTCCAATAAATTTTTCTGTAAAGACAAAATGTTATCTCAACCCAATATCATAATGTCACTACTCTTATATACACGCATATATACATAATTACATCATTTTATATATATTTTGTCCACATTTTAGAGCCAAGAAAACAACAACCTATGAATATATCATCTCGCTAAAAAAACTGCTTAAACACATGAATAAGAGAATCAGAGATCATGAATAAAAGAAAAGAAATACTATACAAGAATAATAATATCGGTGTGCAGCTGGAGAGTATGCACAAAGAAAGCCCTAAAGCGTTAAAGTGAAAGCCTTGTGCCGAGCTACGGTGTTTTTACAGACTGGTGAAAGAGAATTCTGAATTTGCGAGAGTGGTCAATAGAAAAGACCCCCATCCATCAGTGACATGACCATGCAGTTGGTGATATGAGGAAGAGAGTGTCAGAACTATCTTACCGAATAAGGATGTCACAATGCGTAAGACAAGAGTCTTACCAACGAAGCTGGTAGCCCAAATATAAGCACGTCCTAAAAACTATACACGGTCCTGTGAAGGTAAACATTGCCATCAATGCAAAGCTAATGTATGGGTAGGAAACATATGCGTGCAATATATATAGAGGATAAGCACAGCCATTGATACAAAGAGGATAGACAGAACATGCTATTCTATAAAAAGGCCCCAAGCGCATGTTTGACTGCTTACCCGAGTAATGGAAAGAAGCGTGGTGATGAATATATAAAATCACAGGAAGAAGCCTGATAGAATGATTCCGTGAGCACAAATCCTGCAGGTACCCTAAGAGACAAATAGACCAAAGCTGATGTCAAGAAACCCATGTGACTATTTAATTTGCATAGCAAAATAAGAACAAAAGTTTGTTTAAACCCCGGAAGTAGTCCCTTAATATTGCTTGTGTAGGTTAAAATGGGCGAGCTGCCATTCCCTTGGGTAACTTGAATGAAGTTAAAAGGATCTGTGTAAAGATAGATATAGAAACGGTAAAGTTCTAATAATTACAATATGATGCACGGCGTTAGAGATGGCATTGAAATGCCGGTAATCTCTGTCCCAAGCCTACAAAACCGGACTGCCTACATGACCCAAGATATTGGACGATGGAAAACCTGGAGAGGACAAAAGGTGATAGGGTGCTTGAAATGTCTGGCTATGCAGCGTCTCTTACCCTTAAAGAAATGGATCCAGGCGGGCAGCTCAAAAAACAGTCTAACCGCAACGGATGGAGAGGCTGATAACAGGAACCGGAGGTCTGCTAACGCGAACGAGGTATATTTAAACAGGAAACGTCGGTCACATGTGTGACAGGAGATCATGCACGTGATGGTGTATGGAAAGGCACGTACAGGGCACTAAAATTCGATGGCGGCCATCTTAGAGTGTATAAAGGACCGCGGAACATGGAGCACCAAAAGGGCATAATGTAAGGGATACTGTGGCTGCACAAAAGAAGAGTGTCAGAGGGAGGGTCGGAAATGAAAGCTAGGAGGCCGGATAGGTTGCGTGATGTTAAGAGATTTTTATTGGTCGTATAGGATGGCTGAAGGTAGAGAACAAAATTAACGCCGGTGGGTGGGTTGAGGCCAATACAGTCCGTCAGTAGGTGGGGATGTTTGTCTGTATGTTCGGTGGCTTTGCCTTCGTAATCTTGATTTCTCCTTCTCTTCGGTGGCTCCCCAGGATACTCAAAGGGAAGACAAGAAACAAAGAGTGGCGGTAAGTTTTCCGGTCTTTAACCTTTTGGCACTGTGACACCCTTCACCATTCCCGGTGCAGATAGTGCTGTACAGTGGTCGATGGTGGTGAGACACGTGAGGGAAGGGGTAACGGGTTTGGGATAGGTCGTGAGGGGGGGGGGGATAATGAGAGTTCACTTTCTTTAAAGTGCAAGGTTGGTCCGGTTTACCAACAATGGTCAGGCACTCGCCCTAACTGGTGCTCCCACCATAAAGAAATGTCAGGGCCTAAGCAGCGTACAAACAATAAACTCTTAAGGGAAAGGACTCCCCAAGGTGAAGGCAAATCGCCTTAAAAGAAAAGAAGCAGGACTGTTCTGCCACTAGCAGATGTCCGCCCCGGCTCCCGTGTCCGTATCCCTCCTTCCCCCCTGTTCCCCCTGTCTCTATTTACTCACCGCCAAGGCCGTAACTCTCCTGAGTCACGGCGGCAAACTCGTGTCTCCCGGGGGTATCCACCAGTCCTCGCTCCATGTCTCTGGTTCCTCGGTGGCGGCGGCGTCTTCTCTCCTCGGGGCTTCCGTTTCCAGCTCTCCTCGCCTCCCCGCTGTCCAGAGATCTTCCTGCTTTTCTCCCTCCTCGGCGTCCGTGGCTGCGCTGTCTCCGTCCTCGACAGCTTCCTCCTTTCTCTCGTTCTCTCGCGAGAGGTCCTTTTTCCGCGCCTCTCCCGGCCCTGATTGGACGTTGTCCCTCGTGACCTCCGCGTCGTCCTGTAGAGGAGAGGGGGTGAGGAAGTTGTTAACCCTGCGGATGCCGGACGTTATTCTCTCCGCGACCGAGGGTCGAACATCACGGTAGGCATTATGGGGTCCCCATCCGGGCTTTTCCTGACATTCCCCTACCCTAACTTTCCTGCCAGCAGGATACCGTTCAAGTGGATACCTAGAGAGGTAATCAGCATTAGTTTGGTCCTTGCCTGTTCTGTGATGGGTGGTGAAATGGAACGGCTGGAGGGCCAGAAACCATCGTAAGATGCGGTCATTGTGTCCCTTGTTTCTGGCAAGCCATTCCAAAGGAGCGTGGTCTGTATATAGCATGAATTCCTTACCCTCCAAGTAATACTTCAATGATTCCACAGCCCATTTAATAGCCAGGGCCTCCTTTTCTATAACGGCATACTTGCTTTCTCTGGGGAACAGCTTTCTACTGATGTAGAGTACGGGCTTCTCTTGGCCTTTTGAGTCCTCTTGTGACAGAACTGCCCCCAACCCTTTCTCTGAGGCGTCGGTCTGTAATATAAATGGCCGGTTGTAGTCAGGTCTTAGGAGGACCGGCTTAGTAGTGAGGAGGGTTTTTAGGTGTATAAAGGCCTGTTGTACACTGTGGGAGGGATTCCACAGGTTTTTCTCTGTATGTGCGTCTTTTTTCAAGAGATCGGTCAAGGGGGCTGCTACTTCCGAAAAGTCCGGAATGAATCTCCTGTAGTATCCTAATATACCCAGGAAAGCCCGGAGATCCCGGCGTGTTGTGGGGAATGGCAGCTGCGATATTGCGGCTACTTTCTCTTCTTGTGGTTTGATAAACCCTTCTCCTAGAAGATAACCAAGGTATTTTACTGACCGAGCGGTCAGATGGCTTTTGGCCGGGTTTATGGTGAGTCCCCCTTCTTCCAGTGCCTGAATGGTTTTTTCTAGGTGGACCAAGTGGAGGTCCCAGGTATCGCTGTAGATAACAATATCATCTATATATGCTGAGGCGTATTCCTGGTGCGGCTCCAGGATCAGATTCATTAGGCGCTGAAAAGTGGCTGGTGTCCCATGCAGACCGAAGGGTAGCATCTTGAAGTGGAACAGCTCTCCCGGGGTGGAGAAAGCGGTTTTTCCTTGTCACACTCTCTAAGGGGTACCTGCCAGTACCCCTTGCACAGGTCCAGGGTACTGATATATTTGGCCTTCCTAGCTTTTCGATCAACTCGTCAACGCGGGGTAAAGGGTATGCGTCGAAACGAGAGATCTTATTGACTTCCCTAAAATCAATGCAAAAGCGAATGGAACCATCAGGCTTAGGCATGAGCACTATTGGGGAATTCCATTCGCTTTTGGAAGGCTCAATAATGCCCATTTTCAACATTTGTTGGACCTCGGCCTCGATAGCCCCTCTTCTGGCCTCAGGTATTCGGTATGGTCTTAATCGCACCTTCTTCCCTGGTTCAGTGTGAATGGCATGATGGATTAGGGTGGTTTTTCCCGGTGTTAGGGAAAACACCGTCTCCAGGGGCGTCAGCCTATTTCTCAGTTCTTTTTGTTGGAAGGAGGGTAGATCGTGATCTATGCTTTGTTTAAACAGGGGGTCACAACTATCCGGTGTGGTCATAAAGACCGGTCTGGGTCCTTCCCATTTTTTCAGGAGATTTATATGGTAGATCTGGGTGTTTCTTTTCTCTTTGGGGTCTAGCTCTAGTCGGTACGTCACCGGGGTTACTTGTGCAAGGACCCTAAAGGGGCCCTGCCATTGTCCCAACATTTTATGCTCTGACGTAGGCCTCATAACCAGCACAAAATCATCAATATGCAATGTTCGCTCCTTGGTCTTTTTGTCATACTGTCTTTTTGCTGTTCTTGGGCCTGTTCCAGATGGGTTTTTACTATGTTTCGGATTTTGTACAGTCTGGTTTTCAACCCCAGGACATACTCTGGCAGTGGTCTCGCCCCTCGGGTTCCTCTTTCCATTCCTCCTTTATCATATCTAGAAAGGTACGGGGCTGCCTTCCGTACAATAACTCAAATGGTGAATAACCGGTGCTCTTTTGCTGTTTACAGCGAAGAGCAAAAAGAGCCAGGGGTAACATTTCGTCCCATTTCCGAGCCTCTAACTCGAGCAATTTTTTCAAGGTGGTTTTTAATGTCGCGTTATACCTTTCACATAGACCATCTGTCTGAGGATGATATGCGGCTGTTCTGATCTGTTTTATTTTCAGCTGTTGACACACTTGTTTCATTAGGTTCGACACAAAAGGAGTACCTTGGTCTGTAATGATTTCTTTGGGGAATCCGACTCTGGAAAAGATATTAATCATGGCCTTTGCTATCTGAGTAGCGTTTGGTTGTCTTAAGGCTACTGCTTCCGGGAACCGTGTGGCATAATCAACTAAAACCAAGGCGTATCTGTACCCACTACGGGAGGGAAGAAGAGGACCAATGATGTCCATCCCTATCCGGGAGAACGGTTCCTCGATCACCGGAAGGGGGTGTAGAGGTACCCGTAGGGGCATAACCCTGCTGTTCTTCTGACAGATGCTGCATTCTCTACAATATTTCCGGACCTGATGGTACACCCCCGGCCAATAAAAGTTTTCAAGGATGGCCTTCTCGGTTTTTTCTCCCCCGAAATGGCCACCTAGGAGATGGCTATGGGCTAGATACAAGACTTTCTCGCGGTGTGAATGTGGTACTAATAATTGGGGATTCGCCTCTTTCCCTCCTTTCCTATACAACAGACCCTTGGTCCTGAAGAACTGGGGACCTACGAGGTCGGGGTCTTCCTGTTCTGAAGACCTATTCCATGCTTCCTGCAACGTGGGGTCCTCTCTTTGGGCTACCCTAAAGCCCTGATCGTGTTCCCATACCTTGGTGGTGGCAGTCTGAGTTAGGGAGACAGGGACCCCCTGACGCTTCTCGTTTCTTCTCTGTTTCTTGCTTTTTCGGGACTTCCCTGGGCACAGTTCATAATCAGGTATTCGGGAAAAGGGTGCGGTTTGTCCCCATTCTTCTTCTTCGGGTATTGTTTCCAAGATCAGTTGGCTCATGTGGGGATAGTCTGTCCCTAGTACGAAGGGCTCCGGGAGCTGGGGAATCAGCCCCACTTTGAGGGGAACAGGGTCAATATCAGGGTCGTGTTGGACGTATACCTCGGTGGTGTTATAGGGCTTCTGGTCCCCGTGTACACATTGGATAGTTACTATGCCTTTCCCTGACTTTACCCCCCTGGGATGACCTGTGGCTGAATAACGCTCTGGAGGCATCCGGTGTCTATGAGGGCTCCCCTTTGTTCCCCATTCACCCTCACTATTCTATGGTAGGGGCGAGCCCCACGAGGAACAGGGTTACAAACAAAAGACCGAGTGAGCCCGATTTCCATGGGTTCCTCTTTTTGGGGACAGACGAGTGCAATATGTCCATGTGCACCGCAGTGAAAGCATTGAGGACCCATGGGCGCTGGCTGTCGAAAGGAAGGTGGGGGTGGTCCAGGTAACAGAGTCACAGTTTCTGGTTTTCTCCCAGGAGGTGGTCTAGGTACCCGAGGATTGGTGTTTCCCCCTCCATATTTCCACTGTCCTTCGTCCCTCCCTTTTTGAATTTCTTGTGCTCGATTGTACGCGCTTGCTATCTCCACTGCCTTCACCAGAGTGAGATCGGTATGCTGCCTGACCCATCGTTGAATAGGGGGGTGGAGGGATGTCAGGTACTGTTCGAGGTACACTTTCTCCATGATCTCCTCTTTCGTAGACTGTTCGGGTTTTAACCAGCGGTCCGTCATGTCTCGCACCCTATAATACAGTGCCCGTGGAGTCTCTTGGGGCCCTTCCCTAATCTGGCGCAACCGGATCCTGTAGGTCTCATGATCTAGACCCATGCGTTCAAGAATAGTCTTTTTGATGTCAGGATAGGGGGTGACCCCAAGGGGGTTTGCGGCCTGATAGGCGGCTTGAAGTTCACCGGAGAGAAGGGGGCCCAGATACTGGCCCCATTTATCATCTGGCCATGCGGCCACTCGGGCCATCCGCTCAAAGTTAGCGAAGAAGAAATCAGGATCCTCCCCGCTGACATACTTTTGTAACACGACTGAGGGGAGGGCAGGATGTCCCCGCTGTTGTGTAAGGGTTTCAGCCAGTCGAGTAATCACGGTTCCCTGAGTCTGGCTCTGCTCTGTGAGGGACTTGTGGAGTTTCTCGCGGTCTTCTTCTGCTACCGCGAGGAACTTCTCCATGACTTGTCCTAGTTTCTCCTGGTTGTCGGCCATTTTCTTCAAAGCGGCCTCCATTTCCGACGATCCCACTTCTGACAAAACTTGTCGGAGGGAGGGTCGGAAATGAAAGCTAGGAGGCCGGATAGGTTGCGTGATGTTAAGAGATTTTTATTGGTCGTATAGGAATGGCTGAAGGTAGAGAACAAAATTAACGCCGGTGGGTGGGTTGAGGCCAATACAGTCCGTCAGTAGGTGGGGATGTTTGTCTGTATGTTCGGTGGCTTTGCCTTCGTAATCTTGATTTCTCCTTCTCTTCGGTGGCTCCCAGGATACTCAAAGGGAAGACAAGAAACAAAGAGTGGCGGTAAGTTTTCCGGTCTTTAACCTTTTGGCACTGTGACACCCTTCACCATTCCCGGTGCAGATAGTGCTGTACAGTGGTCGATGGTGGTGAGACACGTGAGGGAAGGGGTAACGGGTTTGGGATAGGTCGTGAGGGGGGAGGGGATAATGAGAGTTCACTTTCTTTAAAGTGCAAGGTTGGTCCGGTTTACCAACAATGGTCAGGCACTCGCCCTTACTGGTGCTCCCACCATAAAGAAATGTCAGGGCCTAAGCAGCGTACAAACAATAAACTCTTAAGGGAAAGGATTCCCCAAGGTGAAGGCAAATCGCCTTAAAAGAAAAGAAGCGGGACTGTTCTGCCACTAGCAGACGTCCGCCCCGGCTCCCGTGTCCGTATCCCTCCTTCCCCCCTGTTCTCCCTGTCTCTATTTACTCACCGCCAAGGCCGTAACTCTCCTGAGTCACGGCGGCAAACTCGTGTATCCACCAGTCCTCGCTCCACGTCTCTGGTTCCTCGGTGGCGGCGGCGTCTTCTCTCCTCGGGGCTTCCGCTTCCAGCTCTCCTCGCCTCCCCGCTGTCCAGAGATCTTCCTGCTTTTCTCCCTCCTCGGCGTCCGTGGCTGCGCTGTCTCCGTCCTCGACAGCTTCCTCCTTTCTCTCGTTCTCTCGCGAGAGGTCCTTTTTCCGCGCCTCTCCCGGCCCTGATTGGACGTTATCCCTCGTGACCTCCGCGTCGTCCTGTAGAGGAGAGGGGGTGAGGAAGTTGTTAACCCTGCGGATGCCGGACGTTATTCTCTCTGCGACCGAGGGTCGAACATCACGGTAGGCATTACGGGGTCCCCATCCGGGCTTTTCCTGACAAAGAGTATATGATGAAGTTTACAAAGATGAGTGAAATTAAAAAACTGAGACAGTTTCAATAGTGCCCGTCAGGGCATCATAATGAAATTAATAATTTAAGGAGCTAAGTCTAAAGTATAACAACAAATTGGTGCAAGTATAGAGCATGAGCATGTACAGGGCTCAGGGTAGATTGGCAACTGGTATGATGCTAAATGAACTGCAGGGATGGAGCAAGGTTAACTGTTGTTATATCGTATAGCTTGTTCCCAAGGGATTTCCAAATTTAACCCATGGACATGAGTGTCCAAAGTGAAAATCCAATATACTTCCCTGCGCTTTCTGATTGTCTCAGAGTCTAGGCCTTTATTGTTATTAATTTTTTCTAAAATTAACCATTTGATCTCAACCTTAAGGGAGATTGGTATCATAGGAAAAGCCTATACATTACTTGAATCTTATTTGTCAGGCCGGGAGCAATTTGTGGCCTTGGATAATTTTAAGTCACCTAATTTTACGTTACCCTGTGGAGTGCCACAGGGCTCTTCGTTGAGCCCTACACTTTTTAATATTTATGTTGCACCTTTGGCCAGATTAATTAAGTCCCTAGGCTTCTCGGCAGTTTCATACGCCGATGATACACAGATTGTAGTTTCAGTGACAGGCTCGCCCGAAGACACAGCTGCACAGTTCCACACTTGTCTTCATCAAATAGGCGAATGGATGGCCTCCAATTGTTTGAAATTAAATTCTAGTAAGACCGAGGTCCTACTTTTTGGCGGCCAAACTAATTTTTGTTCCCCTGCTCTATGGCCGGTGGAAATGGGTCCATTACCTACCCCCACGAATAAGGTAAAAATACCTGGGAGTTACGTTTGACTCTTTGCTTTCTTTTGAAAGCCACGTTAACCAGGTTACATCCCATTCCTTTTACACATTAAAACTTTTGAGAAGAATTTTTCCATTTATTCCGTCTGAGCTTACGGAAACTGGTGGTTTCAGCGCTGGTTCTTTCCAGAGCTGATTACTGTAACGGGCTCTTTATTAATCTGCGTAAGAGGTGTCTTTCCAAACTGCAGATTGTGCAAAATGCAGCGGCACGTCTTTTGCTGAATATTCCAAGACATAAACATGTCGCACAGGCACTGAAGGGATTGCATTGGTTACCGGTGAAGAGACGAATTGAGTTTAAGGCTCTTTGCATTGCCTTTAAGGCCAGGCATGACATAGGGCCCGGCTTCTTTAGACAGAATCTAAAACCCTATATTCCGGTTCGCCATCTTCGTTCATCTCAGGCCCATAACCTGGTGGTTCCCAGGTTCAAGAAATGCTCCTGGGGAGGAAGGAGCTTTGAGGTCGGCACAACAAGGCTGTGGAACGCTTTGCCGCTTGGGCTGAAGCAAGAAACTAATCTGCTGGCTTTTAGAAAAGCGTTAAAGACCTGGCTGTTTAATCTTTGATGACTATCTGGACTGTACTCTGATTTATGAATGACGAATTTAGCGCCTTGACGCCTTCGGGTGAAAGTTTTTGCGCTCTATAAATTTCTTTTTCATTTCATTTCATCCTCTGTGTGATTGTGGTCCTTATAATGTTTGACTAACGGTGCTGTGCTTTTGTTGGTTTTAATGGCAGACCGATGTTCAGTTAGGCGTGTCGAGAATTGTCGTGACGTTTCACCAACATAGCCCTTGCCACACGGGCAAAGCAGCAAATAAACCACATTGTCTGTTTTGCAATTGGTGAATGTCTTGAGTTGAATTTCTTTTTTTGGATAGATATACCTATCTGAAACAATGGCTCCATTGCAAGCCTTACAATGTGCACATTTGTGGTTCCCTGTGATAGGAAATGGTTTTCTGTACGAATGCAGGTTTAGCTTTTATTCTGGAATTGACAACCAGATCTCTAAGGTTCTTGTTACGTCTATGTGCATACATAGGACGAGGTAATAAAGTATGGGATTCTGCATTTGCGTTGAGTATATGCCATTGGGCATTGATGATCTGTCGTATTTTATCATTAAAGATAGAATGTCTAGTGACACAGACTAATTTCGATACTTCGTTCTTAGTATGAGTCTGTAATAAGTGATCACGATCATAGAAACGAGCTCTTTTATAAGCTTCCCTGACAAGTCTTCTTGGGTAGCCACGGTTGATGAATTTCTGTTTGCAACAACATCCTGTGGAAAATGCAGGAGGTAGATGCTGGGCGAGGAATGCAAAATTTGTAATCAGACAATTCAGAGGATGTGCTGGGTGCACCGTGTGTAGAGATGATGGATGAAATTCATGAGGAGATGACAGGGCAACTCACCAACACGTGCTGGGGGATGTACATGAGCAGATGATTATCTAAATTCATGATCACGAGGCAAGAAATACATGAGCAAATTAAGGGGGAAGGTCCTAATCAGATAATGATGGAAATATTTGAGTAGCGTGTGAGCGGCTTCTACTGGAAATGTTTGAGCGGATGCAGAAGAAACTTTGTGAGCATAAGCTGGGGGAAAATTGTAAACAGATGCTAGGAAATATTTATGAGTAGTTTATGAACTAATTCTAGGAAATTTATATGAGCTGATGCTAATAGAAATTTTAAAGCAGAAACGCAGGCAAATTAGGCAGATGACTGGACAATCCTTAAACCAGATGATGGTGAACATGTATGACAGATACTTATGTAATTCATGAGTGGACACTCGACTGCGGGAAATTGATGTTCCAATTTGCAAAGTTCACAGGGGTGGGTAAACCCAGGAAAAGACACAGGAACTATTCGCTCCCTCGTTATGGCATGATGCCTTCAATGGAACCTTATGGACTATTGATTCTCTGAAGGAGATGATGCATGGCGAACTGTCTTGGTTTATTTTTCAGCCTGCTGTTTAACACCTCCCAGATCATACATGTCTACCCGTTTCCTGTATGATATAACACTCTGGACTCTTATGTAGTCTCCAGCTCTGTATTTGAGCTCACAGGTCTGCTTCCTATCTGTACTATACTTGCTTCCAAGCATGTTTGCTCCCCTTTCAGATGTGAATACTATTATCTGATTTTATGATTTTATTTATATGTGTTATATGAGTGAATTGTTCTTATGTGTTTTAAAATGTGCTTTATGGTCTTACATTGGACCGAATAAAGATCTTTGATGATGATGGTATGCAGGGGCTATCTTTAATAACTTTTCTGATTTTGCTCCTACCTTAGTTGCTGGCAGTCGGTTCCTTGCATTCTCTGCCCTTTGAAGCTCAGATCCTTATAATAGCACAGACTAAGACTTTAACCCTTACCATGCTGCTTCTTCTGATTGCTTGGTCAAAGTTCCCTAGCGTAGACGTGTCAGGATAACGAGTGACGCTGAGGGAGTTTAATGTGTCTCTCACACCGCTTGCGCCCCTTTCATCCACATTTAAGTAGATAAATGGCTTGTTTTTTTGCCACGGTTAATGTTCAATCCTGTGCTGAGCTCATTTTGCTTCACACACCTGAACAAAACAAGTCCTTTATCTAATTATTGGTAAACGGTGGAAAAACAAAATGTACACAAACAAAGCCCTCTGGAGAACATGTTCAGCTGACACGGTGTTTTACACGAGTTTCTCTTTAAATCACCTTTTCCTTTGACCTTATTCACGAGTAGAAAAACATGATTTTCTTATGCTGACCTGCACTCAGAAACCATCGACTTTGCACCCACTTCACCCGTCTGCACTGAAAAAGCAGTGACCTCTAACCTGTGCTTTGAAAACATCAACATCTGTATTGCTTCATTGGGAGACAATGGACATCTGCCTCACTGACATGGGACGTCATCAACATCTGCCTTTTCTGTCAGTGGAAACCAGCAGCCACCACTGTTCAGGTAAACCCTCACTATCGATTCCGATGACCTGTGCGGGGAACTCATAAGCACCTTATGCGCCACCCTAGGAAATGATCAACATCTGAACTCAGATTTGGTAAACCATGAACATCTGCCCTTCTGAAGGGCATTGGAAAGTCATTAACTTGTGTATCACTAGGAAACCGTCCATCTGTGCCTGGACTGTCATGGGGACCTTCAGTACCTTATCCTCTGAGCTGGTAGAGCACCAACATCTGCTCTGTGGACAAACAACGAGAAGCCATTAACACCTCGCCTGTACTGGGACAACATGCTCATCGCTCAGACCTGCACAGCGAAAGCAGCATCTGTTCTCTTTGTTCTGCACTGGGAATTTCCCATCATCCCACTGTCACAACGTCAATTGATGCCTTTTCAGCAGATAGTCCTCAGCCTCCACTCCAACGTTGGAATACAACACTGATAAGGAACCAAAGCAATAGGAGGTGCACCGAACACAACACATGTAGTCCGTTGTTATTTCTTTTAATCTCTTCTTTTATTTCACAATAGTTCATAGGCTGTTTTTATGAACTATTGTGAAATAAAAGAAGAGATTAAAAGAAATAACAACAGACTACATGTTTTGTGTTCGCTGCACCTCCTATTGCTTTATGTACTTTGGGAATCTGTAACCAGTGGCACGAAAAGGTGACAAGTGCCGGAGTATTGTGCACGATCACCCTTATACGGCAGCAGAGATATAGTGATAGTGCTATCCATTAAGTCCGTCACCTTGCATTGTTTTTGACGGATAAGGAACAATGTTCAAGTTCAAATTCGGGGGGGGGTATGGAAGAAAGTTTAGAAAGGAAGAAAGACAACACTTTACAGGTGCCGTAATGAAGAGGTCTTACCTCAGCCCTCACTCAGTATGGAAGTCTAGAAATTAGAGAGAGTGTTGAGATATCACAATTAAGTCGTGCATGCGCTCTCCACAAGGGCATGAGGAGGTCTACAAACTGTTAACCTGAATAATGCAGAGTGAGAGGCAATGAGAACCGCTCAAGAAAAGGCACTCTATCCAAAGAGTTAAGATTTTTAAGAGGGAACACCAGGGCAGACAATGGAAAACAAATAAGGTGCACCAAAGGTGAGAATTTGGGCTTATCAGATATCTCAGCAGATCCACCTCAGTCAGAGGGACGTGTGCTGTCACTGAGAGTGAATCGCTAGAAGGCAAAAAAGAGCACCTGTGCTATAGGGGCCCATAGCGTGTTTACACCTTCAGAACTCCCACGGGGTTAGTAACTCAGATTTAGAGCAGCGCTTTTGTGGCGCCAACTTTCCATTCATTTACTAACCATTATAAAAGCCCGTGAGCGCAGAGGAAAATTAAGCAGTACAGCGCGAGCAGCACCCCTTAAGTCTAGGCCTTAATTTAGTAATGTTCGAGTCTTGCTTGAAAAAAGGATGGCAACCATATGCAGGGAGTAAAGTCATTCACACGTCTGACCCTGACCCAGCCCCGCAGACCTTCAGAAGCACCAGTCTGCTAGCAGGACATGAGAACAAGCCTGCTCCAGGCAGCCCTGCCAGTAAGTCCCACGTCACTCGAGGCCGGCCCGACTTGGACTCCCAGAGCCCTTTCTGTTCAGTGTATGCTCAGTTCCCATTGACAAGAGAGGACACGGTGCCCACCTGCAATGCCACAGGGCGTGGAACACGGGCCTTTCCAGGATCTGTACTTACAGTTGTCATTAGCGGCCACGCAGCCCAAGGCCAGCCTCCACCCGGGCCCTCCTCCCCTGCCACAGCCGTGCGCGCGGCCAGCGTTCCATCAGACGCCGCGGGGAGAGGCCTGCACACTCAGGCCTGCGTCGGGATATTGACTTACTTATTAACAGATGGAAATGGAAAAATATTTGTCACACAACACTAATTCCTTCTTTGCCTTTAAAAGAATGGAAAAGTTGTGGCCAAGGAATATGACGATCTTGTGGCATTCTCAAATAACCAACTGCGAAAGCAGTTTGTAGACCAAACTTCATACCTCTATATATACTACATGTACATGGGCCTCATAACGGATAATTGGATAAAATGGCCCTAAATGGCAATCCAGGGGTTATGCGGCATCATAAACCAGGAGTCCAAGTAGTTTGTAAATGTCAACTGGCCCCGAGACAGCAACATAGGGCCAATCCCGTTAACTGTTAAGTATTTTGTTACATGTTTATTTTGGGGCAGTTACATTGGAAAAATAGGGTGTTTTGCAAACAGGGAATTGTTTACTGAAAACAGTAAGTAAAATACTGAACTATACTATTTGGTTGTAAAAAAAAAAAAGAAATAGGGACTATATTATTACGTATTTAAGACTGCACCGTAGGACTGCACTTTAAACTCATGACTCCAGCCATGATGCAGCAGACCAGCAAAACTTGGTATTAAACACAATATTGCACACGTTTTTAGCAACAGGACAAAAGAAGTTAAAAATTGAATAAGAACTTGTGCACCGATCATGCTGACTAATTGTGATGAATTGGACATACCCTCCTCTTTTCTACCTTTTTATACATCATGCTGATTGTGTTTTTATTGACAAATTTTAATGTGTTTTTGTAATGGTTTTAATTAACTACATGCAATAAATTTTCATTACATTCATTACATTTAAGACTATAGAATTTTAGAAACACTATTTGCTTTGTGAAAGAATGTATTTTGTTTGTAGAAGGTAGAGATTGTTCAAGCTGGTGCACCACACACCATGCAATGGCTCAAATCTCAACGTTCAGGTTTTGTTTACCTTTCTTTAATATATTGCTCATTAACCAAAAGGGCAATGGTAAAGCTGTGCAAAGTACTTTGGGGCCGTCCGTATGATGAAGAAACCCATATGTCACAGGGACTCATAAAGTATTTTCAATATTTTGCAAAGGTGTATATCTCGCTGAACTCCCTTTACGGTCGGATGGTAGTGAGCCCTTTACCTGAAGGAGGCGCTCGGGGCTTAGAATACGTTCCACCCGCTTCCTTAGCGACTCCTAGGGTCACAACTACCCAGGGTGCTGTGCCCTGCCCTCTAGCTAACAGTTCAAAGGTCGTCACAAATTCTGACACCTAAGCTTTTGTTTGAAGGCACGAACCTCAAAATCGTAACTCCGAAGCCGCTGTTTCAGTAATCACCCTTGGCATCCTAGCCACAGGGACGCCATCGCGATGACTGTGTCTTCTCCTCGGGTGTCGACCACTCTCTTCTGACTCTGAGTCCTTCTCGACCCCCGTCCCAGTGCGAGGGGTGTAATCACACTGAGTGATGAACTCCCACCTCCCCCCCCCCACCTCGAGCCAGCCTCAGTCACAGACTGGTTAAAAAGTCCGGGCTGTCCTGACTTTTCCAGTCTGAGGGCTGCAGGCTTCCAGCAAACCATGCGTGTCCTAAACTGGCCTGAGTGTGTACTCTTAACTTAAGAGTAAGAGTCTTAAGTGTGCGCCTGGGGAGTCCGAGCCGCTTCTGGCGCCCTTATGCCCTCTAAATAACCTCAAAGCACTCTAGGGAGTCTCTGCCGAGGCTGCACGAGGGCAGGTCTGGGTATGGGGGCGCCCTGCACTGCAGAAGTGACAGCAAGGGCAGCTGCGGGTGGGGGGTTCCTCTGTGTCCTTGTAAGGCTCAGGTGCAAACATGACATCCATGTGGACACTGGACACATTTGATTATTTGGATTTAAATGTTCAAGATTCCAAGATGACAAGATTGAGAAGTAAAACTCTGAATAACCATTTCTAATTCCAGAGAGCCAATGACGGGTCAGGCCACCAGGAGGCATTTGGACAGGGTCCGGTCAACATGGCAGTGAAAAGTAGATCTAGTCTTAGTTATCAGTTACCCTGACTAGTCGTAGTTAGCAATGGCTTAGATTTCGGGTGCCGCCATAATACGTGAAATCATCGATCAGATTGGAATGGACCATTGGAAGGTGTGGCTAAAACCTCGCACTACAGGATGCCTCGTGTGATCGAGACCTGCCTCAGCACCCCTTACCCCCGGGAGTCAGTTATGTGACGTAAACCTGCCTTTGAAAGGCAAGTACGGCTGGAGGAGAGTCAATCCTGTGCTGAACTTAGCATGTCATGAGACTGTCTCTTCACCTATCTGAAAGAGACCGTCCGACAGTTGGCTGACTCGCCCCTAGCCGCTCGTCTTTCCGTGACAAGCCTAGCATGACATAGAACCGATTTTTCCCCAGCCCCTTGGGTAATTAAGAGACAAGCCTCGCAGACTGCACGTGGCCGAAGCAGCACTTTGATGCTGGAATGTCTCGAACGGCCTGAGGCTGTTACGCACCCCTACTGTTTTAGCCATGGATCAGCCTGCCCTTGCCCAGTTGTGCAACCTGCCTCCCTCGAGTTCACCGCGGGCAGCCGGTGCACGGACGTGCTTACCATGGGCCACGCGTGACCCTTGGACATTGCTCTCCTTACCACGGGGTTCCTGGAAGCGCCTGACGAATAAAAGGAAGGAAGTGTGAAAACAGGGAGACAATCTGTCTCTGTGCCAGAGCAGCCCGTTGGTGCCCTGAGATATCTCCAGGAGGCAAAGAACTCAGAAAAACTGTGTGTGTGTCGTTCCCTGAAAAGATTGTCTGTTTATTCGTTGAAAAGCCAGTCTGATGAAACCTGGGGCTGTATTTACAAGGAAATCTTGCATTGGCAAATTTTTCATCGCCGCATGGCGTCATTTAAAAAACACAGGGATTCACCCTATTCAGGGGCGTAACACAGGCCCCCGCAGCCCCCGCGGTGCGGGGGGCCCCCGAGCTGCAGGGGGCCCCCTCAGCACAGACTGAGCTACAAATTACTGCCATCGAACGCAGCCCCTGTAGGCTGCCAAACAATGCTGACAACAGCAGTTTTCCTTAAAAAGTGGTGTTGCACTAGTTTAAATGACTGGTAAAGTGAAACTTGGATTTTTACAATATGTGATCCACTAATTTCTTTAGTCAAATTAACGATAAGCTATTCGAGAATCCAAAAGCATATTTGCAATAACAAGTAAGCAAAAACTGTTCCTCCCCAGACACTGTGAAATTCATGGTTTTAAAAGTAAGCCTATATAAAAAAAATGTCTCTTAGTGGAAACTGAGCAAATTTACCTTAGCCATCTTTTGTTAAAATTCGTCCTGCCCCTCTTGTTCTGCCGTCATCTCTGCGAAATCCGCACAGTCTCCGGCATCTCATCCACTTACACTCAGCTACAGAACAAGCGTTATTTCACCAAACTGATAGAATCAGGCCCATGTTTACCAAAGCAAGCTAACCCATTTCAAATGGTTCGATCGAAGGTAGATGGGTCACCCACTAAGACACTTGGGGCCCAATTACAAGTAGGACACATTTCGGGTTTTAAAATTGCTTGAGGCGTTGGTTGCAAGGGCAGCGAAGACTGTGCCCTTGTCCCTGCTTTTGTCAGCAGGTAATACTCCCCCCAACTAGGACACATTTTAATCCTTCCCTCCCAAGCAATATTTTAGGAGTCTGTTAGGGAAAGCATTGGGAAGGCCAATAAGTCAGACTTATAGCTGAAAGTGCATCGATTGGCATTTTGTGTCTGTGATATTGTAAATTGGTGAGTGACAACTGAAAAAAATAGTTAATGTGTGATTAAATGAATGCAAAGATGAGTGACCATGTTAATGGGTGAGTAGTAATTGAGTGGGTGGCATCATACATTCATCCAACCATTGACTCATTTTGTGCAATCACCTATTCATCCATCCACAATACTCATACACACATTTTTAGGTCTCGGCCTGCACCAGCGCTTGCGCTGGTCTGGCCGAGAGTTTTAGTAAGCGGGTTTTGGAAGTGCAAACCCACTGGCTTTCGGCTGGCGACCAGCTTGCGTTCACGATGGCGTGCACGCGCGCAGCTGCCATCTGGGTTTCCTATCTCTTCCTCATTTCCTCGTCATGGCTCATTAACTCTCTGGACTCTGATGTTTCAATCGCAGCAGCAGCTCACATTACCAACTGACGGCCCTGGACTACACTCACATGAAAAATAACAGCGATTAGCATTGAAATGCAAGCTTTTTTTTGTCTAGTTAGAAATATTGCTTCGGTGGGTTGATTTCACCTTATATCGCTATTTGTTTTATATTGGGAGTCACAGCCTAATTACCAGTATTTTTGTCTCACTCTGTTTTTTTAAAAATATTTATTCGCGCAAAGCACAAAGCTATATTTAAGGTTACTTTTTCCGCGTCACTTCTTCACTCTATTTAAACTCCACACCCCCCACTCTTATTGTCTCTCTCCTTCTCTCTCTCTCCCCTCTCTAATTCTCTCTCTACTTAATTAACTCTCCCTCTATATCTTTTTTAGCCTTTCATTCTCTCTCACCCCTTTATCTGTTTCTCTTTCAAACTCCTTCATTCACTCTCTCTCTCCCCTTCTTTCTCTCTCTCTATCCCGCTCCACTCTTCATTCTATGTACACCCTTTCTCTCTCTTTCTCTCTCACCACCCTCTCTAATTGGGCATTATATCTTCACTTCTATCTCTCACTCGGCAACACCACAGCATCACTCAGCATCACCACAGCATCACTCAACGCCATCACAGCATCACTCAACGCCATCACAGCATCACTCAACGCCATCACAGCATCACTCAGTGTAACCACAGCATCACTCAGTGCAACCACAGCATTACTCAGCACAACCACAGCATCACTTAGCGCCACAACAACATCACTCAGCGCCACCACAGCATTACTCAGCAGCACCACAACATCACTCCGCGCTACCACAGCATCACTCAGCACCACCACAGCATCACTCAGCGATACCACATCATTACTCAGGGCCAACACTGCATCACTCAGCACCACCACAGAATGACTGAGCACCACCACAGGATGACTCAGCACCACCACAGGATGACTCAGCACCACCACAGGATGACTCAGCACCACCACAGCATCGCTCAGCACCACCACAGCATCGCTCAGCACCACCACAGCATCACTCAGCGTCACCACAGCATCACTCAGCGCCACCACAGCATCACTCAGCGCTAACACAGCATCACTCAGGGTCACCACAGCATCACTCAGGGCCACCACAGCATCACGCAGGGCCACCACAGCATCACTCAGCGCGACCACAGCATCACTCAGGGTCACCACAGCATCACTCAGGGCTACCACAGCATCACTCCGGGTCACCACAGCATCACTCAGGGCTACCACAGCATCACTCAGGGCCACCACAGCATCACTCAGCACCACCACAGCATCACTCAGCGCCACCACAGCATCACTCAGCGCCACCACAGCATCGCTCAGCGCCGCCACAGCATCGCTCAGCGCCGCCACAGCATCGCTCAGCGCCGCCACAGCATCGCTCAGCGCCACCACAGCATCGCTCAGCACAACCACAGCATCATTCAGCACCACCACAGCATCACTCAGGGCCACCACAGCATCACTCAGGGCCACCACAGCATCACTCAGGGCCACCACAGCATCACTCAGGGCCACCACAGCATCACTCAGCACCACCACAGCATCACTCAGCGCCAAGACAATATCACTCAGCGCCAAGACAATATCACTCAGCACCACCACAGCATCACTCAGTGCCAAGACAATATCACTCAGCACCACCACAGCATCACTCAGCACCACAGCAGTATCACTCAGCAAGACCTGAGTATCATTCAGCATCACCTCAGCATCGTCTCCGCAACAGTCACCACCACCACCACCACTACCACCTCAGCATCACTCAGCACCACCTCAGCCTGCTCTCGGAATCTGGCATCTGTTGATTCTCCCCTAGCGTCTGGCCGCTGCTAGTGTTATAATACAGGTACTAGTTCCCAACCTTCACCCTCCGATTGTTTATGCCCCCTCAAAAAAAAAAGCTTTAACAAACAACCATTGCAATAGGCAGAAACAAGTTGCCAGCATTGCAAGAACAAAAGAAAACTGAGGACATTTTTTATTGTAAATACTTTTTTTAATATGGTCGTTCAGTTTTACATAATGCCTTCTTGGTCATATATAAAGTAACAAAAATGCTTCTGACACTTTTTTATTATAACTTTTCAGCATGCTGCACAGCAGCCACACTTCTCTACAGCACAGCTTGAAGACATTGGCAAAGTCAATAGCTCTGGCTAAACACTTATAAGGCCCCAAAGGCGAGACCTATTGGCTATGCCAATGCTTGTTTTGTAAAGCAGCACTTTCACTTAGAAGCCATACCAATTCCCTTAAACAAGGCTTGTTGTTGCTATTTCAAATTTAGCCTGGTCAAATCAGCTTTCACTTGTAAATGTTTCAGAATAGCAATTGAATAATCAGTCACACATACTGAAAGTTAGTGGGACATTTTTAATGCAACATCACACAACAAAACAATGATGCATTTGAAATCACACACGTGATGTTATTAGAATTAATATGTTAGTCGAAGTGACTTTAGAGGCCCACCTAAGTTCGGAGTAAGAAGTAAAACAAAAGTATTTATAGAAAGTGGTTTGTGAATTAGGCCTAGAGAGATATATAGAAATCGAAAGATATAACAAGAGAGGGAAGGAGAGAGATTGAATCAGAAAATTGAGAGACAGCGACTGATGAATGGATATATGGATGAATGCATGGATGGATGAATGAATTTGAATAGGTGAGTGATTGTGTGGATGGATGATGCAGGGGCCGTCAGAGTATTAGACACAAGAATGGACAAAAAGATTGAGAGATAGACAGAAGAACAGGCAGAGGTACATAGAGAAAGATGCTTTATCAGAAAGACAGACTAACAGAGGGACAGATCGAAAAATTGGCTGACAGCAAACAGACCAATGAACGGAAAACCATGTAAAAAGAAAGTAATGCAAAAAGATGAATAGATAGAAAATCAGATATATAGAGGGAAAAGGACAAATTCAGACAGATACAACAGAATGAATAGATAGAAAATCAGATATATAGAGGGAAAAGGACAAATTCAGACAGATACAACAGAATGCCAAAGAGACAGAAATGCCAATGATACGATCGATAGCGGACAGGCATGTTTGGGTGTAAACAGGTAGACGGGCAGATACGTATTCCTGAAATGCCTATTCATATAGTACTCTAATATTAGACTCTTAACAGGGCCGGCTTTAGGGCAGTGCGACTGGTGCGGCCGCACTGGGCGCTGACCTGTGGAGGGGGCGCTGTGACCTTAAGGGGGTACTGTGTTTAGCAATATCTTATGATGGGAGAAATGAGGGGCACTTTTGCAGGTGGTAGGGAGAGAATCAGAGGAGACGGTCATGAGACATGGGGACGCCAAAAGTGATTGTCGCACCGGGCGCCACCAGCGCTAAAGCTGGCCCTGACTCTTAAAAACAATTATAAGAGCTCACAATAGCTGAGTAAGAACGAGTTCCTTCTATATTTCGAAAGCCGCTTCCTTTCAGAAAATATCTGCAGACAATGAAGCCTTTAACACTGACCTGTTGACTGATGCCAATATGTAGAGCATGCTTCTGCATGTTTCTCAATCAGTGGGTTTTTAGCGTACAGAATGAATGTATACACCTCTAAGGGCCAGATGTACGACCATTCAGGTTAGCGAGTCGCAAATTGCGACTCGCTAAACTGAATGTACAACAGTGTCTCAGACACTGTTTGCGATTCCCAATGGGGTCGCAAATTGCATGCCTCATCAATATTCATGAGGCAAGCGCAATTTGCGACCCCATTGGGAATGGCTAGTACTCACAGGGACGGTGGCCTGTGGGGTCAGCAGACCACCATGTCTGGGACTGCTTTTAAACAAAGCACTTTTTCTTTTTTTAAATGCAGCCCGTTTTACTTAAAGGAAAACGGGATGCCTTTAAAAAAGAAAAATGAAACTTTTCAGTTTCTAAGGGCAGGTAGTGGTCCCTGGGACCACTGCCAGCTCTTAAAAACTATTTACACACCCATTCACAAAGGGGAAGGGGTCCCCTGGGGACCCCTCCCCATTTGCGAGTGGTTTACCACCTACTTGAAGTAGGTGGTAAACTGCAATTGTTTTGCGACTGCAAATGCAGTCACAAAACAATCATACATTGGTGTTAGACTCGCTATTAGGAAGGGACGCCCTTGGCATGCCCCTTCCTAATAGGGAGTTGCAAACCATATTTTGCGAGTCGCTAATAGGTTAGCGACTCGCAAAATATGGTTTGTGCATGGGGCAGACCAATTTTGCGGTTGCAAACGGGCCGAATTCCCGTTTGCGACTGCAAAAAATGGTCGTACATCTGCCCCTAAGTGTTTTGCTTCCTGTGGTTCATCCCATAGTACTCTTGGAGCCAGATGTACGACGTATTTTTGCATGCGCAAATGGGTTTGCGCCCCGTTTGCCCATGCAAACATACCTAAGGGCCATGTACAAACCCTAATTAGCGAGTCGCAATTTATTTGCAACTCGCTAATTAGGATTTGCAACTCGCTATTAGGAAGGGGTGTTTCAAGGGCGTCCCTTCCTAATAGCGAGTCTGAGCCCTATGTATGACTGTTTTGCAACCGCAATTGCGGTCGCAAAACAGTCACAATTTTCCACCTATTTCAAGTAGGTGGTAAAGCATTCGCAAACGGGAAGGGGTCCCCAGGGGACCTCTTCCCCTTTGGGAATGCAGGGGAAAATATTTTTTAAGGGCAGGCAGAGGTCCCAGGGACCACTGCCTGCCCTTGAAGAATGAAACAAACGTATCATTTTTTTTTTTTTTAAATGCAGCCCGTTTTCCTTTAAGGAAAACGGACTGCATTTAAAAAAAAAAACATGCTTTATTGAAAAGCAGTCCCAGAAATGGAGGTCTGCTGATCCCAGCAGGCCACCATACCTGGGAGGACCAACGATTCCTAATGGGGTCGCAAATTACGAGTGCCTCATGAATATGCATGAGGCATGCAATTTGCGACCCCATTAGGAATCGCTAACAGTGTCTCAGACACTGTTGTACATATGCATTAGCGACTCGCAAATTGCAACTCGCAATTTTTCGCAATTTGCGAGTCACTAATGCAAATGGTCGTACATCTGGCCCTTGGTGAGTGGCGAGTGGCATGGATGGTAGAAAGGCAAGGCTTTGAGTAACGTACTCATCAGTGGTGGTTCCTCCGCTAAGGCGGAGGATCATCGGCCCACTGCTTTATGCAGTGTAAAAAAAGAAAAAAGAAAATGATAATAACTTGGTTATTATCATTTTATTTTTTCCTGTTGTGGCGTCTTTGTGGGGCGGGGCTTCGCTCAGAGCAGGGGGAGGAGTGATTTGCACTCCCTATGTGAGCATGAGTGATTGGCCGGCCCTCTCCGGCCTGCCAAACAGTCATACGCACATAGCATGTTCTCCATGCAGGCTGCGTTACAGCCTGCGTGGAGAACATGCCCACCCCTCCAGCCCCTGGATGAGCGCCGTGTCACGGCACTCAGACCAATCACAACACTGCATTGCAGCGTTGTGATTGACTGAGGGGAACGTGGGAGCCCTGGTGCTACCTGCTTCCTGTTTCCCCCAAGAAGCCAGGAAGAGGACACAAGAGAGGCGGCGGCGGCCGGCCATCCGGCCGGCCAGGAGGTAAGTGATAAAAAAATTTATCCCGATCCCCCCACCCCGCCCCACTACTGCTTCCAGGTAGCAGCCGCCACAGGTACTCATCTGGTGGGACTTAGACCCATATGTACTAACATGTTTTCCCATTGATGCTGAATGGGAAACCCTTTCATACATCCAGCCCGTTGTGACATTAGCAGAGGGTGAGATGGCGGCTGGTGTTTGTAAGTAGGGTGTGCTGTTTCAAAAAGGTCCGAGGTCTGACTTGCCTATAGGGCAGTTTGGCAGTGCCCGAGAGGCTTGTGTTTTTGCAGTTTGTGGGTCCATTTTTTGGCTTGGGGGAACGGTTTTCACTGTTGATTTCCCTGATATCACCACAAATATTGCCAGCAGCAAACACAAATACATACTGTCTCTCATAACTTGCAAAATACCCATAGAGCGTGTCTTTACAAGTTCAAAACTGGCCTGATTTACAAATGTGGGCCACTTTTATCGCCATCTGGTTTGCTAAAGGGGGACCGTTTTTATTTTGGTGCCCATGCCAATTTTTTTGTCCCAGTCCGACCCTACAATTCCCACGCCACCGAAGGTGGATTTGATTCTGAATCCCACTTCCTCTTCCTTTTTTGATAACAGGTGATAGTTTTTTAAAACTTTTTTCTCACACGTCTAGTGGTGATTTAAATCAGTGTTGGAACCTTTTATGGTAGATACCCTGGTTCCTGATTTATGTATGAGCCGAGCCGCATGATTTTTCCTTTTACTGAGAAGCGAGGATCGCTCTATAATTCCTATCAGTCTGAGCTTTGTCGTGTTGGTGTGCCGTCTTCCCACATCCCACTAGTCATCGCATTTAGAGTAGACAAGTGTTGCACAGCACTGAGTCCTGAGAGCTCCGGATTAAATCCGGAGCGGGGGCCCCTCTGTGTAAATTGCAGGGGGGCCCTTTCAACTTTCCTTACGCCACTGCACCGGAAGTGTTGCCAATGCTAACCCCACCAGCCTGCACGGGGCCCTGGCCTGCTACAACATCTCTGCGTTTGTAATAGTTTATTTTGTCTCTTGCAGCAGAAGTAAATCAATTATGTACGTCACCACAAATGGTTGATTCTGAATTATTCCCTTTAAATACCCTACAGTGTTTCTTCCTGAGATTGCACGAGCTTGTCAAATGAGATTAAACATACTAATGTCACGTGTGGCAGCGGAGGTACTGGTGCTGTCTATGCTTAGAGCATATTAACAATGCTTCTTCTCACAGGAAGTTAGCAATTTTGTGACCCTCACAAGGTAATTAGTCATGGGAGTTCTGTCTGCCATGGCATGCAGGGTACAGTCTCACACTTTTGGTAGTAGTCACTTTTTTACATTTCCCTCTGTATTTATCCATATTTCTTTTTTGCTCATCTTGTTGGTATGTGTTCGATGTATTTTTTTTTTTTTTTAAAACAGATTTTATTGATCAGCTTTCAAAAACATCAAAGCAGTTCAGCAATGTTCAACAAGGTACTCATTATGCACTCGTTTGACAGCTTATCTAGTATGTACTCATCCGAGTACCACATAATTATATCTCATGTTGTATCTAGAACCCCCTGTTCCCCCCTCCCCTCCCTGCGAGTCGCGAGCACAGTGGTTGTGTCTTGGGTGTGGGGATGCAACCATGGCTAACTTGTGCCCTTTCTCAGTGCGTCGTCCAGCTAAATTAATATGTATGGCTATGAGGTCTGTTTGTGATGATAAACATCTGGGCCATATGGGTGCTGGCTATGCTCCTATGTCAGGTACCGGGCCCTACTGATTGCCCCCTCCCCGTCTTCCTGATCCCCTCCCCTGGGCGCTCCAGGTCATGCATGAGGACCTCCCAAGCTCTGGCCACCTCTATATGTCGTAAGCCCCTTTTGGCCTCTCTCATCAATTCTCGTCCTTCGGATCCCGCCCATTTCAAGAGTTCTTTTCTCCAAGCGGTTAGGCTAGGGCCTTTTGGAGTTTTCCAGTCTCTAGTTATTTCGCACTTTGCCAGCACGGAGGCCAGGTCCCGGAACTTACTAGTAACTTTAGTTTTAGCTGTGTGGGGAAACCATCCCAATAAGCAGCACACAGGTGAGCAGGGGATCTCCTTATCAATTACCTCGCTCACCAGCTGTACCACCCCTTCCTAGTATTCTCTCAGGTGGGATCAGGACCAAAACATGTGCATAATATGGGCTCGCGCTTCGCCGCATCGCAGGCAGGCCGCCTCCTCTACCTAGAAGTATTGATGTATTCGCTCAGGTGTCAGATAGGCTCTGTGGAAGACATAGTAGTTTATCAGTTTGAAACAGGCGTTTCTAGATATCTTGGATATTCCTGCCAAAATATTGTCCCACTCCTTCTGAGGGATTTGGGGTGTCTAAGTCTTCTTCCAACTGGAGTCGAAGTGCCTCCAGCGGGCGTAACCCGTCCGCCCGAAGCGCTCTGTATAGGCAGGATATTGCCTTAATGACTCCTGCCGATAGGGCCATGTAGTAACAGCTCCGTTGCGGTGGGGGATGTATAAATCCCGTCCTCCAGTGCTTACGGATGGCTGCCGTGACAGCGATGTGTAACAAAAAATGTCCCAGAGGTAGGTCGAACTCCGTTCAGAACTCTTCGAACGGCAGAAATTCATTGTCCCTATGTAGGTTGTCCCCGCCTCCATCCACACCTCTAGGTCCCGCCAGTTGCCTCCATGGGGGAGGGTTTTTAGCATATCCATTGGGATATCTGGCGAGTACAGTACCCTCACCCCCATTCTGTGCAGTCCCCGGGACCAGAATTTCATCTACACCTTGAGCTCTTGGGAGTTAGTTTGGGACAGTCTATGTACACTAAGAACCACTTAGGTCAGGTCGCCCACCGAGGGCACGGTCAGTTACAGGGCCTCTGCTCGTTGACGCCCCCTGGCCATGTCCCGCACCAGCCACTGCAGCTGGGCTGCGATGTAGTACGCCTCAAAGTCCGGGGCCGCCAGACCGCCCTCCGTTATCGGGCTTTGTAATGTCGTGAGGGCGATCCTACCCCGTCCCAAGTTCCAGATGAAGGCTCGGATTTGGGAATTAAGATCTCTAAAGAAGGCCGCAGATAGCCATAGGGGGAGCGTGCTAAAATAATACAACAGGCGAGGAAGCGCTACCATTTAAAGCAGAGCAATCCTGCCAGCCACCGAGAGCAGCAGCGTTCGCCAGAAATCCATGGATGCTCTCAGCCCTCGTAGGGCTCTCCCTATGTTGCCTTCATAGATATCTGCAAAAAGAACAATTGATGTACAGAATGCAGAAGAATGTCATACATTCACCCCAGTACAGAGATCTTTGTGACTGGGGGTGAATGTTTGCATTGTCCAGCATTCCGTCCATCAATTGTTTCTTTTGCATATGTCGCCCTAATTGGGAAGGGTATGCCCAGACGTGGGTCCCTTGCTCACTACACCACTGGATTCAAGCTAGCCTGGCTGCTGAAGTGTGATGCCCTGAAACCGGTCCCAGGATGCTTGTTTCCGGTCCAGGGAGGACCTGGCTTGGCAGTTCGGGCTGGACTGTTGCCACAAGGAACAGGGCCAAGACTGATTTGCATATGGCTGGGTTCAAACTGGGGTGGTGTGGTGAGCAACAGAATGATGGATTTAACCCTGATCCTTGTGACTGGGGGTGAATGTTTGCATTGTCCAGCATTCCGTCCATCAATTGTTTCTTTTTCATAGATATCTGGCCAGGTATGGTATATATGGACTCCTAAGTATGGTAGGCAGTTGGGCTCCCAGCGTAGTCTCGCCAAGTCCCCCGGAGGGCGTCCTGTAGGGGTCACCGGGAAAAGCCGTGACTTTCCCCAGCTCACTTTTAGTCCTGATATGGAGCCGAACCTCTCCACCAGCGTGCGGGCTCCCGTCAAGTCCTCCTCCCTTCCCTCTAAGAACAGCAACAGGTCATCAGCGTAGAGTGCTATGAGGTGGTATGTATTTCGGACTTGCAGCCCTCTGTAGAACTGCCCTGTTCTTGCTGCAATTGCCAGTGGTTCCACAGCCAGGGCGAAAAGCAAAGGGGAGAGCGGGCAGCCCTGTCTGGTGCGAGCTCTACTGGCCACCTTTGTGATATAAATCTCACAGTTCGGACTCGAGCTGTGGGCCTAGTATATAGGAGTTTGGTCCATTTGATAAATCCCTCCCCCAGCCCCATGCGTGCCATAACTTTATACAAGTAGGGCCATTCCAGGCTATCAAAGGCTTTTTCTATGTCCACCGCCAGGATCGCCGCCGTTTCTGGGGCTTCCCTGTTTGCTTCCAAGACTGATAAGAGACATCGTATATTCCCTGCCGTGTTGCGGGAAGGAATAAATCCAGCCTGGTCTTTATGCACCAAAGAGGTCATAAAAGGTAAGAGCCAGGTAGCTAGTATTCGGCTTAGGATTTTATAATCTATATTTAGCATTGACAGCGGGCGGTATGCCATTTTATCATGGGCCGGTTTATTTGGTTTTAGTACAGGGACTACAATGGCCTCTCTGGTTGTGTCTGGTAGGCAGCCGTTGTTGCGGGCCGCCTCGTAGAGTGTAACCAAGTGAGGGACCAGCTCTGTAGAATATGTGGAGTAAAACTCAGCTGGGAACCCGTCCGTGCCTGGTGTTTTCTTCCGCGCCATCTGTTTGATAGTACCTACCACCTCTTGGGAGGTTATGTCTCCCCCCAGAGTATCTGCTTCTTCCTCTGTTATCTGCGGGATTGGAGGACGGTCTCCCAAGCGTGCGCTTCCTGCTGGTGGTTGGCAATGGGGCTCACGTAAAGGGTCGAATAATAACCTGCAAATACATTGTTAATCTTCTCTGGGGCGTATACTCTAGAGCCCTCTCCACTCTCAAGTTCTAGGACAGGGGAGCCACGCTTGTCGGAGTTGGCCAGCCACGCTGTTAGAAATGGGATTTTTGGTAGGCTAGGGCATGTGCCAAAGCCAGGCAGAAACCACCCCTCTAGTCAGGATAAGGGAGTTACACTCCTAAAATAACCCCTGCTCACCCCCTTGGTAGCTTGGCACAGGCTTATCTTAGAGGCAGTGTGTAAAGCACTTGCACATAACCAACAGTAATACAGTGAAAGCACTACAAAAGGACACCACACCAGTTTAGAAAAATATCCAATATTTTTATATACTTAAGACAAGATCAAAAACGATAAAAATCCACAATACAGTACTTAAAAATCTTCAGTTATCAAAATATGCTTGAAAAACAGTTCCTTGATTTCAATAGCTCCGTCCGGGGCTATCACGGCGTCGTGAACAAACAAATCCAAACAGTTCTGGCTGACCGCGGCGTCGCGGGCCAGCTACGGTGTTGGGAAGACCCGCAAACAGTACCTTTTAGAAATGCAGGGCGTCAGCGACCTCTCGTTGAGCTTCTGAAAGCACGGCGTCCGCAGGCGTCGGTTACGGAGGTCGGTGCAGGAGTCGTCGGGGCCCTCGAAGTCACACGCGTTGCAGATCGATCTCCTCTCTGTTGATGTCAGGAGAGCTGGCGTCGGCAGGAGTCCTGTGCTGCGGTGCCCTCAGGTTGCAGTGCGAGCAGCGGCTCGGTGGCGGCGGCGGATGGCGTCATCGGTGAGACCAGGGTCACGGTGCGAGATGAAGGCGGTGCTCGTCATGGTGCTGGCAGGTCACGGTGCAAGCAGCGGCGGCGTCGTTGCTGAAGCGCTGTCGTCGGCTGACGAACTGGAGTCGATGGCACCGGTAGGCCAAGGCTGAGGTGCGGGATGAGGGCGGTGCGTCGTGTAACTTTACGAGCGGTGCCCTCGAACCACGGTGCAAGCAGCGGCATAGATTTCGGCGTCGTCAGGGATACCAAGGCGTCGTCGTGAAGCGAGGCGGTGCGGAGTGCGGTGCCCACAGGTCGCGGTGCGAGCAGCGGCTCGGTGGCGGCATCAGCAGGCGGCGTCGGTGAGACCAGGGTCGCGGTGCGGTGTTGTGGCGGTGCCCTCTGCGTTGCCTTCAGGACGCGGAGTCGGCAGCGGCGTCGTAGATGTCGTTGGGTTGCTTTTCTTCTGTTGCAGCACAAAACACACAGTCCCCAGTGCTGAGGGCAGAAGAACTTGAAGTCTTTGCTGTTCCTGAGACTTCTTGAACAGGGGGCAAGCTCTACCTCAAGCCCTTGGAGAAACTCACAAAAGTAGATTGCAGAAAGTTCAGTCCAGTCCTTTCACTGCCCAAGACAGAAGCAGCCACTGCAGGCTAACACAGCAAAGCACACAGCAATGTGGTAGTTCCTCCTCACAGCTTCTCCAGCTCTTCTTCTTCACAGTCTTCTTGGTCCAAAAGAGTTCTAAAGTTCATGGGTCTGGGCCCCAATATTTATATCCCAAAATCCTTTGATCTCTTAGGCAGAGAGTGTCTGTGCCCAGCCAGAACCAGTTCTGCCTTCTCTGGTGTGATTTCCTGGCAGGAGGTGGAGACGGCATTGTCAGAGGCAGACCAGGCCCTTTGAGGTGCAAGGAAATCTCCTCCCCCTTCCCCAATTGTAGCCCAGGTCTATTCAGCCCTTTCCTGACCCACTTAGACTATCTGGAGCCACTCCTGCTCCCCAACCTTTTGTCATCCAAAACCCAGACAGGCAATCCACATTCCAAAGAGGCACACGGGATGACTGAGCAAGAAAATACCTATTTTCTAAAAGTGGTATTTTCAAACACAGAATGTAAAAATACCTTCACTAATAGATGCATCTTTAGATTCTGAGTTCAGGCATACTAAACTTTATTTTCCTACCTAGTTCCCAGGTCCAGTTATGTTTATAAGATGTTATAAACAAACTTCCCATTCTGTCCTATGGGGAACAGGTAGCCTTGCAATAGTGAAAACGAAATTGGCAGTAATTCACTATCAGGACCTGCCACACACACCAGGGCATGTCCTACCTTTCACATACACTGCACCCTGCCCACATGGGTACCTTGGGCCTACCTTAGTGGTGGCTGACATGTAAGAAAAGGGAAGGTTAGGGACTGGCAAGTGTGTGCACTGGCCAAGTCGACATGGCAGTTACAAACTGCGCGCAGACTCTGCAATGGCAGGTCTGAGTTACCTTTTCAGGGCTACTCATGTGGGTGGCACAATCAGTGCTGCAGGCCCACTAGTAGCATTTGATTTACAGGCCCTGGCACACTCAGTGCACTTTACTAGGGACTAACAAGTAAATCAAATATCCAATCATGGAAACACCAATCCATAACACGATTTACAGAGAGCATATGCACTTTAGCGCTGATTAGCAGTGGTAAAGTGCCCAGAGTCCTAAAACCAACACAAACCGGTCAGGAAAAATTAGGAGGAAGAAGCAAAAAGTTTGGGGATAACCATGCAAAAAGGGCCATTTCCAACACACGCCAGTAGGGCGCCTGATTTATCCCACTCGCACTCAGCGCGGATTTTCCTTTGAGCAGGACACGCTCCTTTCATCTCCCAGGCCTCCATTTACTGAACTGTGACCGGCCAATTTAATTATTTCCCCGGCACAGCACATTGCCATTTAGCGGCGAAGGGGTTTAAGCAATTGCTCCCAGCAAACCAAGTTTGTTTTCCCCCCTACCGGGCCCCACCAAAACGCGCATTAGTTCGCAGGCTATCCCGGTCACCTTAAGAAACACAGCGCTACGCAGACGCCTTTACCAAGGATATTATTTACATTCTTTCTTCAGCTCAATTCAAGTTGCTCACACTTTTTGTCCTGAAGATGAACTCGAATAATTGAGTTCGAAACGTCGTCGACCCCCTACAACATGAACTCCTTATACTCTGTAAAAATCTTTAAAGGAGCTTCTATTCCTGTTGTCAATGCGATGTCATTATTTTAAGTTCACCCTCACTTCTCACGTCACGCTTATTGTCACTTACTGTGTGAGCACCTGAATACCTTCATTGTGTAATAAATACTTGTCATACATTGACCTATATGTCCCTCGTTATATTTCCTACTGCTCTCTTTTATGAATTAAGTTCCTATTCCTTTACTTACCTCAGTGCCCTCTACAGGGTTACTTCCCCTTGGACCCTTTAGGCCACTCTAGAACCATTGTTCCTTTAAACTAAACCCCTGATTTATCCCACTCGGCATGGGTCCTGGCAGTGTACATCTGGTAATTGAAACATCGGAGCCTCTCTACTTGCGCTGCCACCTCCTCCTTTGCTGCCACCAGTTTTCACGCTGCAGCTCGGGAGCTTCCAGTCACCTAGTTTCATTGTTACACAGGCGGGCCTCAGCACCCTCTATATCTTTTAAGAGAGATTGTCGGATCCCTTTGGACTCAGCAATGCATTGCCCCCTCAGCACAACTTTAAAGGCGTCCCATTCAAGTTGGGGGTTGGCCGCAGAACCAGCATTGTCAGCTAAGTAGTGAGTAATTCTGGTCCTAATCATCTCGCGGAAGGCCTCGTCCTCTAGTGATTCAGGCTTAAGTTTCCATGTAGGGTTGGAGGGTCTGGGGCGCGCCCACTGCATGCGGAGTAGTACTGGGTTATGGTCCGAGATAGTACGGCACAGGTGATGTGTTCGATGTATTGATGTCAGTGTAAAAATTAAGTTGCAATTAATATATTTCCACCTGCATTTAACTGGTGAATGCACACCCATACTTTCACGTAAGTAGGGTTTTAATGTTATAAGTAGCCACAGCCAAGTATAAACATATGTACAACTATTAGACTGGTAGTTATGGCAGACTGTGTCGAAAGGCAATCAATGAAAGCTCCTATTTCAGTTTTTTATTTTTGAAAATAAATAGACTTGGAAAAGGTTGATTTCCTTCTGTAATATGTGTAAAGGCTGAACATTTCTTGCCACAGTCCTTACTCTGTCAGCTGAATTCTCAATATGGCCTTGTGGCAACCCAGGAGGCGACTACCACCGCCGGCCTGTCACCACGAGAGGCACCCTGAGCTGTCGGCCTCGTCCTGCTTTTCAAATGAAGCAGCTGAGGATCCCTCGCCACAAGGGGAAGGCCACCAGATGGCGAGAGGATCACAGGCCTGCAAGTATAGAAACTACACTATAACATGTCAGCCAAAGCAATTTCTGCTGCACCACGTGTTCTCAAGGCTGGGAACAGGTTCCACTCAGATAAAGAGCTGTTTGACGGGCCCTTGGTCTGCCCCCCCAGTCTCTGGAGGAAAGGGCCGTTCGTGGTCTGGATAGGAATGGTACCCCGCTCATCTATTTGACCGAGACTAATTTCATTAGGGCATGAAAATCCCCTCTGATCACTTTAAGGCTGGCTTGCCATCCCATTGCCAGTGGATGGATCCAAATCAGCCATTTCTAAATCCCATTAGATTGTGGGTGTCCCTATAGCTACCAATGTCCAGTGCAGATGGGTGTGGTGTCTCTGAATATTCTTTTACTGTAACTTGCGTGTCTCAAATATACAAAAGTGTTGCGCCATCTTTTCTTGTGTGCCATTTATCCTCTATGTTCATGGCATTGCTGAATCCTCTCAAAGTAAGTACTCTGTCGAAAAAGATGGGTGAGGAGGCAATGCCCTGATTACTTAATGGCAATCTTCATTACTCCCATCTCTGGTTTTCCTCAGCAGAGCTCAACAAGGTCCTGCTTCCCTGCTCCTTTTGATAACTTCCATATGTGAGCTTACTATACAACAGAAAGATTATGAGGCAATGGGCTCTTAAAAAATGAAAAGAGTAAGGGTATGCAGGAAAGGCTATCCATGGTCCTGTAGGACTGTCAATCTTCCTGTTTCACAGACATTGCTTGTCTCAGGAACCAGGGCCTACTGACAGATTCCCACGATTCTTTGTGCAAAGCGGGGCCCACAACATCTTAGCATGGAGGGATCAAGGCCTTACAAGAACCCGTCTCCCTGGAAATCAAGGAGTTGTAGAGCAGTGGAAGTCCTGGAATGGAATCAATGGCCCTATTTCCATACCAAATATTGGAATTAGCCCAAAGTTTGATGTAACTCATCCGTGTGGACGGGTGATGCACATCTTGAAATGACGTATCTAGGTCTCTGGATCAGCTGTTTGCCTGAAGTCATTTCCTCTCAATTTGCATGCCATCTGCCAAAGATGAAGAAGAATCCGTTCAAAGGAGAGGACGGAATGTGGAGGGTAAAGGGGGGGTGGGAGTGGTCAGGATGGAAGTGGCGGGAAAGACCTTCCGAAGCATCCTGAGTGTAGGCTTTATAGCTAAGGCTTGGAGAAGCAGAAACATGGCCAGCGCAAACTGCCTCCTCCTAAATCTTCCAAAGCACCTTCTGAAGATGGGGATGAGTGGTGCGGCATACATCAACAACCTCGGCCACAGGAAGGAAAACGCATTCACTGCCTGAGTATTTGCTGCCACAGACAGAGTGGCAAAGGCTGGAAGCAGAGTGTCACCCAGGAATCAAACATATCCAAACAAGGGACTCCGTACTTTTGACTAACAATGTGGAATGCATTTAGGAGAAGGCACTATCCCACTGAGGATTGAAGAATCCCACTTATGGTGTCAGTCCTGATATTCCTTAACCCTCGAAGGTATGCTACTGATAGAAAGGTCAGGTTGTCATCTGCCCAGATCTTCAGCTGAGGATCCATACAATGTAGAGTCACTCGCATTGTGCCCTCCAATGAAGTATGCTTTCAACTCTTTCTTGTCTGTGTGGATTAGCACTGCTGAACCCTAAGGGAAGGGGAACCATGCCTGAAAGAGCTTGAAACATGGAGGTGACCCCCCCATTTTGATGAATGACCCATGGTGCATAGGCGCCAAAGCCAATGCTTTTGCCAAAGTCTCCTTGTGTGTCAGGTGTTAGAAATGGGGTTTCTGGTTGGCTAGGTTATGCACCTAAGCCAGGCAGAACCCACCACCCTAGTCAGGGTAAGTAAGTTACACACCAGAGATAACCTGTGCTCACCCTCTGGTAGCTTGGAGCAGAGCAGTCAGGTTTATCATCAGAGGCAATGTGTAAAGCGTTTGTGCGACACACTTACACCAGAAATGCAATGTATGCTCCACACAGGATTATATAAAAATATATAGTATATTATACATAACGTAGACCAAAAATGCCATGAATACCATCAGGGCCGGACTGGCCGTAGCGGGCATTGGGCGTTTCCCCGGAGTGCCGGAAGGGTGGGAGCCGGTTTTGGACCGGTGGGGGCTGTTTTTTGTACAGGGGGCTAGTTTTGCAGCAGTGCTGCAATATTGGCCCCCTGTACCAAAAGCAGCAGCAGCAGTGCTCTCCCCCTGCCCCCCACCGCGGCCGGCCCAACTTAATTGGCAGGGCCGGTTTGCTTTCCCAGTCCGGCCCTGAATACCATGTATGCTTTTCAAATTATCACAGTTATAAAGAGAATTGGTTATCCTGGGCAGAACGAGGGTAGAACAAAAAAGGTTCTGCATGTACTTTCCAAGTTATCACCCTTCCTAGGATATTACGTTGAGGGGCATAAAAAAACAATACCCCAATGCTCCAGAATGTGGGTACTCTCTTTAGGGAGATTATGGTAAAGTTCTTGATGAGTGCTTGGAGAGCACTCGAGAGTTTGGGACTCTGGCATGGTCCGCCGACCGATCAGTGCAACGAAAATAAAATACAATGGGTACTCAAAGAGTGGTGGGGCCACCTTGCAGGTCCGAATGCACACAGTGGACCATGCAAGCCTCCACACAGAAGCACAGTACCTTTATTTTTCTGCACCGGCCAGTTGAGGGTGTCGGCGGGCCTCCGACACGGGGCTACGATGCCGTGCACTGTCCTTCGCCTGTGGGTGGGGTTTGCGGCGGGCTGATGTCACGCCAGGCCACTCAGGCTGGGGGGCCAGGCTGAGAGATTCCCTGGGTCCAGCGCTGCTTTCAGCACACTTGGTCGCCTAAAGGGGCTGCCCAGAGGGGGTTCTCCTGATTCAGCGGTGATGAAAGAAGCCATCAGGTCGTGCTTAAAAACAGGGTCTTTGCAAAACCAAACACAGCGAAAGAGCGCTTCTTGTGCAGCGACGGTGGGATACTTAACCCTCACTGGTTCAGAGAAGTAGCAAAGCGCTCCACATGTGCTGAGGAAACAGCAAAGCACAAAGGCAGGCTCCTGTAGGTAGGGCGTTGCAGAGGCAAAAATGAAGCACTGCAGTAAATCACTAGGGCTGAAACAGACACACACTTGTACTGTAGCTAGAAGCATACAGAGTGGATTCCGCTGGTACATGAAGTCTTTGAAGTCCTGGAGACCTCTAAAAGAAGCGGAGGTAATCTGGGCAAGCCCTTGGAGTTCTTGGGGTGATTGGATGTAGATGGCAGGATTCTTCCTCCCTCCCTGCAGAGGCAGCAGGCCAACACAGCAGAGCACAATGCAAAGTGGCAGTCCATCCTTGCAACAGAGCTATCAGCTTGTAGCAGGCCAACACAGCAGAGCAGTGGCAAAGTGGCAGTCCCACCTGGCAATGGAGCTCTTTAAAGTTGCAGTCTCCTCAAGACCCCAAAATGAACTAAAAACATGGGGTCAGAGCCTCTGTACTTATACTCCGAAATGTCTTTGTTCAACAGGTGACTTCAAAAGAAACCTTAGAAGTGCACAACACCCCCTTTCAACTCAGCCATGTCTCCAGACATCAGTAGGGGGTAAATGAGCCCTTTGTGCGAGGGCAGAACACATCCTTTACAAATGTAAGTGCTTCCTGCCTCCCTCTCTCCCAGCCCAGGAGACTATCAGTATGCAGATGAATATAGATGTAACCCTGTCACACCCAACCCTTCCTGTGTGATGGGTGTCTGGAAAGTATGCACAAAGTGTAACTGTCACCCAAGCCTAGAAGTGGATTGGTGTCAGGCTGTAAAGCACAAAGAGTCATAAGCACAGAGAAATGCACACTATCTAAAAGTGGCATTTCTAAAATAGTAATGTAAAACCCAACTACACCAGTAAGCAGGATTTTTAACTACCATTCTAAACATACCAAACATGGCAATACCACTACTTTCAGATCAGGAATTACAACTTAAACACATATAAGGGAATTCCCAATGCTAGCCTGTGAGAGGAGTAGGCCTCACAGGAGTGAGAAACAAATAGGCTGTTTGTCACTAACATGACATGCCACACAATGAAGGCACATGTCCTACCTTTTACTTACACAGTGCCCTATCCATAGGACTACCTAGGGCCAACCTTAGGGATGGCCTACGTGTAGTAAAAGGGGATTTTAAGGCTTGGCAAGTGGTTTTAAATGGCAAGTCAAAGTGGAAGTAAACTGCGCATGCAGGCCATGCAGTGGCAGGTCGGAGACAGGTTTGAAAGGCTACGTCAGTGGGTGGCACAAGCAGTGCTGCAGGCCCACTAGTGGCATTTCATTTACAGGCCCTGGGTATATAGGATACCACTTTACAAGGGACTTACAAGTAAATGAAATAGGCCAATCAGGTGTAAACCAATCATGCCATGATTTAGAAGGAGAACACATGCACATTAGCACTGGTTAGCAGTGGTAAAGTGCCCAGAGTCCAAAACCAACAAAAAGAGGGTCAGAAAAATAAGAGGAAGAAGGCAAAAAGTTTTGGGATAACCCTGCAAAAAGGGCCGGGTCCAACACCAGGTGAATGGCATTTGTCAGCAGCATGAGAGGAAGAGAGATACTGAAAGAGACCCCTTCCAAAAATGAGAAGCATCCATCCACTGTGACCAGGCCAAGACGCTCATGACCTTCTTGGACACTGGAACTTAGGTATTTGATGTCAAAGCACCAGCAGCCCAGAAGATGATGAAGCAAGGGCATTAAATGTGGGGAAACCCAAAGTAGTACAGATGTGATTAATCCCATCAACCACTGGTTTCTGATCTGAGACTGTTGAAAGAGCAAAGGCAAAAGAGCCTGAAGACATTGGTCCACTCTTTCAGAAGGCAAGCCAGAGCTCTGTCCATCTGGAAATGAGGACTAAAGAAGAAGAAGCTGTGGGGCCTCTCTTGATAATTAGGTGCCCAAATGCCTGAAGGTCATCAGACACTTTTTGGACATTCTGCTCCTCTTTCAAAACAGAAGAAATCAGCCAGCCATCTTAGGATGAGAAGACCTAATTTCCTTACTTATGGAATAGGGCCACCCCTGGTCTTAATACCTTTTAGTACCTTGATAAAAACTCACTGAGACCAAGACAGTCTAGAAGAAATTACCTATGGTGTTTCTTTTCCATAGCAAACCAGAGCAGATTTTATCCATATGCTTGGCAATGTGGAAATAAGCATCTATCAGATCCAGTAAGGCAATGAGGTAATCCAGTTTAGCTACAGAAGAAATGGACTTGAGAGATGTCAGCACGCTGTTCGCCATTATGAAATCAACTATGGAATGACATTCACTCAACAGCTCTGTGACCAAAAGCAGAATGAACTACCCCAGATCCCTTTGAGAGACAGGCATGTGGGTGATTTTTCTTCTTTTGAAGCAATATGTGAACTCTCAAGAAGGCCTAACACTTTTGCATGCACTTTGTCAGAGGTATCGTTCATAAGAGCGGCGCAGATGGCTGGAAAGCAAAGTTTATAACATATCCACCTTCGATGGTAGGCAGAACTGTGATGTTCCTTCCTAACTTCTCAATCGAAGTATTTGTATGTTCGTGTCTCCAACTCTAAGCATCTCTCAGACTATAGATGTGCTATAGATTCCTACAATACGTTTGAGGCGAGCCTGGAGTGATATTCTGGTACTGCAGGAATTGGGAAAGATTGCCATCATGCTAAGAGATACCCTGTACAGAAAATATCTCAAGTACGTTGTCCTCTAACTTTGCTCAACAAGTAGGGGTTTTGGGTTCTGGTTCTCATGATGCAAGGGGTTTCATATCACTGTATCACTAGTAAGATGGTACTAGGTACAGAGAGGCATTTAGTGAATATATTATTTAGGCAGCAAGCTGAAAGGACCCTCTTCAACAAAGTGTCAGTCAGCCTATAAAAATGTATTTGGACCATAACAGTCTATTAAACAAATACATCACTTCAACAAACATTACCAATAGAAATCATAAGATTGCAAAAAGAGGCAATACCTTTTCACAAAAAGTAAAAATCAGCCAAGGCCACTGCCACATCTACAGAGCACATGTCGAAATTGACAAAAGAAGAAATAAGCTCCCAAGGAGTTCAGTTGTCTTCTATGATTTGGCCCAAAGAGCAAAACAATGATCTGTGATAGAGTAACCCTCAAGGAAACTGCCTTGTTCTGTTATTATTAAGTTTTGATCCGAAATCCAGGCATTCAGGTTCTGTAAAATAATTTTCGAGTAAACTATGGCAGGAATACTAATCAAACGTGCAAGAAGGTTGGTGTTGCCCGTTTTGCATACTGGCTCCTCCATAACACCCTTCCAAGACACATGGGATTGCCCAGTTGCTTCACCCAATGAAAAAAGGTAGTAATTGATTAATGCATAATTACATACTATAGGTATATTATCAGGCCCTTGGCTCTACTTAACTTCATTGAGAAATCTGTCTGTATCTCTTATGTTCTGAAAAGAAAATGAACTACAATGTCATTGTCCACCGTATAACTTTCCTCACAAGAGAGCTCCCTTGCGTGACCAAAAAGATTCATCAGGAGAGAGACCCTAGATTCCTCAAGGAATGCAGAAACCAAAGGAAGGATGTCCAAGACAGCCCTGACTAACTAAAGCTCAGAATTGTCTTGAGTCACCTGATGGAAAAGCATTAGACACTAGTACCTATGATAAAATGCTTGATTTTCCTCCCTCACTGATGATCTATAGTGATTCTTAAGCTGCTTCAATTTCAACTGAGACACCATCTTTGGTTTACGTTTTGCCTGGTACTGCATTTTACCCAAATTACTATTAAGGGTTTGACCCAATTTACGAAATCACCTATGATGTGTATGGCCCATCGAGGGCAGTTCGGAAAGCTAAGCATTTCTTTCCTCAGCTGAACCTTGTAGGCATGAGGGTGTTCGAATGGCTCTCAAGCTAAATGCAGCAGGTCCCTAACTCGGGTGAATAGCACCTAAGGTTCCATTGCACTTTGGATAGTCGTGTGTGTAGGAAATGCCAGCTTGTCACAGACTCTTATCTTCAGAAATACTCATAAAGCCAGGACCAACTCAGTATCGGTGACTTCCCAGCATGATGTGCTGCTTGATGTGATATTGCAGCCGCTCAGGCTACACTGCATGCGAAGTGCAAATATATGAAATGAATGATTTCGGCAGGGAGGTTGGAAAATAAGACAGATTACAAAGTACTCACCCTAGTTATAGTCCCATGCCTATCCTTTCTGCAGGCAAGCCACCTTCCAACACTATTCTCTATCTAAGAGTTTTGGTACAGAAAAATACAGTGTGGAATGTACTGGACATATTGAAGTGCAGGGTCCAGTTGTAAGCAGGGACACACATTCATCTAGGTTTTCAATTTAATTAATTGTTCTGCAAATTGAGTTTAAATCGATCTATCTATCTATCTATCTGTCTGTCTGTCTGTCTGTCTAGTTATCCCAAGAGAAGATGGGAGTATCCAATATTTCCAAATAGACCATGGTTATCCTACAGTGGTAAAAGCTAACACCGGATCTTTTAGAACTTGGTAATTAGTGCCCATCACCGGATATGTATAGAAGGCAGCAATTATGGGGACAAACCAACTTTAAACATATATTAAACTCTGTAGATTTCTTGATACGGGATAGGGTCAGCGCAGATCGTTGTATGGGCCTCAGGTGTACTCCCCGTCACCCTGTTCTGCCTTCTGCTTACAGTGGAACTCGTGATCTTACAGAGATGGACAGGGCTGGCGGTAAATCTCTTTGGGCTGGCAACCATGTTTCCACAGTTTCTAAAAGGAAGGAAAAGTGGGGTTAGAAAGCTTTGCACCACACTTGTAGGGGGGCTGTTTTAACTATATGAGGTCACGATTGGACCTGCTGTGAGACGGTAAAGGAAGCTTTCACTGACGCCATATAGGTGTGGCTAGGTGTTCTCTGCCCATCATGTTCAGCTGAGAGCCTCATGGAAACTGGCTCCTTGAGTCTGGGATGAGTCAGAACAGCCTGAAGCGAGATGGCAACAAAACACTGCAATTTCTTAAAAAAAAGACTGGCAGAAAATAGTGAGAGTTTTCCATAGTGAAAAGATGCTCTGTGTTCACAGACACGCTGAGGATGCAGGTGCGGAGGAGGTGACGAGTGCAGAGAAGGGATGGACAGAGCGTTCCTAAAAACCTTTTTCGAATTTTCAGGCGCAAAGGGTGGCAGGATATTAACATTAATTAAGAGAGGGATGACAAGCACCTTTCACATCTGTAACACTGGGGCATAAACGTATTTGTATTTACTTGCAACAGAAAAAAACATTTTCAATCAGGAATGTGAAACAGAAGGACCCTATCTTAACGGTATACAGGGCACTAGTCAGATCTGGTGGTTTACCTGGGCCAAGTGTGGAATAGAAGTGCCACTAGGCAAACGAAAAAACATACTGCGGTGTCATTTTACCTAAGAGGGGCATTTACAAGCACTGGCAAAGTCTGAGAGCTGGAGATACGAACAAGGAAACGTATTGCCCTTTAGGCACTGCCCATAGGGTGCCTGCTGAGGAGTTAGTGCACTTTTAAAGTCTTTTATATCCCACAGAGCTACTTTCTCGGCCCCTAGTACACTGATGCTCTTGCTTCATGCAAACGTCAATGCAAAAAACCTGAAAAAAAGTGGAATCTACACTATGTAAGTGATAAAATGTCCAATAAAGGCGGTCTTTAAACCGGTCGCTCTCAGATTAGACATGCACGTTCTGCATTTCATGCAGCCAGCATTCACCCTGCCCACAATACCTTTTGTGAATTGCCTAACATTATTAAAATTTGGCTAAACTGACAGTAGCCTCTTCCACGAATAAACTTGCTTCAGATCTGTGCTACACTCCACTCTATCCATTTTCTTTCAAACAAAATTGAACAGATGTGTCTTTTGCTCCTGTCACAAGAGTCCCAGTAGCTCAGTGGTTTCATGGTCTCTTTCTGAAAATGTCTCTCTCCCAATAGACTGCACAAAACACTTCCTGAGGAATCCGCTATTTCTCATCACCTCTTCTGTTCACTAGCTTCCTGTGACAAGGTGTTCCATGTTTAAAGCTCTTTGCCAGAGCGCTTTTTATGGCCACGGACCTAGCTATCTCCAAAGTCTCGTCTTTCGATGCATATTTCCAAGAGCTCTACGCTCTGCTACCACCAACCTCCTCCGGATCCCAAGAGTGAAAAAGTTGAGTGGGCACTCTTTCTTTCTTGAGTGTCAAGCATTGGAACTCTTTGCCCCAGGAACTACACTTCAACTCCATTTCTCTAAACATCTCAGCATGCTAGCATTTCCTTAGCTCCTTTCCCCAGGACACCCTTCTCTGTGGGTGACAGCATACTTTATAAATGCAAAATAAATACTATAATCTTGTTTATCGCTTCAAATCGCAGAGCTCTCTTCTCTTTTGCCTACCTTTTCTCCCTCCGATGCCTTACATCCAGAGAACTTCAAAACCTTCAAGTAAGGTAGCAGTTATCGCACTCTCAACCAAGCTTTGCCACTAGGTGAAGGCTCCCTAGTGATCCTTGGGTCTCCCTTGTTGAAATATTATTGCTACAAGATGGAAGCTTGCAGGAGGTTCTTAGTGCAGCTCCTGGCCTTCTACAAAGGTACCGAGAGTGGAGGATAGGGACAGGGAAAAGAGGGCACCTGGAAACGGGTGAAGGAAATGGAAGTAAAGCTGTTGGGTTATTTCTGCTGCCTGTGTGCCTGCCATTTGCCTCATTCTCACAACACCAAAAAATAGATCACGCATTTGCGCATGCTCATAGTATACAGGCAGCACTGCTTGCTGACTGTCCGTTGCAACCAGCACCGCATTTGATATTATTTATGTGCCCAGGTGCTGCGCAGGGGGACAGTGGAAGTACAGAATGAGTTGGATGAAACTTGCCTTCACTAGTTAACTATGCATCAAGGCACTATTACATAGATGTCCTTCAGTGGTGCTTATGTGGCACTGCAGCCACAACTAAAAATATGGGGCGGACTTGCTTCCGCCTGTCCTTTTTTGGTATTTACACCAGTTAAAGCCTCCGTAAAGTACCTTGGGTTCTTATTGCATGGTGGCTTTACCATGACAGCTATCTTCAGATTGGTGCACAGTCCACTTTTTCAGCTCAGGAATAGGTTTAAAGGACATAAAACTATAGCAAACTTTTAATACAGACTTAATAAAATGTATAAAACATTCTAAGACAAGCAAAGCAATGCATTGGTCAATTAACATACGATCGTCAATAAACCACAGAATAAAACAACTGTTTAGAAGCACATCTAAACTATCGGTATAGATGCGAAGTAAGGAAACATTTTTTTTTGCCACATCGAAAGTTTGGTACATATGTATAAGGATGCCGAGATCTTGTCTCTCAAAATTGGTAAATCCATGTAAATAACAAAGCTATCAAAGGAACAAAACAGCAAGATAATTAATGTTGATGTTTTGTATTATGTGTTCTGAAATTTAATATATACCCAACATTTTAAGACTTTAACCTTGAACTATCAGTTCACTCGGGAAAGTAGTGCTTTTGAACCGTAGAAATTTGTTGCGTAGATGTGCCTTGGGTTAAGTGACAATGACCCAAGCTATCATTCTAACCAAGAAACTCTTCGTGAGAAGTTTCTAACTTATTGTGAGAGTTTCCTGGAGAAAAGAACAAGGTTGATGACACTTGGTCGGAGAAATTGGTACTCTGACACAATGACGCCTCGCTTTAAAGATGCTGTGATCCTTCGCCCCATGTTTAATGCGTGTGCCTGATTTTGCCCTGGTTGTGCAGCATCTTTAGGCCCAGAGGGAGTGTCAATCTAATTGTAAATGTTTCGAAATGTGTGTTAGCAGTCTTTTACTTGGACTACTAATTATGCATAGCTTGGCACACTTGCAGCTACACCGCTAAGTGTGCCTGATGGAGAGGCAAAGACTAAAAACTAACTAGTTTTCTGAAGACTGTGAATAAATAATTTTCTTTAATTTGTGATAAAAACATGGGTTGGTCTTAGGAGTGCTATTGCGCTTTCAATGGAATATGGCAGTGCATTATAAACTGTCTACTTCATTCTAGATGTTTGTATTACGTTTAAAACTAAGGGAGTGAAAAGTTACCGGGTTAGCTGGTTCACATTTTGTGCAATTTGGGAACTTTCTACAAGTGCGAAAGAATATCAGTCTCAGCAGCCCTTTGCATCCACAGGAAATGGTCCCACTGCTATGAGGACTGCCCAGACCAACGGGGAGACTGGTGCCGCAGGGGCGTAAGACAGACCCCCTGCAGCCCCTTGGGTGTGTGTGGGGGGATGTACCAAGCCTTCAGGGTCCCCCAACGCCTCAGGGAGGGCCTTGTTGATCCAAAGGACAATGAAATTCGGTGAGATATGGAGGATTCAGGGGGCCCTCTTCACATTCTGCAAAGAGGCCCCATCTTTTTCTTTGTTACTCCACTGTGGTGCTGTGCTGCTCAGCAGCAGCCCCCTGCTCCCTGCTCTGTGGGCTGCTCTGCCTGCAAAGATTCATGGGCAGCCCAGAACCCTGCCCCACCTGTGCTGGTGCGTCCCTCTAAAGCTCTATCCTGACCACCGCTGGTGAGAGCCCTGTACTCCAGGCCTCCCTGCATCCCAAATCGTCTGTGCCTTTTAAGCAAATAAATGTAATCTAGAATGTAGCAAACAGCTTTGCCGTATTCCAGGTCATAGATTTGTTTTCACGAGATAAAAAAGCAGAGCACTTGCCTTGCTTACAAATCATTTTGAGTAAGAAAAAACATATAGCACATTCATGTTGCTAAATGTGCGTTAAAATAATGGAACAAACTGATTTTTCTGTAAATACGAATCTATATTTCACATTTGTAAAGTGGTAGCGATTTTATCTAGTACTTTTTATTTAAACTGCATAAATAGTGTACAATTAGTTTGTTTTGCATTAGCAACATTTGCTGTATGTCGGTATTTATTACACAAGCAGCAAAAAATTGATACATTCTGTTGCACTGTATCTTGCACCAGTCCAAAGTTTCTGTGGTATGGCTCTAGGCGGTTTCTTCACTGTCGCCCCTCCCCTCCTGGCTCTCTGTAGCCTCGCTCTCGCGCCAAACATTGCAGACCCCACTCATGCACAGACCGTGCATTGTTAGTCACCTTAGCCCTACGTGGGACGCAGCACGTTCTTTCCCTCCCTCCCTCCACCTCGCCCTCCCCTGCGCACTCAGGTGTGCGCGTGCAGAGCAGCACTGCACCTCACCGGGGCTGCCTCAGCGCTGGACATCCACTGCTTTCTTTCGGGCTAAGTTCGTCTTTGAGGGCCCGATTTAAAATTTGGCGGTGGGTACTGTCACAAACGGGACGAATATAGCCCGTCCGCCAATACAAGTGCATTTTATCCCAGGGCACTTCTTATTATTAGTCTGACACCTTTGTGACGGAGTACGTCTGTCAAACTCCTAATCGGGTCCTAGGTCTCTTATCAATACCACATTTACTTGTGTCAGTCAATATTTGTCACTGTGCCATTCCGCCACTCTTCTTCTAGGTTGGTCTCTATATATCTGTGAGAGTCTACGGGAGACAATGTGGTCTCACGGCTAGACTGCCGACTTTGGAGCTGGGAAACCAAGGTTCGAGCCTCGGGGTTGACTCCACACCCTGTGATTCTGGGCAAATCACTTAACCTCCCTGTGCCTAATAAAAATGAATGTGTCCTTGTGTAACGAAAATGGTGCTCATGTAAAGTGCTCCAAAACCTTCGGGTCGAGTTCGTGCTATATTAATCGGCAAAAAAAAAAAGAGTCACCCTGGGTCTACCCTGGCCTCGCTGTGGCTGTGCATGTCAGTCAGCAGGTATGTGCGTCACTATGTCTCTCTTACTGCATGTTTGCCTGTCACTTGTTTTCCATCATTGTCCTTATGTACTTGTCTGCTACGGTGTGTCTACCACTATCTCCACTTATCACTTCGTTACAATGTACTCTGTCCTCCTGTCATTGTATCTCTGTCCCTGTACCTGTCTGTCACTCTGGCACTTTGTGTCTAAGACTGTCTCGCTCTGTCTCTCTCCGTCACTGTACATCTCTCATTCTATCTGTATGTCACTTAGTGTCAACCACTGTATCAATCTGTTAGTGTGCATTTTTGTCAACTTGTCTGTCTGATTTTGTCTCTTAGTGTGTGCCTTGTCAGCATCTGTGTGCCACTTTTTAGATCTAAACCACTCTGCCATTCTCTGTACCCCACTGTTTGTCTGTCGCTCTGGTTCTGTCACCTTGTCTGTGTCTGTCACAGTATGTAAGCCACTCTGACACCTATTGTCTGTCTCTGTGTCCATCTATACTCTCTGCTACTGCATCAAGTGTAGGAGAGACTACATTTCTTGGTTGGACATGGACAGCCTTGGGGAGAGCCGAGCCAAGGGTCCGGCTTAGCTCCTAGACCCTAAGCACAAGCTGAGCCATCACAATATGTAAATTGGGCAACACATGCCATGAAAAAGTATGATAAAGGCGCTTTAATATTAAAATATGTATTTTTAAATATTTCTCAGTGTTTCCATTAAGTACAATTTTTAGCACGGAATTGAGTGACATTTATTGAAAGTACATTTTTTTAACGTGACTCAATCAAGTGTACCCTTCTGCTGTGACTACTTTGCTACAAGTCAGCCAAAACGTCTCAGTTTGTCATGTTCTCTATTTATATGGCTATTTTGTTATTAAATGTGAAGCAAGGTTATTTTATATTAACCATATATAGTTAAGGTTTTTGTAGAGCGCAGATGCTGAACTGAATTGCATCAATGTTCTCTAAAGCAGAATGATTAAAGAAAACGATGTAAAATGAAGTAAAATTATAGGCTTGTAGCACAAAATATTTTCTAGTGGGAAGGCCAGGTGTTGATCACAGGTTTCCTGGTTACACACTCAGCAATTGAGACACTGTAGGGTGACATTCATATCTCTTCCACTTAACACGAAAGGTCCATGCTTTGTGTTCAGTTACTTCATGATTTAGTGTTAGTAGATGGAGTTCAATAAATGCATTTACACACCTTAAATCGTATCGCATCATACAAATATCTTTATTCGTTAAAACTTTTAAAAGACCCAGATACAAAATAAAAACAATGTACAAGATGACCTGCATCCACCTAAAATTACAATGCATATTTCATAAATTGTGTTGATCAATGGGCGTACATAAATGAAAAGTTCATCAAAATAATAGCTAGAATTGAAAAGAACTATATATTGAACAGTTCATCATAAATATAATTGGCTAATCATAGATACTTCCTCATTGTTGTCGCAATCTGTATGGACTTTACAATAGCCCAACACACGTGAACTGATGTTAACGATTGAATAAAAATCAAAGATTGTCTGGATTTCTGAAGATTAGCACGCCTTAAAGTAAAAACTAGTTATCTCCTCCCAAGAGGTGCATAAAATTTACAAAAAAAACAAAAGTGAATTGTTGATTGTGAAGAACAAGAATCACAGGGTCACACAGGCAAATGTCTTAAATAAAGTAAAGGTGTCAGGAAGGCAATCGGACGATGTACTGCGTTCAATCTCAAGCGAGTCAGCAAAATTCTGTATTGGCTATGAACCAAGATAAGATATGGCTCAATGCCTAGGGTTGAAATGATCAGCGTGTGATTTGCAACAGTGCGTTTCCGTGCCCCCATGCGTTCTCTCTTTTCCCAGCACATAGAAGGAAAATGTAATTTAACTGTATGTTTACAGACCGAAAAGAGAGACTTTTGATACGTTCAGCTTAAGGTTGAGATCCTTTATGTCTGTTGGCCAGGACATTTTCACAGCATTGTCTAGCCGCATGCAGTCGAGAGGTACCAGACAATTGAACAAAGCCTCTTCCTTTGTCCAAATACTCAACCAAAGGAGAAGAGGACGTAACTTGATGTGGTCTGCTATGTAGTCCATACCCTGGTCTAGGTGTCTGACATGGGCAGCAGTACTCTGAGGGACTCCCAGCAGCCTTTTCATGAACATATCTTCAACATACTGTATGGCATCAGATGCCTTGGTGCCCCAAACCCTGAGCCATAAGTTGTGATCAATAAACATTTGGACTTATATACCGCAACAATCTATTTGACAAGTTACTTGCCCAATTCTGTAGCAAAATTGAACAATGCCTTTACAGAGTTCGCAAAGGCAGCTTTCCCATTTTTTACTACTGGGTTCCAATTACCCTCCTCAACGAACAGGACCCCCAAATAAAGAAAGGCCAGGACAGAAGTAATTTTGATTTGATTCACAAAAAATGATTGAGTTTTGAATTTCTTAGGACGAAAAACCGTTGTGTGTTTTTTTTTCTTTTTAAAATCTTTTTATTGGTATTTTCAACATTACACCATACATTGCATAACATGTCCATCCATGGAGGCTCCATCTCGGCACTTCTCCCTGGTTGTAATCTAACCCGCCTTCTCTCAGTTGCCGAGGGCGGAGATCTAGCTATCATGGAGTCTCCTAATAAGCAATGAACCCAAAGAGTGAAAATACCCCCTCCACACAAACATATCCCAGACAGTAGGTGTGAGTTGCAGTATGTGGCTAAATGGGGCATGGGTGGCTACCCCTATCGCCGTCTGACGATTGAGACAGATGATGGGGCACAATTTGCTCTGCATATCGTATGTCAGCAGGCATCCTGTCTAAGGGACATATTTACAAGCCCCTATTGCCACAGGAAAGTCACTTTTTATGACTTTCCTTTGGCGATAAACCCTTCGCCTTATTTACAAGGCTGTGTTAAGCCACTTAACGTGGGTTAACGCCACCTTGCAAATAAGGCCCCCTTTCACACTACACTAAGCATGAAAGGAACGTGCAATGGGTGTTGTGGTGGGCGTTCCGCCGCAACACCCTTTGATTTTGACTCTGCCCCCTATTTACAAGGGTGCTGTAAATAGGAGGCAGTGCCAAAATTAAGACCAGGGAAAACCTGGTCTTAACATGGGGAACCGAGGAGAAATGGGTAATTTCTCCTCGTTGTTGGTGTTTCTAAGTGTGCTGCATTGTGCAGCACACATAGAAACAGCAAATCACCATGAATTATTGTGTATGTGCAGGAAGGTGTCCCTTCCTGCACATAAACAGTCATTAAAAAAATTATGATTTGCAACTTCTATGTATGTTGCACAATGCAGCTCACTTAGGAGTTGTCTAATCAGAATTGTTTATGTGCAGGAAGGGACACCTTCCTGCACATACACAATCATTCCCCGCAACGCTGGCACCCTTGCACTATGGTGCAAGGGTGCCTGCGTTGGCGCTAGGCAGCTAGATTTAGCGCTAGCACTAGGGGAAACGCAGGGGTGCGCTGCATTCTTGTGAATACAACGCATCCCTGCATTTTCAGAATGGCAAAGCTTGGTGTTAGCAATTTTTGCTTAACGCCACACTTCGCCATTCTGTTGTAAATATGCCCCTAAGTATCCACATGTGAACCCTGGTGTAGTCTCCTCCTGCCATGCAGCCCGCATCAGTGCCGACTTGGAGTCTCCTGGAGCGTGTTCCACCCCGCCATTATGTGTGTCTCGAACTGGTTAATGATAAGATCTAGATCCTCCATAAATGAGCAGAATTTATCCAAAAGCCTATGCAGGGCGAGTGGAGTCCGGGCTAATACCACTGCATCATCTGTGTAGAGCGGAGCTAGTATTTGGCGTGAACTTGGTACATCATATTCAAAACTCGAAATAAATTTATTGTGTCCATTAATGTAGAGGGTGAAAAGAAAGGGGCCAGTAAACACCCTTGACAAACTCTTCCGGAAATCGTAAAGGGCTCAGTAGTCTCACCACTCGGGCCATCTCTGATGCTAGCGGTCACCCCAGTATGAAGTGGTCTCAAAGTTGGCAATGCTGTCCTCAACTCCTATACCAGATAGCATCTCCCAAAGTTTGGAGCAATCGACATGGTCAAATATTGAACTTAAGTCCATGAACACAAAGAACACACCACTACCCCTTGCCATAAAATATTTATTCATCACTAGATATATATATATGTTTGCATTTATATAGCGCTTACTACCCCTGACGAGGCGTCGAAGTGCTTTTTCTGTCTGTCTGTGAGTAGCACGCTACTCCGGAACCCGTAATGGATTGGTATTGAATTAGTATAGTGAAAATATGAAAGTAATTTGAGTGGTGGATATGTTAGTTATTTGGATTGAACAAGACAGTGGAGGTAGAGGATGTAATGATAGAGGTGTAGGGTGAGAAACAGGGTAGTGCATTGGAGAAAGAGTAGTAGAATGAGGTTTGAGATGAATCAGAGAGTTGAGGTGGAGGATATATTGAGAGCGGTATAGGGTAAGAAATAGGGTAGTGCATTGCATATGCTGAATTAGAAGAATAGTAATAAATATATAGATACATAAGTACATGGAAGGTATATATAGGCACAAGGAAGGTAGTATATGTAGATTAAAGATGCATTTAATAAACTCCGGCTTTCAAGTGTTGTTGTACCTTAAATTAATTTTATTCATCATTCCACATATCCACCTGATAATTTACAATTCTGAAAATGTATGTTCTAAAGGAGAAATCTTGTTAAATATGGACATCCTAATGACAATCACTTCAATCATCTTACGAAGGACTGCATTTGGATGTATCTGTATGAGTATCCTAATTGCTCTAAAGGGTTCTGTTTGGAATTACATTTACTAAAACAGCCCATATATTGCATAGACAAGAATATGGGCAAACTTTAGTGCTTTGATGGGGCCAGCAAAACCAACGGGTTCTTTCCTGGTCAAAGTCGATCATCTGGCAGAGTAACAGCTAGTCTCTCACATCAGCTGTACACAAGGGGAAAGGCTTTATTTGCTACAGTGACTGAAAAATGTGTAGTGATGGAATTGTAATGTCATCAGCTTCTAGGTGTGGAACCTGAGGGCACTGGGGCTCGGGGATAGTTGTCACCGGGGATTACACGCTTAAAAGGGATCAAGTTGTTATGCATGCCAATAATCCTGCTATACAAGAGCGTTTTGGGGGATTCCGAGCTGAATGATGTCTTAGCTATTGTTCGCAAGTCGGAGCTATCTAGTAAGTGTGCTGACGCATTAACACAGGAAGTGAAGGAGAATTAACAAAATAGGTTTTACAGGTGTGGCAGTAAGGAGCATTTGGCCCACAGCAAAAATTGTCCAGCTACCAAACAACGTTGCTGAGTAGTAATTTTGTTTGGAACATTACACCACAATCAAAACCAGAATGTTGGATGACCATTGGTGGGGTGTTTTTAAAAATCTATGCAGATTCTGGATTACCTTAAAAATCATCAATGAGGATCTTTAGAAAAACAAATTTGTACATACAGTGGGGGTCAAACTTCTGGACTCAGACATTAACCCTGAAGGTTATGGTGGAGAACGTATCGATATTATTGGGTTCCGATGGTTTACCTTTAAATTTAAGAACAGACATGCTAGAGGCAAATTATATGTCACTAAGCGTGGACCCCCATTGCTGGGGTGGTTTGACCAGGGTAATTTGCACATGGTTCTCAATCCAAACAATCAGGAACAAGTTTTGATGATAGACGAAGGTGCACAAATGGGAAAAGAGTTGACAAAAAAGTTTCCTATGGTTTTTGATGGCAAATTAGGGGAATTGAAAGGGTTCGAGCACAAAATTGTTCTAAAAGACAACGAGATTTCCAAAGTCCACAAGGTACAAAACATTCCTTTCACGGTAATGGATGGAGGTTCCATAGAACTTGAGAAGTTGGTTTCTTGTGGGGTCATAGAACCAATTGAAGCATCTGTCTGGATTTCCCCTTTAGTCGTGGCCAGGCGTAGCAACGGAAAAATTTGGTTGTGTGTTGATCTACTGGCGATCAATTCCCGTTTCCAAAAATTAATGAAACAGTAACATGTGTCAGACGGGCCAGGTGGTTTCCCACCATCGAGTCGTCATCTGCATACCACCAAATTTCCCTTGCCAAAGAGTCCAGGAAATTTACATTGTTATCACCCCTTTTGGGTGTTTTCAATTTAAGAGCATGTTGTGTGGCCTTGTGTCAGCAGCTGTGGCGTTTCAGAGAGTCCTGTTTCGATTGTTTGGGAAGGAGAGTGGGGTGAAATTTTTTTAGGGTGACATTTTGGTTTTCAGTTGCACCAGAGAGGAACACGATGAAAGGCTGATAAAAGTTTTGAACATTCTTGAATCCCAAGGGTTTAACCATAGAACTGTCAATGGATAGGTTTGCTGAGAACAGTGTTTCATATTTTGGGCACATGATTAGTGCAGAAGGTGTACACCCTAAAGCCTCACTTGTGAGCGTGATAGGTGATGCACTGGCACCCACGTGTAAAGAAGATGTGTGGTCATTCCTTGGGATGGCAGAATATTGTGCTAAGTACATTTCCTAGTTCGCAGAGAAAACATTCCACATGAGGCAGCTTCTTCTACACAAGGAGAAGAGAATTTCCAAAATGTTAAATTAAACATTGCTAATGCATCTGCATTTAAATGAATTGATCCCAATGCTGTCATTCGTTTGGGCGCACAGCCAGCCCTGCACTGGATGTTAGAGATGGCAGCAGAAGCTTGTAGATTTCTCCGTACATCAACGAGGTGGCTGCCACACATCGCACCTTGAGACATGCAGCTCAACCATATTGAAGGTCAGACAAGATGTTATTCACTCTAGCCACTCCTCCAGCCTTTCTAGGAGGATCCCGCCCATGATCTTAGATGTGGAATTTATCAAATAGATCAGCGATAACATTTTGGGTCCTCTTAATGCCCCTTCTTCAAGATGGGTACAATAAATGGATTAACCATGAAGCTGGAGGACCTGAGCTGACTGCTGCCTTTAAAACATTTGTTAGAAGGGCTTCCCACAAAAAAGGATTATCTTTAAATAAGTCACAAGGAACCCCATCGGGACAGGTGCTTTTCCTCTAGGACACTTATCTAGAGCTACCAATAAATCCTTGAGATCAATTTCCAAGGAGTCCCGATGCACCTCTTTATCTATGGAGTTGGCAACAAACTCCAGCCTGGGTGTTAGATCACCATAAACCCCTGTATAGAGGTTAATCCAGCTGTCAGTTGAAGTTGCAGCACCCAGCCCTGTGGCACGAGAATCCTTAAAATATGAGGAGTTAACCACCTTCCAGAATTATATGGTTTTACTGGCACCAGCTGCCATGAGGGATCATGGGTCTCCTTTCTTATGATTTCCTTTCTCATAGAAACAGCCTTCTTGTATTTTAACCATCAAAGGCGTACCTGATCTGAAATTCTGGGTTCTTGCTTAAGTCCTTTGACCAAATTACGATGAGCCTTGGAGGGTTGCTTATCGAACCATCTAGGATGTGAAGTTTCTGAGGTCCGAACAGGGATCATTTGTTGCTCCTTGATTGATTCACAGAGCATTGAGTAGCAGGAAGTTATCTCTACAGGGCTAGCACTGGGATCTAAGCATGTAAGAAACTCAGAGTAATTCCTTCTGATCAAGTTACTCAACACTCTCTCCTTGCTACTCTATCCCGTTTCATCAGGACCCCCTTGATTTTGTTTGCAGAAACGGGAAGAAGATCCAGGAGCCGAGCTGCGGCTACATTATTGCCATGAAATAAAACTGACAAAAAATTATGATATCTGTGTGCGTTCTCGTGAACACCAACACCTGAAGAAAACGCTACCATATCTGACAGGATCAAAATGAAGTCCATCAGGCTGGAACTATCCCGTCCATTGAATGTTTGCTTCAACAGCGGAGTACTGGAAAAGGAGTCAAGAGTAAAATGCAAAAAGTATTTAAGGAGAAACTGATTAAATGCTGCACCACATGGAGTATGGGAGAAATGTATCAAGGGGGCACTATGACGGTCCACCATTCCGCAAGCGAGAGAAGAGAACAGCTCATAAATTCTTAAATTAAAATCCCCTATCCACACAATAGGTGCATAACAGCTGTGGCCACTAACAATCCTGGCCACTTCCCTGCTAAGTGAATTAGTGATATCTGCGTTACTGGGTCAAAATTGGTGTTATACAGATTAATCAAGATTAATTTCATTTGACTGCAATGTAGCCATAAGATTTGACAATTTAGTGAGGCCAGAAAAGACCAGATAACTCTCCCCAGAAATGAATCAGAGACTAGGGTGGAGAGCTCTCCCTTCGCCCGTATCACGAGCTCTAACTCAGTTTATTGGGCTTCCTGCCGGCCTGCTCCAAAATGGCGCCACTGCAGCAGACTGCTCCAAGAAAGCTCTGAGTGAAACTAACTTTCTCTGTCGCATCCAATGACCAGTTTAAGGCAGTCCGGGTCCACTTGTGACTTACCTTACCTTAGAGGCTGTTCCCGTTGAAAACATTGCAACTAGAACTTGTCTTTTTGCTAACTTTTTTCTGAGTCACAGATTTTAATAGTGCTATGTAGACTTTAATGTTAATTGGTTATCCCGATTGGCCTCCTATAAAACAGTTAAACATATTCCTCTCTCTTTTTTTGCTACTAGCGTTTAGAAGGAGCGTGCACCGTTACAATTCCGCCACCAAACTTTTACGATATTTTCTGAAAAATACGTTTTAGTGGGAGATCTTTGCACCATAAACCGAGGCAGCTAAATTCTGCTACAAAAAGTAGGACGAGCAGGTTTTTATCTCTGAAAATCATTTTTTTCAGAATGTTTCAATCACTATATTTCTGAGAAGTTTATAGTAATTTAAGTTCTTTTATAAATCCTTCAGTGTGAACTTGTCTGCTCTTTGCCTTTTAATTTGTTATTGATTGTGTCTGTTGACTGGTGACTCCACAGCTCTGCTGGGTTAGATAAGCCTAGCTAGCTAGCATTGGTGAGCCAAATGGTGCTCTGAGGTGGCCATGTATTTCACCGGGGGTGAACCACTGGACTTGTTCTGGGAGGTCAGCTAGTGCGTCTTAATCATCGAGCCATTCTCCTACTCTTGCCCTACCAGCAGGTCCTGACATGACTTTCAAAACGCACTCTGAGGCCCTGCCAAACCAATGGAGCTACAATGCCTCATGTGTTCCTGCCGTGTTCCATGATACAGTTAACTAAACACAAGCAAGAATAACTCATCACCCACTGACACCTGCCTGATACTTCACAACAAATCACCTTTGCTTAAGAAACCCCAAACCATGGTTAAGAGCTCACTAAAAAGAACGCAAAAGCATCATGACTGTCCTTGACCACAGATGTCTCTGGACACCCGTCACTGAAATGGATGGCAACACGGTCCCAACGTCATGTCACACCACACATACCGCCCCATCTTGCCTGACTTCTACTTATCATAGCATGTGCAGGAAGGTTTGTGCGTGCATCAATAACACACCCCTCTTGGCTCTTTATTCATCATTCCAACAGTCTCCACTCTGATGAAAACCACAGACACCATATTCAGTGTCAATATCAATGTACTAATGTGCTTATGGGCTGTACAGATAGCAAAGACCACAATCAGGAGCGAATCATAGACACAATCGCCCCTGACAGACTCAAATTATAGACCCAATCCAATGGTTTGTAAGGAGGCATTGGAGGACTCTCCACCAAGTAGGAGAAACTACTCAATAGCAACAGTAATAGCCGCGACGCTCCTGCTCAGACACCTTCCATCTCTCCTGCAATATCCAGTCTGAAAAGAGCTGGAAGAAAACCTGAGCCTTTGGACATCACTTCGAAAGGTACAGCTCCTACCAAGGCAGTGTCCCACGTTGTTGTTGCTCTGAACCCTACATAGCGCGATACATTACAACTGTGTATGGACACAATGCTGCTGATTCCCCTGGCAAGCACATATGACACATTTCATATGCTGCTCCCATCGGGCCTCAGTTGTGTCCAAATGATGTTAATACCCAGCCTCACTGCAGGATGTCACCTCTTCGAATTATATCTTCCAACACAACCTCTTTCTCAGCGTCAGATTGCAAAGATGCATGTACCTTTTTTGCAGCATGTCGGTGGTGGCAACATTTTCCCAAAACACTTTCTAGGCTTGTATGAGTCCTACACAATATCAAAGACGTTCTCAATAATAAAATGACCACCACTCACGCCCAGCCATAGAGACTTCAAGGCCCTGCAATTACTCTCATCTCCCACATCGAAGGCTTGGGGCAAGTGTTCTCCTTGCCACGAGTGCCTTTGTCCCAGCACAGGTCAAAAACGTCGAGGACACCTTCACACTCATGTTGGTGACCAAAATGTAAAGCTTCCTCACTTGAGTCGACAGCAGTGGGTGGTTCTTCCTACACCAACTAGCTGTAATGCAACCGATTCTGGACCACATAAAAATGTCCAACATGTCCTGATGTGCAACACAAGAGTCACACACAGAAAGTGTTACAATGCTTACTTTAGAAAAGTAGCTCATTAGACGCACTTTCCTACAAGTCCCCAAAGAATATTCCAACACCATGATTGGTTACACAAGCTAAGCCCTGGCACCCACAAGCCATGTAGAACGTACAACCAATATCACAGTTAAGCTGATAGTCACCTGCTGTAAGGCTCCAGGTATCTTCGCTGCATTTTTCTGGCATGTCTTCTTGGCGTCATGTAGGAGAGCCACAAACGTACTGTCAAGGCAAAAGGCAGCTTCCGAGGGGCAGTGGCGTCTCCTTGTGCATGCCATAGTCTTGTAAACTGTGCACCGCAAACATTGGTGCGTAACCTGCTGATCACAGGTTCCGATGCTGACAGAGCTCACTCAGTTTTTCACCCCTCTGAGGTTGACAAAAATGAGTGCCATTGAACTGTGTAATAGTAACACCTACTGATCAAACAAATTATGAATCAGATTGTGTTACATGGTGTAAAATTAGGCAATAATATTATTTGTAGGCATGCCATTTTTGTGTATGGTTTAACTCTCCAAGCATTTGGCTTGCTAATTTAATGCCTCAAAATGCTACTTTTGGGTCATGGGCTGTGTATCAACCTGTCACTATGTGGTACAAAAGCCACGATTTACACAACCCTGCATCAACAAAGCACCCCATGATGTCCTCTATGAATAGCTCAAGCATCTCCAAAGTTAAACAACCCCTGGTTTGTGGATGAGCAGCTTCCTACAATCCCTGTTCTGTTCCTTCTTGGAACATGAAAGGTCCTTTTGTGAATTCAGACAACTTGCTTGAGGATTCACCTGCACTTGAGAGTGTTCTGGTGGTGAGAAGGGGCTTTCTCAAAACTGGCCATTTATATAGCACAAACCATGAGCAAAGTAGTCACTCAGTAAGTAAATCATGGGTATTATTACTCAATGCAATGGTGGCCGTTTCACTCACCTCGAAAGGATGTAAGGCAGAGTCAGTCTGGTCGGATTCAAAACTGTGACCTGAACATGATATAGTCAGATTTCTGCATCAAACGCACAATTCAATGAGACATCCAACAAGACACCGTTGAAAGTTTCCTTTTGTGAGTGAGGTCGCAAAGGGGAGACGTGATGGACCCAACAAATGGACAATGACAGGGTGGCTGGCATGGGTGCTGGCAGCGTTGGCATGGAGCTGCTTTACAAATAATTGGGAAAGGAACTGAGAACAACTGGAAGATTTTACCGTTAAATGAAGTTGTATACTTCATAAGTCAAGATGAGTTGGAGGTGGTGGATGAAGAAGGTGAGTTCCTAACAGGCCAGTGCTTCTGAAACGTCACCCATAGGAATTCCATCAATAGTTCGAGAACCTGCATCGGCTTTGAAAGAAAATGTGCTGTCTGTTTTACCTCATGCAGGCGAGCTCTTTCTAACTTGTCCTGCCAGGAGAACCTGCTAATGTCCCCGCGTTTAAATCCTTTCGCACAGATTATTTAGTAGATATATTAAGCAAGTCAGTGGTTTGCTCAAGTGCAGGGTCATCTCAACCCACCCGCACACAGGAGACACGATTATGTCCTAGTGCGCACCCTCAGGAAGGGCACATCCAGCAGCAGCTTGTCATGGCGTGCGCATAAGAAGTGGATGGCAAAGACCTTTTAAAACCCAATTCTCTGAAGGCAGAACTTATCACGAAGGTATATAACTTGCAAATCCAGTCATTAATTGGGGTACATTACTTGAAGGGGCTGCACACACTCTAGCCTCGTATGTAAAATCTCTGGCCATGACTCGGCACATCTGTGCCCGATCGTGCACATCGAGTAGGCAGCAAAGTCTGCTAACCATCAGCGACATACTGAAGATCTTAATTCTGACTCAAATTCTCCTTTTATCCATCTGGATCCCTGGCACAGGCTGCTGATCTTGCATGGGATCCAGATGCTTCTATGTGGTTGGGTAATAATTATTTCTCTAATTCAGAATACTGTTCTTCATCTGGGCACTACGCAATAAAACAGTCTTACGTGCTATATACATTTCAGCCTGTCATAGATCTAGTATAGCGGGATGTTTAATCACTGCACACAAAGCAGTACTGTCAGAACCCCTTTCAGAGGGTCACAGGGCACGCAGGGGTTACTGGGCCCACCCGTGGGGGTTGAAGCCTTTTACTCCTGATGTCCCAGTTCCTGACCTACTATGGATCATGAGCAAATGTGCCAAGTACCCCTTCTGCCCTTGACTCGCAGTGGTAGCTGTGGACACACAGTCAAAGGCTCCTTCTGAGGGAAGTGTGAATATAGGTCAGTGAATACCACTCATAATTCAAAGAGTGCACAGCAGTGTCAATAAATCAATGTCCAGCCAAATACTTATTTTTAGAATAAAAAGAAGTATTTTTATTTCTAACTCTACTCTGCTGTGAGCACTCAGAGGTTGCGCCTTCATGGGGAGGAAGCATTATCCTCCCACTATATAAGACTGGGGATAGACCACTCCTGAGCAGTTACCAACTAATAGCACTGCTGGATGCTGCTGGCAAGTTGTTTGCAAAAAGTATTTTAGTACATTTACAAAGTTGGGTTCGTGAAAAACTGATCCTCCAGAGGGATCAGGCAGGCTTCAGACCAATATGTGCCATACTTGACAATACTGCAATTATTCAAGCAATTACTGAAAAATATGTATGGACAAGAAGGCAGTTTGTACATGCAGCTTTCATTGACTTCTCCACCGCATTTGATCAGGCTGACAGACCCACTTTTTTGAAAAAATTAGCATCTCGTAGCATACCCCAATGCGACATCTAATAGTAGCACCGCACACTTCGACTTGATGTATAGTGCTGCTGGGATGAAACCAGAGTATTTCCACAAACGTAGATACAAATAATGGGCTAAAACAGGGGTGCTTACTAGCCCTTATACTGTTTTCTCTCTATGTTTGTGATTTACCAACAGCCTCTTGCGTCAGTCAAGGGGGACCCCCCCCCAAAAGTTGGTGGTGAAGGAATATGTTGTTTACCACATGCGGATGATATGGTGCTACCAGATCTGACCCCCCAAAGGCCAATCCTATGCGGATCAACATTTCCTAAAAATAAATATATCCAAAAGCAAAATTTTGAAATTTAAAGGAAATCATCACTTAAAGAAAACCCAATTTAGCTAGCATTTGTGGAAAGAAAAAATGGAGGTGGTCAAAAACTACGTTTACCTGGGGAAGTTGTTCAGTGCTAACCTATTGGAGAAGGATCATGTTTCACACCTAAGTTCCAAAGCATGGAGACCAGCAAATGGTTATGGTGGTTTTATAATGCTCAGAGAAGGAGACACTTTGCCACACTTCTCCTTGTGTCTCGCCTAAAAGTCTTGCCAAGTCTATTGTATGAAACAGAGATTGTGGGAACTGATCCCTGGTCATTCATGAACTATATTGAGGGCTAAATCCTCCTTAAACCTTACAGCTCGAACTGCTCAGCCTCTGTAAGTGTGCTCTGTCTGGAAATGGGTCTATCCAGCATGTACTTGTTGGGTTTGATGGCTGTCCTCTGCTGGGGATACCGTTTACTACACTCGGAGGAGAGCTCCTTGCAAAAGCCACTCTGGATAGAAATGTACAGTGAGCAGCGATCAAACAGCATCTTTAGTAAAAACTTTGTTATCGCCCTAGACCTATTTGAACTAAAGCAAGACACACTGGGGGCTATGTCTGCACTGGAGTTAAAAGCTTTCCTTAAGGGCTGAAGTCCAGAGTTAAGCATGGAATTAGATATAGCCTTGTGCTCTCACCAGGTCAAATATGAATGGGTTAGATCCTCATGCACTATAAAACGAATTCAGCCCTATTTGAGTTGGAGTATTTAGCATAAAGTTCGCTGTCTGTTTTTACTTATCAGACTTCAAATTCTGCCTCTAAGGAGTGTGACTGGGATAACTTTACTAGAAATGAAAGAGTATGCCCTCTATGTTCACAGGGAATCCAGGACTTAGATCATGAAATTTTCGTCTGTTCAGCAGTGAGTAAAGTTTTTAAAACCATTATTTATACATAACAAGATTTATACTGTACATAAAGCACGTCGTTTTTTTTATAAAAGGCTCCAAATAAAATTGTGTGCTACAAAATGTTTTAATTTTTAATAGTTTTTTACATTTGTTTTGATTTTGTACCTTATGCAGTTTTTATACTAAAAATTGAAGGATTTCATATTGATGAATTCAATCAAATGAAACAATATGCTGTGATTATAGACATTGTACGAACCTTATACTTTTAAGTGGCTGCCACAATCTGTTCGGAAGCGTTATTTATTCTTTGACCTTGTAACTTATCATGCTGTGGTCTCAGATCTGGAACCAAAATCGATAACATTTTTTGACCTTTCTAACTCTACGCATTCAAAGTAAGGTTACAATCAATGTAAACAGTAACAAATTTCCCCATGAGGTTGGCGCTCTAGTGTTATCCTAGCAAATCCCTGTCCCACCCGCTCTTCATAATGTGGTTGGGGTTATCATACAGTCAATGGCGGCCATATCCAGGAAATGCCACTAGGAGGCCTTAAGTCAAGAGTCCACTCTGGCTCTTAGCAAAATAGTAAAATGTGTCTTGGCACCACAGCACCCTTAGCAGCGAGTGCCCGGGGCCCGATAGGCCCGTAACCAGTCTTACCCACTCAAGCAAGGGGGCTTGCAGTGTCCCAGCGAGTGCCCCGACCACGGTCAGTCACAATACTGTGGTCCTATTTGGAGGGTCAGCTGCATGTGGGCTGTCTCCTGAGCATACGAAGATTGCTCCAGCAGTGATCAGAGTTGCTCTGGTGCTCCTCCTGCATGGTAAGTCTTGTTTTCCTCAACGGAAGGGAGGGATTGGATTCAGATGCTCCCGACTGGGGTCCCGGTTATGTGGCAATGCACCCATAGGTCCTCCTCAGTTTAACGGAGCAACTGAGGCTCAGTCCTTGATGCTTTTTGGTGACCTACGTGTCACAGCTCACAGTTCTCAGGTGACAGCACGATCCATGCAACAACTTAGGTAACGGCAGCCCCTCCTGGCACACCTGGTTGCCTTAACACTACTGGCCAATCCACCAGCCCTCACCACACAGTAGTCCGTACCATGGCAGCCCCTCTCGGCATACGGGGTCACCTCTAGGCTCCGCACAGGCTTCGGCCCTTCGTATCCAGCATAACTTTCACAGAGGCCCTTCTTGGCATATGGGGGGACTGCAACCAGCACCGCACAGTCTTCCCTCACCCCGCACAGCACTCTGCTCATGGCTATTTTCACGGCGGCCCTCTCCTCACACGAGGGTTGCAAACAGGGATCTGCACATGGGCAACAACCTGATTGGTGCAGCAGGAGTCTCCTCACACCATAAGTACACTCAGCTGGGCTCCCAACTGGACCTCACTTGCTCCAACTATTTCCTCTTCCTCACAGGATACACTGGTCTAGGCAAGCAGGCAGTCACTGGTGCTCCAGGCTCCAGAACAGGTGGTCTTGGTTTCCCTGGGTGATGTCCGCTCACCCAGCTGGGAGACTAGCAGACTAGAGCTCACACCTGGATGTCAGCCATAGTGATATGTGTATCAAATGGTTAATCCCGGTCTCCCAGCCCTATTCCCTTATCAACCCCATCTCCTTCCTGAGATGTGTCCAGGCCCTTTCCTTGTGATTTCTCACTGAATCAAAGCGCACTCTTTAAAGTGTACAGTGGCAGGCTCTCTCACACTTCTTCATTGTGTCCCACCCAGCTCACAGGAATGCCGCAATACATGGATATCTCTGGGGGATTCCTCTACTCTTCATGTCTTCCCCAGGCAGGCACAGGCTTCCCAAAATGAAACCAAGAGCCCTCTATGTAATGTACCATTGCAGGCACACTAGCACACAGTGCTGCACACAGCACACACATTAACCAGCACTGTTACCTCCATGCATTGTGCCATCCTAGGCATGCATAGATTCAGCACACACATTGATTTTGCGCACACTGCACAGTACTGTAGCCTTTCTGTATTGTGCCATGGGGTGCTATTTGCCAGCTCATACGCTTCTAGTACACACATTTCCCATGCACACACTGCACAACACTTCCCCCTTCATGTAAGTACTTCTCGTCAGCAAACATACACCCAGCACATGCTTTCACTGCTCTATCCCTGTACTGTACCCTTGCCAGACACACATACATCTAGTACAGAGCCACCACTCCTGCGCTGCGCAACACTCTACATCTACCTGATGTAGGCCAAGGGCAAGTTAAGCACACAGCAGCGGAACTTTAAAAAGGTGAGTGAGCCTGTAGGTTTCACTCCAGTGACACAGATTTAAATGGACCTGTGCACTCCTACTGATCACTACACAGTATTCTGCCACCACTGCGCTCATGCTGCCTAACTCTTAGTAAAGGCAGTAGCCTCCCACCACTATGAGGGTTGCGCTTTGAGCGCCCCTCCCGGTCCAACAAGACCTCAATCCATGAGACAGGTCTATATCATGGTGCACCCGCATGATCTGTATTTGCCTATGACAACAAAAATCAGCATTAGGGATCCAGACAACACTACAGTTGGGCACTCGGGGCATGGGGACACGTCCTTTACCGTACAGAGAACTTTTCCCACCCAACAATTATTATATACCATGAAGTTTTACAGCAAGAGTTTTTAATTTGCTTGCATCAGTACAATATAAACATGTTATTGAGTGGCTCACTGGAACTGGTCACTATAGTCTCACTCTTTCTATCTCATCACTCTTACTGCTTCCTCAGAAGACAACCTCCTCGATATATTGGTACATTTTTGTTATGTTATGGGTAAGCAATATATTATGACATGATTTTTTTGTGTTGTCTATAGTGGAAATAATTTGAAACAAAAATAGATGTCAAACCAATATTTTAAGTTAAAATGGTTTTCATTACAAAAACTTCTAATTATTAGGTCTCACCTAAGACAGCGCATATGCGGTCTGTTGCAAGTCATATTGTTAGCTTACTGTGGTCTTTAAGTCCATCCGTTGTTTACCTGTGGTTGGCTTCATTGGGACTCTTATTTCCTTCTTATTCATCAGCTTCTGTGGGCTTTCCTTCCACTTCTGGTGGTTATCCCTCCCCTGGAGCATGGACCCATCTCTTGTGATCTTCCACTGCTTCCATTTCATGTACTACTTAAAAAAGAAATGTTAGCACTCTACAAAAGTGCATGCATTTTCTATTTGTCTCCCTCATGTAAATCATGTTCCTCTTTCTCATCTATGTGTTTCTCCTTTCACACGCCTTCAGTTGCCGTTCTTGCTTCCTACCCACCCTCCATTGTCTGTTTGCTTCCCTCTACAGTCTGGTAAAAATCATTTCCAAAACTAGTGGGCCTCATAGGCAATACCTATTGGCTTTGCCAGTGCTTGTAAGGAACTCGGAAACACAGCAAACTTGTCTTATTGTCGGCGGGGGGGGGGGACACAAAAACTCAATGTCTAGGCAGTAGGTGGATGAACGGCACGTGATTTTTGGAGTGTACGAGGCAGGAAATACATGCACGTAGGCGGTAGGGGCATGACTGGCAGATGCAGGCCTGGGAACTCAGTGACCAGACAGTATGTCATGGATTGGTGGTGTGGGCCTGGCATGTCCAGTGGATGATAAGCGGTTCATCTGCAGAGGAACAGAACTGAGAAATGTAGGTGCTGAATTGCAGGCAGTGGTTTGTGGAGCAATTGGATGGGCAATATCTCAGCAGATGAGAGTCAATGGTAGGCTGCTGGATGGGATGGAGGGATCTCCCATGTATGAGGACCTGTTTGATCATTATTATATAGAAGCCACAGAGATACACTGTAAGCATACAGTAGTAATGTAATATGCTTGTTAAGACAATTTTTGTGCAACTATTTTAGTAGGGGTATACAACAAGTGATAGCATTTCCATGTGTTATGCCCAGTGGTTTAAAATGCAAGGTGTGGGGGTAATTATTTGCATTACAAGAAATGTCAAACCAATTATTTAAATTAAAATAGTTCCATTCACAAAACCTTTTTAATTTTGAAATGCTTTATCTGAGAACAGTCAGGAAAACAGGGACATTTTAAACTGTAGTAATGCAATATATTTGCCTTAGGGCTATTTATGGGCAACCATTTGGTATTCCTACCATGTTTCCAAACGTTTTAGAGAGATCCTTGTAGAATAGATGTGGTATCGGTCATAGGGATGTTGACAGTCAATCAGATTCCTCGTAATACTCAATGCCTACTACTATTGTCTCATCCCATACTAGGCGATGACTTCGATGTAGCTCAGACCCAAAGGTCAGGAAAGGGCCAATAAGTGGTGTTATTGACAAGTACGTCAGAGAGTATTGTGTATTGCAGTGATGCATATTTCTTGTTACGATAACAATGCACAGGAAGCATGACATAAAGGCTAACACTTGTACAGGAGATTGATACAAGGAGAAATGAGGGATGAACTGAAAATCTTTCCCCAGAATCTGCAACTGGTTTACAGCACAATCCATAGGGCAGGTAAAACTCTTGTAGTGCATTGGACCAGCACTAACCCAAGGAGAGGGCGTCCACAACTGTGAAAGGTACCCAGTATCAAAACTGATGTCTCTGCACCACTGGTAGAAGTAGCAATGCTATCAAAAGCCCCCTACGCTTACCTGGAAATGCTGAAAAAAGTTTTACTTTAATAACAGTGTGTGTGTTCGTGTGCATGTGTGAGCGTATGCATGCAATTCATTTATCATCTAATTGCAACAGTGTTCATAGTTGTGGAAAACTTTGTGTCAAGGACTGGATGTAAATTAAGTCTCTTTAGTTTCTTTCTCAATTGCCAAAGGAAAGTGCCACTATCCCAATACAGAAAAGGCGATGGGAGGAATACTTGTAATAAATCTATCCAATGTCAATGACTCTGGGTAGCATTCCAACCCAGCGTTCTTTTGCCCACCATGCCAACTCGGTTTGAACCCAGCCATATGCAAATCAGTCTTGATCTCCAATAGGAACAGTCCAGCCCAAACTGCCAGGCCATGTCATCCCTGAACCGCAACATAAGCAACAAGGTATTTAGAGCTGGACTGCTCCTACTGAAGCAGGGCCAATACTGATTTGCATATGGCTGGTACAAACTGAGGTGGCATGATAGGGAAAAGAACGATGGGTTGGAATGCTACCTGGAGCGATTGTCAGTGGTTTAATCAATCAGTCTATCAGTAGATTTGTAGAGCATTACTTGTCACCTGTGAGGATATTAGAATTATTGCAAGCATTTTTCCCATCACCTTTTGTGTGTTTGATGTTACTCCCTGGGCGGCAAGTGTATGCCCAGATGTGGGTCCGGTGCTTACTGTGCCACGGGAACCAAGCTACACCAGACTAATGAGCCCCAATCAGGGTGAAACCGGTCTTGGGTGCTTATGCTCCTGTTCAGTTCGGACTGGACTGTTCCTATTGGAGCAGGGTGAAGACTGATTTGCATATGGCTGGGTCCAAACTGAGGTGGCATTGTGAGCAAAAGAATGATGGGTTAGAATGCTACCCAGAGTCATTGACATTGGTTAGACTTATTGCAAGCATTCCTCCTAGTAGCTTTTGTGTGTTTGATGATACACTTCACAATAGCCATGGTACCATACTGCACTTTAATACGCATGTGGAAGGTGTCCAGTGTATCCTTACGAGAGTCCCCAGGAATGCAGAATAAAGTCACAAGGGCAGAAACCTCCTTAATAATCTTGATGGTACTTGAGTAAGGTTGAAAGGAAAGACTAATGTTGATAAGCAAGGTAGTGAAACTACCCTGCATCAGAGTTGAGAAAGAGCCCAGCATAAGTGTTACTGAGGGCCATACACAGGGAGAAACCAGATGGAAAAAAGGTAAAAATCAGGAACAAGAATGAATAGAAAGAGTTATATGCACGACAGAAATTTAGGGAATGAATGTGTTGCGATACACCCTTCTCAAGCCCAAGCCTGCTTAAATATGATTGAGACAGGAAATAATATCAAAGGAAGAAAGGTGGAGGTCAACTTGGTTTGGGATTTCTCAGACAGCAAACTCTGGAGAGACAGCCATCTTGGATAGCAGATATATAGGGTTAGAACCGCTTACTTTCCATGCAAAATAGTGTTTCCAGATACTTGTTTGACATCCCTCATACCTTCATACCCCCCTATCTTCACCCAGTGCCCCTCCTGGCCCATAAAGTAGATGGGACTGCAGAGACCTAACGGTGGCAACTCGGAGCGAAGAGAAATCTCCAATCACATGTGTTGCACGAGTACCAGAGACATATCCGATTCACAGCCACAAAGCCTTCACATTCCCTCTTTCTGAAATGAACTGGGAGATCTTTTAATACTGGGGAGGATAAAGAACAATATTTTGACCAGGATTGGGTCAAAATGTTGTCCAAGAAATTGGAAAAAGTATCTACATAATGCTCCTCAAGCACATTCTGAGGAGAATTGGGGCAGTACTGTAGCTTGCAAGTTGGGTGTTTGTAACCTTAGCAAATGTTCACCAGTGGTTATTGGCACAGAAGCCTCACAGTGCGAGGGGTGAGCCCAGGGCTGAGATAATGGACTTTCAAAAGACCACAAGAGCGGAAACCTCAATCCTTCACCTGGACACTTTATTGATCCCAGAATGCACCAATTTTAAAGTGTGATTTTTACATGGCGGCATTGGCCATTATCACTATCTGGGCAGCCAGGAAAGGTATGTGATGTATGTCACAACTGCACAGAGACAATAATTTCACGAACTGCAGACGAGGAGACCCTTTCTAGAATTTTTCAAAAGAAAGCAGCAGTGCTCTGTGGGTTTTGTCTAGTGCAGAGGGATCTGGAAACAGCAGTCCCGCTGGAGGCCAGGGCCACACTGGAATCATGAGTGAGAGTCTGCAGTCTGAAGCTCAAGGAAATAAAACTGAGAACTTTTGTTCTTCACTATAAGTCTCTGTTAAGGACCATAACCCACCTCTGGTTAGGGGCAGTGGAGCCCCAAGAGACAGGTCAGCAATTTAGGGATATTGCTGGTTGCTGACCCTCGCCTTAAGTCTCAGGTTGGAGCCACTATTAAAAAAAATTCTCATCAGGTCAACGTGTTATTTATTTCCAACGAAAGTCGTGCCAGAGCAGAGTTCGCAAATGCTTTATTGTTGGGTAATTCCTGTAAGATTTCCAGACATACTAGATAATTCCCTTGCAGAGGGCTCAGAATGTCAATCGATGTCTAATTTGGGGCTGAAGACTTTCACTCAGTTATTCTTCCACTTTAAACATTTGATTGGTTCCCTGTCCAATCTGGTGTTACCTTTTACATTCTGTGCTTGACCATCCAAGTTTCCTATAATCAATTGACTCCAACCGGAAAAGGTCCGCTGAGACACTTCTATTGTCCGCAAGTTCATACATTTTCACAGGGGTGATACAAGTTTTCCTGTACAATGCTCTCCGGGTACAGCTACAAAGCTGGGTTTATTAATTGACTTGTGTAGTGTATTTAACAATAAGTATGTATGTACAGTTCCTGTTTTGCTTGTTACTATTGGTTGTTATTAAGCACTCAGGCATAACTGAGTTGTGTTATGTGTGTTCTACAAAAATTAACAGTTCAATAAAGTTAAGGTCATGTAGAAGCTAGTTCAGTGAGCCTTGGGCCATGTGATACTGAACTGGCTTGGATAGAGCTGAAGGAGAGGGAGTGGCCTGCACTGTTAATTCTTGCTAATGTTCTTTCTTTTGTTTGCAGGGAGCCCCCTGACAGACATCTGCTGGATCGGGACGATAAGGTGGGTCTGCTGAGCCGCATCCTTGCCGAAGCCAAGAGCTCCTTTTCATCCAATGGTACGGAGAAGAATGCTATGACTAACCTACCAGGTGCCAGAAGACGGTCCCCTGGAGTCATCCTGCGCCATGGGTTGTTCCTCCGCAGGAGCCCCAGCTCTGCTCATCCTGCAGATCCAGCTCGACCTCGCCTGAAGCGCCACGCCCATTTCCGTGGCCATCGCCCTCAGCTCATGCGAGTTGGTTGTTCTTTGGGCACTTGCCAGGTCCAGAACCTCAGCCACCGCCTCTGGCAGTTAGTGGGCCAGTCGGGGCGCGAGGACACCTCACCCATCAATCCCAACAGTCCACACAGCTATGGTTGAAGGGAGCCGCACTCCAGGTGACGAAGGCAAGGAACTCTACAGGAGGACGTGAGGCCGTCCCGTTTCCGTCATGTCTCCAGAACAGCCCAGGCTGCGAGCCGCGTGCCCCATTGTCTGACTGTAAAAGCTCCTCTCCACTCGCCAAAGCCTTCAGTAGCTTCTAGAGTAAATAGCTGAAGCACATCCTCGTCTCTATGTGTGAAATCAATCTCTTGCAGTCCCCTCCTTGTAGTGATGTTAGTGACATCTCTTGTCGATTAGCCAAAATAAAATGCCGGAATCAAGATGGGTGGAGAGGGAAATAAAGGCTGGGACAGGACATGGGGTAGATGCCAGTATAGCCAACTAGTCTTTCCATCCCATGCAGAGAATGAATACGTTAAATGAACAAAGAAGGTTGTAACCATGAATTTCCTTAGGAGCAGTCAAGTGTCACATCTAGTGCTGTCTGGGGCTTCTTAGAAGTTAGCAAATAATTTAAGTGGATCACTTCTGAGCGAGTCTTCTACTTCACACAGAGAACTTAGAAAACCTTGACAACAAACAGAATCACTTATGGGGATTAAAGGAGGATGAGAAGGATTATATAGTATAACCTGTATTTGATCTAATGTGACAAATCCAAATTGCATGGTCTCTACTTACTTAAGTCGGAGTCACACCCTAGCATGTGGCTAATGTAAGGAAGGTTTTTAGAAAACATCTCAGTAGATTAAGCTGATGTTGAACCACATCTCGCCCAAAGTATCTCTTAAAGGAGGTCATAAGGAGTGTTCAGTAAAATGGGTATTGCAAGAAGAGTGCTTCTCCATGGGGAGATTGGTAAAGTACTCAACAGGACAGGGCCTTCAACAGCCTAGTAGAAATGGAGCAGCAAGTCAAGAATTTGCTTGCTTTTGAATGTGTAGTAGTCCTGCACTGAGTCATGTGTCAGTCCCGTCTACCTTTCACAGGTGCCAGTCTGTAAGGCAATGTGATTGGTAATGCATGCATTCCTTCTTCTCTGCATTGTAATCTTGTCCACTATCTGGTAAAGATTGGGTTCTCTGCTGGCATGGCAACCCGCGTGTCACTGTCATGCTTCCAACTGGACTGAAACCCCTGGAATTGTTAATTCCAAAAGACAAGTTATGAAATGCTTTCTTCTGGATACAGTTGTAGTACAAGGCTTTTTGAACATCACCTCCATATTGCCATCCTGATAATCCCAGAAAATGCCCAACGGTCGAATAATAGCCCCAACGGACGTCTACAGACATCAATAAAAAGAAATCACGTTATTACCTAGTTCCTGGACACAAGTGTAATAAACTGGATTTTTTTTCAAATGGGGCTTATGATCCAATATATTCTCATGAGCCACAAAGCCATCTTTCAAAGATTTTCATTATGCCTCTGTGAAGTCTTCCCTCCCCCACCTTTGGTGAATCTCTGTGCTCAAGCGAGAACATGCTGAACTCCCCAAGGTAAGACATGGATTCACGATGGCAGGCAAGTACATCACAGTGCAAAGCCCAGTGCTGTAAAATACCTCAGACTCTACCCTCAGGTACAAGGCCCCCAGACACACAACTTCTTCTCTCTCATACTCCGGCTAGGATACTCAATGATAGTGCCTTGAAGCCAGCTTTGGAATTTCAGAGCTCCAGACAAAGTGACCTTTCGCATTAGAATTCTTCCTCACATCCCAATCAACCGAGCTATTGTTTAGGCCAGCTGTTGCATTCTGGCGTTCTCTTGTGACGGGTCCATAAAACATCTACTTGCAGTTGCCTTACTGTAGAACCAGCCCTGCTTGATCCTCAGATGAGATGGACTAGGGCCTGTAATAAACTATGTTTAATTTCTTCCAACATATGTGACTGGTAATCTGTAATGCATTTTCCTTTTCTTCCTGTCCCTCTTCCCAGACCGGACATCTAAGTTTGCCCCTCTGGGAGACTGTGCGTGGCCTTTATTTTGTATTGTTTCCCAACTCCTCTCCTACGCTCTATACAAATACCTCACATCCGCCTCCATACCTGCTCTTAGGATGATGTCTTACTTGATATAGCTACATTTATCGCCTATCTTTAGTCATTCCCAGGTTTTGTACTAGATTCTTATTCCCAGGTCCGGCACCACCCCATCCCGGCAAACCCTACGCAACCCGTCCTCCGCCTCATTGGTCTTCTTCAGTTTTTCCTCAAAGCAGGCAATTGATCTTTTCTCCTTAGGCACAGAGATCACTTACAATGTTGAGTATGGGCCTCATGAAACTTACTTAACGTCTGTGATACCTCTCAGTGTTCGGTGGTCTTCTTCGTCTCATCCTCATGCTGGAGCCAGCACTCTAGTGTCTCCCTGTGGGTTGAGTGCATATTGCTGTTGCCCTAAAAGACCTTGGCCAATGGCTTTCCGTACCACACTCTGGGTGTCTAAGATAGCGCAGGTAGTTGGTTTCACAATCTAATCCCCACGGGAGAGTTAAAAGGGAAAGTAACTCAAATACGTCCTCCTGTTTACAAAATCATTACACCTAAGGTACTTGAGTGCTACAGGAAACAAGTCAATCTTGTCCTGTATGGGAAAGAAATGGCCTAAAGGGTCATACAAAGATATTTGAGAGGTCGCCTCCCAATAACTTATCATGGCATGCTTCATCATAGGCGACCTCTCACACCGGAGTAGGACAGTGCCACTCCAGCGGACTCAACCAAAAACCTTGGGAGCTATTAGATATTATTTTACAGGCCACATTCATCGGTCTAGATTCAAGGTTACAAATAGCTATGAGTATACCTCGAGGAAGTTCCTTTATTTTAGGGTTCCCCTAGAATGGGTTAAAATCAGAATAGTGGTCTAAAGGTAGAACATGATGGTTCACCTAACCATTCAAAACTACCAACATGTTTTGACCTACTCTTGGTGCCAAAGAGTGGTCGAAAGGTCTCCATCAGGGTCAAAGAACTCCCTATCTATGTTGCACAAGTGTTACATGCAGATAAACTGAGACTATGCTCTCACGCCAGCGGGACGTCCATGCTGATATTAACGCAATTTTATTCAAAACTACCGCATACAGCAGTTTGGGGGCAGAATAGGTCAAATTGACCGCGTCCACCTCTTGACGAATGTGTTACTACAGAGGCGATGCCGTCTCCCCCTTCTGATCCATGAAGCCCTCAGTTTTTAAGTGTGATGACAATGAGTCGGTTTCACAATACCAGACAAGTTACACTCTGTTGTGCTTTTCTGCTTCCCCGGTCTTTAATCGAAGGAACACGTGGTCTCTAGTCCCACGGTAGTGCTTGCGTCTTGAAAACACTTTTGAGTGGGCCAAATAGATACAGAAGGTGCCATGAGCTCACTGTGAACAACAGTTCGTGCAGCTGTCTGGGCCATAAAAGACGATAAGGGCCTGAAAGGCAGATAACCGGATGTGGCAACGACTCGTAGGTCGAAATCTAAGTTGGGATGACTGGCTCCAAGCACAAAGTCTTGGTTAAAACAGGATCCATATTGAATGCGTTTAAAAAAGGAAAGCAGCATACGTCATTCGCTGCCCCTCTCCCCCTGGAGGTGAGCATGATGCCTCCAGCTGTCCAAGGTGCAACATGTCTGCTGTGTTGACACAAGCAGTAAATACCGAGGTCGACCGTCTGAAAGTGCCAAGCATGGCACACATGCTCCAATGGGGCACTGTTCCAAGATGGACTCCCTCAGATTCCATGGCAGACCGACAGGCGGTGGCCAAAGAAATGCCTAGCTCAAGAAAAGGGGTCCTAGGAGCCCGAGGGAGGGAAAGAAGTGGCATCTTCCCTCAATTCCTATTTCTTCTGCGCTTTTACGCTGATTTGTTAATAACTTTTTTCCTCTAAAATAGATAACGCAGCTACTATACATTTTCATTTGTTGTGATGACATCTCTTGTCTTCTAATTTTTGTGCCCCTCATAGAGTGATGTCAGCAGAGGGTTCGACCTAAGGGTCAATTGTAATTTCAATATTTTCAGGGTCATTAGATATGTAAATTATTGGGCGTATCAATGTGTGTGTGCGCGGACGCAAAAACGTACACACATTACAGTGGCAAGACTAGCTTTTCTATATTTATGGTTACATCTGTTAGTCCACAGGTAAAGCAAGTTTTGTTTTGCTAATAACTTTCTCACCCTTTGACCAATCTGCACGAAACTGCACAAAAGAAAGAGGAATTAGAAGTTAATGCTTCTATAAAAACTTGTACCTCAAAGACATCAGAATGTGCACCTTGTGAGTGGGATTCAGAGGGCACATTCAGGAGCATTTCTAGTTCAGGAACGGGTTTTTCTGGCACTGAAGAGCAGCAAAAGATTAGAAATAAAAAGCTGCACTCGAAAACGTTCAATACCATCCTCCTATAGTGCGCAGGTAGAGCAGCAAGCGAGCCCACCAAGCTCCAGGGGTGTTTGGACAAAATATCCAGGAAAAACATATTGTGGGGACAAAATATTGTGTCAAGAATATTGAGCACAAAAATATCGTGAAGGTAAGTTTCTATGGGAACGCAAAGTTTTACTATATTTGACTCCACAAATACGCACCTTGGCAATATGTGTATCTTCAAGGTACGTAGATGTGGAGTTAAGAATAGTAAATCTATGCTTATCTATTTGCACTTATCTTCTCGATATCTTGCTACTTGATATTTTTGACAAGATATTATGTCCACGTGACATTTTTGTCACCAATATTCTATCAGACATCCACTCTAGGAAATGAAATGAAATGAAATTTGTACTTGTAAAGCGCACTTATACCCCCAAAGGGGTGTCCCGGCGCTGTACGCATACCGCTGTGGAACCCTTCCTGGCTTTTCCCTGTGAAATGTCCACTCCTGGGCACCCCCAAGGTGAAGCCAGGCATCCCAGCGCTGTTGGGGCCGTTGTGGAGATTAAGCAAGCTATTGCCCAGAGTTGCAGAGTGGGACCCATGATTAGAATAGGCACCGAGGCGAGAATTATCAGGTCCGAGGAAATTGAGCCCAAGACCCGCCGAGGCAGGAATTGAACCCTGGTCCCGGGCCAGATCTCTGCATCAGGGTCTGCCGCTCTAACCATTGAGCCACACTTCTCCAGGAATGGAGAGCAAATGTAAAAAAACTCACTCACTCTACAACACAGATATCCAATGATGCCAGCTACAAAGTGGCAGGTTTTATAGACAATTTTGAAGAAAAAATAAGGAAACATTGCATAGATATACGCAGGAGAATTATTTCTAGGTAGAAGCTTATAAGTAAGTTGTGTGCCGCTCTTTCAGGGCTCGAGGGTCAGAGGAACCCTCGGCCCATCCAGCCCTAAAGCTGCTCCCAGAGTCTACTTACTGTGGATTTTCCCAGCAGCCCGAATGACCATTCCGGCCACGCACAATCAAGACATACACTGAGAGCTCTGTACTGCACAGCAATATTTGAAGCATGGTTATAAGAAAATACCAACTCTGTTTGGAGATATAAAACTCTTTTAAATCTTGCCAATTAAATATGCGACATCACTGTACTCTAAAAAAAAAAAAAAAAAAACCCGAAGTAGACGAGGCATGTTTTTAGCAATGTCGTAACCCCTTCAAAACCACACACGAGGTAGGGAAGGCCACCTATCCCCTTGAATAATTCTGTAGATACTGGAATCGAAGACACAGAAAAAGAATAGAGACAAGAAAAGGTCAGCAGCGGTCCGTGCAGGTAAGCACGGTGCTGCCGGGTGAGGCGGGGGGTAGTCGACAGACGATGGAATAGGGAAAATTAAATAAATAAATAATTCCTATTCCGTCATCTGTTGACATCCCCCCGCCGGCCCCATTGCGCTTACCTATACGGACTGCTTGTGCAAAAGGTGAACATTTATTAGGGAACGTCCAAGAATGTGTTATTAAGGTGCAAAATGTTAGGGCGTTTGGTGGCTTCTCCTCAGGTTGGCACAAGGCTTTGACACCCAGGGTACTGGTGCGGGAGGGGGGTGAGGGTTGGCTAGAGTGTCCCAAGTCAGACACCCACTGATGGTGATTTAATGTCTGGTGGGAGGTCACATGCCATAATATTGGTACAAAAATATTGTTTACCGTTAATATCTGGCTAAATATCGTTTGCAAAAATATAGCCCCTTTAGATGTGGATTTTCTGTTATTATCACCAATGTAGCAATATTTTTGTAAAAACTATTTGGGACACAATAATTTTCAACGTCGATATTTATGCCACAATATTCTGGTACCATAGCCTGTGGGGAATATGTATACAGCTCAGCCGCAGAGGGCAGTTTCTCTTTCACTTGGCATCAGAGATTACATGTTTTTATTTATTTATGTATGATTATTTTATTTTAGGTGGTCAACTTTTTCTCACTTTTTGACTTTTCTTCCAAACCCTGTTTGGTGCATTGTGGCCGAGCTGCTATTGCACGCAGGTAAAAAACCATGGGTCCAATTCACAAAGGTAAAGTTAGACGAAAGTCTAACTTTACGACTTTCGGTATTCGCAAAGGGCATTTACGAATGCCCTTTGTGAATACCGAAAGTTGTAAAGTTAGACTTTCGTCTAACTTTACCTTTGTGAATCAGGCCCCATATCTATAAACAAATCTTCAATAGGGTAGGCTCCATGCTCCTCGTTTGTGGAGATCTCCACATAGTAGCCCAGGACTGTAGGATTTACAAAACATGTATCTTACAAGCTTTCTCCAAAGCACAGTAGATGACTGCTATTATTACGGTACGGGATCTAAGCCATCTGCTTACCCTCTCCTTCTAGCTTAGTGCCTACATAATGTGAGATATGGCAAAGGTTAGAAATATAACCTAAAGTCTTTCAGCAGTATCAAGTTTGATGGGAAACAATACCAAAAAAAGGAAAACACAGATTTGAAATGTATTTCTTTATAATCAGATCGTAGTTTTTAGCTGTCTATGCGTCGACTAAATGTCCAAACGCAGAGTAGGCAAGGAAAACCAAACATTGAGCGTATCGCTGTCTGTATATTTCGTTGTGAAAAGGAAAACAAACGTCTTGCATGGGCAAACGAGAGAGCAGTCGAGTGGCTGGGAGTTTGATGGAGGAGGTTGGGAAGTGAGTGATATGGATTGGTTGGGTTGTGAGCGATATGCATTGGTTAGGGTGTGAGCGATATGCATTGGTTGGGTTGTGAGCGATATGCATTGGTTGGGTTGTGAGCGATATGCATTGGTTGGGTTGTGAGCGATATGCATTGGTAGGACAGTGAGCGATATGCATTGAAAGAGAACACGTGAGAGAGACATGAGTGAGAGAATGTGTATATGTCTGTACTATTAATATCGGGCTTTAAACTGCAATTAGTTTACATTTTCTGCACTACTCTGAGACTGCAGAGATGGCAATAGTCAAATCTGCTTTCTGATTGGCTGTCCCAGAGGTCTCAAGCACCACTGACATGACTATAAGAGAGGTCCAATGGTGAAGTGCCCTAACTTGTGAAAGGACAAACAAGTGACAGTTAGTAGGTTGGAAGCCTTTTGGAGGGAAACTGGGAGTTGCCTTGTGTGAGCACCCTGTTTTATAATGACAGCGCTCTAGTGTTTAGGCCTCTCTTTTTCTATTGGTGGGCGGTCAAATGCTGAAGATACACTTGTGCTCCGTAGTCAGTAACAGCCAGGGAATGACCCTTTACCCACGAATGTTCGCACATTATTTAATCATGTCGACCTTTACCTGTCTGAAGCACTTTAATGAACATATTTATTATTATTTTACTGTGCACTGATGGTAGTGAACTCCTTTTGCCGCTCGTTTCCACCTTGCTCCTGGTTATTATTTAATTGAAATTAAATATATTTATTTGGCATACGTGATTTTGATTGGTTATATATTGCTATTATGGATGATAATGTATCACTGTATTTTACATATTCGAGAAAATAAACTAATATTTAATGCATCATATATTTCTATCTCTTCCTTCCATGGAATGAAGAAACCCTGAACGTTGTCGACGTATAGCCAAGGAGTGTGGTGGAAATGCCCCAGACACCTGTGCTCTGCCTCTACTTTCTAACTTCCCAACTTTCTGTCCCTGGCTGCCCCAGGGCCCTGCTCCCACCACTGCCACACAGGAGATCTCTGGGTGAAAGAGATGAAACAGAAGGAGGATGTCCTGGGAGGAATGAGGGGCTGCTAGTGTCCGGTTTGAGGGAATGAGCACAGCACATCTTCAATGTCACTCCCAAACTTTACCACTGATATAACTTGGAAAGTTTAGATCAAGCCACTTTCCAAGAACATATACATAAGGGGAAGAGAGAAGGTTAGGGTGGAGAAAAATGATCTGGACTGAACTTACATGAAATTTGCACAGGGTATCCTCAGCAATGAAATATTGCAGGATGGTAAAAGCACAGTCTCACAGCTCAGAAGGTAACCAAATACTGTAAAATTTACCAGCACATTGATTAGTTTCCTAACACCACCCTCTCCGACATACAAAATTGAATAAGACTCGCTGACTTGGAGTCTTACCTGCTTCTCCAGGGCAAAGACGACGATGAGCCTAGGAGTACAGCCCTCCGACGTGAAAGAAACAGGTCATGGATCTGAGATACATAAAGGCTAACAATGGAGAGACATTATGGGCAAGCCAGACTAGTAGGCAAGGAGGTATAAAGTTCCTCAGAGTCTGAGTAAAGGAATGTGGGAGTGTAGGTGAGAATGACGCTCAGAATTGGTCGTCTCACCTGAAAAGGAAAACAAGGGGGGAATTCCCTTGTTGGAACTAGGGCTCTCACACACCTAGCAAGCTAGGTGTCATGCTTCATCATATGAGCCTGCCCCTCATCAGGTCGGCGGTGCAATACCTGACGGGCACCCAGTACGGGGCTCTTTGGCGGGGATCTTTTGTTCCTGCCGTAGGGTGCAGTGGGGGTGAGGGTTCTAGTGTGTGTGTAGATGTGCAGTGCGTGAAATAAAACAGGTCAGTTAGTCCTAGTAGTGATTTATTCTGGGAGGTAAACTGCCTGAGTAAAAACAGGGAGAATGACAATAAGCTAGCAGAAAGGTATCTAGCTATGTAAGTTCTATTCTCTACTGGTCGACATGTTTCATGCTCTTTGCGTCAGAGGGATCAAGGCATTTCATCAGGACCAAAATTAATAACTATCTACACGACATGATAAATGAAAACCTACATACCATGTGTTAAGGTAGATCCCCAAGCTGCTGACTATAATTGCCTGCAACGGAGTCCGGCGGTCAAAATGGACACCAATGTGTGTCCCCCACTCGTTGAGTGCTCGTACCCTGACCTACCCTGCCGCCGGAACCGGAATGAGCACAGCACATCTTCAATGTCACTCCCAAACTTTACCACTGATATAACTTGGAAAGTTTAGATCAAGCCACTTTCCAAGAACATATACATAAGGGGAAGAGAGAAGGTTAGGGTGGAGAAAAATGATCTGGACTGAACTTACATGAAATTTGCACAGGGTATCCTCAGCAATGAAATATTGCAGGATGGTAAAAGCACAGTCTCACAGCTCAGAAGGTAACCAAATACTGTAAAATTTACCAGCACATTGATTAGTTTCCTAACACCACCCTCTCCGACATACAAAATTGAATAAGACTCGCTGACTTGGAGTCTTACCTGCTTCTCCAGGGCAAAGACGACGATGAGCCTAGGAGTACAGCCCTCCGACGTGAAAGAAACAGGTCATGGATCTGAGATACATAAAGGCTAACAATGGAGAGACATTATGGGCAAGCCAGACTAGCACAGGTGGGAACCAAAGGGAGAACACAACAAATGTGAGGGAGCAAAGCTGGGTGTGAACGAATACAACAAGCGGGAAGCTTGCAACATACGGAAAGTTGCTAGACAATGGGTAATTGGCCTACTCTGCATATACAGCCCTAGAACCTCCCGCGCTACCTCTCACCGGGCATGTGTCCAGCAAGCCTCACCCTTCACCGGTGCTCCAGCCTCCACAGCCAGTCTCCAGCACGTCCATTGTTCTGCTGCTGTTCTAATCTGGCCTTTCTCCTGCCTTGCTGCTGATGTTCTTGATGTGCGCTTGGCTGACAGTCGCGTACTCTGACCAAACTCAGACCGAATCCTTACAGGTGGGTGGTATTTCTCATTGTCATATGGAATAAAAAATGCATGCACTGCCCGGAGGGAGTAGCTAACTCATGATATGCGTGAGAAGTCACATAAGTCAGAATGTGCCGCTTGAACGCCTTCTGCCATCAGTTCTTCATCCACACCAGCGAAAGATTTTACTACCCTAAGTCAAGATCATCTGAATTCCACGGGAGCTGAATATGTGGCTTTTGACCTGGTTGGCCAAAGCAGCCATCTAGGGCTCCAACGCTTATCAGCATATCAACGAGAATGCTCAGAATGAGTGTAAAATGCTGGCAGTGGCACTCGTGCAAGGGTGCCAAATTACAGACCTTATCATCTTGCTCATCTTCCTATGCGGCAATCACCTAATGCCACATAATCCTTCCACGGGTTAAACTGGCTCGTCTCAGCGCTCAAGGGAAACACCCTCCGAAGAATGGAATATTAGAGTACTGTTTGGATTCTCTAGCCTTGACTAAACCTTCACCCACCTTGAAAGTCATCAGAAGCAACTTAAAACTATGTTCTGGAGACTCTGAATGCCAGAGCTTCCATTTGAGTTTATATCTTTTGGGAAGCACATTTTACCTCTTGAGGTTACCTGGCACTGAGCCAAAAGAAAGGAAAGTATAAGTGAATCGGTTTGAAGCAACTATAGTGTTAGATCTCATCCTGGAATAGTCAGGGTTTAGACTTCTCCCTGAAGCGTGAGTGTTGTTTAGAGACTTGTATTCCAGAATTTGGGCAGGAGGTGGGAGACAGGTCATTCTCCCATTCTAATCTTATCGATTTATGGCAGTTGTAGAAGATTTTGCTCACAGGATCTTACCAGCCTGACGTCCTAGCAAGGCGTTAGTTTTGCCTGCTCCCTCTTCTTCTGACAGGCACTGGCAGGGGTTCAGCAGAATTCTGTACAAACTGTAACCAAAACATCAGATAGGTAGTGACTATTCAGTATCTGGTGCCTTCTGCTAAAAAAGAAGCCACCCAATTCAAAGCCTTCCCACCTAATTCCACATGACTCAGCTCAGTCAGTAGCATTGAGAGAGACTGACACTGTTGAGTGCAGACAAAAGATCTAATAGGATCACTGCTGCGGCTTCACCACAACCAAATACCCTTCCCACTTCACTGAGGACTGACAACCGCACTGACTCAGTGCTTTGAGGAGGGCGAAAACTTCCCTGAACAGGTTCCTGGTCAGTGTTAGCCTAAACAACGGTTTGCAATTTCTCCATGATGTCCACTCTGGTAGGGAAAGGAGTTGGACATACAGATAAAATGTCTTAAGGGGTCAAAGAAAGTTTTTTTTAAAGTATTGGTCTGACACTAGCTTGCCTGAAGAGGGCATGAACTGTGCCCTGTGCATAAGATAATAATGTGACACAAGGGCCATGCTGCAACTGCGTAAATACCTTTTTTCAGATGTTGTGAGTAGCGAATATCAGTGGAACCATGGTTTGATAGAATAGGGAATCCGTAGTTCCTTTTAAGTAATAGGCTGAAATCTTAAAAGCTCCATGGAGTTCTTGAGACGAGTCCAGGCTTAAGTTAAGCAGGCATGTAATAAATGAAAGACTGGATGGTCTCTATGAGAAATTGGCATAGTTCATAAAACAAGATTTGATTTGTTTTACTCCTTTACCACAGGTGGGAACACTATTTAACTATTGTTAAAAGCTCCTAGCTTGAATTGGAGGCTGATGTTACGCATTCATGGTGGTAACTTCTCTTAGCATTCTCATGCAGTCTCTGATGTGATTTTTGCAGTCTTTCATCTGCTTGATTATCCATCATATCATAATAGTGCCTCTAGATCCATTCCAGTCCTCTTTCTAATGTTTGTGCAATCTTTAAGCGTCCGTTCCTCAGCAAAGTCTTGGAGCATGTTCTCACCTACAGAATTACAGATGGGCAGCCTTCAATAATAGAGTGTTTTATATCTCCAATCTCCGAATAACATCACAGCTAATGAATGTGATGCACCAGTTGTCCATGATGTCACTTCGAATCCAAAGGCGGCAAACTCCCTGTTATTTTTAGCCACTCCTTCTACAATCTTATGCTCTCAAATGAGCATCGTTCACAAGCATGCAGTAGCAAAAAGGATGAAACTGTATACAGTGTACACGGATTGTTCATCAGCATTTGACTGGTGACGTAGGAAAAGCTGTGGAAAAAACTGAAGGACTTGAGGATGGAAAATAACCTCCTGAGTCTCAAAATGAGCTGCATTTGGAGGTCTCAAGCTGCCATGTGTGGATTGGTCTGAATGAGTAAATCAACAATAATTCAAAACAACAAGGGAGGACTCAAACGGGTGCCTGCTAGCCCCCACACGTTTTACTTTATATTCAAATTACCTTCATAGGGAGCTTTTGCCCATCTTCCTAGATGGACCCAAGATTCAGGATGTTTTTTTCCTCTATTGGTTTATGCCGATGACGTTGCGTCTTTTGCACCGACTCCAAAGGCACTGCAAGAATAACTAAGGGTGGTGTTGACCTACTGTAGAATAAAATACCTAAAGACCTTTAAATCGAAAAATAAATTGTCTTTGTTGAGTACCAATGACATAAGTCTACAGTCAAGTTCAGATTTGAAAGCAACTATCTGGCTATAGCTAGGGTTTTTCCTCATGCAGGTAAACAAGTGGCAACACTTTAAGCTGAAAAGTGACTGTTCAAGTTGCAGTTATAAAAGCGGGAGCTGCTGCAAATGTTACCATCCTCTCCTCAAGGTTACTAGGTTCTTTCAGCAAGGTAGAATAGCATCTGGCATGTTGGATCATAATGTTTGGGGGTCGAAGCTATACTTCCAAAATTGGAGTTACTGAAAGAGCATTATGCAAAAGATTGATGATGCCCCCAAAACGTTTTCCTTCTGTTAAGCTTAAAGTTGATCTCACATAAGTTGATGCAAGATCGCGTCCAGTGTAACCCTGCCTACAATTCAGCGAAACAGAAGCGCAGATCATTTGTTTGATAAAACTTGCTCCAAGTTTTCCTGATGGAAAATCCGTCCAAATTGTATGCCATCTTTTAACAGCAGCCGTGCAACTTGAACATGAAAAGTCTGCTGGACACAGAGGCCTCCTACTGGTGAGAAAACCACTAGTTTTAAAAATATTGGAGACCTCAGCAGTTTGCTTCAAGGAAAGAAATGACAGACATACAACTGAAAAGTTCGAAACAACTAGATTGGCAAGATAATCTTCATCATGGACACAAATGAGCAAACCTCTGGCCAAATGCTGACAAATGCTCAAAGACGTTTACTCGCAAAGTGGAAAATGGCTGAAACTGATATTTGCAAATGCCATCTCAGCCATCTGGAGATCTCATAGCACTTTCTTTAATCATTCTCCAGCGCAAACAAATCTGGGGAAAAAGAATAGTTCCTTGGTTATGAAAAATGGCGATAAGGGACAGAGGTACTGCAATGATTCTCTTGTTCTGTAATCAGGATATTTCCATCACATGGATGGTAGGATATTCCTAGCTGTGGCATGGGAGAGACGTATGAGGAAACAAGAAGCTGTCACAAATTCAAACAAATACCTGAACTCCACCGCAGGGGGATCATGGATGACTGTGAAATATTTCACTCCTCATCCCTCTGAGAGACTTATCCAATACAGACTTGAGTAAAGGAGGCCCCCCGGGGGCAAAGGGGGTAGGAAGAGATACAGCAGCCAGTTGTTCATTGTAGCACTAGACAAGGGTTGGTTCCCTAAGGAAATAGAAATACACCAATTGCTTCAGATATTGCAGAGGATGTGAATTTTATGCACACAAAGACTCTTGCCACTAACCTTAATGCTATCTGAACTTTCTAGGCTGTCTGCACTCTGTTACAACACACATATATGCTTTCCAGTAGCTCTCTGTTTTAAAACAAAAACACATTTGCTTAGAACAAAGGAAAGAAAGAACTGAGTGGTGCAATTGCAGATTAACAATTTTCCACTCCTGTTGTCTTTACCTTTTTTCATGAAAGTCTGATTTATGAGTTCAACAAAAATATAGTCTAGTTACTTGCCAGGCATTCAAAATATAAATATAAAGGAAAATAAACTTGTCTCAGGTTGTAGTCACTTTCGAACAAATAATGGCATGCTTTTAAATAATCTCCAAGCAAAGGATAATGTCCTGAATTGATTCCACCGGAAGAAGAAAACAAAGCTTTCAGTTATTTTTCAATTTCACATTACCAGCTCCTAAATAACTCTTTTGGAAGTTTTCAAACTCAACATTTGTGAACTCCTCAAGTCAAGCAAGAGAAAACTCATAAATCCAAAAGTGAGCCTTGCGGACTCACTTTCGGTTAAGCAAATGAAAACTTGTAATCCGAAGGAAAACATAAAAGCTGTACGAAATCTTCTTACTTGAACTTCGGGAACTTTTCAAGTCAAGCAGCTGAAATTAATCACCCTTAATGTCTTCATACCCCTTGAACCGAAACAAACACATGGGAGAAATGGATAGTTTAATAAGCGTTGTGTTCACGCTCCCAAGAGCCTTTAACGTAACACGTCACTGCACCTGCAAAGACTAGACCACAGTTCCCAAAAGAACTTCAATATGGCACTTGAACCTGTGCAGCAGTTCAGTGCTGCAATTCCTTTTAATTCCAATTTGACTTCTTCTCCGAAGGCAATCCCTAAACTGGTATTGTGAACTGTTAGCGCCGGGACACTCCAGCTGGAGTACTGTGCGCTCTATAAGTACTGGTCATTCATTCATTTGAGAGTTAGGGCCATATGTATCAAGCCTTTTTCCATTCGCAAACGGGCCGATTCTCAGAATCTGCCCATTTGCGAATGGGAAGAAGCCTTTTGGGATGTATCATCCCAAAAGGCCATTGCAAAATAGAGAATCGCAAAATTTGCGATTCTCTATTTTGCGAATGCAATTAAGGAATTGCAAATTGCGATTCCTTAAATGCAATTCTGGAAGCACCAGAAATTTGCTATTTGGCCTCAAGGAATCGCAAATTACCACCAACTTCAAGTTGGTGGTAATTTGCGATTTTCTAGAAAAAAGCACTTTTTTGCTTTTTTCAAAGTGCCATTTGGCGCACGGGCATGTATGTGCGCAAAATGTGCAAACATGCATATTTCAGGGGTGCAACAGGGTGTCCTTTTGGCACCCTTGCAACCTTGAAATTGTATTCTCAATTTGCGATTCTCTAATTGGTAATCGCAAATTGAGAATGTCTTCCCATTCATTCCTATGGGCCTCCTAGCCCATAGGAATAAATGGGAAGGTATTCCTTATTTGCGAATCTCAATTTGCGATTTGCAAATAAGGAATATGTAGGATTCGCAAGATTTTTGCGAATCCTACATACATTGCATTTTGCGATTCTCTAATTGCGATTCGCTAAAAATCGCAATTTGAGAATCGCAAAACTCTTTTTGATACATATGGCCCCTAGTTTCTTGCTGGAAAGTTTCCTTAAGGAAATTATCTTAACTAACACAACAGATGAGTTTTAGTAAACTTTTTCAAAACATAATTTCTTAAAACAACCAATACAGAATCTTCATTTATGACCGACGCTAAGAGGCGCAATGATGTCTAAACAACAGAGTTTAAAGACAAGATGTCTAAAAAATTTATTTAGGTGATAGGGCCGGAGTGTCCTGCATGTAGATGTTGACTAAAGGCTTGGCCTGTAGACACTGCAAGTGAACTTTTAATTTTAATACAGTGATGTGTTTTGAATCGTATTTTATCTTTTTATTAAGGGTGTGTGAAATTGGCGTAATTTACTTTAGTGTAATTACGTTAAATTTTGGCTAAATTTATAGGCAAAATTACACAAAATCAAATCTGTCATTTAGCATTATAGTTTAACGTGAAATGTGTCCTTCCATCAATTTAAAAAATAAACAAAACAGTGCAAAAAACACAAAAGCACCATGAACACCAGTCATTTGTGTTCTGTTGTTCCTGGGCGTTTGCTGTAAATGTTTATCACGAATGGTGCATTTGTGGTAAATTTACTGCGAATGGCGCATAAAGAGGCGTAATGGCATAATTTTGGAAATTTTGCCAGGATCATTTAACTTTTTATCTGAATAATTGATTTTATTGTTTGTTGCAAAATACAACCAAGGCTAAAACAAATCTAATCCCACACGAGCACATCCCCTGTAAACTGATCCCATGATACAGCAGTGTCAGGGGAGATAAGTCATGTTGTACCTACACATGAAATGCCCTTCCTTTCACCTCACCTACCTCATACACTTCCCCACATCTCCCAGTGAAACAATACTTGGGTCATTACAGCCCTCACCCATCCCCTTATAAACAATTCCTTCATCTTTCCTGTATTATATTTCAAAGGAAAATAGCTGGCATCCTGTTACCCTTCACACCTCATTCGGCCTTTCCTGCCTTTCCCACTTCAGATATCATGACCAACCACTGCCAGCTGTAGAAACATCCTGTGCTAGGCACAAGTATCTACTGACCTGCTGGAGGGTAAGGAGACGGTGGCTGTGGCACAGACATTTATCTGCTATTTCCCCAGGTCTATGGAGAACTAGAGAAAAGCGGGGGAGACATGGGTCTGTCATCTGCCAGTGCATCACACCCTTTGGGCCTCTGGATGCCCTCTGATTGGCTCCCACCTGCCCTTTCTCCTCTTAAAAAACATTTATTTCACTGTCCTAACATGAGAAGCAAAAGCAGTTTTCATTGCTTTCAAGACACAGCAGTTAATAACCATATTTCGGTGCAGTATTATTGATACTGAAATCCATATGCAAAAACAACAGTTATAGAGAGTAGCAATATCTACCTGATTTGACCACTCTAGCTTCAGGCCTTCTGCACAAGAAGAAGCCTTCTGAGATGTATGGGAGCAATTTTGGCACAGTCCACCATGGCTGGTAAACCTTTCTTCTAGGACTGCAATCCTTGAGGGCATCGCTATCACTATGTAAGTCAAGAATTTAGAAGTAGACTTCCAACTTATTGTCTCCGTTTGTGGTCGATCCGGCCACGTTGTGAGAACCTGCAATAAATTCTCCTTTTGCTAAAATGTAAACAGTACTTCATACTTACCTGCAATCACAAGAGCTTCGCTTTTCTTGAACTTGAATCCAGGTGACAATACACAACTTGAACTTGAGGTTCTGCACTGGCTTTCAGTCTCTGCTCACATTAATTTTAAACTGTGGTAGGAGTGGCATAAAGTTGTCTACAAGAAAGAACCCACTACCACAGACACTGCTTGCCAAGATGCCACAGAGCAAGGAGCATGGGCAGTTCTTTCCAGCATTGCCAATATCCCAGACCCGCTCCATGTAAAGGAACCAGATCAGGTTTGATGGAGGCTTGCAGTGCACGGCTCCTGACTGTGGAACTCTGTTCCCAAAACTCTCAAGACAGATGCAGTGATGAAATATCCAAACCCATCTCTTTTCCATAGCAACATCTGGCATGTTCAAGAGTTCTATACACCAAAAGAAAACTGTTACATCGTGTGTATATGTGTGAATGCGTGTGTGGATTATGTGTGGCCCACAAGGCATAGGTTTGATTCCTGATGAGTAAACTCAGCATTTCATCTAGATTGAAAAAATAGAATACATTGTGTAACAGGACCTGTGCTAGTAATGCCAACAGTCAAGTGAGTCTGTAGTGCAATTTGCAGTGTGTTCTCTTTACATGACAGCTACTGTTGCTGTAATTGTTTAAACATTTGACTCAATGGTTCAGCTTTTTGGAATTCATTTAATTTGAAGACTTGGGAAAAGGTTCTCTTACATCACTGCCCCCTTCGGTCATAATCGAAGGACGTCCAATCATCATGAGTGATAGCAATGGAACATTGGCCTTAAAACTAAAAGATAACCCTGGGTGTATGCAATATTCATCTTACGTCAAGGCCCAACCACACATACCTGCTCCCTCCACTTTGCTAGCCAAAGTCTGTCTTTCTCCAGCTAGGCAAACAGAGACACATTGCCTGCTCTCGACAGAGAGTACTCTTAATCACACACAATTTTCTTATTCTTTCACTTCATGGGTTCCCTCTGGCATTTGTTTCCTAGCCCCACTTTCCAGGGCTTCTGGTTTCACCATGAGGTACAAGGACTGCAGGAACTGTGGGTGCAGATTCCTACACAGGATTCCCACAAGCTCCCGCTTTCACGCCCATGTTCAAGATAGCAGGAGTAGCGGATTCCCTAAGTAATGCCTCCTGTATCTGACTACGACCACTGCCAACAGGCTTGCTCTTCCTGTCCGCCTGTCTTGGCTTTGGATCTGAAGTTAGACTTGAACTGCTTGAAAAAACCTCTGCCTCGAGGGTGCTGGAGGGAATTCAGGAACAGTCCTTCAAACCCTGGTCAAAGAAGGTATGTAATCAGTCCTTGTTCTCAAGAGCGTCCACAACAGGGGGAAATATCTTCCCCAACAAGCTCATGTGCACAGTAGGGACCCCTCCCTGACACAGAGAGAGCACACATCTGGACTCACTTCTGGGTGTGTTCAAACTTCTTGTTCGGGTGCCATGCCACGGAGCAGTGTACTATCTAATGAAATTCCTAGACTCATTCAACATGGTACCCATGAAACACCTCAAACATACTCCCTTCTTAGCCTACTCAAAGCTTCCACTTAGAGGTGCTGCAATGAAGAATTCAGAATGAGGGACTGGTGCAGCTGCTCAGTGCACTCCCCTCTAAGGATCATGGTGCCATGAAGGTGGTAGCAGGGGTTTTGAAAGCTATACTGGCACTTTAGGTGTAGCAATTAACCTAAAATGCCCCAGGTACTTCCTTATTTGTACTTGTAGGAAGTTAGGATCCTTCTGCATGGTTACCCCCACTTTTTGCCTGGTGCTAAGCTGTTTTTGGACTAGTCTGACTGGGACCCTGCTAATCAGGACCCCAGTCTATCTGCTTTCGCCCTAAATTGTGTTGTTCAGTACTTAGGTACACCCCAGATTGGATACTGGTGTACCCTTATAAGTCCCTAGTATATGGTACCCATGTACCCAGGGCATAGGTACCCCAGAGGTCTCCCATGGGCTAAAGCATGTTTTATGCCACCCATGAGAGACCATTCAAAATGGATCTACAGGCCTGCCATTGCAGCCTGTGCTAGCACCACTTACTAAAGATATAGGTTTACTATATCTAAGGGTCACTGCACTTAAAACCTATAAGTCACCCCTATAGCAGGCCTTTACAATCCTGAAGGCAGGTGCTTGGTTCTAAGTGAGAGGGTGCCCCTGCATGAGCAAGACACCCCTGCAGCCTACGGAGTCCATTCTCCCGGGTTGTCAGTGAAGCAGCCATATTCTATATAGAGGAGCACCGCGTAATTACGCGATGACCATCTCGAAAACGGCTGCAACGAATCCTATCATGGTTGGTATCAAACATGTTGGAATCATACCCCCACACCGTAAACGGTGTGGGAGGTATGATTCCAAGCACTGGGAGAGCCCTCCGTTAGGCTCTCAGTGTTCCCGGTGCCAGCCTTCTAGACCCGGACAGCACAAAATGGTTGCTGCCGACCAGAGACACATTTCTGCCCTCAAGCTGCTGAGCCAAGCTCGAGCAGAGGAAGGTAGAACAATAGGCATCCTGTCACAGGGAGGTGTGACCATCTCTCAGACAGGATTTAGTGTATTAGGGCTGGTAGGGTGTGCTTGCCAGCGCCAGAAAGTCTGCATGAGGGGCACATTTGGTGTCCCTGTGCATAGTCCAGTTCAAACCAGTCCTGGGAGCCGTTGGCTCCCGCTCTGGAGTGAAACTGGACAAAGGACATGGGAGTAACCTCGCCCCTGTCCAGACCCTCCCCTGGAAGGGTCCCCTGAATCTTCCCAACCCTTTCCCTAGGGTACTTAAGGGCTTACCTGGGTGTAGGTCCCTAGATTCGCCATGAAATAAGATTCAGATCAGACACCACAGCACTTCTACCGTCTGGGCACTCTGGACTTCGCTGGACTTTGTTTGGGCCTGACTTCGTCTCCCTTCCAGTCTGCTGCATCGGCTGTGCCTGTGCATCATGCAGGAACCTTCTAAGGCTTGTGAAGCATCAAAGACACCTGACGAAATCTCCCTTGGAGTGAAGGAGTCACTCCCCTGCAATCGCAGGCACCGCAACTAAGTCGACCGGTCTGCAGATCCTGAGCTCCTCCGGATTCCGTGGGCTCTGCAACACAGGTGGTGGTTTTTAACAGCTCCCGAGGCCTGCCCTGCCCTCTCCCCAAGTTTGAGGCCAGTATCCCTCGTGGGGGTTGCAATAACCTAAACCCTGTGCACCGCGTCCAACTTGCAGTTACAAAGGCTTGTTGGCTTCTTTGCAAGAAGATCTTCGAGCTCCTCATAGCCCCAACCTCGAGCATCTCCTGTGATCAGAATCTTCAGCCACACCTCACCGTGTGCATCGTAACCTGCATCTTTTGGTGAGCTGCTTGAGGTCCTCTCGTGAATCCAGTGCCTCCGGCCTGTGGGTCCATTTGAGGGTCACACTTATCACTTTTGGGCTCCCCTGATTGCTCGGGGCCTACCCTGACTCCCCTGCTTGTGGTGAGTCCCCTGGGCCTTGCTGGTCTCAGCCTCCTGCATGGGTTGCATTTGCCAAGGCTTGTTGGTGCTCCCGCTGGACACCGACCCCTCAGCACTCGACATCCTTCATGGGATAGCTCGTACTGGTCTTCCTCAACATCGCCTGGTCCTCACAGCTGCAGAGTCAAGGTCATCGTCATCTTCCCTGAAGCACCCGACATCGGAGGGCATTCATCTTCCAAGTCTCCTGGTCACGCCTGAGTGATATCAACTCTGTCCCCTCTGCTTTCAGGTACTCCTCTTCAAGAATCCACGTTTGGATTCCCACGGACACTTTCTCCTCTTCCAGCAGCAGCAGCACTTTCCTGAAGTCCTCCATTGGGTTCGACAGCGGTTTCCGACACCATTTTACACGTATGCACCGGCTTCCCTGGTGTAGGTAACGTGGGTACTAGGGTATCCATGGGTGGGGTGGCTCTCCAAACTTCTGTCTTCCACGGGGTTTCTTCAGGGTCCACTGGGAAGGGTCCTTAATCTTTAAAAATCCAACTGCGACTTGCACATAGACTTGTATGGAGCACGTGGTCGTGTTCCCACACTGCACACGCTCTCCGTGGGGTCCCTATCTACTTACCTTGGCTGGTTCTGTGGGTCGCCAGCAATTCTACGTCCTCTTGACATCGTCCTGACTCGAGTCGTGGTTCTTATACCATTTTTTTAGCAAATGGTTTGGTCCCCCCCTGGGGCCACTGTGGGTTTCCTGCTATTTACTGTAATTCTTTGCTAACGTATTGTGTGCATTGTGTTTATATCCGTGTAGGAGATACTTCAACATACTAGAGAGTATTATATAATAAATACATATTTTCATAAATACTTGGTGTGGTTCTTTTTACTTAATCTATACTATAAGATTGCATTCTGGTAAAACAAGCTGCTTTACACTCCTTCTGGACTAAGCCTGAAAGCTGCTCTCCACAGTTACCATTTAGAGAGCTTTCTAAGGTTGTTTAAGACCTCTTAAATCACCATAAGGGTGGTCTGGACTGGTGCAAGGTGTCCATTTACATTAGTGGACATCATATATCAGGCCAGCTTCTCACAGTACTGGTACTTGCAAAGGACCCAAGTGACACAGAAGACACTGAAGAACCAGAGACCCTCCTTACAGATTCTTCAGAGAAGCTGGCATGCACAAACATCAGAGGTTCTTGTCAATAACAATTCCTTGGTTGACCTGGTTGGCTCTGGTGCTGGATCCAGAAGTAAAAGCAGCCCTGTAAAATGTTTTTATAGCAGGCCCATGTTGAACCTGGTGAGAAAGTCAAGGTGCCTGATAATACATCTCTGGCGTTATTGGAGTCTGAGATATGCAGAAGAACTCTGGCGTTTGGATTCACAGCGGGCAAACTTCTCCAAGGTGTCAGCCACCAGTTTGGACTAGGGTTTGCACGTTTAAGACAAACAGTGGCTGGAAACATTCCGTATTCCTGGGTTGACTCCCAAAATGTCTCAAGAGTCACTAAATGTATCGCACCCTTTCATTTTATGCATGAGAAATCTTGAAGGCACCCTTTATCAAATTAGTGGCAGGGCCCACACTAGGTGTATCAGTAAAAGTTCTTCCTGTGCCTCCCTCACGGCAGCAACCTTAGCCCCCCTTCAGCTTGCCAGGTTGGCGGATGCCTATGCCCCCACAAGCTGTCTTAGTAGCTACTCAGGGAACATGTCTTGTGTTGGCGACCGACTCAGACCACCACCACAAGATCTTCTATATCAACATCATAATAGCTCTGGAAGGACTGTAATTAAGAAGGCAGAATATGTGCCTCAATCTTAAAGAGTGCTCTGTCTGATTGTCCAATAAGAGATGTCATACTGACACTGTCACAGAATGCATTGATGACACATAGCTCCTGCTTAATGTTACCTATAGTGGAGGACAATAAAGGCAGAGCCCCAGCCAGTGAATATACATGTTCGCCCAACTCGGACTATTGATGCGTGGTGTAAAATGCCCTGGGGAGGCCAAGACTCTGGCAGTCTCATCCTTGGCTTCACCAGAGGGGAAATAAGTTGTGCCCTCAAATTTTTAAAAGCTGCCTCCCAGAGCCTACCGCTGTAAATTTCAAACATCAGCCTACAGATAGCTATTGTATGTCCTACTAGATACATATTGTGAATTACAGTCCAGCTACTTCTAATTGGGTGGTATGGTCTAGAGGAGGTTAGGCATCCTCAGTCATGACTGTAGATTTTCCTTATTCTACCTTAGTGTGAAAGCCGCCATGGGGTAGTGTATTATAAAAATGTCATTAGTGTGTTAGTCGGTCCCACCTAAAACCCGTATGAACAAATTGATTCTTCTTCTGTTTGGTGAGCCAGGTGCACTCTTTCCTATCACAGAAAAAGTATTGAGACGATTCAAGAAAAGAAACGAGAGCTGAATCTTTGTTCACGACATTCTCTAACCCAAAGGACACACTGAATTATGTACCTATTGGTGTTACATTATGTTATATTGATTTGTATAGCGCACTAATCACCCAAGAGGGTATGCATGTGCTTGGGCAGGTGTGTAGGTTTTTGGTCCCCAGGGTTCTTTATACGAAGAGCCAGGTCTTCAGCTTCTTGCAGAATTCAAGAAGTCAGGAGGAGGCTCTGATGTGCTGAGGGAGGTCGTTCCATGTCTTGGGTGTGATGTAGGAGAACGAGGGGCCTCCAGTTTTGCTTTTGCGGATGTGGGGAATGTGTGTGAGTGAGAGTGAGGCAGTGCATAGGTGTCTGGTGGGTTGGTGAAAGTGTATGCAGCTGTTGAGGTATTCTGTTCCTGTGTTGTGTAAGGCTTTGTATGTGTGCATGAGAAGTTTGAAGTGGCTGTGCTTGTGAATAGGGAGCCAGTGATGCTTCCTGAGGTGCAGTGTTGCATTTGGATTATTGAAAAGCCAACAATGGTGTCTGTGGTTAGGTCAAATGTGTGTCTAGCTATCTTACTTCATGTGTCTTTCAGATGGAGTACCAGAAGTATCAGCAAGGTCTGACTAGTGCACAAATACTAACAGTGTAGCATCTTAACCCCACAAAACTAAGAAGGTTCCAAATAGGAAATTGTTGACTGCTCGCAAAGGAATCTGGGCCTTTTTCATGATATGGAAGATATTCAAGGCAGTCATCGCAAACACTACCATCTTACCTTACCTTACCCTCCCCTGATTCACAGATGGGAATCCCTGCTGTTGCCATTAGGGGTAATGCAGCTACAGAGATGGGCATTATATACCAGGAGCACAGGATTTATTCAACATATTTCGTGGTCTAGAAAATATCTGCCCTGGACCCAGATCAACTCTGTAAAATTGTAAGCTCTCTTGCTTCTAAATCATGACATCTTGAACTTGCTCTATGGTATCAACCATCAGCACACCTTCTACCATAATCCACTATGACGACAGATTGCTGTTCTTACAGTTCATAGCAGTTCAGGATACTGCTCTCTGATCTCAATTAGAGGCTCTTCACAAAGTTGGTCTTCACAGATTTGAGAGGCTCGGGAATCTACATCTACCCCAACCTCAGCACATGTTTGAACCGAGACTTATTTACTTGTGACATTTAAGAATCTAAACAGCAAAAGAGTAGTTAGGCAACAAGTTATGCTCTGGCGCACATCTCACTCAAGCCAATAAACAAAGAAATACCCTCTTCAAATCTTCCTCTTTTTTTTATATCCACACCTGAATACCTGAAACTATAGACAAATACACACCTGTCAACACATTAGGCACAAATGAAACCAGTAAAACTACATACGATGTAGTCGTGTAATACCTCTCTGCATCAATATACAACCTCCACCCCCAAAGAACTCTTCAGCACCCCTATAAAAGTCAACATCTTTGAGGATGAACTCTTTCTTCATCAACACATATAGTCAATGCCTCATGAGCGCAATGCATCTCTTGCACATCATTAAAACTGCCAACCCGCCCCCCCCTTTGGAACTCAGCAACTATCACCCCATTAACCACCTCCTATTCTTTGGGAGAATAATTGAAAGTGCCCTCACCATTTAATTTGAGAATTATCCTCACTGGATTCATCTCCATGACTATTAATCCAGCTTCAGACGCAGTCCATAGACTGCCACTACCCGATAGTAGAAAATACTCTACAAATCCCCACAAGCCATGCTCCTGACGCCTTGCTCCAGTCAACATGTTGGCTGCAACAGAAGAGTCCACCACAACGCCTACATCTGCACCCTAGTTACAGATCTCCGTTAATTTTGAAACCATGAATAAAGTTAAAAATAATACAGTTACTTCAAGGATGCTTGCATGGTCTCCCAATGATTGTCCCCTACCTGGGCTAGCCCTCAATTTCTACTCACTCTGTATTGTACCATTTACATTTGTTTACATCCGTTTCAGGGCAGAGATCGGAATGGTGTGCAGAATAAAGAGAATATTAGTCACGGAGGGCTAAAGGCGAGTGAGAGTTTGTGTTCTTGAGCAGATCTAACCAGCTTGATACACTAATGTCTGCCCAGAATACGACGCTGCAGGCAGATATCATTTTCTTTGCCCTTCCAGTTCCCACCTCCCTTATGGGGTGCTTAAACCGCCTCTTCTTCATTGTACCTAATCAGGTTTTCCGTATACCGAGAAGGAAATGTTAATGATTATTTTACGCCAATGGTGCAGGAGAAGCAAATTTCATCTGTTGGCGTGCTACACCTTCGTTGTTTCTTCCTTATAGCTAAGGCAAGGCGTGGTGTTGGAGCTGCCAGCCATGTGCAGCCTCAGTTCTTCAGATGACTGAAACTGCATATATGGATGGGGTCTAACAGCAATTGTGACGGCATCAATCCACGGTTATCAGCTAGACATCTCTGAAGCTACTTCCGCTTCTCACTGGGCATGGGTACTGCCAGGAAGAGGTTATGTGATGGTTAAGTTACAAGGACATCAAAACCTCACTGTAGTAACTGACTCCAGGTAGCCGTGATGTATTTCAAGTAGGTTTATTGAGACCAGTTACATGTAGATAGGTAGTAGAGATACAGCCCCACCAGGAGCAGTCTTCCTGCTGCTCAGCCCATACTCCAACTGACACACTCAAACATCCAGGCACCCAAACATTCCATTCAAGACTCTCACACCAACATTCCATGCACCACATTCACACTGGCTGAGCAGCTAGGGAGTAAGTAACCAGATACATACAACACAGGTTACTACATACCTTCCCTTCTTCTACAAAACAAAAATAGCAACCTCCAAGAAGAGGAAGATTCAAACAAGGAGAACCCAAGAAATAGAAAAATGAAAAAGAAGAGGAAAAGCGAGAAGAAAGTGAACACCAAGCGTGAAAGGATCATAGCAAACAAACCAAAGGAAATCAGGCGTGAGCAAAGAAGAGAATACAATGGAGGTATACAAGAGTAAGTACAATAGAAAGAGAAAATGAAATAACAGGTTAAGACCGAAATACAAGAGAAAATATACATGAGATGTACAATAAGTACATGCAATAAAAATAAACGATGTAGAAGAGATGCATAGATAAATATACATAAAATATACATTACCCACCCATCATCCTCCAATAATTTTAAAGAAAACATTAGAAATGGGTGACGGACACCCAAACTGACTTTCCCCAACATACTGGTGAATAAACGGACCAGAAACGTGGAACATCTATACCAAACATGAACAAAAAAAAGGGTTAAGGGGCAAGAAATGCTGACTGCTAACCATACAGCTGATCAGGCCTAGGGGCAGACAACCAACGAGTGTGCACAAAGTACGCACATACAATGATACACATGGGACTATCACCCACTACAAAAACATGGGACTTGTACCCATTAGAATGAGGTAGATGGGACTAACACCCACTACAAAACATGGGACTTGAACCCACTAGAACGAGGTAGATGGGACTAACACCCACTACAAAACATGGGACTTGTACCCATTAGAACGAGGTAGATGGGACTAAAACCCACTACAGATTGCATAAATGGGACTAACACCCACTTCAAAACAATGGGACTTGTACCCATAAGAACTGCGTAGATGGGACTAAAACCCACTACAAACTGCGAAGAAGGGACTAAAACCCCCTTACAAAAACATGGGACTGAAACCCAACTAACTGCCCCTAAAGTAACATGCACTTTATGGGAACAACCCATAAAGAGAGATATGAGGACAGAGGACCTGAACAACCTAAAACATTGCTTCCAAAGAACAGTGCATGACCAAAAAAAAACAATCACTTGCAAAAGTCAGAAAATAAGCCATACTTCGTGGACAAGTGAAGATGAACATAAGCACCTTTCAAAATTTGCAGAGAAAAGAACATAATAATAACATGTGTGTGTTTCAACTAGACAACAACACATCAGACCCCAATATACATGTAATAGACGCAACCGGATGTGCGTGTCACCGTAGATCAGTGGGAGAGATGACACGCTCTGTTTGTGAGTCAGTGTACTAGAAGGCACAAACTTCTTGGAAAAGTTATACCAGTAGATTATGCAAACATGAGAGGTAGCAGCGTGCTAGTATAAGTTTGAAAAGCTTCTTGCCAAGATGTTGCATGCCAAATTGCCATCTGCGCTGCTTTAGAAAACAAATCCTGGGTCGCGGATGTGCCGGCGTTCATTGAGAAGAGGCAAAGACTTGAGTCAATAAGTGTCCCCTGCACCATGCGTAATCCGGGGAAATTTCTGGCTGCCCCTCAACTGTGTGCATGCGTACTGTAGCGGACATACACACGATGCATAAATAAAATAGAACCTGTAAATGCGGCAGTCAACTTGAATACAGCGACGTCACCGGTCTCAGATGGCAGCAAGCTCCGAAAAGGATAGCTTGACACGGGGCACAGAAAAAGTCCGATGCTTGAATGTTGACACTAGTTTCAACATGGCGGCACGCAAAGGTTACGTGCACCGGGTGGCTCCAGGCGTGTGGATGCGCCAAACATTACCGCGCAGCAGTGCCGATGTGGCGAAGGCTGGATCGCCATGAAGATTCCAGGATTGTGAGGAAATTGCGCACAACGAAGTTACAGGTAAAAATGCGCGTGCTCTGGACAACTCGTGCCATCAATTTGAATCCTCACTCAAAACGGTTAAACTGCCATTGTCCCATAAATTGTCTCAAAAGGTATACATGCAGCCCCTGTGCCTGCCATGTGATATCGAAGCACAAAAACACTGTCAACGACCGTTACACCACACGGGCACGACACAAATGTTGCAGTCAGCTTTTTAAGGATCCACGTACCACTTGCGTGAAGCAGCACGCCAAAAGACCCACACAAACTGTAGTTTTAATGGCTGTTAATGTCCTACAGTGACTAGCATTTACATCGAAATCCATTGAAGGCCACGGGAACACTGTGAGCGCGGAGCGCAGCGCAAACAGCAAAACTCTACTCACTGGTAATTTGGCTAATCCTCCAATGACCAAAACAACTTCCAGGAAAGCTTAAACAGCAAACTTGGCAAAGTGACCAAATTAAGAATTGTACACATAGCCACACAGGTTGCCAGTTTAGACCAATTGTCGAATGAAGTGCCAGCCATCTTCAACTCCCATAATCGTAGGCATAAATGAAAATAATGGGAGATGAGGCACTCACAGACAGGATGTGGAGACTGATCCAGCACTGTGGAAGTCGATTTCAAAATCATAAAGACGCAGTGTGCTGCAATCATCCATCCAGCACACAAAATGAAATGACAAAGCAGCTTGTTGACGCCACAATTCAGTTGACACATGATTACGCCGATTCTTATCTAATTATCTATAAGAACCCTCTGGCCGCCAAGATCTTTTTACCTGTTGAATAGTGTAAAGGAGAGAATCTCATCAGGTTAGATATCAGCATTCATTTTGTCTGAAAGGACCACTGACTCCGAATTCAAGTTTGAGAATTTATTATCGCCAAAAATAACTGAACGTGCAAGCACCTCAACACGAGGTTAAAGAAATAAATGGGCACTAATACAAAGTATAATCTACTCAGGAATCTCATCCGACTCAGGATAAGAAGAATAGAAAGTTCTAGGAGGACCAACCAGACTATGATTGCTCCTATTTCTAAGTTGCTCTTCATGGGCCTAAACAAGCTTAAAATCAATTGCTGTCCCTACACTCACGCTAAGTGACATCCCTGCATAACGATGTTCCCAGGCAAGAAAGAATAAAAAGGTGTCAGCTGTGAAAGCTTCCTAAGAAGTGCAATCACTATATACCTAAGCTCAGCTCTGTCCTTCTCTCAGGTCTCCCCTACCGCTTCTCTGGCTTCCTCCCTCGGGGCACTATCCCTAATACAAAACCATACTACAAAGGTACACGCCTTGTTTACGCCCTCTTGGCCAGGTCTTCTTTCTTGTGCTTTTCCATTGAAACGGTGACTTCATCCTGGACGGTTTCGTTGACCTTGAGTCCCAGGCGCCTTCTCCTCTGAAAGTATCATCCCTAAATTCCATTGCACTCCCGTACCATGCCTCCCATCTTTCTAACTTTTGAAAACAAAGAGTTAGTCTTTACTAACGAGACATGTGTCCTTGCACCTGCAACAAAAGATACGTTCAACAGAAACCTTCTACTGTGCTAATTAAATCTACCGTTTGTGCCCAGAGAGCCTTTCCAAGAGAAACCCTTTTCGGCCTACATTTATAAGCTAACATAAGAATATACCAGGCCTTCCTTAAGCATATATGTAGTCAGGCCCTTACATATAACTTTTAAACACACATCTTACTTTTCCCTATAAGCATATTCATTACGATTCTTTATGCAAACAATGAATTACATGTGCAACTTTAATATGGTGCACGTTTAAACTACTGCAATTACATTACATACACAAACTAATTCCTCTATGCATTATGTTCACACAATTCAAAAAGCATTACATTACATCATTATCCTAACACCATTATACTGCTGAGTTCACTTCGTCTCAGTGAACTATTCATTCTTTGCTAAACATGCATGAGTATACAATGGATATAAACGAATATATGTCTGAATACATGTGGGTGCGGCCTATCAGTGATTATGATGCACCCCTACAATTCACAAGAACATTTCGCTCTATCAGTTCCCCCTTTGATGACTCCTGTCATCACATCCCATTCTACTCCCTCGGAGAAGGAACCGACCTAAACAGAACTTGTTCCCATCTTCCCTGATCTGAAATTCTCCATGCTCTTGAGCCTTTGATACTGATTGTCCTGCAATCTTGCCAATCTCATGTCATTTTCCCTCAAAGCTCTCTTGACTCGGCCTGCTCGATACCATTTGTAGGCCTTGATCATAATCCACAAGCCAGCCACACAAACCACCAAGATAAGGAGTGGTCTCAGGAAGTACCCAAGGAATCCCTTTCCTAGGTTTGCAAACCAACCTCCCACTTGACCAAAACCCTTTCCGACCTTTTCCCAGGCCCCTTCTTCGGTCAAATCCGCTATCTTTGTGTGGATCATAGTGATGTTACTTATATATTTCTCCAGATCCTTGCTACGGTCTGGTATATAAGTGCAGCACTCCTGAACCTTCAGCATTTTACAGACTCCGCCCTCTTTTGCCAATAGGACATCCAAAGCAAGGCGATTCTGCAAAACCATTCCCCTTATCGACAACATCTCTCCTTCCACCAACACCAACGATTTTGCTGTGTTCATCGAAAATTCATCCACCACAGTCGCTAACCTCCGGATCTTCACATCATTCAAGACTACTCCTAGACTAGGTATCATAGCTCCAAAGATATCCCCCACAACGATTCCTGCACTTGCAGCTCTTCTCGCTCTTGAATGCTCTCCACCTTCCAGAAGATTTAAGTCTTCTGTATGGTAAATCTTTGGAAATATTATTGACAAATAACATGTTCCATACCAATTTGCAGGCAACCTCACGTAAGCATTCTTCCCACATACGTAATACACCGTAGGTATCACTTGTACAGGACCTTGGAGAAAATCTTTTGCCTCATCTGCCATGGTGAAAACGTGATCACAAGTACTCTGTCCCACTGGAACCTTTTCGTAGTAAGTCTGATAACGCCTTATACACAACTTACCCCTCTGCTCCTTATCTAACGCTATAGGACCATAGCTTCCCTTGGTCTTATGCAACCGTTCCTCCTCTGTCCAATCTGTCCTGTGATGCCCTAAATCTCGGGATTCAGTCAGCTTTCTATACCTATCTTCAACCTGATCTACAAACTTTCTCTCTACATCCGACATCAAGCAAGTCAGATTGTGTCTGTGTGCGAATGCTGTATCCAATTCCAAACTCGGTATGAAGTACTTCCTCAGTCTGTCCTCGGTTTTGTAATAATCATACTTATTCAAATGCTTGTAAGCTGGGACTTCAGGAAGCACTGCGTCGAAGTTGGAAAAGAAATACTCGAACTGATCTCTCTCATAAAACAAACTAAGCAAAAGACTACATGAAATACCATAAGTCAGTGGAAGATGATGATACCTAATACCCTCATCCACCGAAGTAGGCAACTGCATACACACATAACAATCTTTCGCATCCATCACGTCAACATACTCATACAACAACTTAGCATACGCATTAAGCTTAAAATCACCCTTAGACAAATCTACATGTAATCTACGACTTTCTTCTAAAATCATAGCTCTATCAGCTGCCCTGTCTACCCCCTTCTGACTAGGTGTGATAGGTGTGGGTGTCCCTGTCACTGCCTCTACTTCTGGCTCGTGCGAACCAGTATATGAGACTACAACTACTATGATTATAGAAATTATCACACTACTTATAAGAATGCCTATAATCCATTTTGCTCTACGATTGGGATTTCCCGGCTCCATGATTTCGAAAGTTCTCAAAAGTCTTGGTTATCGCAAAGAACTCAGAAAAGTCTCTGTCCTTTATTTATGACTTGCTTAACCAGCTCGAGCAACCATGAAATCTCCGGGCTTTCCCTTTCCGATCACAACTTATTTACACAGTCCAGAAAAAGACTTCCCTAGTTTTCGTTCCTCTTCTTGTGGAAAGTCCCTAAGTTTATTCTTCTTCCACTCGGACCTAGGTTATCTTCTTCTTTTAGACTTTTATTTACAGTTCATTACTGATCCATAATGAGATCCTCATTAAGCACGACCAGAACGTGATACAAAAGTTCAAGACGCAAAAGCAGCACTTCGTGTGAAAACGGCTCAGCTCCGAAAGGCGGGAACTCGACCCGATGCAAAAGCAATTTTCGGACTTCACTCAGAAGTGGGGGATTCGGAATCGTGAGTGTCAGTGTTCCGTCTATCTCGAACCCTGGCATCCGCAGCACCACCTTCACCACCAGTCTCGGGCTCCGACTGAACACCTCCACTGACTTCAGTCTCCCTGTATTCACCACCCCCTGCATCAAACACAGTGTAAGTCCACTCAGGGGTAGAGTATCTGCGACAAGGCACTCTTGTTCTCTTGGACCTTCGCCGACTGTCTTGTGCTTGGTCTTCGTCGCTTGCTTCGGTTTCAGATACTTCGGACACTGGAGCAAGGTCTCTCTCAGGTGCTAACCTCAGGTTCAGTCGCCTCTGTCTTTCAGGCCAACCTTCAGCACTTCTGTTCTTTCGTCTGCCTTCCCCTTCTATACCCAGTGCACTATTTCCTCTTTCTGCTGCTTTTGACTCTTCTCCGCCCACTGCACCTTCTCTTTCTTCAGTGCCTGAATCAGGGTTCGAACTGTGGAAACCCCCTTCAGCTTGCTCTAGTGCACCACCAGCTGTGTCAGCGACCCTTACAGCTTGACTTGTCCTCTCATGTGGCCCTACCACTTCAGCTGGGTTTTCATTTACGAGAGGAGCTGTTTCTTCCAAGGGTGCTGGAACTCTGCGGGTATGGGAAGCATGCACCCAGTTCGGCAATCCTCCACACTTTACTGCTGTGTTCGTGATAAGTATCACCTGATACGGGCCACGCCAACGGGCATCCAAGCAACTCTTCCTCACGTGCTTCCGGACGAGCACCCAGTCACCGGGACACAAGTCGTGGCACAGATCACTCGAGGCTGGAACCACAGCTGCTTGCACCTGCTGGGATACAGAACGGACCACATCAGAGAGTCCCTTACAATAATCGAGAATCAAATCATCAGTGATGTTTATCAAGGCTGTAGTTGGTACTGCTGGCAGTCTCATTGCCCTCCCCATTATTATTTCATGGGGGACAACCCGGTCCTTCTGTCTGGGACACTTCGCATGCTCATGAGCACCAGTGGCAAGGCGTCGGGCCATTTCAGGGATGTTGAAGAACACATTTTTGCCATCCGGGCTTTCAACGTTCCATTAACTTGTTCCACCATCCCAGAAGCCTCTGGTCTGTAGCTACAGTGGAGTCTCTGGTCAATGTTCAATGCTGCACAAAGTAACTTCATGATTTCGCTATGGAAGTGCCCACCTCTATCTGATTCCAAAGAGGTCGGAATCCCGAATCTAGGGATAAGCTCCCTCAACAATAATTTAGCCACTGTCAGAGTGTCACACCTGCGTGTGGGGTAAGCCTCCACCCACCGTGAGAATACACATACTATCACTAGAATGTACCTCAATCTATTGCACCTAGGCATCTCCACGAAATCCAGCTGTAATCTATTGAAGGGCCCTCCTGACCTTCCAATATGACTCAGAGTAACTACAGTTTTCTTTCCAGCATTCATCTGTTGACATGTAACACACCTCTGACATACCGTCTCAGCCATTGCTCGGAACCGTGGGTTATACCACGTCTGTCTGAACACCCTCATCATTGCGTCTCTACCCAGGTGTGCCTGTCCATGTATCAATCTTGCCATCGGACTCAGCAATTCTTCCGGCAACACAGCTCTCCCATCGTTTGATACCCACACATCCACGTCTCCTTTCACACACCCAGCTTTGATCCAGCCCTCTCTTTCCTTGGTTGAGACTTCATCTTGCAATCTCTTAAGCTCTTCCCAAGTGTCTGCCATGGTCAACATTATGCTGAGATCGGTTCCCTCTTGGCTCTCTTCTATCTCCCTGCCTGTGTATATGCATCCTTGTTCTGCGCAGAAGCGGGCTACCTCATCTGCGTAGTTATTACCCAAGGATACAAAGTCCTCCCCTTCCCATGGGCTGAACACTTTACAACAGCAATTTCTTTCGGATGCTGTAACGCTTCTAACAATTGTCTTACATATTCTCCATTACGAATGGGTGAGCCAGATGATGTCAAAAATCCCCTCTGAGACCATAACTGCCCGAAGTCATGCACCACGCCAAAGCCGTATTGGCTGTCTGTGTAAATCGTGATTCGAGTCCGATCAGCGGCCAAACAGGCACGGGTCAAGGCAATGATCTCAGCTACCTGCGCGGAGCGTACTCCTTCTAGGCAAGCAGCGTCGACCACTCCTGAAATGGTACATACAGCAAACGCTGCTCTTAATTGCCCCACACTGTCTCTTAAGCATGAACCATCGACAAAGAAAATTTCATCTGGGTCGGCCAATGGCTCATCGACAATGTCAGGTCTTGGTTTGGTGCAAAGTTCGGTCACATCGAGACAATCATGGTCCTCACAATCTTCATCATCTGTGTTCGGTATAGGCATCAATGTCGCAGGGTTCAAGATGGAGCACCTTTTCAGAGTCACATTCTCTGCGGCAAGTATGACTTGCTCGTACCTTGTTAACCTATTGTTCGTTAGGTGCTGGGTCTTGGTCCTGGTCATTAATAACTCAACCGAATGTGGTACATGTACAGTCAATGGATGTCCCATTACAATGCTTTCACATCTTTCAATGCTGACACCTGTTGCAGCAACGGATCTTAGACATCCGGGCAACGCAGAAGCTACTGGATCTAAAGTAGCTGAAAAATAAGCAACTGGTCTACGGACACCTCCATGGTTCTGAGCTAACACTGCTAATGCACATCCTCCTCTCTCGCAACAAAACAATGAAAAGGCCTTGTTGTAGTCAGGCATTCCCAGTGCGGGAGCCCTGCACAAATCATCTCGCAATTGCAGGAATGACATCAAGCACTCCTCGTCCCATGGTACCGGATCACTCACATCCTTGTGTGTAAGCCTCTGCAGAGGCTTTGCTCTCAAGGAGAAACTAGGAATCCACTGTCGACAATAGCCAACCATTCCCAGAAACATCCTAACTTCCCTTTGTGTAGTGGGTACCGCCATGCTCATTATTGCCTCAATTCGATCCGGTGACACCTTCCTTTTGCCTTTTTCTAATCTGTGTCCCAAGTACTGTACCTCATTCAAACAGTACTGCAGCTTGTTCGGGGACACCTTATGTCCATTCTCTGCTAAGTGGTTCAACAAGGCTACTGTGTCAATTCTGCAAGCATCTTCTGTTTCTGAGGCAATGAGCAAGTCATCTATGTACTGCACGAGGACTGAGTTCTGCGGCAACACAAGACTCTCAAGGTTCTTCTTCAGGATCTGGTTAAAGATCGATGGACTTTCCGTATACCCTTGAGGGATACGACACCATGTTAACACGCGATTCTCTAGCCTAAATGCAAAAGAAATTGGCTTTCCTCGTGGAGCGGTATCGAAAAGAAGGCTTGACACAAATCGATAACCGTAAACCACTCGGCTTCACATGGGATCTGGAACAGTATTACTGAAGGATTTGGTACCACTGGACAACAAGGGACAACTATCATGTTGACCTTTCGCAGGTCTTGCACGATCCTGTATTTCCCGCTCGGTTTCTGTATTCCCATTATGGGTGAATTACAGGGACTACCTCTGATCTCCTTCAAAATACCCTTCTCAATGAAAGTCTCGATCACAGGTTTTATTCCTGCAATCGTTTCTATCGATAAATTGTATTGAGGTGTTCTTGGGAAATCAACATTCTGTTTCACCTCAATCCGCACTGGTTCAACCCCTCTGATTAAACCTATTTCGTCTCCTGCGAAATCCCACACCACAGGCGACACTGCGTCTCTCAGATCATGTGGAAGTTCTTCCACCGTCACCATTGGGTACAGATCTATACACAGATGCTGATTGGCCATCTTAAAGTCAGCATCATCATCTCTCGTCTGGACCTCCACTCCTCGTGGTGTACAATAAATCGTGCAGTTCAATTTGCACAACAAATCTCTTCCCAAAAGACAAACTGGACTCGTGTCACATACTACAAACTGATGTCTAGTTTGGAAAGTACCTATCTTTACTAAGATCGGTTCTGTCAATGGGCTGCTCATCTTCTTGTTCGCTACTCCAACAACCTGGATCGATTGTCCCGAGAGGGGTAGGTTATGGACTACTGCAGATCTTACAGTAGACCGGGTAGCTCCAGTATCAACCAAAAGTGTTGCAGGATTGCCCTCAATCTCTGCCTCTACAAAAGGTCCTCTCTGGTCTACCTCCAAGACCGCTCCAAGTGTGCAGTCTTCCTCCCCCCTCAGGCCCCGTCAGGATAAAGGGTCTAAGCTATCCTCAACATAGCGTTCGAACAGGGGCATCTGTTGATACGTTCGTGTTCCTTGTGAAAACCTTGGAGCTTGGGGAATCTGAGCTTGAGAATTGTAAACCCCCCCTTTCATCGTTCTAGGTCTCGTTATTGTGTTAACCACCTCTTGCGCGGGTGCCTGAGCCCCCTCTTCCTCTTCCTGTACCTGATTAGCTGGGTTCAAAGGACACTCGCGTTTCCAATGTCCGACCTGGCGACAAAGATGACACGCAGTGGTCTTCTTTAGTGTGGCCACGTCCACTCCTGTCTTGGGGTCTACTGGTTTTCCTTTCCCTGTACCTGCCCATTCTGGTTTCCCTGGAAATTTCCTTGCTTTCTCCCCAAGGTCCCTCCACTAGGCTGATTCTGTGCTGTCTGCATCTGGACAAGCATCAATTTGTCTTTTAGCTTTCGATGTTTTGAATCCACCTCATCACTACAGTACCTCGCGTACCGCAAGAATTTCATCTAGTGGCTTGTTCTGCCAGCAGATCAAATGGTGCTGTATCATGAGGCTGATTTCCCCTCTCAGACCTGTTACAAACTTTGAGACAAACTGTCCCATATCCTTAGGGTCCAAAACATCCAACCCACTATACTGTTTAAAAACTTGCAGAAGTCTTTCATAGTATTCATGCACCGTTTCCTTGGGTTCCTGTACAGTCCGATCTATCTTAACCCAATCTATATCCTGAGGTGAAATCTTCGACTTCAACCATGTAATCACCTGCTCATATTTTTTCATGACATCAGGTGATGGACCATTTGTAACCGCCTCTCTTTTGGTTCCGAAGTCGGCCACTCAATAGCGACTTTACATGCTGTCCACAAATCTCCTGGTACCACTATGTCAAACAAGGTGTTCAAATCAATCCACAATACTTTTGAAATCTTCACAAACCGCTCAACCTGCTTGTACCACTCCACCGGTTTTTCCCTCAGCCGAGGAAAATCATTTGTAAATGCAGCCAAATCACCTCTATTCCACGGTACATGCACGTACCCTCCATTCTGTACTTCCCGTAAAGGAAAATTTCCAACACCCGTCGCCCCCTCTCCTGGCGGCGGCGTTTCCCCTTCTGCTCTTTTTACTGGTTTCTTTTTGGACCACCTTTCTTCCCATTTGTCCAACAAAATCCATATTCTCATTCCTATGATCAGGTCTCTGGTGTGCGTCTTTAATCCTGTGATTCTTTTCTCCTCCAACTCCTGATCACTGTAATGCAATCTATGTGGTCCCTGTAACGCTTTAGTTTTGTTCAGGTCCACCTCATATCTTTTGGCCAATTCCTTCAATCTATCATGTGCCCTTCTAGCTTTTCGAGTCACATCTTTTGCTACAAACAGCAGCTCATCTGATCCATAAATTTCTATCCTTTCCAAAGGCAGACCCCCACTGATCATTTCGTCTACCTCTGCTTTCAGCCTCACTACGTCTAGCAACCTTGCCTGTACTGCACTCCTCAGTACGTCTCGACAACCTGAGCCGTCCCGCTCATCACAATCACTATTCTGTCCTTGTGACCTATTCCCTTCCATATTCCTGGAACCTGGTCTGTCTTCCGAGACATTTTGTGCCCTATCTCTTTGCATCCTATCCTCTTGGTTCGTTACTGTTGGTGTCCACTCCCTCAAAGCTGACTTAGATTCCCGTAAAGACCTCGGTCTTTCCGGTCTCTCCTCTTCTTGTCCACATGAAGAGTCCGCAGTAGCCGGTAACGGCGTACTTGTGTCTATTGGTCTTGGGAAATGAACCACCCTTACTCCAAACCCATTCCCACTCTCACTGTTTCCTTCTTCCCTTCTCATCGGCACGGAGCTCCCTTCTCTCACTCGGTCTGGGTCATATACCGGTACTATAGGGCCAATGGTAACCGGTACTGTCAAGGAGTCCGGTAATCTTGTGTTCCCCGCAGGAGGCTGTGTTATCATAGACGCCGTAGCCCCTCCGTTCCTGTGGAAATTCTTCCCACTACTCTCATGCTGGTCTGGTTCTGGCTCTCATCAACTATTGCCACTGCTGGGGTTGTCTTTCCCTCTTCTGAATCTGGATTAAATGGTGGTGGCCTCTCCGCCAACATCCTATCCAACAGACTGTCATCTAAATCACTGTCGTCCTCATCGATTCTTGTAATCTTTCCATTTTGTATCAGCAGTGGGTATAACTTATCTCCGTCTATCGTATCCGCTCTCCACTTTTTCTCCAATGCATCCCACCTCGCATCTTGGAATGCCCTGACCGATTTCTTCACCCTTTCTTGACACCGTTCCTTCTTTCTATCATACGCTGCTCTTATCCACGCATGTAGTGCCTCAAACTGTGTCGGTCTAGGTAGTGGTCGTATTGAAGCCATTACACTCTTGAGCTGGTACAGCACCTCTAACCTGAAAGTACCATATCGAGGGAACGACAAATCTCCTTCTGTTTCTGTCATTTTATGCCAATTCTCGAGCCAAATTATAGTATGCAATCCTACATTCTTTGCCATATAATGTGCTGGTGTGTCCTCAGGAGGAGCTTCCTCTCCCTCCCGAACAACCACATGTCTATCACCTCTACAAAGTTCCCTTAAAGCTTTAAAACATTTCATGATGAATCAACTTTGTATTTGCACTCAAAATGTCCGCTTTTACTTCCTGATTTCAATCCACCAATCCCAGCGCGGTTCACACCAACCGGCCTATCGCAGCGCGGCACTAGTCTGACGTCACGTTTCCTCCGCTCGCAGCAGTTCCCCTCCTTTCTAATTCACTTGTTCTCACTCGCATCCGTCCCAATTATACTCTGAAATAATGTCCGTCCTACCGAACAATTACCTCTCTGACCGTCAGTCTTACCAATGACCGATCAGTCTCTTGAGCTTGTTGACCTCAATCTGGCAACCGTCTGTCCACGAACGACCGGACAATCGCCTCTAATACACTCGATAGGATTCAATCACTCGATGTTCTGCACACCATAACCTACGACCTGCGTTGGTTATTCACACACTCACACATGTGTCCCTATCTTCTGTGGGTCTGTCAATGACGTCTCGTGACCCCACAACTCTGGTCAACGTTCTCAACTCTGGGTGTATTCTACACCACAATAAATCTCCCGGTCCCGCGCGCGCTCACGGTCCGTTTCTCAATCACACAATTTTCGTTCCAACTCCGCAAGACATCACACAACAATAAAACACCGCAATCTACCAAACATCACTCTTTTCATACTCACTCTACTACGAACTGCTACTTCCGCCGCACCGTCACTCTCCGTCAGTTTTCCACGACCTCCGACATCCGTCTCTCGCGGTTCTCTGGATCTGCGTCACTCGGGCTCTATGGGGCAACTTAATCTCCTATCTTGCTCTAGATCTCTCCTTACCATCAAAGGTAACCATCCTACTCTGCTACCAACTGATTACGCCGATTCTTATCTAATTATCTATAAGAACCCTCTGGCCGCCAAGATCTTTTTACCTGTTGAATAGTGTAAAGGAGAGAATCTCATCAGGTTAGATATCAGCATTCATTTTGTCTGAAAGGACCACTGACTCCGAATTCAAGTTTGAGAATTTATTATCGCCAAAAATAACTGAACGTGCAAGCACCTCAACACGAGGTTAAAGAAATAAATGGGCACTAATACAAAGTATAATCTACTCAGGAATCTCATCCGACTCAGGATAAGAAGAATAGAAAGTTCTAGGAGGACCAACCAGACTATGATTGCTCCTATTTCTAAGTTGCTCTTCATGGGCCTAAACAAGCTTAAAATCAATTGCTGTCCCTACACTCACGCTAAGTGACATCCCTGCATAACGATGTTCCCAGGCAAGAAAGAATAAAAAGGTGTCAGCTGTGAAAGCTTCCTAAGAAGTGCAATCACTATATACCTAAGCTCAGCTCTGTCCTTCTCTCAGGTCTCCCCTACCGCTTCTCTGGCTTCCTCCCTCGGGGCACTATCCCTAATACAAAACCATACTACAAAGGTACACGCCTTGTTTACGCCCTCTTGGCCAGGTCTTCTTTCTTGTGCTTTTCCATTGAAACGGTGACTTCATCCTGGACGGTTTCGTTGACCTTGAGTCCCAGGCGCCTTCTCCTCTGAAAGTATCATCCCTAAATTCCATTGCACTCCCGTACCATGCCTCCCATCTTTCTAACTTTTGAAAACAAAGAGTTAGTCTTTACTAACGAGACATGTGTCCTTGCACCTGCAACAAAAGATACGTTCAACAGAAACCTTCTACTGTGCTAATTAAATCTACCGTTTGTGCCCAGAGAGCCTTTCCAAGAGAAACCCTTTTCGGCCTACATTTATAAGCTAACATAAGAATATACCAGGCCTTCCTTAAGCATATATGTAGTCAGGCCCTTACATATAACTTTTAAACACACATCTTACTTTTCCCTATAAGCATATTCATTACGATTCTTTATGCAAACAATGAATTACATGTGCAACTTTAATATGGTGCACGTTTAAACTACTGCAATTACATTACATACACAAACTAATTCCTCTATGCATTATGTTCACACAATTCAAAAAGCATTACATTACATCATTATCCTAACACCATTATACTGCTGAGTTCACTTCGTCTCAGTGAACTATTCATTCTTTGCTAAACATGCATGAGTATACAATGGATATAAACGAATATATGTCTGAATACATGTGGGTGCGGCCTATCAGTGATTATGATGCACCCCTACAATTCACAAGAACATTTCGCTCTATCACACAGATCTTGTAAGTAAAATCCATATTGATGTAAAACGTAGCAACGATAATTTGACGAAAAACTCCGGCTCACACGAGTTACCCACTTGTGACACAGTCATTTTTAAGAGTCCAAAGGAGCATGTCCAGGATGGGCTGTAGGCTGAGACTGGTGGAGTGCTGAAGATCACACAAGCTGTCATGGAAGAAGGAATAGTCAATCCTTTATCTCAAAGAAGTACAAGCAGGCTGGGGCTGTCCGGGAAAAAGGACACTGGTGGGGCTGACACGCCTTGTACTTCAGACTGGAGGTTTTCTTCTTAGTTTCTGTAGGTTTCCTTAAGATGTTTCATGTTTCAGAGTCCTTTTTTAAAAAACATGCGTAGTTTCGTTTCAAGAATCGTCGCCAAAAATCTGTAGTGATGAAGTCCGTAGCCAGGATGTAGTTTCATGTAGATTTATTGAGTTCAGTTACAGGTAGGTGAGTTGTAGGGATGCAGCCCCACCAGGAGCAGTCTTCCTGCTGCTCAGCCCATACTCCAACTGACACACTCAAGCATCCGGGCACCCAAACATTCCATTCAAGACTCTCAAACCAACATTCCATGCACCACATTCACACTGGCTGAGCAGCTAGGGAGTAAGTAACCAGATACATACAACACAGGTAACTACACTCACCCACCCGTGGCATGCTTAATATAGGCCTCTGTGCCACACCCTTGTCGGATGCCAGTGTCATCTCACAGAGGCAGAGAGGAGTATTTGATGTCAACGAGAGTCTGGATATTCCGACCTCCCCACCTTCTGCCTTTATACTGCCTCTGCTATTGCTGTCTCACCCCAGTGCGCTTCCAGTGGTTCCTTCATCACCTCACACTGCTTTCTTAATCGGAGTCAGGGACATGTGGGGTATTGGGTGGAACAACTGAAGACAGAGCAGAGAAGCGGCCATGAGCAATGGGCACCAATTCTTGTGGTCTGCCCTCCTCAATCTACTTATAACCCTGTGCTTCCCAGAAGTTGTAGCTCCCAGGATAATTTCTAACAGTTAATAGGTCTAAGGCCCTGATTATGTGGTGGGAGTAAGGAGGAAGGTATTTACCAAGTGTGGCAAATAGCATCGATTCCAAGCTTTTCCCTTGAAAATGAAGTGCAGTTTGTTGAATTGGTATTTAACACAAGAATTCCACATCTGTGAAAGCTACTACATTTGCACCCAGCTGAAGTAGGTGGCTAGGTGGGTAAGCAACCCCCAGTGGGAAAGGATGAAATCAAAGGGCAAGCAGTAGGTTTAGAGGGACTGTTGACAGAGGTAATGCATGCTAGGTCTGGGGCGCGGCGTGACCACAGATTCCTAGAGGTGGCTCTGTACTTTTGGAAGAGATGCTAGCTTCGGATCGACACGAAAGAGTCATATCCTCCGGAGATCCCATATGTATACATCCCCGACTGAGTAAGTTGGTGCCCACTGCCAGGATGACTCAATGGGAGGAAGTTTGTGTGACCCCTTTGGGGGATCTGTGCATTAACCACAAACTCACTACGTTTGAGAAGTTGCAACAGAATATGCTAATTTCTCTGGGGGTCAATTTCTAGTTTTCCAGTCACTAGTCAGACCCCCCCCAGGATTTTGCGGCATAAATTAGTAAATTTAGCGGCGCAAAAATTGAAATTTTGCGGTATTTTAGCACCAAATTATTTTAGTATTTAAAAAAAAAAAAAAAACGTACCCCGGCGGGTCACGCTCCATGCCCACAGGATTTCTTTTAGAAAACCTCAGCAATATCATGTGACATGTGCCTATAGCTCAGATGCTGTTTAATACGCTAAAGAAATGTTCTTAAGTACGATAATAAAATGCGTGCGCCTGTTCATAAAATAAATAACCTATGCAATTTACGTAACACTTAACGCATGTAACAATGCAGTCCCTCACATTACAAACGTATACAAGCAGATTTCTGCAAAATGTACAATTTAAAATGAAGCATACCCAATAGGACAGTATACATTCAAAATTGATTAACACACTGACTGCAGCGAAGTGCTTCATTGTGTGCACAAGTTAAAGAGGAGAGGCAGGCATCCCCCCCCTCCCTTCACCACTCTCACCTGTGGACCCTGTGCCTGTCCTGCTCCGCCAGGGCACACAGCCCCTTCCCAGAATAATAGCGCTTTGGTTTCTAGGCGCTGTTGCTTGCAGTCATTTGTTCACGGCCTTCTTGCATATTCATTTTCTAGGGCTGTCGCCAAGCTTCCCGCATTGGGTAGCAGTGCCCATTGCTGAGAGAGTGACGTCGCTGGGAGTCAGCCAAGGAGCTGCCAGGGAGTTCAGCAGGGCAGGTGTACAGGGCAAGTAGTCTAGGGTAGAGCGACGTCCCGAGGGAGCACTGGCGTAGCAAGGGGGGCGGAGGGGGCGGTACGCCCCGGGCGGCACGAGATTTGGGGGCGGCAGGTAAATTTATCGCCAGCACCCCCCCCCCTGCTCTTAGGCGCTCGGCGGCGGCAAAAGGCAGGGACCGCCACGGGCGGCAGAGTGTCTAGCTACGCCACTGCGAGGGAGTCTGCAGTTTAAAAAATACTCCTTCAGTGCCTGCACTCAGCGTGCCACTGCCCACCCATCCCCAAACACATGTGGCGCTGTAAGGCATATGTTTTCAGTCCAGCTAGGGGCTGCATGGAAGCTTGGGGATGCAGGCCTTGAAACCATGGTGCCTGCTGACTCAGTGCCACGCTGGTTCCACCTCCTTGGCCATGCCGGTAGCAGGTCCCCGGTGCCGTGCAGTGTAAAGGAGCAAGAGAATGGCAGCCCCTGTAGGGAAAACAAAGCTGCTGCGGGCTTACACGCCCGAGGGTCACACCCAGTCACCAGTTAACTCTATGTCTAGCCTGCCTTGTACATTATAAGCGCCGAAGCAGTAAATTAATTTAATGTTCCGGGTATTTCCTGACAGCTAAACCGGTGTGGAATAGACTAGCAGAGGTGAGCTCAGGGCGCAATGAACCACCGAGGCATGTCAATGCAGGAAACACCTTCCCAGAGCCCATTGGCAGACCCCTCCCTCCCCCAGGATATTACCAATAAAAAAGGAATTTCGCGGGCACTTTTGTAAAAAGCGCAGCCTTTTTACAAAACTGCCGATTTTGCGATTTTTTTGCAAATCGCGAAATCCTGGAGGGTCTGACTAGTGCGATATCTAAGAGCCACTAGGAGTCAGGGAGATGCGAAACCAATCCCACCATGACTCGCTACCAAGAGTGATGGCACAGAGGGATGCAAGGAGAGCTATAACAGTGCTGTATCATGGCTTAATTACACATTCTAAGGCAAATACCCCCCTTAAAGGGAGCATGGCAAAGGGGTTGGGCAGTGTGTCACTCCCAAAGAGTGGTCCCAAATACCTGAATACCCCCTTGAAAGTCTCTAGAAATGCCTGGTTTCAGTTTATACAGTATAAGGTACTGCACAGAATGTACTTGACATCTAGGACGCTGCATGGGATCTTCCCGGCGGTGCCAGATTGTTTTCCCAGATGTTGTAGTCCTAATGCGAAATTTGTACATATGCTCTGGGGTGACAACTGTGGAGGTTACTGGGAAATACTACGATAATATCCTTGTAGGAGTCATCTTGGCCTTGCTTAAAAAGGTTGAAGCTTACTAGTTTTTTTTACATATTTTAAATTAGTTTTTATTGAGAGAATAAAGTGATGCACCAAAACGCATAACAATGTACATACATTTCTTATAGCTGTTACGTTCCATCTTTATGCATTTCGTTCACATATATTGCGCTTGGACCTTAGGTCTATAGTCCATGACATCACACCTAGATTACTTTTATCAGATAAGTTATCCTTACTATCTATTATCAGCAGAGTTATGTAATACAAATGCATGAAAAAGCACCCGAATGACTTTAGGTCGGATGTTTCCGGGAGTAGTGCATTATAGAGTTCAAGTTGTTCACTAAAGTATGTCATCCCAGACAACCCTTGTTATAGCGTGGAACCCGACCTCGCCACCAATACTGCGCCACCAGTCGTTTGACCAAAAACAAAGCCAAGGCTGTACATTTACTATCCTAGTAGTGTGATTGGTGGTGATGTTTGAACAATGGTATCAATTATTTTTTGTATGTTGCCTATTTCAATTTCCCAATATTTTAGGATCTTGGTACACCCCCATACCAAGTGCATACAGCCTGCAGCTTCCATTTACACTGTTACCCTGTGAATTTATCTGTGGTGTATTGGCTGCAACCTGCTACTGGGTAATTAATTATAATTGTAATTGTATTTATATAGCACTTACTACCCCTGACGAGACGCTGGAGTGCTTTTCAGCGAGTAGCACACTACTCCAGAACCCAAAATGGATTAGTGGTGGATTAGCATAGGGAAATATAAATTGTTAATTCGAGCGGTGGACATGTAATTCTGTTTGTTTCATTGAATACGATAAAGGACTGATAGAGGAGGGAAGAGTCTAGATAGTGTTATTTGGGAGAATATATGAATTAGATAAGGTATGAGACGAGTCAAAGGAGGTATAGAGGAGGGGAGAGTCTAGAAAGGGTTATTAGGGAGATCATAGAAGTAAAATGAGGTTTGGGATGAGTCAAAGGAGGGATGCAGAAGGGAAGAGTCTAGAAAGGATGTATGACAGACCATAGCAGTAGACTGAGGTTTGGGGTGAGTCAAGGAAGGATAGAGGAGGGAAGAGTCTAGAAAGGGTTATATGGCAGATCATAGCAGTAGCCTGAGGTTTGGGGTGAGTCAAGGAGGGATAGAGGAGGTAAGATTCAAGAAAGGATCTTTGGGAGATCATGGTAGTAGAATGAGATTTGGGATGAGTCAGAGAGTGGAGGTAGAGGATATATTGAGAGAGGTATAGGATGAGACATAGAGTAGTGCATTGGAGGGAGTTGAGGTTTCTTTTAGTTTGTTTTGTATTTGTCTTTATTTATTTCTAAAGGAAAGCTCACCGGGATTGTGCAAAGCAGTACTCTCACACTGTCTCTGTAAGAGGAGCATCTAAATCTGCATCCCATCCCGTCCTGGCCAGCCCATCTCAAGTCAGCATCTCTCTCTGTATCTCCCGATATAGTATTTTTATAAGTTTCTTAGGGGTCTGTACACTAATCACCGTCTCAAGTGGTTTGTATCTCTCTGGTTCAAGGGGAAGTTTATATGGAAGCTAACTAGACTTGAGGATAGGTTTGCTGAGTTGACTGGGCTGCTAGCCAAGTGACAGTAATGGATGGTAGCTCACCTCCCACCACCTGTATGAGAGATTTGTTGAAATGGACAGAGGTAAAAGGTGATAGTTTGGCTGCCCTGCAGAAGCAAACCAGTGAATGGTGAAAGTGACCGGATGGTATGAGATGATTATTGCCTTAAAAGCCAACATGGATGAAAGACCCCCTTGAATGGGATGCTTGCAACTAAGCGGTGGCAATAAAATGCACTAGAGACGGGTGTTTGGGCCTGGATTACCTGCAAAGGAAACGTGTAGACAGAATACGGTTCCCTTTCTGTTGAATAAAGCACTCTGATGTTGCAGGGGTGGTGTTGTAATTCTTTGGGTGGGAAAGCTATCAAGATCAGAACAGGCACACAAAGGGGACCTGTCAAAGGGTTTCATTATAGGTGCGTTTTCCTACCCCTGATTTGAAATGCGTGTTAATCATATACAACCTGCTGCAGTTCTGGTGCTTAGGACAATATTTATGATGTCCTGCCAATTTCTTGGTGCCAAAGTTTGATAGATGGTTATTGTTTTAGTATTGATATATATAGGGGAGCGGATATGGCCTAACGGCTTGAGCGGTCGACCTCGAAGCTGGGGAACCGGGTTCGAGTCTCGGCAAGGACGCTCAACTTCCTGTGATTCTGGGCAAATCACTTAATCTCCCTGTGCCTACCAAAATGAATGTGTCCATCTGTAATGCAACTGGTGCTCATGTAAAGTGCTCTGATACCTTCGGGTCAAGATTGCGCTATATAAAACTACCCCCCCACCCAAAAAAGAAAAAGAAACTGTCAAAATCCTGCCCTATTAAATCAAACTCACCTCTAATCCACAGCACTCAGCAACTATTACTCCATTAACCACCTCCTATTCTTTAGGAGAATAATTGAAAGAGCCCTCACGATTTAACTTGATAATTATATTTAGGGCTCCCGGTTTTATGGTATTTATTTTTTTGCCATTTCCGTCTGTATTTATCCATATTTATTTTTGGGCATTTTTTCTGTATTTATCCACATTTATTTTTGCCACAAGCAAAAGACGAAGCTACAGCTAGTATTTTTCCACATTTATTTAAATTGACAATGCACACATGCGCTCACTTAAACTAGCGATTTGTTGTGGCTTTAGCAGTGCTTTAAATGGTCCGGTACTGAGTAATTTGAAAAGGAGAGTACCTGTACTTCTCAGTTCTGCTATAAAAACACTTTAGGATAGAGTACAAGCACTTGTCAGGAGCAAACATGTGCCAGCGCTTCTGTATTTCCATCTAAAGCCAGCTAGAAATCTGCCTCCCGTATGATTGAGTGACTGTCAGCCACATTTCCCAGAATCCTCTGCGTATCTCATGAGTCACCTAAGAGATACTGCCTCCTCGGTCTGCAGAGCTTCTTCAGAACCATAGAAAAATATGGAACTTGTCATGGGAGCCATTTGGCATTTTCAATTATTTCACCCATGATTTTTGCATTTTTCTCTGAGGCTCTTTAGCAGGTATGATGTGGGTGGATATAGCCCACTTGGTGACAGATTGCTATTGGTGTCTGACAATTTTGCATTAACGTTTACACCAAAATGACCAGTGCACAAACAACATTAATTGTTCCTTCAGTTGTTGCAAACGTCGGTTTTGCAGCGGTCATTTATTGCAAATTTCTCTGCAAAAGTGTCTTATACTATTTTTTTATTTTATTTTTTGCAGTCTGACTCAGTTTGGCCTGCATATTGTTTATAGTTTCAGCTTTCTGTTTTAGCAGATTCTTATCAGGCGGTAAACAGGTTAACATTTACACAAAACTGGTATATTTTGGTCCAGGAATTTGCTACTCACCCCAGAGCACAGTATCAGGTTTTATTTCAGAATCATTCACAAGAACGCAGAAAAATATTGTTTTTTTTCCGCAACAGCTTAAAATATTGTTTGCAGGGATTAAATGAGACGTTTCCAATTGTGGAGCTCAAAGCGTGTGTTCCTGAACAGATGACAGGAAAATCAATGCAAATGCAAACATCTTCTGCACACACAGGAGCTGGCGCGGGCGGGCTGTGTAATGCCCGACTTCCTTCTTTGATGATTCAAGGGAGGTTATCACCGGTGAGGGCAGCAGACTAGACGGAGCCTTAATACCCCTTTAAGTAACCGAAACCTTGAGGGCGCGAAGTGTCATATTAGAATACTGGAGTGGCTGCTGGTAGGCTTCAAAAATGAGCTGTGCGAATTGCTGTTAGATATCCGTCCTGGTTTGCTTCTAAGCGCTGTGCAGTTTGACAGGTGTACCTAAGCGCACTGTTTGTTTCCTAATTTCCTGTTGTTTTACTTTGCTCCTGCACCCCTTCCCGCAATGCCAATGCTTGTTTTTCTCCTGCTGCAGCACTGTGAATTGAAGTGCTTAAAACGTGCACTGTATGGGGCCTGGGACAAGAGGAGTCAGGGGCGTTGGGGGAGGCTACGGCATGGGGTGAAAGAACAATAAAGCCTCGCTAACAAGTAAATGGTCTTCAAAAAGACCTGTGAAGTACTCGGGTGCGGCAGTGTGTGTGCCCGGGAAGGAATTTCCAGCAGCAGGAAGGGGGCGTGGCGAGATAACTCTGGATTCGAGCATGGCAGTATTTTGCCGTTTTTACATATAAATACAGACAAAGGAAAAATTGTTTTCCGTCTGTATTTATATGTAAAAATCCGTTTAAACGGAAAACCGGGAGCCCTAATTATATTATCTTAACTGAATTAAGCTCCATGACCATTAGTCTAGCTTTAGACCCAGACACAGTATACAGACTGTCCCTATCTGATGGTAGAGAATACCCTACAAATCCCCCCAAAGCAATGCTCCTGCCTGCTTGTCCTCTTTACGTGTCAGCTACAATAGAAACAGTCAACCAATAAGGCTAGATATCCATCCTATTTATAGTTCGCTATTGCTTTTTGAAACTATAAAAAATGTAAAATAAAGTTGTGGCCAAATGGGTCATTATGGCAGTCGGGAGTTTGTAAAGCTCTGCGCCAAGCTCTAGAATATCCTTTATTGCCCTGGTCGGGGGATTACCTGCTCAACTGATGGCACAAACCCCTAACAGAAACATACTCAGTGGAAAGCGCAGAGGCCAGAGAGGAGACAATAAATGAGCGGAGCCGCTCCTTGGCTCCACTGGTCAATGGGGCCTTTGTCGACCAAAAGGAAAGAAGAGGTGCAGTGGTCGTCTCCCGGCATAGTTGCACCCAAGTTGAGATCAGGACCCACGGGGGCAGGCACAGGGGAGTAGTGGACCGCCGTGAGCAGTTCTGACAAGCAGAGTTTGAGGAAGAAGCAGCAGGACTTGTCAGGCTTGATGACGCCAGGGCCCGGTGTTGGCTTGACCAGATGGAGCCCCACTCGCCTGCAGTTGGAGCATCACTACCAGCAGAGGGAGACTGCAGTACTCACCTGGGCCAATCCTCAGTAAGGAAAGGGGTGAAAGTGATACAATACACTTCAGACTTTCGGTGATAACCCCTCCGTCATCTCCATTGGCAGACTTCAATGACTCCATTGGTCTGGTAGATATTAGATATATGGAGACTATAAATCCAAAGTAGGGAAGGTACACCTTTTTCTAGGGAGTACACAGATCATTCTCACACATTGACTACTTCCTTACAGCTACATCAGATCTGAATCAAATTAAATCAGGGTCCCCCCATGTCAGAGGTCTTTTGGATCATGTTCCAGTCAAGCTCCTGTTCTAGGGTATTCACCCAATGCAACCACTTACATGGAAAATGAACAGTAGGTGGCTCAAAGATCAGAAGATTCGAGACTCTATGATAAAAGTTATGTTGCATTATTTTCAGACTCCCCGGGATTCATAGGTCCTCCTTAGGTGGAGAGGAAGGCCAATAAGATGGTCATGCAAGATCAGACTATCAGATCAGTGTCTCATCAAAATAAAGAAAGACAGAACAAGCTTTATCAATTGGAGGAGCAGGTCATAGAGGCTGAGAGAAAATATGGAACCACTGTGTCAGACAATACACTACACAGGCTTACTCTTACGAAAACAGAGCTCGAGCAAGTTAGCAAAGATATTGCATCTAAAACGTGGATGCCAGCACAAAGTAGACTCTATGTACAGGGAGACAATGTGTGTCCTCAGTGGATATACCGAGATTGTTGGGGTGGGGCAAATCAATTAGGTGAACCCCTTACAGCCAAGAAAATTCTCACACACACATACAAAGCCTTACACAACATAGGACTAGCATACCTAAACAGCCGCATACACTTTCACCAGCCCGCCAGACACCTATGCTCTGCCTCACACTTGCACCCCCCGCATTCACAAAAGCAGAGCAGGGGGTCGCTCATTCTCCTACATCGCATTCAAATCATGGAACAACCTCCCTCAACACATCAGAGCCTCCGCCTCACTTCTTAAGGAACGCAAGAAGCTGAAGACTTGGCTTTTCAAATAACTCCGCAGAGACTACATGCCTACACACCTGCTCAAGCACCTGGATACCCTCACAGGTGCACCATACAAATCGCCATAACATAACTTAATATAACATAACATAACGCTATTGCACAAATCAGATTTAGTAGGTCCCCAGGACCTAATAGAATCCTAATGAGTTTACTAAATGTCCTCCCTCCTCATTGACACAACAACTACTGGATATGTTTGATGAAGCTAGAGCACAGGGGAGGTATACGTCAGAACTTCGTGAGGTCCACATAGTGAACATTTTGAAACCAGGTCGCCCCCCCACAGACAGACGGGACTCCTACTGTCCAATATCATTAATTGATGTGGAGGTTAAAGTATTAGCAACCCATCTTGTGATGGTGATCACTAATGTGATCAATCATTCAAGGCAAGAGTGGCTTTATGCCATAGATGGACTAGACACAATATAAGATGTGCATTTTACGCTCTGTATTTGGGCATTAGGTTGCCTACCCCATTGGCTTTAATTTTTATAGATCTCAAAAAGCTTTGACTAGCATAACTTAGTATAAATTGTTCATACTACTAAAACACCGTGGAATCAGGTGCTATTATACAAACATCTGCATGCACGGGTCACAGTAGTGGGGGCATTGTTGTCTCCTTTCAACTTAGAAAGTGGGTGGTTAGACAGGGGTGCCCTTTGATTGCGATTGAACCATTAGCACTTAATATTAGACAGGCTGAGCCAGCCACAAGGTTCCGATGGTCAGACAACTTAGACAAAACAAAAAGCTGTTTGCCCAGTGGTGTAGCAAGTGGGGACGGTCCGCCCTGGGCGGCGGCCTCACCCCCGCTCTTACCTGCGGCCGTTGCGGGCGGCAAACGCAGGGACCGCCAGAGGCGGCAAAAGGCCTAGCTACGCCACTGTGTATGCCGATTATCTCCTTATCTATACTAGTAATCCTGAGACATGGGGACCAGCAGTAATTGAGATCCTTGAAATATTTGGTCCTTTTTCAGGTCTAACGGTTAAATGGTCCAAGATGCAGCTTTATGCCTTTATTCCCTTTATACCAGAGGGAACGGCTGGGAACATGGTTCGATGAACATGGGATTCAAGTTGCCACAAGCATTATCAAATACCTGGGAATCCAGCTCACTCATGATACCGAATAGCTAGAATTGATGATATCGTCTTAGTGCTCGAGTTGGTTCTTTGAGACAAACAAACATGGACGCCTCTCCCTCTCTCTCTATGATGGGCCGAACAACATCATTGAAGATGGTCATTCTACTCAAAACTATACATCAAAATTTCCCATTCCCTGTACCCCGTGGATGCATGTACAAACTGACCTCGCTATTAAGATCCTTTTTATAGAACAAAGGTCACCTCTTAATCTCATTCGTTAATTGTTGCAAATCAAAATTTGGTGGAGGATTGGCAATAGTGGACCCTGAGCCATATTATTGGAATATGACACGTTATTTCGCATGCCATTACTTCGCATGCCATTACTACGCGGTTATTACTTAGCAATAGCCGTTACTACGCAAGTTTTTAGTTCGCATACCATTACATTGAAAGTGTTAATGTATACGAAGTAAAAACTTGCCTAGTAATAAAAATGGTATGCGGAATAACGTGTCATATTAAAAAGACATTTAACCCCTTTTAAAAAAATGTTTAAAACACAACACTACTGTAGTAATCACGCTGGGCAGGGTTGTGATTAGCAGGTTTATTAAGGCTACACATGTAGAGGAGCAGGTTACAACCAACTCCCACTGCAACTCCAGCTCAACTGAATCCACATCACAGTTGCTAGGAGCCACAGAACATTCTTAGACTAGAATAGAACACAGGCAAGATGGCTGAATCATAGTGAACAAAACACACTAAATATAACATATCTTCCTCCTTTCCAAAGCAAAAACAAAAACAACTAAACTAAACAACAAAGAAAAACAGAATCAAGATCTATATCTAGCAGGTTTAACAACATGTCTGGAACTTCGTCTGATGATGGTTTGTTCAGAGCAAGAAGGTTCAGATGTTTGACAAAATGAGGTTGAGACCTTGGTGCGAACCTTTACAACCCTATTGAGGTTCCACCAATGTCCTCCCGAGACTTTAACGGCATTTCCAACAATCTTAATAACTTTAATTGGCTCACTGAACTTACAATCCCCTTTCCTAGTATGCACTGGGGATTTGATTCTTACCATATCCCCCACCACAAGGGGAACAACTTTAACAGCTTTCTTAACGTCAAACCATTCCTTTTGTTTGACCTGAGAATCAGTCACATTTTCCAACACAGTAGACATCAATCTGGAGACATCTGATTCAGACTTTACCCATTTACTCATCCAATCAGGCCTCAAATTGGTACTGGCCTTCCTTCCTCTGACTAACTCAAAAGGAGAGACTCTGGTGGAGGAGTGGGGTGTTGTCCTATAGAACCAAACTAAACTGTCTAAAGCCTTCTGAACATCATGTTTACCCGCTCTTGCCCATCTGATGCACTCCCCAATCACTCGATTCATTCTCTCCACAAGTCCGTTTGACTGGGGGTGATATAAAGAAGTTTTACAGTGTTTAACTCCTGATTCTGACAGAAAACTTTGAAACTCATGACTCACAAATTGTGTGCCATTGTCAGAGATAAGGACTTCAGGGCACCCTTCCCTCAACCACACTTCTTTTAAAAATAGAATAATGGCCTTGGTATTAGCTTCTTTGACCAATTTGACCTCTGGCCATTTGGATGCGTAGTCCATGAGAACCAATACGAATCGAGAACCCCCTTGAAGACAATCATAAGGTCCCATGATATCTATTCCAAGCTTCAACCATGGTCCTTGTGGGCACTCGATCGGCATTAAAGGCGGAACTGATACCTTCAAACTTTTATCAGCCGCACCACAAACACAACAATTCAAAACGACATCCTCAATTTCAGTAACCATGCTTGGCCACCAGTAAGTGTCTCTTATCCTACGCTTGGCGAGGGTACAGCCAAGATGACCATCATGAGCTCTACGTATTATCTCCTTACGAAATGCATGGGGTGGAATACATTTCTCACCTCTAAGGAGTAAGCCATCCTCCAAAGAAAGTTCATCCTGTATCTTCCAAAAAGGCTGAATACAAGGATTAACTGTTTTCTCCCTATGCCAACCCTCAATGACGTGAGAGCACACCTCTTGAAGAACACAATCAGTTTCAACAGCTTGCATCCATTCGCTCTCCGAACAGAGATTCATTCCAGGTATTTCTAACGCTGCTACCAAACAGTCATCACAGTCCTCATTTGAAAAATCATGCAAATTTACATTGTCACATTCTTCAGACTTGACATGGAACCTAGACAAAAAGTCAGCTCGTCCATTCTTTCCCCCAGCGATATGTTGGACATCAAACTGGTACTGAAGAAGTTTAGAAACCATGCGTAGAATCCTAGGAGTTGAACATTTGCTCATTCCCCCTCTGAGAATATTGACCAAAGGTTTGTGGTCAGTTTGTAGTAAAAAACGTTTGCCCCAAATATAAGAGCGAAACTTCTCAATGGCCCAAGTACAGGCCAACAACTCCCTCTCTATGACTGAGTACTGAAGTTCGGCAGGTCTCAGGACTCTAGAAGCAAAGCATATGGTGTTTTCAACACTTCTGTCAGTCTGAGTCAACATAGCACCCAAACCCACTTGGCTGGCATCTACAGTGATACAGCAGGACAGGTTGGGATCAAACGGTTTGAGAGTAGAATCACTTTTCAATGAAGACTTGATGGTATTAAGGGCAACCACACAATCAGTACACCATTCGAACTTCACCCCTTTCTTGAGCGAACTGCTGATGGGTCTCACAATTGATGCAAAGTTAGGAACAAATCTCGAGTAATACTCGCACAGACCCAACAGAGATTTGACTCCTGCCTTGTCTACCGGAGCTGGGGCGTCTAAGATTGCTGTCAACAACCCGGATTTAGGCCTGACCCCATCATTTGAAATAACATGACCCAAGTATTCCACTTTGGAACGCAAGAACTCACACTTCTCTTCCTTAAGTACCACACCATTCTTCTTAAAAAGAGTTAAAACATTGTCAAGTATTGAGTTATGAGAAGTCAAATCACTCCCAAAAACAAGTACATTGTCTTGAAAGACTAAAACCCCCTCAACTCCTTTCAAAATGTTGACCATTATTCTTTGGAAAACTGAGGCTGCAGATGCAAGCCCAAAAGGCATGCGACAATAACGGAAAGTGCCCAAAGGGGAGACAAAGGCAGTCAAATGACGGGATCCGGGGTCTAATTCTACCTGGTGGTATGCACTAGCTAAGTCTAACTTTGTAAAGTAACAAGCACCCTTGGTGGAAGCAAGAAGATCATTTATTCTTGGTAAAGGATGGGAGTCTACTCAAATTTCCTTATTTAAGGATCTTAAATCCACACATACGCGGAGATCTCCCCCCCTTTTTCTGGCCACGACCAAAGGCGACAACCACAGTGAAGATTCTGTGGGCTCAATGATCCCTTTAGAGCAAAGACTTTTAAGCTCCTTCTCTAAATCATCTCTAACACTGAATGGGACCCCCCTCAGCTTGTGTTTAACTGGTATGGCCCCATCCTTTACAACTATCTTATGTTTGAAACCTTTTATTTTTCCTAATGTGTTACCAAAAACTTCAGGAAACTTGTCTTTCCAAGCTTGACTTTCTTCTTCGTTGCCAACCACTAAGACTTGTTCTAATGCACCTGGCTTGAGTATCATACCAAAGAGTCCCTGGTGAAACCACCCCAAAATGTTGAGACCCTTGACAGCAACGTATATCTTTCCTTTGATCCTTCTGTCTTTGAACATCAACTCATCTTCGAAGAAGCCTAAGAGATCAATTTTACGTCCTTCATAGGACACAGGTGACCTGTCAGGAGGAGAAAGGGTTTGAGATCCTTTCCAAACTTCATCAAATAGCCTTTGCGTTATCATAGTTATCTTAGCTCCTGAGTCAACTAACAGTTTAATAGTGTGAGGACCTACGCTAATGTCAACCACAGGATCAATACATGAGGATGGATCACCCTCAACCACCTCTTTAGAATGACTAATGGAATTGTTTTCCTCATACGTGACTACAGATATGATATCAGTATCAGAATCACTGTCGGATTCAATTGAACAAACAGTAGGTTTCTTGAAATTCCTTTTCTTGAGACAAACTTTTGCAAAGTGCCCCATCTTTTTACAATAGTTACACATAATGTCTATAGCAGGACATTTAGCCCCCCTTTGATGGAACGAATTCCCACATCTCAAACATATATTACTGTTTCCCTTGAAAAAATTAGAACTTTGAGGTTTAGGTTTAAAGGAAGTGTTGCCTGAACTGGCAGAAACGTTGGATGAATTAGCTTTGGATTTAACACGTTGCTTGGAAGAACTGGTAACATTGACAACTTTGACAACATCATTAAGTTTCTCATCAAGCTCCTTGAGAGAAACCATGGAAATTTCAATACTTTTGGCGATTTTTATAGTTTCTTCCAAAGAGGGATCTGCCAAACTCAAAAGTTTTTGTCTGATAGACTTGTCTTTACAATGGCAGACGAATTGATCTCTAATCAATTGCTCAGTGAAATTGTCAAACTTACAATCCGCAGCAAGCTTGCGTAATTTTGAAATGTACGAATCTACATCTTCAAATTCCGTTTGTTTTCTTTTGAAGAATTTGTGTCTCAAAACCATGAGACTCGGTTGTTTGTCGAATCTGTGTTTGAGTTTCAATACTGTTTGCTGATATTCATGTAAGTCTTGGGATTCTTCCTGTGTTAAGGGTGGTAGGTGTTTAAAGATTGACCTTCCTTCAAACCCTAATGAATGTAATAGTAAACATTTCTTCCTCTCTGCAACAAAACGAGAAGCACCTATGGCACCTAAGTACATTTCGAAGGCGTCGTGCCAAATTTCCCAACGAATTGAGGGATCACCAGGAGACTCTAGAAATGCAGGAGGAGGATTAACAGATTGTAAGATGCACATTTCTGATGAAGAAATGATAGATGAAAAAAAAATGAAGATGTAAAGAAAAGAGACAAAAGTACAAAAAATGTGAGATGTAAGTGTTAGCAGACACAAGCGAAAAGATAAGGTCAGAAAGAACGAATGCTAGCACTTAGAAGAAAACAGAAAAAATACTATGATATAATATGTATATATCACAAAAGTAATTGATAATAAATAACCAAAGTATACACTGTAAAATGAAGGTGAGTGTATCACAGTAATATCAGCAAACAACAGTAGAAGTTACACAGGTGTGTGTGTCACCGAAGCAATGCACACAAAATAAAACTGGTGTGTGTGTGTCACCGCGTTTTATTGTGAATAAGCAAAACAGTGCACACGAGAAAAAAAAATGGTGTGTGTCACCGCTTAACAAAGTAGGTTGAGGTTGGAAAAGTGCTGTAAAATGTTGTTAGTATCATAAGCAACTGGTGTGTGTATCACCGTGTGATACACTATACACTGTACGCTGTAGAGAAATCCAGTAACAGGAATTCGAATTAGCCCAATCCAAAATGGCGTCTGCAACGTGAACGTGACGATCTGACGGCACGAATGAGACGTGTCATCAAAGGCAACAAAACGTCACAAGCAGCAGACTTTATTCGGAGAAGGATCGAAGCCAGAGTGTGAGGTAAGATGGCTCAGATGACAGAGAACAGTGCAGATGAGTTGCGTGGCAACAAGTTTGAAGAATGACAGTGGCACGCGGCGCAGCTCGAGCAGCGCAAGATGATTGAGGTGATCTTTTGAACGATGATAATGGCGCGCGGTGCAACTGTAGAAACGGAGGCAGAATAAACGTAAAATGTGCCAAAGTCATGCAGCGCTGGTTAAAAGAAGCAGGCAGTCAAATGTTGAAAAGCACCTCAAGTCAAACTGACTATCAGGAGTTGCTCAAACACAGTACTTGGATAGGAATTGTTGTAGCTCTGCGCAGTTAGTATAATGTAAACAGTTAAGTTTTGAAACGTTGTTCAGTTTAACTAACAGACCGGAGTTGCGCAGGCAAGTAATTAACAGCAACGCAGTAAAATTAGAGAAGGTTCGTCCTACCGTTGTCTTGATGAGAGAGAGAGTCCAGTCCAAAAGAGAGATGGAGAGAGATCAATGCGGTAGAGACAGGTACTTCAAAAATTATGACTTGCTTGTGGCTTGGTAGACGAAGAGTTGGTAGATTCTTCAGGAGACACGCGCGGGTAGCGCTGTGTAGCCTTAGATCGTCGCCAAATATTTTGGAGTAATCACGCTGGGCAGGGTTGTGATTAGCAGGTTTATTAAGGCTACACATGTAGAGGAGCAGGTTACAACCAACTCCCACTGCAACTCCAGCTCAACTGAATCCACATCACAGTTGCTAGGAGCCACAGAACATTCTTAGACTAGAATAGAACACAGGCAAGATGGCTGAATCATAGTGAACAAAACACACTAAATATAACAACTACTTTAAATAATAAATAGATTTACACTACCCTACACATCTAAAAATGGAAAACACTACCAAAACACTCAAACACTACACTACCCTACACTACTGAAACACCACTACACTACCCTTAACCCTAAATCACTACCCCCTGCACGAACATACGCATTCTCCCACTCTGGTCCCTACACTCATTCACTACCCATCACAACCCCCCGACACTACACTAAACACTAAAACATTAACCTACACTACACTAAAACCACAACACTACCCTAAACCCTAAAACACTACCCCCAGCACGACACTACCCCTAGCCCCAGTGCTGTCCCTACTCCCAAACACTACCCTACACGACATCCCGACACTACCCTAAACCCTAAAACACTACCCTACACTACCCCTAGCCCCAGTCCTGTCCCTACTCCCAAACACTACCCTACACAACATCCTGACACTACCCTAAACCCTAAAACATAACCCTACACTACACAAACTCCACACTACCCTAAACCCTAAAACTGTACCCCCAGCACGACACTGCCCCTACCCCCAGTCCAGTCCTGTCCTGTCCCTACACTACTCAAAACACTACCCCTCACGACCCCCTACACTACCATAAACACAAATACACTACAATACACTACACAAACCAAACTACACTTCCCTAAAACAACGCCCCCGGCTTACCTCTCCTGTCGGCCTCGTCGTAGGTGTTGAACACTCCCTCCATGACGGCTGGTCCCGCTCTCACAATCCTTAATCCGCCGCTCCTTGTCACCACTCCTCCTGCCTGGGACGTCACGTGATAACAGTGGAAACAAAAGTAGGAAATTACTTCACGGCAGTTAGTGCGAAACGTACAACGCATGCGTTGTAACAACGCACATAGTAATGGCTACGCGTTGTTACAACGCATGCGTTGTAAAGCTTGCGTAGTAACGGTATGCGCACTAACAGCCGCAAAGTAATGGCTGTTCACCATATTATTGTGCAGCACATTTAATACTGGTAAATGAGTGGATCTATTCCTGCAGTATGAGGGGGTGCCAGATACTGCAGAGCTGTGGGCTATGGGGAGGGCTCTCCACTTTATTTCTTGTATGGTGGTGGACTTCCACCAGGGGCCACGCCGGCTAATCGGACGGAGTTAGTACCATGGAAAGCCTCCAAAAATGGATAGGTTGGCATGATAAGCTCACGGGTCAAACACATTTATGGGTGGGAACGGTGTTTCCAGAAGTGACTTCACTGGAGGGATTTAGACGGTGGAATATCCACATCAAGTGATGTGGTGACAGGAAAGGCACTAAAACACTTTTCAGAAATTAAAGATATGTTTGGGTTATTACATACACAGTTTCCTAGGTACCTCCAGTTACAACATGCTAGTGGACCATATCTGCTAGACCACGAGGATGCACCCGAATATAGCCCCCTCTCGAGGCCAAGCTAACAATGTCCCCTCTCCCCTTTTTTTTTTTTGTGGAGTTTTATATAGCGCGAACTAGACCCGAAGGTATCAGAGCACTTTACATGAGCACCAGTTACGTTACAGACGGACACATTCATTTTTGTTAGGCAAGGGGAGCTTCGTGATTTGCCTAGAATCACAGAATGTTGAGCGTCCCTCCGAGACGGTTCCCCAGCTCCGAGGTCGACCGCCCTAGCCGTTAGGCCACAGTCTCTCCCCTTATCTGGGAAAATATCTTACCTCTATAATACTTTGATGGTTAATTCTTCAGATACATTTAACAAACTAAGGGAAAAGCCCTAGGTGGACATACACCCTCTGGAAGAGGAAGTATGGATGTTTGTGCTCATGGCCAGGAAGGAAGCAGCAATCATAAACACACTATGTCTGATTCAATTCAAGAATCTACACAGAGTCTACTTGACTTCAACACTTCTGTGGCGCTTCCAGCGAGGGCCTGGGCTTTAATGTCTGAAATGTGGGGCTGAGGTAGGGGATTTTATTCATATAACCTGGAAACAGTGTAGGAACTGAATAAATAAATTACTGTGAAATACTATAATAATGTCCTTGTAGGAGCTGTGTTGGGCTTCGTTAAAAAGTTGAAGCTAGCTAGGCTAGAGAACTGTCTTTGGTCTGGCCGCTGGCCAAGCAACAGATAGCCATGTCTTGAAAGCCAGCTCACCCCCCTTCCCTCAGAGCCTTGATGAGAGAACTGCTGAAGAGGATAGTGGTACAAGAAGATATTTATTTATTTATAAATTTTTATATAGCGCGAAAATGACCCGTGAGGGTATCAGAGCTCTTTAGAGGGGGGAGGAGTGAAAAAACAGTAAAAGCACAGTAATAAAACTGTGGCTGCCTTGCAGAGGCAAACCAGTGTAGTGGTGAATGTGAACAGGGATGTGACAGTTATTGTCTTAAAAAGCCAAGATGGATGAAAGACCGCCTTGAGATGGAAGACTTGGAAGTAGGCCAGGGCAATAAAGTGCACTAGAGAAGAGCGTAAGGACCTGGATTATCTGCAAAGGAGACGTGTGTGGACGGAATATGCTTCCATTTCTGCTGAATGAAACACTCTGATGTTTTTGGGGTAGTGGTTAAGCTATCAAAAGCAGAGCAGATAGATAAAGGAGGCTTGTCAATGGGTTTCATAATAGATGTGTTTGCCTACTTCAGACTGAAAATGTGTGTTAATCACATGTGAACTACTGCAGTTGTGTTGGCTAGGACAATATTTATGATGATTTGCTAATTTCTTGATACCAAAGTTTTATAGTTGGTTATTGTTTTAGTATTTCTATATATGTGCATCAGCAATAAAAGATCCCTTTTGTGAGACACACCCGCATTAATCCATTGTTAAACTCATCTTCTTATGAGAAAACACTCATCAATCTATCATTCGCACCATTATCTGCACACTGAGTCCTGAATGATGTAAACATTTCTCCTTTTATTACCAAAAATAAGTCCTCAATTTGTAAAAAATATTTATATATCACACTAAAATTGATACTCTTGTGATTTATTATTGACATTTTAGGGTGATATAAATTGTTACTCTTGGTATTTATTATTGTTTGCATTGATATATTGTGTCTTAATTTGCCTTGTACTTCGAGGTGACAACTAGCATCGCAATGGTTTCTTTCTTGCGTCAATGATGAAAAAGTATCTGTTCAGTACGTAAGTGTCAAGAAGTCTATTGTGGGTTTGACACAATTAAAGAGGATTGTGTCTTTAATGATTTGTAATGCTTTTTATGTATTGTGATGATATATTGATTATGAATAATATTTTAAAATATTTTTCTCTATGATACTGGAGATTCCTTTGGATCATTGTACCAAGTATATTTTTACGAATTGAGGACTTATTTTTGGTAATAAAAGAAGACATTTTTTAATCATTCAGGACTCAGTGTGTAGATAATGGTGCGAATGATAGATGCATATTGAACCCTGCCCCTTTTTGTTAGAAAGGGTATCTCTCTCATAATTGTTGGTTTCTATATATGTGAAAATCATGGAAATGTGCTGTTGAAACTGCCATGAAGGAAAATCAATAAAATACAAACGAATATTTAAAAAACACACAAATTCCACATGCTTTACCTTTTCCAGGTTTCTTCCCCTGATAAGTTTCACCTGCCAAAATCTGTAAGGAGAAAAGAGTGGGGTGTGATAATTATCACACACTCTAAAAGTGCACAAACTCCTGTTTCCATAGGGATCGTATTTTAGCCTTAGCTTGTAATTAAGGTTCCCTGTTTTCCGTTTTTAATGATTTTTACAGATAAATACAAACAGAAAACATTTATTTTCTTGTCTGTATTTATTTTTAAATATGGATAAAAATGGAAATTAGGTTGCTTTTTGAGTAATTCTAAATACTGTCTGCCATGACTGCCAGGCCAATAGCTGTGTAGATTGATAGGTAAGGGGGATAAAAAAGAAAGGAATTTTAGTAAAGAGGCTTTAACAGCAGTAGATATGCACAAGGTTGATACTGAAATTTGCATATTTTCTTATAAGCACATTGATTTATCTTCTGTGGGTGTTTACAGCATTGAAACCTGGTGGCATTCAAGCATGAGTGCATATTTACCGGTGAAATACATGTGGAAATATACTAATTTCAGCTTCATATTTCCAGAAAATCCAAAATAAATATGGATAACTACAGATAAAATTAGCAAAAAATAAATATGAATAAATACAGACGGAAATGTCAAAAAAATAAATACCATAAAACCGGGAGCCCTACTTGTAATTATACCTAAATGTTTTGTTAGGTGTTGTGAAAACGTTTTTCCAAACATATTTTTGTGCAATAAATACTAATCAACTGAAATCATTTTTGTGTTGGATCCACTACGGAAATGAAGAGTTAATATGATTACAGTTGAAACAAGTTTAGTATGGTGTATGGAAGTGTGTTTATTAATATTATTTACTTATGGCACATTTATATGGAAATGCCATCTTGGATAAAATGGATGCTGTTTCTGTCATTCACTCCTGCATTCCTCAAAAGCTCCGATGATGAGGAGACAACTGATGTAATGGTTTATTTCTACTGTTATGAATACAAAGCTTTCAACAATTTTTTCTGTGTTCTTTTAATGTTGCAACCTCCAAGTCCTTTCCACTGTAGTTCTGCTGCGTAGACTGGTTTTTATTAATTTATGTGAAGTAATATTGTTGAAATGTTTCATATTTTATTCCAACATCTCTGGATGGCAATAGCACCGAAGATGCTGGATGAGTTTTTAAAATGGGAAGGTGCTTATATGTTAAGATAAAGACATTCACATTGACCAAAAAATCAAGGAATTCTCAGAAAAACACTTTTTGTCACAGTACCGCAAATTGTGAATGTCTCTGTTGTGTGTTCCCATCCCCGCCTTTCCATCACATTCTGTTTTCTAGGATCCTTTTTTAACTCTGACACCACACACATTAATGTTCTGTGAGGTGCACCAACTCATATTGAGGTGCTTCTGCTACCATAAAGCTGTTTTCCGGAAAACTCCCAGGTGCTTATTGGTGCAAGGTACATGATGTATCAAATCTCTATTTTCTGTTTTTTAATCGGCTCAATACACTCTTTGCAGGCCTAGTAGAGTTGAAAGGCTTAATCGAGTTCAGAACCACTGTCCAAGCCTTCAGGCTCTTCAAACTCAAGTCTAGAAATACCTTATCCTAACTAAAGTTCACTGTTGTTGCCCATCCTTGCCAAACATGTGGGTAATCTCCACCTCATCCGTCTGAGACACTTGAAACACCTCACTTCCATCCTGCGCAGACTCTAAAGTTGGTACCAGGCATTATTCTCAAATACCTCACATACCAAAAGCCCACAAGAAGCAAAGCAGTCTCTCACCTAGTGGCTTCCCATTCCACGAGAGCATCACTGGCAAAATACTCGGGGAATGGTTTATTGTGTCTTTCTTAGGAGAATTAACCACTTTGTTATTAATCTCGGGAAAATTAATGCCAGGGCGTTACTTATTTTTAATTAAAAAATGCACGTTTGATCATTTCTTTCTGGAAATACAACGTAAATCTCAGATTTTATTTTCATGTTTTTCCTCTTGTTTATGGGGGGATACCCTGTTGGCCTTAGCATTTTTCTCTTTAACCATTTTCCATTCTTTTTTTCCATGCACCCTTTCGTATTTTTTCTTCAGAGGAGTGCCCAAGTGTAGTTGTATCTCACTTTTATCTTATGCTATCCTTTTCTTTTTAGTTCTTCATTGGAGACAGCTTTAGACAGACTATTATTTTAAAATAAAAATCATACACAAATAACATACATAGAGGGGATTTTGGCCAGTAGGCTTCAGCTATTGGTATGTTGAATTTTCATTCACATTTTGTTTCCGCCCACCACAGCATACAGCATATGGCGCTGGGTCAGCCCACCAACCATTGACTCCCTTCACTTTCAGTGGCAGCACAAAGCTTTGGCTCAATATTCATCTCTGTTTTAAAATGGTACAAATCTTTTTAATGGGTGCTTTTTCATTTTATTTTTCTATATTATCTTTACAAAACGTGTTTGTACCTGCACTTTAGGTGCCCACTCGGTTTGTGAATTATTTTCTCTTTTTTAAGTTGCTGTTGAAATATGTTTAAGTGACAATGTAGCTGTCTTCAATTTTGTTGCAAACATAAAGCCACCACATTTAGGTGGCTGCCTGTTTTTTTCCCACCGTTTTATGGCATTGGCTTGCAATAAAAAAATTTAAGTAATAAGATTCGTAGCAGCGTGACAAGGCGAGACCTATTGGCTTTGCCAATACTTTTACGTGGCCCAAGAAGACTGCCTCAAAATCCACGTTTAACTCATACCCCACCTCTGATCATCTTTCCAACCTGAGACACGTGCTTCTATAGCACCAACCCCCTTGGTGGGCCCCTCCTGCTTTGGTTACAACAAACTAGGCCCTAAAGCCCCAAGAAACAAAATATAAATGTTCCCTCTTGTTTCTTTTACAACAGAATGTAGCGCGTTCGGATGGCCACTCGCACCTGGTCTTCTACAGAGACTGACTTGTCATAAAAGCACCCTGCCCCCGCCCCAGCCCGCCCCACCCAGACACGCACTCTTCGGCAGGTTGGAAATACGGAAGCTTCTTGGAGTAGGACATTTTACACATGCGCGTGTGTTGCCTTCTTAAAAGGCCGGTATGTTTGGGTGTATTGCGGCACAAGAATCAGAAGAATACATACACACGGTCTGGCAGCTCAATTCTATGCTCGGGTCGCGTGGTGGTTGCCAGCAATCATCTGCTTTTGGCTCTAAAAGGTCAGTGGCCATACAGATGGAGTTGCCGTGCTTCTCCGAATGGCAGTAAGTCATTTTGGGAATTAGAATGTTCGGTACATTTATATTTTCCATGCGTAACCTGTGTATAATCACCGTGCGCGTCCTACCTCTTCTTTCTCGTCCAGCCTGAAGACTGGAATGTGGTTCCGCCTTGGGCGAGTTTCGGATTCAACACAACTTTTTGCTCCTGTGTTTCATTCAGGTTTTCAGAGAGTTTTTGCTCTTTTTCTAGAAGTTATTCTGTTTGGAGTATTGTTGGTAGTGTCTTTTTATTATTATTTTGAGACCATATGTTGATGGTCCCATTTTTACGGAATCAAAAGGTACACTCTTTGGGGCGTTAAAGCACCCTAAATGTGCGCTAGTGGCTCACATTCCAGCCAACAAATTGCCTGAAGAGAGTTTCTCTTGTGCACCAGGCACACTCTTCTCTTTCACCTCTTGTATCCGGAAGGGAAGTTAGGAAGCTGCACGAGCCTTTGCTCCAGAGCCACAGGTGTGTGCTGTTGATTGGCATGTCCGTGAGCTGGAGGCGGGACTGGGCTGGTGCCCTTCTTCTCGGCTTGCATCTGCTCTCTGTGCTGGGGAGGTGCACTGGCAGCAGCAACGACCTCGTCAGCCCCATAATTTCACCAGCAACCCCTTTCTCCCACCCCAGCATTAAAACTGGACACCTTCGTGGCAGAGAGAACCTGTAGCACGCCCATCCGCAGAGCCAGTAGTACCACCTTTCAAAATGGCTGCCGCTACCGTTACCACCCTGGAGGAGAGGGGGTTTGGAACTGGGAGAAAGTTATTGGCTCAGACGGGCGGCTGGCACAACTGGGCTTCCAGTGCCTCGGGGTCACCCACAAGTGGAGCTTCGGAGCAGGTAAGAATCACTGTCTCTGCACACAGTTTACAAAGATAACATCGATAGGCTTCTCAATAGAGGGCACGTGTAAGCCAGCGTGGTCAATTTACAAATTTTGTTGGAAAGGACTTGTGCATGGGTTTCTATTGGTAAATAGCTACCACGGTTGGCATTACATCTGTACCAATGCAATCTGTACGTTGCAAGCCCATTGTTCACTCGCTGTTCTGTGTTTAATTTGCACATTTATTGGGTACTAGGCACACAAATGTGGCGTGTCACTGTGGGCAAGCACGTTTTATTTCTGGACTGAAACCACCTGCATGTATCAGAAACTATTCAACACAAACATGATTCCATAAAGCAGTGACTAGATGCATGCTTTGCAGAGCATTGGCATATAAAAGTATTTGTGGGCCACTGAAAATATTTAGGCCTGTGCAGGGCAGTGGGCAGATACATGGTTCCGCAAGGAACTGTGCGCAGGCACATTTCTGTGGACGTTTAGCACATAAATAACTCCACTCACTAGTGAGCTCTATAAGCCAAAGAAGACATATATTTTTATATAGTTAGTAAGCACAAGGATGTCCTGCTGGCACTGAGCACATAAATCATTTTGCACAACGAGTGCTTCAGGACGGTACAGACATATGTTCATATCGTCAGAAAGCACATACATGTTTCTGCTGGCATTGAGCATAAAAATAATTTTACACAAAGAGTGCTTCAGGAAGTAGAAACCTCTTTGTTTACGTTGTCAGTAAGCACATACATGATTTTCATATATGTCGCTTTATGGGACTGTGTATACATCCTTCTGCATAGCTGCACACACGATTTTTTGAAACAGAGTTAACACATGCATGTTTCTGTGGGAATTGAGCACTTTGATATACGTGTTTTTGTGGACTTTCAACACATACATGTGTACCCAGGAATGCAGCATGTTCCTTCTGAGAAATAGGCAAACACAGTGTTTGTTTTAGCCACATAGTATTCCTTGTTCATTGGGGAAACACATTAATTTGCGGAGCATTTAGCATATATTGGTTTCTGTCCTTAGTGAGTCGCTGCAAATCCATACTTTGCATTATTCTGAGGTAAATGAAAAACAAATGTGCTGAACTTGTATTGGGCAGAACCCATGTGTTTTTATCAGAAATGAGAACATGCATTTAGCTCTTGGCACTGGGTGAGTGTTTCTGGCGGACAATCAGTGTTCAGTGTTTCTGTTCTTCATATACATTTTCTCCATGACCAATGAGCCCCTTAGCATGTCTGCCAAAGCACTTCAATGTAACCCGCTCCATCGTGCTACACCGGTGAACCCTACCACCAACCAACTCAAGAAAGAATTACACAGAGGTCCTGGTTGGAGACAACAGGTCCCAGTTGTATTAAATTCAATTTTATGATAGCAAATCTCTCAGGAGGCCATCACTCACATTAAGCCATAAATCATTCACAAGGCCACAACTCATTGGCCAAGCCATAAATCACTAACAAAACCATTGCCAAGGTTCATAAATCGCTGTCACCGTTTACTTGCGGAACTTCACTCCCTACTCAAGATTCTCCTGTCCCGTGGGTTCAGCGCTGCAGCTTCTAGACTTCCCTTGTCTGACTGGCCTCGTAGGCCACTCAGGCCATGGCTGCAGGTGCCATGTCTACTTTGAGACTAGCCCAATTGCCTCTTTTCTTTTTTTGCTGTCTTGGTGTCCCTGCCATAAGGCATCCCAAGGCCCACTGGTATAGCAGCCTTATCCTTACCTTGGGCCTTCCGCTCCCCTGTAGATGTTCCTTCGCCACCCCACCGACTTGAATGGGAGTGGAGTTCACGACTGTGATGCCACAGTTTATCACTATCAAAATCGCTCATGGGAGACTCCTGGGCATGACTGGATTAGAACTTGCGGCCTTCACACGTTCACAGACACATCCCCACAGTGAGTGCCTGGGTCCACTGACTACTCTTTTCTCACCTTTATGTAGAGCTTGCAATGGAGGGAGTCTGCTTTCCTGAGAACCAGGGTGTGCAATGAAGCTTTAAGAGTGCCTTTGTTGTGCACCGCTGCGACTGGCGTTGTGCCTCCGAGGCGGCATTTCTGGTTTTACTTGTATAAAAAACGGAAAGGCTTAAATGGCTAGAGCGGTCTTTACTCAGGAATCCACTTCTTTGTGCATTGCTTTCCTGTGGGAGGAGTACTGGGTGTAAACTGAAGGCTCCTACGTAGCTAGCAGGGCACTTTAGAGTTTTAAATACCTGTTAAATGGCCGGGCACTTCTTCACAGTGACATGCCAGCTGACATTTCCTGCTCAGGAAGAGGGCCATTGTATTCCACCACTTGAAAATCAAGCATTGGCAAAGCTAATAGGTCTCATCTTTGGGACCTGTTAGCTTTGCCAATGGTTTTAGCAAATATTACTGAATATACATTGCATATTTTACGTATGTAAAGATTCAAATGTGTTTACATTTGTAAACTCTGATTTAGTGCAATAGTGTATTGCAATTGGATTTTACTTTACTAAACAATGGCAAAACCAAAAGGTGTTGGCCCTAAAAGACTGAGCAAGTGAGTTTTCCAATACTTGCATGGTAAATGTGAGCGGAGTTGCATTTAGGTGTCCAAGTGAATTCTGGTTGTGGGAGGGTGCTCATAATGGGGTACGATTGAGAGGTCTGGTACTGAGGCTGAAGGCAGTGCGAGTCAGTAGACCATAATAGTGTTCAGATTATGTGCTCATTCAATTCTTGGCCTCTCTCCAGTGTGCATATAGTGATGGTCGCATCTGTACCATTTGTAATTACCAATTCCAATTTTTTAAAACAAAACATGTTACTAATTTATATCAAACTACTAGCAAGCACTTGCAATGCTTGGCGATTAGAGAAGTGCCTAGAGGCAGCCAGCATAGATCACTACTAGACATCACATGTCACTATGCCAGTTTCAATCTTTTCAATTCTCTGTTGCGCTCTCCTAGAATAATTCAATATTTTTATCTTCTTTGGGGTGAAAAACATTGCTGAAGGGAGCACTGTTTTTCAGATTTTTTACACTGTTACCTCTAACCCTGCAGCAAGGGCCAATGTCCCTCTATAAGATGGTAAAAGGAAAGCTGAAGATAATTGAAAATACATGATGAGCGATAACGATGAGCAACAGTGAACTCTCCACACAAGAACAGTAATTTGCTAAAATGTGAGATCACGTTGTGAGAAATAGAAGACAAAGAAAATTTCACTCAACATAGAAGGGGCAAAACTGAAAACAGCATCAGAAGGTAGTTACATCAACAGACTTGTTCCATGAGAATCTGTTCAAGGAAATTATGTGAAAGTCAGTTTTGGTGGCATTTAGGACAATAGTCTGCCTGCAAACCTCTGTGTGTACACCCACAGCAGAATGAGATGCCAAACGGAAGTGTCCCATTGCAACGTCTCTGGGAGGGCAGGAGCATAGCTGGTATTGGGTGTCAGAGGGTGAATCCTACACTTCAGTGAAAGAAGGACAAGGGCCTGATCTCCACTGTGACACCAAGGCTGTGATGGTAGGTCCCGGGCTCTTGGAAGAGGAGTTGCCTTATTCTTCATCCCCGATGAAGTTGATCCAAAAGTTGTGCAGGTCATTTGCTCCCTGACAAAGCAGATCCAAATATTCTCAGGGAGTCAAGTGCAAAGGGAGAAAGACGAGAGAAAGACAGCAACTGGGGCGCGAGGCAGAAGTAATTCGGAGGGAGGGGAAAGAGGAAAGCAACTGGAGTCTGGAAGCAACATGGGAGCACGCGTGGGGGAAACAAAATAACATGGAAACACTTCAGTCTGGAGAGTTGGGGGACAGGAACAATACAGAGGGCATGGGTGCAGAATCACAGAGGATGGGGGAAGCAAAATGCGGGTGCAGGGGGGAAGCACCACAAGTAATTCGGGAAAAGATGCTAATTAATTGGCAGAAAGGCCAACTTAGAGCAGGGGAGGAAAAGTAAACAGGTGAGAGAGCAACGGGACCAGGCAGGGTGGATAAACACATGGGCAAAAGAGAGTACAACACAGAGCATGTGGGAACACACTAGGGAGACTCCTGGAAAACACTTAAGAGTCTTTTGTTGTCTTTAAACAAAAAGAACACATTAGCTGTTGAAAAATGATCAGTGGAAAGACATAAGTAATGTGTCTATCCTCCAGGGGAGGGAAAACACATTAATAGGAAGGAAATCCCCAAAAAGTGAAGAAATAAGAAGCAATCTAATAAGAGTGACATAAAAGCCATCAAGTGGTAAGCAATGGGCAGAATCTAAAGCCCCTGTAATCTAACATTATGTCTTGCAACAGAGAACGCATGTGCTGTCTAATAGGCTTCAACCTGACAAAAACATACCAGAATAAGACTGGCATATATGAAACATGTGACATTTGTCAACAGGTGGGCGCCTATGAAAAGCTTGGAGGACTAGTAGAGTCAGTCCCTTGTAACGCAAACCTGACATGGGACAACGGACTCAAGCCTATATGACATTACAGCAGGGGCGGCTGGTGGAATTTGAAACTGGTGGGCGTATGCAGAACGAATCAACGTATGCGAGTGAGCGGAGCGAGCGAGTCCGACGGCAATAAGGAGGGTTCGGGGGGTTCTCCTCCCGTGAAGAAATTTTTAAAAATTGGCATCTTTTTGGTGCGATTTTCAGCACTATTTCTGTGACAAATGGACTAAAAATTCAGTTCTTCTAGGCATTCATAAAAGAAAACTCATACATTATTTCAGAGAATTTCTGGGTTGCCAAGCAAGTCTGACTTCTGAAGGGGGCTAGGGTACTAAGCAAGACTGCTTTGGCTCTACCCTTTCCAATAGAAAACACTAGTTAGCGATGTGAACAAGTTCAATGGACAAACCTGGGGTCTAGGGAGAGTCCCTCTCCTGAGAAAGAAATTTAAAAAGATTGGCAAATGGTGCATTTTAAAGCAAATGAATGCAGCGATAAAGAAAGGCTTATTAAGCAGTGGGAACGTATAGTCTTGAAATATTAAACACATTAAAAACTGCCCCGTATCTTCTTGCATTAATTTGTTCAACAGTTACTGTAATATGTAAATTGTTCTGCATGACAACAACTTTAGCCCTTTAAAATGTATGCTTGCCCAGTGTCTTGCACTGCATGCAGCATTAACTTTGGAAAAATATGCTCTAACCAGACTTCGGGAAGCACCCACAGCTGTTGGCTGTAACCAGTCATATAGAAATATGTGCAGACAGGTCTTTAAGTGAGATGAAAAAAGTGGGTGCTCCCTATAAAGGAACATGCCAAATACATTTCTGTGATTCCCATAGTGTGCCATCAGACCGGTATTTTGGTTTCTCTCTGAGATGTAATTTTATCCAGATAAATGGAACAGCAACTGACATACGCCTAAAGCCTGTCAGTATGATTGGCTTTGTCACTGGGTGTTAGCTGTTTAAGATAAATGAGTAGCAACAATGATTTCTTATAAATAATGAACATTGAAAATGTTTAAATTCTGAAATTCTGAAATAGTGAGTCTGTGAATTAAATAGCATTGAGGCCTGTGGAATGAATTTTGTCCTTCAATTATGTGTGCTTTATGTTAGATATGTATCCTCTTTTTCTCTGCATATCTTGTCCATCTGCACATCTTCAACCCCCTCTCTTTCCTCTTCAGCATCCTCTTTTCACTCTTCCCCGAATGCCCTTCCTCACATCTCCGTCACTTCACCGCCCCAACATGCACTGCACTCCCTCAAATATAAGCACTTTAATTTCTCTTACTTTTGCCTTGCAAATATTTTGACATCAGTGTAACACATATCAACATGCAGCTGTCGAGGCCTCTGAGGCGCGCATACAACTCAAGTGCCTATATTCTCATTACAGTATTAATAAACAGTAAAGACCTTTAGAACCACATTGTACAAAATATATAACATAGTAAAAAGACCCAACACCACGCTGTTCGCGACAGAAGAGAGAAATATTGATTTTAGCCAGGGCTGCTAGAATAAGACCAGGAGTCGAAAGGAAGAGAGGTGGGGTGGGAGGTAGCTGCTACCCCGGCGATCCCTAATTAAAGGCCATGCCCTTTGACATCTGTGGACTTTCAAGCTGTTTTCTTGCTGTTGCTTTCACGTGCAATCAGCCCAGTCACTCAGTCACCAACAATCCCGTAGCATAAGACAAATATAAATATGATATATTCTTGTTAGTAGTAAGTTCTGAAAATAACACAATTAGTCACCAGAGATCCTGCAGGCTTCATTTCGCTCCAGAAGAGCAGCTGTCCTACATCAGCATTCTAGCAGCCAAAAGCCGAGTAGATGTATGCTGACAGTGAGAACAGGGGAAAGACAGCTCCCTTAGGAGAAATGAAGCCTGTATTTCAGCCCGGCTTGTTTTGAATTTCCTACAGGCACGGTTGTGCACGGAGTCTTTACCTCAGCGCAGGGATTAAACACCATGTGATTAATGATGAAAATGATAATGAACCGCCCTATGTGGGAAGCTTTGAGGAAGTCGACATGCATTTGTGGAGAGCGTTTTTTTCCCCCTCACATAATTCACGCACTGCTCTGTAGTAGTTTTATGGCTCTTAAAAGCTGGAAAAGCTTTGAAGCACTGACTGCAACTTTTACATGGAGGTGCCTGTGGGGGTCGCGGGGAGGGGATGGTGCATGTCATTTTTTGCAACATTATGCCATGCTGGAACCTGAGCATTTCATCATGGCATCAAGGCGCCTTAACAGCACATGTAAAGAACCGGTCACTGTGATTGTCGGATCTAGCCAACAACTGTGATAACTAAATAAATATATACAAACGTATGCAAAATATGAATAGACAGACACCCAAGTACATGAATGAAAGAGTGGCTGCATCAATGAGTTAACTGATGTATAAATATGATCGACAGACACGAGCCAACATTCGGTATAAATACATAAATACGCCAATGAATGAATGAATGGAAGGGTGAACACACAAACTACATAAAAGAGCCTTTCTCAGCTGAATGAACATATAGATGAGCACATAATAAGTAGGTGAATGAGTGACCGGCTAGATGAGTAAATAAACAAGCAGTCAGTCGTCCTTGGACTGACTGCCAGTCGGACACAGCATGCCCGGCGAGGCACTATTCACCATCCTTCCACTCTCCCTGTTGCCTGTTTATCCGGCTTCTGCTGGTGCACCCTTGAACGTAAATCACTTCGAGTTTCCTTATATCTTATTTCCCCAAAACGTTGCGTTTCCCAAAAAATGGAGAAACAAATTAAAACCAGTGCGTGTAGTGGTCGAGGTGGCGCTCCATCCAGACGGGACCCCGAGTCCTGCAGGGCCAGAGAGAGGGCCGGTGGCTGGCAGAGGGTCTTCTCTAGGCGCTAGAAGTGCAGCGCTGCCTGCAGGCTCCGGTTGATACAGCTCAGACACCAAAAACGCTCTGACTCACTCGTGCATTCCCGGCCTAGCAGAAAGAGGTGACCCTCCCTACCATCTCCCCTCACCCCCACCCGAGGGGTCCCCCCTCCCGCCCGACGGAGAAGAGGCTGAACTTTGTGAATAACACGTGGATGAAAGTTGCCTTTCACGTTTCTGCACCGAGCCCAAATAAAGTCCTGCTCGGTGAAAATGCAGAGGGCAGAAAACAGCAGTCTGCGCCACGTCCGACCTCAGCTTGCCGTAAGTTAGCTTTCGAGCTGCGTGCGGAGTGGTCCTTCCGGTAATGAGTTTGATAAGAGCATCTATATACTGTGGCGATAAGGCACTGGGTGTCACCTACCTGCGAGACAAATTAAATTATGTTTTAATTTCCGTCTGCTCCGTGCATTCAGCGGTGCCAAGATTTCTCAAGTGTTTTTTCACTGTCAACGCTCACGTGCTGCGCATGGTCACGCTCCCAAGCCCATCGGAATCCAGTCTTGATCACATGAGTTATCTCCATGTATTTTTGACAAAAACAACACGCCTTTCTTGTTCAATGTGGCAATATCCACTCACGGACTTCTGGCCAAATTCTTCTGCTAATCCCGAGCTGCTCGTCACATTGGTCTGCTTTTGCACATGGTACCTATTCAGCAATAACCGAGTAAGCTACTTCTAAAGCACGTTTACATCTACTGGGCTTCCTGTTGCCAAGGAAATAACAGGCGAGGTTACCCATAGAACCAAGGTGTCACGAATCGCAATACGGGGGGAGGGAGTCGGGTGGGGGTCGCGTGGGGGAGTTTAAAATTAAAAAAAAAAACACAACTTACCTGGTCCGCGCCGCCTCTGTTCCTGGCCTGGGCCGGGGTCCCGCGTTGGGGGTTGCTTGGCGCCTTCTGCTCTGCTCTGTCCTGGGCCGGTCCCGCGCCTTCTGAACAACAGCCCTGGCTCCTCAGGCTGCGCGGTGTGTCAGGCAGCCAATCCTGGCGCTGCATTAGCAGCGCCAGGATTGGCTAGGGCACGGAGACGCTCCGCCCATTAGAGACCGGGGGTTGCTGCATGAAGCAACCCTCGGCCTCTCGGGTCCCGACTCCCCCCTCGCTCTCCTGGTCCTTAGGAGGTGGCTGTAGTGCGCATGTTCGGGCTGGTCATAAAAATGACCAGCCCAAAATCGAGCATGCGCACTATTGCAGCTGCGCTTTAGTAAGCGCTGCTGTCCATCACCCTCCTTGCTGCCGCAGCCAGCCCCGCCCCCACCCCCCTTCAGCGCCGATTGATTGAATGCCTGCCTGAGCGGAGCGACTCGCGACACGAGTACTTTAAACAACTGTTTGCTATTTTATTTTGCTTGCGTGCGGTGCGACTTGGGGCCATGTGGCCAGGTGGGGCAACGCCCCAGCGCCCCAATGGACGCACCGCGCCTGCATTACAGCTAGACTGACCTCTTGGGGAATTTTGTACTAAGCCCATCGCAGTCCACCTAGAGGTGCCCAGTGAAATAGTGCATGTGAGAAAACAAATAAAAAATATTCTTGACATTATTTTGTGTTGCTAACAGTAGGCCTTTAATATGTGCCCGACAAATAAATGTACACACGTTTCTCTCTCTGTAAAAAACAAAAATATTGTGAATTAAGTTTTATCTGCTGGTCTTGCTGGCCCATGTATCTTTACTTAGGTAATACGATGTAACTTTTCAAGGGTGTTGGCAGACGTGAATGTGTTCATTGTCTATTATCTGCAGTTCCTTTACCATGATATGTGCCGAAAGAATGGTGCAGGAAGAATGAAGTGACGATGTGCAAGAAACGAATACATGCAATGTGTTTTAAAGTCGTTATTTTACTTTTGGTGGAAGTATTATATGAATAATGAATGGACTGCATAGAAATGAATGATGTGTTTTGTATTTTACTGATACATGTGACCAGACGGATAGCAAGAGAAATCCTTTTATTTTTGTTAAACATCTCATTGCCTAAATCCATTGCTGCCTAAACATATATTGTTTGAAACTGTATAATTGGTATTCAGTTACTGTCGGTGGGGATTTTTCTATTTTTTTGGGGTTTCATTTTATGTCGATCTCTGTTGGTCTGCGCTATTTTGCTTATTTCATTTGGATCTATTTATGCTAGAGCACCTCAATTTTCGCACATTTACTCATATTTTGCATATTTGCATTATTATTGTATTAGAGCTCTATTGACTGTCGATCACTTTAACTTACTTGGTACTACTGCATTGTTGGCTTATTTTAACTTAATATCTAACTTGCTCAATAAGTGCACAACTTAATGGTGCTTTCTCGACGGGCACACGCTGTTATTTTTCCTTGTGAAGACCAATTGTTACTTATTTTAAATGACCTAGTTAGTTATTTGATTAGGTCTTTTTAATCTGGACATTATATTGTTTCTTTAGACAATGTATGTGCCAAGAACACTGCCGGATGTCTGATGTCTCTGGTTTACGTACTTTAAGTTGTTAATGGGTACATTACATTAATACAGTATTTTCTCTATAGAGTCTTTAATGTAAAGTTTTCGTTTCTTTGAGTTGATTAATTGTTTTTCTATCTTTTGGAAACAATATTTATGAAAGCTTGATTGTAATTTTCTTTTCAAGATCAAATCAATATTATTTTGATCCGTTGTCGCGGGACCCCTAAAATGAGTGGGGCCCATAGGCCGGTGCCTGCCTTGCCTATTTGGTAAACCGGAACTGGTCAAGAACACACAACTGATTTTCAGGGGCATATGTACAAGCCCCTATCGCCACCACGTCACCTATATTGACGTTATGGTGGCGATAGGGGCTGCGCCTTATGTACAAGGTAGTGTTAAGCCACTTAACGTGGCTTAACGCTGCCTTGTACATAAGTCCCCTTTCACGCTATGGTTAGCGTGAAAGGGGTGGGCAGTGGGTGTTGCGGTGGGCGTTCCACTGCAAAACCCATTCATTTTTACGCTGCCCCGATGTACAAGGATGGCGTACATAGGAGGCAGCGCCAATATTAAGACCAGGTAAAAACTGGTCTTAAGATGGCGAAACGAGGAGAAATGCATTATTTCTCCTCGTTTTTGCTTTTTCCATATGTGCTGCCTTGCAGCACACATGGAAAAAGCAAAATGCCATTGTTTGTTTATGTGTAGGAAGGTGTCCCTTCCTGCACATAAACAAACTTTAAAAAAAATGCCATTTTGTCACTTCCATGTGTACTGCATGAAGCAGCACGCATGAAAGTGACAGAAAGTTCACCACTATGAACAAGATGGGTGCGGTGTAGGAGCTCTGCACCGGCGCTCCAGAGGTTTGGGATTACCTTATGGTATTAATCCCATCATAACCCGGAGCCCCACTCTACAAAGTTGCACGTACCTGCACTTCCACGCACCGCAACCAATGCAACCGATGCAGCCGGTGTGGGAGCAGACTTCAAGTGCCATGGCGGTGCTGATCCGATGACCCGGGGGATTCGGCACGGACGGAACATCACTGTGCAGGAGGGACCGCAGAGCCTCTGGTTCAGTGGAGCGGCCGTCGTGTAGACACGGAACGGACTTCCCGGTGAGTGCCCATCGGTTTGCTGCACAGTCGCCATCGCACTATCTCTCACCTCTGTGCCCCACTGAAGGCTTACGGGCCCCGCTAAGGCTGAGCAGACGGCACTGGACAGGAGAGACGGGAGCAAGGCTGGCTCCTAGCAGTCCGGGCGACCAGCGGAGGCAGAGTAAGTCACTCTGGTGGGTGCCTTGCGCCTCTGTCGCATGGACGCCCTGTTTGATCTGAGCGGCGTCGCATCGGTGGGCAGATACCGATCGTGGCTCCTAGATGTCCTAGGGGGTGGATTGGATCGGTCGGACCCTGACCTCCCCTTCTCCCACAACTGTCGCTTGCCTGAACTTATTGATTCGCCCCTCGCTAAGGGTGCTGCGATCCTTATCGGCCACATGGCGCCCATGAGGGAGTAGTGCTCTTCCCTTTATATCACGCGACGTTGCTGTATCTGTGGGAGCCTCCACACAACGTCGTCGTCGTCCCTGGGAGATTAAGTGGCTGCCCCCCACAGTGCCTGAAGACTGGGACCTCCATTTTGTGAAAAATTCCCCTCTTCCAGCTCCCGATCCAACGATAGCGCCCCCCTCTCTTTGCAAAATGGTTACCCATACCGGTCCAGCAATCTAAGCTTACAATAGCGGCGGCCATCTTGGAATGGAGTCAACCCTTCTCAAAATGGATACCAATACAGGCCCATCTAACCAAGCCTGCAAAAGCGGCGGCCATCTTGGAAAGGTTTCAACCCCTAGCAGGTGTCGACCCTTATCACTGCCTTCACCAGCCAATAACCGATTAAAATGGAAGACTCTAGCGAATAGGAGAAGCAAGCTACTAAGCTGAAAGGGTATAAATAAAAAAAAATAATAATAATGGATCAAAACCTTGAACCCTCAGGGCTACATGCCTTCACCATTAAATATCCACCCAATCTATCCAAAAATGCTGCAAAAAAGTTCAAACACAGACTAATCAAAATGCACCCAGAGACACTGATCTCAGATCCCTTTTTCTGCATCAACAAAGGCGTAATAACTAATGACCTCATCTTCCACACAAAAAAACGCTCACAATGGAGGAATATCTTTTTCTCGATGCTTCGAATTACCGAATCCAGAAAAAAAAAACACGCCCTCAAATTGACGGTATTCGCCTCAGACTTCTGCAATGCGAACGCCACTATATCCCTATATAATAATGGTAATATCCTTATGCAAGCCTCAAATGTCAATCTCGCTATTATAGATAAGATCTTCCCTACTCTCAAGAAATCACTGAACAAGAAAAACCCACTCCCCATCAGTAACCATCCTGATTACCCTGTCGACTCTCCAACTCTACCACAGTATCACATGACTGCCTCACCTGTTCCAAATGCTCACCATACCCCCATGCTTGTCCTCCCGTCCATCATAACGGTCCCAATCACACCAGTGTCCCCAGACCCAGCCGGGACAATGAATCACTTAGATACTGATCAACCCAATACATACACACCCCAGGCATCCTTGATGCCCAATGGTGAATCCATCAACTCTGAACCCACTCCTGATAACCACATTGTCTCATCGTCAAACGAATTGCACTGCATGCCCCCCTGACATGTCAATATCCCTGATCTGTGAGGGGGCATATTTAAAGCGCCTGTCAGCCCGGCCGCGCAGTATTGGGTGACAGCGCGCTTGCTTGCCAGCGATTACATGGTGTGGAGGATACTTTTTAAAACAACTATGTGTTTTTAAATTTTGCTTACTTCTTTGCGTATTTGCACTTAGCCAGTCCTCGGTCCACCGCAGCTTGTGCTGTTCGCGTGGGGGGACGTGGCTCCGCCCTCCTCTCTCTATTTCCGCTACCGGGGGCATATTTAAAGCGCCTGTCAGCCCGGCCGCGCAGTATTGGGTGACAGCGCGCTTGCTTGCCAGCGATTACATGGTGTGGAGGATACTTTTTAAAACAACTACGTGTTTTTAAATTTTGCTTACTTCTTTGCGTATTTGCACTTAGCCAGTCCTCGGTCCACCGCAGCTTGTGCTGTTCGTGTGGAGGGACGTGGCTCCGCCCTCCTCTCTCTATTTCCGCTACCGGGGCATATTTAAAGCGCCTGTCAGCCCGGCCGCGCAGTATTGGGTGACAGCGCGCTTGCTTGCCAGCGATTACATGGTGTGGAGGATACTTTTTAAAACAACTATGTGTTTTTAAATTTTGCTTACTTCTTTGCGTATTTGCACTTAGCCAGTCCTCGGTCCACCGCAGCTTGTGCTGTTCGTGTGGAGGGACGTGGCTCCTCCCTCCTCTCTCTATTTCCGCTACCGGGGGCATATTTAAAGCGCCTGTCAGCCCGGCCGCGCAGTATTGGTTGACAGCGCGCTTGCTTGCCAGCGATTACATGGTGTGGAGGATACTTTTTAAAACAACTATGTGTTTTTAAATTTTGCTTACTTCTTTGCGTATTTGCACTTAGCCAGTCCTCGGGCCACCGCAGCTTGTGCTGTTCGTGTGGAGGGACGTGGCTCCACCCTCCTCTCTCTATTTCCGCTACCGGGGGCATATTTAAAGCACGTCAGCCCGGCCGCGCAGCGGGCGCGCCGAAGGCGCACCAAAGGCAAGCCCGTCTGCGCCCGTCCGCGCCAGGCCGTCGCCAGACGCAAGACATGCTGCCAATTCTACCCAATCACAACATACTTATGCTCGGAATGAGCTGTTGGCACTTAGGAAGTTGTCTGTCGGGTGTCAGGTGCACGGTCTCAGTGGTTTAGAGGGTCCTTTTAGCTGTCGAGGCTGTGGCTTTACATCAATTATCCCTGTAGCCCCACATGCCAGTCCCCTTCCTTCAGGCAAAAGTACAACTATTTTGCTTCTTAACTGTCGCTCTCTGGCCAAACATTGGGTTGACGTTTATGACCTTTTGGAAACTGAATCGCCAGATACCCTGTTTTTGACTGAGACCTGGCTCTCTGAGGACTCAGTGGCAATCACGGGATTGGCACTCTCGGAGGGTTATGTTATTTACACTTTGAACAGAGAAACGAGAGGTGGGGGCATTGCGGTTATCGTTAAAACCGGCTATCCCTGTACCTTTATTAAACAGCCCATTGTGGACTGCGACTGTGCTTGTTTTAAAATTGCTTTTAATCCCAATTATACCTTGTCTGGTCTATTGGTATATCGTCCCCTGGGTCCATCTAAGGTTTTTAGGGAAGCCCTTGTTGAAACCGTTAGCACTTTGGCGGTTAACACCCCCAATTTTACAGTCTTAGGTGACTTAAACCTTCATTTCGATAACCTACGTGAAGTGGAGGTGGCTAATCTAGTGGCGGATTTGGCGGCTTGCCAGCTTGTCCAGCGTGTCGCCGGCCCCACACACTGGCTGGTCATCTGCTTGACCCTGTTTTCACTAACATTTCGTCCCTCACGGTCCAACCGCCGGTTCCTGTGGGTTGGTCTGACAACTTTTTAATTTCTTTGTCTATTCAGGATACTGCACCTGCGCGCAAAATAAATAACCCTCTGTCCCTTAAGCGCCCGTGGCACAAATTAAATTGGGATCAATTTCAAGCCCATCTCTCCGCTACAGTTCCGGTGTTATCAATGGATTCTGATAAGGCTAATTCGGCCCTTTCAGAGTGGATCAACCAACCGCTGGATAAGTTGATTCCAGCTAAATGGTCCCTGAACCGCACTTCCAAATCTAACCCATAGTATAATGATAAATTAGCTGCGCTGCGAGAAAACTTGCAAAAAACATGAAAGATTTTGGAGAAGGGACTTTGACCCGTTATCTAAAGTTCTCTATCGGGATGCTGTAAAGATTTATCATAAGGCTATCCATACAGAGCGAGCTGCTTTTTATGCTAAAGAAATCAGTAACAGCACTAACCCCGCAAAGAGCATTTTTTCTATTGTTTCAGGTCTTAAAAACCCGAGGGGGCCCGCTGGCCCACTGATCTCCTCGGACAAACAATGCGAGGAGCTTGCCTTATTTTTTCTCAAAAAGGTAGAAGATATTCATAAATATTTTCCTGCGACCCAAACCGACTGGCCTGCCCTACCGAATAAGGATACGATCTCTACTTTAGAGGCTTTTCCTCAGATTCAGTCGGACCGTTTACTTGTCCTCTGTGTTAAAATTAAATCGGGTTCACCGGCCGACCCACTGAAACCTGACCACTTTAGGAAACTTTTACCTGTTATATCTCCTCTCCTAGGTCAAGTGATTAATAAATCGCTTAGCCAAGCTGTTGTGCCTACAGCATGGAAACAGGCTAGGGTGATACCGCTGCTCAAAAAATCCTCATTGGACCCTAAAAAGCCAGAAAATTTTAGGCCAATTTCATTACTCTCATGGCCTGCTAAGATCACAGAGGCATATATTAATTCTATCCTTTCAGACCATCTGACTACCAATGATATTCTTGATCCCTCGCAAAACGGCTTTCGCCCCGGACATAGCACTGAGTCGGCGCTCCTGGCGGTGACGGAACATCTCTGGACAGCTATGGACGCAGGACAGACATCGGCACTGATCCTTCTGGATCTTAGTGCCGCATTCGACACTGTGTCCCATGCTGTCCTGTTGCGCCGTCTGCAAGAGGCTGGCATTGGTGGCCTTGCTTTGAAGTGGCTGGCATCATTTCTGTCCGATAGGACTTTTCAGGTGATTGCTCCCCCTTTTACCTCGCCCACCTTTCCCATCAAGCACGGAGTACCACAGGGCTCTTCATTGAGCCCTCTGCTCTTTAATTTGTATGTACAACCTTTGGCTGTTTTAGCCAAGAGCAGAGGATTGACTGTGGTCTCCTACGCCGACGACATGCAGCTGGTGGTAGCCCTCTCGAGCAACTCTAAGCACGACGCCTCGAAGTTTTGAGGCGATCTTGCTGCAGTTGCCGGGTGGATGACAGCTAACTGCCTCCAGCTGAATGCTAGTAAGTCAGAGGTGTTGCTGGTGGGTAGGGATCACGGGTTATGGAATGAGTACTGGTGGCCTACGAATTTAGGCACCCCCCCTTCTCCTAAACAGGCGGTGAAGAACTTGGGGGTTTGGATGGACGCCTCTCTCAATTTCCAGACCCAAATAAAGAAGGTGGCAGGTACCTGTTTTGGTTTGTTGCGCGGTCTCAAACCTATTTTGGGCTTCTTTGATGCCCCGACCAGACAGATTATTATTCAGGCCTTGATCATATCGAGGCTTGATTATGCAAACTCTCTGTATCTGGGGGCCAACAAGGCTGAAGTACTCAGGTTACAGAGAGTTCAGAATGCTGCAGCAAGATCTCTTCTGGGTCTGCGTAAAGTCTGCTCGGTGGCTAATACAATCCGCCGCCTCCACTGGCTGCCTGTAGCTCAACGGATTGAGTTTAAGGCTCTCTGTTTGGCTTTTAAAATTTTGAAGGCCTCCTCCCCCAACATTTTGACGGATCTGTTATCCTTTTATGTCCCCTCCCGTCAGCTTCGCTCTATGGGCCAACATTTACTAGTGGTCCAGCTGGAGCTGGAGCTGGACCCAGGCTGGAGGTCGTTCCTTCCGGTACAGAGCAGCTATACTTTGGAACTCACTGCCTCTCTATATTCGTGGTCTCAGTAATCTCTTCGAATTTAGGAAGGCTATTAAAACTTCTCTATTTCCCACTGTGTAAGTCTTTTGGCTTCTCCTTTGCGCTGTTGTCTCCTATTTGCTGTTTAGCGCCGGGACGCCTCCTGGCCGGGGCAGCTGTCGCGCTCTATAAATCTCACAAATACAAATATTCTTGAAATACTTGACTCAACAGCCCCCCTCCAACAAAAAAACGTCTCCACCAAAATATCCAAACCCTGGTTCAACGAGATTCTGAACTCGGACCGGTGCAGGCTACGATCAGCTGAACAAATTTGGAGATCAAGACCCTCCATAGAACACCCAAATCACTCTAGAGCATTGAGGAATACTTACAACAGGAGAATCCTAAAGGCCAAGGCGGACTTCTTTAGAACCCAGCTGAACCATGCCACCAACTGTCCCAAAAAACTTTATGAAATAATCAAACAACAATCGCTCAACACACCAAATCCTACTGAACTTAGAGAGTCGGCTACCCCTAGCTGCGAGGAGCTTGCCAATTTCTTCATAGAAAAAACAAAAACCATCGAATACGACATACAATCTAAGAAGGCCCCTCCTCCATCTACCGACCACGAGTCTACATTTTACTCCGAGATCAAGGATCAGTTTAGTACACCAACGGAAACCACAAAAAACAATGCCTCTTGGCACTCCTTCACGCCTTACTCTGAAAACGACATCTACATCACTCTTCTTGCGATTAACCCCTCCAATCACTTCACTGATCCACTACCTCCCTCCCTATTCAACACGATAAAATCTTCTATTCTCCCCTTATGGACAAAGATTGTAAACGCCTCCCTCAGGCAAGGCACCATACCTGAATGCCTTAAAGTAGGGCAGGTAACACCCATACTTAAGAAAGTCAACGCCCTCCCCTCTGATCTCAACAACTACCATCCTATATCCAACATACCCACCCTGGCGAAACTAATAGAAAAATGTGTACAAACTCAATTATGCAACCACATTGAGAATTTCAACCTCTTGAACCAACACCAATCCGGATTCCGCCAAGGACACAGCACTGAATCAGCACTCACCCACATAATGGACGATATACAAAAAATGCTAGACCAGAATGAATCATGCCTCTTGATACTTCTTGACTTATCCTCCGCCTTCGACACGGTTAAGCATGACAACCTTCTATCCCTTCTGGAATGAAGGATGGGTGTTAGAAATGGGATCTCTAGTTGGCAAGGGCTTGCACCTTTGTCCAAGTAGGGACCCTTCTTCCTAGTCAGGGTAAGGGTGTTACACTCGTGAAGTAACCCCTGCTCACCCTCGTGGTAGCTTGGCACGAGCAGTCAGGCTTAATTCAGAGGCAGTGTGTAAAGCATTTGCACATAACCAACAGTAATACAGTGTAAGCACTACAAACGGACACCACACCAGTTTAGAAAAATAACCAATATTTTATATACTCAAGACAAGACCAATTACGACAAAAATCCACAATACTATACTTTAAAAACGAATACTTGATAAGGTAACTTCTTCTTTGCAGGAATAGCACAAAAGCAAAGTTCGTACGAGTCGGTAGCTCCGTCCGAGCCTACCGCGATGCTGAAAACCACAGAGTCTAACAGTTCCAGCCGACCGCGTCGATACGGGCCAGCAGAGTCGTGAACAGACTCGGTCACAGTACCTTTCTCGTTGTGGCTGGTACGGAGTGTACGAGCCGGTCGGCGTTCGTCGCGGTTGCGGTGCAAGACGGAGCGATGCAAGGTGCGGTGTCCCTCGATGCGGTGCAGGCAGCGGCTCGATGAGCGTCGTGCAGACGGAGTCGGTGAGTCCAAGGCGTGCGATGCAGGGTGAGACGATCCTCGATGCGGTGCTGGCAGGTTGCGATGCAGGCGACCAAGCCGGAGTGCGGGAGCTGGCGTCGGACAGCGGTGCGAGTCGGAGCGGTGCGACGCAGACGTGCGAGCGGTGCCCCAAATGCGATGCGGTCACGACTCTTGAGCCAGTTGCAGCGACCGCGTCGGTCGGGTCCGGCTGGTTCAGTGAAGCGATGTGATGCGATCTGCGGTGCCCACAGGTCACGGTGCAAGCAGCGGCTCGATGTTGGCGGCGTCGGACGTCGCCCACGGTGAGACCAGTGTTGCGATGCGAAGCGGGGCGATGCGGTCTGCGGTGCAAACAGGTCACCGGCCAGGGATGGATTCGGTTGACGGAGTCGGTTGCGGTTCCCTTCCTCTGTGGCAACTGAAACAGCGTTCCAGAAGCGGTACCCAGAGGCTTGTGAAGTCTTTGTAGTCCCTGAGACTTCTTAACAGGAGGCCAGCACGGTTTCAGGCCCTTGGAGATACTCAGCACAAGTTTGTAGAAAGTTCAGTCCTTTCACTGCCCAAGACAGAAGCAGCAACTGCAGGCCAACCCAACAAAGCAACAACACAGCAAAGGGGCAGTACTCCTCCTGGCAGCTCTTCCAGCTCTTCGTCTTGGCAGGTTCCTTGATTCCAGCGAGATCTAAATTCATGGGGTCAGGGCCCCAATATTTATATCCCAAATTCCTTTGTTCTCTGAAGGCAGAGAGGCCTTTGCCTAGTCCAAACCAGTTCTGGAGCACTTTGTTGACAAGTCTCCGTCCCTTCTTTCAGTGAGTAGGCCAGGGACATCAGACGCACCACAGGAGGTGGAGCCAGCATTGTGGAGGGAAGGCACTGTCCTATTCAGGGCCCAGGTGCGACCCCTCCCACCCATCTACATGTAGATCTTGCTATTCAGCCCTGTGCTGACTCACCCTGTCTCCTGGCATCCCCCAGCCCCTGTCACTCACATTTCAGACAAGGAATACACAACCTCGCAGAGGCAGGCTTGGATGGTTAGACAAGAAAATACCCACTTTCTAAAAGTGGTATTTTCACACACAGAATGTTAAAACCAACTTCACTAAAAGCCGCATTTCATCATTCTGAGCCCAGGCATACTAAACTCGAATTTCTACCATGTTCCCGGGGTCAGTTAGGATTATAAGCTGTAATAATCAAAACTGCCCGTTCTGGCCTAGGGGGAACAGGTAGCCTTGCAATAGTGAAAACCGAACTAGGCCGTAATTCACTACCAGGACATGCCACACACACCAGGGCATGTCCTACCTTTCGCCTACAACGCACCCTGCCCACAGGGTTACCTTGGGCCTACCTTAGGGGTGACTAACATGTAGAAAAGGGAAGGTTTAGGGACTGGCAAGTGTGTGCACTTGCCAAGTCGACATGGCAGCCCAAGGCTGCGCACAGGCTCTGCGATGGCAGGCCTGAGTTACACTTTACGGGCTGTTTGCGTGGGTGGCACAATCCAGTGCTGCAGCCCACCAACAGCATTTGGTCTATAGGCCCTGGCACTCGTAGTGCACTTTACAAGGGACTGACACATAAACCAAATAGGCCAATCATGGAAACACCAATCCATAACACATTTTATACAGGAGCACTTGCACTTTCCCACTGGACAGCAGTGAGGAAAGCGCGCAGAATCATTACACCAGCAAAAACAGAGTCAAAACCGGGAGGTCAGAAAGCAAAAAGTCAGGGAAACACGCCAAAAGATGCCAAGTCTAACACATGTCCCCTCCAGCTGAAAGTAGGGAGAACTACCCAACCCCATTGGAGTTCTCTTCACTAAGGCGGAAGAACCTGGACAGACCATCTGCGTTGGCGTGTTCTGTACCAGGACGGTGTTCCACCGTAAAGTCCATTCCCTGTAGGGAGATGGACCACCTCAGCAGTTTTGGATTCTCACCCCTCATTTGCATCAACCATCTGAGGGGCCTGTGGTCTGTCTGAACCCGGAAGTGAGTCCCAAACAGGTATGGTCTCAACTTCTTCAGTGCCCAGACCACAGCAAAAGCTTCCCTTTCTATGGCACTCCACCTCTGTTCCCTGGGAAGTAGTCTCCTGCTAAGGAAGACTACAGGCTGATCCAGGCCCTCTTCGTTCAGTTGTGAGAGCACCGCTCCCACACCATGCTCTGAAGCGTCAGTCTGCACGACAAATTCTTTGGAGAAGTCAGGTGCCTTGAGCACGGGCGCCGTGCACATGGCTGCCTTCAGGGCATCAAAAGCTTTCTGGCAGGACTCAGTCCAGATCACTTTCCTGGGCTGCCTCTTAGAGGTCAGCTCTGATAAGGGGGCAACGATGGTGCCATAGCCCTTAACAAATCTCCTATAGTAGCCGGTGAGACCTAAGAAGGCTCTCACCTCTGTCTGGGTCTTGGGGGGTTCCCAAGCCAGAATGGTGTCAATCTTGGGTTGTAGGGGCGCCACCTGGCCGCTTCCTACCTGGTGTCCCAAGTACACCACAGAACCCTGCCCGATATGGCACTTACTGGCCTTGATCGTGAGGCCTACACCTTGCAGAGCCCTCAACACTTTCTCAAGGTGCTGTAAATGTTCTTCCCAGCTGGAACTGAACACAGCAATGTCATCCAGGTAGGCGGCACTGAAATCCTCCAGCCCAGCCAACACCTGATTGACCAACCTCTGAAAGGTGGCAGGGGCATTCTTCAACCCAAAGGGCATCACTCGGAATTGGTAATGACCTTCTGGGGTTGAGAATGCTGATCTCTCCTTGGCCCCATCGGTTAAGGCAATCTGCCAGTACCCAGACGTCAAATCAAACGTGCTGAGGAACCGGGCAGCTCCCAACCGATCAATGAGCTCATCAGCTCTGGGGATGGGGTGTGCGTCAGTCCTGGTGACGGCATTGAGCCCACGGTAGTCCACACAAAACCGGAGTTCTGGAGTGGCACCGGGCGCAGCAGCCTTGGGGACCAAGACCACTGGGCTGGCCCAAGGACTGTGGGAGGGCTCAATCACCCCTAACGCCAACATCTTAGAGACCTCCTCTTTGATGCTGGCTCTGACCCGGTCAGTCAACCTGTAAATCTTGTGCTTCACAGGAGGGCTGTCACCAGTGTCCACGTCATGGGTACACCAGTGAGTAACACCGGGGGTCAGAGAGAACAGTGGGGCGAACTGTCCCAACAACTGGCGACAGTCCCCCTGCTGCTCCTGAGTCAGAGTAGGGGAGAGGATCACACCCTCTACTGACCCATCATGCTCCTTGGTAGACAGGAGGTCAGGGAGAGGCTCACTCTCCTCTTCCACCCCATCATCTGTCGCCAAGAGCATACTCACTTCGGACCTCTCGAAGTGGGGCTTGAGGCGGTTCACGTGAAGGACCCTCAAAGGGTTCCTTGGGGCCTGCAAATCTACCAGGTAGGTGACGTCACTTTTGCGCTCCTTTACCTCATATGGCCCAGTCCACTTGTCCTGCAAGGCACAAGGTGCCACTGGGGCCATGACCCACACTTTTTGCCCAGGTTGAAATTCGACCAGAGTGGCATTCTGGTCATACCATCTCTTCATTTCTTCCTGGCTTGCTTCTAGGTTCGCCTGAGCGAGTTTCCTGAAGCGGGCAGTTTGGTTTCTAAAGGCCAGCATGTAGCTAAATACATCCTGGGGAGTTTTCCTGGGAGCTGCCTCCCAGCCTTCCTTTACCAAACTTAGAGGTCCTCTGACAGGGTGGCCATACAGGAGCTCAAAGGGGCTGTACCCAAGAGACTTCTGAGGCACCTCCCTGTATGCAAAGAGTAGGCATGGCAAGAGGACGTCCCACTTACGCCTCATGGGTTCTGTTAGACCCTTGATCATGCCTTTCAAGGTCTGGTTGAATCTCTCCACCAGACCGTTTCCTTGTGGGTGGTAAGGAGTGGTGAACTTGTAGGTTACAACACACTCCTTCCACAGGGATGTCATATACTTGGATATGAAATTGGTCCCCCTATCAGAAACCACCTCTCTGGGGAATCCCACACGGGAAAAGATCCCCATTAACGCCCGGCCCACCACTGGCGCCGTCGTTGTCCTGAGAGGGATTGCCTCCGGGTACCGGGTGGCATGGTCCACCAAGACCAGGATGTACCTGTTGCCCATGGCTGTCTTGGGATCCAGTGGCCCCACAATATCCATCCCTACCCTTTCAAAGGGTGTTCCAACAACAGGAAAAGGTTGGAGAGGAGCTTTGACCTTCCTCCCACTCTTACCACTTGCCTGGCAAGTTTGGCAAGACCTACAGTGTGCATCTGACTGCCTTCGCATTTGGGGCCAAAAGAAGTGGGTGACAAGCCTGTCAAAGGTCTTGTCCTGCCCCAAATGTCCTGCCAAAGGCACGTCATGAGCCAGACCCAGTAGGAAGGTCCTGAAGCGCTGGGGTACCACCAGCACACGGGCTGACCCGGGCTCAGCAACCTTAGGCTCACTGTATAGGAGACCACTTTCCCAGTAGATCAGATGTGACCCGGACTGATTACCAGCTGCCTGGTCTGCAGCCTGCCGCCGCAGACCCTCCAGAGTAGGGCACTCGTTCTGCTCCCTGCAGAACTCCTCCCTGGTGGGACCCCCTTCTTGCTGCCAATGGGTCAGCTCAGAGATGTCTCCCAGTTCGGCTACCTGCTCCCCTGTAGGCACCGGGGCGTCCCCCTCGAGGTCCGCCTCCTCCCGGTCCGTGGGAACTTCGGGGGCCGGTTTCCCGCGCCCCCTGCCCTTTCTCTTGGCAGGGACTTGGGCCACTGTTTCAGGCTCCAAGCCCTCGTGATCACCCTTTCTGGCTGCCATTGACCGAGTGGACACGCATGCCCACTCCGGCAACCCAAGCATCTCCAAGTGAGACCTGAGCTCAACCTCCTTCCATAAGGACTGCTCCAGGTCGTTTCCTAGCAGACAATCTACAGGCATGGTAGGGCTCACAACCACCCTCAAGGGACCTGAGACCCCCCCATTCAAAGGGAACCTGCGCCACCATACACTGGCGCTCAGAGTTGTCGACAGCAACTACTTGGTGGAATGCTCCTGGGACTACTTGCTTCTCAGACACCAGGTGACACCGGACTGAGGTCACACTGGCTCCAGTGTCTCTGAGAGCCTCTACCCTGTTCCCATTAATGGTCACCCAGGTGCTATATTTCTTTGTGTTAGGGGGCACCTGGTTTCCTGGGACCATCTCACTGTCCCCTAGTGAGACAAGGGTCATTTCTGCGGGATCCCCACCCTCCTGTGGGCACCCCTCCTCCCCAAGCGCTACACTAGCCAACACTTTGGACTGTCCACCGGTGGGTGGCTGTGTCCCCTTTGGGCACTTGGGGTCCCCCTTAAAGTGACCTACCTGGTCACATGCATAACACTTGCGGGGGCCGGTCTCAACAGGCTTCCCTGTAGAGACCCCTTTCTTCTTATCACCGGGGGGCTGGGAACCTTTACCCTGGGTACTAGTTTGGGGCCCTTTAGAGAACTCCTGTGCTTTACCCTTGTCTCCCCCACCTTTCTGCTGGGGACCCTGCCCACCTTTGGCTGAGTCTCCCCCAAACGCTTTCTTGTGGACCCTGGTACTCACCCAGCGGTCCGCTTCCATAGCAAGCTTCCTGGGGTCAGTTAGCTTACTATCAACTAGGTGCTGGCGCAGATCTGCAAAACATAGACTAGACAAGTGCTCCAATGCAATCAAGTTGTAGAGCCCCTGAAAATCTGTTACACTACTGCCCTTTACCCAACCATCCAGCGACCTGCAGAACACATCCACACATTCCAACCAAGTGTTGGCATCAGACTTCTTACTGGACCTGAACTGATCCCTGTACTTTTCAGGAGTAAGACCATACTTCGTGAGAAGGGCATCCTTCATGTCAGCATAGGTGAGGTGATACCCCTTACCCAAAGCTATCAGAGCATCCCTTGCTTCTTCCGGGGAAAAGTGGCCACAATCCTGCTCCCCAATTCTCCTCAGGGACCCCATTCATGTGTATGGCTGCCTCATAACCCTGAAACCACCTTTGTATGTCATCCCCCTTCTTGAACTCCTTGCCTACGTTCTTGGGAATGTGCACAATCCTGTCTGCCTTTCTGGACGAATTGCTGCCACCATCTGAGCCTGACTTACTCCTAAGTTCTAGCTCCTTCAGTTCTCTCTCATGCTCCAAGAGCATCTTCCTCTCCTCTATGGCCAATCTCTTCTCCTCCCGCTCACTCTCCAGCCTGAGCTTCTGCAGCTCAAACTGCCTTGCCCTCCCGCCTGTCCTCCAGCTCCTCTGGGGACAGACTGCTGCTGCCTGACCTGGCGGGTTCCCCCTACCCAAAAGCACATCCACCCTGGAAATAGGCTCCTCCACCTCCTCACTGAGATTACCAGGCTGCCCATTGGCATGTCTGGCTGCTACCCAGGCCCTCAGCGCCTTCTGTAGCTCCTCCTTCCTTGTGAGGCCTTTAATTTGGACTTTCAGGTTTTTACAAATCGCTCGTAGCTCCTTTACGGCGTAGGATTCCAACCTATCCTCCTCAAAGATAACTTCCAGAGATGCAACGGATGATGCAATTGATTCAGGCATGACAAAAGTAGTGAGTTGAAAACTGGCAAGATCAAAAATAGGCCAAAAGAAAAAGAACCAGTATGTGGTACGTAATGGTCTGCGATATGGTAGTAGTGCACACCAATCACTGTAAGTCAAGTGCAAACACAAGTCCTATCCTCACCGCTGACAACCAATGTTAGAAATGGGATCTCTAGTTGGCAAGGGCTTGCACCTTTGTCCAAGTAGGGACCCTTCTTCCTAGTCAGGGTAAGGGTGTTACACTCGTGAAGTAACCCCTGCTCACCCTCGTGGTAGCTTAGCACGAGCAGTCAGGCTTAATTCAGAGGCAGTGTGTAAAGCATTTGCACATAACCAACAGTAATACAGTGTAAGCACTACAAACGGACACCACACCAGTTTAGAAAAATAACCAATATTTTATATACTCAAGACAAGACCAATTACGACAAAAATCCACAATACTATACTTTAAAAACGAATACTTGATAAGGTAACTTCTTCTTTGCAGGAATAGCACAAAAGCAAAGTTCGTACGAGTCGGTAGCTCCGTCCGAGCCTACCGCAATGCTGAAAACCACAGAGTCTAACAGTTCCAGCCGACCGCGTCGATACGGGCCAGCAGAGTCGTGAACAGACTCGGTCACAGTACCTTTCTCGTTGTGGCTGGTACGGAGTGTACGAGCCGGTCGGCGTTCGTCGCGGTTGCGGTGCAAGACGGAGCGATGCAAGGTGCGGTGTCCCTCGATGCGGTGCAGGCAGCGGCTCGATGAGCGTCGTGCAGACGGAGTCGGTGAGTCCAAGGCGTGCGATGCAGGGTGAGACGATGCTCGATGCGGTGCTGACAGGTTGAGATGCAGGCGACCAAGCCGGAGTGCGGGAGCTGGCGTCGGACAGCGGTGCGAGTCGGAGCGGTGCGTCGCAGACGTGCGAGCGGTGCCCCAAATGCGATGCGGTCACGACTCTTGAGCCAGTTGCAGCGACCGCGTCGGTCGGGTCCGGCTGGTTCAGTGAAGCGATGCGATGCGATCTGCGGTGCCCACAGGTCACGGTGCAAGCAGCGGCTCGATGTTGGCGGCGTCGGACGTCGCCCACGGTGAGACCAGGGTTGCGATGCGAAGCGGGGCGATGCGGTCTGCGGTGCAAACAGGTCACCGGCCAGGGATGGATTCGGTTGACGGAGTCGGTTGCGGTTCCCTTCCTCTGTGGCAACTGAAACAGCGTTCCAGAAGCGGTACCCAGAGGCTTGTGAAGTCTTTGTAGTCCCTGAGACTTCTTAACAGGAGGCCAGCTCGGTTTCAGGCCCTTGGAGATACTCAGCACAAGTTTGTAGAAAGTTCAGTCCTTTCACTGCCCAAGACAGAAGCAGCAACTGCAGGCCAACCCAACAAAGCAACAACACAGCAAAGGGGCAGTACTCCTCCTGGCAGCTCTTCCAGCTCTTCGTCTTGGCAGGTTCCTTGATTCCAGCGAGATCTAAATTCATGGGGTCAGGGCCCCAATATTTATATCCCAAATTCCTTTGTTCTCTGAAGGCAGAGAGGCCTTTGCCTAGTCCAAACCAGTTCTGGAGCACTTTGTTGACAAGTCTCCGTCCCTTCTTTCAGTGAGTAGGCCAGGGACATCAGACGCACCACAGGAGGTGGAGCCAGCATTGTGGAGGGAAGGCACTGTCCTATTCAGGGCCCAGGTGCGACCCTCCCACCCATCTACATGTAGATCTTGCTATTCAGCCCTGTGCTGACTCACCCTGTCTCCTGGCATCCCCCAGCCCCTGTCACTCACATTCCAGACAAGGAATACACAACCTCGCAGAGGCAGGCTTGGATGGTTAGACAAGAAAATACCCACTTTCTAAAAGTGGTATTTTCACACACAGAATGTTAAAACCAACTTCACTAAAAGCCGCATTTCATCATTCTGAGCCCAGGCATACTAAACTCGAATTTCTACCATGTTCCCGGGGTCAGTTAGGATTATATGCTGTAATAATCAAAACTGCCCGTTCTGGCCTAGGGGGAACAGGTAGCCTTGCAATAGTGAAAACCGAACTAGGCCGTAATTCACTACCAGGACATGCCACACACACCAGGGCATGTCCTACCTTTCGCCTACAACGCACCCTGCCCACAGGGGTACCTTGGGCCTACCTTAGGGGTGACTAACATGTAGAAAAGGGAAGGTTTAGGGACTGGCAAGTGTGTGCACTTGCCAAGTCGACATGGCAGCCCCAGGCTGCGCACAGGCTCTGCGATGGCAGGCCTGAGTTACACTTTACGGGCTGTTTGCGTGGGTGGCACAATCCAGTGCTGCAGCCCACCAACAGCATTTGGTCTATAGGCCCTGGCACTCGCAGTGCACTTTACAAGGGACTGACACATAAACCAAATAGGCCAATCATGGAAACACCAATCCATAACACATTTTATACAGGAGCACTTGCACTTTCCCACTGGACAGCAGTGAGGAAAGCGCGCAGAATCATTACACCAGCAAAAACAGAGTCAAAACCGGGAGGTCAGAAAGCAAAAAGTCAGGGGAAACACGCCAAAAGATGCCAAGTCTAACACTGGGCCTTTCTGGTACCGTGCTACAATGGTTTACCTCTTTCCTTAACAACAGAACCCAACGAATCAAGGTGAAACAATCTCTCTCTCAACCTTCCTTGGTCACCCTAGGTGTTCCACAGGGCTCAGCACTATCACCCATTCTCTTCAATCTACTCATGGAACCCCTGGCAAATGCACTAAAGTCTGCGAACATTCTTTATCACCTGTATGCAGACGATACACAACTCTATATGAAAATCTCCTCACCAGAAGACTTCATCTCCCTCAACGCTATCTTGCATAAGACTCAAAGTTGGCTCGCTGACAACCACCTCATGCTAAACACCAAAAAAACAGAATTCCTCCTCATCTCCCCTCCCAACCACACACCCAAGATAGACCTCTGGCTGAAGCATCTAACTACCTTTGACTGCTCTCCCCACATCATTGACTCCACTAAATCCTTGGGAATCATTCTAGACAAACACTTGAATATGCAGGCGCATATCAGTAATGGCGCCAAAGGAGCTAATCATCAGCTGAGTATCCTAAGGAAACTGAAACCTTTCCTTCCACAGGCCGACTTAAAAATGGCGGTACAAGCCCTAGTGCTGCCAAGATTGGACTACGGTAGTACCACTCTATGGGGACTCCCCAAATACAGGTTGGCCCCGCTGAGGGCCTCTCTTAACACTGCGGCCAGGCTCATCTCCGGAACAAAAAGAAATACCCACATTTCTCCGACCTTAAAAGAACTGAATTGGCTACCATATGAGGCAAGAATACAACTAAAGATCACCTGCATGACACACAAGGCACTTCACCTCAAAACCCCTAGCTACTTAGCACTAAAGTTAGTGCCTTCTGGAGGGTGCAGAGAATCCCGAAGCGCAAGATCCCTACTACTGAAACCGCAATCCTTCCACAAAAAGAGTACGTGTTGCAGAGCCTTCTCTGGTATCGCACTGAAGATTTGGAACTCTTTACCTCCTGATGTTCGCAGAATACCTTCCTCCTCCTTCAAAAAAGAAGTGAAAACGCTTCTAATGAACAAATTCATTCCCTAAATCGTTAAACCTTATGTCACTGTTAGCAACTTATGTTATCTCATATACTACTGTCTACCTCTTTTCTGTACGTTGTAATGTAAAGCGCTCTGATACCCTCTAGGGTCATGTTCGCGCTATATAAAACTTTATAAATAAAAATAAATAAAAAAAATGGCATTTCTAGGATTGTTTATGTGCAGGAAGGGGCACCTTCCTACACATAAACAATCCTCCCCTGCACGCAGACACCCTTGCACTCTGGTGCAAGGGTGCCTGCATTGGCGCTAAGTTGGTAAACAGCGCCATCGCAGGGGAAAACGCAAGGCTGCACCACATTCTTTTAAATATGGTGCAGCCTTGCGTTTCAGAAGTGGAGGAGAGAGGCGTTAAGCCAGGAAGGCTAACTCCTCTCTCCGCCACTTCCTTGTACATATCCCCCTCAGTTTTTTAATATTTTTGCTGGCTGCGTTAATAAATCTAATGATAAAAATCCCAAGTGAGAGCCTTTTGCTAAATTATTCTTGGCACAGTTTTGAATACACTTTACCTCCCGCTAATCTTGTGGATCAACCCTTTCTGATAGAAGGAAAGTGTCGACACATGCAGCCATTCATCTCATTATCAGAAGCCAGTAAACATAAAATGGAAACTTGCAGCAAAACCTTTTTTCATTCTTCTTCCCAAGGTGTTGTCCTTTTTTAGCCTTGCTTCGCAGTTTCTCAGATCACGAACCCTGTGGTAGGGTCTAATAGGCCTCTGTAGGAACTAACATAAATTGAAAGATGCAATGCATTTGTTCATTAAAAATTACACTGTTAATCTGCACTTCGATGGTCTCTTCATCTGCACCCACCTGTTTAATGTCTTAACTCAGTTTGGGATATCAGCCTATTTTTGTTAAGCCAGACTAATAAGCTTTTGAGTCACTGGCAGCCAGGCACATTCAACAGGTACCATGAAAGACTTCCTAGTGTTCCACAGAAGGTTTTCAAAGTGTTTTAGCAGGATAATGTTACTCTCCAGACAAGGCACTTTTTTCATAGTTCATTTTTCAGAATTTTACATTAACAAGTAAATAGCACTGTCTTTGTTCTCTTTGAATCTTTTTTAGGATGCTGAGCGAGAATTTAGTCTTGATGTTAGGAGGGTGCACACATTTTGCCTGGCTCGATTAAAAAAGCCTTAAGTCAGTCAGACAGCCTATTTAGGTCTCACCTTAGATAGTGCATGCACTGTCTGTTGCAAGACATTATGTTACCTTACATTGGGCTTAGAGCCCATCCATTACTTACCATTGGTTGGTTTCATTTTTGCTCTCATTTGCTTGCTTTTAATTCATCAGCACTTGTGGACTTCAGTTCCTTGTTTCCGGTTTGCCCCTCCGCTAGAGCATAGACCTATTACTTCAGTCCTACCACTGCTCTGTTTGCAAGAGCATCTTTTTTCTTTTTGTTTAATCAGTCTATCAGAGTGCATGTGTTTTCCTACTGTCTCCTTGTATAAATCCCCCCCCTCCACCGCGCTCAAAACACGTGTGCTACCCGCCTGCCCTCATTTGCTTATCCCACCTTCCAAGTTGCTTTTTCACCAATGTGCTTCTCCCCCTTCACTCTGCGCTCTCTCCCCCTCGTTCCTCTCTCTCTCTCTCTCTGTTTGCTCTCCCCTCTGTTTTGCTTTCCCCCAACCGAGTCCCCATGCTCTTGCTTTCCCCTCTCGCTGTTGTCCCCCTCGATGCTTCCGAGTCTCCAGCATTGATTCGCCCAAGCCCTCCTGTTGATTCCCCCTCTTCAGTGTTGCTTCACCCCACTCTCTTATCCTATAAGGTAAGCTGCCAAAGATCAATCTATTGGTCTCCACTCAGGCTCGATATAAAATAGAACATACTCTTGTAAATGGTCACGTTACAGCTCTCCATGGAGAAGCACAGTCTTATCATCACACGTAGAAAATCTCCCCACTCTGCAAAGCAGCAGTCAATAAACCGATGTAAAAAGTACCTTTGCAAATGTTGCGACTCACTCAGTAGCATAGAAAGTAAACATGTTGACAATGAAGCACCTGAGGTGCTCGCTGCACACACCCTCGAGATTTGTGTCACCAGCTGGCAGGGGTGGCTCCTGCGCTAAGGTGGAGGAGTTTTACCCCACTACTCAGAGCAGAAAACAAATAAAAGTAAAATGATGATAACCTTGTTATCATTTTATTTTCCTTTTCTACGGGGCTGGGATAGGGCGGGGCAGAGCTGGAGTAGGAACCTAGGAGGAGGAGTGGTGAGTTACACTCTCAAAGTGCGCACTACGGTTTGGCCGTCCGTTCTGGCCTGACCAAACCGTCATGCGTACTTAGCATGTTCCCCACCAGGCTGCATTACACAGCCTGGTGGCGAACATGCCCAGGCTCCCTGTCCCCGTCTGAGTGCCGAACCACAGCACTCAGAACAATCCCAATGCTGCATTTGTTGCGTTGTGATTGGTTTCGGAGAGCTCGGGTGCTTCCTGGTTCAGGACTTGCCAGGAAGACAAGACTGAGAGACGGCGGCCTCGGAAAGATAAGTGGGCTTTTTTGGTTGCGTTTGTTTTCCCAAATTCCCCCACCCCGTCAACCCCATTCCCTGCAGGGCCGGACTGGCCATAGCGGGCACCGGGCGTTTCCCCGGTAGGCCGCTAGGGTGGGGGCCAGTTTTGGGCCCCTGGGGGGCCGTTTTTGTTACCGGGGGTCGGCAATATCGGCCCCCTGTAACACCAGCCACCACTCCCAGCTGGCCACAGGTTTGAACCCAGGGAACTGGTATATAAAGGGGGGTCACTGTTCCTTAAGAGGAGAGTTCAAAGTGGAGAAAGAAAAAGGAAAAGGTGTCCTGTGCTACTCTATGTGTGGGGACAGTGTGTCCTCATCATGATGCCCTCACACGCCCCGAAGGATGTCATGCTTCATCATTGGGCTTTTTGCTCCTCGTCGGGCCGGCGCTGCAATGCCCTACGGGTCCCCCGAAGGGTCTCTTTTTCGGAGATCTTTTGATGAAACAAGCCGTTAGGTGCGTGCGTGTGAGTGGAAGTGAGGTCTCAACTAGTGTGTTAAAAAATGACTGGAGGGAGAGTGGCTATTATTTATTAAAGTGGTCCCTCTGTCATTAGTAAAAGGTGTGTGGTGCTGCTAGTGGGATATTATGTCCCTCAGTAGCTAGATATGAGTCCTTAGTGGGTGTCTCTAGTGGTCGACATGTTTCGCGCTATCTGTGGCCTCTGGAGGAGATCCAAAGCGCTTCTTCAGGACCAAGGTGAGTTTAAATAAAGTATCACTAGCGGCCTAAGTTTTTCAGTGCCGCCAGGTTGATGGAAAGGAGTAGCGTCTCTGAAAAGAGAAAGGGGTAGGACAGAATATGGGTATAGCTCTAATATCAACAAGCATTGGCATAGCTAATAGGTCTCGCTTTTGGGACCTTATAAGTATTTAACTATGCAGCATATTATCCAGTTAACCCTGAGGTACATGGCAGTCTACTACAAGACTGAAACCTTTGTTGGAACACAATAGCTCAGATACACTCCAAGACACAATCTTACTTATGGTCAGGGGTAGACTATATGTCCAGAATCCCTCACCTTTTTGGAATAGTACAGCATTACAGCAGGCTGAATGTTTACCGGCCCCTGGGTATCTCCAAGCTCAAATTAAACACGAGATTATATGCAACTGATCCCATGTAAAATAAATCCTTACAAAACTTTTCTTTTGAAATGAAATGCCAATGTTATAATGTAAAGCACTCTGACACACATTGGGTCTAGTATGTACTATGTAAAACTGCAAATAAACAAAAGCCCTCTTCATGTAGCATCAATTTTTTAAATTACTTTGCCAGTGCTCGCAGACAGAAAAATAGCCCCACATGCATGACAATGGAGGCAAAAGAAAACACGTATTTAGCCAATAGAAAAACATTAACTGCAAAATACTCTTATGGTGCAAGCCAGTGGCTATAGGTTCCAAGGGAAAAGAACCCAATGGCTAGAGAAGGCAGACCCAAAGCCCTTTAAAGTAAGTACAGAATTTGATACGTTTCGGGGGCAAGTGCACACATTAAAAAGAAACTAGTTGCTACTGTCGCCAATTACTAGCATTTTAAGGCATAATGGCTTGCAGCATGTTAGCTGCCTACTAAACACTTGAATCAAATTTGCAAAAACGTGTACATAATTAACTTGTGTGCGCCACTTATAAATAACACAATGAATAAATCTGAAGGTGGTTTGTGATTTGATCCAAGTCAAGAAGTGAGATGCACACAACCTTGTTGCAGCAGTTCTCAAGTACTGCGTGAATATTCAGAAAGAAAGCCTTTCTGGGGGAGCAGGTCAATTCACAACGGCGGTGTCCCGAAACAAGGAAAACTACCCAACTGAAACAGCCCATATGGGCATGGAGAAAACGACCGACTAAGAGTGCGACGTAAGCTCCACATTTAAAACGGGTGGGAGGTGATTCAATGGAACGTAAAGACATGGTCTTTGGGGAGATTGCTACCCAGAACCTCACTTGAGCTCCACCACAGGTGGGTAGAATCTCTTCATACCCCTTGAAATAATCTCACATCTTAAAGGGCTAGAAACGCAGTCAGGGGAATAAAGCCCTTACGTTTAGCGTCAGAGATAACAGCTGGACGGGCGAATCTGATATACGTGTAAATTAGAGAAATGCATGACTGATCAACAACTTCTGAGATGTTTCTTACTTCCCCTACCTTTTTCACACGAGGTTAGCTGGAGTAAGCACATTAACAGCTCTGGAAATTTGACGGCCCAGAAAAAGGGTGCACTCCATTTTGCTCGTAATAGAGGTGTAATAGAGGCGGTCCTGTGATCGGCAGGTATTCAAGCTGCAGTGCCCAAGCGCCGCTGCGTTTGAGATTATTGAATTCCTCTATTTGATCGCAGTGAGCTAGATTTTGGTTACTAAAAATGGCATCAATTACACTTATGCTTCTCTATCTTGGTTTAATGGGTCCATATCAAGACTGCGACCATCACTATATTGGGTAAGGCTGTGGGTCTTTGACAGATATGATAGATGGAGGTAAAAGCAGAGCAAAAGATCCGGTGTCGTGAGATATTAACAATGCCTTCAAACGTACTCCACGATAATTGTGCACCAAACGGGTGCACAATTACCCTGCTCTAACCCACCGGGATACCCGGAAAAATGAAGCATTACCTCCTCGTCCGTATCCCCGTCCCAGTTCTTACATATGAGCAGTTCCCCTGCTCCGCAGCCAAGAAAACACTCGCCATAAACAAAACCAGGGAGGGTGGGACGGGCTCGGAGATGGAACAGGAAGACCTGGACTCAGAGTAATGAAGATTACCGGGCAATAACACACAAAGGTATGGAGGGCAGAGCGTAGAGTAAAATATAGCAACACTAATTAAAGCACATGCCTTGTTCTCTTGTCGCGTTTTTTTAAAATACCAAAGAAACTAATGGGTAACCTACCTACCCATTCTTGTTTTCACCCAGACATTTAAGTTGCTCACATAAGAGGTGGAATTGGACTTCCGCCCAATTGTTCTGTGCATATCCCCAATACCATGACCACTTCCTGTCTTAGACTAATCTTTTTGGTGTCTCACTCCAAGAGGACACTATACTTTTACACTTGCTTGGCAGAACAAATTGGTTAAACGCTTGTGAGAGCGCTGCCATACGTGTATATTTAAAGTACATAAATACAAACAATGCAGATAAACTTATAAATTAGGCGGGACCATCAAATTCGTACTAGACTGGAAACATGTTGTGCCGATATAAACGTGTGAGGGACGCGAACTTTAGGTGAAACGGCTTACAGAGTCAGAGCGTCCCAAATCCGCAAACGTAGCCAGAGCCGGGCCCTAGTATATTTATTGAATTAAAAAAAGACTAATATAAAGATACCTTTCAGCTGGTCGATTCAAGCCTTCGGTCCGGGTCCTGCGGGTCGTGTGATCCCGGAATACAGAGCGCGTCTCTCCTGGTCCCTTCGGTTCTTCGCGGGTCAAAGCTTGCATGAGCTGGCGGGGTCTGCAGGTCCTGGGGGCCGAGGCCACACACATCTGAGCCTTCGCGGCACAGCGGGCCAGATCTGGACGAGTAGTCGACTGAAACAACAACGAGAGGAGCGGGGGCGAGGGCGAGCGAGCGCGGCAGCCTGCTCAGCTGACCAGACGCTCGTGCGTCATGGCCTATTCCCCGCACGGCCGGCATATGTTTCCAATTATCGCGCACGCGTCTGGGCACGATAATTGGAAACACATGTCTGCCGCGCGTACCCATCCCAAAAAGGCCAGCCACGACGCACGAGCGTTTGGACTGCTTCTGAAAGTCACTTACTAAAAGTCTTCGCCTCTAGCAGCGCTTGCGCGCTACTCGAGGCTCGACCTAAAAATGTGTATAGTCCAGGTCTGCCATTGGGGGGGGCCTGGTGCATATTACCATTAGCGTGAGACTTATCGCTATAGGTCAGCATGGGTGTATGAATATCTATATTGTGTTATTATTTTCAATGAAAAATGTAGAACATCGAGGTGAGGATTATGTTTTTCATTTATTATGAACAGGAACAGTGTCCTTAGGTTTTGCCATCAATGGTGGGGCCCCTCTAGTGATATTTATAGTTTCTACTTTTAACCTTTTAACTTTTAACCTTTAACTACATTTTTTCAAACTCCTTACCAATACAACTTTTCACCGATTATCCACTCGGTATAAGTCGTGAATAGACCAATTACTACTGGATACAGCACTGCATGATACTTGTGACCAAAGAGCGACAAACTCATCCTCGATGTTCTACATGTTGATTATGTTCTTTCTTTCTTTGTACTTATTATCTTTTCTATTTTTTTTTTTTCTTCATTGTAAATAATAACACAATATAGATATTCATACACCCATGCTGACCTATAGCGATAAGTCTCACGCTACTCCTTTCCATCAACCTGGCGGCACTGAAAAATTTAGGCCGCTAGTGATACTTTATTTAAACTCACCTTGGACCTGAAGAAGCGCTTTGGATCTCCTCCAGAGGCCACAGATAGCGCGAAACATGTCGACCACTAGAGACACCCACTAAGGACTCATATCTAGCTACTGAGGGACATAATATCCCACTAGCAGCACCACACACCTTTTACTAATGACAGAGGGACCACTTTAATAAATAATAGCCACTCACCCTCCAGTCATTTTTTAACACACTAGTTGAGACCTCACTTCCACTCACACGCACGCACCTAACGGCTTGTTTCATCAAAAGATCTCCGAAAAAGAGACCCTTCGGGGGACCCGTAGGGCATTGCAGTGCCGGCCCGACGAGGAGCAAAAAGCCCAATGATGAAGCATGACATCCTTCGGGGTGTGTGAGGGCATCATGATGAGGACACACTGTCCCCACACATAGAGTAGCACAGGACACCTTTTCCTTTTTCTTTCTCCACTTTGAACTCTCCTCTTAAGGAACAGTGACCCCCCTTTATATACCAGTTACCAATCGGGAGCAATGGTCACTGGACCTAACAATCAGCTCCCACCGTCCCCCCCTCTCTTTTTGATAAATTGAACCCAGGGAAGGCAGCCCAGGTCATCATGCTTGTTATGTCGCTGAATGAGGAAGTTTGAGTGGAGACAACAGTAAAAAATTTTAATATTTGTCTGCATCTCTTTCAGTCCATTTTCAATTATGCTGCAGAAATATATTATTTTTTCACTAACCCATGTGAATGAATATAGATGTTTTAGCGTGATTTGCAATGTCCAAGACTCATATATTGTGTATTTAGGATTCTAAGCACAATGCTCTACTTCTGGAAAATTTCAATTTATACCCGTGATTTTTTTGTATAATTGATTGGCTTTACATAATTCCAGTGATTTCCTGATGCCAGCCAATAGCAACAGCTGTCGACTGTTAGCTGAACATTACATACTGCCGCTGTTTCGAAACTCAGTCTTGCAAATGAACACGCTTTTGAAAGACATTTCCATTCAATTTAATAAACGTGACATCTTTGAAATTCTATACTATGCTGTTAAAACTAATTGCAGGGAAGTGCCCTTTTTGCATGGTCACCTCCCGCACCTTTTTCTCCAGTGCTCATGGTTTTGACTCCGAAAGTGCACCGGAGCCTTCTGCCCAGGGCCTAATGCCAGTGTTCGCTCCCTCAAATATGATGTATGTGAATTAGTAACCCCAATTTGCAAGGACTTTAACCCCCTTATAAGTCCCTGGTAAGTGGTACCAGTGGCACCCAGGGCATGGAAGCTAAGGGGTCACCAAGGCCTGCAGTACTCTTTGCGCCACCCTGAGTGACCCAAATAAAGAGATGACAGCAGGCCCGCCATTTCAGACTGCAGGAGCAGGGCAAATTGCTCAAACTCAACTTTGCGCTCACCATGATTGGCAAGGTCACAGCATTACTTTAAATATATGTCAGTCACCTCTAAGGTAGGCCTCCTGAGCCCAGGAGGCAGGGTGCATTATATTAAGGGTGTGGAAATATAAGTGCAAGCTTATATGACCCTATAGTAGCCCCCTTCCATTAGGGGCGACTATAAGTGATCAGGGAACCAAAGGATAATGTGGGCAGGCACCTGGGCATCCTGAGGTTGCCAGCTCCATTATGGTCCCACTGAAAAGTGTCATGCTTGGTATGGCAACAACCTGGTTGGTTACAACTTGTCACATCAAACCTGACTTGTTACCCATATCGGATTTGATGTGGCATGCACCTGGGTGGCTACCTTAGAGATTGCAACACAAGAATTAGGGCCAGATGTACAACCATTTTATTTTGCGCCTCGCAATTTGCGACTAATTGTGAGTCGCAAATTGCGAGGCGCAAAATAAAATGTACAACAGTGTGTTTAACACTGTTTGCGATTCCCAATGGGGTCGCAAATTGCGAGGCTCATTAATATTAATGAGCCTCTCGCAATTTGCGAGCCCTTTGGGAATGACAGGCCCTCCCAGGGATGGTGGCCTGCTGGGCTCAGCAGACCACCATGTCTGGGACTGCTTTTAAATAAAGCAGTTTTTTTAAAAATGCAGCCTGTTTTCCTTAAAGGAAAACAAGATGCATTTAAAAAAAAAAAAAATGAAACATTTTCGTTTCATTTTTTAGGGGCAGGCAGTGAGGGACCACTGCCTGCCCTTAAAAAATATTTTCGCATGCATTTGCAAAGTCCCATTTGCGAATGCATTACCACCTACTTGAAGTAGGTGGTAATTGCGAGTGTTTTACGACCGCAATTGCGGTCGTAAAACATTAGTACATGGTTTTGAGACTCGCTATTTGGAAGGGAACGCCCCTTCCAAATAGCGAGTCGCAAAACCTATTTAGCGAGTCGCAAATAAATTGCGACTCACTAAATAGGCTTTGTACATGGCCCATGATGTTTTTGCATGCGCAAACGGGTTCGCAAACCCGTTTGCGCATGCAAAAACGGGTCGTACATCTGGCCCTTAGACTTGAGGGTATTATTATATCAGCTATATCCTATTTGGGTTACTGACTACTCTTAGATGTGGGTCATCAAAAGATTTTTGAGAAGTCATCTGACCCTCAACTTATCAAGGCATGCTTCATCATTTGACGACCTCTCACACCGGGGAAGGAGCAGTGCCGCCCCGGCGGACTCAAGTAGGGAAAGCTAGTCTATCCCTAGGGGTTCTTATAAATCTCAGATCAGGACAGTACACTGGGTCATTTTTTTAGGGGGAGAAAAAGTGAATATAAAATATACCTAGAGGTATACTCAAAATCTTATTTATTCTACGAGTACCTCTGGTATGTTTAAAAACCTTCAAAAGAATTGGTTAGGTGAAATGCAATGGCTCACCTGACCTAGTATTTACGTGTTACTAACATGTTTCAACCTCTATATACAGTGGTGGCCGTCTCTGCACCTGCGCTCCTCTAGGAACAGGAAGCACAGCCAAGCCCCACTGACCAATCACAACGCTGCAATGCAGCATTGTGATTGGTAGGCATCCAGGCTCCCCTGACCAATCACAATGCTGCAATGCAGCGTTGTGATTGGTTTTGACCGTCCTGGTTTGACGCTCAACCAGGGAATGGGGGCCTGGGCATGTTCTCCATGCAGGCTGTAATGCAGCCTGCATGGAGAACGGGGAAAGTTCGCATGACTGGTGTGGGCGGCCCAGAGGTCCGACCAAACAGTCATTGTGCACTTAGGAATGGGCAAACCACTCCTCCCCTCCCCTGCTCAGAGGGCAGAGCAGCCCCGCCCACCCGCTCGCCTGCAAAGCAGCACAAACATAAAATGATAATAACTGAAAGTTATTATCATTTTATGTTTCCTCTTCTCGCATTGCTTGAAAGCAGTGGGCGACGCTCCTCCGCCATAGCGGAGGAGCCGCCACTGTCTATATAAGCCGAAAAGATTCTGTGGTCTTTTTCAGGGTACAACAACTATAAGGAAGTGGTGTGCATTCAAACCGTGTGAAAAGGTGAAAAATTGCACCCTACCGGTCCCTCTCGCGGTTCAGAGAATACCTGAAGGGAACAAAAGAAAGGAGGGAACGGGATAAGGAGAAATATAAATCTCACTTTTCTTTGGGGGCAGCGTATAATTATGGCCCTAGGGAGTTTTTTTCCTTACAAAATATCAGTGCTGCACATACTTTTCTCATGACACATTAATGAATAAAAGCCGCCTATAAGTTCATATAATATACAACATGATAGCTGTGGTTCTCACTATCTGTGGTGACTAACATTCAACTATGTACCAATGCTATCTGTAGCATTTTAAAAAAAAGAAACAACCGAAGGGTGAGGGGTTGGGTTGAGGAAATTGAACCAAACAATTATGGGGAAAAAAAGGTTAGTTAATACATGATGTCCAGTGCACCACCTGATGCTTAATTCTTGCGCATATGGCTTAGCGAATTTACTTACTCCTGTCATATTAAACTGCGGGCTCCATAGCTAAGTGTGGGGGGCACCTCCTCCATAGTCGCACACTAGTGGTACAAAATGGGTGTTAGGAAGAAACAGAACAGTACACATTAATAACGTTATGCCAATCCCATGGTAGCATTCCCTATTTTTATGATTAGGCGGTACTGTGTTAACTTTATTTTTATTTCCCAAAGTTCCTTGTTTTGCAGTAAATTGCGTACATTTGTGGTCGTTTTTGGATATAAAAATGTTGGTGTAGGCCGCCGTGTACTTGCTGAGACCAATGTACATCATGCTTAAAAGGATACCCAAAAACCAAGACAATAATACTTGCTGTGGAATGTGCCATTCATCCGTAATCACAGTAAGCCGTTGTTCATTATTGGTTCTACCAATTGAAACTTCATGTGTACAGTTGAGGTAATTTTTACGTAGAGGGGAAACCTCTACTAGATAGGTCTGTCTCCATTCTACGACACAGGTGTGAGCCCCCTGTGTGTGTGCTGATCATATGATGTGATAGTTTTATATCATCATGCAAATGTTTACGCGCAGACTGTGCGGAGGTGCTGTTAAGAAACCTCGGCCAGCGGCGCTTCGTTTTAAAAAAAAGCGGCGCCGCTTTTAGCATGCATTTTAAGTTATGGGTGTGTGCCCCCCTGTGTGCGGATCTTACACTTTGATATTGTATACTTTCATGCAACTGCTTCGGCACGAGCTGGAGAAAGTACTCTGACGAACCAAATACGGAAAGGAATACGGAAACAAAAGTGCAGCCGGCGGAGCTTCGTATTGAAGTGCTCCGCCGCTGTTCACATCCGGCTCCACTTACTTCGTCAAGAGATAGGCGTGGTGTAATCACCTATTCTTTCACCCGGTCCACTGCTGTAATGTGAGGCCGGGCCGTGGGTTTGGGCTAGCAATAGCTGTTTGCCTGCGCGTTGAGTACGCGTCACTGTCGCCTGGATGCTTAGAACTACAGAGCGTGCTGGAAGTTGTAGTTCTCTTTAGATTCTGCTGGGTATTTTGTTGACAAATTGGGATGTGTTTGCTACTCTGTCACCTAGAGAATATTGGATAGCTGAAGTTCATAGTTCTTATCGGTGCTTCCAAAATATGTATTTAAAATACTTATTTAATTACAAAAATGCCAACAGAGACCTCTTGTGAAATTACTCTCTTATTAATCACGAGAGACATACATTTGGTGTAATAGTATTATTGTTCTATATATATATCCCTCAGTAAACTACTCTCTTGTTAGTGTTACCATGGGGAGGAGTGTATGTACAACTTTTGTGTTCTAACCTTACTCATATATACCTATTTGTATTTTTATTTATTATAAGCAAACTTAGAGAATCTTTAGTGCCTCTAAGTTGTTGGCACTGCGAATCCCGCTGTCGTATGGTAGAGGGTGGTATTCTATATTTGCTATGACAATCTTCACTACATTAGAGACTGGACAAGTAGGAGATTACAGTTTGACTCTCTTGTGTGTCAGAAATGGTTCTCTATGTCTTATCAGGGTGTCACACCAGAACTGATGGCGATTCTTATTGTATTTATAGTTGTGTCCATTGTACATCATCGTTCAGACCCCTGCTGGAGGTCTCCAAGCGGTATTTCCACCTTTGTTCAGCTGTGAATAGTTGTTTATTATTGATGTCTTTGGATTGGATTTGTTCGATGATGGTCCATTCGAAATCACTTTCCGAATGGTTTTTCTCAATAAAATGCCTCATCAACCTTGTGGTGTTCTTTTCACACCTAAAGGTACTCCTGTGTTCGTTCATCCGCACTTTGGCTTTTCTTGTGGTCATCCTCACATTTCTTTCACCACAGTTATATCTCAGGAGGCATACCACATTGGCTGAATCACAGTTTGTGAATGTCTTTTGTACCCATGGGGTTCTTAGGCCTAAATATATTTGTCTTGTCCTTTTAATTAGGGTACACACACTACAGTCTCCACAAGGGGCATGGCCAGATATTGGTGGAAAATTCCAGTGTGAGTTGGTTATTTTTTACTTCTTGTGATTTTGGACGGGTGTGGACTAATTCATCTTTTATAGATCGCCCTCGTCTGAAAGAAAACATTGGTTTGGCGAACGTCAGGATACCAGATGAGAGAATATTCCAATGCTTCTTCACTATTTTCTGTATTTCCTTAGAGTGTTGCCCAAAGGTGGTTACACAGATTAGGCGGTCTGGCATCTCTCTGACTGAGTTCTGAAGTAGGACTTCCCTTGGTTGTAGGAAGCTCTTTTACATGCGCGACTTATCACTTGTGGTGGGTATTTCTTCTCCCTCAACTTGGCAGATAATAGTTCTGCATGTTTCTGGAAGTCCTTTTTGCTGTGCAATTTCTTCTCAATCACAGGAATTGTCCTACTGGAAGATTATCTCGTACTGACTTTGGGTGATTCCTGTCATACTGTAGCAGGTTATTTCTGTCCGTCGGTTTGTAGTAAACCTCGCTCCTCAGTTTGTTTCCATGTGGACTGAGCATTAGATCTAGAAAGGGGATTTCCTTGTGGCTAAGTGTCATCGTGAATTTCAGATATTCGTTCACACTATTAATCCAGACCATGAATTGGTTAGCTGTATCTGCAGTGCCTGTCCAAATGATGAAGATGCAAAAGCAAGCTACAGGAGGTTACCCATAAACCCAGCGGAGACCAGGGTAGTTAAGTATAACATAAACAATGTCTCAAAGGGTATCATTAGTAAGGGGGCTTAGTTAATGAGCAAAATGAATTGCTGTGGAGGAGCATGGGTAAACACAAAGAAGTGGAGCGAGACGGTAATGTCCAATTGCTTTCCACATATATTTAAGTAAATAATCTGGTCAAAACAAACAATAGTTTCATACACATATTGCACTGTGTTACATTAAATGTCATGTAACCTGTGATAACGTGCAAAAGTGCTTGTGAAAAGGTGAACGGCGAAAGCGACACGTGAAGGGGTATACAGCGGTGGAGGGGCACAATCAGGAATATATACAATAAGAATAGACTGTGATGCCTGTATAGTTAATACATTTATGTACAATTAGGTTTTTGTGGGGGCAATCACAGTGAAGGCGCCGTAAGTAACGCTGTGGTGGTCGATGGCGTTTCGGCCTTCATGAAATATTAGGCCATCATCAGGACCAGGTTACAAAATTCCATACAGTGCTATACAAGGGAGTAAAAATAACATTCAGTAGTGGACCATAAAAGGAGGATTAAAGGATATATGGGGTAGAAGTAAAGGAGAAGGGCCGTGAAGGCAAGGAATTGTGCCACAGGGGTGAGGCAGGGGTCCACCGTGGGAAGAAGAATAGTCACGGGCCAGTAAAGGGCCCCAATAGAAAGATTGACAGGTAGGTTCATGCGGCATGGGTGTAGCAAATTATCCTTAAGCAGAAGCAGAAGTTTCCCCATGCTCCTCCACAGCAATTCATTTTGCTCATTAACTAAGACCCCTTACTAATGATACCCCTTGAGACATTGTTTATGTTATACAAATGATGAAGATGTCATCAATATAACGTTTCCACACCTTGATGTGGTCCAGGAATGGATTTTCTTCATTGTAGATTTATTCCACTTCAAAGGCATGGACGTAGAGGCAGGCTACACTGGGTTGAATGTGCTGCCCATAGAGGTCTCGTTACCTTAGAGATTGCCCACCCGATTGCCCCACACTGTCCTGTGCCCTGGCTGACAGCCTGAATGCTGCTGCCACCAAGACAGGAATCTGACCCCCTGCAAAGAGGTGTGAATACTTCCAGGAGTTAGACACAAAGGTCTGCCTGGGCTGGAGGTGTCACCTTCCTGCCTGACAGGATGGCTAGTGAAGTGGCACATCAAGGGGGGAGCTTCAGTGCGCCCACTGCCTCTGATATGCAACTAGGCTTCCTCCCTGAAGAGGGAAAAAGCCAACCCCTTGCCCCAGGCATATTTGCAACCCGGGCAAATGGGAAAATGAGATAGTCAGGAGGTGTATACCCCCAGAATGCTAGCCATACCCCTGGGGTGGGCTACCTGGTCTGTACAGCTGAGAAAGGGTTTTGCCACTTTTAAAAGTGTCAGAATAGAGGCTCTGGGTAGAAAAGGTACACCACTCCACAGGCAGTGGCCACATCAGGGGCAGATTAGCCACTGGGGCCAGTATCCCATTGGCTACTAGCATCCACACCTCTAAATCTAATATTTAAGGGGCTTCCCTGGCACCAGAACCTCAGATCTTATCGACTTGCAACCAAGGACAAAGAGACCCAAGTCTGTGACTTCAGTCCCTGCACAAAGCAAAGGCACAATAAAAAGCACCTGTGGTGACCACCCTGAAACTGCATGACTGCAACTCATCCTGGACCAGAACCTGGTTCCAAAGGAAAAAGGAACCCACCTGAAAGCCAAAGGCAACTCCAGAACTTTCTTGCACTAGAGGTACTAGTCCACTGCAGCCTGCAGATAAAGCATGCTCCCAGAACCAAAAGCATCACTGGCCATCAGTACCACCGAGGGATCGCACAAACGTAAATGGTTCAGTGCATTGTGGGAAATGTAGTCCTGACCTCCAGCAAGTTTCAGGCAGTTACAGTTTTTCCCCAGACTCCAGGACGTCGAAATACCCAAAAGCTCGGTTTGCTGTGACTAAGGCTTGTTGGTGGATAGTCAGGCTACCGCTACCTTTATTCGACACTGTTCCTTGAGGGAACCCCACAGCATCTTCAACCCAATGCCCTAGTGGCACTGTTGTTGAGATTTTGCACCCCTTTCTTCACCCACACTGTCCAACCAGCAAAACCACCACCTGCGACTCCCGCGTTCAGCACCATGGCCAGCCAGGACAACTATGCACCCGGGCCCTACGAGCCACATAAAATTAATCTGACTGTCGGACCCTGGGACCCGCATCACTTTACCACCCAGTGGTTTCCACTGAACTCGACCTGCAAATGACTGAGTGTCACTAAGTGTAATTTCTGATTGACCGCAACGTTATTGTTTTAATGCACTGATTTATTTTTCCTTTAATAAACCCATAACTCTAGTTATACTCATCCGATTGTCTTTGTTTTGGTGTCTAAAATTCTGTAACACTTTGCATTATTTTTATAAATTGGTGTTGGACTTCTTTAGAATTGTGTCTATTATATGTTTTTCTAGTAAAGCCTGACTGCTCTGTCCCACACTAGGAGGACTGAGCTAGGGATTTAATAGTGTGAATCCAAAGGGCCTATTTGGGGTATTGTAGGATTATTACACAGTGAAGCCTAAATAGGCACAATACATAATAACTTATCAATAACTTTATCCTTTTTAAATAGTTACTATCCAGGTTCTGTCTTAGCGTTTGTCATATACTTCACAGGTGCGCAGTCTTTCCGACTTGCCAAGTAATTGATTTTGTGTTAAAGAAAAAATCAAATCTGGGATAGAAGATTTAAGATCATATGCTACATTTTACATTCAGTGTTCTGGGTATACATGCTCCGTTAATAGACTACTGAGTGCACTCTACAGAAGTCTAAAACTGGCAGCCTTGCATGTAACTCGAGGCAGAAAGCCAGGAGCAGAGTTTCCTTATGTTTTGGGGTTACTGGGGCAGCTGGAGACAATACCTCACATCATGTTGCTCAGAGGCACTGGGTTGTTTACTCATTAGCATCCCACAACTGACTGCAAGTGCCATTAAGCAGAGGTTTTTAAGATTAAAACTAGCGCTTCTCTTTCCATTAGAAGCACTTTGTGTTGCCCCCTCGTTGCTTGCTCATCCTCCCGCATTGCTTCCCTGCCTCAGTGTTGCTTTTCCCCTGCCTCGGTGTTCACCACCACCCATAAATGCCACCCCCCGTTGCGACCTTGATCCACACTTCTTTTTATTTTTTTACCAATCCAGCTCGGTTGGACAAATAAGAAAAAAAAGCTCTCATAGCATTTTGTAAGCACACGCATGCTTGATGCGCAAAGCTAAAAAATTACACAGCCAGATGCATTTGGCTTTGTTTTCTTTTTAGGTCGAGCCTAGTCTCTCTGAGACATGCTGTATATACTTTGTGGACTTACAGCCCACCCACTACTTTTCATTTGTTTATGTCAGTGTCCTTTAAAAATGTTTTTGTCAGTGTCCTAACAAAAACCTTGCTTCTGAGTGGTTAATCTTTCTTCTTTGTCCCACCTTTTCATCAATTGATTACTCCCACCGAGCAGCACCCTAGTACTTTTACTCTTCCACTTGTCCCATTGTAGCAGTTTTGAAATGGACTACTTTTTCTTTTGTTCAAGCGCACTGCACACGAGCGCTCGATCTTTTCAGTGCTTTATTACCACGACACCCGCTTTCATGTGTCATCATCGCGGCCACATTATTATATAGTGTAATCTCGACCCGAAGGTATTCAAGCACTTTACATGAGTGCATGGGGAGATAAAATGATTTGCCCAGGATGTTGATCCGACGCTGAGACTCAAACTCTGTTCCTTTAAATCCAAAGTTGGCAGCTGTGGCCATTACGCCACATCATCTCCCCAATTCTTACCTTGGAAGACAGTCATTTCAAGGTCAGGTAGATTATATGGGCAAGGTACTATATTGCTAATTTAAGTGACTGAACATCAAAACATAAACGTATTTCATTAGAAAATACTGCTGTAAAGATGAGGTTTAAATTACGGTAACGCACAGGAATTTAAATATCTGTGAACGATATTGAAGGTAACGCCATCAGAAAAGTAATCACTTGTCCTTTGTCTATTTCAGTATGCATATCACGTGACGTAATTGGCAGTCATGTCTTTCTTTTGTTTCAATGTTTGCGTTGGGGAGATTAAATGATTTGCCCAGGATGTTGAGCCGACGCAGATCCAGTGCATTTTTGCATGCGTTTGTGTAATTACCAACCGTTAAAAGCTCTCATAGTGTTCAGATTCCATATATCCAACCGGGCATATTTCTTACATGGCGGCCCCTGCCACAGTAACCTGGTGTGGCAAAACACAATGGCAAGACTAGTAGGTTTGTATTGGCATCCAAAAGGTGAGAACTATTGACTATGCCAATGCTTGTTTAAAAAAGCAATGCTGCACAGCATCAGGATGCTGTACATTATGGCAAGAACCATTGACAAAGCCAATAGGTCCCAGAGGCAAGACCGATAGGCTTTGCCAGTGGTTGCAAGTAGTTGCTGAGCCATCTTGTATCTTCTAGAATGTCACATTCATTAGGGCATTTCTCCACAAAAGGCTATGCATAAAGGCACATCAGCTTCAGCCTATAAATATCTGAAGGATCTATGGGTGATAGGGCAGAGACATATTTTACAACACCCTATTTGCAGCATTTCAATTAAATAACCACTACAAAGGACAAAGACAAAGAAGACATACTGAATTTTAAGCTCAAATAAATAAACGAAAGATGAGAATGGCAAATTTATGACATTTATGAAATTTATGTCAGCTTAAGGTGGGACGCTGTTTTTAGGAATTCTCAGTTATTTTTAGTTGTAAAATATGTGCCACAGAATCTAATTTCAACTTGGTGCTACAAAAGTAGAGACATCTTGATTACAAGGATGTGCTGAGCTGTAGGTGGCTACATAATTCCGTTTTTTAAATTTTTCTCTGCAAATAAGAACACATGTAAAGTTGATATGATTATACAGACACCGCAATGCATTGTTACAGTAATTGCACATACACATCACATGTGCTCGTCTGCCCTTTACAGTGAAATTTACAGTAGTGGCCCAGAGAGAGACAGTTTCCTGTTCCCACCCCTAGGCAGGGCTTGGAATAGAGTTAGTTAGCAGTAAACACATATATCTAGGATTTAACTATATAGAACGGTGGTGTTGCCTGACTAACCAAATCATACATATTTAGCTTCAAACCATAGCACAAACTCTCGGGGTATAGAGCTCTTAATTCGGGACAAAGCTTCATGCAGCAAAGATATCCTCCAGGTTACATATCTTACATGCTCAGACACCCAAGTTTCATTTCAAGAAATTTTAAGTGGGCCCCAGACTTGCCCCAGAGGTTGCAAGGTCTGTACTGGCTCAGACAGCATATAGCAGAGTGGACCCCTATGGGACACGGATGCCTTAAGGATCATACTGCAAACATATTCTTTAGGTAATAGAGATCTCACTGTGATGTGCTTTCACCGTGATGTGATGTGGTGAGATCTCACTGTGATGTGATTAGTTGAATTTGTAACACCCATGGCTACCCCACAAAGGGCGTCCCAGCGTGCAAGACAACACATAAAGAAAATAATGCAGAAGTAAAGTTAAAACAGCCAAGTCTTGAGATGTTTACGGAATGTCAGCATATGATTAATCATATATAACTTAGGCGGGAGAGTGCCACAAAGCTTGGGGCGAAGGGTTCATAAAGAGTGGCAGTCCTGTCTTGCCAGTTTGAACCGTGAATTGGTGGCCAGCCTAAGAGTGAAAGATAGAAGGGTTCTAGTGGGGTGGCAGAACTCCAGGAGGGGAGCCATTGCAGGCTACGTAACTGATTGGATATCGACTGAGTTTTAGGAAGGTGTCCAAGCAAACAACATTTTGGATCAGTTGAAACCTATTTCTGGTGGACTTAGCTAAGCCCAGATATAATATGTTGCCATAATCAAGGTGGGAGATAATGAAAGCTTGAATGATGATTGTCCTCTGCGTCAATGTGGGGAAACTCAACAGGATTTTCTTCAGTCTCCTGATGCCAAAACAGCAGGCAACAACTGTCTTTGAGTGTCAAAAGATAGATTACTATCGATCCAGACACCTAAGCTCTTTACCGCGCACTTAGGGACAATGCAGTGGGCGAATTATCAGCCTAAAAGAATATTGCATCAACTATCACTATATTGTCATGCTGACTATATATTGACATGTGTCATTTTACTGCGCTTAGGTTCATATCTTAGATACCTTGACTATATAGGGGTACTCAATATTGTGAATGCAATATTTTTGGAGGTCGATATTGTTACTTCGATAATGTGACTCTTCCTCCACCATCCCCAAGAATACATATTTCTTCCAAACTCGGGCAACCCCTGTGTGATCTTTCAGGTTTAGCCCTCAGAACTCTCCCTCGAATTATAGAGATAGTACAGGCCCAACCTTTTTATTTATTTATTTATTTTAATTTTATTAGGAAATGAAAAGATAACAACAGTATATTTCTTCCCATGACATACTGGCTTACAATATTAAATATCCCTATACAGCATATGACATTTGTAATAATGTCCTGATTTCTACTTTTGTCCGGTCACTTCTCATTTACTGATCACTACGCTCTTCTTAATTTTCTTGCCCTGGTACGTCCTTTTTCAATGTCTGTAGATATCGTATCATTGGGTCCCATATATCTTTTCGCCTTGAGGTAACAGGTAACTCCTCAGCATACGTTATTAATTGTTCCTTGCACTAGATCCTTAAGCCCTCTTCTGCTTTAGGGGGACTTTTGCTTTCCCAATGGATTGCTATACGTTGTTTTGCTATCAATAGTGCCACCGCTGCTAATCTACGATTAGGTGGTTTCAGTGATGTTACGAGTCCCAAGATACACATCTGAGTAGAGTCAGGAAGCGGTTCAAGTAGCATCCTACCTAGTATATCTGCCACCTCCCTCCAATACTCCCGTACTAGGGGACTGGCCCAACTAAGATGCATGAAATCTGCTTCCTTATATCCACATCTTTTACAATTAGCAGTACTTCATAGTCCATGTCTGAATAATTGCACTGGAGTGTAATACATCTGCTGGACAAACTTGAAATGGATAATACGTAGATTGCAATTTGGTGTGAGCAAATTAGTGAGAGAACAATAGGCAATCCAGTCTGTTTCTGCTAGTGGCGAATCTAATGCTTCATTCCACCTCTCTAGTGCCCTCTCTGTTTCCCTGTGTTTTTCCTACTGTGCCGCAGTATAAAGTTTAGTTATTAGCCTGTCTTGTGTGGGTACAGTAAGCAAAGTCTGCAGTACCTGCATCGTAGGCGGCTCGAGTGGGAAGGATGGGTAGAGTCCTTTAATAGCGTGTTTCAGTCGCATATACGTAAAGATGGGTAGTGGTGCCGGGCATCCCCTTCCGCTAACCCGGTTGAGGCTAAAAAGGTTCTCTCTGGGAATGCATCCCCAAATGTGCGTAGCCCCATTTCCTCAAGTATGTGGCATGCCTTATTCTCTTGTGTGACTGATAAATCTGGGTGTTGCTTCAAAGGTTATGCTGGGGCGTAAATTCGTTCTTTGTGGGCCTGTCGCGCTAATTTCTTCCATGCTTCTATCGTACTCTGTACTGGATTTATTGTTTTCCATGATATTCCCTTTCTTTTTTGTGATATTAATGCTGAGAGTGGTATCGGGTATGCTTCATCTGATTCTATTGCAACGTGTGGGATGCACTCATGCGGCTTGTACCAGTAATGCGCAAAGTGCGCTTGCACACAAAGGTAGTATAGGTACATATTTGGCGCTCCAAACCGTCCTTGTGCATATGGCCTAGTAAGTTCCTACCAGCCTATTCTCGGTTTACGGTCTGCCCACGTTAGTGTTATTTGGTATGATCTCAGTTTTGCAAAAAAGTGTTATGGTAGAGGTATAGGTATGTTTATGAATAAATATAAGAACCTGGGCAAAACCACCATCTTTTGGATTGCATTTCTATCAGTGAGGGAGAATGTTAGTTTAATCCAACAAGCCACTTGGTCCTCTAGTTTCGACAGTGCATTGCCATAGTTCTCATGTACTACTACTTCTGGATCCCTGTGAACCCAGATCCCTAGATATTTAATAGGGTCAGTACTCCATATCAGTGGAAACTCAATTTCACATTGTTTTGTGCATGGGGTCAGTGTAATGATGACCGATTTGGCCCACTTTACACTCAATCCTGATAGTCTTTCATATGTGATGTATTCCCGTAGCAGTGGTTCAAGATTATGAGCCGGCTCCCTTACATACAGGACCATATCATCTGCAGACTTTGAGATACTAAGGGGTCGTAATCTAAACCCCAGTGCAGTGTCTGCATGTTTTTGTCTGACCCTACACGCCAGAGGCTTGAGCGTTATCGCGAACAAAAGTGGCGATAGGGGGCAGCCCTGTCTTGTGCCTCTATGAATAGCGAATGGTTCAGCTGTGTTTCCATTTATTCTCAGGCTCACCACTGGTTCTCATTCTACGTAGTAGTACAAACATGTACCTCCATTCCACGGAATCGAACACTTTTGTTGCGTTCAGAAAGGCGGCCGCAGCCGGTAAGTCTGGGTCGAGCTGATGGAATAGGGCGAATAGTGTGCGCAAGTTGTGGGTTGTAGATCTTGTGGGTACAAATCCCGCTTGATCTGGGAGGACCACGTGCTGCAACCTGTTCGCCAATATTTTTGTCAATATTTTGGCGTCAATATTTATAAGTGACAACGGTCTGTAAGACTCGCAAAGTTCTGGGTTCTTGTCCGGTTTAAGTATAGTTATTAATAGGACTTCTCTGAGTGACGGTGGAAGCAGGCCTTGTTCATACACTTCAGTACACATTTCCAGTAATTTCTGCACTAATAGTTCCTGGGATTCCTTATAGAATTCTCAGGTGAATCCATCCGTGCCGAGGGACTTACCTTAAGGTAAAGTTCGTATAGCATCTCTAACCTCTTCCTCTGTGATGGATTGCATAAAGTATTCCCTTTGCCCATTTGAGAGCCAAGCTAACGCAGTCTCTTGCAGAGAGTCCTCTATTTCCGATTCTGTGGCCTGTATTTTGGTGCTATATAATTGTGCATAATATTCCGTAAACTCTTTGAGTATAGCAGGGGTGTCCTGCCGTGCTATGCCCTGACTGTCTTTGATTTGCACTATATGTGTAGACGCTCGTGTGGTTTGCAATTTCTGCGCCAGTGTTCACCCCGGTCTCCCTCCTTCCCCATATGCTCGTGCTGTGTGCCTACGTATAAGAAAGTGTATCTCTCGATCCGCCATCTCCTGATATTCCAACGTCTTTATGCGAATCTTAGCTAGCAGTGCCATTTCCAATGTCTGTTCATGCTCTTTTTCTAGTCTTTGGATATCTCTTTCAAGTAAATGCAATTGCTGGCCTATATCTTTCAATATTCCTGCCCCTTTGCTGATACAGACCCCCCTAAGAGTTGCATTAAAGGCCTCCCATAGCGTTTGCGCGATTGTTACTGTGCTGGTATTGTGTTAAAAAGACTCTTCTATGGCTTTGCATATTTCCGCTTTAAACTCCTGGTCTAGCAGTGCCTCTGACGGGAACCGCCACGTGAACTGTTTGGACGTGTGAGTGGGTAATGTAAGTTCCAACCTGACCGGGGCATGGTCTGAAAGTGTCTTTGGCATATGCTCTATCGATGTTATCAAATTGCTTACTTTTTTGGAGCCTAGCCAGAAGTCTCTGCGAGACCAGGAGTTGTGTGTGAGGGAGGTACACGTGCGAATCTGCGCGTTCAGGTGCTTTACTCGCCATAAGTCAATCAGCCCTTGTTCTTCCATGCCCTCCCTCAGTTCTCTTGCCGCCTGTTTCTCATATCGGGTAGCTTGTGTGCCTCTGTCTAACCTGGTGTCTATGGACGTGTTAAAATCTCCCCCCACATAATCGCCGTTGGTGCTATTTCCTGTAGGTGCGCCCATATGCGTGCAAAAAATTCCGGGTCATCTATATTTGGAGCTTATATGTTGACTAGTGTGAGCAGTGTACCACTAAAGTCTCCCTGAACTATTATATATCATCCTTGTGTGTCAGTTTTGGTGTACTGCACTGTGAACGGAGTCCCTCTCTTAACTAATAGGAGTACACCTCTTGCATATGAGGAATACGAGGACGCTATGGGCGTCGTAGCCCATTTGGTTCCAATGCTTGCCTCAGTGTGTTTGGTAAGGTGTGTCTCCTGTAATAGTGCTACCTGCACTTTGTGTCTGTCTAAGTATGCTAGCACTTGTCTTATTTTTCAATGATTATTTAGGCCCCTAACGTTCCATGTCATTAGCACGAGAGATCTACTTATCTGCGCCAACTAGTTGCCTTTTAATCCTGTAGCTTGACTGGGTGTGTGTCTCATTTTCTACATTTTGTTTGTCATGGTAGCGACTTTTTGCCATTTAATACATTCTATTTCCCACAAAACTCCCCTCATCCTCCCCCTCCCACTTTGGCGCCCCAATCGCGCCAAAGACACCATTCTCTGCTGTTCACCCTCCCCACGTCTTCTCCCACTCCCCACCCTTCAGATAGTCCCCCCTTAATATCTATTTCGTGGTACCCACTTGGAGGCACGAGTACCAGACCCCTCTGCATCTCCTGTAGATGGGGCCGCGCTAAATTAGGCTGTATGCACAATTTCACATTTCTAATGATCAACTTATCTCCATTTCTGTTCCACCTTTCCATTTTTGGATCCCTCTTTCATTTCTCTACCCTCCTGCAGGAGGCAATTACCTCCATTTTTAGATATTGCTGAAGTACAGCAGTTATATCACATTTCTGCATTTTCTCCCAACCTATAATAGTAACATTTTAAATTATACCAATTATCTATTTCGTGGCAGTCTTAGTTTGCAACCTTGCGGCTACTCCGGATCATCGAGGTTAGAGCAGGCCTCTTGATCTTCATTTTCTCCTTGCCGCGATCAACGTCTGTCTCATTTCCGCACTTGTTGCTGTAGATATCGCTGTAGGCTTTCAGGGTCTCCAAATATTTTTGTTGTGCCGTCCACAGTGATTTTCAGACGATCTGGATATAGCATTGCGTAAGGTATTTTCATACCTTGCAACTTCCTTTTTGCTGAAATGAATTTTTCCTTGCTTCCTGAACGTGTGGGGTAAAGTCCGGTTATAGTGAGATCTCAGCTCCCTCGTACCTGAGTGTCTTCAACTCCCTGGATTGCCTCAGGGCTGCGTCATGATCCCTGTAGTTTAGGATTCTCGCTATTATTGGTCGCGATCTTGCTCCTGGTGGCGGGTGGCGGGTGAGGGGCCAGGGATCTGTGCGCTCTTTCAACCACAAACAAGTCAGAGAAAGTGTCTCTGCCCAGCGCATCAGTCAGTAATTTTTCGACAAATCTTTCCATGTTCCCAGTGTTGGTGGACTCGGCTACACCTATAATTCTTTCTCCGGGAGCACGCCTCCAATTCTTCTGTTTTGGCTTGTAGTGTTGCTATCGCATTCTTCTGTTGTTTCAGGTAGTCTTCCAATTTTCTCTGTGCGTCTTCGCTATCCGATACTCTGTGCTCTACCATAGCCATTCTTTCAACCTGTTTGTCTATTCTCTCTGATAGTCTGTCCACCCTGTATGTTAACGTATCTAATTTGCCATCAATCGTGGTTACAGTGGTCTGCATGGCAGATAAAATTTGACGCAAGTCTCCTCCTAGCACCAGCTCCGCAGTTTCTGACTCTGCTTCCGCATCTGCTGAGTCATCTCTGCGTGTGCTCGGCATTTTTTGCTGTTCAAAAGTTAATTTAGGCTGTGTTATGTCTGTTTTCCCCATATTAGACTCACAGCAGTGGTTGCCTGGTGAGGCCTGTTAGGAGCCTGGTGCACGTGTCGCAGTAAGTTCTAGAGTACTTTTTACGGAGGATTGCCCACTCTAGCACTAATACTTATTGCCACTTTGTATGTATATCGTTCTCTTTTGCCACTGCCTATGCTTGTTTTCGTGTTGCCACAGCTCAACAATGACACAGTTCAGCGATGGGGTGTGATTTCAGTCAGTTCTCTTTCACTACTTGGGCTATTAAGTGAGGATTGCCCTTATTCCAGCCAGCGGTTGGGTACACTGGCGGTGCTCACCACTTTCTACCTGCTGGTCTCCCCTGTGGGCCGCACTGTGGTCTATTCTGCGACTGGACCGCGCTCTCTGTCTCCCTCGCAGCCTCGCACAGTGCTCTGCAATCGGCGTGCACCTACTACTCTCTCCGTCGCTCCGGTCTCCGGCGTTCTGCCAGGCTCCCCTCTGCTGCATCTTCGGTTATCCTTCAGTCTCCGGCCTTGATCATGCTGGCCTCTCGGAGTGCCACCCGCTTCCCATGCGATGTTGCCCACTCCTTCCGCCGCTCGTTGTGGCAATGTCCAAAACTCTACGTTGGCTCAGCGGGCCTTCCTGCGCGCTCTCGTCCTCCGCGCAGGCCGCCGACTCACAGCTTCGCCGTGCTCCGTTTCAGGCCGTTTTTTCAGGTCGCCCCTGGTGCCGCTGACTTCTCTATGCTGGTATGCACCTATCTCAGTGCGTGGAATTTAATTTTGTGCAGGATATCTTAAGGATAGTGAGCGCGGTCGAAGGAGCTCGCTCAAGGCACGGCCATCTTCAGGCCAGGCAAACTCCACCCCCCCGTACAGGCCCAAACTTAAGTTCACACCGCATATCTGTCCCATTTGTTACATAGATCTATTTGGCATCATACAGCAAACATAGCCCTCAGGTTACAGAGGCCTTACACACCAAGGTCTCATGCAGAAAAAATGTTAACCAAGCTACACAGATCATTCAATTCCCAGACTGCAAAGCCCTTTAAGTTAACCCTATATTACAAGCACAGGCATCTAACAGCAAAGCTAACCCCCAGGTTACACATATATAGACTCAGGCCCATGAAAACAGACATGTTACTCATCTTAGGGATCTAAACGGTCAGTCCTATGACAATAGAGCTGCCGCTTAGGTGTTACAGGTTTAGGTATCTGATAGCAAAGCTATTCCTCAAGTTATTCAGATAGTGTAGAAAGTGGCAGACATGCCTGCTGGCTCTAATAATGTGGGCCCTAAAAGGCTGTGGCCTTGGGTCTGCTCCTCATTTGACAATGCCATAAGACGTCCACGACAGCTGTTGAAACTGGCTATTGTCTAGTGAGGAGCAATAAAGGAGACCATGGTGATTATTATCTAGGGATAAGAAGTATAGCTGGCAATCATGGCTCGTATCCTACTGTAGCTTACGGGTTCCAGTGCTGAATGACTTATAATATAGCTTGTGCTGTATGATGACCCCAGGTACTGCTGTACTGCTGTCTTGTGTCTTTCAGTATAGATGTTGGTGGTGACTAGTGTCTATTGACTTGCAGCATACCTTTCAAGGCTGATTAATATGAAGTGACCTGAAGCACAGCTGTACAAGTGTACAAGAACTCTCCTTTATTGCATCTGAGAACCTGACTTTACTACAAGAAGAAAGCACAAACCAAGCAAACATGCCTGTCTTTGTTCCCTCTGAGGGATTTATTCACACTGTATTTTGCATACTCTACTTACGAACAGATCAAACAGTGAGAACCAGAGTCTCTCCAGAGGTTGGTGTACATTGGATACCCCGGTATGGATAAGATAAATGAATCCTTGTGAACCAGTGTGTTTGCTTCAGGCAGTATAGATGGCTAGGCTTGCTATAGGTGGTCTTCTTCAGGACACTTTTTGATACTGGCTAGTTGTGACCAGTATTATAGTTGTCGTTGGTGACTCATAGCGACATTCAGGATAGCTGCCTTAGCTGTCTAGGAGTGACCTCCATAAGGCTGCCAGCTGCGCCAGTATATTGGTCAATGTAGACCAATACAAACTAATAAATAACTACACAGAGGTGCCCTCCACGGTCTTGTAAACGTGCCCCAAACAAAGCCTTCTGAGTAATCATTTCATGGGTGCTGGAGAGCTAGGTTATCTTACTCATCTGCAGAGTTCTCACATAGCAGACAAAGGTAGCAGGGAATATGCAAGCCAACAGAGTTGACCTGAGTTTACTACCCAGCATAGACCATGAGTGGTCACACTCCAGGGTTGTTTCTGAACTCCAAAGCTAACTTCAGTCTCATCTCAAATGTGACCTTTCTGGGCCTACTCACTTTATGCAGTTACCGCAGTGTCGTCTCTCAATCAACAACTGCATTCATATTCAGTGTGGAGGATAGGTACACAATACTTATTCCATGACATTACTGAAGGACTGGTTGGAATTCCATAAAAGACTGAGGCTCAGGCAAACGTTGCCGGTTGAGTTTGTGGTCCTATTGGACTAGTTGTTCATCAGTGATGAAGTGAGCCCCACCAAGTTCTGTTATTCATGTTGATAATCAGGGAGAGGATATGGCGGACAATGGATCCTGTGATTGCAATGGCGACTTCACCAATGAACTAGACTCAGTCACAGACCAGAAGTTGATTATGAGGTATTGTCTTGTTCATGCACGAATGGACCTATTAACAGGTTGTTAGTGTATTTTGTAATATTCCTGAAACTGTCACAGGTCACTGTGCTGGAGGCCATGGCTGACAGTGTGTTCCCTGGAGTTTTATGGCATGTTGCTAGATATGGTGATGGGTTGGTAGTATTCTCTGTTAAGTTAAGGTCTGTATTCATGACTGAGATCCACAATGTAGCGTGCCTTACAAGACCCAGACTTCATATGGGTTGCTGAACACTGGGTCTCATCGGGCCCTGGTTTTTCTAGGGATGAATATGCCCCATACTCAGCTGGTAGTATGTCCTTTGTTGACTTGGACTGTGACTGCTTAAATCTAGGCTGTTAGAGTGTTCCTTTCTCTTCTCCCTTGGGTACTGTAAACCTTGTTAGAGTGTGTCTTATTCTTAGCCTTTTTCTTACCTGAGATGGAGGAAGTTGGTGGAGTGCCATTTTCTTTGTTTCTTACAAGTGACTAGTTCTGGGATTGCTCATGAGCACTTCACTGCCTACAGTGGGTGACTGGCTCCCATTTTGTTACTGTGCCAGGTTCTTGAGTTGATATGGTTGACTGGGCCGCAGGGTAACTGTAGTGTATGTCCGAGAGTGACCTGAGGTTTCTTTGGGTGACTAAGCTGGAAGATCCGCGTGCCATGCCTTATTGTACCTTTGAGGTCAGCTGAGTGCTGAATGCACGCAAGCTTGGTTTGGTTTATCTGCTAGCCTTGGCTTCCACTAGGACACATTACTCGCATCTGTAAGCAATGTGTCTTATTCTGTAATTTGCTTTGTGTCCACTATTTATCCACAGGTTGAGTACTGCAGTGGATGCAAATGTGTTCAGGGTTCTCTGTGAGTAGATGAGTCTCAGGGGTGGCTGGTAATGCGTTCTGCTGTATAATTGGCCCCCTTTGGGTACTGGGCCAAGTTCTCCTGATGGTATTGTATCCTTTTCAGTCATGTGATGTCTGTGGGTGACAGAGCTTTTGGGTTGACTGCTTGGGTGTTCCATCTAAGGGTGAACGTGTCCCGGACTTGGGACAATTCTGAGTACTCTTGAAGCCTGGGATTTCTATAAGTGAATGAGGCGACAAGCAGTTGGAAATGTGTGCTGTTGTGTCAAAGAGTATATGGTGGCTCCATCCTAGACCGTTAAGGTGTTCTTTTCTCATCTGAGCTCCTGGTTTGCAGTTTATCCTTTTCTTAGCTTTCTATGGGCAGATGACGCCCTGCATTTTACTGTGCCATGTTCTTGGCTTCATAGGGTGTGTGGTTCCTCTAATTGGTATTAAACTCCCATTTCCTTTTTTGAGCTGTGCCCAGGCTCATAAAGATGTCTTGTTTTGTCTATTGGATGACAGTTAGCCTGCATCACCTTTTATGGAAACTGTTTTAGGGCATCTGGCCACACGTGGACTATTGGGTCCCCATTGGGTCCTTTTACCCTAATGCATGGCCTACAGTTGAGCACCAAGGGCACCCTTTTAGCACTTGATTCTTTAAGGAGGAGAAGCAGAGAGATCCAAGGCTTACTCTGAGAGGTGGTGTGAGGTTACAGACTCAGTATCAGGACAACAACAACAGCACACAAATGTATGACTAACAAGTGTTTTATCTTTTAAAAAGAGAAAGCTATTTTTTCTAGATACAACTGAACACTACAAATCTCACAACCAGATTGAGGTATTTACACAATGTTCTGGTGCAATCAAAGCCAGAGGCCAACCACAGTGGTTATTCCTCAATGGAATTCTGGGATCCCCTGCCGCTAGTGAACATTTAACGGTAAGCTGCCATAGTTAATCCTGAGATTCGAAGTAATGGTATCTGTGTAGGGACTTCAGACACTGCACAACAATAGGGCACAATCAATGAATGTCTAGCTGGTGCTTGGTCTTCAAAAAGGGAAAGTTATTTTTCCTAGCTGCATGTGATTACTACACGTGTAATAGCCAGATTGAGGTGTCTACACAATTCTGTGGGGCAGTCAAAGCCTGTGGCTAACGATAGTGGTTATTCCTCATTGTAATTATGGGATACCTTGCCTCTGGTGAACAGGTCAGGCCTTCCACTTTCTCTTCCTAAGCTTCTTCTGTAAACTGCCCCCGTGTACCATGGGGTTTGTGCTCCATGGGCTGCTACTAAGAGACATTTGTTCTCACCCTCTGTGTTCATCCTCCCTCTTTGAAGTATACCTAGCCAGGTGCCTTCCAGCCATATGAGACCCTGGTCTCTTGACTGGTACTATGCCCTGTTCTCAGCATTTCAACAAATGTCTGATCTCGTGTTTGGCACATGTCTTCAACTTTCTATGGGGTTCAGAATCTCCTGTCATGATTGGTATTGTACCATTTTCTTAGCTTCTTCCTATGGGTATCTAATTTCCCTGGGCGGTACTGTGCTCTGTTCTTGGTTTCATCCACGAGTGTCTAATCCCCCTGTTCTTTGGTCCCTATGAGTGTCTCCCCCCCTCTGGCTGGTAGTGAGCCTTGCTCTTGCATATTATGGGTGTCTTATCCCATGGGTGGTAGTGTGCACTGTTCTTACCTCCATATGAACCCCTGATCACAGTAGTGGTGTATCCCAATCTAGGTTTTCTGCAGGTGTTTGAGCCACCTGGCAAGTAGTGTGTATCCTGTTCTTGGTCTTCTAAGGGTGTCTGATTCAAACACGTCCGTTGGTAGTGTGCCTTGTACTCTTCTTCCCTTGTGTGTCTGGCCCACGGCAGCAGTTCTTAACCTTTTGTGGACACCCACTGTGTCACTACTGGAAGCCAGTAACTCCACCTAAAAAAAACTTCTATGATTTGATCTTCAAAATAATACACAAAAATACACACACTGCGACACATGAAGCTAATACACTAAGTATGGAATATTTTAAACAAACAAAATAAATACACGTAAATCTATATTTTTTAATAGGAAAGTTGGATCTTTTCAAAATGATGTTTTAATTCCATAAGACCAAGCAATAGTCTAGACTCCAGCATATCACATTGTCTTTTTTGCTCCTAAAGCATGATCTCTTTTTGCCAGCACGTACCAATGCGACTTCAGTTGAGGCAAACAGTCGTGCATACTAGATTCTCTTTGCTGTACATGCACTGCTCCCTAGGATCAGTTTTCAATGTTGCTTCTTTATGCATATGTATAAGTATTTTATTAATATGTTACTATTATTTGATTTCATAAACAGTCGCGGACCCCCAGGTTAAGAGCCACTGGTCCATGTGTGTGGCAATGTCCCCTATTTTCCATGCACTTTCAGAGGCTGATCCCCCTGGTTTGTACCTTGCCAATCAGAGGATGAGGCACCGTACCACCACTATGGATGCCTGATCACACAAGTTGGTAGTGTTCTTTGTTCTCAGTTTCCCATGGACATCTGACTCCATGAGTGTTAGCATTCCTTATTCTCTTCTTCATTAGGGTGCCTTGTGACCATGGTCGTGTGCCATGTTCTTGCTTAAATAGGTGTCTGACTGCCCTGGTTGCAAAGGTGTTCTTATCTCATCTATTGACCCTGTGTATGCCCGAGTCCCCTAGTTGATAGTGTGTGTCCCGTTATTGACTATCTTTGGGCAATTGGATCCCCTGATTGGTAGTGTGCCCTGTCCTCATCTCCATATGACTGCTGGTGTTTAATCCCACAACTTCTGGTGTACCAAGTTCTCATCTCCCTGTGTACGCCTGAGTCCCCTGGTTGCAAGTGCACCCTGTTTTTGGCTTCTTTGGCTACCTGATCCCTCTTTTTGGTAGCGTGCCCTGTACTCTGCTTGTCACGGGTTCCTAATTCACGCCTCTGTGTTCCGTGTGTCCCCTGGTTCACTGTCTCTGGCTGGGGAGTGATACTGGGCATTGCAGGTCAGCATGAGCTAGAATGAACCGGTCTTTTAGGAATGCATCTTGGCACCTGTCTGCAAGCACTGACGCAAATCATACTGTGCAAAGGTTAGGCAGATTCAATCTCAGCCAAATAAACTGACCACCTGTTTGTCCTTTGCTGTTAATACACACCCCTCTAGCCTCAGAGTGCTGGCTCTGCTGCCACTAATATCCGAAATTGTGTAATAAGTCACATGTTATCTTATTCAACAAAGAATTATTTTTCCCAGTGTACATGCTCTCTCCTTTTACCTTTCCCTCATCTTTCCTCCATTGCAGACCTATCCTTAATACCACTCCTCCCTGGCAATCCATATTTCTTACCTACATTAACTTATGACAATCTAGGTTATGTTTAGTTATTGTTATGTCATGTTTAGTTAATGTTAGGTCATATTTAGGTCATGTTATGTCATGTTTAGTTAATATCATGCCAAGTCATGTTATGTGTATTTGTAGAGCGATATCACCTGGGAGGGTATCTTGGTGCTAAGCAGGTGTGCGGCTAGCCTCGCCTGGTGGGGAAGTGGGGGGGGGGAGCTATTTCAAGAGCCAAGTCTTCAGCTTGTCTCGCAATTCAAAGATTGAAGAGGAGACTCTGATGTGTAGAAGCAGGGCATTCCAGGCTTTTGGGGTAAAGTAAAAGGCCCGACCACATGATCTGGTCCTGGGTGTGCGTTGGATGTGTGCAAGAAGTAGTATTGCCGAGCAGAGGTATCTGAATAGTTTATGGAAGGGAATGCGGCTATTGAGGTGGGTTGGGCCGGTGTTGTGTAGTGCTTTGTAGATGTGTGTGAGGAGTTTGAACTGTGCTCATTTGTGTATTGGAAGCCAGTGGAGCTCTTCAAGGTTAGATTTGATGTGTGTATGGTGTGGGAGGTTAAGTGTCATTCTTGCGGCTGAGTTCAGGATGATTGAAGTCATCTGATGAGTTGTTTGCTGATCTGGTGTAGAGGGTGATCCCCTACTTTGGTTTGCTAGTGATGTGATTGACGTGGATGATGCTTTTGCATGTGCTGGTCAGGAGCTATTTGAAGGTTTTCCTCAGCATCTTCAAGGTGAGGAAGCATGAGGCTTACACAGCATTGACTTGGGCAGTCATGTTGAGCTTGCTGTTGATGATGATTTCGAGGTTCTTGGCATGGGAATTGGGGGTGGAGGCGGGTCCTAGTTCAGCTGTCCACCAGATGGAGTCCCATGGAGATCGGCTTTTTCCAAAGATCAGGACCTCTGTCTTGTCAGTGTTCATTTTGAGACAATTGGTCGGCATCCAGTCAGAATCTTCGGTCATGCAAGCAGGTTCCAGGTTTTGAGGGTCTTGCCCAAAAGGGAGAGTATGACCTGGGTGTCATCAGCATAGGAGAGGACATTGATATCGTGGGAGAGGATGATGGTAGTAAGAGGGATCATGTATGTGTTGAAGAGGGTCAGGCTCAGTGAGGATCCTTGTGATACTCCACAGATGAGGTTGCAGGTGTTCGAGGTGTAGGGTATCAGGCAGACTGACTGAGCCCATCCCCTTCAACCGCCATATCCCGGTATCTTATATATCTTTAAATAAGAAAGAGAAAGTGGAGAAGAAGAGAAACCTTAGCCGTATTAAAAAGGATATCTTGAATAGTGGGATACCCAATAGACCCTTGATGGCTTGGGCGATTTAGTATGAGCAGGTAAGTGCGCCTACAAGGGATTTAATTCAGAGATTTTTTTTTTTAAATGTATAGGGTAAGTTCTCTGTAAGTAACTTACTGTCAACTTATTCAGAACACAATTTGATCAAACTGTCAATGAATGAATCTTCAGACAGAAATTAATCAGGAAAAGAGAATAACATGGAACACAGGTGTGTATATTCAAAATAGTTCAATTTTGTAGGGTACATATAGAACAAACAACACAATGTAGCCGGAAGTCGGAATTCACATATGATCAGATATTCTTCTTAGTTACAATTGTGGACACCTTTACAAAATAAGTTTTTAAGGCAATTTGAAGAATTTATATAAAGCAAACATTGCCTATAGTACATTCAACTGACGAATAGGTGTTATAGTCGACGTTTCGGTCTATTTATGTCACTGTCCATTAGACCATCTTCAGGACGTTGAGAATATTGATAAAAAAAGACCCTTTTTTTCACAATTGGTGATGATTCTTTGTGATATTTTTATGAGTCAACTTCAATTTATCAGTTGGAGCATGAAATAGTGGCCATCAATGGGCGCAGGGACCGTATTTTTTAAAAAGGTTCCCGGGAGTAAGATTGACAAGCAAATCTTCATTACAGCGTTTCTGGTTTGTAGGAGTTCGCGTTCGCGTAGCAATCAGCTGATTTAAAAAATACGGTCCCTGCGCCCATTGATGGCCACTATTTCATGCTCCAACTGATAAATTGAAGTTAACTCATAAAAATATCACAAAGAATCATCACCAATTGTAAAAAAAGGGTCTTTTTTTATCAATATTCTCAACGTCCTGAAGATGGTCTAATGGATAGTGACATAAATAGACCGAAACGTCGACTATAACACCTATTCATCAGTTGAATGTACTATAGGCAATGTTTGCTTTATATAAATTCTTCAAATTGCCTTAAAAACGTCTTTTGTAAAGGTGTCCACAATTGTAGCTGAGAAGAATATCTGATCATATGTGAATTCCGACTTCCAGCTACATTGTGTTGTTTGTTCTATATGTACCCTACAAAATTGAACTATTTTGAATTCATATAAAAGCAACTTTTTGAATATACACACCCCTGTTCCATGTTATTCTCTTTTCCTGATTAATTTCTGTCTGAAGATTCATTCATTGACAGTTTGATCAAATTGTGTTCTGAATAAATTGACAGTAATTTACTTACATAAAACTTACCCTATACATTTAAAAAAAAAAAATTCTCTGAATTAAATCCCTTGTAGGCGCACTTACCTGCTCGTATTAGAAAGGAGGCTCTTCCTAACACTCTTAATAACCATCAGTGTCTTCCTCATTCCAATGCTAATCTGGCAGCCGCAGATTTTTCCAACTGGCTTTTAGTAGCCATGGACAGCCTAGCTCCCCTTAAGGAGCACTATGCGGCTAGAAAAAAGCCCTCTGCTCCCTGGTTTTCTGATAGGCTGAGAAAACTCAGACAATCATGCCGCCATCAGGAAAGGATTTGGCGTCTAGACCTTAACCCGGCGGGAAGAGACTTGCACAAACAAAGATTAAGGGAATATAAAACTGCCATCATAGAGGAAAAAGTATTATTTTATTCCAAGGTTACAGAATCCCTCACATCTTCTAGGGAGCCTTTTAATGTAATTAAGTCTCTTTCCTCCCCCTCAGTCCCTGTCCACACTGATTCCTCCCAGGATCTTTGTGACAGAATGGCTAGTTTTTTCCGTTCTAAGATCATGGAAATATATTCCTCCTTGGAAATCCTTAATGCTGGGACCCCTAAAGTAGTCCCTGCAAATACCCCTCCTTCCTCTTATAATCCAGTAACTTTGGTGGAGGCAGGCAATTTACTTACCTTCCCCCCCTTCGCACAGGAAGATACGGACTACCTGTTAGGTGGAATTACATCCGGCTCCCCGTGGGGGTCCTGCCCACTGAAGATTTTGAAACTAGGGAGGGAGGTTATTGTACCCCACCTTACCTCAGTACTTAATGTAGCTATTTCAGCTGGGCAGTACCTACCTCCTGGAAGACTGCGGTTGTCAAACCTCTCTTAAAAAGCCCTCTCTAGACTCTGCTGAACTAAACAATTACCGCCCCTTTCACTATTACCAGTACCAGCTAAAATTGTGGAGAAACATCTGAATTTTCACCTTAGCTCCTACCTGGGGGAATATCAGTTGCTCGATGGCTCCCAGCACAGTTTCAGAAGTGATCATAGCACGGAGACAGCGTTAACCTCCGTACTTAACAACATCCACGGTCAGGTTGACGCTGGTCACACCACGCTATTGATTCTTCTTGACCTTACGGCAGCCTTCGACACGATATCCCCCTGAGATTGGTGGAACGGCTTAAGGAACTGGGGGTGGGAGGCGGGGCCCTTAAGCTGCTTACTTCATTTCTTAATGATCGGGCTCAAATAGTAAAAATGGATCAATTCTACTCGGCCCCTAACCATTTGTTTTGTGGAGTCCCTCAGGGCTCCTCATTGAGTCCGACTCTTTTTAACATTTATGTTGCTCCTCTGGCCAAGGTTGTGAGATCCGTTGGGCTGGAGGTGCTGTCCTATGCTGATGATGCCCAAATTGCATAGAGGCCTCTGCCACCAATTTTAAAAACTGCATGCAGGCAGTGTCCTCTTGGATGGTGGAGAACTATCTCAGACTTAACAGGGACAAAACAGAGGTTTTGATCTTTGGAAACCAACAGCATATCTGGTCCAATGTCTGGTGGCCTGACAAGGTTGGCCCCTGTCCTTGCCTAGTGTCCCATGGAAAAAAATCTTGGTGTTATAGTGGACAATTCTCTTTCCCTGGGTCCCCAGGTTAACAGAACTGTGTCCACATGCTTTGGGATCATTAGGATTCTCAGGAAAATTTCTCAATTTCTTTCTTTTGCTTCTCGAAAGCAGGCAGTTATTGCCCTGGTGTTATCTAGACTGGACTATTGTAATGCCCTTTATTTGGGTATTAACAAAGGGCTTGTCCATCGTCTGCAATTGGTGCAGAATGCTGCAGCCAGGCTGGTGATGGACCTTCCTAAATTCCATTCAGTCTCGGCTTCTGTCAGTGAGCTGCACTGGCTCCCTCTAAACCGGAGAATTCTGTTTAAGGCTCTTTGTCTTACTCATAAGGCTTTTTACGGTCTAGGCTCAGAAGGCATTAAAGGACTATTTCGACGATATGTCCCTACCAAGCAGTTAAGATCCGCCATTAAAAATCTATTGGTAGTTCCCAGGTTTAAGAGAGTTAGATGGGGGGGCAAAGCCTTCTCCGTTGCCGCTGCTAGGCTCTGGAATTCCCTCCCCAATTTCTGGTCAAGTGTCTCACTCTCTTTTCCACAGGGTTTTGAAGACCTGGCTCTTTACCAGTCCTCCAGTATGAGCTCTACGTATATTTCCGTCTGATGGCCCTTTCTGCAGCGCCTTGACGCCTTCGGGCTATGTTCGCGCTTTATAAGGCTAATATTCATTCATTCATTCATCCAGTCAGGAAGAAGCAGATCCAGGGGAGAGCGAGTCCTTGGATTCCAATCTAGTGTAGGCGTTCAATCAAGATAGGGTGTGATACTGTCAGTGTTGAATTTGAACCAGTGGTTGCTGGTGGAGTCCAAAGCCACTTATTTTTGGGGACCAGCACTTACTTTTCCACATAAGACATTTACCTATAGCAGGAGAGGGAAAAACACACAAAGTGGATCAAGACGGGGGAAAAAAACGTTACAAAGGGAGAAAGCAGGAACCTGCAAAGATGAGATAAAGGGACAGACACTGTCTGGTCTTGGATTAAAGAGGCCTGAGGTGAACTGAAGACTATGCATCCTTGGTATTCGGCGCCCTGACATGTTATTACACCGGCTGCATTTATTTACACCGACACTCATTTATTTACAAATTAAGCACTGGATACCGTCACGCCTTCATACTCATATACACTCGCATACTTTTGTCACATGTTCTACCCACCGTCCTATGCTTACTTTCTTTTCCTTTTTTACCCTGCCTCTTCTCCTTTTCCATCTAGTCGCTCTAACATTCTGAATGACCATTGTGCCATTCATCTTCATCTGTGTCTAACCTGTCTGGCATGCCTTCCCCACTCACACTCTCCCTCCTTCCCTACATACTCTCCCCTTGTTTTTACCACCTCTGTGGTCTCGCATTCTGTTATGGCCGCTAAAACCGGTCAATATCCTATGACAGGCATGGGCAAAGTCAATAGGTCTCTCCCCTGGGACCTTTTGAATTTGCCAGTGGTTTTTAGCCATGCTGTACAGTATCCCAAATGTTGTGCAGCATGACTAAAGAAAATAAAGTAAAATAAAATAAAAAAAAGGGTGCTATGACACATCAGTCACGTAATTTTGAAGGCACATTCATTATTTTTTTATTGTATCGTGTTAGATCTGTAATTAAAATAAAAGGTAGCACAAAAGTGTTTTTTTGGTTTTTTTTAAGCATGGACGAGGGGAGCAACAGGGAAGGCCGGAGTGGTGGGTAGCAATGTGAGGGGTTGAAGAAACACGGAGGATGGGGGAGAAAAGCAGACGCAATGGACAGCAGCAAAAAAGGACGTGGGTGGGAGAAAGCAACATGGACGTTGCTGGTGGAGAGGAGAAGCAACAGGTGAGAGAGCAGCATGGAGCGGGTCAGGGAGAAGCAAACAGGTGAGAAATAAACATGGTGGGAAGTACATGAGAACAAGCACAACGTCGGGGGAAGTACATGAGAACAAGAACAATGTCGGGGGAAGTACATGAGAACAAGCACAACCTCGGGAGAAGCACACAAGTTAGCAAAGAGGCTATGCTTCATGGGAGGAGAAAAACAAGATTGACAAGCTGGGACACAAATAAAAAGCAGGCAAGTGAGAGGGACAGGAAAGCCAAGCAATGGTAAGCAATAGGTAAGCCACAATACATCTCTTGCAACCTGACAACTGTGCTGTCTGGTAGGCTCGACCTAAATAGCCTTAAAAATGCCCTGGAAATGCACCAGTTGAGGCAGCCATATGATCAGGGCCGGACTGGCCGTAGCGGTCACCGGGCGTTTTCCCGGTGGGCCGAAGGGTGGGGGCTGGTTTTGAAACAGTGAGGGCTGGTTTTGTTACTGGGGGCCGGTTTTGCATCAGTGCTGCAATATCGGCACCCTGTAACAAAAGCGCCAGCAGTGCTAAAGCTGAAGCAGTGCTGCTTTTTGCTAGCACCACTCCTGCCCCCCCCCCCCCCAACCCTCCGGGCCGGTCCAGCAGAATTGCCAGGACTGGTTTGAGTTCCCAGTCCGGCCCTGCGTATGATCCAAACGCCTAAAACCTCTAAACATTCCCATTTATGGTTAGCTCTGCAGCCATAGTGCCCCAAAACGATGCACTGTAACTGGCCTCTCAACATGAATAAATGAATTAATATTTCATTGCTCAATGTTCTTTTTTTATTCAACAGCATAAGGGATAAACGTACCATATTGTACAACAAGAAAGTAAAAGAGACCCCCATCCCCCAGGCACAGTTGGTCAGCACTCGAGGTGCAGAACCATCATAAACATATTGTCCATGCGAACCCCGAGCTCGCAATCACCCCCATGTTTATATTGTACATCCTGGTATACCACTTCATCAAACCCACTGTTTGCCCTCAGGTTCTTACATAATAGTAGTTCTGTACAATTTAATTTTCACCTTTATTATCCGGTGTTAGACCTGGCATCATTGGCGCGGGTCTCCCTTCCTCTTTTCTCTTCTGACCTTTTATGTTGGCTGGATTTAGATGCTCTGGGCGTTGTGCCACTGCCAATCAGTGACACAGTGCGAATGCTCCCTGTGTAAAGATAACTGTATGAATTGGAATAATCATAATTGGCTCGTTTGGTTTACCTGTCAGTCCCTAGTATCAGTGCACTGCGTGTGCCCAGGGCTGATAGACCAAATACTGCTGGTGGCCGGCAGCGCTGATTTGCGCTACCCACCGAAGCAGCTTTGAAAGTATGTCTGTGTAGCATGTTCTAATAGCGAGTTACCCTCCATTTCACTGTTCACTATTGCGAGGCCACCCGTTCTCATAGGCCAGAATGTGCAGGCTGAGTATTGCATGCCTTAATCCTCCCTGCCCCCAGGAACCTGATAGGAACGTCGAATTTGATATGTGTAAGCTCAGAACATGGAGATGCATCTTTTAGTAAGGATTATTAGCGTAGCCCGTGTTCGAAAATGCCTCTACTAGAAACGAGGTATTTTCTGGTCTGAAGCTTTCCTGTAGGCTTTTGCTAGCGTGTGTATTGGCCGTCTGGTTTTGGAGCAGCAGGGCCAGCTAGGTCAGACCTGGCCGGAGAGAGAGATCGGCATTTAGAGTATGGGGAGGGGTGACTCTTTGATCCGAGCAGGGCCGTGCCTGGCAAGGTGAATGATGGCTCCATCTCCCACTGGATGTCTGATAGCAGACCCCCAGATTCCCAAAGGGCAGGATGTCGCCTCGTAAACCAAGTGCTCCCCGACCCCACCGAACTGGTTCTGACTGGATGCAGTGATTTGTGACTGCAGAGAACAAAGACTTTCTAGGTATAAAGCGCTGCGCTGAATCCTGTTTCACGTGTGTTCCTTCTGGTAGTCAAGATGAAAACCGAGCGGACAGAGGAAAGGACTTTGAAACTTTCACCAAGCTTGCTGAAGAAACTACCCAAGGGCCTGAATTGAGAGCGCCTCCTGCTGAAGTCTCAGGGACATTAGACTTCACCCCATCAGCCACCCGAATTCCTTCGCTAGGAATTCTACTTGCAGGTGAGGCCTCCGTCGAGTAATCCGGAACCTCTAGTTCTACTGTGAGGAACGCGGACTGGTAACCTTTGTGAACTCTGTGTGTGGGCCGCCGCAGCTGAGAGAGCTGCCGCCGCTGAGTGCCCGCCTTAATTTGAATCTGCAGAACCTGCGCTGAAACTGTGTGAGCCGCCGCAGCTAGAGAGAGCCGCCGCCGCTGAGTGCCCGCCTTAATTTGAATCTGCAGAACCTGCGCTGAAACTGTGTGAGCCGCCGCAGCTAGAGAGAGCTGCCGCCGCTGAGTGCCCGCCTTAATTTGAATCTGCAGAACCTGCGCTGAAACTGTGTGGGCCGCCGCAGCTAAGAGAGAGCTGCCGCCGCTGAGTGCCCGCCTTAATTTGAACCTGCAGAACCTGCGCTGAGGCTGTGTGGGCCACCGCAGCTAATAGAGCTGCCGCCGCTGGATGCCCGCACTCGTGTTAATTGTGCCACATCGTGGACTGTCCTTTGAGCCGCCGCAGCTAAGAGAGAGCTGCCGCCGCTGAGTGCTCGCACCGTTGCTAACTTGGCATCACCGTGATTTGTCCTGTGAGCCGCCGCAGCTCAGAGAGAGTTGCTGCCGCGGAGTGCTCGCACCCTTGCTAACTGTGCATCCTCGTGAATTGTCCTGTGAGCCGCCGCAGCTAAGAGAGAGCTGCCGCCGCTGAGTGCCCGCACCCTTGCTAACTGTGCATCATCGTGATTTGGCCTGTGAGCCGCCGCAGCTAAGAGAGAGCTGCTGCCGCTGAGTGCCCACGTCTTTGTCAACCTTGCACCATCGTGAATCGTCCTGTGGGCCGCCGCAGCCAGGAGAGCGCTGCTGCCGCCGCGAGCCCACCACGGAGCTGCACGACGAGAGTCATCGCCACCACCAGCCCGGGCCGCCGCAGCTGCGTGCTGCTGCCGCTGAGGGCCCGCCTATCCCGGAGTGCCCGAATCGCTGCGAGTGCACTTTGCGGACCACTGCCATCGAGAACTGTGGTCTCTGGGAGTCCGCCTGTCACCGTCTCCGCTTCTTCGAGAAGCTACGTGCTGGGTCCCCGTCCAACGGCAGGTATCGGGTGCGCAACGGGTCGCGTAGACCCAGGCCTTGAACTCGGTCAGTGCCACGTCCTGGTGAACACGTATTGCCTTTTTTAAGTCCCTAATGATTTACATGCCTGATGACTGGTTAAAACGCTTCTGAGAGTCTCGTACCAAACCTTAGATAAAGATACTATTTTTTCTATACCTACTTGAGTTGTGTCCTTTTGTGGTGTCGTTACTGCCTTGTTGTGCATGGTCATAAATACTTCACACACTGCCTCTGAGATAGGCCTAGCTGCTCGTGCTACATTACCACAGGGTTGAGCAGGGGTTATCAAAGGGGGTAGCCCACTTGCCCTGACTTGGGAAGAAAAAAAATCTGCGCGTGTCTGCGCTTTGGTCTGTACTCACTAGTGGTGTCTACCAGTTATTGTACGTGGACCATAAATGCAAGTTCTGATCCCACCGCTGCCACCAATTTTGGAAATGGGGGTCTCTAGTTGGCAATGGCTGGCGCCACTGTCCAAATCGGGACCCTTCTCCCCAAGTCAGGGCAAGTGGGCTACCCCCTTTGATAACCCCTGCTCAACCCTATGGTAACATAGCACGAGCAGCTAGGCCTATCTCAGAGGCAGTGTGTGAAGCATTTATGACCATGCACAACAAGGCAGTAACGACACCACAAAAGGACACAACTCAAGTAGGTATAGAAAAAATAGTATCTCTATCTAAGGTTTGGTACGAGACTCTCAGAAGCGTTTTAACCAGTCATCAGGCATGTAAATCATTAGGGACTTAAAAAAGGCAATACGTGTTCACCAGGACGTGGCACTGACTGAGTTCAAGGCCTGGGTCTACGCGACCCATTGCGCACCCGATACCTGCCATTGGACGGGGACCCAGCACGTAGCTTCTCGAAGAAGCGGAGACGGTGACAGGCGGACTCCCAGCGACCACAGTTCTCGATGGCAGTGGTCCGCAAAGTGCACTCGCAGCGATTCGGGCACTCCGGGACAGGCGGGCCCTCAGCGGCAGCAGCACGCGGATGCGGCAGCCCGGGCTGGTGGTGGCGATGACTCTCGTCGTGCAGCTCCGTGGTGGGCTTGCGGCGGCAGCAGCGCTCTCCTAGCTGCGGCGGCCCACAGGACGATTCACGCTGGTGCAAGGTTGACAAAGACGTGGGCACTCAGCGGCAGCAGCTCTCTCTTAGCTGCGGCGGCCCACAGGACAAATCCCAATGATGCAAAGTTAGCAAGGGTGCGAGCACGCCGCGGCGGCAGCTCTCTCTTAGCTGCGGCGGCTCACAGGACAAATTACGAGGATGCAAAGTTAACCAGGGTGCGAGCACTCAGCGGCGGCAGCTCTCTCTTAGCTGCGGCGGCTCACAGGCCAAATCACGATGATGCACAGTTAGCAAGGGTGCGGGCACTCAGCGGCGGCAGCTCTCTCTTAGCTGCGGCGGCTCACAGGTCAAATCACGATGATGCACAGTTAGCAAGAGTACGAGCACTCTGCGGCAGCAACTCTCTCTTAGCTGCGGCGGCTCACAGGACAATTCACGAGGATGCACAGTTAGCAGGGGTGCGAGCACTCAGCGGCGGCAGCTCTCTCTTGGCTGCGGCGGCTCACAGGTCAAATCACGGTGATGCCAAGTTAGCAACGGTGCGAGCACTTAGCGGCGGCAGCTCTCTCTTAGCTGCGGCGGCTCAAAGGACAGTCCACGATGTGGCACAATAAACACGAGTGCGGGCATCCAGCGGTGGCAGCTATATTAGCTGTGGAGAGGTGTGGTGCAGCAGCCAGGGCAGCTGACTTCGGAGCACAGGGTTCACGGTTCGATCCCCGGCTCCGGCGGCAGCTCAGCTCAGCACCATGTGACTCTGGGCAATAGCTCACTTAATTTCCACGACGGCCCCCAGCGCCTTGAGACCCGTAAGGGTGAGTAGCTGCGCTATATAAAAACGGACTTACTTACTTACTAGCTGCGGCGGCCCACACAGCCTCAGCGCAGGTTCTGCAGGTTCAAATTTAAGGCGGGCACTCAGCGGCGGCAGCTCTCTCTTAGCTGCGGCGACCCACACAGTTTCAGCGCAGGTTCTGCAGATTCAAATTGAGGCGGGCACTCAGCGGCGGCAGCTCTCTCTTAGCTACGGCGGCCCACACAGTTTCGGCGGAGGTTCTGCAGATTCAAATTAAGGCGGGCACTCAGCGGCGGCAGCTCTCTCTTAGCTGCGGCGGCCCACACAGTTTCAGCGCAGGTTCTGCAGATTCAAATTAAGGCGGGCACTCAGCGGCGGCAGCTCTCTCTTAGCTGCGGCGGCCCACACAGTTTCAGCGCAGGTTCTGCAGATTCAAATTAAGGCGGGCACTCAGCGGCGGCAGCTCTCTCTTAGCTGCGGAGGCCCACACACAGAGTTCACAAAGGTTACCAGTCCGCGTTCCTCACAGTAGAACTAGAGGTTCCGGATTACTCGACGGAGGCCTCACCTGCAAGTAGAATTCCTAGCGAAGGAATTTGGGCGGCTGATGGGGTGAAGTCTAATGTCCCTGAGACTTCAGCAGGAGGCGCTCTCAATTCAGGCCCTTGGGTAGTTTCTTCAGCAAGCTTGGTGAAAGTTTCAAAGTCCTTTCCTCTGTCTGCTCGGACAGAGTTTCGTCTTGACATCCAGAAGGAACACACTTGAAACAGGATTCAGCGCAGCGCTTTATACCTAGAAAGTCTTTGTTCTCTGCAGTCACAAATCACTGCATCCAGTCAGAACCAGTTCGGTGGGGTCGGGGAGCACTTGGTTTACGAGGCGACATCCTGCCCTTTGGGAATCTGGGGGTCTGCTATCAGACGCCCAGTGGGAGATGGAGCCATCATTCACCTTGCCAGGCACGGCCCTGCTCGGATCAAAGAGTCACCCCTCCCCATACTCTAAATGCCGATCTCTCTCTCCGGCCAGGTCTGACCCAGCTGGCCCTGCTGCTCCAAAACCAGACGGCCAATACACACGCTAGCAAAAGCCTACAGGAAAGCTTCAGACCAGAAAATACCTCATTTCTAGTAGAGGCATTTTCGAACACGGGCTACGCTAATAATCCTTACTAAAAGATGCATCTCCATTTTCTGAGCTTACACATATCAAATTCGACGTTCCTATCAGGTTCCTGGGGGCAGGGAGGATTAAGGCATGCAATACTCAGCCTGCACATTCTGGCCTATGAGAACGGGTGGCCTCGCAATAGTGAACAGTGAAATGGAGGGTAACTCGCTATTAGAACATGCTACACAGACATACTTTCAAAGCTGCTTCGGTGGGTAGCGCAAATCAGTGCTGCCGGCCCACCAGCAGTATTTGGTCTATCAGCCCTGGGCACACGCAGTGCACTGATACTAGGGACTGACAGGTAAACCAAACGAGCCAATTATGATTATTCCAATTCATACAGTTATCTTTACACAGGGAGCATTCGCGCTGTGTCACTGATTGGCAGTGGCACAGCGCCCAGAGCATCTAAGTCCAGCCAACATAAAAGGTCAGAAGAGAAAAGAGGAAGGGAGACCCGCGCCAATGATGCCAGGTCTAACACACGTCCCCTCCAGCTGAAATGTGGGGAGAACTAACCATTCCCTTGGGAGTTCTCATCACTAAGGCGGAAGAACCTGGACAGACCGTCAGCATTGGCGTGCTCTGTACCAGGGCGGTGTTCCACCGTGAAATCCATACCCTGTAGGGAAATGGACCACCTCAACAACTTGGCATTCTCACCCCTCATATGCATCAACCATCTAAGGGGCCTGTGGTCTGTCTGAACCCGGAAGTGAGTCCCAAACAAATATGGCCTCAGCTTCTTCAGCGCCCAGACCACAGCAAATGCCTCACGCTCAATTGCACTCCACCTCTGTTCCCGGGGAAGTAACCTCCTGCTTAGGAAGGCTACCGGTTGGTCTAGTCCCTCCTCATTGATCTGTGACAGAACAGCCCCTATACCATGCTCTGAGGCGTCTGTCTGGACAATGAATTCCTTTGAAAAGTCGGGCGCCTGAAGCACGGGTGCAGTGCACATGGCAGTCTTCAGGGCGTCAAAAGCGTTCTGACAGGTGTCAGTCCAGTTTACCTTCTTTGGCTGCTTCTTAGAAGTCAGCTCAGTCAAGGGTGCAACAATGTTACCATATCCTTTGACAAACCTCCTGTAGTACCCCGTGAGTCCTAAGAAGGCTCTCACCTGCGTCTGAGTCTTGGGGGGTTCCCATGCCAGGATAGTTTCAATCTTGGGCTGAAGGGGCGCCACCTGGCCACTCCCTACCTGGTGCCCCAAATACACTACAGAACCCTGCCCAATCTGGCACTTACTGGCTTTGATTGTCAGGCCTGCCTTCCGCAGTGCCATCAATACCTCCCAGAGGTGGCGCAGGTGGTCCTCCCAAGAGGAGCTAAACACCGCAATGTCATCCAGGTAGGCGGCACTGAAGTCTTCCAGCCCGACCAACACCCTGTTGACCAGCCTCTGAAAGGTGGCAGGGGCATTCTTCATTCCAAAGGGCATCACCCGGAACTGGTAGTGCTCATCGGGTGTGGAGAAGGCTGACCTCTCCTTTGCCCCCTCGGTCAAGGCGATCTGCCAATACCCAGACGTCAAATCAAATGTGCTGAGGTATTTGGCAGCCCCTAACCGATCTATGAGCTCATCAGCTCTGGGGATGGGGTGCGCGTCAGTCTTCGTGACTGAATTGAGGCCCCGATAGTCCACGCAGAACCGAAGTTCGGGGTGGTACCAGGCGCTGCAGCTTTTGGTACCAGGACCACTGGGCTGGACCAAGGACTGCTAGAGGACTCAATCACCCCAAGGGCAAACATTTTGGTAACCTCATCCTTAATGTAGGCCCTTACCCGGTCAGTCACTCGGTAAGCCTTGTGCTTAATGGGAGGACTGTCCCCGGTGTCCACGTCATGGACACACCAATCAGTGACACTAGGTACCAGGAAGAACAGATCCCTGAATTGCCCCACCAGGTGGCGACAATCACCCTGCTGCTCCGGGGTCAGTGTGGTGGAGAGGACCACACCCTCCACTGACCCATCTCGCTCCCCTGCACACAGGAGGTCAGGAAGGGGCTCGCTCTCCTCCTCCATCCCAGCATCTGTGGCCAGAAGCATGCCCACTTCAGACCTCTCAAAGTGGGGCTTCAGGCAGTTAACATGCAGGACCGGCAAGGGGTTCCTGGGAGACTGCAAGTCCACCACGTAGGTAACAGGACTCTTGCGCTCCACCACCTCATAGGGGCCGGTCCACTTATCCTGGAGCGCACAGTGCTCCACCGGGGCCATGACCCAAACCTTCTGTCCAGGCTGAAACTCGATCAGAGTGGCATTCTTATCGTGCCAGCGTTTCATCTCTTCCTGGCTGGTTTCCAGGTTTGCCTCAGCAAGTTTCCTGAAACGCCGAGTTTGGTTCCTGAAGGCCAGCATGTAACTAAACACATCCTGGGGAGGTTTCCTGGGAGATTGCTCCCAGCCTTCCTTGACCAGGCTCAGAGGCCCTCTTACCGGGTGACCATAGAGCAGCTCAAAGGGACTGAACCCTAAGGACTTCTGTGGCACCTCACGGTAAGCAAACAAGAGGCATGGTAAGAGGACATCCCACTTACGCCTCATGGGCTCGCCTAGGCCCATAATCATGCCCTTAAGGGTCCGGTTGAATCTCTCAACTAGCCCATTACCCTGGGGGTGGTAAGGAGTGGTGAACTTATACGTTACCCCACACTCCTCCCACAGAGACTTCATGTACTTGGAGATGAAGTTAGTTCCCCTATCGGACACCACCTCTCTGGGGAATCCCACACGGGAGAAAATCCCCATCAGTGACCGTCTCACCACGGGGGCCGTCACTGTCCTGAGCGGGATGGCCTCAGGGTACCGGGTGGCATGGTCCACCAAGACCAGGATGAACCTGTTGCCCATGGCTGTCTTGGGATCCAGAGGCCCCACAATATCAATGCCCACTCTTTCGAATGGGGTGCTCACCACGGGAAAGGGCTGTAGTGGGGCCTTAATCTTCCCCCCACTCTTCCCACTTGCCTGGCAAGTCTCACACGTTCTGCAGTGTGCATCGGAGCTCCTGCGCATCTGGGGCCAATAGAAGTGGGTGACCAGCCTCTCAAAGGTCTTGGTCTGCCCCAAATGTCCGGCCAGTGGCACATCATGAGCCAACCCCAGTAGGAAGGTCCTGAAGCGCTGGGGTACCACCAGCACACGGGCTGACCCAGGCTCAGCAACCTTAGGCTCGCTGTAAAGGAGGTCGTTCTCCCAATAGATCCAATGTGACCCTATCTGGTCACCTACTGCCTGGGCGGCAGCTTGTCGCCGCACCCCCTCAAGAGAAGGGCAGGTTCTCTGCTGCTCGCAAAATTCCTCCCTGGAGGGCCCCCCTTCCTGCTGCCAATGGGTCAGCTCCGGTAGGTCCCCCAGTTCGGCCACTTGTTCCCCTGTAGGTCCCAGGGCATCCCCCTCAAGGTCTGCTCCCTCCGGGACCGTGGGAACCGTGGGGGCCGGTTTCCCGCACCCCCTACCCATTCTCTGTGAGGCAGGGGCCTGGGCCATACTTTCAGGCTCCAGACCCTCCTGAACATCCTTCTGAGCTGTCATGGACCAAGTGGTCACACACGCCCACTGAGGCAACCCCAACATTTCCAAATGAGACTTTCTCTCCACCGTAGCCCACGGGGAGTTCTCCAGATCGTTGCCCAACAGACAGTCTACAGGCATGGCGGCCCTCACAGCCACTTGAAGAGTTCCTGTGACCCCCCCACTCGAAGGGAACCTGAGCCACTTCACACTGGCTCTCTGAGTTGTCTGCTGACACTACGGGGCAGAATGCATGGGGGACAACTTGCTCTTTGGACACCAACTGGGAGCTGACAGCAGTCACACTAGCTCCGGTGTCCCTGAGAGCCTCCACCCTATGGCCATTGATGGTCACCCACTGCCGGTACTTCTGAGTGTTGGTCGGCAGTGTGGGGTTAGGGACCTTCTCGAAGTCCCCTAGTGAGACAAGGGTTAACTCACTGTCAAGGCAGTGTGGAAGTGCGTGCGCTTTCCTACACAGATTAGGAAGAGGCGCTGACCCGATGTTCCGAAACAAGGGCTAGTCTGCCAACGCAGACTGGTGTGTGCTCACCGGCCCTGGTGTTGTTTCGAATACTTGTCCCACCTGCTGTTGCAGGCTGGAGGATGTGCCCTCAATCAGTCAATCAATCAGGGGGATTATAAGCGCGCTACTCAACCGTGAGGGTCTCAAGACGCTGGGAGTGGGCGGGGGCCAGCTCCGCTCAGTCGAAGAGCCAGGTCTTGAGTGCCTTCCTGAAAAGGTTCAGTGAGGGGGCGCGTCTGATGTTGATAGGGAGCTCGTTCCAGGTCTTGGCTGCGATGTGGGAGAAGGCTCTTCCACCTGTTCTGGCTCTGTGCATGCGAGGGGTTTCAGTGAGGGCAAGGTCGGCGGATCAGAGGTTTCTGTTGGGTACGTGGAAGGAGATTCTCTCGTTGAGGTATTGGGGTCTGGTGTTGTGGAGGCATTTGTAGGCGTGGGTGAGTATCTTGAAAGTGACTCTCTTCTCGACTGTGAGCCAGTGGAGGTTCCGCAGGTGTTGGGTGATGTGTACGTGTCGAGGGATGCCGAGGACCAGTCTGGCTGCAGTGTTCTGTATGGTCTGGAGTTTGCGGAGCAGGGACTTGTTGATCCCGGCGTAGAGGACGTTGCCGTAGTCCAGCCTGTTAGTTATGAGTGCGTGGGTGACGGTCTTTCTTGATTCCTCAGGGATCCATTTGAAAGTCTTCCGGAGGATGCAGAGGGTGTTGAAACAGCTGGCAGTGACGGCGTTGACCTGTTGGGTCCTGGAGAGGGAGGAGTCGAGAACGATGCCGAGGTTTTGGGCGTGGTTCGTGGGGGTTGGAGGGCTACCGAGGGCAGTGGGCCACCAGGTGTTGTCCCATGCAGAGGGGGAGGGTCCGAGGACAAGGACCTCTGTCTTCTCCGAGTTGAGTTTCAGGCAGCTGCTGCTCATCCAGGATGCGACGTCCTTCATACCTTCCTGGAAGCTGAGTCTGGTGGGGATGGGGTCCTTGGTGAGGGAGAGGATGAGCTGAGTGTCGTCGGCGTAGGATACGATGCTGAGTCCGTGCTGTCTGACGATTGCGGCGAGGGGGGCCATGTAGACGTTGAAGAGCGTGGGACTGAGCGACGATCCTTGGGGTACACTGCAGTTCCTTTCCATGGGTTCGGAGAGGAAGGGTGGCAGTCTGACTCGGTGGGTTCTGCCGGTGAGGAAGGAGCGGATCCAATCGAGGGCAGTTTCCTGTATGCCGGCGTTATGGAGTCTGGCGGTAAGTGTGCGGTGGGAGATGGTGTTGAATGCTGCCGAGAGGTCGAGTAGGATCAGGGCCGCTGTGTGTCATTGGTCGAGGAGGGTACGGATGTCGTCCGTGGCGGCGAGTAGGGCGGTCTCGGTGCTGTGGTTGCTGCGGAATCCAATTGGGAGGGGTTGAGGATGGAGTTTTCTTCGATGAATTTTGTTAGCTGGGCGTTAACGGTCTTCTCTGTGACTTTGGCCGCGAACGGGAGAAGGGAGATGGGTCGGTAGTTCTTGAGGTCCGTGCAATCTGCTGAGGGCTTCTTGAGCAGGGGTCTGACTTCTGCTCGTTTCCAGTCGTCGGGGAAGATGCCGGTCTTGAACGTGGCGTTGATGGTGTGTCGTAGTTCTGGCGCGATGGCGGTGGCGGCTCGGTGGAAGATGTGCGGCGGGCAGGGGTTTGTGGGGGCTCCTGAGTGGATGCCTTTCATGGTTGAGGTAGTTTCTTCGGTGGTGACTGGGGTCCAGGAGGAGATGGTGGGCTGGCTGGCGTTGCTGGCGAGGGAAGTTGTTTTGGAGTCCGGTGTCTGGTCGTTGAAATGGTCGTAGAGGCCCTTGATTTTCAGATGGAAGTAGGATCCAAGCTTGTTGCAGAGGTCCTGGGAGGGGGTGACGTCCGTGGTTTCGCTGGGGGGCTTGGTGAATTCCTGGATGACGCTGAAGAGTTCCTTGGAGTTGCTGGAGTTGGCGAGGATCTTGCTCTGGATGAAGGTCCTTTTGGTGGATCTGATGCGTTGGTGGTATTCTGATATGGCTTCCTTGTAGGTGGTGCGGTCTTCTGCTGTCTGCTGTTCCTCCATTTCTTCGGGAGGCGTCTGCAGGTGCGTCTGGATTTTTGGAGGTCAGTGGTGAACCAGGTGGCCTTTCTGGGGCGCTGTCTGTCGGAGTTGCGCAGGGGTGCAAGCTTTTCTGCGCATTTGGAGATCCATCTGTGGAGTTCTTTGGCTGCAAGGTTGGTGTCGGTCGAGGTGGTGGGGGTGTCGCGGTTGAGGGTGAAGTTGAGCTGCTCCTCTGTGATTTTGCTCCAGTTCCTTCATGGAGGGCACGGAGGCGGTTTGGGTTTGTCGACATGGAAGTGTACGCAGTGGTGGTCCGTCCATGGGGGTTGTGTGGTGTGGCTGAAGTGGATGTTGTTGCATCCTGCGTAGATGGGGTCGAGGGTATGTCCTGCATTGTGGGTGGGGGTGGTGACGAGCTGTCTCAGCCCTATGTTGGCGAGGTTGTCCAGGAGGTTGATGGAGTTGGGGTCGCTGGGGTTGTCGAGGTGGAAGTTCAGGTCTCCGATGAGTATGTAGTCCATGGAGGCGATGGCTTGGGGCGCAATGAGGTCTGCGATGGTAGTGGCAAATGTGGCGCGAGGTCCTGGGGGTCTGTAGGTGAGGGTGCTGCAAAGCGTGGTTTTAGGGCTGCTCTGGATCTGATAATGGAGGTGTTCGGTGGCGGAGAAAAGGTCATTCGTAATGGAGGTGGAGAGTTGGAGGAAGCTCTTGTGTATGATGGCGAGTCCTCCTCCTGGGCGGTTGGGGTGGTCCTTCCTCTGGATCTTGTATCCGTCAGGGATGGTGGTGGCGATGTCGGGGGCAGAGGAGGTGTTGGTCCATGTTTCTGTGAAGAAGGCGACGTCTGGTGAGAGGGTGTCGAGGAGGTCCCAGATCTCTACGGCGTGTCTGTGTAGGGAGCACATGTTGAGGAGGATGCACTTCAGTTCCTCGGAGGTGTTGCCGTTTGGTGCGGGGGCGGTGGCAGTGGGGTTGCAGACGTTAGTGAAGGTTCGGTGGCAGGATAACTGTCCGTGGGTAGTGCTTGGTGTGGACATCTGGCAGTTGTTGCTCCTTCCGGGGTTGAGTGCGAGGAGGGTGGTTGAGTCATGGCGGTGGATGGTCGGAGATCCAGGGTTCCTGGCACTGGTCGCGGTCGGGTCGCGAACGGGTGGAGACGGGCTTGCCTTTGGTGTGCCTTCGGGGCGCCAGCGGCGCGCCTGCTGTGCGCGGCCACCATTATATAGGGGAGGGGGGAGGAAGGCACAGCTGGGAGGTGGGCACGGGAATAGGCGGGGGAGGGGCCGCAGGGGCAGCAGCGGCGGGTGGGGAAGTGGGAAAACGGGCAGAGGGAGCGAGCAAGCAATGGCACAATAGCAGTACAAAAAGGCAAAAAGGCACAATAAGTGGTACAGAGAAAGAGGCACAACAAGTGGTACAATAAAGAGAGGCACAACGAGTGGTACAAAAAGAAAGAAGACAGCGGAGTAACTAAAAAACGGGAACAACCTAGTCTGGAGCCGAGGCTCGAACCCCTACCTGCACTAAGTCCTGCCAAGGGCAGAGGCACAGCACAGCAGCGGAGCTACCGAGGGAGAGAGCAGGTCACTGGCCGAGGTAGGTTTGGATAGGTGCCCGGCCTGCCATCGCGGGCTGGTGAGCATATACCTGCATCCTTGTTGTTCTAATCTCTGTGTCAGGCCTGCCGGTGGAGGCCAGTGTCCGCGGGCTTTGTATTTTTATTTTTTTATTTTACAGAGTTTTATATAGCGCGAACTTGACCCGAAGGTATCAGGGATCAGAGCGCTTTACATAGCACCAGTTGCATTACACGAGGACACATTAATTTTTGTTAGGCACTGGGAGGTTAAGTGATTTGTCCAGAATCACAGGATGTTCAGTGTAGGAAGGTAGGATCCGACTGCATGGTTACCCCCACTTTTTGCCTGGTGTTTTACTGGTTTTTGACTAGTCTGACTGGGATCCTGCTAATCAGGACCCCAGTCTATCTGCTTTCTCCCTTAAATTGTTACACCTGTACTTTGGTACACTCCGTATTGGATACTGGGGTACCCTTATAAGTCCCTAGTATATGGTACCCATGTACCCAGGGCATAGGTACCCCAGAGGCCTCCCATGGGCTGAAGCATGTATTATGCCACCCATGAGAGGCCATGCAAAATGGAACTGCAGGTCTGCTACAGCAGCCTGTGTAAGCTGGTGCTTGCACCACTTACTTTAGATATAGGTTCACTATATCTATAGGTCACTACACTTAAAACTTATAAGTCACCCCTATAGCAGGCCTTATCAATCCTGAAGGCAGGGTGCTGGGTTTTTAGTGAGAGGGTGCCCCTGCATGAGCAGAGCCTCTCTGCAGCCTTCGGAGACCATTCTCCCGGGTTGTCTGTGACTCAGCCGGACATATAGGTAGAGGTGCAATATAACCTCACGGTAAATGCTATCTCGAAAACGGCTGCATAGAAACATATTGTGTTTGGTATCAAACACCTTGGAATCATACCTCCACACTGGTAACCGGTGTGGGAGGTATGATTTCACCCTTCTGAAGCGAGCTTCGTGGGGTCACTGTTCTATCCGGTGCCAGCCTTCTCGACCCGGTCAGCACAAAATGGATGCTGCCAACCAGAGACACACTTCTGCCCTCCTGCTGCTGAGCCAAGCTCGAGCAGGGGAAGGCAGCACAATAGGCATCCTGTCACAGGGAGGTGTGACCACCTCCCAGACAGGATTTAGTGTATTGGGGCTAGGTGGGTGCACTCTGAGAGTGCCTGAAAGTCTGCACCTGGGGCACATTTGGTGTCCCTGTGCATAGTCCAGCTCAAACCAGTTCTGGGAGCCATTGGCTCCTGCTCTGGCGCGAAACTGGACAAAGGACATGGGTGTAACCACCCCTCTGTCCTGACCCTCCCCTAGGAGGGTCCCCCAAATCTGTCCAACCCTCTCCCATGCGTACATAAGGGTTTACCTGGCTGTAAGACTTTAGATTTTACTTGGACAAGATTCTACAAGAAGAAACCACTGACCTTCGACCGTCTGGACACTCTGGACATCGCTGGACTTCGACTGGGCCCTACTTTGTCTCCCTCTCCGTCCAAAAGGTTTGGCTGTGCCCTTGCTCCATACAGGCTCCGTGCAGGACCTGTGGTGCACTAAGGACAACCGAAGAATCTCCCTTGGAGTGGATCCAGAAGATGGCCGCCGGACGGTGAGGAGCCCGAGAAGGGAGCTCCGTGGGTGAGGATCGCTCTTTGAGCAAAAATCCTAGATTAGCCTTCGGTCCCATGCATCGGACCCGGACCATCTCACTAGCAGCAACCGACCACTGCTGAGAGCCCCACCGGGACTGGGAATACACTTCGGAGAGGATTGGGGGAGAACTTAACTCACATCCTGCCTGCGATCAAGACGCCATCAGGGCTGGACGGGGAGGCGATCCGACGGATTACATGCCACTCTCACCTCTCCTGGGATCTTCGGAGGTGGAGACGTGCGGAGGTCAGTGAATCGGAGCCTCGGTGGAGAGTGCGACCCAACTGCGGTGGGTGCGAGCTCTCCTTGCAGCGGTGCACACAGGTCCCCTCCGTGCACTACCTAGACGCTTTGCTGGTCACTGGGCTACGAGACAGCCTCACAGCGTGCCGGGAAGAGCTCCACAAAGAGGACGACTGCGGAGACTTCACCGAGGGTCGGATGAGCCTGCGTGACACTGACGCTGCGCTCTTGTTGGACAGGGGATCCCGGCCTCAGTTTTTGCAACAATATTCCCCCAGGGAGGCTGACCGCAGGTTGATCTGGAACGGTCTGGCGCCAGGGGCCGCAGTAGAGTGGACATCGCTTGTGTATCATTAATCGTGACGACCGCCCCTGCATGCAGAAATGCGAAGCAGCACACAGTCTGTCTCCTATCACCGAGGGGCAGTCTGGAGCCCGCTTTACTGACGTCTAGGCAGGGTGGGATGCTTCCTCGCTGGGGAGCGTTGCGAATGGGCAGAGTACATTGACGTGACTGTTTTTCCTCTGCCATTTCCTCTATTTTCCCCTGCCTTTGCTCCGGTTTCTGCTGGAAATTGGGTCAGTTGCCTCCTGCTTGAAGAAACCTGGAGGGTCTTCACGACACTGTATAGACCCATTATGCCAACAGCTAAGCAGATGTGAATGCTGCATTGTGAGTGGACCATGCAGATCGGTGATTTACTGTGCTCGAACCCTCTATTGCCCTGCCATTTTCCCTGCCTTTGTTCCTGCTTTCTATTGTGACTCAAAATGGCCGAGCCAGCTAGTCCGGTCTATTGAAGTTGAAATAGAAAGAGGTCTTCACCCCTGAATCAGAAACTAAAAAAGGACTTTCTGTTCCTAGATCAGAAACAAAAGAAGGACTTTCTATTTAGCCACCCTCTTAAGGAAGCCATGCTGTTATGAATCAAATCGGTGCCCCATCTTACCTATAGAGATAGAAAAGTCCTAGATAAGTCCTATCTTATCTAAAAAAAAAAAAAAACCCAATCTTGCTTCCTAATCGGTTGATCCTAAGCTGCGAAGCTCTATTAGAATAGTCCCAGATCACAACTCTCATCAACTACATGACAAGATTAAATATGAATCCAACTGTAAGTAACTCCTTCTCTATTCGCTACCCATCTAACCTCTCTAAAAATGCAACCAGAAATTTTAAACACACCCTGCTCAGAAAGAACCCAGACATTCTATTCTTAGACCCTTCCTTCAACATAAGAAAAGGCACCATTATTAACGATCTTATATTTTTCACCAGAAAAATGGCAAAATGGCGTACTACCTTCACTAATCAGCTATATATCAAGGAAAAGAAAAACATTCCATACGGTTCCAAGATTCTAACGGCACCCTCACATAATCTGAGAGCAACTCTGAATATTACCTCCTACAAAAATAATACAGTTCTTATCCAAGCAGCAAATAAGGACCTCGAGCTATTCAACGACTATTTTGCCACACTAAAAGACCTTGTATACAACAAATCATATCCTGCACACCTTCAAGACGTTTCCTCACAATCTGACCCTCAATCCGATCATCACCTCGACACAATAGAATGTACAATCTCTCAGGAGCTGCAACAACCTACGCGTTTGGCCAGAATCCCTGAAACTAGGGATAGCAACTCCCTTCTCTTAGCTCCCAAATCACCCCCCATCTCCTCTACCACCACGGCTCCCAGTCCCATCTCAAGGACCCGCTCTACCCCCGTCAATCCATCATGGTTACCACTGGGATTACACAATGACAGGCACCAGATAACAAAAAGGAAAAAACCTATATTCCCAGTTCTACCTCTCGTTCCACTGAACAATACTAATTCATCCACTCAAAACGCCGTCATTTCGGTAACATCTAACACTGCCCAGGACAACAAAAGACTAAAACGTAAACACAAAATGAATCCCAAGTCATACCCTTTCAAAAATCCAAAAAGGTCAGATGGAACTTCTACCAGACCCTCTCACACGGATGTCGAACAATCTAGCATTCCCACCTCCAGACCTCCCGGAAATCTGTTCCAACCATTCCCTTCATCCTTAGAAGAGCCAGAAACTCTCAGAACCCAAACTGATAGGATCTATCTAAACTTGCAAAACGCTATTTCAGAAATTAAGAACCTTTTACTCATCTCAGAAAATTATCTCTCTAAAATCAACCATTTTCAAAAATCTACTCTCTCAAACCACGGCAACCCAAATACTATTCCCCTGCCTCTATCCTATCGCCATCTCCGTACCTGCAAACATCATCGATACCTGACTGACCTGGAAACGCAGTCCCTGTTACTATCTTACGAATCACCCCCCAATCGCCCCCACATGATGGTTGAACATACAATTAGCTCACTCCAAATCAATGCAAACAGAACAACTCACCCAAACAACAGAAAAGTTAACCATAATAACCTAAAAAAAGTAACTCTTACCCCCGACACACATGAAACTAACAGGGTAACTCATCGAAACTAATCTCCTGCCTTCTACTCAACTACCGCTCAGCAATGAAACACGCTGCTGACATCGCTGACCTCATTCTGAGCCGAGAAGTTGATCTAACCATCCTGACGGAATCATGGCTTACGGAATCTTCTTCCCCTTGCTTAGACCTTCTTGTGCCTCCCGACTACAACATTGTTAGGCTCGACAGACCACACAAAATGGGCGGAGGCATTGCCTGTATCCATCGAGCTGACATCTCTATTACTATAATTCTCTCCGACCCCCTTGAATCTTGTGAATACCTTGGGATCTCCTTAAAATCCACAGATAGCCAGATCTGCAAACTACACGTATTTTACCACCGCCCAGGCATAAACGCCCTATTCATTGACCAGCTAATAGAAATCATTACAACAAACTCTGCCTCACATTCCAATGATATTTTCCTAGGGGATTTCAATCTTCATTGGGAAGACCCCTATGATACTCAAGTCAATGCTATCAAAGATTTCCTTACAGACCAATCCCTAGTCCAAGCATGCACCCGTCCTACCCACAATAAAGGTGCAACACTAGACTGGATCATTTCCAAAGAAAAAATTATTAATACAATCCAAATCACCCCCTGCGATTGGTCAGACCATCATATTATCACCTTCCAAATACCCCCCACAAGAAAGAAACCAACCTCACAATCCACCAAACCTAAACAATGGGTTCGTGACACAAAAAACCTAAAGTTGGATTTACTAACAACACAATGCAAGAAAGAACTTCTCCCTCCCACCAATATGGAGAACGTCAACGAGCTCACGGAACACTACAATTCCACAATGACAAAAATTATTGACGATCTAGCCCCGCCAAAACTCAAAAGGATACCGGACAAAGACAAAAACCCTTGGTTCAATGGTTCTCTCAACGAAGAAAGGCGCAAACTGAGACTAACTGAACAGCAATGGAGACAACATCCTTCATCCCCTCACTTAAGACTGCTAAGAAAGTCCAGAAACTCTTACAACAAAAGTATCCTAAAATCTAAAAAAGACTTCTTCAGGTCAGAACTAGACAACGCCAAAAACAGACCGAGGAAATTATTCGAAATACTAAAACAGCAATCAAACAAACTGGCCAAATGCGCACCTATGACATCGAAATCTCATTTAAGCAGCGAAGAATTCTCCTCCTTCTTTACTGCTAAAGCCACCTCCCTGGAGAAGGAACTCAAGACTGCCGCGGATAACCCTGCTTCCCCTAAAAATTCTCCAATCACTCATCCAACTCAACTTACTCTGTCAGGATCCAAAAATAAAGCACACTGGTCCTCCTTCAAACTTTATGACCATAGAGACATCTCCAAAATCCTATCGTCTATAAAACCTAACAACCACTACAATGACCACCTCCCGTTGAGTTGTCTGACAGCTATCAACCATACTATCATCCCCATCTGGACCAAGATAATCAATGCATCGCTCTCTCAAGGATCCATCCCGGACTGCCTAAAAACCGGCCAAGTCATCCCCATCCTAAAAAAACCTACAGAGAACCCTTTGGACCCAAACAATTTCCGACCAATAACCAACATTCCCATGTTAGCCAAAGTAATAGAAAAATGTGTTCAACAACAGCTTAACCAACACATTATGGAATTCAAGCTGCTTGACACCTGCCAATCAGGCTTCAGACCCGGGCACAGCACCGAAACAGCTATCCTACATATTGTGGATGACGCCCTACTAGCATTAGACCGTAATGAATCATGTCTGCTTATACTACTTGACCTCTCATTTGCTTTTGACACTGTTAACCATGGCAAAATTCTCGAGTGACTTAAGAACAGGATGGGTTTATCGGGAACGGTCCTAAAATGGTTTAAATCCTTCTTAGACAACAGAACGCAAAGATTCCTGGTGAATCGAAATCTATCCTCACCATCCCCTAACCTACTAGGAGTACCACAAGGCTCAACACTATCCCCATCATTATTTAATCTCTATATCGAACCCTTAACTTTAATACTACAGCAGGCTAACATCTCCTTCCACATGTATGCGGACGACACTCAGCTATATATCAAGATCACTTCCCTGGAAGAAATTAAGACGATGAACCAAGCACTAAAAAAGACCGTCCACTGGCTAACAAACAATCACCTTAAACTAAACTCTCAAAAAACCGAATTCCTTCTAATCCCCCCCCCCCCCCCAAAAAAACTCCTCAGCTAAGAAAGATTGGACTAAGCTAATCACTGCACTAAACTGTACTCCGACCCTGGTGGACTCCACCAAGTCGCTAGGAATCACTCTAGACAAGAACCTTAATATGCAATCACACATCAACCTGATGGCTAAAAATGCCCGTTTTCACCTCAGTTACCTTAGGAAAATGAAACCATACATCAAACCACTAGACCTCAAAACTGCTGTTCAGGCTTTAGTCATCTCCAGACTTGAGTATGGATGTACCACTCTATCAGGACTAACCAAAATTTCAACAGCCCCGCTTAAAGCCTGTCTTAATGCAGCCGCGAGACTCTTAACTGGGTCTAAAACATTTGACCACATCACCCCTCATCTGAAAGCTCTCAACTGGCTCCCTCATGAAGCAAGAATCCAACTAAAGATGGCCTGCATAACGCATAAGGCAATCTATCACAAAACCCCACTGTACCTAGCACAGAAAATCTCGATCTCTGGAGGAAGTAGACTCTCACGGAGCGCCGGTGCTCTTCTTCTAAAACCTCCACTCTTCCGTAAGAAAAGAACATACGACAGAGCCTTCACCGGAGCTGCACCTAAAATATGGAACTCACTCCCACCAGGCATCAGGAAAATCTCCTCTACTTCTACATTCAAAAAAGAAGCTAAGTCCTTCCTAATGAGCAAATTCCTCTATTTAATCCACAGTAACCCGCTCATTACATGTCCTAGAAGCCTCATTCAGACAATCACTCTACCCACCCAAGCCGGGGGAGTACCACTCTCTGTAATCTCATCCATCACCAGACTCTAGTGAAGTTCCTCACTCTCTCACTAGGCGCATCGTGATGGTACGTACTCGCACGGAAACTTCTGCATGAAGACTGCTTCCCCTACTGGTACACTGAGAATACCCAGAACAAGCCCAAATGTATGATAAGCTATAACCTACGCTACTCTTATTGTATTAATGATTGTACAAATGTTTTCTCTCTCTTTTTTTTTTCTTCTATCTCTCCTCGCCTCTCTTGTCCATCTAGGTAACTACATTTATAGGTTTCTATTGCAAGGTTTAAAACTTCAATGCTATATATATATTTTTGATCCGTTCTGGTACTGTTTATTGCGACATCTCTATGTATATGTGAAGCGCTCTGATACTCTTTTCTGGGTCTTGTTTGCGCTATATAAAACACTAAATAAATAAATAAGTAAATAAAGGAGTCACTCCCCTGTCCTAGCAGGCACCTTAACGCAACTGACCGGTCTGCTGCTCCTGAGCTCCTGCGGACTCCGAAGATTTCAGCAACACAGGAGGTGGGTTTCTGAAGGTCCCTGAGGTTGATCTGCCCTCTCAGCGAGTCTGAGGCCAGTATCCCTCGTGGGGACTGCATAACCTGAACCCCTGTGCACCGCGTCCATTTGCAGTTGCATATGCTTGTTGGCAATTCCCGAGCTTGTGCATTGGACTCCATGTAGTCCTGACCCTGAGCAGTATTTGCACCAAAGAACTCCGGCCTCCTTGCACTGAGTGCTCCGTGGGCTGGTACTTTGCAATCTTGCCCGAGGTCCCCTCGCGACTCCTGGGCCTTCGGCCTGTGGGTCTCTCTGAGGGTCATCTTGATTCCTGTTGGGCTTTCCTGGTTGCTCCAGATGTGCCCTGACTCCCCATTGCTTGGTGAGTCCCCTGGACCTTGCTGGTCCACACCGTAACCTGTTTGACCTTCCTTCGTGGGTTGCTTTTGCCAAGGCTTGTTGGTGCTCCAGCTGAACACTGACCCCTCAGCTCTCAACATCCTTTGTGGGACAGCTCACCTCCGGCTCCTGGTCATCCTCAACATCTCCTGGTCCTCGTGGCTGCAGAGTCAAGCATCCCTTCTTTGCACCTGAAGCACCGACATCGGTGGGCATTCGTCTACCGAGCCCCTGGTCACTCTGAAGTGACCCAGACTCTGTCCCCTCTGTTTTCAGGTTCCTTCCTTCCCGAATCCAGGCTTGGATTCCACCGAACCCTTTTCACCTTCGCGGCAGCAATACTTCTTCACAGCCCTCCATTGAGAACGACAGCAGTTTCCGACGCCACTACAGACCTATGCACCCGGCTCCTCTGGGATAGGTAACTCAGGTACTACGGTATCCACGGGTGGGGTGGCTCTTCAAACTCTTAAGTTCCATGGGGTTAACTCGAAGTCCTCCTAGAAGGGTCCTTAAACTTTAAAAATGTAACCGCGACTTCCCCATAGAATTGTACGGAGTCCGCGGTCGTATTCTCAAACTGCACCCGTCCTCCGTGGGGTACCTATCTACTCACCTTGGGTGGTTCCTTGGGCTCCCAGCGATTCTACGTGCTCCAGACTTTGTCTTGGTCTCAGTCGGGACTGTTATACCACTATTTTAGTATATGGTTTGGTCTCCCCCTGGAGCCCACTGTGTATTGTGCTACTTACAACTGTTCTATTGATCTCGTATTGTGTGCTTTGTGTTCTATCCTCATGTAGAGGATAGTAGAGAGTGTTATATTAAGAAATACATATTTTTATATAACTACTGTGTGGTTCTCCTTTCATTTAGTCAATATAGGAGATGATATTCTGGTAAAACAAGCTGCTTTACATTCCTTCAAGATTAAGCCTGAAGGCTGCTCTCCACAGCTACCACTAGGATAGCTTTCTAAAGGTTATCTTTGACCTCATACATCATAAGGGTCGTTTGGACTGGTGCAAGGTGCCCACTTTAACTAGTGGTCAGCATATACCAGGCCAACTTCTCACGTTGGTGTGCAGCGGTTGGGATTCAAGCCTGCATTGTTTTACCAGATAAATCTCTTTGTATTGATTAACTGAAAACCACTAAAGTATTCAGGCACATATTATATTTAAAGATTAGAATAAGTAAGTTCTACTGAACTTGGGGTTGGGTAAGCTAAGGGTCTAGCACACCCTTTCTCCAACCTAAGAGAGTTTAGTTCCCACTAGGTTAGGTAGGTGCATACACCACACCACACTTAGTATGTCTTCTAAAGGAGAAGCCAATGGCTCTCTGCCTTCTAGGTACAATGGTCTCACATTTCAGCATTTGAAAGCCATGTGTGCTTCTAGGAAGCTGAATATAGTGAGAAATGCCAACACCCGATGTCTCATTGAGGTGTTACTCTTAGATGACCTTAGAAAGACCCCAGGGTCAGATGAGGTAGAAAGAGTGGGTGGGGCAGGGAATGAAGACAGGTCAGGAAGTGACACCTTTTATGACCTAGACTCAAACCCTGGCCAGGAGGATCAAGATGATTCCAACCTGGACAACCTAGAACTTCAGGAAGAGGGTGGAGAAGGCCCCAGTGGCCCTCTCTTTACTCCTCCAGGAAGATTGCAGAGTTTACTCAGGAGATCTAGATCTCCCTCTGCAGAATCTGACCATTCAGGACATTCTATAGGGACCTCCATATCTCATAAGAGAGATAACTCTTATGAAAGGCAGTGCCAATTTCTAGAGCTTGAGAAAGTCAAGCTTAGGCTCAGGCAAGAGCAATTGGCCCTAAATAAGGAATCCTTAGAACTCCAGAAGGCTAGAAAGAAATTGGGACTAGAGTCCCATGGTGGCAGCAACAGTGCCCCTAGGATTAAGGAGTATACATATGACCATAGGAACCTGAGCAAGATAGTCCCTCCCTACCATAGTGGGGATGACATCCACAAATGGATAACTGCTTTGGAGAGGGCCTGTAAGGTACAGAGGGTCCCTCAAGAGCAGTGGGCAGCTATCTTGTGGCTCTCCTTTGCTGACAAAGGTAGAGATAAGCTCCTCACTGTTAGAGAAGAGGATGCTGACAACTATTCAGTCCTGAAGAGTGCTCTCATTGATGGGTTTGGCTTAACCACTGAACAGTACAGGATTAAGTTCAGAGACACCCAGAAGACACAGACTCAGGACTGGGTAGACTTTGTAGATGGTGCCTCAAAGGCTCTGGAAGGTTGGATACTTGGCAGCAAAGTGCATGACTATTTAGGATTGTACAGTTTGATTATGAGGGAGCAGATCCTTAATAATTGTCAAAACCAGCTTTTGCACCAGTACCTGGTGGACTCAGATCTGACTTCTTCCCAAGAATTGGGAAAGAAGGCAGATAAATGGGTCAGAACCAGGGTGAAACAAAAGAACCAGGGTGGTGACCAGAAGAAAGATTCTTCCAAGACCCAAGAGAAAGGTGGGGATAAATCAAAAGATAAGTCCTCTGAAGGGCCCCAAAAATCCTCTTCTGGGGGTGGGTCCCAAACTCCTTCCTCCCCTGAAAAGAAACCTTATTGCTTTGTCTGTAAGAAGCCAGGCCACAGGAAAAATGATGCCATTTGCCCCAAGGTCAGCAATAAGGAAAATATTCCTCCAAACACTACTTCTACACCTCCTGGTACAACAGGTAGTAATCCCCCAGGTAGTGGTAGTGCACCCATAAATTTGGTTGGGTTTTTTGGGGGAACTGAGGTGGACCCTGGCCTAGCCAGGTCCCCCACACAGGCCACTTTAGTCTGTGATGGTGGCATGGGGTTTGCCACTTTTACTGGCAGTCCCAATTCCTTGGGCAAGTACAGACAAGAGCCTCTGATCAATGGTCAGAAAGCTGTAGCCTATAGAGACACAGGAGCCAGAGTCACCATGGTGACAGGAACCTTAGTGCCCCTAGCTCAGCTTTTACCTGAGTTTAAGTACCAGGTGACCACTACTGATGGTGTGAGGACAGATCATCCCATGGCCATAGTCAATCCCAGCTGGGGAGGGGTCACAGGTCCAAAGAGAGTGGCAGTGTCCCCAAACTTGCCTGTAGATTGCCTATTGGGTAATGATTTAGAAACTTCAGCCTGGGCTGAAGTAGAGCTGAAGGCCCATCTACAGATGTTAGGCCTCCCTGAGAGAGTTGGTGGGACCCCTAGGGCCTCAGTCCAACCCCAGGAAACTTTTGGAGTAGTGGAGCCTGGAATAATGGTCCACTCTGCTCCACCAGAGAGCACAGTGAATGAAGAAAAGTCTTCTTCCCCCCAAACTATAGGTAAGGGTCAGCTTCCTCAGGGAACTGATCCTACCCCTTGTGAAGGAACTGCCCCAGAGGTGGTCAGGCCTGTCCTGGCAGAACCACTGAGGGGTGCGGATCCTTCCAAGGTGGTGCCCAGTCTGGAGCAGGTATCCTGCCCCTCTCTACCCAGCCTCAGTCAGCCTAGGGCTGCAGAGGTCAGGGATGTCAGTGGACCCCTAGGGGCCCACTGTCCAGAGGAACCCCCTCATCATCAGATTAGGGACACCCAGTCTAGTAGCACTAGCCAGGTGAATATTCCTCAACATTCTGAGGGATCCCTCTTACCCTTAGGTAGTGACATCCCCCAGATGGACTCTGTTGGGCAATGGAAATCCTGGGACAAAGCTGTCCCAAACCTTCCCTGGCCCTCCATTGTTCCAACCAGAGGGACTCAACCCCCAGCTGTAGGCAGCCAGAGGTTGACCCCTAGGGCCAGATATAACTCAGTCATGGAAAGAAAGGCTTCCATGGTGACCAGTGCTCTGAGGAAGCTGAGACCAACCTTATTAGGGCCTCACTTCCCTACTCAGGCACCCCACCAGCCTATTTCTTTACCAAAGCCAACTACAGGTAGTTATCCCAAATCTTGGAGAGCACCCCAAACCCTACAGGGTAGGGACTCCTTGGTGGTCCATAAGACAGGGAGTATCCATGCTAGTGCAGGACCTTCCTTATATGGCCACTTAGGAAATAAAGTCTCAACTGGGCAAGGTTAGCCTTATCTCCTTTCGTTTGGGGGGGGGTTATGTAGGAAGGTAGGATCTGACTGCATGGTTACCCCCACTTTTTGCCTGGTGTTTTGCTGGTTTTTGACTAGTCTGACTGGGATCCTGCTAATCAGGACCCCAGTCTATCTGCTTTCTCCCTTAAATTGTTACACCTGTACTTTGGTACACTCCAGATTGGATACTGGGGTACCCTTATAAGGCCCTAGTATATGGTACCCATGTACCCAGGGCATAGGTACCCCAGAGGCCTCCCATGGGCTGAAGCATGTATTATGCCACCCATGAGAGGCCATGCAAAATGGAACTGCAGGTCTGCTACAGCAGCCTGTGTAAGCTGGTGCTTGCACCACTTACTTTAGATATAGGTTCACTATATCTATAGGTCACTACACTTAAAACTTATAAGTCACCCCTATAGCAGGCCTTATCAATCCTGAAGGCAGGGTGCTGGGTTTTTAGTGAGAGGGTGCCCCTGCATGAGCAGAGCCTCTCTGCAGCCTTCGGAGACCATTCTCCCGGGTTGTCTGTGACTCAGCCGGACATATAGGTAGAGGTGCATTATAACCTCGCGGTAAATGCTATCTCGAAAACGGCTGCATAGAAACATATTGTGTTTGGTATCAAACACCTTGGAATCATACCTCCACACCGGTAACCGGTGTGGGAGGTATGATTCTACCCTTCTGAAGCGAGCTTCGTGGGGTCACTGGTCTATCCGTTGCCAGCCTTCTCGACCCGGTCAGCACAAAATGGATGCTGCCGACCAGAGACACACTTCTGCCCTCCTGCTGCTGAGCCAAGCTCGAGCAGGGGAAGGCAGCACAATAGGCATCCTGGTACAGGGAGGTGTGACCACCTCCCAGACCGGATTTAGTGTATTGGGGCTGGGTGGGCGCACTCTGAGAGTGCCTGAAAGTCTGAACCTGGGGCACATTTGGTGTCCCTGTGCATAGTCTAGCTCAAACCAGTTCTGGGAGCCATTGGCTCCTGATCTGGCGCGAAACTGGACAAAGGACATGGGTGTAACCACCCCTCTGTCCTGACCCTCCCCTAGGAGGGTCCCCCAAATCTGTTCAACCCTCTCCCATGGGTACATAAGGGCATACCTGGCTGTAAGACTTTAGGTTTTACGTGGACAAGATTCTACAAGAAGAAACCACTGACCTTCGACCGTCTGGACACTCTGAACTTTGCTGGACTTCGACTGGGCCCGACTTCGTCTCCCTCTCCGTCCAAAAGCTTTGTCTGTGCCCTTGCTCCATACAGGCTCCGTGCAGGAGCTGTGGTGCACTAAGGAAAACCGAAGAATCTCCCTTGGAGTGAAGGAGTCACTCCCCTGCCCTAGCAGGCACCTTGATGCAACTGACCGGTCTGCTGCTCCTGAGCTCCTGCTGACTCCGAAGATTTCAGCAACACAGGAGGTGGGTTTCTGAAGGTCCCTGAGGTTGATCTACCTTCTCAGCGAATCTGAGGCCATTATCCCTCGTGGGGACTGCATAACCTGAACCCCTGTGCACCACGTCCATTTGCAGTTGCATATGCTTGTTGGCGATTCCCGAGCTTGTGTATTGGACTCCATGTAGTCCTGACCCTGAGCAGTATTTGCACCAAAGAACTCCGGCCTCCTCGCACTGAGTGCTCCGTGGGCTGGTACTTTGCAATCTTGCCTGAGGTCCCCTCGCGACTCCTGGTCCTTCGGTCTGTGGGTCTCTCTGAGGGTCATCTTGATTCCTGTTGGGCTTTCCTGGTTGCTCCAGACGTGCCCTGACTCCCCATTGCTTGGTGAGTCCCCTGGACCTTGCTGGTCCACACTGTGACCCGTTTGACCTTCCATTGTGGGTTTCTTTTGCCAAGGCTTGTTGGTGCTCCAGCCGGACACTGACCCCTCAGCACTCGACATCCTTCGTGGGACAGCTCACCTCCAGCTCCTGGTTGTCCTCGACGTCTCCTGGTCCTCGTGGCTGCAGAGTCAAGCATCCCTTCTTCGCACCTGAAGCACCGACATTGGTGGGCATTCGTCTACCGAGCCCCTGGTCACTTTGAAGTGACCCAGACTCTGTCGCCTCTGCTTTCAGGTTCCTTCCTTCCCGAATCCAGGCTTGGATTCCACCGAACCCTTTCACCTTCACGGCAGCAGTACTTCTTCACAGCCCTCCATTGAGAACGACAGCAGTTTCCGACACCACTTCAGACCTATGCACCCGGCTCCTCTGGGATAGGTAACTTGGGTACTACGGTATCCACGGGTGGGGTGGCTCTTCAAACTCTTAAGTTCCAAGGGGTTCTCTCGAAGTCCTCCTAGAAGGGTCCTTAAACTTTAAAAGTGTAACCGCGACTTCCCCATAGAATTGTACGGAATCCGCGATCGTGTTCTCACACTGCACCCGTCCTCCGTGGGGTCCCTATCTACTCACCTTGGGTGGTTCCTTGGTCCCAGCAACTCCACATGCTCCAGACCTTGTCTTGGTCTCAGTCGTGACTGTTATACCACTATTTTAGTATATGGTTTGGTCTCCCCCTGGAGCCCACTGTGTATTGTGCTACTTACAAATGTTCTATTGATCTCGTATTGGGTGCTTTGTGTTCTATCCTCGTGTAGAGGATAGTAGAGAGTGTTATATTAAGAAATACATATTTTTATATAACTACTATGTGGTTCTCCTTTCATTTAGTCAATATAGGAGATGATATTCTGGTAAAACAAGCTGCTTTACATTCCTTCAAGATTAAGCCTGAAGGCTGCTCTCCACAGCTACCACTAGGATAGCTTTCTAAAGGTTATCTTTGACCTCATACATCATAAGGGTTGTTTGGACTGGTGCAAGGTGCCCACTTTAACTAGTGAAGAAACAATAACAGGAGTTGGGCCCGTTAACCCAGGTGAGACCGGGCGCAATATGCAACAAACAACAATGTCTCATCTGGAGATCATTAAAAAGGACAGTAAAACCGGTGATATCAATCACAATGGGGATAGGGAACAAAGGAAGGGAGACCACAACGAGAATGGTAGGGTGAAAAGAGTTATTATTTGTAGGTAGTTAAGCAGCACTACAGTACAAATTAATATACAATGACCATAACACACAAACACACAAAGTGAGCACTGAGCGTGCTAGTGATGGTGAGCGGCGCAGTGACACAGGGGTGAAGAGAGCAGCGTGAACGGCGATAATGAGTAAAAAGAAGAAATGTGGTCAAAAGTACAAAAAATTATATACAGTGTTGGTATTCAGGATTTAAGACAAAGCAATTGACCACAACAGCGCCAAAGTTCTTGGCTGGGTAGTCGACGGCGTTTCAACCTGAATGATTTCAGGTCCTCATCAGGATGAATGAAGCGACTCCCGGACGCTTCATTCGTCCCCAGCCCGGCTATACAACGGAGAGTGACTCCTCCCGCCTCAGCCCCTGGATATTCCTGACCGCCAACGTGCGTAGTTCCTTTGGATTGCCGCCGTCTTTGACTTTAATCATACCTCCGCGACCGCCAGTCAAACCGATTACCTATCGGACTCACTCCTGCAATTTCTCACGCAGTTGGACCTACTCCATTGGCACAGACACGGACCCCAGACACCATGCTGTATGCTCTACATGCTGGTTGCCCTTACCCGGACGCTTGATTCAATCCTTGTCCAGCTTAGCACTACCTCCAAACTAATGACCATTGTCCTGATGAGGACCTGAAATCATTCAGGTTGAAACGCCGTCGACTACCCAGCCAAGAACGTTGGTGCTGTTGTGGTCAATTGATTTGTCTTAAATCCTGAATACCAACACTGTATATAATTTTTTGTACTTTTGACCACATTTCTTCTTATTACTCATTATCGCCGTTCACGCTGCTCTCTTCACCCCTGTGTCACTGCGCCGCTCACCATCACTAGCACGCTCAGTGCTCACTTTGTGTGTTATGGTCATTGTATATTAATTTGTACTGTAGTGCTGCTTAACTACCTACAAATAATAACTCTTTTCACCCTACCATTCTCGTTGTGGTCTCCCTTCCTTTGTTCCCTATCCCCATTGTGATTGATATCACCGGTTTTACTGTCCTTTTTAATGATCTCCAGTTGAGACATTGTTGTTTGTTGCACTTTAACTAGTGGTCAGCATATACCAGGCCAACTTCTCACATTTAGCGTCATTGCCGAGACTTGAACCCAGTTCCCCAGATTTGAGGTCCACCGCCTAGCCGTTAGGCCAACTCCTCTCCCCAAATTCATGGTGCTAGTGGCACTGAACCTTCGATGGCAGGTGGGATACATAGTTCCCAGCACCAGGGGTACAAGTGCGCCCACCCGAGTCTGCACAGCAGACTGGACACGGATTTAATTAATACGTGTGTATGTGCACACGCACATGCTGTGCTGTGCCTGGGTTGCCTGGGCACGACCCGGATCATTGTGTACTGATCGGGGTGCCTCATCTTATCAAAAGACTCCCCTGTATTACTTCCCATTCATCGGTTGTTCCCTATTTGACCCTCATCGCGAGGGACTAACTGCCGTCTCCACACCTGGCCCCTCCCGAAGACATCTTAGCACCGGGTAGTAGCGAGAGAGATTGGATTGACTGGGTTGAAGGAACACTTCCGAGACAGTTCAGAGGCAGGTCAAGAGACTGCGTGACTCCTTTGTGTTTTGAGACCTGTGGGTGAACTTCCCGAGTGGCTGCTAAACGACCCTTGTTTATGTCTACCTCCTAATTAAAACTGATACCTATGCCCACCTGCTTCCCGAGGACCCAGACTAAGTGTAACTTTTGCCGCGTGCGGCCCAGTGTCCACGAGGCGGGGTTGGTTATCTTCCATCTGTGAATATAGGACAATAGGTGTGAATTAGTGAGTGGAGGGAGGCCTGGGCCACGGAGTTTGCAGCGTGTGAACCAGTGACCTGCTGGGTACCAGTGGCACCGCTTTAGGGTGCCGAGTGCGTATGTGTGTAAAAGTGTTCCGTACGGACTGGCTGGTACTGGTATTGTGTGAGTGGGAGTGATCGTGTGTGGAAAGCCTGTGATTCACGACGCTGGCTGTGCAGCTTCATACGTTGATTGTATGCCAAAAGCACAATACATTTGACATTGGGTTTTCCCACATGGCTCTGGCCTGCGGTGCTGCTAAAAAGTGTTCTATTTTCATGTATGTACACAATTTTGATATCGCGCACCGCATATGGGTGCTTTCTTTCAATGGGGGTGGGTTAGATTAGGAATTGTCCACAGTGTGCATACTATTGATATCATAACAATCGCTTTCACTGCACCATAATGCTGCATGTTGGAGTTGCGCCGATTGATCAATGTTAATTAAAACTATTACAAGAAAAGAATTTAAAACACGTTTTATGTTTTTAAATTGCACATCACCACCCACAATATTTCATAACCCTAAAATAATACAGAGACTAAAAATTGGGACTCAATTAAAACAATACACATCACCAATTTTGGCCACTGATGTTTAGGGAAATGTTATTGTACTTCCTCACCTACCCTTTCAGTCTGTATTCACCATTGATCACATATGACAACTATTAAAATAAGCAACTGGTTATCCTCAGACGGTTTGAGTGAGGTTGCGAAGTTCGTTGACTTAAAAAGGGAAAAGAGAGACAGTTATAGCCTCTCTTTGAAGCAGTGGGAAACAGTTCTGATGGCTGTATAGCTCCTAAGTGCATCGGTGGACTGTCTCTGCCCCTCGGCAGTCTCCAATGCTCTATTCATCCACCCAGCCAGCGAGTAGAGTATCTTCCTCTACCCCACGCTCTTGTTTTTGAGGCAGGGCTTTCCCCGGTCTCCGGGTCCCCTTTCATCACTGTGACTTGTTCCTTGTCGGTTAGGCTGCCGTGTGCAACCTCACAATGTTCACTGCCTTTCCCACCTCCCTGACACACACAAGTCCTACCTGCGTGTGGAGTGACTGGTTCACTTGAGTCTCTTTTTAATTTCATCGACCTTCTTGCATCACCAAAAAATACAGAAGCAGGCTGGTTTATTACCACGCTTTGATTGTGGGGCTTGTAGCCCTGTTTTATAACGGAATAAACAAGAATACAAGTCACAGAATTCAAGGAAAAAACCTGGACTGAAACAGCACATCATGCATGGACCTGGGAAATTTGGCAGCTATGCCATCCTGGGCGCAGTTGAGCAAACTCGGGAAAATTTGCTGCACTAAAGCTAAGCAGAATTCCAACTATGCATGTCCTTTTTTGGATGGTAAAAACAGTGGTGTGCAAAATTGTACTTTTTTTGTAAAATTTCATTCAAATTATAAGTAATTAATCTGCATTCTATATTGCATGATAGTTGAACTATTTGAATGCCGGGACATACTTCACTTTCAAAAGTCTTGCCAGATATCGGCAAGAGGACTCGCTTGAGTAAAAAATATCCCTTAAAATACATTATCTGATCAAACCAGTCTCCCAGAAGACATTTTCTGTCAGAGACATTCCCCTTAGGAGCAGAGACGTTTTAAGACGTGGGCAAAGTGGGCGATTCCCCCAACGTTTAAGTGATCCACTGCTAAAGTGATCTTTCTCCCACTCTATCTCACTTTTATTGATTTGTCTGTCCAAACTTTCTCCCTCTTCCTTCCTGCCTCTTTCTCTGACCCTACCTCTGTCTGCCCAGTGTCATGTTAACGATTTTTTAGTCCCAGGCAAGATATATTTCAACTGTTTTTGGTAAAAGTTTTAGTATAATTTAATATTGTTTGAAAATATGCAGGCTTGAATTATTAGAACATAGGTAATGCAATTCAAAGTTGTTCAAAACAAGGGGTTCAAAAAACAAGTATTGCCCATGGCCCCAAAAATCCTTGAGATGGCAATGCTTTGGAAAAAAATTGTGTGAAATTTCAAATGCAAAAATTTTAGAATTTCATGTAGAAGGAAATTAATAAACTTTGCGAATTTCACCTGCGCAATAAACATTCTAAGTAAAATATCTAACTTGTTAAAAAATAAACTCTAAATGTTCACAGTTATCAGGATTATAACAAAATAAAGCTGCCTACTGAGCTATCCAATGCTGAATTATGCATAGGCCCTCCCACTTTTGCGGATTTCTCCCAGGATTGTGTTAGCCCAACGCCACCTACTGTTTTCCCCCCACCATGCCCAAGAGTCGGGAGGTTATTTTCTCTTCCCTCTTGTCACAAACTATGGGCTATGGAGGGGTATTTGGTGCCCCTGCGTTGCCAACAGTGGGTGGTATATGTTGCCTTCTGCATTATACCAGAGCAGGAAGGGCAGTTGGTGCCATCTGCCTTGACCATTGGCGAGCGGGATTTTTTTGAAAACCTTTCTTTGCCCGGGGGAAGGATGAATTCAATCCTCCCTCTCCCTCCACCCTGCCCAAGAATGGGGGTATTCGTTGACTCCTGACATGCACTATGGCTGCAGAGGTCATTGTTGAACCCTGCCTTGTTACACTCCTTGCCTTGCCCAAGGGTGGATGGATTACATGGAACCCCTCACCCTCACCTTGCCATGTGACAGAGGGTGTAGGAAGGTGGAATCTGACTGCATGGTTGCCCCAACTTTTTTCCTGGTGTTTTGCTGGTTTTCGACTTAGTTTGTCTGGGATTCTGCTAGTCAGGACCCCAGCCTATCTGCTTTCCCCTTAAATTGATTGCATGTACTTTAGGTACACTCCAGATTGGATTCTGGGGTACCCTTATAAGTCCCTAGTATATGGTATACTATGTACCCAGGGCATAGGTACCCCAGAGGCCTCCCAGGGGCTGCAGCATGTATTATGCCATCCCTGAGAGGCCACCTAAAATGACACAACAGGTCTGCTACAGCAGCCTGTGTAAGGTGGTATATGCACTCTTACTGAGATATAGGTTCCCTATATCTCTCCATATCACTGCACATGTAAACCTATCAGTCACCCCTATGGCAGGCCTTAACAATCCTGAAGGCAGGGTGCTGGGTTTCGTGTGAGAGGGTGCCCATGCATGAGCAGAGCCCCTCTACAGCTTTCGGAATCTTCATTCCGGGGTTGTTTGTGATGCAGCCAACCATATACTCTTAAGTGCATTATAACCTCGCGGTAAATGCTAACTTGAGAATGGCTGCATGGAAACATGTCGTGTTTGGTGTCAAACACCTTGGAATCATACCTCCACCCCAGTAACTGTGGTAGGAGGTATGATTCCACCCTACTAGAGGGAGAAACATGGCACCACCGGTACACCCGGTACCAGCTTAACAGAACCCTGGCATCACAAAATGGATGCTGCAGCCACAGACACGAGTCTGCCCTGCTGCTGCTGGACAAAACTCCGGCAGGGGAGACCTGGACAATAGGTTTCCTGTCACAGGGAGGTGTGACCACCTCCCAGACAGGCTTTAGTGTATTGGGGCTGGGTGGGTGCACTCCAAGAGTGCTTTGAAGTCTGCACTGGGGGCACATTTGGTGTCCCTGTGCATAGTCCAGCACAAGCCGGTTGCAGGGTCTACCAGCCCCTGCTCTGGCACGAAACTGGACAAAGGAAATGGGTGTAGCCACCCCTCTTTCCTGACCCTCCCTTCAATGCAATTACTGCTCAGGGTCAGGTCTACAAGTAACCCAAAGCTCAGCCTCAGGGGTTGCCGGAAAGCTGATGCTTCTGCAAATGTACGGGGTGCCCAGGGGTTTGGGTTGCACGGTCACCACGAGGGATACGGGCCTCAGACTTGCTGTGGGCACAGATCGACCTCAGAGACCTTGGGAACCTACCTCCTGTGTGGCAATATTCTTCGGAGTCCTCAGGAGCCGCGGAGATGCCAACCGGTCAGTTGCGTTAAGGTGCCTGCCTTGCAGGGGAGTAACTCCTTTACTCCAAGGGAGATTCTTCAGTCATCCAGCGTAGTGTAGATCGTCGAAGTACTTGGTTTCTGTGTCAGAGTTTAGTCCAGGTGTAATCTAAAGTCCTGTAGTCAGGGGTTCCTACTTTATACCCAAGGAAGGGGTGGGACAAACTCTGGGGACCCACCTATGGGAGGGTCAGGAAAGAGGGGTGGCTACACCCATTTCCTTTGTCCAGTTTCGCGCCAGAGCAGGGGCTGGTAGCCCCTGCAACCGGCTTGAGCTGGACTATGCACAGGGACACCAAATGTGCCCTCAGTGCAGACTTCAAAGCACTCTTGGAGTGCACCCACCCAGCCCCAATACACTAAAGCCTGTCTGGGAGGTGGTCACACCTCCCTGTGACAGGAAACCTATTGTCCAGGCCTCCCCTGCTGGAGTTTCATCCAGCAGCAGGAGGGCAGACTCGTGTCTGTGGCTGCAGCATCCATTTTGTGATGCCAGGGTTCTGTTAAGCTGGTACAGGGTGTACCGGTGGTGCCATGTTTCTCCCTCTAGTAGGGTGGAATCATACCTCCCACCCCAGTTACTGGGGTGGAGGTATGATTCCAAGGTTTTTGACACCAAACACAACATGTTTCCATGCAGCCATTCTCAAGTTAGCATTTACCGCGAGGTTATAATGCACTTAAGAGTATATGGTTGGCTGTATCACAAACAACCCCGGAATGAAGATTCCGAAAGCTGCAGAGGGGCTCTGCTCATGCATGGGCACCCTCTCACACGAAACCCAGCACCCTGCCTTCAGGATTGTTAAGGCCTGCCATAGGGGTGACTGATAGGTTTACATGTGCAGTGATATGGAGAGATATAGGGAACCTATATCTCAGTAAGGGGTGCATATACCACCTTACACAGGCTGCTGTAGCAGACCTGTTGTGTCATTTTAGGTGGCCTCTCAGGGGTGGCATAATACATGCTGCAGCCCCTGGGAGGCCTCTGGGGTACCTATGCCCTGGGTACATAGTATACCATATACTAGGGACTTATAAGGGTACCGCAGAATCCAATCTGGAGTGTACCTAAAGTACATACAATCAATTTAAGGGGGAAGCAGATAGGCTGGGGTCCTGAATAGCAGGATCCCAGCCAAACTAAGTCGAAAACCAGCAAAACACCAGGAAAAAAGTGGGGGCAACCATGCAGTCAGATTCCACCTTCCTACAGAGGGTATTTGTTAGCCATCCCATTTTGTGCAAGTACAGGGGGGCTTCTTGCATGCCTATACTGCCATCAGGCTTGCGCAGGGTGAAAGTCATGCCCCTGGCATCTCCCCTGCCTTGCCAAGGGGTGGAAGCAGCGCTTTAAATGGGTACTATCAGGGACACAGTACCTGCCCTTCTTTCATTTGGAAGGGATAGTACAGTCACTTCTCAGCACTGCGCCAAAGCATTTAATGGGAGAGTACTGGCACTTCTCAGCAGCGAGCATGTATTTATTTATTTTATTTTAAGCAATTTGTAGAGCGCACAAATACCCTTGGGTGTCTCGGCGCTGCGGACTGTGTAGAAGACCAAGGACAAGGAGTACCTGCACCTCTATGTTTCCATTTCAAGCACTAGGTAGGAGGTATTTTTTGTCCCCACCTTTCCCAAGTTAGCAGCTGTCGGTTCATACTCTTAGGATTAACCGACATAGCGGTGGGACAGCTGTCAGCTTTTAGGGGCATCCTTCACTCGTAAAATAATTATGGGAGGAGAACAGCTGCCCCTATATCCTATTGCTATTTGCTGCAAGAGCACTAAGGCAGCTGTTTGCGGTCCTTGGCCTCCTTCGTCTTCATTTTATATCTTTTTTAAGATTTGACTTGAATTTCGCAAAGCGCGAACAAATACCCAGAGGTGTCTCAGCGCTAAGAAATAAGGAAAGCATAGAGAACAGAGTTAGGATTTCGTGAAAATCCAAGTTTTTAAAAAGCTTGCGGAAACTCCAGAAGGAGGAGGCAGATTTTATTTCCATAGGAAGCCAGTTTCAGTTTCGAGTTGTACGGACCAAAAAGCTCCTACATCGAGGAGAGCTTGTAGGAAGGCACCACCAGATTCTTGGCTGTGCTGGAGCTAAGGGTCCTGTTGGGAACATACCTTCTGAGTTTTTCTCTTAAGGAGGCTGGACCTTGTCCCTGAAGCACTTTATAGGTGATGCTGAGTGCTTTGAAGAGAATCCTTCGATGAACAGGGAGCCAGTGAAGCTTCACCAAAGCCTGTGAGGCCGACTGGAACCTCTGGATTTTAATCTTGCTGCTGTTTCAGAAGATCGTTGGGTACGTTGACATAAAGACCATTGCAACAGTCCTTCCTGGACATTACAGGGCAAAGGACCACTGTTTTCAGTAAATTTGGAGGAAGAAACGGTGCAATGTTCCTAATCGTACGTAGCACAAAGAAGGATGTTGAAATTACCTTATTAACTTATTCTTTAAATGTGAGTTTGTCGTCAATCAGGATTCCCAAATTTTTCACCTTTTTCGCAGGAGCCGGAACAGAACCCAATTCATCCGACCACCAGGAAGGATTCCAAAAGGAAGTGTTATTCCCAAATAAGATGACCTCCGTTTTTGCAGAGTTCAACTTAAGGCAATTCACATTCATCCAAGCACCGACCTCTTGCATGCACATCCGGAACAACTCATTTATATCAGGACCATTTCTAGAAAGGGAAACGACAATTTGAGTGTCGTCCGCATATGAAACAATCGATAGACCAAATGATTTCACCAGTGCCGCCAGCGGTGTTACCTAAATATTGAAGAGAGTTGGACTCACTGATGAGCCCTGGGGAACTCCACACAGTACAGAGAAAGGTTTAGAAGTGAAATCGCCCATGTCTACCATTTGGGTTCGATCGGTAAGAAAGGATCTAAAAAGGGCCAGAGGTTCATGGCTGCCCCAGGGCCATGTTTGGTACTAGGAATAGGGGGACACGGAAACTGTCAGCTCTCCCTGACCTCCATCATCCTCGGAAGAAAGAGAATAGAGAAGGCCTGTAACTTGCAACATCTGCCCCAGTGTGGTGATCGCAAAAACAGGGACTGCACAGGGACTACTGACTGGGATTTTTTTTTTTTTATTGTTTTTTTTACCATTACATCCTGAACTTGGGCAAGGGAGGCACAACACACGGAGGACCTCCACCCCTGTGTACTGCAGGGAGGAGGAGGGTGGTGGGCACAAAATACCTCCCCACCCTAGGGCATGGCAGTGAAATACCACCACCCCTATGCAAGTCGAGGTGTGTGTGGCAACAGATGACCCCTACCCTGAGGCAGGGCTCCCTCGCGCATGCATGTTATGGTTTAATCTCACCAGTATTTGCAAACATTGAGAGAGATTAAAAAAACATGCATTGCATAACAGTCGCCAAAGTACAACACTTTGGTTAGAAGTGTTGCAGTTCTGCATCATTTTCTAATCTCTCCCAGTGGATGAGGCTCACATACACTTGGTATAATGCTCACATGCACTCAGTATAAAGCTCACATGCACTCAGTATAATGCTCACATGCTCTCATGTAGGAATAAGTCCTAAAAAAATAAGTGGGGGGACTAACCAAGCTAGGCAGTATACAAGTGACAACACAGGGTACAATGTCATGGCATCTCACGTGGCATCACAGAAAGTCACCTCACAGGAATTGACATCACAAGAAGTGACATCAGATATAAAGGCTTGCACATATGTTCAGCAGGTCTATCATAAGTACATTTAAGCGCATTACTCAATTTAACAAATGAGATTTTGCATCTGGGTTGTGCCAAAAATGTGGCACAACCCCAACTCAAAATCTGGGCCTCAACTAATACATTTGTTTTTTTAACTCTACCACAAGAAAATCGCCAACAAGGAGAAACATGGCAGTAGATGTGTTATGCTTACTTGGTTGCAAAGTCTGCATTTCAAAATCTCTTATGAGGTTAAAGTACCTGCTGCAGAGATCTTTGGGTACCCACTAAATCTCAGTGAACAATAATAATGGTAAGATAAATCCGGAGGTTAACATATTTGCTGGAGAAATCTGTGTTTTGTCTAGTCCCAGATTTGAATCAAAGTAGCATAATATTGTAACATGCAGGTGACAGATTTATATTTTATGGAGCTTGGTAAGTGGGTTACTGCTTTTAACTCAGAGATCCTTTTGTTACTTGCAGTCAGGGCCGGACTGGCTACCGGGCGTTTTGGCATGCTGCCGAGCTGGGAGCTGATGTCACTGCGGTGGGGGCTAATTTCGTTGATGGAGACCTGCGTGCGCTTCGAAATAAACAAAGCAAAACGAATTTCATTCAGCACACGCAGGTCCCCATCAACGAAATCAGCCCCCAGCTCGGCAGCATGCCAAAACGCCCGGTAGCCAGTCCGGCCCTGCTTGCAGTTCATAAATTATGATTCTTCTAATATAGCACAGTCTAACATAGCACAGTGAGCTACGAAGGACATGTGACTCCTACACCTTGTAACCCCCACTGTCCTATGTAACACATCTTGTACATAGATTTACGTTGATTTACACACATACATGGTTTATTGTCAATGTAAAATGTGCATGTTACGTAAAGCACTCTGACACCCTGCATTGGGATGAGTAGCGCTATAACAGACACACATCTGACATTCTTGCAGTGCATGCATACATATATAGAGAGACTGAAAAAAGTGAAAAGATGCCTTTCTTAAGTATTTGTGAAGTGATAACAAACTGTGTGCCTTTGTTTCACCTCCGTTGCATTTGCATTTGTGAGACACAGGTGGATGGAGTCCTCCCACTTTTTCTGAAAGGGGACTCCGCTTCCCTTAGTCCCAGTTGTAAATGCGGGTGCCCACGGCACATGCAGGGCACCCTCCTAAGAGGGCAGCATCTTAGTGCCGCATTCGGGCAGTCTCACCAGTGCTCCACTCGTTGGGATCCTCCCGAGGGACTCTCTCTCTTCCGGCGCTCTCCGTGTCATTTCCAGCACCTGAGGGGCTAGGGCCAGGTACTTATACCTGCCCAATCCAGGTGCCAGCCTCTTTGTTGCTCCGCTGGACACGCTGTACTTGACTTACCACGTTCGCTGCGCTTCAGAGAGAGAGGTCGAATGTGAGGGTATGTCTTCTGACTAATTTCTGCTTCATTTTATTATGTAGTTTAACACTGGAATTGGTGCTTACAAACTCCTTTTATATTGCAGATAACTGTAATGGGTGGGGAAATCTGGGTTTATGTGCTACAATTGTCAGGGCCCAGTCTTAGTGGTGGCACATTCCTCACAAATGGCTACACCCAAAAGCCATTATAGGGTAAGTCTAGAGAAGGATGGAGGATTGTGCCTTTTCAAATTCGAATGTATTTTTGATAAATGATTTCCAAGCGTTCTTTGGTGATTTTCAAATGCATAATATTTATTTGGATTCTCATGCATAGGACACAAAACAAAGTAAAGAAACAGCCGACACGTGTTTCGCCCATATGGCCCATCGGCCGAGGGCTTTTTCAAGGCAGGGTTCGTGGCAGACAGTCGTGTATCCAGAAGTCAGGTGAACAGGTCTCTGCGGTCCCAGGAACAAAACCGCAGAGACCTGTTCACCTGACTTCTGGATACACGACTGTCTGCCACGAACCCTGCCTTGAAAAAGCCCTCGGCCGATGGGCCATATGGGCGAAACACGTGTCGGCTGTTTCTTTACTTTGTTTTGTGTCCTATGCATGAGAATCCAAATAAATATTATGCATTTGAAAATCACCAAAGAACGCTTGGAAATCATTTATCAAAAATACATTCGAATTTGAAAAGGCACAATCCTCCATCCTCCTTTTATATTGCAGTCTGAGAAAGGAAAGAAAATGTAAGGTAGCAGCTGTGAATGAACGAGGCACACAGCAGTCAGGAAAGCAAAAATAAAGCTCATTTCTTGTTAATCTGAATTGTGATGGAAGCAGCGGTTTAATACAGGCAAACAAATCATGGCACTTTACTTGGTGATGCACAAAAGACAAATATTTACTGAAACAGGATTGTGACACATTATCTTGTTCAATATAGTTGTATTAATAAAACTGGGGGTCTGTGCAAATTTAGTGCCCATTACAATGGAAATGTGCTCTCAGTAACCATCAAAAAGCTTTTTTACTTGTTTGCATTCTGGGAATACCTTTACCAGCAATTTGGGAGAGGCACACCTAGCATCCATGAAAGGACATGACACAGCTCAATTCCTTGAGACATGTAATCAAATATCCATGGTTTATATGGCACAAGTCTCCACACTGTTCCCTCCCATTGACATTGACCCTCTCCAACGTGTCCCTATTTCACTTGCTGGTGCTGTATATGGTCACCAGTTTGAACCTTAAACTTGAGCTCTTGTCAGTGTGGGGGTAAACACAGGACCTGGCCAATCCTGAAATATAGAGGCACAAATTTGCACACAGTGCACAATAGAGTGTGTCACACAGGACTGTGGTTAACGTAGAGAGCAGAAGTTGCAAATCGGTCCCTAGGGGCCTATTGATGCGGGTAAAATTGTACATATATTTTACTCCATGCTTCCACCAGAAAGCTTTTCCACTTGTCTGCACTTTGGCAACACCTTAATCAGAATTTTGGCTGGGCTACCGATGCCGGGGGCGGGGGGTGGGGGGTATCAGCACGGCAACACAGTATCAATGGATCACAGTTAAGCTGTGATGGGGACAGCGATTAGTTTGCAGGCAATAAGGGCATGAAATGAAGCAGAATACTAGGGGTACTTTTATGGGGGACCCTGGGCCACACCCGCTGCATCAGACCCACCCATGCCTTGGTTTAGGCATGATGGGTACACCTGGCGCACACTAAAGGACATGACGCAGTTCCAATCCTTGGAGCCAGATGAATAAATTGCCCAGGGTTGGGGAGTGCTTTGCCTCCCGTGCCAGCCTGAGTAAGGCACTGGTACCATCTGGAGCTTACAAATGGTGGTACGGCATGGTGCCATTGAACATTTTCGCAGAAGGGTAAATAGTGCCAATGCACAAGTTCACCGAACAGAAGGGCTTTGGTTACAGATTGGGTGGGCTTGTTAATGCAAGTACCACAGGATACTTCAATAGGGATGGAGTACACCTATCAGATGTTGATATGGACTTGGACCGGCAAGAAGGACTGGCAACTGCGGGTTGCAGGAGATTACAGAGCCTGCCATGGTTTGGGTGCCCGGATCTGACGGTGGCCACATCCAAGGGATTTTGCAGGGTTACAGGGCGATCCGGAGGCAGTTTGGTACAGAGGGCTACCATCTGAGGGAGCACATCTGGGGAGTTCGATGCCAAACCCCAGGAGGCTTTACGGCAGGACCCTGGGGTGTAAGCGACAACGCCCCGTTAGTCCTTCAGGTGGTTCCAATCCTGAGCAGCTGGGGGCTTGCTTGGTTGATCCTCCACCCCTAAAAAGGTGTGAGTAATAATCCTGGACTGGTGGTCACGGATTTAGGGGAGAAAACTCCCCAAATAATAAATGGTAGCACCAAATGGGTTGGCCCACTGTGCCATTTGGCTCATCAGGCGGGTAGGCAGCTTAGGTCACTAAACTGCCTGCCCTTAGATCGCCCATAAGTTAACCCACTACTTTGGCATATTTCACTTCTAAAATAAACCTGCAGCAAACTGTTTTCCACTAAACCATGTGTTGTCTGATTTATTCCATTCCTTGTGTGCTAAGTAGCTATTTACCATGTTTGTGGGCGAGGGTTGCCGATATCGTCACTATGAACTATACAAATATTTCAAAATGTATCAGCAGAAAGGAAAATATAAATGAGACATTGATTTTTGTAATTCTGAATTCTGAAGTGGATGGAAACAAAAATGTCATTAGGATCAAAACAAAGCAAGCCACTTTAGTGGTGTGGAGTGAAAATAATAACTATATGTTGAAATTAGATTTCCACATATTATTGCTTGTGCGTGAAATGTGTTCAGCAGTCTGATACAAAGTTAGTGGCTATTTCAAGAGGTCATTTCAATGGTAAATGTGTTTTTTTGTAAAATAGCGATGCCTTTCCAAACCATGCTTTATTTAGTCATGTATTTAGGACAAATTAATGTGCTCCGAAATTCACCACTGGACGCGCGCTGCTCCCCCACCACACTCCTGATGAGATGGTCTGGCTCATTCGCCACACTTGATCGTTGTGTAATTTTTGGATTTTTCACTATCTTTAGGACTTCAGTGACGTCACATGGACGGCAGCACCCCCCACTCTGAAAACGGTTGCAGCACCACCGCTGCAGAGGGTGTCCAGGGGGGGTTAAATGCCCCGTCGTGTTCTATTTGGCCGCTTTGAAGTGGATTTAAATTGTTACGTCAATGAAATAATCAGCGCTGGGCCTTTGTAAGAGGCATTCTTGCTCTTAAAATTTTAAGCCAGAGCTTTATGATTGGTAGACGTAGACCACAGGTCTTGCAAACCTCCAGAGGTGCGGAAAGCAAAAAACACAGACGTGGCGACTGGAGAAGTGGGACTGTACGTGGCAGGGGCTTAACACAAACCCCTACGGCGCAGGGTTGGGGTGGTCAGCCCCTTAGGAGCCCCCAAACCTTCCGAGGGACCCTATTCCACCGAAGGCCAATGTATATTTATGAGATATGCGAGACCTGGGGGACCCTCTTCACATTTTGCAGTGGGGCCCAATCATTTTGCGTCACGCCACTGGTACCGGTGACTGGTACGAAGGCACTTCTGAGGGGGGTCGGTTGTTCTATAAACAAAGCACGTGCTCTGTTATTTTGCCCCAAAACAAGCACATGAAGTGGGAGCAAAGGGCACACAAATTCCTAAAATGTGAAGGAATTCCAAGCATTTCATTGGCAAATACCTGCGAACAGCGGATATTTGTTTTGTGATTTTGAAATGTTTACAAGGAACAGTTTGACCTTTTCGATTCGTAAATCAGTTGGAAATTACGGAAAGTCACTCAGAGGGTGCAGATGACATCACACATCCCCAAATACAGCCACAGGGAAAGGGCAGGGGTCAGTTACTTACGAGTGCAGTCACCTTGCTCAGCAGCACCGGTCCACAGCACTCAATTCAGACTTAAAAGAAAACAATTCAAAGAAGAAGATGGAGTGTTTCAGTTGACACAGTGTGCGCCTTTGTGAGCGCACTGCGGGACCTAACAAGTTTTTAGGTCTCGCCTGAGACAGCGCTGTCTCTTCGAGACATTTAGTAAGTGGCTTTTAAAAGTGTCACCAGAGGCTTTTGCTGGCCTCCAGCTTGCGTTCACGAGCGCGTGCACAGCTGCCATCTGTGTTTAGGTCTCGCCTAGCTAAAGCAGCGCATGCGCTGCTCTCGCAATTGCGAGTACCTTTTGTAATCGATTCTGCCGAGGGCTTTTCATGCACGCGCCTGCATGGACAAACATGGCTGCTCTTGCCATTTGTCCATAGCAGACAGCATGCGCGTGTCCGTAGGGACTGTGGACAGTCCCACGCCATTTTGTTGCCATAGTGTAGTAAAGGAAGATACAGGGTCCAGCTGTATAAATAGAGTAATCCTTTATTGTAGCTTGGTTCCAGGATAGGTGAGTAGGATAAGGTAGAAGGTATAGATGCAGCCCCACCAGGAGCAGGCTCCTAGCCGCTCAGCCTGGGTTGACCAACTGACACTCTAAACACAGAGAGGCACTCAGGCATTCTATGATGTCATGGTACATTCCAACAGAGCAGTACAGTGGGGAATGGTTGAGAAGTAGTTTACTACACATAGCAACGAAAATGCAGCTTCGTGTGGTTTCTTTTTTATGTCAGTCCCCCCGGGGCACAAGCAGGCATCCACTTCTGTCTTTTTGCTGCGATCAGCTGTCCTGACAGAAGTGGATGCCTGCTTGTGCCCCGGGGGAACTGCAGGACAGCAGATCTCAGCAAAAAGACAGAAGTGGATGCCTGCTTGTGCCCTGGGGGAACTGACAGCAAAAAACAAGCATGCATCCACTTCTTTTTGCTGCGATCAGCTTGTTTTGAAAATTGCACCACTCGGCCCTCTGACTCTCACGAAATTACGTCACCAGGTCTGCAATCGCGGCTGCCCCCTGGGACTCTCGAAGAAACCGGCGGCATATTACCATAGTGTACACATAGCAGCCTGGTCTGGCTGACACACTGACTTGTTCGTATGTTGGTATGATGTGGGGTGTCATCAAGAGGAGCAGGTTGTAGATAACCGGGGCAGGTGGCATACATCTGACAGACCCGGCCCGCTCCTTTGTGCTGAAGGCTTCCTCCTCTGCGTGAAGCGCTTGTGATTCTGGCTGCCGGCCTCTAAGAGAGACCCATCTGATTTGCCGCCTTGTGGATTCCTTTATGTATTGTTTCTTCTTTCGCCCATATAAAAACATAACTTGTACAATAGGACCACCCGTTTATAGCTTTTAATGTGCCAAGGGGCAGCACGCAAAAGGCTTTTAGTTTCTGGGCCATGTTTAATGGAGTTTTTCCTGCCCTCCACATGAGTTCAAAGCACACATGATGCGCAGACCTCTTTCTGTAGATCCTAAGAGGCGGCACCGCCTCTTCACACCACCCAAAATATTATACCTTACCCCATCACCGCCGCCAAAGCGTCAGAACCGGAAATGGTAAATGTGCCTGTAGCTGTTAACTGGCGCGCTTCAAGTTTTAAAGTGATTTACTGAGTTAAGCGCCCACTGCCAAGATGTGTGTGTAAAAGTTCTAGGTCACCGGTTCTGTCCTGCAGATGAATAAAGAACACACTTTTTTAAGTAGCACTACGAACGACAAATGTGTTCTACCAAGCGCTATGAAATACACAGAATCATACGATGAGAAGTTCATTTATTTTAAACGAAGACAGAGAAAACACCCACATTTTAAATTCACGTGAAAGGTCTGTGCTTTCTCAGCAGCACCAGAAGCAGAATCCTGTGAATGGAACACTTGTGTCATAACAGGCCCTCCAGTGTGACGTCACAAGGTCCAGGGTACGTGCGCGGGGGAGGCCTCCGCCGCCGCCCAGAGAAAAGGACAGACCACTGTTGGGGAGGAATGTCGGATAAGATGGATCTTCTTTCAGGTTCATCACAGGATCATTTTTGTGACTAAATTAGTTAAAATTTCTCCAGAAAATGTATTAATCCCGTGCCTTGCCTGCTCCCCTTGTTAAACTGAAACACATAGCATCACCCATAGGAATGATGCATGATGACACTTGAAATACCTCCATTGTGACGTGTCCTTGGTATAAAAGGCTGGTAGCCAGGCAGCTGAAGCATTGCGCTCAGGGACACGGGACGAGCAGGACCCCTGCTGGCACCGGGAGCTGGGGACAGTGAGAGGCCGAACTTCGAAGCAGCAGGGGCTTAGAAGGCTCAAACAAGCATTAAAAATGCAATAGGTCTCGCCTTTTATTAAGTTAAAGCCATTTGCTTTGCTATACAATACCATTAGCAAAGCAAATGGCTTTAACTTAATCAAAGGCGAGACCTATTGCATTTTCAATGCTTGTTTTATTGCTGTAATCAGGCTCCTCTGCTTGCACTACCCCCTCCCTTTTCCCCCTCCCTCCTGGTCAGCTTCATTTGTGTCTTCTATCGCTGTGAATGCTCCTCTGCTCGCACTCCCCCTCCTCCCCCTCCCTCTTCTTTTTACTTGGTTCTGCCCCAAGCTTATATACATATACTGGCCACGTGCACATCGCCCCTTTGGCAGGCTGCTCCTTGCATGTATATTGCTTCATTAGCCCCAGCCCTTCTATCCCATTCTTTTTCATACTGACTGAAATGGCCTCTCCCTAATAGAAAGCTCCAGAATGTCCAGAGGTCATGCACAGGTTACTGTACCCGTGTGTTGTACAAAGTAGGTATATTCTTACCAGTATCTTCCTGTGTTCTGTAAAGAATGTTGTCATCACTTACCAGTAATAGCTAGGGCGCGAGGGACAGCATCTTCCACGAGCTAATGCAGCTGTTGTCCATGCGACGCGAATCCTCGCCTGACACGCGCTTCGCCCTGTGGGGGTGCCAGGGGAACGAAAGGCTGATCAAAGGAGACGCAATTCGTATGACCCTTCTTCTACTGCCTGAGCAGCCTCCCCAAATACCCCCACCTCTCCCCCCCCACCCACCGAACCTCAGCCCCCCACCCCACCCGCGGGGTCACGGATCACCGGCACTTCATTACGTTTTATTCAGCAAGAGAACTGATCTGACTTCCTATTATTCTGTCACGGCGTCTGGCGAGGGAGGGGGGCTTCCTCCCCAGGAGTTTATGGAGGGGCAGTCGGGCGGGCAAACAAAGGCTGATGGCGACGTTTATTAATGCATAAAATCATTAGACTCGATGTAAGGTAAGCACTGCGGGTTCGTTGACGTTGCGCACTGCGTGCACGCTCTGTACTCGCACTCACTGGCTGGTCTCTAGATTTACTCCGGTATATTTTTGTTACTTGGTTCTGCCCCAAGCTTATATACATATACTGGCCACGTGCACATCGCCCCTTTGGCAGGGTGCTCCTTGCATGTATATTGCTTCAATAGCCCCAGCCCTTCTATCCCATTCTTTTTCATACTGACTGAAATGGCCTCTCCCTAATAGAAAGCTCCAGAATGTCCAGAGGTCATGCACAGGTTACTGTACCCGTGTGTTGTACAAAGTAGGTATATTCCTACCAGTATCTTCCTGTGTTCTGTAAAGAATGTTGTCATCACTTACCAGTAATAGTCATTTCTCCTAAACTTACGCGCCAACACCCCAGTCATTACTACTAGGATCAACTCCACCTCACTGAGGCAGGACTCTCCAAGAAATGCTGAAAATGAAAGCCCTGCCGCCCCCACCCTCACCCCCCACCCGAACTGGGTGCTATAAAGAGGCTGCCAGTCCGAGCATCGTCAGCAGCGCATGTCTTGGCCCCCAATCCCTTTTTTCTTTATTGCTCTCTTTGCCCCCTCCATCATTCTCCCCCTTTCCCTGTATCTCCTCCTTCTCCGCATTACCCCTCCCGCTCCCGACCTCCCTAAGCCTCCTTTGCTGCGTTAACCATTCTTTCACAAACCCCCTTTTCCTTTCTTTCTTCACTCTTTCGTTAATTGCCTAACCCCCTCCCCCTCGCTGTACTTCGTTATATCGGGCCCTCTTCCTCTCTTCACCTTCTCTCACTTCACTATCACCATGTCTCTTTCTGCCTTCCATTTTAAAGCTTTCTCCCCCTTTCCATGAGTCCATCTTTATCACTATCGACCCTCCTTTGCCCGATTTCTGTTTCATTGTATACCACATCTCCATTAATCTCTCTAGCCCTCTCCCTTTTCATGGTCTCCCTCTCTTCATTGCCCCAAGTCTCCCGCTCTAAAGCTTCTCTCGTTCCTCCTTTCCTTCCACCCTCTATCTCTCTGTGCCCTGTAGGGTCACAAGTTCCTAACAAGGTCAAACGCCCCCACACCTTCATCCCCGAGAGGAGAATAAATGGAGTCATTACATTTGGTAGTGTTAAAGTTGTCAATGTACTACATTTTGGAATGGATAGAGCTGTGGCATTAAGCGCTATCTCACGGGTGCAGCAGTACACAGTTCAGCAGGGCCAACACTGCATCACTCAACAACACCACAGGATCACTCAGCACCACCACAGCATCACTCAGCACCACCACAGCATCACTCAGGGACACAACAATATCACTCAGCGCCACCACAGCATCAGTCAGCACCACCACAGCATCAGTCAGCACCACCACAGCGTCACTCAGCACCGCCACAGCATCACTCAGGGCCAGCACAGCATCGCTCAGCACCACCACAGCATCAGTCAGCACCACCACATCATCACTCAGCACCACCACAGCATCACTCGGCACCACCACAGCATCACTCAGGGCCACAACAGCATCACTCAGGGCCACCACAGCATCACTCACCTTCACCACAACATCACTCAGCACCACCACAGCATCACTCACCTTCACCACATCACTCAGCACCACCACAGCATCACTCAGGAACACCACAGCATCACTCAGGAACACCACAGCATCACTCTGCAGCGCAACAGCATCACTCTGCAGCGCCACAGCATCAATCAGCATCACCACAGCAACAGTCAGCACCACCACAGCATCACTCGGAGCCACCACAGCATCACTCATGCCCAGCACAAATTCACTCAACGCCACCACAGCATCAGTCAGCACCATCACAGCGTCACTCAGCACAACCACAGCATCACTCAGGGCCACCACAGCATCACTCAGGGCCACCACAGCAGCAGTCAACACGACCACAGCATCAGTCAGCACCACCACATCATCACTCAGCACCACCACAGCATCACTCAGGGCCATCACAGCATCACTCACCTTCACCACAGCATCACTCAGCACCACCACAGCATCACTCAGGAACACCACAGCATCACTCAGAACCACCACAGCATCACTCAGTACCACCACAGCATCACTATGCGTTACCACAGCATCACTCTGCAGCGCCACAGCATCAATCGGCATCACCACAGCATCAGTCAGGGCCACCACAGCATCCCTCAGGGCCACCACAGCATCACTCAGGGCCAGCACAGCATCACTCAACGCCACCACAGCATAACTCAGGGCCAGCACAGCATCACTCAACGCCACCACAGCATAACTCAGGGCCAGCACAACATCACTCAACGACACCACAGCATCACTCAGTGCTTCTTACACTTTTTAATTACAACTTCTTAGCATGCTGCACATCAGCCACACTTCTATACAGCACAGCTTAGAAACATTGGCAAAGTCAATAGCTCTACCTAAACACTTAAAAGGCGCCCCAATGCATAGCCAATAGGTCTCGCCTTTGGGACATTGTAAGTGTTTAGTTATCCAGCACAATATCCTTCATTAAACAACATCAAGTGTTGCATGGCTAAACACTTAGAAGATCCCAAAGCGAGACCTATTGGCTATGCCAATGCTTGTTTTTTATATGTTTAGGATAGATCGAATGCCCCAGGTTGGAGCAGCACATGTAGTATTACGTCACCCACATCTGTCTTCCAGCATAATGAGCCCACTGTCAGTCCTCCCCACTACTGACACTAACGGGCAACATTGTGTTAGAGCGCAGACCCTTCCCAAGGGCTTGCCATGAGTCTAAACACTCATCCAGCATATCAATCAATCAATCAGGATTTTTAAAGCGCTAGATATCACCCGTGAGGGTCTCAAGGCGCTCGAGCTGCTAGCTTCTTCGAGGAAATCTATCATTCTAACAGCCGAGCGATGAGGCGTTCCTGAGGTGCAGTGGAAGGAGCATAAAAGAGCCAGGACAGCAGAGACGACCCAGCTCATGAGAAGGAAACCAGTGCAGAGGCCCTAGTGTAGCACTGGCAGCCCAGCATTAGATGGCCCAGAACCAAGCACTCGGCCCAGCAGAGAGGACCAATCCCAGAGCTTTAAAGAAACATTGAGACACACCGCTAATGCAGCATCCTTCTCATCAGAATCCGTTACCAGGCTACAGATGAACATGAGTACATTAAGCATCTCCTCCAACCCAGCTGCTCACCAGATCCTCTGGATCCATTTTGTGTATCAGTGGTTTCCAGCCGAGCCCCTCTTTACTCCTAAGACTGGCTTTGCTCTCAAATACTATTAGCTTATCTTTGTACACTATGGAGCGTTATGGGGGCATTTTTTTTAGCGGCGAAGGAAATGTAGTAAAACCTATGCCAAGGTCCACCTGCTTGTGGTAGCAACCAGTGAAATGTGACAGTGGTGGGGCGTAAACCCCTATCTGGTATTGCAAGAGGCGGGCGATCGAAGCTAGTGAGCTCAATTCAATGAACAAATAGGCTTATTCATAAAATTTTGATGCCTCTTTTGAAAGGCGCTGTGCTACCTGGAGAGACACTAATAGGAAATTGCTTTCTTTGCAATACTCCATTTTCCTGATATTCAAAACTGATCAAGGTCTTCTGATTTCCACAGTTCACGTTGTGTGTAAACCCTCAGCCCTTCTACTCTATGCACAATTCACGATGAAGCACCAGGCTGTCACTGCCATTACTCCTGTTTTTAACTGTTCCTCGCTGGGATGGACACAGAAGACTCACTGACAGTGACATGTATATCGTCACATATTTCAGACCAGCAGCTCTTATTTCAAATGAGTCCCTTAATATTTCTGAGCACAATGAGAGAGAGAGAGAGTGAGTGAATGAATGATGGAGTGTGTACACGTAATTGCGAAGAATGATTGCGAAGAAAACACTGATTCGTACACCATTTCTTTTGTCATCGTTAGCAGCTGCATAAATAACATAGGTATCTATTTCAGATATCTGTCTCCTTTCCTTTCACGTCATGTAAGCAATGGACTTTCTTTCCATTGCCTACTTTTCCATTATTTGCTCCTACTTTCTTTCCATTGTTTTAAGATTTCGCCTAGACAGTGCATGTGCTGTCTCTGCGAGACTTTTGTTTACATACAGCGAGCTTACAGCTCACCCAAAGCTTACCATTTGTTAGCTTCAGTGTCCCTCTCATTTCCTTCATTCCCATTTGCCATTGCATGTGGCAGCATGTCCTCTTCTTTTGTGTGGCCCTCCCCTGGAGCATGGACCAAGTACTTGTGTCCATCCACTGCTCTCATTTTTGGAGCTACTTTTTTGTGTTCAAGCACTCCATATGAGTGCTTGTGTTTTCAGTCCGTCTCCCATATCCCCATCCATGCAGCTTCTATTCCCTCCCACCCGCCTACCTTTCATGTTGCTTCTTTGACTTCCCACCCCCTACCATGTACTCTACGCCACTCTACTCTGTGCCACTGTCCTCTATGCCACTGTACTCTACACTTCACCACTTTACTTTACACAACTGCATGTTATGCCACTGCACTGTACGACAACCTACCCTGCACCACTCTACTCTACGCTACTTCACCATACACCACTTTGCTCTACTCTGTACCACTCTACTCTAGGCCATTGCACTCTATGCCAGTGCACTCTACACCACTCTATTATACTCTGCACCTCTCTACTCTATGCCACTGCACCCTGCAGCACTCTACTCTGCACCACTCTACGCCACTGCACTCTACACCACTCTACTCTGCACCACTCTGCTTTATGCCACTGCATTCTACGCCACTCTACTCAGCACCACTCTACACCACTGCACTTTACGGCACTCTATTCTGCACCACTCTACTCTACGCCAGTGCACTCTACACCACTCTACTCTACACCACTGCACTCTACGCTACTGCACTCTACGCCACTGCACTCCATGCCACTGTACTCTACTCTGCACCACTCCACTGTACACTACTACTCTATGCCACTGCACTCTACACCATTGCACTCTACGGTGAACCACTCTACTCTGAAACAATGCACTCTACACCACTGCACTCAATGCCACTCTACTCTGCACCACTGCACTCTACGCCATTGCAATCTCCACCAATGCACTCTACGCCATTTTGCTCTGCACCATTCTATGCCACTGCACTCTATGCCACTCCACTCTGCACCACTCAGCTCTATGCCACTTCACTCTACTCTGCACCATTCTACTCTAGTCCACTGCATTCTACACCACTCTACTCTGTACCACTCTACTCTAGGCCACTGCACTCTATGCCACTCTACTCTACTTTGCACTGTATGCCACTGCACTCTACACTACTCTGCACCACTTTACTGTATGCCACTGCACTCTGCACCACTCTAGTCTGCGCCACTGCACTCAACTCTACACCACTGTACTCTCCTCTGCACCATCTACTCTATGCCACTGCACTCTGCACCATTGCAATCTACGCCACTGTGCTCTACCGCACTCTACGCCACTCTACTCTGCACCACTTTACGTGACTGCACTTTACACCACTGCAATCTATTCCACTCTGCTTTACTCTGCTCCACTGCACTCTACAACACTGCACTCTGTCACTCTAATCTACTCTGCACCACTTCAGTTTATGCCAATGCACTCTACTTTACTCTACTTTACTCTGTACCACTCTACACCACTGCACTCTATGCCACTCTATTCTGCACCACTCTACTCTATGCCACTGCACTCTACGCCACCAAACTCTATACCACTCTATGCCACTGCACTCTATGCCACTTTACTCTGTACCACTACACTCAACGCCACGTATTCTGCACCACTCTTCTCTATGCCACTGGACTCTGCGCTACTGCACTCTACTCAGCACCACTCTATTCCATTGCACTCTATGCCACTGTACTCTATTCTTCACCACTGTACTCTACACGAGTACACTCTACACCAATGCACTCTATTTGGGAAACAGCCTTTACAACGCGGCAATTACCACGCAGTGCCTTTACTACGCAGGTCCTTACCATGCATATGCCTTTACCACGCATGTTTTTACAACAAAATGTGAAATGGTAAGTAGTATATATCAGGTAAGTAAATAAGAGACTATATATATATTTGGGTGTGTGTTTGTATGTTACCTACTGGCGGTCGCGGGCTCCAGTGCTTCGTTCACTTTAGACCCCCGGGTGGGCTAGGTACTGGGAGCATTAAAGATGTGGGGGGACACGCAACCCCCGCAGCCCTGGGAACCACCACCTCCCTGGGGCTATACTGAAATAAGATGCGTGGGGGGGCTCCGGCCCACCCACGCTGCCCCGGGGACCACCACCTCCCCGGAGCTATTTTAAAAATGGGAGGGGGGCCATGCAGCCCCCGTCCTGGAGCTGTAAATGGCCCTGGTGACCGCCACCCCCCAGGGCCGGCTCCAGCAATGTCCCGGGGTGCCCACACTGGGACATTGCAGTTTGCTATGGGATCCATCCCATAGCAAACAAGTGCTCCAGTTTGAACAAGCGAGAGCATTTTGCTCTCGCTTGTTCAAAGTGGAGCACTTTGCTTTTTACACCCAGGGTGCTGCATGTCAGCAGCTCCCTGGGTGTAAAAAGTAGTGTTGGCTCCTGCAGGAGGCGGGAGCATGCCGGGACCGCAGTGGTTTCAGGCTCCCCCTGCGGTCCCCAGCTAAGCTGGCCATGCCCTGGGAGATGGGGTCCCCGGGGCCGAAAATGGCCCAGGAGGCGGCCACTCAGCCCCCCCTCCTCCCTTTAAAAAAAAAAAAAATGGCCGGGCCACGGGGGATGGGGTCCCTGGGGCCAAATCGGCCTGGGAAGGGGGCCACGCGGCCCCCCCTTAAAATAAAAAAAGTAAAAAGAAATGGCCTGGCCCCGGGGGATGGGGTCCCATGGGGCCGAAATCGGCCTGGGGATGGGGGATACATGCCCCCCTCCCCTTCAGAAATTAAATATAAACAAAGGCCTAGCCCTGGGGGATGGGGTCCCTGGGGTTGATTTCGGCCTCGGGAGGGAGTGACCACCAAAACCTCTCAGCAAACCCACTGTTTGGAACTTGCCGGAGGTAACAGGAGGGGTAATAGGCCCCCAAGGACCCTCAATAGCAAAGGGGACTTTATCCCCCTACTAGTAGTGCGTCAGGAGGTGCATTTGCAGAGTGGTGGAGAAAGGGGGCGTGGCCTGCTATCAGATCTCAGCAATCCTGCTGTATGGGACTTACTGGAGGTAATAGGAGGGGTAGTTGTCTCCCAAGGACGTCCTTGGGGGCCAACTACCCCTCCTGTTAACTCCAGTAAGTCCCACACAGTCGAATTGCTGAGAACTTGTCAGAGGCCACGCCCCCTTTCTCCACCACTGTGCAAACGTGCCTCCCGATGCACTACTAGTTGGGGGATAAAGTCCCCTTGGCTCCGGAGGGACCTTGGGGGCCAAGAAGTCCTCCTGGTACCTACTGTAAGTCCTACGCAGCGGAATTCCTGAGAGCTGGTAGGAGGTCCAGCCCCCTTTCTCCACCACTTTGCAAATGTGACTGCCAGTTAAAAAACCTTAGACATTCACTTAAAAAAACAGAGCTTACAGGGACGTTATAGTTAGGAATTAGCATTTAAGAAACCTTAGAAATTCACTAAAAAAAACAAAGGTTCCAAGGACGTTATAGTTAGGGTCAGATTTTACTCATACAAAACCAGAGAATTTCAGGCGTTATAGTAACCTGAGTTAACTATAACTCACGCCCCCGCATTGCCATGCTTATGACCTCACATATTACATCACTCATGACATGGTCAGTGACATCACTGATGATATCGCAAATGGCATCACTGATGACATCATCCACAGCATCTCTGATGCACTCACTCACACCCCTATGGAATCTTTTATACAGCCACTGCCACTGCCACTCCCACACAACCATTCGCAAACCCATTCACAGAGCCATACCAGTACTTACACACCCACTCACTGATTCATAGATCTAAACACACATCCACTCGCTCATCTATACTGCCACTCATACACCCACTCACTCACTATTACAGCCATTGTCATATCCACTCATACACCCATACAGACACTCACACACTGAGTGAGTCAGCCATAGAACTACTCACACACCTAGACACTCCCCCATACAGTCAATCACTCAGCCTCTTATTCACTCAAACATTTACACAAAGCCACTTACTTACTCATACAAATAGCAACATGTACTCACTCACCTATACAGTTAGTGACAGAAGCACGCACTCATCCATATAGCCACTCTCGTATTCACTCACTCACGCATACAGTCACTCATATACCCCGTCACTCACCTATACTGCCTTTCACATACCCAATTACTCACCCATACTAACAAATGCACTTAATCACTGACACAGCCATACAGACACTCACTCACCCATACAGCTTCTCAGACATGCACACAGTACAGCATACAGCCACTGAGTCACCTACTCACTCATCTATACAGGCAGTCACACACCTCACCCACACACACAGACACCCAGACAACCATAGAGGTAGTCAGACAACCAATCAATCACCCATATAGCCATTCATGTACCCACTAACACACTCGAACACCCACTTAGACATCAACTACCAGACAGAAACACTAATTTACAGTACCAGTCACTCACCTATACATCCACTGAGACACCTAATCACTCACTTATACAGTCATGCACCCACTGAGTCTTCCATACAGACACTCATACACCCACTGATTCACTAATACACCTTAGTATATATATTTAACACTCATAAACTTTTTAAACACAGTCACTGGATGATGTCATCAGTGATGTCACTGACCATATCATGAGTGATGTAATATGTGAGGTCATAAGCAGTGCAATGCGGGGTGCGAGTTATAGTTAACTCAGGTAACTATAACGACTGAATTTCTCTGGTTTTGTATGAGTAAAATCTGACCCTAACTATAACGTCCCTGTAACCTATGTTTCTTTTAGTGAATTTCTAAGGTTTTTGTAATTCTATTTGCTAACTATAACGTCCTTGTAACCTTTGTTTTTTTCCAGTGAAAAAAAATAATTATATATATATGGCGGATATGCTGGGCACTAAATAAAGCACTACGAAATTGCACCAAGAACCTTGGGTCCGCTCTTCGTCTTTTCTTTATGGGAGAGAGCAGCAGAGGAGCTGTTTTCAGCGAATCCTGTTTCATATATATATATATATATATATATATATATATATATATATATATATATATATATATATATATATATATATATATATATATATATCCACTAAAAAACCCAAAGGAAATAATAGCATTATAGTTAGGTGAATATGTCATTGACAACATTTATGTTTTGAACTAAAACAAAACACAGAAAGTCACTAGTTACAGTTAGCAGAGCTACCTATAACTTGCGCCCCCGCCATGCACTGCTTATGGCCTCACATATTACATCACTCATGACATGTTCTGTGACATCATTTATGACATCACTGATGACATCGTGTTAGCAATTGAGTTGGTGGTTGACTGGGGTATGAACCCTGGTCCAGAAGCAACCTAAATCCTATTCAGGGTAAGAGGCAGTCACACCCTAAATTAACCTGTGCTCACGCTCTGGCAGCTTGGCAGAGAGCAGTCTGGCTTAACCTTAGAGGCTGTGTGTAAAGTATTTGTGCAACACTTCAAATAGTAAATCAGTAAAAATACCACTCAAAAAAATTCCACACCAAGTTAGAAAAATAACTATGATTTTCATAAATAAAGCAAGACCAAATCAACAAAACGTAATTAGAACTGGATATATTGAATTTTAAAGTTATAGTGAAAAATAACGCAAAGAAGCAAAAAACGCTATTGGGGATATCTGGTCACACCAGACCGGGACAAAATCACATGTTCAGGCCGACCGCGATTGAGCGTAGGGCCGGCTACAGGGACCCAGTTAGGCCCGTTGAACAAAGTACCTTAAATTCGGATAGTGGAACATTGCGAGGAACTGCATCAAAGATGCGCTGTGAGGTCCTGTTGCATCATCGTTCAGTATCCTGTCGACGGGGCTTGCGATGTGAAGTCCGGTGTCGAGGAAGCGGGGCGCAGCAGAGGCGATGTGTCTGTTCCCATGAGAGGCGAAGCTGCGATGTGGAGTTTCAGCATCATTGTCGAGGCTGCCGTCGACGAGGGATGCGAGGAGCTTGCGCCGGGTAAAGCGGTTCGCAGCGGCAGTTCTGAAGTCGATGCATGGGTCTCAGGTTGCTGGAGGTGGCAGCGATGCAAGTCTTTTGCAATGGGTTAAATTCCACGCAGTAACAGCGATGAGTCAGTTCAGCTCGGAGATGCATCGCTGAGTTGAAAAGATGCATCGGTTCAGCTTGCAAGCACCTTAGGCCCACTTCCAAGGGTCCATGAGTGGGGTGGCACCACTTGGCAGGGTAGACTTACAGATGGCAGAGTCCAGGTGCAGGGGTTGGAAGTGATGTAGGTCCAGTCCTTCTCTCGCAGACAAAAGGGCAGTAATCAACACAGCAAAGGAGGAGTCTATCAGAGTGGCAGTCCTTCCATCAGTGCAGCAGTTCTTCCTGGCAGAGTATCCACAGATCCAGAAGTGTACTGAAGTGGTGGTGTCTGAGGTCCAGTACTTATACTCAGTGGTGCCTTTGAAGTGGGGGAGATTTCAAATACATAACTTTGAAGTGCACAGAGGTCCTCCCTCTCTGCCCTGGCTCCAGACTCACTACAGTGGGAGGGGGCTGGGAGGCGTATGCAGCCCATTGTGTGGGGATAGGACACTGCCTATTCAGGTGGAAGTGAGGCTGGGGCCACCTTCTCCCTCCCATACTGCCAGGATGGCCTATCAAGTCACACCTAAGCTACCATTGTTTGTGGCTGTCTAGGGGGGATACGCAAAGCCCAGATGTCACCCACCCCTGAAATGTGATCAGAGGCAGACAGCAGGAACCAAATGGCTAAAGAAAGAATATGCAAATTTCTAAATGTGGCATTTTCCGAATTGCAATTTAAAATAAGGCATCAACGTAAGTTTGGATTTTAAATTGTGAGTCAAGAGTCACCAAACTTGATTCAGTTATATCTTCCCATTTGGAAATTGGTGGCATTGAAGACATTACAGTGTAACCCCTACAATGGTAGAATGCCTCCCTGGAAGGTCGACTTCTTATGGAGGAGTGACAGAGGGGCGCACTCTCCTTCCTATACAGGACCCTGAACAAGAACATGCCTGATACACTGAGCAACCTGAGGGCCAGATGGGAGAGGGACACAGGGGAGATGGATGATGTCCGCTGGGATGCGGCCCTGATGCATTTTAGTGAGGTAGCAATTAAGTCCTGGCTGAGGCTCATTCAATTCAAAGAACTCCACAGGGTCTACTATGACAGAGAGAAACTGCATGGGAGGGCGGTATTACCGGAGTGTGTGAGATGCTGTGGGGATAGAGGGACCCTCTTTCATGCACTGTGGACCTGTCCGGTCATCCAAACATACTGGGGCGCGATATCACAAGATTTAAGTGCCATCTTGGATGTTGATATTCATCTTGACCCAAAATACATGCTCCTGGGTATTCCCAATGTTCTGGATGTTCCACGGGCTATGCATCGTTTTAGCAATCTAGGACTAGTGGTGGCAAAGAGGTATGTCACAAGGCATTGGGGGTACCGGAGGTCCCCACGGTGCTGGTGTGGAGTACTGGACTGGACATGTATATGGCAGCGGAGAAAGTTATTTATAAAAGTAGGGGATACCCTCGGAAACGTATAAAAAGGGAAGGTCTGAGACTGGCAACAGGTTTATTTTGCCAGGTCGACATGGCAGTGCAAACTGCACACACCGGCTGCAATGGCAGGCACGAGACATGGTTAAAGGGCTACTTATGTGGGTGGCACAATCAGCCTGGAGGCCTACTAGTGGAAAAAGAACTAGGATGCTTGTTTCTGGTCCAGGGAGGATCTGGCCTGGCAGTCCAGGCTGGACTGTTCCCATGGGGAACAGGGAAGACTGATTTGCATATGGCTGGGTCCAAACAGTGGTGACATGGTGAGCAAAAGAGTGATGGATTTAACCCATTTCATTTGACTGGGGGTTAGTGTTTGAAAAGTTTCAGCACTCAGTCCAACATCTTGTTGTGTTTGCTATGCTCGCTGTAAGTGGCCAAGGAAATGCCCAGATGCGGGTCCCTTGCTCGCTGTGCCACTGGATTCAAGCTAGCCTGGCTGATGAGGGGTGATTCCTCGAAACAGATCCCAGGAGGCTTCTTTCCAGTCCAAGGAGGACCTAGCCTGGCAGTTCAGGCTAGACTGTTCCCATGGGGAGCAGGGTCAAGACTGATTTGCATATGGCTGGGTCAAAACTGGGGTGGCATGGTGAGCAAAAGAACAATGGATTTAACCCAGATCTCTTTACTGAGTGTGAGTGTTTGAAAAGTTTCAGCACTCCGGCCATCATCTTGTTGTGTTTGCAGGCCCACTAGTAGCATTTAATTTACAGGCCCTGGGTACAGAGAGTGCCACTTTACTAGGGACTTATAAGTAAATTTAATATGTCAATTGGGGATGAACCAATATTACCCCTAAGAGGGTGGCCATAGAGGAGTTAAAAGGGGCTAAGCCCTACTCCCTTCTGTGGCACCTCCCTGTAAGCAAAGAGAAGGCATGGAAGGAGGACGTAGACGAGGTATGTGAGGAGCTTGCAGTAGGTAAAGCGGCGCGCAGTGGCGGTTCCGAAGGCAATGCGTCGGTCCCAAGATGTGGGAGGCGGCAGTGATGTGAGTCTTTTGCGATGGGTCCAATAAATGTAGCAGCGGCGGAGCATCGGTTCTGCTAGGGGATACATCGCTCAGCAGACAAGATGTGTTGGTTCTGTTGGCAAGCACCTTAGGTCCACTTCCAAGGGTCCAGAACTGGGGTGGCACCACTTGGCAGGGTTCACTCACAGATGGCAGAGTCCAGGTGCAGGTGTTGGAAGCCTGCAATGTCCCTGTGGCTTCAGACTAGGAAACCAGCTAACTAGCACTTGGAGTCACTCTGAGTTCTGGGTCAAGTGATGTGCAGCCAGTCCTTCTCTCCCTGGCAAGAGGGCTGCAGACAGCGGATCAGCACAGCAAAGCAGGAGTCCAGCAGAGTGCAGTTGAGCAGAGTGGCAGTCCTTTCAGCAACACAGCAGTTCTTTATCCTGGCAGAGAATCCACAAGTCCAGAAGTGTACCGAAGCGGTGGTGTCTGAGGTCCAGTACGTATACCCAGTGGTGCCTTTGAAGTGGAGGGAGACTTCAAAGACATGCCTTTGAAGTGCACAGAGGTCCTCCCGTCCTGCCTTGGCTCCAGACTCACTACAGGGTGCATCCCTTTGTGTGAGGACAGGACACAGCCTATTCAGGTGTAAGTGAGACTGGGTCCAGCTCATCCCTTCCATCCTGCCAGGATGGCCCATCAAGTCACACCTAAGCTCCAACTGTGTGTTGCTGTCCAGTCGGAATACACAAAGCTCAGCTGTCACCCACCCCAGACGTGATCAGAGACAGGTAGCAGGCACCAAATGGCTAAAGAAAGAAAATGTCAAATTTCTCAAAGTGGCATTTTTAGAATTGCAATTTAAAATCTGACCTCACCATAAGTTTGGATTTTAAATTGTGATTCCAGAGACACCATACTTGATTCAGCTATATCTTCCCATTTGGAAATTACTCATAAAATGTAATAAGGTAATTCCAATGTTATCCTTTGGAAGATATAGGCCTAGCAGTAGTGAAAAATTACTTAGAGAGTTTTTCACTAGCAGGGCATATACAACCTAAAAACACATGTCCTACCTTTTAAATTAATTTCACCTTGCCCTCTGGGTTGTCCAGGGCCTACCTTAGGAGTGACATATATGTATAAAAAGGGAAAGTTTGGGCCTGGCAACAGGTTTATTTTGCCAGGTCGACATGGCAGTATAAACTCCACACACAGGCTCTGCAATGGCAGGCCTGAGATATGGTTAAAGGGCTACTTATGTGGGTACACAATCAGTGTTGCAGGCCCACTAGTAGCATTTAATTTACAGTCCCTGGTACAAAGAGTACCACTTTACTAGGGACTTATAAGTAAGTCAAATATGGCAATTGGGGATGAACCAATATTACCTGTTTAGGGGAGCGAGCACAAGCACTTTAGCATTGGTTAGCAGTGGTAAAGTGTGTAATACCAGCAAAAAAGAAGTCACATAAAGTGGAGGAGGAATTAAAAAAAAGTTGGGGGAAGACCACCCTAAGGCTATCAGGTCTAACACATCTCAAATGATATCACACTGATGACAGCACTGATGACATCATCCAATCTTCTTTTGTACGCATTGCTGTATAAACGGGTGTAGCACCGGAGGTATGAAATCAAGTGCAAGATAGCTCAGAATAATATGAAGCATCATTACTGCTATCATACATACAACCCCCTTAGTTAAAGCAAGCTTGAGTTATGTGCAACATTGCCCCAATTCCATACACTTCATGGGTAGCTGAGTTCATGTTGACTATGAACCACAGATGAAAGGGTAACCTATCCTGCAAACTATGTTCAGTCTGTATACATTGGTTTTGGAAAAACTAAGTTCCTCCAGCTACTGAAGCCCTGTTACATAACTGTTGCCCTACTATGGACAGTCTTTAACTGTATCAAACCCATGACAGTCACTGAACCTACATTGAGAAATGAAGTAAATATAAGTAGAAAAGTGGGTACTGTTAACACTGTTTACTCTATGGAGAGAGTTTAGTCTGTACCACACCGTTTGCAGACAGTGAAACTCTGATGAAAAATACACCAAAGTATTGAAAAGTATCTACTAGAACAGTGTACACTCTATGCAAAACATGTCTACAGAGTGACTATTCACTTAAAAAAACCAAGGTCTAATGGTGCTAAAGATCAAACTACCTGCAGGCTTCATACTGTGGTGAGAACTTTACAGATAGCCCTTCTTCTGAAGCAAAATAAGCCAGTGTACATAGGTTAGTACCTTGTGCACACAGTCTTCTATGTCAAGTAGAAATTGTCTAATAACTCAAGACTGCTTACAATACTAAGTACGTAGAACGAGCCCCAACCCCCTTGTTTAATAAGGCCCCAGGGGTGGGCTCCCCAGGGCTTATAGGTAATGAATGCTGCATGGCTGCCGTTTTCTTTTCCCCTATCCTTTTGGATCACAGCATTTTTTCCTGATTTTGTTTCTTATGTTTTTGGCCCAAAAGGGGTGGGTCCGTCTAGGTCCCTCCCATGGGGCCTAGGGGGTGCGGGTATCCTTACCTTGCCCCCTTATAGTTTTTTCTTTTTTGACTGCAGGACAGGGGATTAAGTCTCGTGTCCTGTAATGGCTGCCAGCAACATTTTTGTAATGTTGCTGGCAGTCAATCAGAACTCTTGCTCCAGCGGGAGTCTGACTCTCAAGGGAGTGAGAGGGCCCAAGTGAAGTAAAGATCCCTGAGCCAATCAGAATGGCCTGTTATCAAACTGGCGCTCCCGCAAGAGTCTACACCAAATCACAAACAGCACAATCTGTGCACCTAGATCTAGCTTCCTGCCAAATTTTGTGTAAATCCTTTCAGCAGTTTTTGTTGTAGCCCTTCTTCAAGAAGTCCTTTAGGAATTGCATGAGGATTTTGCATTTTGGGACCCCCCTTTTTTCTCTGCCCCCGCTTGATGGATCACCCCAAACTTTCCATGCACAAATTAGTCAAAAGTTAGCACCTTTTTGGAAAGCTTCATAGAGATCCGTCAAACGGTGCCAGACTTATTAATAACACAAGAAAACACTTTTCCTATAGAACAGCTGACCTAACTATAAATACCCAGTGGCAACCTCTCTTGATTGTTGGAGTGGGCAACTGTGGATATTTTGTCTAAGTTGCCAGCGCTGGAATCTGACACGCCCTCTCGGTCTGGTGAATCGTGGCCACTGGTGTAAAAAGGAGTGCTGTATGTAGTTACATGCCGCAATGCTCCCCAGCAGGAGATGGAAGTCGGGTCATTGACTGTGTCCTAAAAGTCAGAAGACGCCTGGTAGCATGATGGGCCATTCTGCATCATTACTACTGCTTTGGGGAGAGAGGTGAGCGGTATTTTACTGTACAATGAGACACTGTTAATGTTGAGTTAAAGTTAGCTATCATGGACTCTGCCGCAGTCGGTATTAAATGGCACATCCGCTGACGTGAGTCGGGGCATTAATATGTGTTTGAGCGGGGGTCACTGTACCAACGCTTGTGGCTATGTGCTTGACGATTTAGAATTTGCTCTACATGAGGGATGCACAGTGCTATACATTGGAGAGGACTGTGGGAGTATGGCCATGTTGTGAAATTAAATGTTTGTGAGGTATCCATTTAAAGAGGAAGGAGTTACTTTAACATTGGATATGAAATTCAGCAAGTGAACAAGTTTATTAAAGAATTGATAACATCTGATAATTTTCACAATGTTGGCTGGATGTATCTAAGTACCATATATGGATTCTGACAGTCCTCTCTCTATGGTCGTTAAAAAGTCCTCCAATGGGAGCCATTCTTTGTGTATTTAAAGATTTGTAAGTGTTACTCCCTCATTTGTAACCTGCATTGAGAAAGGCAAGACAGCAGAAACGTTTCTGCATGGTGAATTGATAAATTACACAAGAGAAAAACATCTGGAGCCTTGTTTTGTGACAGTGAACTCGCGTATTGTGAACTCATGTGGTGTCGGAGCCCGCTCTTGATTGTTGGAGCGGGTAACTGTGGATATATATTACCTACTGGCGGTTGCCAGAAGGTAGTTATAGTTAGGACCAAAGTTTCCATTCTAAAAGCATTTTTTGGTTTTGCCAATCCCTTTCTGGTTCAATTGCTGTGTTGGGGGGGGGGGTACCAAAACATGTTTGCTAATATTATGTCTATAAGGACTTTTCATTTCTTTGAACACGACTACAGTCCAAACTGTTGAACGGAATTACACCAAATTTGGAAGAAAGCTAGATTTAGGTCCAGAAAGCGTGCTTTTTGTAATTTTGTGTAAATGCATTAAATAGTTTCAGAGAAATTAAAGTTTGAAAAATATAGATACCTGGTGACGAGTGTCCGTGCAGTGGACTCGCGGACCCTGCTAAAATTTGGTTGGCTGTCCACACTTCAACCATGAAGTGATGGCAGCCATCTGAAGCCGAGTTTCAGAAAAAAAGTAAAAAATAAAGAAAAGGGGGCAGGATAGGAATACCCTGACCCCCCCAGATATGGTCGGGGGGTGTCCCACAGGGACCCGGTCGCATTTTAAAAGTACTTTTTTTTATCTTGCCCCAGACTCGCTGATGGATCTGTGGCAAAATAAAAAATAAAAGACGTGCGGGTTCCTGAGCGTCTTTTTTAAAGCCCCCGGGTGGGCCAAATCCCGGGGGCATGAAGGAGGGGGGCTCATGGGGCCCTTCTCTTGGGCTTATGCAAAGCCCCGGGAACGCCACCTCCCCGGGGCTTTAAACAATAAAAATGCGGGGGCCGTCTTGGTCCCCCGCAGCCCTTGGAACTGCCACCTCCCCGGGGCAATGAACAGTCTAAATGTGGGGGGGGTGCGCGATCGCCTGCAGCCTCATAGACTTTCACCTCCCCAGGGCACACTGTTTTGTTAATGAAATCTGAGGGAGGCCCTACAGCCTCCCCTGCTGCCCCGGGGACCGCCACCTCCCCAGAGCACATACATTATTAAAAGAAAAAATGCGGGGGAGGCCCTACGGCCTGCCCCACAGCCCCAGGGATTGTCACCTATCTGGGGCACTTAATTGGAATGTGGGGGGGCCCACCACAGCCCCGGGGCACAAACACAATAATGAAAGGGGTCTGTTGTGAACCACCAGCGCTGCACCCGCCAAGCCATAGCCAACACTCTGCTTTCAGCAAGCGAGAGCAGAAAATGCTCTTGTTTGCTGAAAGCAGAGCCTGTCTGTTACCCTGCCTGGTGTCAAGCGAGCAGGGAAACAGACATTGCTTTGAGATCCAGGGAGCTGCATGTTAGCAGCTCCCTGGGTCTCAAAGCAATGCCGGCTCCCGCAAGAGGCTGGAAGCCGGCAGGGACCACAGGAGCCCCCCACGGTCCCCAACGTTTCAAAAGAGGGGGCCCTGGGTGGGACCAGGGCACCCACACTACAGGCTGGACCCTGGGGGATGGGGTCCCTGGGACCGAAATCGGTATGGGAAGGCAGCCGCATGGCCCCCATCCCTTGTATTTTGCTAAAAAAATTGAAAAAAAAGGGGCAGGACCCGGGGTAAAAAAAATGGGCAAGACCTGGGGAGTGGGGTCCCCGGACTGAAAATGGCCTGGGGGGGGGGGGGGAGCGTGGCCTCCTACGAGGTCTCAGCAATCCCGCTGTGTGGGACTTACCCAGTTACTCCCCCTCAGTGATGTCATTTGAGATGTCATCAGTGATGTCACTGACCATGTCATGAGTGATGTAATATGTGAGGTCATAAGCAGTGCATTGCGGGGGCGCGAGATATAGATAGCTCGGTTAACTATAATTGCTGAATTTCTCAGGTTTTGTGCATGTGAAATCTGAGCCTAACTATAACGTGCATGTAACCTTTGTTTTTTTTGGGTGAATTTCTAAGGTTTTATAAATGCTAATTTCTACCAATAACGTCCCTGTAACCTTCCTCATGATTGTGCACTGTGGTGGCAATGACCAAGGCACATTAACTGGAGTAGGACAGGAAATCCTAATGAAGGACACCTTTGCTGAATTGATGATGCTTTTCCCTCACACTGTCTTGGTGTACTCTAACAGGACTAGGTTCCTGACGTGAGGAGGCACCCCTATGATGAAGCATGACACCTCAGGTGTGTGAGGGGAACCGTCCTTAAAAAGGGATACCTTCCCCGTACCAATTGGTTTCCATTTTGGTGTCTGGTATATGTGTTCCACATACTCAGCAGTCTTACATTCTGGACCCGTGGGCTCTTTGTGAGTTGAATATATTAGTGGGGAGTGCGCCCACGCCGGTCCCTAAACCTCCTCTTGGCCCTCCTTTTGTGTGTTACACCGTACTTTAACATATGCCAAAGACCGAAATGGAAGTGGTCCAATCAATTCTGTCCACAGATTGACAAAGCCAGGAAACATGTTAATAAAACTGTTTCTGCATTCCTCAGAAATTATATGATGGGCTGTATCTATAACAACAATTTGTGTTTTGACATGCATGTAATTTATAGAAACAATAAAGTGCACTTTACAGATGAACGCAACAGGGTGTGTCTAAGTAGCCTGAAACTCTGCATCCGGTCCTATGTGTAGTAGCCATATACACACAAGCAACACAAAGGCTCTATTCAGAGCCACCCTAGTCGTCGTCGCGAATATCGCCAGTGATTACAAAAATCAGTTTTGGGGACATAACTTGTGTCACTAACATCCCCATTTCTCAACCATGGGGTCAGAGTATCTCCACCCTGACCCCTTATGTGGGCTTTCACACAAATTTTCAGCACCGGGAACCGTTCCCGATAGATAAAATGGCAGCCTCAACTTTCTTTTCAGGTTGCGTCCAGCCAATCAGAGCATTCCTGTTGGCACATGCATTCGCGACTAATCGCGAAACTACTGCGAAATATCCACGGCAAGAGATATCACTATCATTTTAGGCTTACATTTCTCAAAAACTACTTAACAGATTTACACCAAATAGGCGAAAGGCACTTCCTTGAACCAACATCTACCTCCCTGCCACATTTGGTGTAAGTCTGTTCAGCGGTTCGGGCTGTTGGTGTGGCTAATGGTTCCTTTTGGGGTTACCATTACAAACGCACCCTTATTTCGCACCACAAATTCCCGGTCCCCACTGCATGGATCACCCCCAAACTTTCCATGACAACCAAAAACTACCATGACACTTTGTTTGGAAAATTTCATGAAGATTGGTCAAACGACGCCAAAGTTATAGGCAAGTCAAAAAATGCTTTTCCTATGGAAACATGATCTTAACTATAACTACCTACTGGTGGCCGCCAGTAGGTAATATATACATGTATATATATATCTATCTATACATATGTGTATATCTTCAATCGCATAAATATGCACGCTCTCAGTAATCAAGAACTCCGTAGTAATGATTCCACAAGTTGTTTAATTCACAACGCGTTTCAGGGCAGAACCCCTTGATCACGTGAAACGTGCACAAGCAGTGGGTGACTAATAAAGCATTCAATGAAGTCATGGACAGGAAAGAAGGACTACTGTATATCTGAGTATTCCGAAACAAATGGCAGACATATTGGAAAGGTATACACAAACACGAAAACACAGATCATAATAACGTGTTATGGTGCTCCCGCTGCTCAGGAGTTGTACAGAACTGCATGAATGCAATTGGTTGCTCATGGAGTTACAAAATGTATCCCCATGTGAAAAAGAGTTAAATACAAATAAAATATTAATAAAATATTCCTAAGTAGGGCAAGTGCCCTGGTGAGACAGAAAGGGGGGACGGGGGTGACGTATCTGCATTGACTTGAATGCTTTATTAGTCACCCACTGCTTCTGCACGTTTCACATGATCAAGGGGTTCTGCCCTGAAACGCGTTGTGAATTAAACAACTTCATTACTATGGAGTTCTTGATTACAGAGAGCGTGCATATTTGTGGGATTGAAGATAGTGACAATACCGACTTGCTCCGCCGGGAAGCACGCCACTTCTCACGGGTCCATCGGCAGTCGGAAGGAGCGTTTTCTTTGTGATATGTGTGTATATATATATATATATATATATGTATACATATGTATATATGTATATACATATGTATATATGTATATACATATGTATATATGTATATACATATATATATATATATACATATATATACATACTACACATATATGTGTATGTATATATATGTATGTGTATGTGTGTGTGTATGTATATATATATATATATATATACATAAATGTATGTGTATGTATATATATATATATATATATATCTATTACCTACTGGCGGTAGCCATTAGGTAGTTATAGTTAGGACCTAGTTTCCATTGGAAAAGCGTTTTTTAGCTTGCCTATATCTTTTTGTGGAGAAACAGTTCTCTACACATGCCGATACAAATGCAAAGGTTTTAATAAAGTTGTCCATGGAGGAGAAACGAACATTCTTCTTAAACAATTTATATGCAAAGTGATCGCATTTTGACATTGAGCAATGTGGTTTCCTTTGCCAAGCATGAAATTGATTTCTTTAAGGCGAGATAAGGAAATACATTTGGATAACAGCATGAAAGGCTTTTTACAAAGGCAAAGGATTATGGATATTGTGGTCTGCATATCACTAATATACTTTATCAGTAACAATGACTCTGCAAATGCTATTTTAGCAATATTGTTTGGTCTAATGAAGACTGAAGTATTAAGTATTGTGATTTTCACTTGTGATTAATGTATTTACATAAAGCAGTTACTAAATGAGTGTTATCTGCAGAATAATTCCATGCATTAGTCCTTTTATTGTGTTCATGCACTGTGTATTTAAATGTGTGTATCCGACCACTCTGCATTTCCGTATGATTAAGACTTGTAAGAGGTTGAAACACGTCACGGATTGATGCCATGGACATTTGGAAATAAAACAGCTTTGACAGCGTACCGGCTGGTGGGCTCTAGTGCTTTTCTGGAATGAAAAGAGTGTGTCTATTGGAATATACATGTATGTATATATGTATACATACACATACATATATATATATATATATATATATATATATACATACATATATATATATATATACATACACATATATATGTGTATGTATATATATATATCTATTACCTACTGGCGGTATATATATATATATATATATATATATATGTATGTGTATGTATATCTATTACCTACTGGCGGTAGCCAGTAAGTAGTTATAGTTAGGACCTGGTTTCCATAGGAAAAGCTTTTTTTGACTTGCCTATATCTTTGGCGCTGGTTGATGAATCTTCCAGAAATTTTCAAAACAAAAGGGTGCCGGTGGGTCTTATTGTGCATGGAAAGTTTTGAGGTGATCAGTCAAGAGGAAGATGAGCAAAAGGGGGGGTCAAAAAATGTGTGTTTCCCATGCTAATTCCCATAGTAATTTTAGACCTGACTATAGCCCAAATTTCTGAATGAAATTACACCAAATTTGGCAGAAAGTTAGGTCTTGGTTCAGAAAGTCCCCTTTTTATTAATTGGTGTAAATCCATTCAGTAGTTTTAGTTATTAAAAGAAAACCAAATTTGTATATATAGGGACACAACCCCTCAGCAAATCCTCACGATCTCATGCAGAGATCTGATTGGCTGCCAGATCTTCAACCAGGAAGTGTTGGCAGCCATTTTGGGACTTGGACTCAGCCGAGTCCCAAACAAAAACCTAGAAAAAAGAGAAATGGGCCGGATAGGAATACCCTTACCCCTTAGGCCTTGTGCTTGGGGTCCCCCAGGTACCCCGCCAGAGCCAAAAGGCATATATTTTTTTTATTTTTGTGGCAAAAATTGCGACAGATTTCCAAATTCACATCAGAAATAAAAAGAAAACAAGCGCGGTCTCCTCGCTTATTTTCACTTTAGCCCTCCGGGTGGGCCAGGTCCCGACAGCATGAGGGTGCTTTCTCAAAAATAGAGGGGGTGCATGGGGCCCCCCTTCTAGGGCTCTCCTTAGCCCCATGGACCACCACCTCCTCAGAGCTTTATTTAAATGTGCAAGGGGGGCCGCGCTAACCCCTCTCCATTGGGCTCATGGAGCTCTGGTGACCACCACTTCCCTGGGGCTGTTAAATAATAGTGGAAGGGGGCCACACAGACCCCCCTCCTTGGTCTTTAATATGCCCCAGGTACCACCACCTCCCCGGGGCTAAATAAATGATGTGGGAGGCTGCGCAGACCTCCCGGGCCCTAGGACCACCACCTCCCCAGTACAATACATATTTAAAAACAATTTCAAAACTGGGAGGGGCTGCGTGGCCCCCCTCCCGGACCATATACAGCCCCGGGGACCACCACCTCCCAATAGTCAACCCGTGCATACTAAAAGGGGGCCGTGCAGCCCCCCTTCTGGAGCCATTCATGGCCCTAGAGACTGCCCCTCCCTAGGGCCGGCTTATGATATCTCCTGAGGTGCCCACCCTCTGGAGATAGCTGTTTGCTTTCGCTTGGTTGGAGCAACGAGAGCAAACAGTAACTCTGCTCTCAGCAACGGGTAACTGTCAAACTGCCCCCGCTTGCTGGGGGAGGAGTTTTCATCTGTTTCAGCGGGCAGGGTAACTGATGAAAGATTTGCTCCCACGTGAAGGGAGCTGCATATTTAGCAGCCCCCTGCGTGCATGAGCAATGCTGGATCCAGCAGGAGGCGTGGGGCTGGCTGGGACCGCAGGGCATTAAGGCTCCACCCACAGTCCCCATTAAAGCACACTGGGTGCCAAGGGTGGGGCCAGGGCATATAGGTAGATGTGGCCGGGTCCCGGGGGATGGGGTCCGTGGGACTGAAATCGGCCCGGGGAGGGACGGTACATGGGCTCCCTCCCCATCAAATTTTGGCCAGGCCCCAGGGGATGGGGTTCCCTGGGGTCAAAATAGGCCCGGGAGGGAGACCGTATGGCCCCCCTCCTCATCAAGTTTTGGCGGACCGTTCTGGCCCTGATGCTCATTTTACACAGAAATTAAACCTCACCGGGAAACACTTACATATAAAAAATAGCAGGTACCCCAATTGAAGCTCCACTTCTGGAAACAACAAATGATCCTGACCTCCTGGGCTTGACAAATGCAAAGCAAGTGTGGTTTCTCTGCAATTCCACATTGAAAGACGACCTGAAATATATAGGTGAATGCATCTTTGATCTATTGGAGTGCAATGTGCAGTGACTGTGATGAGTGGGTTCATTCTTGTCCTTAGCTGATGAGAGCAGAGTCCATGGTTGAGAGCAGAGTCCATAGTTCTCCCTTTAAATTACTATGAGTATACAAATATGCAAAATCTCCTGAAGCTCCTCCTGTTTGACCCTGCCCCGTTCACCTTACTAGTATGTAAAGGTCTTCCCACCTTCTGCGAGGATTATGGCCAGCTTACCAAAAGGCCCTCAGCATGTTTCCTGCTGATTTTGGTGACGCGTTCTCGATGCCAAGGAATATGAGGACATCTCCAACAAACAAAAAGCACTTACTTCATATAGTTAAGAGGAAGGACCCTTGTTTGGTTAAGAATTAACTCTTTGTACTCTTGTCGTCTTCTCTATAGGAAGATTCATGTTACCACGAATTTCTGGATAAAGACACACAAGGAACAATCACATTGCCAAAACGCACACAAGGTCACTGGTGACATTTCCTCATGCTCCATTACACAGCTGTCGTGTAGAATACGTAATGGACATTTACCCAAGGAGGTAGCACTGAGTATATAACCAGTAGAAAGTACTCCACTTGGGTAGATATTTTGTGCAAAACTGTGGACACTTTGGATAAAGGGGCATGTGCGGTTTCGTTGTGGCCCAGTCAGTGACACAGCTACTGACACACCCTCACAGGCACTCAGACAGCCACTCACACACCCATTCTGCCACTATCACATCCACTCACAGACCCACTCAGACACTCACGCACTGACTCACAGACCTACTCAGAGACTCACTCACCCACTCACAGACCCACTCAGACACTCATCACTCACTCAAAGACTGACTCACACACTCATGGAGGCACTCTCAAACCCACTCAGACACTCTTACAACCCCTCATAGATCCCTCACTCACTCACTCAGACACTCCTGCACCCACTCATGTACCCACTCACAGACCCACTCAGACATTCACATACCCACTCACACACTCAGTGAGACACTTACGCAGCCACTTCTAGACCCACTCAGATACTCACACACCCATTTAGACACTCACACACTCACTCATACACCCACTTAGACACTCATGCACTCACTCACACACTCACTCTCAAAGGTTGCAGGTCACAGTTAGGAAATAAAATTAAAACAACCTTAGAAATTCACTAAAAAAACAAAGGTTACAGGGGTGTTTTAGCAAGGAAATAACATTAAAAAATGTAGATATTCACAAAAAAAAACAACAGCTATAGGGACGTTATAGTTAACAAACAGCATAAAAAAACTTCGAAATTCACTGAAACAAACAAAGGTTATGGGACGTTATGGTTTGGAAATAGAATTTTTTTAAAACCTTCGAAATGTACTGAAAAAAACAAAGGTTACATGTCTTTATAGTTAGGCTCAAATTTCACTCGTGCAAAACCAGTGTAATTCAGCAGTTATAGTTACTTGCGATAACTATAACGTATGCCCCAGCACTGCACTGCTTATGACCTCACATATTACATCACTCATGACATGGTAAGTGACATCACTGATGACATCTCAACTCAAATGACATCACTGATGACATCATCCACGGAACCATTCACACACCCACTCATACCCCTATACAACCTCTCATACACCCACTCACACACCCACACAACCACTCACATACCCATTCACAGACCCATACAAGTACTCACACACCCACTTACTCATCTGTAGAGCAACTCACACACCCACTCACACATACAGCCACTCACATAACCACTCACTCACCCAAACAACTACTCATATAACCAGTCACTCACCCATACAGCCACTCACACAGCCACACTCACCCATACAGCTACTCACACACCCACATATTCACCTATACAGCCACTCACACACCCACTCACTCACTCACCCATATCGCCTCTCAATGCAGCCACTCACTCCTCCATACAAGCACTCACACACTCACTCACACACCCACACAACCACTTACATACCCATTCCACATCCATACAAGCACTCACACATCTGCTCATTTGCCCATACAGCCATTCACTCAGACACTCACTCTCCAATACAGCCACTCACACACAAACTCACTTAACCTAGCACCCAATCAAACAGCCACTCACTCACCCATGCAGCCACTTACACACCCAGTCAGTCACTCATACAGCCATCCAGACACCCACTCACTCACCCATACAGTAACTCATACACCCACTCACCTGCTCATATAGTCACCCACACAGCCACTCACTCACCCATACAGCCACTTACACACCCACTCACTCACCAATACAGCCACTCACTCATCCACACATCTATTCACTCACTCACTTATACACCCATACAGCCATTCACTCACACACCCACTCATCCATCCATACAGCCACTCAGACATGGATACACAAAGTCACAGTCACTCACATAATATACGTTAGAAATAGTATCACTCATTAATAGTACACCTAGTATACTAATTTAACTTTTGTAGTAGCTTAGTATATATGTTTAACAATCATATATTCTTAGAAAATAGTTACACTCACTGGATGATGTCATCAGTGATGTCACTGACCATGTCATGAGTGATGTAATATGTGAGGTCATAAGAGGTGCATTGCTGGAGTGTAAGTTCTAGTTAGCTCAGGTAACTATAACTGCTGAATTTCACTGGTTTTGTAGGAGTGAAATCTGAGCCTAACTATAGCTTCCCTGTAACCTTTGTTTTTTACAGTGAGAATGAAAATTATATATATATATATATATATTCGTTCCAACGTCTGCTTCAAAATTCACCACAGACTCCAGCACGCTCGGGGTTGCTTAAATGCGTGTTTATTCAGGCTACATACAGGTAGGTGACGCGTTTCAACCGCCCAAGCGGTCTTCTTCAAACCTAAAGTCGCCGCCATTTTTTCTCTTTTATATTCGTGAAATGCTTAAAGTGACAGTGCAACATTTCGCAGCAAAATAACAAGCTTTAAAATATAAAGTGACAGTGCAACAAAATTTCTCCTAAAGTGACACTTGCAATCAAATTTATCAAACATTGTCATTGTTTTTGTTGTATTGTGCTCAATGATTCAAGCAACTAAAACCCACAATAAAATCACAAGTTTTATACCTATTAAGCAATAAATATACTTAAAACAATTAGACAATAAAACAATGTTCTGGATAATGTCATCAGTGATGTCACTGACCATGTCATGAGTGATGTAATATGTGAGGTCATAAGAGGTGCATTGCTGGAGTGTAAGTTCTAGTTAGCTCAGGTAACTATAACTGCTGAATTTCACTGGTTTTGTAGGAGTGAAATCTGAGCCTAACTATAGCTTCCCTGTAACCTTTGTTTTTTACAGTGAGAATAAAAATAATATATATATATATATATATATATATATATATTGAAAAAAACAAAGGTTACAGGGACGTTATAGTAATGTTATGTTGTAATGTTATGTTTTAGCAACTTATTGAGCGCACAAATACCAGAGGTATTTTGGCTCTAGCAGTCCTGAGCAAATCAACCTAACCCTAGTTAAAAAATAACCAGGTTTTAAGATCCTTCCTGAAGGCCGTTAGTGTAGGCAAGTCCCTAATGCGGTTCGGTAGGCTATTCCATAGTTTGATGGAACCTGATATGAAACGTCTGCCACCCCAGTTCACCTTTCGAATTCTGGGTAGTAGCATGAGGCTTGCCCCTTCCGAGCAAAGGGGTCTGTTTGGGGAGTACCATTTCAAGGCCTGCCTCAAAAACTGCGGGCCTGTGTTGTGTAGCACCTTATAGGTGATACATAAGGCCTTGAATTTGTTTGTGACTTCTTACCGGAAGCCAGTGCAGATTTTGAATGTCCTTAGCCACAGATTGGAATTTTGGAATGCCCAGGAGAAGCCTGGCTGCTGCATTCTGCACAGTTTGGAGCTTTTTCAAATGTTTTTACTGTATATTCAAGTAGAGACCATTGCAATAGTCTAACTTAAATCAGACTAAGGAGGTAATTAAGGTTTTTTTGCTATGGGCCGGAATGTGTGGCAAGGTTTTTTTAAAAGTTTTCAGTAGATAAAAACTGGAAGAGGTGATAGCATTGACCTGCTGCCCGAGGTTCAGTTTTTCTTCAATTATTACTCCTAAGTTTTTAGCCTTGGTCACTGGGATAGGTAAAGGGCACAGTTCGTCCGGCCACCAGGCTGGAGAGCATATAGGGAAGAAGTTTCCAAGCAAGACTATCTCGGAATTTTATGAGTTCAGTTTAAGACAGTGCAAACTCATCCAGGAACTGACAGCTAGTATGCAGTCATGGAATTGAGTTAGGTTCTGAATTTACATGCAAAAAACCATAAAAATTCAGCTATTAGAATTATTTCAAGTAACTATAACTTGTGCCCTAAGGTAACTATAACTCGGGCTGTAAGTGTTTACAAAACACGTGTGCTCCTAATGCACCATAGCTGTGTAGAGGTACTGAACACGTTATAAATGTTTGCATTCAAGAGTAACTCCGTGTGCAAGTGACAGTTGACTTGTATTCATCATGCTCCACACAACATTTTGGTTCTGCAGAAAAAGTTTCCAACAGGAGAAAGATTCTACGCAGTAAATACTAACTTTATAAGCAGGCTTGAGTTATTAGAGAGAATTGTGTCAGCATAATAATTTATATATAACATGGAAGAGTATGTTCACAAGATACTAAGCTATGTATGCATGCTTGTTTTTCTTCAGAAGAAGGGCTATCTGTAATGTTTTCACCACACTATGAAGAGTGCAGGTAGTATGATCTTTAGCACTTTCAGATCTTGATTATTTTTTAGCAAATATTGTTTTTTTTTTACAACTGTTGCATAGAATGTACACTATTGTTAATAGATTCTTATTGAATACTCTGTGATGTATTTCTCATGAGAGTTTCACTGTTTGCAAACAGTATGATATAGAATGATCTGACTCCATAGAGTCTTTTGAATACTCTGTGGTGTATTTCTCATGAGAGTTTCACTGTTTGCAAACAGTGTGGTTTAGAATGATCTCTTGTCACCCCGAGGCCACAGCCTGTCATGTCCATGCCTGTTAAAGATTACCTATTCAGTTTACTTTGTTTAGGGGGTTCATAATAATATTTAGCTTTGTTCTCCTTGACACGATTCTGTTGTTGAAAACATTCTTCACGAATAGCGCAACCAGTGCCAGCCCTACCATTTACATTACGCAATTCTATACTGATATCAACTTCATTCCTTAATATAGGTTCAGTGTATGCCAGGGGTTGGATACAGCTTAAAGCTGTGTGTAGTAGGGCACTTGTTTTGGAATTGGCATTCACTATTTAGGCTTTCTCAGAACAGCTGTATACAGATTGAACACCATACTCAATCAGAGTTTCCCATATATCTGTGGTTGATTGTTAATGTGAACTATGGTACATGTAAAGCCATAGCAATTTATACAGCAATATGCGGGAAAATGAAGCTTGGATAATGTCATCAGTGATGCCATAGAACATGTCAAGAGTGATGTCATATGTGTGGTCAGAAGCAGTGATTGGCGGGCGCAAGTTATAGTTAGCTCTGCTAACTATAACTGGTGAATTTCTCTGTTTTTAGTTCAAAAAATTAATGTTGTCACTGACATATTCACTTAACTATAGTGTTACTTCAACCTTTGTTTTTTTCAGCAAATATATATGTGTGTGGGTGTGTGTGTGTGTGTGTATATATATATATATATGTGATCAAGGCCGTGTCAGGCTGAAACGCGTCAGGCGGTTGTGGTGGTTGAGCGCAAATAAACCATTGGCATTACATGAATGTGGTTCGACTCCGTCTTTTTCCCAGGAGAAGGGAAGTAAAAGGAAAACGGGAAAGAAGAATATATATATATATATATATATATATATATATATATATATATATATATATATATATATATATATATTCACACAAAACCAAAGGTTACAGGGACATTATAGTTAGGGTTAGATTTTACTCATAAAATAAAAAGAGAAATTCAGCCATTATAGCTACCTGAGTTAACTATAACTTGCATCCCCGCAATGCACTGCTTATGACCTCACATATTACATCACTCATGACATGGTCAGTGACGTTTCTCTGGTTTTATATGAGTAAATCTGACCCTAACTATAACGTCCTGTAACCTCTGATTTTTTAGTTAATTTCTAAGGTTTTTTAAAAATTCTATCTGCTAACTATAACGTCCTTGTAACCTTTGTTTTTATCAGTGAATTTCTAAGATTTTTTTAATGCTAATTCCTAACTATAACATCCCTGTAACCTTTGTTTTTTTTGTGAATTTCTAAGGTTTTTAACTAGCTGTCATATTTGCAGAGTGGTGGAGAAAGGGGGCTGGGCCTCTGACCAGCTCTCATGAATTCCTCTGTGTAGGACTTACTGGAGGTACCAGGAGGGCTTCTTGACCCCTAAAGTCCCTCTGGAGCCAAGGGGACTTTAGCTCCCAACTAGTAGTGCGCCGGGAGGCACGTTTGCAGAGTGGCGGAGAAAGGGGGCGTGGCCTTTGACAACTTCTCAGCAATCCTGCCGTGTGGGACTTACTGGAGGTAACAGGAGGGGTAGCTGGCCCCAAGGACATCCATGGGGGCCAACTACCCCTCATATTACCTCCAGTAAGTCCCATACAGCAGGATTGCTGATATCAGGCCATGCCCCCTTTCTACACCATTCTGAAAACGCACCTCCTGATGCACTACTAGTAGGGGGATGAAGTCTCCATGGCTATTGAGGGTCCTTGGGGGCCAACTACCCCTCCTGTTACCTCCAGCAAGTCCCACACAGTGGGTTTGCTGAGAGGTTTTCTGTGGCCATGCCCTCTTTTTCCTCCACTCTGCAAATGCACCTCCTGGTGCACTACTATTTAGGGAATGAAGTCCCCTTGCCTCTTGAGGGTTCTTGGGGGCCAATTAGCCCTCCTGTTACCTCCAGTAAGCCCCACACAGCTGGATTACTGAGAGGTGGTCAGAGGCCATGCACCCTTTCTCCACCACTCTGCAAATGCTCCTCCTGGTGCACTGCTGCTTGGGGGATGAAGTCCACTTTAGTCCTGAGGCCCTCAGGAGGCCATCAGCAGTGCGCCAAGAGGCGTGTTTTGCAGAGTGGTGGAGAAAGGGGCGTGGCCTGCGACAAACTCTCAGCAATCCCACTGTGTAGGGCTTACTGGAGGTAACAAGTGGGCTAGTTGGCCCCTAAGGACCCTCAGCAGCAAAGGGGATTCATTCCCAACCAAGAGCTCGCCAGGAGGCGTGTTTGCAGAGTAGTTGATAAAGGGGGCGGGGCCTCCGGCGAGTTGCAGGCTTTGGATTTTTTTTTCATTTTAGGAAGGGGGGCTGTGTGGCCCGCCTTACCTTGACCATTTTAGGCCCCAGAGACTCCATCCCCCGGGGCCTGAGCCATTCTTTTTAAAAAAAATAAATGAAACAGGAGGGAGGCTGCGCGGCCCCCCTCCCGAGTTCGATTTCGGACCCGGGGGCCCCATCCCCCGGGGCTAGGCCTTTATTTGTATATAATTTTTGAAAGGGGAGGGGGCTGTGTAGCCCCCCTGGCCAGGCTGATTTCGGCCCCAGGGACCACTTCCCCAGGAGCCCAGCCATTTCTTTTTTTTTCTTTCAAGGAAGGGGGGCCGAGTGGTTCCCCTATTTTGTTGGGGACCGCGGGGGGCCTGAAGCCCCCATGGTCCCAGCCGGCTCCCGCCTCCTGCGGGAGCCGGCATTGCTTTTTACACCCAGGGAGCTGCTAACATGCAGATCCCTGGGTGTAAAAAGCAAAGTGTACTCCGGTTTCAACAAACGAGAGCAAAATGCTCTCGCTTGTTCAAAGCGGAGCACACTTGTTTGCTAAGGGATGGCGGGAGCCCATAGCAAACTGCAATGTCCTGGGGGTGAGTCCCCTGGGACATTGCTGGCACCGGCCCTGGAGGGTGGCGGTCCCCAGGGCCATTTACAACTTCAGGATGGGGGCCCCCCTCCCATCTTGAAAATAGCCTCAGGGAGGTGGTGGTCCACGGGGCAGTGGGGGGGGCAGGTGCCCCCCGCATTTAAGTATAGCAGACTCGGGAGGTGGCGGTCCCTGGGGCTGTGGGGGTCTCCATGGCCCCCCTGCATTTCAAACAATTAGCCCCAAGGAGGTGGCGGTCCCTGGGGCTGCGTGGGGGGGGCTGGAGCCCCCCACTTTGCATTATAATTAAAAATAGCCCCGGGGAGGTGGCGGTCCGTGGGGCTGTGGGGGGGACCGTGTGGCACTCCAGTATATTAGCCCAGGGGAGGTGGTGTCCTCTGGGCTGCGGGGGGCCACGTGGCCCTCACGGCATTTCAATAAATTAGCCCCGGGGAGGTAGCGGTCCCCAAGGCTGCAGGGGCCCACGCAGGCCTCCACATTATTATTTCTAATTGCCCCCGGGACCTGGCCAACCCGGGGGCCTAATTAAACAAAGTGAGGCAAGCCGCACGTTGTTTTTTTTTTTTCAGCGGGATTTGCGGATCCACTGCGACTCCCTCCGAAAACTTTAAAAAAAATGCTTTTTGGGCCCGGGGAGTCAGGGTGTTTCTACCCTGCCCCCTTATCTTTTTTTAAAATGTTTTTTCTTGTGACTCAGTTCAACCAAGTCACAAGATGGCTGCCAACACTTCCTGGTTTGAAGCGTTGGCAGCCAATCAGATCTCAAGCATGAGATCGGGAGGGTTCGTGGATCCACCGCAGCCACAGTTGTATATCTGAGAATCTTTAAATTTCTCAGGAACTACTGAACGGATTTAAACCACTTAACAAAAAGAGTGCTTTCTGGACCAAGAGCTACCTTTTTGCCAAATTTGGTGTAATTCCATTCAGCAGTTCGTGCTGTAGCCGTGTCTAAAGTTTCCTATGGAAATTAACATGGAGAAAAAGCGTTTTGGGACCCCCACCTTTTTCTCTGCCCCCTCTTGACGGATCATCCCAAAATTTTCAAAACAGGAGCGGAAGGGACTGCCCTGATAGTTTTGAAAATTTTGCAAAGATTCGTCAAACAACGCCAAAGTTATTGGCAAATCAAAAACAGCTTTTTAATAGAAATCAGGTCTTAACTATAGCAACCTACTGGCGACTATATATACACGCAAACACACACACTTAGCTTATATATACTTGCTATGTAAAGGCATGTGTTGCAAAGGCATATTCGTGGTAAGGGCTTGCATTGTAAAGGCAATGTGTGGTAATGGATGCGTGGTAAAGGCATTACGTTGTAATGCCCACATTGTAAAGGCTGTTTCTCACCTAGCAGAGAGAACAGTAGAGAGTGTTAAGCTCAGCAGAGAGGACAGAACCTTAAAAAGTGGGCAGAGACAAGCAGAGAAGACAGATCCAGCAAAGAGGACACATCCCAATAAGAGAGGACAAGGCCCAACAGAGAAGACAGAGACAAATATAAAAGGAATAGCCCAGCAGAGCTCAGTAATGAGGACAGAGCCAAGTATAGAGGACAGAGCCCAGCAGGACGAATGGAGCCCAGGAAAGAGGGCGGAGACCAACAAATAGCTTAGCCGAGAGCACTCAGCCCAGCAGAGAGGACAGAGCTGAACAAAGGGGACAGAGTCCAGCATCAGCGACAGAGCCCATCAGAGAGAACAGAGCTCAGAAGAAATGAGAGACAGAAGGCTCCTAAGTGGAGTATCGTTTCAAATTCCTGATACCTCAACTGGATTTTTGCTGCCATCTTTAAAGGCCATTTTTGGCTTCTTGTGTCTAGTCCAAGTATAAGTAGCCTTTTGCCTAATTCTGTCAAATCACATATATTGTATGCAGTTATACAGGCTATATTTTGGGTATTTTGTCCACTTGTGGCAGTCTTATCTGTTGTACTGTGTTCAATTCTAGAGGCCAAACAAGGTGTATTGTGTCCAGGTGTGGAGGCCACCTGTGATGTATTGTATCCATTTCTGCAAGACACTTCCTCGACTTCTTTTCTTTTTGTTCAATCTTTCTGTATAAAATCTTCTTACGATGGGAAAGCATTCTCCTCTCAGACTTCAGTCTGAAGTACACTTTCTTGCTCAGTCTGTTTCAGAAGAAAATGAAAATGTCCTTCTCTCTTAATTTCCCTGTTTCTTTGGTCAATTACTCATTCAGCGCCAAAAGACTTTTCAAATGTATAAATGCTTTAAAAGTATTCTATAACATAACATAACCGCTGTGGTGTTCAATTAAGCCCTGGAAGGCACCTCTGGTAAACTGTGTCCAATTCTTTTCCAGGTTGCTCTGTCCAATTCTGTAGATCACTCTGACGATTAACCCTCTAAAGCAAACCAACTGATATGTACTATGTCAGAAAGGATGGCACTAGTAGGGTTATTCGTGAAGAATATTTTCAACAGCAGAATTTGGTCAGAGTGAACAAAGCTAAATATTATTATAAACCCCATACAAAGTAAGCTGAACCTGTAATCCTTAACAGGCACGGACATGACAGGCTGTGGCCTCGGGGTCGATCAATGACAATGAGCATCTATGAGTGATGGGTGGATGAATGGATGGGTGAGTAAATAAGTCCTTGCGAGAATGTTCTTTCAAAAGGCTGATGGCAAAAGCTGAGATGACAGTGACATTCAGTACCCTAGCATGTTTAGGTATTTTGTGTTAACGACATACATTGGACGCAGAGATCAAAGTGGGCAGGATCTATGGGGAACAACGTGCCCATACCTTTTTAATTTCACAAGAACAGTTCCCCTACTTTTTAGGTCGCACTCTAGGTTTGCAAAAGACATCTTGGGGGCATCCAGTAAGTTGACCTAGGAATGCATTACGCCTGTTGCTTACCATTGGCTTTGCGATTCGTAACTAAAATTTTCTGGCTTTCCATTTGCTAGTTTTATTTGCTTTAGGCTGTCCAGCTCGAGTTGATCCCTCCCATTGCCCAAACCTTGTTTACCGTATTCTTCCATGAACATGCTTACTGTAAACAGCCCTTTAAATCTTGTTTCTATCTTGTCACATTTGCTGTGCATTCAAAGACTGAGGTCAAATGTCTGGCTGTCTCTTCCAGGGAGCTTGGTGTTTATTTTTCCTTCTCAGACTTCAAAGTGAGAGGATTTATGTGACAATCATGCTGGCTAGTGGGGGTCTGCTTGAAAAAGGCTGTACAGATGTTATTTTCTTCTAGCACAGCACAGAATTTAAATGCCTGTAAATAAACTGTGCTGACAATCAAATCAATACCTTGGATGATGACATTTCCACACATTATTTTATGTGCACTGTATACTTTTATCAGTAAAACTGTATGTGAGTGCAAATGTAATGGCCATTTCAATTGAAGTAGTGTTGTCTATAATGGCGGTACACCACCATAACATGCATACTCCACGTTACCCCACGCAATTCCACTCCACACTGCATCAATGCACTCTTCTCTGCATTATTCCACACTACACCTCTCTACTTTTCACCACTCCACTCTACTCTATGCCATTACAATCTATCCCACACTACTCTACTATGCACCACTGCACTCTACACCACTCCACGCCACTCCACTCTGTACCACCCTACTCTGCAACACTGCACTCTTTCCCACTGCACTCTATGCTTGTGCACTCTACACCACTTTACTCAAAGTCAATGCACTCTACGCCAGTCTACTCTGCACCAAATCACTCTACGCCACTGCCCTTTATGCCACTCTACTCTACTCTGCATCACTGCACTCTACGCCACTCTATTCTACTCTGCACCACTGTACTCTATGCCACTGCTCTCTACACCACTCTACTCTGCGCACTGCATGCCACTCTACTCTGCGCCACTGCACTCTACGCCAATGCACTCCATACAACTCTGCTATACACCACTGCACTCTGACAGTATACTCTGCTTTACTGCACTCTCTTCCACTCTACTTTATGCCACTATACATGACTGAACTCTACGCCACTGAACTCTATGCCAATCCACTCCAAGCCACTCTAATCTACTCAGCACTACTGCACTCTACAACACTCTACTCTGTAGCACTGCACCCTACTCCACTTCATTCTACTCTGAAACAATCTACTCTACTACTGCAGTCTATGCCACTCTATTGCACCCTGCACCACTCCACACCATGCCACTCTACACCCTTTTACTCAAAACCAATACACTCTACACCACTGGACTGTATGCCAATATATACTGCAGCACTGTACTGTATGTCACCATACTGTACTCTATGCTACTGCTCTCCTGGCCACTCTACTTTACACCATTACACTCTCTGTCACTTTACTCTGCATCCGTGAACGTCACTGCACTCTGCACAACTGCACTCTACACCACTCTACTCTGCAGCACTGCACTCTGACACTGAACTCTCTGCCACTCTACTCTGCACCACTATATTCTATGCCGCTGCACTCTACTTTGCACCACTGTACGTCGGTCTTCTGCACTCTATGCCAATGTGCTCTACGCCCCTCTAATCCACTGTGCCTTCCAACTCTACTCTGCACCACTCTACTCTATGCCAATGCAATTACCCCACTGTACTATGCACTACTGCACTCTTTGCTACTGCACTTTACACGACTACATTCAACTCCACTATGCAGCACTGCACTCCATGCGAATGCACTCTACGCCACTACTGTATAACACTCCACTCTACCCTGCAAACTCTAACTTTACGTCACTCCACTCTACTCTGAAAAAATCTGCTCTACGCCACTGCAGTCTATGCCACTGCACATTATGCTACTCTACTCCACTCTGCACCACTCAAAACTAAGCCACGGCAATCAACACTGCACCACTCTACTCAATGCCATTCTACTCTGCACCACTGTGCTCTATGCCACTACTCTCTGCCACTATGCTCTACCCTGCACCACTTCACTCTACTCTGAAACAATCTACTCTATGCCACTCTACACCACTCCACTCTACACCACTGCACTCTATGCCACTCCACTCTACGTTAAGTCACTCTACTCTAAACGACAGCACTCTACGCCACTTTACTCAAAACCAGTGCACACTATGCAACTTTACCTATGCCAATTACTTTGCACCACTGCACTTTACGCCACTATACTCTACAACATTCTACTCTAAGCCACTGCACTCTATGTCATTGCACGCTACGTCACTTTACACCATTACGCTCTATGTCACTGCACTCCGCGTCACTCTATTCTGCTCTGAACCACTGTACTCTATGTCGCTGCTCTATGCACTACTCTACTTTGCACCACTCTACACCACTGCACTCGAGGACACTCTGCTCTGCATGGCTGCACTCTACACCATTGTACTCTATGTCACTGCACTCTACGCCACTCTACTGCACTCTACCCCACTGCACTGTATTCCACTGCACCACTCTTCTCTACGCTACAGCACTCTACACCACTCTACTCTGCACCACTCCACTCATTTGCCACTGCACTCTACCTTGCACCACTCCACTCTACTCTGCACCACTCCACTCTATGCCACTTCACTCTACGTCACTCTACTCTGCAACACTGCTCTCTCCCCGACTGAACTATACACCATTCTACTCTGCATTGCTCCACTCTACGCCAATCCACTCTAAGCCACTCTAATCTACTCTGCACCATTGCACTCTACTCCACTTAACTCTACTCTGAAACAATCTACTCTATGCCACTGCAGTCTATGCCACTCCATTCAACTCTGTGCCAATCCACTCTACGCCACTCCACTCTATGCCCCTCAATTTTATACCGCTGCACTCTATGCCAATGCAGGCTACACCAGTGCTCTCTACACCACTTTACTGAAAACTAATAACCTCTACGCCATTCCACTGTATACCAATCTACTTTGCACCACTGCACTGTACACCACTTTACTCTACTCTGTGATAATGCACTCTACATCTCTCTACACCATTGCACTCTGTCACTTTACTCTGCACCACTCAACGTCACTACACTCTACACCAATGCGCTCTACCCCACTCTACTCTACACCCCTGCACTCTACTCTGCAGCACTGCACTCTCTGCCACTGAGCTGTATGCCACTCTACTCTATGCCACTTTACCTTGCCTGACTTTACTCTACTCTGCACCACTCTACGCCACCCTGCTGCACTCTACACCAATGCACTCTATGCCACTCTAATCTACTGTGTACCAATACACTCTATACCACTCCAGTCTAGGTCACTCCACACCACTCCCCTCTGCAAAACTGCACCCTACGCCAATGCACTCTATGCCTCTACTCCATAGCACTCAATTTTACTCTGCACCACTACACTCTACTCTGATACAATCTACTTTGCACCACTGCACTCTATGCCACTGCACTCTACGCCACTCTACTCCACTCTGCGCCACTCCACTCTAACCCACTGCAATCAGTGCTGTGCCACTCTACTCTAAACCCCGCTACTCTATGCCACTGCACTCTACCCTGCACCACTATACTCTACCCTGCATCACTCCACTCTACTCTGAATCAATCTACTCTACACCTCTGCACTCTACGCCACTATACTCTATTCCAGTGCAGTCTATGCTATGCCACTGTACTCTAAACCACTGCACTTTATACCAGCCCACTCTACCACTTTACTCAAAACCAATGCACCCAATGCCATTGCACTTATGCCAACTACTTTTCACCACTACACTTTACGCGATTATACTCTACAACAGTCTACTCCATGCTACGTCACTCTATGCCACTGCACTCTATGCCACTGCACTCTACGTCACTCTATTCTACTCTGAACCACTTTACGCTACTTCACTGCTCTCTGCACCACTCTACTCTGCAACACTCTACGACCCTGCACTCTCCGACCCTGCACTCTGAAACTCAACTCTGCATGACTGCACTCTATGCCACTGCACTCTATGACACTGCACTCTACTCTGCACCACTCAACTCTATGCTACTCTACTGCATCCTACACCACAGCACTCTGCCACAATGCTATACGCCACTGCACTTCATCCTGCACCATTCCACTCAATGCCACTTCACTCTACATCACTCTACTCCACTCTGCGCCACTCTACTCCACTCTGCGCCACTCTACTCCACTCTGCACCACTCCACTCTATGCCATTGCACACTACGCCACTGCAGTCTACTCTGTGCTGCTCTACTCTATGCTACTGCACTCTACACTACTTTGCGTCACTGCACTCAACGTCAATGCACTCTGCACCACTGTACTTAAAACCAATGCACTCTATGCCACTGCACTCTATGCCAATCTACTCTGCACAGCTGTACTTTATGCCTTTTCACTCTAGGCTACTCTACTCTGCTACTCTGCACCACTCCACGATACTCCACTCTACAGCTCTACTCCACTCTATACCATTCAACGACATTACTCCACTCTACGAATCTCTACGCAACTCCCTCTATGCCACTCCATGCCACTTTACTCCACTCTATTCTATGATACACTACCCAACTCTAGTCCACTCCACTCTATGCCATTCCACTGTATGACAATCTACTCCTACTCTACAACACTCTACTTCACTCTACACAACACCCTTTATACAATGCAATACAATGCATTTCTAAAGCGCATAGCTACCTGACAAGATGTCCCTGCGCTAGCAGAAAGGATCGCCACACTTTCAAAATGCGAGAGACAGAAATAAGAAGAGGTTAGAGCAGAATCAAAGAGAAGCGTTTTTAGTCCTTTTCTGAAAACCATTTCAGAAGCGCAGCTTCTCAAGGCCAGAGGCAGAGCATTCCAAAGTCTGGCCATCAAGTAGGCAAAGGAACGGCCTCCTCTTCTAGACTTAAAAATGTGGGGAATTTGAAACAATTTGAGGTTGTTAGAACGCAATGAGCGGGCCTGAAAGGGCAACTTAAACCGGCGCCTAAGATGAAGAGGTCCCTTTAAATTAAAAATTCCAAAGGCAAAAGTGAGGGCCTTGAATTGGATCCTTCTATTGATCAGTAGCCAATGAAGCTGATGCAATTGACTTGATATCGAACCCCGAGGTGGAATTTTTAGGATCAAACGGGCAGCAGCGCTTTGAATAATCTGAAGACTCTGAATAAGAAAAGTAGGAAGCCCGAGGAACTGCTGAAGTAGTACAGTGTCGAGGTGATCATGGGATGCACAATAGGTTTTTGATGTTCCATGGGAATAAGGTGTAACATACGTCTCAAGTATCTCAGGATAAAAAAACAAGAACTGGACAATGCTTTAATCTGGGGCTCAAAAGTGAGCTCAGCATCAAATTTGACCCCAAGATTCCTTACCACAGGGGAAGGGCAACGGGGAGCTCCCATCTCTGATTGCCATTAAAGGTTAGGATCAGGGATAGAACTAGTACCAAAAAAAGAATCTCAAGTTTTGTCTGAGTTCAGCTTTAAAAAAACTGGTATTCATCAGTCCAAGACAAATCTAAGACAAGACTTAAAAGAACTCAATGAGGAGGGAAGGTTTTCATGAAAAGCCAAGAGAAGTTGAGTGTCATCCGCATAGGAAATTACTCTAACTCCCACTGACTCCACAATGTTGGCCAGCATCATTGAAAGCATCATTGAAAGGACCCAGTTCAGCAGAGGTGACCCAGAACAACATGGTAGCATGGTAGACTAAGCACAACACTGGAGATCCAACATTAGAGGGGCCGAACTGAGCAGCCTGCCCAGCAGAGGGGACCAATCAAAGAGGCTATAAGCAACATTGAGAAATGCAGCATAGTATAGAAGACTTCGCATCAGAATCCATTAACAGGCTTCAGATGAACATAAGTGCATTACACATCTCTGCCTCAGCATCCCCCCAACCCTGCTGCCTACACTATCAATTTCCTGTCGGGGTAGATTCCAATTGTGCCCCACTGCCCTACCCCCTATGACAGGCTTTGCCCTCAAACAGTATTAGTGTGTCTTTCTACAGTATGTAGCTTCACTAGAGGCATTGCTCCTGGGGCAGGGAAGAGGAGTAGTAAATCCTATGCCAGGGTCCCCAGTTGATCACCAACATCGTGAGTTTATGCTATTATTTTGTTGAAACTATAACCTCTGCAGCAATATCTTTTTCAGGTCATAAAGCCATTGAAGTTTGGACCAGCAGATTTTCCCAGGCCATCTCTGCGGTCCACTTAGCCAAAACCATTGCTAGGCTTCGCAGCTTTGCCTGTGTTTTTCACTTTTATTTCAAGGGTATTGACAAGAAACCACATCCATTATTCATCCGATCTGTTCATCCAGAAATTCTATTGTTCACTCATTGGCAGAAAGGATGCACAGCTCCACACAGAATGTATGTACCTAGCTTTTTTCTTGTTGCATTTTCTATCTCCCTTCAATGTCTTTGAGTTCATTGTGAGCTACACTGGGCAGAACCCAGTAGCAAGGATCAGCAAAGAGATGCAGGCCGGCACAGAGGACCCAACAGAAATGACAGAATCCACTAGAGAGCCTAGCAGAGAAGTCAGAGCTCAGAGGAGAGGATAGAGCCGAACAAAGAGTACGGAGCCCAGGACAGAGGACAGAGCTCAGCACAGAGGACAGAGCCCAGAGCTGAGGCTAGAGCCCAAGAGAGAGAACAAAGTCTGGCAGAGAGAACAGAGCCCAACAAAGAGTAGAGCCCAGTAGAGAGGACAGAGTCCAGCAGCGATGACAGAGTGAGGAAAGAGCCCAACAAAGTGGTCAGGGAACATCAAAGGACAAAGAGCTCATTGGAGATAACAGTGCGGCAGAGAGGGCAGCCCAGCAGAGAGGACACAGCCCAGCAGAGAGGACACAGCCCAGCTGAGAGGACACAGCCCAGCAGAGAAGGCACAGCACAGCAGAGAGGACACAGTCCAGCAAAGAAGACACAGCACAGCAGACGGGACACAGCCCAGCAGGGAGAACACAGCCGAATAGAGAGAACACAGCCCAGCAGAGAGGACGCAGTCCAGCAGAGAGGGCACAGCCCAGCAGAGTGGGCACAGCCCAGCAGAGAGGGCACAGCCCAGCAGAGAAGACACAGCACAGCAGACGGGACACAGCCCAGCAGAGAAGACACAGCCCAGCAGAGGGATCACAGCCCAACAGAGGGATCACAGCCCAACAGAGAGGACAAAGCCCAGCAGAGAGGACACAGCCCACAAGAGAGGACACATACTAATAGAGAGGACACAGCCCAGCAGAGGGGACACAGCCCAGCAGAGAGGACACAGACCAGCAGAGAGAACACAACCCAGCAGAGAGGACACAGCCCAGCAGAGTGAACACAGCCCAGCAGAGTGAACACAGCCCAACAGAGAGGACACAGCCGAATAGAGAGGACACAGCCCAGGAGAGAGGACACAGCCCACAAGAGAGGACACAGTCTAATAGAGAGGACACAGCCCAGCAGAGGGGACACAGCCCAGCAGAGAGGACACAGCCCAGCAGAGGGAACACAGCCCAACAGAGAGGACACAGCCGAATAGAGAGGACACAGCCCAGCAGAGAGGACACAGCCCACAAGAGAGGACACAGACTAATAGAGAGGACACAGCCCAGCAGAGGGGACACAGCCCAGCAGAGAGGAGACACAGCCCAGCAGAGAGGAGACACAGCACAGCAGACAGGACGCAGCCCAGCAGGGAGGACACAGCCCAGCAGAGGGAACACAGCTCAACAGAGAACAGCCCACAAGAGAGGACACAGACTAATAGAGAGGACACAGCCCAGCAGAGAATACACAGCCCAGCAGAGAATACACAGCCCAGCTGAGAGGACACAGCCCAACAGAGAGGACAAAGCCCAGCAGAGAGGACACAGCCCACAAGAGAGGACACATACTAATAGAGAGGACACAGCCCAGCAGAGAGGACACAGCCCAGCAGAGAGGACACAGCCCAGCAGAGAGGACACAGCCCAGCAGAGGGGACACAGCCCAGCAGAGGGGACACAGCCCAGCAGAGAGGACACAGACCAGCAGAGAGAACACAACCCAGCAGAGTGAACACAGCCCAGCAGAGTGAACACAGCCGAATAGAGAGGACACAGCCGAATAGAGAGGACACAGCCCAGAAGAGAGGACACAGCCCACAAGAGAGGACACAGACTAATAGAGAGGACACAGCCCAGCAGAGGGGACACAGCCCAGCAGAGAGGACACAGCCCAGCAGAGGGAACACAGCCCAACAGAGAGGACACAGCCGAATAGAGAGGACACAGCCCAGCAGAGAGGACACAGCCCACAAGAGAGGACACAGACTAATAGAGAGGACACAGCCCAGCAGAGGGGACACAGCCCAGCAGAGAAGGGACACAGCCCAGCAGAGAGGAGACACAGCCCAGCAGACAGGACGCAGCCCAGCAGGGAGGACACAGCCCAGCAGAGGGAACACAGCTCAACAGAGAACAGCCCACAAGAGAGGACACAGACTAATAGAGAGGACACAGCACAGCAGAGAAGGCACAGCACAGCAGACAGGACACAGCCCAGCAGAGAGGACACAGCCCAACAGAGAGGACACAGCCCAACAGAGAGGACACAGCCCAGCAGAGAGGACACAGGCCCCAATAGAGGACACAGACTAATAGAGAGAGCACAGCAGAGAGGACACAGCCCAGCAGAGAAGACACAGCTAAGCTGAGAAGACACAGCTAAGCTGAGAAGACACAGCCCAGCAGAGGGAACACAGCCCAGCAGAGGGAACACAGCCTAATAGAGAGGACACAGCCCAGCAGAGAAGACACAGCCCAGCAGAGAGGACACAACCCAGCAGAGGGAAACACAGCCTAATAGAGAGGACACAGCCCAGCGGAGAGGACACAGCCCAGCAGAGGGAACACAACCTAATAGAGAGGATACAGCCCAGCAGAGATGACAGAGCCCAGCAGAGAGGACACAACTCAGCAGAGAGGACACAGCCCAGCAGAGAGTACACAGTTGAGCAGAGAAGACACAGCACAGTAGAGAGGACACAACCCAGCTGAGAGGGCACAGCCCAGCAGAGAGGACACAGCCCAGCAGAGAGGACACAGCCCAGCAGAGAGGACACAGCCCAGCAGAGAGGACACAGCCCAGCAGAGAGGACACAGCCCAGCTGAGGGAACACAGCCCAGCTGAGGGAACACAGCCCAGCAGAGAGGACACAGCCCAGCTGAGGGAACACAGCCCAGCAGCGAGGACACAGCCCAGCAGAGAGGACACAGCCAAGCAGAGAACACACTGCACAGTAAAGAGGACACCATGCAGCAGAGAGGACATAACCCAGCAGAGAGGAAACAGCGTAATAGAGAGGACACAGCCGAATAGAGAGGACACAGCCCAGCAGAGAGGACATAACCCAGCAGAGAGGAAACAGCGTAATAGAGAGGACACAGCCGAATAGAGAGGACACAGCCCAGCAGGGAGGACAAAGTCCAGCAGAGAAGGCACAGCACAGAAGACAGGACATAGCCCAGCAGAGATGACACAGCCCAGCAGAGAGGACAGAGCGTAATAGAGAGGACACAGTCGAATAGAGAGGACACAGCCCAGCAGGGAGGACACAGCCCAGCAGGGAGGACACAGCCCAGCAGAGAAGGCACAGCACAGAAGACAGGACATAGCCCAGCAGAGATGATACAGCCCACCAGAGGGATACACAGCCTAGCAGAGAGGTCACAGCTCAGCAGAGGGAACACAGCCTAATAGAGAGGACACAGCCCAGCAGAGAGGACACAGCCCAGCAGAGAGGACACAGCCCAATAGAGAGGACACAGCCCAGCGGAGAGGATACAGCCCAGCAGAGATGACACAGCACAGCAGAGAGGACACAACCCAGCAGAGAGGACACAACCCAGCAGAGAGGACACAGCCCAGCAGAGAAGGGACACAGCCCAGCAGAGAGGACACATCCCAGCAGAGAGGACATAACCCAGCAGAGAGGAAACAGCGTAATAGAGAGGACACAGCCGAATAGAGAGGACACAGCCCAGCAGAGAGGACACAGCCCAGCAGAGAGGACACATCCCAGCAGAGAGGACACATCCCAGCAGAGAGGACATAACCCAGCAGAGAGGAAACAGCGTAATAGAGAGGACACAGCCGAATAGAGAGGACACAGCCCAGCAGGGAGGACAAAGTCCAGCAGAGAAGGCACAGCACAGAAGACAGGACATAGCCCAGCAGAGATGATACAGCCCACCAGAGGGATACACAGCCTAGCAGAGAGGTCACAGCTCAGCAGAGGGAACACAGCCTAATAGAGAGGACACAGCCCAGCAGGGAGGACAAAGTCCAGCAGAGAGGACACAGCCCAGCTGAGAGGACACAGCCCAGCAGAGGGAACACAGCCCAGCAGCGAGGACACAGCCCAGCAGAGAGGACACAGCCGAGCAGAGAACACACTGCACAGTAAAGAGGACACCATCCAGCAGAGAGGACATAACCCAGCAGAGAGGAAACAGCGTAATAGAGAGGACACAGCCGAATAGAGAGGACACAGCCCAGCAGGGAGGACAAAGTCCAGCAGAGAAGGCACAGCACAGAAGACAGGACATAGCCCAGCAGAGATGACACAGCCCAGCAGAGAGGACAGAGCGTAATAGAGAGGACACAGTCGAATAGAGAGGACACAGCCCAGCAGGGAGGACACAGCACAGAAGACAGGACATAGCCCAGCAGAGATGACACAGCACAGCAGAGATGACACAGCACAGCAGAGAGGACACAGCCCAGCAGAGAGGACACATCCCAGCAGAGAGGACATAACCCAGCAGAGAGGAAACAGCGTAATAGAGAGGACACAGCCGAATAGAGAGGACACAGCCCAGCAGGGAGGACAAAGTCCAGCAGAGAAGGCACAGCACAGAAGACAGGACATAGCCCATCAGAGATGACACAGCCCAGCAGTGAGGACAGAGCGTAATAGAGAGGACACAGCCGAATAGAGAGGACACAGCCCAGCAGGGAGGACACAGCCCAGCAGGGAGGAAACAGCCCAGCAGGGAGGACACAGCCCAGCAGGGAGGTCACAGCCCAGCAGAGAAGGCACAGCACAGAAGACAGGACATAGCCCAGCAGAGATGATACAGCCCACCAGAGGGATACACAGCCTAGCAGAGAGGTCACAGCTCAGCAGAGGGAACACAGCCTAATAGAGAGGACACAGCCCAGCAGAGAGGACACAGCCCAGCAGAGAGGACACAGCCCAATAGAGAGGACACAGCCCAGCGGAGAGGACACAGCCCAGCAGAGGGAACACAGCCTAATAGAGAGGATACAGCCCAGCAGAGATGACACAGCACAGCAGAGAGGACACAACCCAGCAGAGAGGACATAGCCTACTAGAGAGGACACAGCCCAGCAGAGAGGACACAGCTCAGCAGAGGGAACACAGCCCAGCAGAGGGAACACAGCCTAATAGAGAGGACACAGCCCAGCAGAGAGGACACAGCCCAGCAGAGAGGACACAGCCCAGCAGAGAGAACACAGCTCAGCAGAGGGAACACAGCCTAGCAGAGGGAACACAACCTAATAGAGAGGACACAGCCCAGCAGAGAGGACACAGCCCAGCGGAGAGGATACAGCCCAGCAGAGGGAACACAGCCTAATAGAGAGGACACAGCCTAATAGAGAGGACACAGCCCAGCAGAGAAGACACAGCACAGCAGAGAGGACACAACCCAGCAGACACGACACAGCCAAGCAGGGAGGACACAGCCCAGCAGAGAGGACACAGCCCAGCAGAGAGGGGACACAGCCCAGCAGAGAGGACACAGCCTAATAGAGAGGAAACAGCCCAGCGGAGAGGACACAGCCCAGCAGAGGGAACACAACCTAGCAGAGAAGACACAGCACAGCAGAGAAGACACAGCCTAATAGAGAAGACACAGCCTAATAGAGAGGACACAGCCCAGCAGGGAGGACACAACCCAGCAGAGAGGACACAGCCCAACAGAGAGGACACAGCCTAATAGAGAGGACCTAGCCAAATAGAGAGGACACATCCCAGCAGAGAGGAAACAGCCCAGCAGAGAGGACACAGCCCAGCAGAGAAGACAGCCCAGAAGAGAGTACACAGCCCAGCAGAGAGGACACAGCCGTGCAGAGAAGACACTGCACATTAGAGAGGACACAACCCAGCAGAGAGGACACAGCCCAGCAGAGAGGAAACCGCCTAATAGAGAGGACACAACCCACAAGAGAGGACATAGCCTACTAGACAGGACACAGCCCAGCAGAGAGGACACAGCCCAGCAGAGGGGACACAGCCCAGCAGAGAAGGGACACAGCCCAGCAGAGAGGAGACACAGCACAGCAGACAGGACGCAGCCCAGCAGGGAGGACACAGCCCAGCAGAGGGAACACAGCTCAACAGAGAACAGCCCACAAGAGAGGACACAGACTAATAGAGAGGACACAGCCCAGCAGAGAATACACAGCCCAGCTGAGAGGACACAGCCCAGCAGAGAAGGCACAGCAGACAGGACACAGCCCAGCAGACAGGACACAGCCCAGCAGAGAGGACACAGCCCAACAGAGAGGACACAGGCCCCAATAGAGGACACAGACTAATAGAGAGAGCACAGCAGAGAGGACACAGCTAAGCTGAGAAGACACAGCCCAGCAGAGAGGACACAGTCTAAGAGAGAGGACACAGCCCAGCAGGGAGGACACAGCCCACCAGAGGGAAACACAGCCCAGCAGAGAGGACACAGCACAGCAGAGGGAACACAGCCCAGCAGAGGGAACACAGCCTAATAGAGAGGGACACAGCCCAGCAGAGAAGACACAGCCCAGCAGAGAGGACACAACCCAGCAGAGGAAACACAGCCTAATAGAGAGGACACAGCCCAGCAGAGAGGACACAGCCCAGCAGAGGGAACACAACTCAGCAGAGAGGACACAACCCACAGAGAGGACATAGCCTACTAGACAGGACACAGCCCAGCAGAGAGGACACAGCCCAGCAGAGGGGACACAGCCCAGCAGAGAAGGGACACAGCCCAGCAGAGAGGAGACACAGCACAGCAGACAGGACGCAGCCCAGCAGGGAGGACACAGCCCAGCAGAGGGAACACAGCTCAACAGAGAACAGCCCACAAGAGAGGACACAGACTAATAGAGAGGACACAGACTAATAGAGAGGACACAGCGCAGCAGAGAGGACACAGCCCAGCAGAGAATACACAGCCCAGCTGAGAGGACACAGCCCAGCAGAGAAGGCACAGCCCAGCAGAGAGGACACAGCCCAGCAGAGAGGACACAGCCCAGCAGAGAGGACACAGCCCAGCAGAGAGGACACAGCCCAGCAGAGAGGACACAGCCCAACAGAGAGGACACAGACTAATAGAGAGAGCACAGCAGAGAGGACACAGCCCAGCAGAGAAGACACAGCTAAGCTGAGAAGACACAGCCCAGCAGAGAAGGCACAGCACAGCAGACAGGACACAGCCCAGCAGGGAGGACACAGCCAAGCAGGGAGGACACAGCCCAGCAGAGAGGACACAGCCCAGCAGAGAGGACACAGCCTAATAGAGAGGAAACAGCCCAGCGGAGAGGACACAGCCCAACAGAGAGGACACAGGCCCCAATAGAGGACACAGACTAATAGAGAGGACACAGCCCAGCTGAGGGAACACAGCCCAGCAGAGAGGACATAACCCAGCAGAGAGGAAACAGCGTAATAGAGAGGACACAGCCGAATAGAGAGGACACAGCCCAGCAGAGAGGACACATCCCAGCAGAGAGGACATAACCCAGCAGAGAGGAAACAGCGTAATAGAGAGGACACAGCCGAATAGAGAGGACACAGCCCAGCAGAGAGGACATAACCCAGCAGAGAGGAAACAGCGTAATAGAGAGGACACAGCCCAGCAGAGAGGACATAACCCAGCAGAGAGGAAACAGCGTAATAGAGAGGACACAGCCGAATAGAGAGGACACAGCCCAGCAGGGAGGACAAAGTCCAGCAGAGAGGACAGAGCGTAATAGAGAGGACACAGTCGAATAGAGAGGACACAGCCCAGCAGGGAGGACACAGCCCAGCAGGGAGGACACAGCCCAGCAGAGAAGGCACAGCACAGAAGACAGGACATAGCCCAGCAGAGATGATACAGCCCACCAGAGGGATACACAGCCTAGCAGAGAGGTCACAGCTCAGCAGAGGGAACACAGCCTAATAGAGAGGACACAGCCCAGCAGAGAGGACACAGCCCAGCAGAGAGGACACAGCCCAGCAGAGAGGACACAGCCCAGCAGAGAGGACACAGCCCAATAGAGAGGACACAGCCCAGCGGAGAGGACACAGCCCAGCAGAGGGAACACAGCCTAATAGAGAGGATACAGCCCAGCAGAGATGACACAGCCCAGCAGAGAGGACACAGCCCAGCAAGAGGACACATCCCAGCAGAGAGGACATAACCTAGCAGAGAGGAAACAGCGTAATAGAGAGGACACAGCCGAATAGAGAGGACACAGCCCAGCAGAGAGGACATAACCCAGCAGAGAGGAAACAGCGTAATAGAGAGGACACAGCCGAATAGAGAGGACACAGCCCAGCAGAGAGGACACATCCCAGCAGAGAGGACATAACCCAGCAGAGAGGAAACAGCGTAATAGAGAGGACACAGCCGAATAGAGAGGACACAGCCCAGCAGAGAGGACATAACCCAGCAGAGAGGAAACAGCGTAATAGAGAGGACACAGCCGAATAGAGAGGACACAGCCCAGCAGGGAGGACAAAGTCCAGCAGAGAAGGCACAGCACAGAAGACAGGACATAGCCCAGCAGAGATGACACAGCCCAGCAGTGAGGACAGAGCGTAATAGAGAGGACACAGCCGAATAGAGAGGACACAGCCCAGCAGGGAGGACACAGCCCAGCAGGGAGGAAACAGCCCAGCAGGGAGGACACAGCCCAGCAGGGAGGTCACAGCCCAGCAGAGAAGGCACAGCACAGAAGACAGGACATAGCCCAGCAGAGATGATACAGCCCACCAGAGGGATACACAGCCTAGCAGAGAGGTCACAGCTCAGCAGAGGGAACACAGCCTAATAGAGAGGACACAGCCCAGCAAAGAGAACACAGCCCAGCAGAGAGGACACAGCCCAATAGAGAGGACACAGCCCAGCGGAGAGGACACAGCCCAGCAGAGGGAACACAGCCTAATAGAGAGGATACAGCCCAGCAGAGATGACACAGCACAGCAGAGAGGACACAACCCAGCAGAGGGAACACAGCCCAGCAGAGGGAACACAGCCCAGCAGAGGGAACACAGCCCAGCAGAGAGGACACAGCTCAGCAGAGGGAACATAGCCCAGCAGAGGGAACACAGCCCAGCAGAGAGGACACAGCCCAGCAGAGAGGACACAGCCCAGCAGAGAGGACACAGCTCAGCAGAGGGAACACAGCCCAGCAGAGGGAACACAGCCCAGCAGAGAGGACACAGCCCAGCAGAGAGGACACAGCCCAGCAGAGAGGACACAGCCCAGCAGAGAGAACACAGCTCAGCAGAGGACACAGCTAGGGAACACAACCTAATAGAGAGGACACAGCCCAGCAGAGAGGACACAGCCCAGCGGAGAGGACACAGCCCAGCGGAGAGGATACAGCCCAATAGAGAGGACACAGCCTAATAGAGAGGACACAGCCCACCAGAGAAGACACAGCACAGCAGAGAGGACACAACCCAGCAGACACGACACAGCCAAGCAGGGAGGACACAGCCAAGCAGGGAGGACACAGCCCAGCAGAGAGGACACAGCCCAGCAGAGAGGACACAGCCCAGCAGAGAGGACACAGCCTAATAGAGAGGAAACAGCCCAGCGGAGAGGACACAGCCCAGCAGAGGGAACACAACCTAGCAGAGAGGACACAGCACAGCAGAGAGGACACAGCCCAGCAGAGAAGACACAGCCTAATAGAGAGGACACAGCCCAGCAGGGAGGACACAACCCAGCAGAGAGGACACAGCCCAGATGAGAGGACACAGCCCAACAGAGAGGACACAGCCTAATAGAGAGGACACAGCCAAATAGAGAGGACACATCCCAGCAGAGAGGAAACAGCCCAGCAGAGAGGACACAGCCCAGCAGAGAAGACAGCCCAGAAGAGAGTACACAGCCCAGCAGAGAGGACACAGCCGTGCAGAGAAGACACTGCACATTAGAGAGGACACAACCCAGCAGAGAGGACACAGCCCAGCAGAGAGGAAACAGCCTAATAGAGAGGACACAACCCACAAGAGAGGACATAGCCTACTAGACAGGACACAGCCCAGCAGAGAGGACACAGCCCAGCAGAGGGGACACAGCCCAGCAGAGAAGGGACACAGCCCAGCAGAGAGGAGACACAGCACAGCAGACAGGACGCAGCCCAGCAGGGAGGACACAGCCCAGCAGAGGGAACACAGCTCAACAGAGAACAGCCCACAAGAGAGGACACAGACTAATAGAGAGGACACAGCCCAGCAGAGAATACACAGCCCAGCTGAGAGGACACAGCCCAGCAGAGAAGGCACAGCAGACAGGACACAGCCCAGCAGAGAGGACACAGCCCAACAGAGAGGACACAGGCCCCAATAGAGGACACAGACTAATAGAGAGAGCACAGCAGAGAGGACACAGCCCAGCAGAGAAGACACAGCTAAGCTGAGAAGACACAGCCCAGCAGAGAGGACACAGTCTAAGAGAGAGGACACAGCCCAGCAGGGAGGACACAGCCCACCAGAGGGAAACACAGCCCAGCAGAGAGGACACAGCACAGCAGAGGGAACACAGCCCAGCAGAGGGAACACAGCCTAATAGAGAGGACACAGCCCAGCAGAGAAGACACAGCCCAGCAGAGAGGACACAACCCAGCAGAGGGAAACACAGCCTAATAGAGAGGACACAGCCCAGTGGAGAGGACACAGCCCAGCAGAGGGAACACAACCTAATAGAGAGGACACAACCCACAAGAGAGGACATAGCCTACTAGACAGGACACAGCCCAGCAGAGGGGACACAGCCCAGCAGAGGGGACACAGCCCAGCAGAGAAGGGACACAGCCCAGCAGAGAAGGGACACAGCCCAGCAGAGAGGAGACACAGCACAGCAGACAGGACGCAGCCCAGCAGGGAGGACACAGCCCAGCAGAGGGAACACAGCTCAACAGAGGAACAGCCCACAAGAGAGGACACAGACTAATAGAGAGGACACAGCGCAGCAGGAGGACACAGCCCAGCAGAGAATACACAGCCCAGCTGAGAGGACACAGCCCAGCAGAGAAGGCACAGCAAAGCAGACAGGACACAGCCCAGCAGAGAGGACACAGCCCAACAGAGAGGACACAGGCCCCAATAGAGGACACAGACTAATAGAGAGAGCACAGCAGAGAGGACACAGCCCAGCAGAGAAGACACAGCTAAGCTGAGAAGACACAGCCCAGCAGAGAAGGCACAGCACAGCAGACAGGACACAGCCCAGCAGGGAGGACACAGCCAAGCAGGGAGGACACAGCCCAGCAGAGAGGACACAGCCCAGCAGAGAGGAAACAGCCCAGCGGAGAGGACACAGCCCAGCGGAGGGAACACAACCTAGCAGAGAGGACACAGCCCAGCAGAGAGGACACAGCCCAGCAGAGAGGACACAGCCCAGCAGAGAAGACACAGCCTAATAGAGAGGACACAGCCCAGCAGGGAGGACACAACCCAGCAGAGAGGACACAGCCCAGATGAGAGGACACAGCCTAATAGAGAGGACACAGCCTAATAGAGAGGACACAGCCAAATAGAGAGGACACATCCCAGCAGAGAGGAAACAGCCCAGCAGAGAGGACACAGCCCAGCAGAGAAGACACTGCACATTAGAGAGGACACAACCCAGCAGAGAGGACACAGCCTAATAGAGAGGACACAACCCACAAGAGAGGACATAGCCTACTAGACAGGACACAGCCCAGCAGAGAGGACACAGCCCAGCAGAGAGTACACAGCCCAGCAGAGAGGACACAGCCGTGCAGAGAAGACACTGCACATTAGAGAGGACACAACCCAGCAGAGAGGACACAGCCTAATAGAGAGGACACAACCCACAAGAGAGGACATAGCCTACTAGACAGGACACAGCCCAGCAGAGAGGACACAGCCCAGCAGAGGGGACACAGCCCAGCAGAGGGGACACAGCCCAGCAGAGAAGGGACACAGCACAGCAGAGAGGAGACACAGCACAGCAGACAGGACGCAGCCCAGCAAGGAGGACACAGCCCAGCAGAGGGAACACAGCTCAACAGAGAACAGCCCACAAGAGAGGACACAGACTAATAGAGAGGACACAGCGCAGCAGAGAGGACACAGCCCAGCAGAGAATACACAGCCCAGCTGAGAGGACACAGCCCAGCAGAGAAGGCACAGCACAGCAGACAGGACACAGCCCAGCAGAGAGGACACAGCCCAACAGAGAGGACACAGGCCCCAATAGAGGACACAGACTAATAGAGAGAGCACAGCAGAGAGGACACAGCCCAGCAGAGAAGACACAGCTAAGCTGAGAAGACACAGCCCAGCAGAGAGGACACAGTCTAAGAGAGAGACACAACCCAGCAGGAGGACACAGCCCACCAGAGGGAAACACAGCCCAGCAGAGAGGACACAGCACAGCAGAGGGAACACAGCCCAGCAGAGGGAACACAGCCTAATAGAGAGGACACAGCCCAGCAGAGAAGACACAGCCCAGCAGAGAGGACACAACCCAGCAGAGGGAAACACAGCCTAATAGAGAGGATACAGCCCAGCAGAGATGACAGAGCCCAGCAGAGAGGACACAACTCAGCAGAGAGGACACAGCCCAGCAGAGAGTACACAGTTGAGCAGAGAAGACACAGCACAGTAGAGAGGACACAACCCAGCAGAGAGGGCACAGCCCAGCAGAGAGTACACAGTTGAGCAGAGAAGACACAGCACAGTAGAGAGGACACAGCCCAGCTGAGAGGACACAGCCCAGCTGAGGGAACACAGCCCAGCAGCGAGGACACAGCCCAGCAGCGAGGACACAGCCCAGCAGAGAGGACACAGCCAAGCAGGGAGGACACAGCCGAGCAGAGAACACACTGCACAGTAAAGAGGACACCATCCAGCAGAGAGGACATAACCCAGCAGAGAGGAAACAGCGTAATAGAGAGGACACAGCCGAATAGAGAGGACACAGCCCAGCAGGGAGGACAAAGTCCAGCAGAGAAGGCACAGCACAGAAGACAGGACATAGCCCAGCAGAGATGACACAGCCCAGCAGGGAGGACACAGCCCAGCAGGGAGGACACAGCCCAGCAGGGAGGACACAGCCCAGCAGAGAAGGCACAGCACAGAAGACAGGACAAAGCCCAGCAGAGAAGATACAGCCCACCAGAGGGATACACAGCCTAGCAGAAAGGTCACAGCTCAGCAGAGGGAACACAGCCTAATAGAGAGGACACAGCCCAGCAGAGAGGACACAGCCCAGCAGAGAGAACACAGCTAAGCAGAGGGAACACAGCCTAGCAGAGGGAACACAACCTAATAGAGAGGACACAGCCCAGCAGAGAGGACACAGCCCAGCAGAGAAAACACAGCACAGCAGAGAGGACAAAGCCCAGAAGACACGACACAGCCAAGCAGGGAGGACACAGCCAAGCAGGGAGGACACAGCCCAGCAGAGAGGACACAGCCCAGCAGAGAGACACAGCCTAATAGAGAGGAAACAGCCCAGCGGAGAGGACACAGCCCAGCAGAGGGAACACAACCTAGCAGAGAGGACACAGCCCAGCAGAGAGGACACAGCCTAATAGAGAGGACACAGCCTAATAGAGAGGACACAGCCCAGCAGAGATGACACAGCACAGCAGAGAGGACACAACCCAGCAGAGAGGACATAGCCTACTAGAGAGGACACAGCCCAGCAGAGAGGACACAGCTCAGCAGAGGGAACACAGCCCAGCAGAGAGGACACAGCCCAGCAGAGAGGACACAGCCCAGCAGAGAGGACACAGCCCAGCAGAGAGAACACAGCCCAGCAGAGGGAACACAGCCTAATAGAGAGGACACAGCCTAATAGAGAGGACACAGCCCAGCAGAGAGGACACAGCCCAGCAGAGAAGACACAGCCCAGCAGAGAAGACACAGCACAGCAGAGAGGACACAACCCAGCAGACAGGACACAGCCAAGCAGGGAGGACACAGCCAAGCAGGAGGACACAGCCTAATAGAGAGGACACAGCCCAGCAGGAGGACACAACCCAGCAGAGAGGACACAGCCCAGATGAGAGGACACAGCCCAACAGAGAGGACACAGCCTAACAGAGAGGACACAGCCAAATAGAGAGGACACATCCCAGCAGAGAGGAAACAGCCCAGCAGAGAGGACACAGCCCAGCAGAGAAGACAGCCCAGAAGAGAGTACACAGCCCAGCAGAGAGGACACAGCCGTGCAGAGAAGACACTGCACATTAGAGAGGACACAACCCAGCAGAGAGGACACAGCCCAGCAGAGAGGAAAAAGCCTAATAGAGAGGACACAACCCACAAGAGAGGACATAGCCTACTAGACAGGACACAGCCCAGCAGAGAGGACACAGCCCAGCAGAGAAAACACAGCACAGCAGAGAGGACAAAGCCCAGAAGACACGACACAGCCAAGCAGGGAGGACACAGCCAAGCAGGAGGACACAGCCCAGCAGAGAGGACACAGCCCAGCAGAGAGGACACAGCCTAATAGAGAGGAAACAGCCCAGCGGAGAGGACACAGCCCAGCAGAGGGAACACAACCTAGCAGAGAGGACACAGCCCAGCAGAGAGGACACAGCCTAATAGAGAGGACACAGCCTAATAGAGAGGACACAGCCCAGCAGAGATGACACAGCACAGCAGAGAGGACACAACCCAGCAGAGAGGACATAGCCTACTAGAGAGGACACAGCCCAGCAGAGAGGACACAGCTCAGCAGAGGGAACACAGCCCAGCAGAGAGGACACAGCCCAGCAGAGAGGACACAGCCCAGCAGAGAGGACACAGCCCAGCAGAGAGAACACAGCCCAGCAGAGGGAACACAGCCTAATAGAGAGGACACAGCCTAATAGAGAGGACACAGCCCAGCAGAGAGGACACAGCCCAGCAGAGAAGACACAGCCCAGCAGAGAAGACACAGCACAGCAGAGAGGACACAACCCAGCAGACAGGACACAGCCAAGCAGGGAGGACACAGCCAAGCAGGGAGGACACAGCCTAATAGAGAGGACACAGCCCAGCAGGGAGGACACAACCCAGCAGAGAGGACACAGCCCAGATGAGAGGACACAGCCCAACAGAGAGGACACAGCCTAACAGAGAGGACACAGCCAAATAGAGAGGACACATCCCAGCAGAGAGGAAACAGCCCAGCAGAGAGGACACAGCCCAGCAGAGAAGACAGCCCAGAAGAGAGTACACAGCCCAGCAGAGAGGACACAGCCGTGCAGAGAAGACACTGCACATTAGAGAGGACACAACCCAGCAGAGAGGACACAGCCCAGCAGAGAGGAAAAAGCCTAATAGAGAGGACACAACCCACAAGAGAGGACATAGCCTACTAGACAGGACACAGCCCAGCAGAGAGGACACAGCCCAGCAGAGGGGACACAGCCCAGCAGAGAAGGGACACAGCCCAGCAGAGAGGAGACACAGCACAGCAGACAGGACGCAGCCCAGCAGGGAGGACACAGCCCAGCAGAGGGAACACAGCTCAACAGAGAACAGCCCACAAGAGAGGACACAGACTAATAGAGAGGACACAGCGCAGCAGAGAGGACACAGCCCAGCAGAGAATACACAGCCCAGCTGAGAGGACACAGCCCAGCAGAGAAGGCACAGCACAGCAGACAGGACACAGCCCAGCAGAGAGGACACAGCCCAGCAGAGAAGACACAGCTAAGCTGAGAAGACACAGCTAAGCTGAGAAGACACAGCCCAGCAGAGAGGACACAGTCTAAGAGAGAGGACACAGCCCAGCAGGGAGGACACAGCCCACCAGAGGGAAACACAGCCCAGCAGAGAGGACACAGCACAGCAGAGGGAACACAGCCCAGCAGAGGGAACACAGCCTAATAGAGAGGACACAGCCCAGCAGAGAAGACACAGCCCAGCAGAGGGAACACAACCTAATAGAGAGGATACAGCCCAGCAGAGATGACAGAGCCCAGCAGAGAGGACACAACTCAGCAGAGAGGACACAGCCCAGCAGAGAGTACACAGTTGAGCAGAGAAGACACAGCACAGTAGAGAGGACACAACCCAGCAGAGAGGGCACAGCCCAGCAGAGAGGACACAGCCTAATAGAGAGGACACAGCCCAGCAGAGGGGACACAGCCCAGCAGAGAGGACACAGCCCAGCTGAGGGAACACAGCCCAGCAGCGAGGACACAGCCCAGCAGAGAGGACACAGCCCAACAGAGAGGACACAGGCCCCAATAGAGGACACAGACTAATAGAGAGAGCACAGCAGAGAGGACACAGCCCAGCAGAGAAGACACAGCTAAGCTGAGAAGACACAGCCCAGCAGAGAAGGCACAGCACAGCAGACAGGACACAGCCCAGCAGGGAGGACACAGCCAAGCAGGAGGACACAGCCCAGCAGAGAGGACACAGCCCAGCAGAGAGGAAACAGCCCAGCGGAGAGGACACAGCCCAGCGGAGGGAACACAACCTAGCAGAGAGGACACAGCCCAGCAGAGAGGACACAGCCCAGCAGAGAGGACACAGCCCAGCAGAGAAGACACAGCCTAATAGAGAGGACACAGCCCAGCAGGGAGGACACAACCCAGCAGAGAGGACACAGCCCAGATGAGAGGACACAGCCTAATAGAGAGGACACAGCCTAATAGAGAGGACACAGCCAAATAGAGAGGACACATCCCAGCAGAGAGGAAACAGCCCAGCAGAGAGGACACAGCCCAGCAGAGAAGACACTGCACATTAGAGAGGACACAACCCAGCAGAGAGGACACAGCCTAATAGAGAGGACACAACCCACAAGAGAGGACATAGCCTACTAGACAGGACACAGCCCAGCAGAGAGGACACAGCCCAGCAGAGAGTACACAGCCCAGCAGAGAGGACACAGCCGTGCAGAGAAGACACTGCACATTAGAGAGGACACAACCCAGCAGAGAGGACACAGCCTAATAGAGAGGACACAACCCACAAGAGAGGACATAGCCTACTAGACAGGACACAGCCCAGCAGAGAGGACACAGCCCAGCAGAGGGGACACAGCCCAGCAGAGGGGACACAGCCCAGCAGAGAAGGGACACAGCACAGCAGAGAGGAGACACAGCACAGCAGACAGGACGCAGCCCAGCAAGGAGGACACAGCCCAGCAGAGGGAACACAGCTCAACAGAGAACAGCCCACAAGAGAGGACACAGACTAATAGAGAGGACACAGCGCAGCAGAGAGGACACAGCCCAGCAGAGAATACACAGCCCAGCTGAGAGGACACAGCCCAGCAGAGAAGGCACAGCACAGCAGACAGGACACAGCCCAGCAGAGAGGACACAGCCCAACAGAGAGGACACAGGCCCCAATAGAGGACACAGACTAATAGAGAGAGCACAGCAGAGAGGACACAGCCCAGCAGAGAAGACACAGCTAAGCTGAGAAGACACAGCCCAGCAGAGAGGACACAGTCTAAGAGAGGACACAACCCAGCAGGGAGGACACAGCCCACCAGAGGGAAACACAGCCCAGCAGAGAGGACACAGCACAGCAGAGGGAACACAGCCCAGCAGAGGGAACACAGCCTAATAGAGAGGACACAGCCCAGCAGAGAAGACACAGCCCAGCAGAGAGGACACAACCCAGCAGAGGGAAACACAGCCTAATAGAGAGGATACAGCCCAGCAGAGATGACAGAGCCCAGCAGAGAGGACACAACTCAGCAGAGAGGACACAGCCCAGCAGAGAGTACACAGTTGAGCAGAGAAGACACAGCACAGTAGAGAGGACACAACCCAGCAGAGAGGGCACAGCCCAGCAGAGAGTACACAGTTGAGCAGAGAAGACACAGCACAGTAGAGAGGACACAGCCCAGCTGAGAGGACACAGCCCAGCTGAGGGAACACAGCCCAGCAGCGAGGACACAGCCCAGCAGCGAGGACACAGCCCAGCAGAGAGGACACAGCCAAGCAGGGAGGACACAGCCGAGCAGAGAACACACTGCACAGTAAAGAGGACACCATCCAGCAGAGAGGACATAACCCAGCAGAGAGGAAACAGCGTAATAGAGAGGACACAGCCGAATAGAGAGGACACAGCCCAGCAGGGAGGACAAAGTCCAGCAGAGAAGGCACAGCACAGAAGACAGGACATAGCCCAGCAGAGATGACACAGCCCAGCAGAGAGGACAGAGCGTAATAGAGAGGACACAGCCGAATAGAGAGGACACAGCCCAGCAGGGAGGACACAGCCCAGCAGGGAGGACACAGCCCAGCAGGGAGGACACAGCCCAGCAGAGAAGGCACAGCACAGAAGACAGGACATAGCCCAGCAGAGATGATACAGCCCACCAGAGGGATACACAGCCTAGCAGAAAGGTCACAGCTCAGCAGAGGGAACACAGCCTAATAGAGAGGACACAGCCCAGCAGAGAGGACACAGCCCAGCAGAGAGAACACAGCTAAGCAGAGGGAACACAGCCTAGCAGAGGGAACACAACCTAATAGAGAGGACACAGCCCAGCAGAGAGGACACAGCCCAGCAGAGAAAACACAGCACAGCAGAGAGGACAAAGCCCAGAAGACACGACACAGCCAAGCAGGGAGGACACAGCCAAGCAGGGAGGACACAGCCCAGCAGAGAGGACACAGCCCAGCAGAGAGGACACAGCCTAATAGAGAGGAAACAGCCCAGCGGAGAGGACACAGCCCAGCAGAGGGAACACAACCTAGCAGAGAGGACACAGCCCAGCAGAGAGGACACAGCCTAATAGAGAGGACACAGCCTAATAGAGAGGACACAGCCCAGCAGAGATGACACAGCACAGCAGAGAGGACACAACCCAGCAGAGAGGACATAGCCTACTAGAGAGGACACAGCCCAGCAGAGAGGACACAGCTCAGCAGAGGGAACACAGCCCAGCAGAGAGGACACAGCCCAGCAGAGAGGACACAGCCCAGCAGAGAGGACACAGCCCAGCAGAGAGAACACAGCCCAGCAGAGGGAACACAGCCTAATAGAGAGGACACAGCCTAATAGAGAGGACACAGCCCAGCAGAGAGGACACAGCCCAGCAGAGAAGACACAGCCCAGCAGAGAAGACACAGCACAGCAGAGAGGACACAACCCAGCAGACAGGACACAGCCAAGCAGGGAGGACACAGCCAAGCAGGGAGGACACAGCCTAATAGAGAGGACACAGCCCAGCAGGGAGGACACAACCCAGCAGAGAGGACACAGCCCAGATGAGAGGACACAGCCCAACAGAGAGGACACAGCCTAACAGAGAGGACACAGCCAAATAGAGAGGACACATCCCAGCAGAGAGGAAACAGCCCAGCAGAGAGGACACAGCCCAGCAGAGAAGACAGCCCAGAAGAGAGTACACAGCCCAGCAGAGAGGACACAGCCGTGCAGAGAAGACACTGCACATTAGAGAGGACACAACCCAGCAGAGAGGACACAGCCCAGCAGAGAGGAAAAAGCCTAATAGAGAGGACACAACCCACAAGAGAGGACATAGCCTACTAGACAGGACACAGCCCAGCAGAGAGGACACAGCCCAGCAGAGAAAACACAGCACAGCAGAGAGGACAAAGCCCAGAAGACACGACACAGCCAAGCAGGGAGGACACAGCCAAGCAGGGAGGACACAGCCCAGCAGAGAGGACACAGCCCAGCAGAGAGGACACAGCCTAATAGAGAGGAAACAGCCCAGCGGAGAGGACACAGCCCAGCAGAGGGAACACAACCTAGCAGAGAGGACACAGCCCAGCAGAGAGGACACAGCCTAATAGAGAGGACACAGCCTAATAGAGAGGACACAGCCCAGCAGAGATGACACAGCACAGCAGAGAGGACACAACCCAGCAGAGAGGACATAGCCTACTAGAGAGGACACAGCCCAGCAGAGAGGACACAGCTCAGCAGAGGGAACACAGCCCAGCAGAGAGGACACAGCCCAGCAGAGAGGACACAGCCCAGCAGAGAGGACACAGCCCAGCAGAGAGAACACAGCCCAGCAGAGGGAACACAGCCTAATAGAGAGGACACAGCCTAATAGAGAGGACACAGCCCAGCAGAGAGGACACAGCCCAGCAGAGAAGACACAGCCCAGCAGAGAAGACACAGCACAGCAGAGAGGACACAACCCAGCAGACAGGACACAGCCAAGCAGGGAGGACACAGCCAAGCAGGGAGGACACAGCCTAATAGAGAGGACACAGCCCAGCAGGGAGGACACAACCCAGCAGAGAGGACACAGCCCAGATGAGAGGACACAGCCCAACAGAGAGGACACAGCCTAACAGAGAGGACACAGCCAAATAGAGAGGACACATCCCAGCAGAGAGGAAACAGCCCAGCAGAGAGGACACAGCCCAGCAGAGAAGACAGCCCAGAAGAGAGTACACAGCCCAGCAGAGAGGACACAGCCGTGCAGAGAAGACACTGCACATTAGAGAGGACACAACCCAGCAGAGAGGACACAGCCCAGCAGAGAGGAAAAAGCCTAATAGAGAGGACACAACCCACAAGAGAGGACATAGCCTACTAGACAGGACACAGCCCAGCAGAGAGGACACAGCCCAGCAGAGGGGACACAGCCCAGCAGAGAAGGGACACAGCCCAGCAGAGAGGAGACACAGCACAGCAGACAGGACGCAGCCCAGCAGGAGGACACAGCCCAGCAGAGGGAACACAGCTCAACAGAGAACAGCCCACAAGAGAGGACACAGACTAATAGAGAGGACACAGCGCAGCAGAGAGGACACAGCCCAGCAGAGAATACACAGCCCAGCTGAGAGGACACAGCCCAGCAGAGAAGGCACAGCACAGCAGACAGGACACAGCCCAGCAGAGAGGACACAGCCCAGCAGAGAAGACACAGCTAAGCTGAGAAGACACAGCTAAGCTGAGAAGACACAGCCCAGCAGAGAGGACACAGTCTAAGAGAGAGGACACAGCCCAGCAGGAGGACACAGCCCACCAGAGGGAAACACAGCCCAGCAGAGAGGACACAGCACAGCAGAGGGAACACAGCCCAGCAGAGGGAACACAGCCTAATAGAGAGGACACAGCCCAGCAGAGAAGACACAGCCCAGCAGAGGGAACACAACCTAATAGAGAGGATACAGCCCAGCAGAGATGACAGAGCCCAGCAGAGAGGACACAACTCAGCAGAGAGGACACAGCCCAGCAGAGAGTACACAGTTGAGCAGAGAAGACACAGCACAGTAGAGAGGACACAACCCAGCAGAGAGGGCACAGCCCAGCAGAGAGGACACAGCCTAATAGAGAGGACACAGCCCAGCAGAGGGGACACAGCCCAGCAGAGAGGACACAGCCCAGCTGAGGGAACACAGCCCAGCAGCGAGGACACAGCCCAGCAGAGAGGACACAGCCAAGCGGGGAGGACACAGCCGAGCAGAGAACACACTGCACAGTAAAGAGGACACATCCCAGCAGAGAGGACACATCCCAGCAGAGAGGACACATCCCAGCAGAGAGGACATAACCCAGCAGAGAGGAAACAGCGTAATAGAGAGGACACAGCCGAATAGAGAGGACACAGCCCAGCAGAGATGACACAGCCCAGCAGGAGGACACAGCCCAGCAGGGAGGACACAGCCCAGCAGGGAGGACACAGCCCAGCAGAGAAGGCACAGCACAGAAGACAGGACATAGCCCAGCAGAGATGATACAGCCCACCAGAGGGATACACAGCCTAGCAGAGAGGTCACAGCTCAGCAGAGGGAACACAGCCTAATAGAGAGGACACAGCCCAGCAGAGAGGACACAGCCCGGCAGAGAGGACACAGCCCAGCTGAGAGGACACAGCCCAATAGAGAGGACACAGCCCAGCAGAGATGACCCAGCACAGCAGAGAGGACAGAGCGTAATAGAGAGGACACAGCCGAATAGAGAGGCCACAGCCCAGCAGGGAGGACACAGCCCAGCAGGGAGGACACAGCCCAGCAGAGAAGGCACAGCACAGAAGACAGGACATAGCCCAGCAGAGATGATACAGCCCACCAGAGGGATACACAGCCTAGCAGAGAGGTCACAGCTCAGCAGAGGGAACACAGCCTAATAGAGAGGACACAGCCCAGCAGAGAGGTCACAGCTCAGCAGAGGGAACACAGCCCAATAGAGAGGACACAGCCCAGCAGAGATGACACAGCACAGCAGAGAGGACACAACCCAGCAGAGAGGACATAGCCTACTAGAGAGGACACAGCCCAGCGGAGAGGACAAAGCCCAGCAGAGGGAACACAGCCTAATAGAGAGGATACAGCCCAGCAGAGATGACACAGCACAGCAGAGAGGACACAACCCAGCAGAGAGGACATAGCCTACTAGAGAGGACACAGCCCAGCAGAGAGGACACAGCCCAGCAGAGGGAACACAGCCCAGCAGAGGGAACACAGCCTAATAGAGAGGACACAGCCCAGCAGAGAGGACACAGCCC